>OX419762.1:11607189-13100782 GCA_948567375.1 Lunularia cruciata | reverse complement strand
AGAAAAGTGAAGCAACAAAAAATCCAGTCCATAGGAGATTTGGAAAGGCGGGCGGAAGGAAACAGCCCAAGTATAGCGCTGCTAACAGGTGCACAGGAAGAGGGACACAAACGGGTGCAAAATATGCGGACATGTCAAGAACACGGACAAGTAGAAGACCTCCGGGGCTGAACATTGCAAGCCATGATATGGGACTTTACAACTAACCAGCGGCGCTTAAGGATAGCATCTGCTAAGTCGGAGAACGAGAAGCTTAACCACAAGTGGCATAGACAAGACACCAAAAAAGTTTGGAAAATGAGGCTTGAGGAGGTGTGGAGATCTAAACTGACGTATGTGAACACAGTTTTCTTATGGAGTGAGCCATAGCTTCGGAATTACTCAACGACTTGCAAAGTCAGGCAGATTGGTTTTGGAGGTTTTGACCATGATACAAGGTATCAATACGAGGAGGAAATGGATGGATGTTGCTGCAGGAGGAGGAAACAACAGAACTTCTCCTGATTGAGCATGAGAATGAGAAAAAAAGGAAGAGCAGACTTCTGCAGCAGGAGACGAAGATAATGAATAAACAGACTGTGATCAGACAAACTCGCCCAAAATTTAGGATCGATATCTATCATTCATCTCTATTTCACCACTTGTATGATTTATTTTGTCTGGTTATTAAAAATATAGAGTTAACCAGAAATTATCATTAAAATCATATTGTAATTTTTATCTGGATCTAAATAGTGATATATATGAATCTCCGGTTAATTTCTTAACCGGGAAGGAGAAGAAGTAAAATTTATATGAGAACCCTTGACAGTGTTCGATACATAGTT
Organism: Lunularia cruciata; assembly: GCA_948567375.1. Lineage (NCBI taxonomy): Eukaryota > Viridiplantae > Streptophyta > Marchantiopsida > Lunulariales > Lunulariaceae > Lunularia > Lunularia cruciata. Next base: position 13,099,955 of record OX419762.1, on the reverse strand, counting down.
GGACTGTCATGAAAGAGGGGAACAACTGCATACGGTATCAAATCCACACTTTGAGCCCCATTTCACATATAAGATATCACGATCAACGACGAAAGAACAGAGCTCAAGATCAATAGTTTAATACTAAGTAGAACAGTTTAGAATGGATGCTGAAGGTAAAGGTCATCGCGAACAAACTCTGCTGAATGGTGAAGGCATATAAGTGAACCTACTTATATGCCTTTTGGATGCTAGAGGTAAAGATCATCGCCAACAAACTCTGCTGAAGTACCCTCGTGCCCATAAGAGTTGGTTATCAGCTGATCGCATACTGTATTCCAACAGTTGCTCGGTGGAACGTGTACCATGATTCTTGAAAGGAGCCCGTGCTTAAATTCCAGCGGCAGAATTCTTACTCGAAATGGATTTTCTTTTACGTTCAGAGAAAACGTGTATGCTGCGATCGTACTGAACAGCTTGTGACCACCATGTGCAAGCTTTGTTTCACTTAAAAGTGGTACAGGCCATTGAGTATCATTCAGCGGATTGACGATTCGCAGAGGTAGAGGACCTTGGTTATACTTCTTGTCCCGCATTAAGAATATGCCATTCCGACAACTGACACACCAGAAACTTCGTCACCTCTCTGAAAATTCGTGAAGCTCCTGCCTACAGCAATGTTCATGAATATGTAATCACCATGTGGAAGCCATGCAAGAAAGGAAGGTGGCCGCGAAGTCGGCGAAGGCAAAAACTGTGACAGAAACTTTCGATCGGATAAAGTGGACTTCCATACTTTTGCACTCCGCGAAGCTGGAGATTACTCCACCATGGTCGATAACTCAGAATCTTCAAGAGAATGTGGGCAGGCACTGTCGCCCAAATTTCAGAATTCATCGCTCACCCACAGTGGTTGGTTCTCTGTGGTAGCGACCCTTTATCCATTCGGTTCCCGTTTCTCTCAAATAGGAAATCTTTGTTCGGACAACATTTGAATCATCCTTGTGCATAAATTCCGATACTTGACCTAATCCAGGCAATTTTGAACTCAAACGGTCACCTTCAAAGTGTGAGCTCGATCGTTTGGCTACTGCAGCCCGTTAAAATCGTTAAGGAAACTTTCAAGTAAGCGCGATCGTCCTCAAAGTGATTTAAGAAAATAAATTTAAATTTAAAGATGGACCGCAACCATTCAGTGGATGAGAGAACATTCTCACAAAGTAGATTTTGTATCCTTGAAAACAATAAGTTGATTGCTGTGGATATCCATGCCGTAACTCTTCTTTGTATGTTGGTTTCTGGGACCGAGTAGGTCACGTTGTACTTTGATTGACCCGCTGTGTCTTGTTACTCCGAAAAAGTGTTCCATTGTTATTTATGTTACCTCAGAATCCGGAGGATTTGTTCGGTATATATCCAGAACTCGAACTACAGTGAAATGCAGTACATCCGCCAAAGCGCATAATCACAACAGGGATCTAGACTCGTGATACAATTGGGTTGTTAAAGTACCATATATTTGAATTCAAGTTTGCACCATATGATATGTACTTTCTTACAAACATGTGTGGTGGATCCAAATATGTAACACTTGCAACTGACACTCGGATCTATCAATACACAGCTATAGCCAAATCCGTGCTCGTTGCCATATGTACAAAAAGCATTCTTTGGAACCCAACTCAACTTAGTGAACCATAAAGAAAGGAGTCGAAAGTTAAAGCAAACTCTTTGCTCTTTTGAGAAACTAGGATAAGCCCGTGCATCATACACGGGGTATAAGAACCCGCCCCGTTCCCCTCCCTGTACCCGCGCTCTAGTCTTGTCCATCATCTCCATCCAGGAACCCCTCCCTTACCCACCTGTCGTTCCCTCTCTCTCTCACCGTTCCCGTCCGTCATCCCATTTATGTCCCCCTTCCCGCATGTCGTTCCCGTCTAACTTTGGGGTACCTACACTCCTATTATAAAAGCACCTATAACAACTGTCTTTTTATTAGAAGGTGACCGTCTTGTTTCAAAGGTAAGTAATGATTAATGCGATCACTTGTTATAATTAGCAAATGATCTATCAAGAATCGAATTTGTTGGCTTATCACTCAAGCTCAATTATGTTCGGGAAGCTTCAATGAATATAATATCTGGTTCATTCTCGATCACTTGTTATAATTAGCAAACTATCTATCAAGAATCGAATTGGTTGGCATATTACTCAAGCTCAACTATGTCGGAAGCTTCAAGTGAATATAATGTCTGATTCATTCTCAAGGGTTGATTCTTGGTGATGGACTAATTCTTGAAGGTTACGATCAGAAATTGAGGTGAAAGTGCATTCCTTCTTATGAGTACCTGATTATGACAAATCCTACCAGGAACGGGGCGAGGGACAATGAGAGAAAATAGATTTTAGATTTTTGGAGAGCTCACTTACATATATCACGTGAGTGAATAGTTTATCATATTTGTTTTTCAAATTTGGTTCCATACTTACTTAGATTGAAAGCTATACATAATTGAGTAGAAAGCTAAGGATTCTAGGTTTGGTTCGGATGTAGAGTGATTATTTCACATTGAGAATGATGGGTCAAGAATTTCAATTATAATTTCTTGGTATTCTTGTTCTAGTTTCATAGGAACTTAGTGTAAAAAAATTTGCGATATGAATTGAAAATTATAAGAGTTTATAGTTTTTAGGGTTCGGAAAGATAACATTTTAACCATGTGAGTTGGGATGAGAGTGGTGTTGTGGTTTTGTAGGTATGGGAGATACGTAGAAAAGCATTGTGTGTTAGTATCATTATTCTTGTACTAGCTATGGCTACACTTCCCATGTGGGGTCGCGCAGAGTAACTGTAGATACACCATGCACGGTGTGTCACCAATGCTTTACCTTGCAAGGGGTAAAGACCCATGTGGGAAGGATGCACAAGGACTATGATTGGACCATGCATGATGTTCATGTGCAATGAGCAATCACATCAACAACGGCAACACTTGAGATTGTTGATTGTTCCAGAGATATTGATCTAGTCATGGGAGTGATAAGCATCTCATGTGGATTGTATTTTGGAGTTATTTGAGACTAGTTTTCAGCATCTAAGTCTATTCCGTAGGGTATTTTATGTATGATGGGCTAGGTAGATCAAATAGAGGTGTCACCAAAGAATACTTCGACTAATAGAGCAAGAGCCAAAAATAGCTTGAATTTTTAATACCGAAAGCTAGACATATCATCCAAAGGTGAAAATTGGCTTGGTAACAAATGGAAGGATGTTATATATGATGTGCTAAGTAGATCAGATAGAGGTGTCACCAAAAGAGGACTTTTGCTAATAGGGCAGGAGTTGAAAATAGCTTGGAAACTTTAGAGCTAATTTTGAAGACCTAAATGGATGAATTAGACCTCAAAAATGTGTTGATCCCCCCTCCCAAATGGAGGAAAGGCTATCCTATCCTCCCACCAAGTTTGTCTCATTGAGAGCTCTCCAAAGGTACCTCACCCACATGATTCAGAGATTCTTACATGAAGATTCCTTAAAGATTCCCTCTAGCCAAAGATGATTTGACCAACTAGACAGGATCAAAACCAACATGTCACCCATGCATGCAACTAATCTAAGGGTGGAGATTGCTGCCATGTCACCAATCCATATATCTGATCCAAGGGTGAGCTTCCTTCGGGGAAGGTCCCTTTGCTATATAATACAATCAAGGTGTTCCTTTGGGGCATCAGAGGTTGAGTGTGAAATTGTGTATTTCTTCTTCTTTGTTTCTCTTTAGGTCTCCTATCCTTGAAATATTACAATGGTCTCACAAGGGGAAGGGACTTGGTAGAATAAGTTATGAGTACAACAATTGATAGCAAGTTGTGCACCTTGGTATCAATTGTTGTACTCATTTTCCTAAAGGCCCTTGGCTTCTATATAGGCAATCTTTGAACAACATGGAGAGAAGAAATGAAGAAGAGGATGCAAAAACCACCTCAAAAAACAAAGATCACTAGTAAATGTACCTCGTGGCCTTATTGGCTCAATGGAAAGGTAAAATAATAGGGGAAGAGGACAAGTGCAAAGAGACTAAGAAAGACAAGCTCACAATGATTGTTGTAAATGGAGTCCTAGAAGGAAATCAAGTGAGAGCATTGATAGACCTTGGAGCAGTAGAGAATCTTGTCTCACTTTGTTGCAATAAGGTTGGAGATGGATATAAAGAAGAATGAGAATGAGGAAGTAGAATTACCTAATGGCTAGATAGAGGGGATTGAGTCATTATTTAGAAAGATATCACTCTTTGTAGGAGAATATCAAGAAGAAATTGAGTGGTGAGTGATACAGTTAGCTCATTATGATACAATCTTAGGTATACCATGGATGGAGCACTACAACCCCAAGGTTGATTGGAGGAAGAAAGTAGTGAGGATTTGCAATGGAAGATTATTGGAGTTAAAGAGAGAGCACAAAAGCAAGAATTATCTTTATATGTCATAGGGACAACAACTATCTGTAAGATAGATAGATGTTTCATGGGCCTAATAAGAGAAGTCAAGACTGTACAACTTGATAGAAAAGTTCTTGAGAAACTAAGAGATGTGGTCAATGAGTTTCAAGATGTTTTCTTCAGATTATCTACCCTCAAGATTACTACCAAAAAGGAAAGTTGATCATTAAATTGAGATAATTCTTAGGAATACGCCTCGTTGTAAGGCCCCATATCATCTATCACTTCATGAGTTGGAGGAGTGTAAAGCTAAAATCAAGGATATATTGCAAAAAGAGTCTATCACCATATGGGTCTCTTGTCTTGTTTGTGAAGAACAAAGATGGTACAATACGCATGTGCATTGACTATTGGGGCCTAAATCAACAAATGGTGAAGAATAAATACCCCTTACCTTGCATGGATAGTCTAAGTTTGGCTTGCCAACTATCAACCCTGATCATGCTCATGTAAACAAGTCTAGAAGCGTCTTATAGTTTTAGTTTGGCTTGCCAACCTATTTGATCAACTCAATGCTGCAAAACATTACACTAAACTTGATCTGCAGAGCGGTTCCAACCAAATCTGGATTGCAAAAGAAGACAACCACAAGATTGTCTTTTGAACAAGGTTTGGTCACTTTGAGTACTTGGTGATGCCGTTTGGCCTCACCAATGCATTGGCCACTTTTATGGCCACTTTTATGACTTTGATGAATGACATATTTTGTCCATACTTGGATCAATCTTTTATTTTTTCCTACATGACATCCTTGTCTATAGTAGTACAATGATTGAATGCAAGCAACATCTACAAGAAGTTTTCCAAATTCTACAATAAAATCAATTGTATGCCAAAATCTCAAACTGTGAGTTTGGCAAGTCTAATGTATACTACTTAGGGTAAAGAGTAAGTGCAGAAGGTATCCAAGTGTTAATAGATAAAATAAAGGTCATTCAAAAATGGAGTGCTCCAAAAGATCAAACTCAACTCAAGAGTTTCTTAAGATTGACAAGGTTCTATTGATGATTTATCAAAGAGTTCTCCAAGGTGGCACAACCTCTAACAACACTACTTGATAGGAAGAATCACTTTCTTGGAAAAAAGGCATTTGTAGTGGAGACAAATCACAAATCTAGTCTACCTAGAGACACAAAAAGATTTATCTTGTCGATAGATTTGGTGTGCAGAGTGGAGACAAAGGTTCAACATGATGATCAAATATGTGGAAGGAAAGAAGCAACTTGCAGATGCATTTACTCAAATGCTTATGGTAAATAATCTGGTGATAGAAGTCAAGATGAACCCCAAATTTTAGCCAAGAATTCTTGGTGCTACAAAAACTGACCCATAGATTGTAGGAGCTTGATCATCCAAAGATATCACTAGTAACCAGGGACTTGCTTTCTATGATGGTAATTTATGGATCATAGAGGACACAACCATAAGAACCACCATCATAGTGGAATGTCATGATTCTGCCATTGTAGGTCACGTAGGAGTGGACAAGACCTTGGTTGCAACCAAATGCCATTACTATTGGCCCAAGATGAGCAATGATGTGATGGAGTATGTTTGAAGCTGCCTCCTTTGTAAAAAAAATAAAGCTTCTAATCAAGCTCCCATAGGACTCCTTCAACCCCTTCCTACTCCTACACAATGATGGGAATTGGTAAGCATGGATTTGGTTTGTGAATTGCCCAAGATCATCTCAATGTTTGACTCCATTGTAGTCTTTGTTGACTGCCTTAGCAAAATGATTCATGTGCATCCTACCACCAACGATGTGGCTGCTCCAAAATTAGCTCAATTTCTCACCCATGGCTTATATTGAGTGCTCATCATTGATAGAGACACTCAATTCACTAGTTTGTTTTGAAGAACACTCTTTGGCTTCTTCAAAACCAAATTGGCCATGTCTATGGCCTACCATCCATAGATCAATGGACAAATAGAGCAAGCTAATCACACTATCAAAGACATGCTCCTGAGCTTCATCCTAGAGGAGCAAGAAAGGGAGACACCTTACTCCCATGGATAGAATTTGCATACAACAGTTTAGTGAATGCATCCACACATGCCACACCATTCTTCCTCATGTATAGAAAGCATCCTTTCATACCCTTGAGCTTGATGAAGATAAACCTAATGGATACCAAGGTGCATGTTGTCAACACTTTAGTTTTTAGAATCCAACAAGGAGTGGAGAACACCAAGTATAGGTTGCAGATCACCCAAAATCAATAGAAACAATGTATAGATGCACATTGCTGGCACACAGAGTTCAATATTGGGGATCAAGTCTGGCTATCAACAATCAACCTCACGTTAGTTGACCCTTGCATGCTTAGACCTTGTTTTATTAGGCCTTCTCTCATCCTTCATCTCATTGGCACAATGGCCTATCACCTTGAGCTACAGGCACATATGAAGATCCACTTAGTATTAATGTTTCCTTACTATGATGCTATGCTCCCCAATTGCCCTACTTGTCTTCCATACAAGAAAATTGACCTTGTCTAACACTCATTGATGAGGCAAAGGAATATAAGGTTGAATGCATTCTCCAAAAATGCATCCGTGGTACTTGCCATCCGCATGTGGAATATCTAGTACATTAGAAAAGGTACCCACTATATGAGGCAACATGGGAGCAAATGACCAATTTGACCAATGCACCAATGTTAGTGAAATATTTTGAGCAACAGCTTTGCAACGAGGACGTTGTGTTTTAAAAGGAGGAGGTTTGTAATACCAATAGCTAGACATATTAGCTAGAGGTGAAAATTGGTTTGGTAACATCTAGAAGGATTTTATATATGATGGGCTAGGTAGATCAGATAGAAATATCACCAAAAGAGTACTTCTACTAATAGGGTAGGAGTTGAAAATAATCTAAATTTATAATACCAAAAGCTAGACATATCATCTATAAGTGAAAATTGGCTTTGTAATATCTGGAAGGATGTTATATATGATAGACTAAGTATATAAAATATAATTTCACCAAAAGAGGAATTTTACTAATAGGGAAGGAGTCAAAAATAGCTTGGAAACTTCATAGCCAATTTTGGAAGCCAAAATAGATGAATTAGGCCTAAAAATGTGCAGATTCCCTCCCTCTTTCCCAATGGAAAATAGGCTAGCCTTCCACAAGCCTTCTCTATTGGAGGGAGGAAATATTAGAGACAAACTTGAGGAAAGGCTAGCCTTTCCTCCCCTAAGTTTGTCTCATTGAGATTTTTCTAATGGTATCTCACTCACGTGATTCAAAGATTCCTACAAGAAAATTTTCTAAAGATTCCCTTTGGTCAAAGATGATTTGACCAACCAGATAGGATCAAAAGCAACATGTCACCCATGCATGCAACTAATCTAAGGGTAGAAATTGTTGCCATGTCACCAATCCATGTATTTGATCCAAGGGTGGAGCCTCCTTTGGAGAAATCCCCTTTGCTATATAATATAGTTAAGGTGCTCCTTTGAGGCATAAGAGGTTGAGTGTGAAAATATGTGTTTCTCTTCAGGTCTCCTAACCTCAGAAGATTACACTCATACACTCCATGATGAGGCTAGATAGGCTATTTGCCTACCACTTGATTGTTTGGCACATGATTCCTTTGACGAGTTAGCATGGTTCTTATTCCTCTTACTTCCTCAATGGTATCTTTGTTATACTAGTGGGGGACATGCAAGGCATAAAGAGGTGGTTGCTAGATTTCATCAATTCCAAGCAGAGGAATGGATGTCCTATAGGAAGAGTTTTTTAGGGTTGCATGTTTTAGGAGACAGGTTCTACTACAAGATACCACAAAGTAGAGCTAAGTGGATCAAGCAAGGATTTTAGTAAAGCACCATGAGCGCTACATCTTTTGTCTATGGCTAGTCTCATTGAGACTCTCTTCCCTATGCTCACTACATCATATGCAAGAGGAGGAGTACCATTAGATGTCTTAGATTATCAACTTGAGCAACTTTTATATCTTGATAGATTTCTTTTTGCATAAGCATTGTGCATTGCTCCTTGTGTCTCTTCAAGAGAGGCATGCTAATATATGAGCATCTTAGAGATTTCTTTCACCATATGATCCTTCTAGCGGATTTACTAAGTTGTTTTAGGTGACTATAATAGTAATGAGCGGAGATATTTCTAGTTAGTTAGTCGGGTGTTAGGTGTTAGTTGACTTCTTGTGATGGAGAAGGACACAAGGAGCATTAGACAGATTGCTATTGGAGAGATCTTTCTGTGCTTGGTTAGCTACATCATTGTCCTTAAGCATCATTTCTACTTTTGATATCACTGCAATTCACATCAATTTAGAGTAACTACACTTGGAGGTTGTGAGGCTATATCTCTGTGCATAAGAGCACTCCTAAATATCCATCTAGAATGGATTATTCTACAAGTGGATGTTGATACTTTTAATAATGTCTCTTAGGCATCTATCTTTAGAGAGCTTAAGGAGGCTGGTGGATCCTTGGCAAGTCTTATTCCTTTGTTGTGGTCATTTTACGGCTCTCTTGCTTCTCTTTACTACTAGCATGTGTTGGTCACAAGAGGGAGTCATCATCTTGGGGTCAATTGTTGGTACAAGGAGATCATTTAGGGGGACTTTCCTTTGCCATGGCTTACTTCAAAGCTCTCTTATCTACTACTTTGGCCATGCCAGGTTCTGTATTTCCTTCCTTGGTAGATGATACACATATTGTGGGCCTCATAGATCAGATTAGGCTAACCTTTGATCACTTAACTACTCAGCTACATCTTGTAGGCTTGAGAGTCAAGGTGTCAAAATGTAGAGCATGATCACCTTCAAGTCTCCCTCTCCACCTTGAGCTTCTAGATGAATGTATCACATCTACAAACGGACTACATATTCTTGGAGTGCTAGTAGGATTTGAGGATTTTTCACACACTTCTTGGATACTTCTCTTGCAAAGGATATTCTCCATCTAGATGACCTTTCTCTACTAGGAGATCCGCAAGTGGCAATTGGTATACTCTCTTATAGTATTGCCCATCAATTGACTTATCTTCTTTGCATGGTTTTGCCTTCCTTGACCTTCCTATAATGTTTGAGAGCTTTTGATAAGAGGATTATGAAAATCTTTGGTGAATCATTGGATTAAGGACATTTGAGTGTGTGATAAGAGACTTCACACATAGAAAAACATCTTTACTAATTTTTTGTAGAGGTTTAGACTTGTTACCTATAGAAGAGAGAGCAACTACAACATTTTTGGTAGTTTGGCTCTCTTAGCACTCCTACTTTTCTCTCATTTTGTGGTTGTTGATAGGCCAATTTTGGAGACATATGTGATCCAAGGTGGAGGAGGGATTCTTTTCTCTCCATATGTTATTGTGGTAGGCAAGAGATGGTCTATCTCTATGAGCATGAGAGGACCTCCCTTCCTTTGATTCACTATTGTTAGATTGTACCAAAGGTTTACAATCTTCCTTGATGGAGCTACATGTCAACATATGTTGCATTATCTCTTAGTTTACTTGTCCATTTGTTGGGCCATTGTAATAGCTAGATAGATTCCTCCCAGCCAGATTCCCCACCTCTCCCCTCCCAACCAAAGGAAAAGCTGGTATCCTTCTCCACTGGTTTGTCTTGCCAAGAGCTTTCCAATGGTACCTCACCCATGTGATTATGAGATTCCTACAAGAATATTCCCTCAAATATTCCCTCTGATCAAAGCCTATTTGACCAAGCAGAGGAGACCAAGACCAACATGTCACCCATCCAAGCAAGTAATCTAAGGGTGGAGCTTGCTGATAGGTCATCTATCCATATACCTAATCCTATGATAGAGCTTCATTGGAGGAGATCCTCCTTGACTATATAATAAAGAGAAGGTGCTCCTTTGGGACATTGGAAGATTGAGTGTGAAATTTTGGTTTTCTCTCTTGTATCTCTCTGAAGAGTTTTCTTGTCCTTGGAGTATTACAGCCACCAAAGCATATCTTTGCTCTTGCTCTAGCAAGAGTGCAAGCTCTTGGATCTTAGCTCAACCATGCAATAGGACATTCCGACTCACACCAACTACCTTCTTTATAACAATGAGGTTTTGCTTAGGTTTGGTCCACTTGGTTTCATCTTCATTTCTCAACTGTGAGTTCTACACTAGATGCAACAGCGTTCCATATGGCACAATGTCCTTTTGGAGGATAGATGATAGAAACGCATGATACCATCATGGATATAGTGTTTGCTATGGCATGAGAGAGTGGATACTTTGCTTGGAAGGAGTGTTCTTATGCTTTGTAGAAAAAATGTGTCATAACAAGCTTATACTTGGTTCGAGATGATTAGGTGATAGTGGTAGATGTTGTGATTATCGATCTTATATGTGATGCAGGTTTGGAAGGAGTGATTACTCATCCCTCTCAATGGGTGGTGAGCAAAGCAACGACACGCAAGGTCTCCAAGTGTAGGGGTATGCAAGGAGGTCACTTCTTTTTTCCTCTAGCCTTGGAGTAATATGGAGCAATAGACATTAAGTTTGACACATTTCTTAGGGAGTGTGCAAGAGCTTACCATATTAAACATCATGGGGACCACTCTCACTGTCATACTTTGTAGCATACTTAAGATAGATTTTTCCATTGCTCTAAAGAGAGCATTGGCTGGTGCAATCCATAGGAGAGCAATCACACTAGGTGATACTTCTTCAAATGCTCCAATAGTTTGTAGATTTTACGACTTGCATAGCTCGGATATCTTAGGTGCAATAGGGTGAATTTCTCATATCTATAGTCTTGGGGCCTAGCCCCATTTTACCTCTTTTGTCTCTCCCTTGTATGGCTTGATGGGGTCTTCACATCCTTTGTGTTTTTTTGCTATGTGGTTGCCTTTTGTGCAAATTATGAGTACCTAAAAAGCTCTTTGATGCTAAAAGTGATATAATAGGTATGTTATCAAGTGTTTCTTTGCAGTAACTACATGTTTTTGGATCTGGATCTTGGCGAGCAAGCAATGCCATTGAGTTGAGGTTTTTGCTCATCCTTGAAATATCTTTCAATCTATCAAATTTGTTGCTATGTATTGCTGGTCCATTATCAAAACAATGAGTCTCTTGTTTTTGTCCAAATAAGCATCAATTTCTTATGTTGTGAGGTCTATAAGCTTGTTGCAATCAGGTATCTTGTCGCTCTGATGGTCATGGTGAATTCATACCTTGTATGTTTAAATAGTTTGCTCCAACTGCATGTAATAGCCACACAATAACCAACAAACTTTGACCAATCCATTTGATTATAATAAAGACTACAATAATCCATCCATTAGATTATAATAAAGACTACAATAATGTGGGAGAACTTTACGGGATGATGGAAAGAACCTATTTCAAATGGACATACGCTAGAGATATTGGGGTTGGTGAGTGGACTTGAATCTACCTAAAAACTTTCTGAATCTTGACTTCTTGTCAATGGGGTGCCATAGTATCCTAATATGCTTTTGGAGTACACCATCAAGTATCTTGAATCAACTAGCACTTGAGAAAATTGAATTTGTTGTGCGCATATACATTGCTACACAACATTCATTGTTGTCAACATCATGCACTATAGAAGCACAACTCACACATAAATCATACATAGACTCTAAAGTGTCACAATAATCAGATAGTGTACAACTCTCAACTCAACTCAGATCAGTAGTTGATCTGTCACTCTATAAACTGCCAACAATTGGGCACTAATTACAGTCAAGCCACACCCACTCTAGCTAAGAGAATCCAGGTGATACTCATTGGTCTCTATCCACCATAGCCAGGAACTCGAAGGCTCAACATTAGAGAAGTGAACTCTTTGGAGCTACAATTTGAAAGTATACCCTTGGACTCAAGCGAGATCTGGAACCCTAACAGTCTCGTTGACGACACACTTGATGGTGCAAACGGTGTAAAGTGATGGTGGACCCTACCATCAAGTCAATACCTAAACACAAAATTGGACCTCAGAAAATAGTCTATGGGAAACTGCTAAAATACCTCTAACTATTATCACTGCAACTCTAATGTCCAAGCAATCTAGATGCGACACTATGAATGGTGTGACAGCTGTCTTGCTCATATATACATTGCTACACAACATACATCATTGTCAAGATCATACACTATAGAAGCACAACTTATACATAGATTCTAAAGTGCCACAATCACCCTCCTAGCTAGCGGTTAGGTCCTTCTAACTCCATATATCATCTACTCCAAGTATATGGTATATCCTATGATGGGCAAAGATCAGAAGGCCGGGTGCTATGGAGCCCCATTGTTAGTCGCATGTGTGCAATCTATACCATATAAAGAATGAACTAGCTATAGGTCAAGTACATCTAGGATATAACCACTATCCTTGAGGAACCACCATGAGGGGAGGAGTCATACATGCCATATGCCATCCTCTCAAACATCTATCACACACTAACATAGTAGCAACTCCACCAAAAGAGCCACATAACATACACCTCAAGCCTACACGTACAAGTGCTAAGCTTGGGTAGTGAATAGTACCATCAATGTTTGGGAGGTGGCATGGCGTATAATTATGCACATGATCCTTCCAAACAACACCATCGCGTCCTTCCAACATAAGGACTCTAGATGGCAAAACCTCATGTACTCTCAAGATAGTGCGGCATGTCGAAACATCAAGTGTTGTCGGGGCTGTCTGCTATAGATATACATAATCTCATGGATGAAATCAACGGATTGAGGGTCTATAACCTCCTCCTTGAATGGTAGCATAGCATAAAGTATCTCTATGCTGAGCAATTGCCAAGTTCTCAAAGGCCATTGGTATCGCTCTCCAAAAGATCTCTACCCGCTACGAACATGCGCTCATCCATATATGTGGATCATACAAGTCCAAAACTACAATAGCATCTTGATGAATGGCTGCTTGTAAATCTGGATCTTTTCCATAGAATAGAAAGTAAGGAGAGAAGGATGCTAAGGAGGCTTGCTAGTTGAACCAATAGCCCATGGCTAACCAAGGTAATAGGAGATCCCACGTGGCCTCTTTGCAAACCATACTTCTACAATCCTCTCTTCGCTGTCTAAACCACTCTCTCTGCTAAGCTATCTGTCTCCAGGTGATCTGAGGATGTAAAACGATGATCAATCAAAGCCTTGTCACACAAGACCTGAAACTCCTCCAAGAACTCTATACCTTGATCAGTCAAAACCTCATCTGGTGCACCAAAATGACTAAGAACTTGATCTAGGAACGAGTAAGTTGTCCCTTCACTAGACTTGTTAGGAAGTGCCATCAACTCAATCCACTTGGAGAAGTGCTCCACCATCACCAAAACATACCAATGATGTCTCACAATCAACAATAAAGGTCCAGCAAAGTCTAAACTCCAACGGTAACCCAATCCCATGATAGGTAATGGGTGTAATTGTGGCGTAGGAGCATTGAATGATGCTCTAACTCGGTCATAAACCACACATCTAGCAACAAACTACTGTACTTTGGTCTGCATACCATGCCACCAATAATGACTCTAGAGTAAGCTATATGTACGCTTTACTCCAAAATTTCCTAGCTCCTCATGAGCATGCCGGACCAATTGTAGTCTATGAGATGGAGGTGGTACTATTCTCACTCTACCATCCTCCCATACATGCAAAAGATGTCTAACCTCCAATCTGAATCATTTGGCTTGCTAAAGAACATAGTCTCTCTCCTTGGCCCCAACTGTGCCACCCACAAGACTAGTGCAAAGATAGTCCATCACTAAGACATCACCATGAATATCTCACTGAACTATACCAATATCTCCACTCTCTAGATTTGTGACCTCAATAACTCCCTCTTGTATATGTTGAGAGAGATACCACCTATGCGTTGAGAGAGATACCACCAAAGCCTCAAAAAATATATACAAAAAGGCCGATGCATGCCAGCCTGGCATCATCTTCTCATCTACCTCACCATGGCAATATTCTTGGGTCTGATCTTGCTGGTTGGGACATGGGTTTCTACTCAACCCATCTGCATCATGGTTCACCACTCCAGGTCTATGAACAACTGTGAAATCCTACTCTTGTAAAATCAGAGCCCATTGTGTGTAATACCAAGAGCTAGCCACATGATCTAGATGTGAAATTCGGTTTGGTAACATCTGGAATGATGTTATACATGATGGTCAAAATAGATCAGATAGAAGTATCACCAAAAGGGTACTTCTACTAATAGTGCAAAAAACCAAAATAGATTTGAAAACCTTAAAACCAATAGCTAGACATATGATTTGAAGGTGAGAATTTGTAACATCTGGAAGGATGTTACACAGGATGGACTGAAAAGATAAGAAAGAGGTATCACCAAAAGGGGACTTCTACTAATAGAGTTGGAACCAAAATATACCTAAAATCTTTGAAGGCAATTTTGGAAGCCTAAACGGATGAATTAGGCCTCAAAATTGTGCACATTCTTCCCTCCCCAGTAGAGGAAAGGCTGGCCTTCCCTCCCCCTGCTTTGTCTCATCGAGAGCTTTCCAACGGTACCTCACCCACGTGATTCTGAGATTCTTACAAGAAGATTCACTAGAAGATTCCCTTCTATCAAAGCTTGTTTGACCAACCAGATAGGACCAGGACCAACATGTCACCCATCCAAGTAAGTAATCCAAGGGTGGAGCTTGCTGACATGTCACCTATCTATGTACCTAATCCTATGGTGGAGCTTCATTGGAGGAGATCTGCTTTGCTTATATAATAAAGAGAAGGTGCTCCTTTGGGGCATCGGAGTTTGAGTGTGAAAGTGTGTGTTCTCAGGGTGTGTTTCTCTTCAGTTCTCCTATCCTCAGAGTATTACAATTGTATCAAAGTAGGTGTTGTCCAAGCGAGTGGATCACCACTCTTGGAAGAACATGGGCTATTGAGACTGAGTAATTTTGAGGAGAGACATTCTAGTGTAATTGGTAGATTAGGAGGATAGAATGGATGCTCCGGGAGGACAATATCCAATGCCTCGCTTTCCATTCTTAAATCCATTCAACATCAAGATTATGTACATTCAGCACGAGCAAGTGAGAGTGTATTTGGTTTTTCACTTCAGAGTAGAGTTCATGGATATAATAATGAATTTGCCAAACCCAGTGGTTTTGCCTGTAGTGATTTATGATAGAGAGTGGGATTTGACAATTTACATTTTGTTGTGATGGATTTGAATGTCCCAAATCCTTTCCCTTTTAACACTCAAGTAGAAATTCATTATGTAGTGAGACCGAAAGTGATGTTTAGGGATTTCGTGGTCAGGAATTTTGGTGAGGAATATTACCAATGAGTGGTAGCTTCTGAGGTCCCAATGGTAGTTCTAATAGTTTGTGCGCCCTCCAGAGTGATCATATTAACTCTCTATTGAAGTTTAGAGTATAGCAATCGAGTGTTATAGGAACCATGGATCCGTAGTTGCAAGAGTTGGTGCAAGGAATGCAGGGGATGTTGAAAAAATTTTGAGAGATTAAGATGATCATGGAGGCATTATAAAGTCAATTGCAGACCCTCAGGAATGATCAAGCAATGCAAGAAGAAGAGCCGTCTCAAAATCCAATACTTGTGATTGAAGTACTTGGAGAGGTACCCATGCCTACAAACCCTATCAATGATGAAGTCACATTACTACTCCGGATGAACAAGACCTGCAACATCAAGCCTTACAAGGAGCAACGTACGATGGGAGTGGTGGAGAACTGGATCTCGAGAATGTATTGATATTTTTGGTTGGTTTTCAACCAAGATCACCAAGCATGCTGCAAGCGTGTTTGCATGTGGGTACTTAATTGATAAAGCCCTCACATGGTACAACGCTTGGGAACAATCCATGTTGGCCGAGAGAAGGGAGGTCATATGGACAGAAATGCAAGAAGGATTGCTGAAGAATTTCCAATCGGTGGATTTTGTGCAAATGGCCCGGATCAGACTATGGGGATTGAAATAGAAGAACAACATACAAGAGTATATGGAGGCATTTCTGGATCTATAAGTCGCAATAACTGACATGAGTCCAATAGAGGCTCTCGACAATTTCAAATGAGGGTTGAAGGAGCAAATTCACCAAGAAGTCATGGTACAAAATCCTCGCACGATATTTGAAGCCAATGCTTGTGCGCAAAGAATAGCAAGAGCATTAGGTGGAGGTGAAGCAGTAGTTCCACCTCAACATTATTAGGCAAAAATGTCACCTATGGGTAGACCAGTACCAATGGAATTTGGCAACCTTTGGTTTTGAGACCGAGGAGCATGACCGCTTCAAGGAGAACAGGGATGGGTAGAAGATCAGAGAGATGGAGTCCTACGAGGAGATGGACCTCGAGGAGAACAACACCATTGTTACAATTGTGGTTGTATTGGGCATATATCTACCAACTGTCGTGATCAACTTCCCAGAGGCCCTCGACCTTCATATAGGCGATCTTTGAACAACAAGGAGAGACGCATTGAGGAGGAGGAGGTGGAAATCACTTCGGAAAATGAAGATCACCAGTAAATGTACCTCGCGGCCTTATTGGCTCAATAAGGAAGCAAAAAAGCAAGGGAAGGAAGATATGAGCGCACAAAGGTACCAAAAGGCAACCTCACGATTGATTATAGTGAATGGGGTCCTAGAAGACAATCCAATGAGGGTGTTAATAGATCCGGGAGCCACAGAGAATTTCTTGTCTCGCTTTATTGCAATAAGATTGGGAATGGATCTAGAGAGAGATGAGAGTGAAGAAGTAGAATTACCTAATGGACAAATAGAGAGGATTGAATCATTACCCAAGCGGGTAACACTCTCTATAGGAAAATATCAAGAAGCAATTGAGTGGCGAGTGATACAATTAGCTTGTTATGATGCAATCTTAGGTATGCCATGGATGGAGCATTACAACCCTATGGTAGATTGGAGGAAGAAAGTAGTGAGAACCCACCAATGGTCAATCATTGGGGTTAAAGAAAAATCACATAGGCAGGAATTGCCTCTCTATGTCATAGGGACAACAGCTATCTGTAAGACTGATAGGTGTTTCATGGGTTTAATAAGAGAAGTCCAAAGTACACAACTTGAGGGAAAATTCCTGAGAAATTGAAGGATGTCATAAATGAGTTTCAAGATGTCTTTCCTGATCATCTACCCTCAGGATTACCACCAAAAAGGAGAGTAGATCATAAAATTGAGACACTCCTTGGGAAGACACCGCCCTGTAAGGCCCCATGTCGCCTATCACCTCATAAGTTGGAGGAGTGCAAGAATCAAATTGAGGATATGTTGTAGAAAGGGTTCATCCAACCCAACGTATCACCATATGGGGCTCCAGTCTTGTTTGTGAAGAAGAAAGACGGTACAATGCACATGTGCATTGACTATTGGGGTCTCAATCAACAAACAATGAAGAACAAATACCCCTTACCTCGCATGGATGCTCTATTCGATCAACTCAATGGAGCAAGACACTTCACCAAACTAGATTTGTGGAGCGGTTACAATCAAATCCAAATTGCAGAGGAAGATATGTACAAGACTGCCTTTCAAACTAGGTATGGCCACTTTGAGTATCTCATGATGCCTTTTGGTCTCACCAACGCACCTGCCACTTTCATGAGTCTAATGAATGACATATTTTGTCCATATTTGGATAAGTTTGTCATTTTCTTCTTGGATGACATCTTAGTATATAGTAGCACGATGACGGAACACAAACAACATCTACGAGAAGTCCTCCAGATTCTAAGATAGAATTGATAGTATGCTAAAATCTCAAAGTGTGAGTTTGGCAAGTCTAAAGTAGACTACTTGGGGCATAGAGGAAGTGCAGAGGGTATTCAAGTATTGACAGATAAAATAGAGGTCATTCAAAAGTGGAGTGCCCTAGAAGATCAGACTCAACTCAAGAACTTCTTGGGTTTGACCGGATTCTATCGTCGATTTGTCAAGGACTTCTCCAAGGTTGCACAGCCTTTAATAGCACTGCTTGGCAAGGGGAAGAAGTGGACATGGGGAACCGCACAAGAGTTGGCCTTTCAAGAATTGAAAGCCGCCTTGTTACATGCACCAATCTTGAAGTGGTATGACCCAAAACATCCAATCAAGTAGGCTACAGATGCATCAGGCATAGTAATCGGAGCAGTCCTACAACAAGAGTGGCATGACAGATGGCATCCCATTGCATATTTCTCTCAAAATTTGTTACCAGCAGAGCGCAACTACCACACCACAGAACAAGAAGAGTCGGCCATCGTCATGGCAACCAAGCATTGGAAGCACTATCTGGACGAGAAGGCATTTGTGGTAGAGACAGACCACAAACCTCTAGTCTACCTCGAGACGCAGAAGGATCTATCTCATTGCCAAATTTGATGGGCAGAGTGGCAACAACGCTTCAACATGACAATTACCTACATTGAAAGTAAGAAGCAACTTGCATATGCATTCACCCGCATGTCAATGGCAAACAATTTGGTGGCAGAGGTTTAGATTAACCCTAAATTCTGGCTAGAGATTTTGGTGGCTACAAAAACTGATCCAGAGATTGTAAAAGGGCAATCATCCAAAGGCGTCAGCAGCACCCAAGGACTCACTTTTTGTGATGGTAGATTATGGATTCCAAATGTCCCCGAGTTGTGCATCATCATTCTAGCAGAATGTCATGATTTGGCCATTGCAGGTCATGTTGGAGTGGACAAGACCTTGGATGTAGTCCAGTGCCATTACTATTGGCCCAAGATGAGCAACGATGTGATGGACTACATGCGCAATTGCTTACTTTTTCAACAGAACAAAGCTTCTAATCAAGCTCTTGCAGGGCTCCTAGAACCTCTCCCCACTCC
Organism: Lunularia cruciata; assembly: GCA_948567375.1. Classification (NCBI taxonomy): domain Eukaryota; kingdom Viridiplantae; phylum Streptophyta; class Marchantiopsida; order Lunulariales; family Lunulariaceae; genus Lunularia; species Lunularia cruciata. The sequence continues at coordinate 13,080,669 of OX419762.1, read as the reverse complement.
TACACAATGTTGGGAACAGGTGTGTATGGATCTCGTCTGTGAATTACCCAAGACCACATCAGGATTTGACTCCATTGTGGTCTTTGTGGACCGGCTCAGCAAAATGATTCATGTACGCCCTACCACCAAGGAGGTGACCGCTCTACAACTTGCTTAATTATACTAAGATGCAGTCTTCTCTCACCATGGCTTGTCTAGAGTAGAACTCATCACCGATAGGGGTATTCAATTCACCAGTTTGTTTTGGCGCACCATCTTTGGTTCCTTCAACACCAAGTTGGCCATGTCCACAGCTTACCACCCACAAACAAATGGACAAACCAAGCGGGCTAATCGCACTATTGAAGACATGCTACGCGGCTTCACCTTAGAAGAGCAAGAGAGGTGGGACACCCTACTCCTGTTGGTGGAATTCGCGTACAACAATTCAGTGAATGCATCTACCCATGTCACTCCATTCTTCCTCATGTATGGTGAGCATCCCTTCACATCTTCCAGCTTGATGAAGATCCATCTGGTGGCTACCAAGGTCGATACAGTCAACACATTTGTTTCTAGAATCCAACAAGGGGTGGAGAACGCTAAGCATAAATTATAGATTGCACAAAATTGGCAGAAGCCGTATGCTGATGCACACCGTAGGCACATGGAGTTCAATGTTGGGGATTAGGTGTGGCTATTGACAAGCAACCTCACATTAGTGGGACCTTGTAAGCTCAGACCTTGTTTTATTGGGCCTTTCTCAATTCTCCATCGAGTTGGCACTATGGCCTATCACCTTGAGCTACCACCACACATGAAGATCCATCTAGTGTTCCATGTTTCCCTACTATATAGATATGCTCCCCAATCAGGCTTGGGTCATTCCACACAAGACATTCGACCTTGTCCGACACTCATTGATGGCAACGAGGAATATGAAGTGGAGCGTATTCTCCAAAAATGCATGTGTGGTACTCGTAATCCACGGGTAGATTATCTTGTCCAATGGAAAGGTTACTCCCTCTATGAAGCAACCTAGGAACCCGTTGCCAATTTAACACATGCACCGGTGTTGGTGCAAGCATTTGAGCAATAGTTGCACAACGAGGACATTGTGTCTTAAAAGGAGGGAGGTTTGTAATACCAAGAGCTAGCCATATGATCTAGATGTGAAATTTGGTTAAGTAACATTTGGAATGATGTTATACATGATGGTTAAAATAGATCAGATAGAAGTATCACCAAAAGGGTACTTCTACTAATAGTGTAGAAAACCAAAATAGATTTGAAAACCTTAAAACCAATAGCTAGACATATGATTTGAAGGTGAGAATTGGGTTGGTAACATTTGGAAGGATGTTACATAGGATGGACTAAATAGATCAGAAAGAGGTATCACCAAAAGGGGACTTCTACTAATAGAGTTGGAACCAAAATACGCCTGAAATCTTTGAAGGCAATTTTGGAGGCCTAAACGGACGAATTAGGCCTCAAAAAAGTGCACAGTCTTCCCCACCAACACAAGAAAGGCTGGCTTTCCCCGCTCCTGCTTTGTCTCGTCGAGAGCTTTCCAACGGTACCTCACCCACGTGATTCTGAGATTCTTACAAGAAGATTCACTAAAAGATTCCCTCCGGTCAAAGTTTATTTGACCAACTAGATAGGACCACGACCAACATGTCACCCATCCAAGTAAGTTATCCAAGGGTGGAGCTTGCTGACATGTCACCTATCTATGTACTTAATCCTATGGTGGAGCTTCATTGGAGGAGATCTGCTTTGCCTATATAATAAAGAGAAGGTGCTCCTTTGGGGCATTGGAGTTTGAGTGTGAAAGGGTGTGTTCTCAGGGTGTGTTTCTCTTCAAGTCTCTTAACCTCAGAGTATTACATTGTGCAAGCTTTCTTGAAAGCTTGTTGGATTCCATCAACCACTTTAGTGGCTGACGATCAGTAATGAGAGTGAAAGCGGTACCAAATAGATAATATCGGAAATGTGCTACTGCCCAAACTGCTGCCAAGCTCTCTCCCTCATATGAACTATACTTCACATCTGCTGAATTGTTGGAGCAACTAGCATAGGCCACAACAAACTCCTTCTCCTCATCATCATGTTGAATGAGCATTGCTCCAAGCTCCAACATACTCCAATCAGTATGAACTTGAAATGGTTGTCCTCTGATTGGTCTCCCCAAAATAGGAGTAGATGTCAACCTCTCCTTGAGCTCTACAAAAGCTCTCTCTTGCTCATCTCCCCAACACCACTCTTGTGTAAGCTTGGTCAGCTTCATCAAGGCCTTGGCAATGGCACTAAATCCTCTAACATGACGGCGATAGAAGTTTGCCAATCCAAGGAATGCTCGCACTCTGCTCACATCCGTAGGCCAAGGAATACGTGCAATAGCCTCCACCTTGGTCTGTTGAACACCAAGTCCTCCAAGGTAGATAGTGTAACCCAAATGCTCAACCTGCTCATGGAAGAACCTACACTTCCCAAGATGTAATTTGAGTCCATGAGATCTCAACCTCTCAAACACCTCCAACAATTATTGCTCATGTTCCTCCATAATAGTGCTATAGACCAAAACTTCATCAATATAGCACCAAGAAAAATCCAATCTAGCTAAGATCCTATCCATGACTCTTTGGAACTCAGCAAGAGTGTTCTTTAACACAAATGGTAAGAACCTCCATTGATATAACACATCCTTGCCATGAGGATCAATAGCCCAAAATGTTATCTTGGACTTATCCTCCTCCCTGATTAGCAATTAATGATATTCCGCTTGAAGATCCAAAGTACTAAAGACCTTGGCATGCCCAATTGCATCAAAATCTCCTCCGGTGTAAGCATGGCATACCAATCAGCCTTGGTCTATCAATTGATAGGATGATAATCTCCACACATCCGCCTATCTATGTAGTTGCCATGCCTATCCTTAGTGGTTGGTATCACTGTAACTAATGCATACTCTCCATGTGAGATCTCCACCAAACCAAAATCAAAAAGGTCTCTACTCCGGCTTTGAATCAATGTCCTCTACATGTCACTATAGCAATAAGGATGTCAAAAAATTGGTGTATTGCTAGTCAGCTTAGTCAGTATACTAGGTCCCTTCAGAGCACCCAAATTGCCTTCATATTGAAGGCAAAACAACTTGTGTAGCTCCTCAAGAACCTCCAAATTCTTCGTCTTTCCTCTCTTGTAAGCTTGGGTCCAAGATTTGGCTCCCAAGTATCCTCTATAACTTTCACAAGAGTGGAAGACGAACTGACTGGCTGCTACACTATGCTCTTTGGAGTAGTAGTGTCATGCCCTCGACCACTAGAGGTTCCAACCTCTATGTGAAAAACTCCCTCCACTTTGGTTGCAAGCTCTACATGTCCTTTAGTTGCATCCCAAGTGGACCAAAGGTGTAGACTTAGATGGACTCACGCTCACTTAGATGGACTCCAAGTAGACCACTCTCCCTAGTAGCTATTGGTTGTATTCCAAGAATACCATGTCCACTTGGTCCATCGCCCCCAACATGTGCCTGAATCGTCTTGATAGGCACATGGCTCACAAGTGTCCGAGTGGTGATGCCTATCAAGCACATCCTATGCTGCCTTGCCAAGCCAAGGCTCACAATCCAAGTCAAACAGTATAGGTCCATAGCCTAACATAATACCTGACACCTAGATGCCTCTAACACTACTGGAATAGCAGTAATACCGGTGTGAAAACCTATCACCCGCTCTCTCTCATCAGCATTGAGCTCCACCAACTGCTATAACTATGAGTCCTAAACAAGTCCAAGACCTCACTCTTGAAAAGCACAAGAGCCTAGGAAACTCATGAGTGTGGGAAATGCAGCTCTAGGCTATCCAACTAGGTTCACCACTGCCATAGGTGACCTATCAGCCACTACCACCGTCTGAGATTGACACCCAACATCCAAAATATCATCAACAAGGATGTGGTCTAGTCGTTGAATCCCATCATATGCATGTTGTAAAACGTCTCTAGGTAAGAGGTTTGTCCACCAAAGACAAAGATGATGAGCCTATGATCCCACTTTGGCTGCATCCAAAAATACAACAGGTCTCATCTAAGAATGGGCTTGATGTGTACTCACCACCACTATGGTACAAGAATCATCAATCAAAGGAACATTCTCCAAAAGGTAAGTTGGAGAAACGGACTGATGAAGTTGGAGATGTAATATTTGTAAAATCTCCCAAAACACACTAGAACAAGGATACTAAAGACCCAAACCTTGACCAGCACGGGTATGTCCCTCATATGGCCATCCAGCAATCACCAAGTGAATGGGACCATAACTCTCCCAATCATGTGCCCCAGCAAGGAAATGTCTGCTAGTAGGACCTTCTTGTAACCCTTGACTGCCGACATTGGTCTTGTAACCCTTGACTGCCGACATTGGTAATAACTCCAAATACTGATAGGCCAAGTGTGTCACATGATGTAAAGAGACTTGCTTAACATTCTCATCTCTCTCCACATACAAGTACCTCTGTACTCATATACCAGCTTGTAGAATCGTAGCTAGTCCGGTGCTAATCTCACCAAAGAACTCCAATAGACATACTCTTTCTATTAGATACTGCTAAGCAATGAGTGTGGTATCCAGATGTGTCAAGGTAATTGACTCTGGAAGCTCATCCTCACACTCATCTCTTGGTGGTACAAAGGCTCCACTCCAAGCCTATTGCACCAACCAATCTGCATGTTATTGCAATGCTTCCTCTAAACTCCACAATGGAACATCCAAGGTGGATGGAACAATCCCACTTGTACTCCAAATGCAAGTGATCTCCTCTGGTACTAGAGTATCCTTTGCATGGGTGTTCCTCTCTAATAACTCACCAGGCCAAGTAACTGCACCATTGAAAACTTAAATTGATGCTGTTATGGTCTCAAACTGTAGTGAGCCAAGACTACCACTACTAAAGCGTACTAGTAGACTACATACTCGTCCCTCACTAGATTGCCAACCTGGTCTATAGGAGGTTGTCTCCTCCCAATAGTCAATATTGAAACCCATGGGATACAACACTGCTCTCCCAACTAGTACATCGTATGACTCAACTATTGTCGAAATAGCTTGAGTTCTCACCACCAAACTATCAGTCAGATGACCAGGCTGAACCTGAACACCAAGCTTTCCATGTGTGATGCACTATGTCAAACCACCACCTAGAGATGTCTAGATTTGAAATGGACACCTCTCCACATCGGTCTTCTGTAACTCTAGACTGACTAATGCAGCCGCCTTCCATAACATAAAAGGTTGCACACCAGAGTCTGACAAGACTCTCTGTGGTGTATAGACCTTCCCTAAAGGTCCCACCAAGTGGAAAATCCCCCTTTGGTTATCCAATAGGACAACACCAGGTGTGAACCACGCTCTCTCAAAGGTCGGTCTAGGTGGTAACTCCTTTAGTCTAGCCGTTGTTGCTTGCCATAAACCATTGGTTGTTGAACGGATCCCATGCTCCTCAATCAAGTCAACTCTACTATCACCACCTTTGCTCTAGTAGTAGGAACCACATCATCCCTACTCCTACAAAGCGTGGTACCCAACCAAAACACCGGGGTTGGGTCAACTCTCAATGTAAACATGTCATTGGCTGAAAACAAAGGGCACCGCATAATCAATTGAGCCGCTCCCAACATCATGCTCAACTCAATCTGTGTAGTAGTAGGTGGTTGACTAGTAGGTAGTCCATCATGCACCCTATCACCACCTACTACACTTGCACTGGGACGTTTAAGAGCCATGGATGTCATCTGCAATGCCTCAAGTAGCATGAAATACTAGGGAAGTCTGACCGATCTCCCAACCTCTCTTCTTTGTGGGTCCAACTCCACTAATGCTCCTTTAGGCTCTAGAGCACGTATTGCACTTCTAGTCACTGTTGTAGATGCTTCCACCTATGTTCCTCCGCATATGAAGTCCAAAGCATCTTTATCACCAGCATATGAGGTAGAAGTCTCAGCACTCAAATTTGATTTCCTCTAAGCAATGGCCATACTAGCCAATCTCTGCTCCAATTGCTCAATCTGAGTAGCCATAGTTGTATCAGAAGTAAGAGTAGGTACTACATCCCTACTAGGTATAGATCCTCTACCACAAACTCTACCACCTCATCCTCCATGAATGGGAGCTCCTCTACTACCTACCATAGCAGCCCTACCGCTCCGTAATTCTGGGTGTAGGTCAAAGCACCGGTCACTAGTGTGACCAAATCTATGGCAATGTTCACATTGCCTCTATGTTGGTTGTGATGCACCAGAGGTATCAGGTCCGCTACCCTAAGTACACTCTCTCCTATAGTGAGGTCCACCACAAGTCCAACAAGCAACACTACCACTTATTGGTTGTTGTTGACCTGAAAAGGAAGGTAAGGGTCTAGCTCTACTAGGCCCTCCACTTGCTTTATAAGATCTAGGTTGTCCACCCTGTCCTCAAAAACCAACTGGGCGTGGTGCACTCTATTGCACTCTAAAAAAAGTAACAAATATGGATGAGGTCTCCCTACCAAATCTAGATGTCACTACCCTCTCCTCCACCATGTTGAGCTCAATATGCTCAGCCAAACCAAAGACTATTGCCAAAGTAGGCAAAGTAGTCTATAACAACGTAGCATCACAAACTCTACGTCGCAACTCCATGTCTAGTATCACATACCAAAACTGGATTGCATGGGCCTTAGTAACTCCTTGAGTAAAACTGATTAGCCGCCTCATGCAAGTGTATGCCTCACGTAGGCTCTCTTTAGCCTTGTGTTGGAACTCTTACAAGGTCCTTAGCTTGTCAGTCTGTACCCCCTAGTAGTTTTGCCTCAAACATTGGAAGAACTCCACCATAGGGTTAAATCTCAATATCACACCACCTCTTGCAACAGTACCTCCACTCGTGGTAACACTATCTCTAGCTAGTGCACCTCTACTAGCTCTACCAACACTATTCAAGCTAGAACTCATGGGTACAACCGATCTACTCTTGGCAACCGAGCATGAAGTGATAGAGATATAGTTTGGAGACCAATATTATCTTTATAACTCAATCTCCTCCACATGAGCTCTCTTGAACTCATGGTAGTTGTCCATTGGCAAATCCTCCAAATGCTGAAACAACCCCTTCCATGCCATGAAGGGTGTAAACAAAGTCGGGTTCTGCATCTTCTATAGATCACACCAACTATCAAACTCTTGGATGAAGTCATCCAACTCAATGATACCCACTATACCATAGTAACGTCTAGGACCTTTGAAGGCCCTATAAATCTCATCCATGTCCCACAACAATGATGCGGACACGCCAAGTGCACTTTTAACTGACTCAACTCTTATGTCAAACTCCAACTTAGAGTCAATCTCTTTCCTCATTGGGACCTGAGATACATACTGATACCAAGCGCCACTCTAAGTAAACCCACTATGTACTACAGGGCTAATTCCTTTGGAATCTCCAAAGAACTCCCTCGTGACAAAGTAACCACAAATTGGAACCACCAAATGCAACCGCAAACCGCAAACTACAAACCGCAACCGCAAGTACTCCACCATGTGCCAACACCACCAAGTGCCAGTACCCATAGAACACCACCCACTAATGTAACTGTAACTGAGATAACTACACTAGGGGAAAAGGCAACCTGTAACCTACCATCACAACACACACTCTCACGGTCTATAGGTCATCACTTCTTGCCTCACCGGAGAGAAACAAAGGTAGTCTGATTGGTCATCACTCCAACCTCACTACCAAGAGCACACCAGAGCACCAACACTCTAAATTCAAGCATCTCACACAAATGTGGTGCACAAATAGGAAGCATAGAATGGAGGGGGTCAATCACAAGAAATCTAAACAAAACACTCCATCTCATAAAGCACCTTGAGATTGACTCTGCCACTATTTGGCATTTGACATAAGAAAAGTTCATATCTACATCCTAAGCTACCCAAATCACCAAGAATAGGATCAATTGGCCTCTCCTAGCCAAAGCTACAAGTGTATAGATAATAGTGACACAATCACTAAAATAACAAGTGAGGGTGGACCAGTTGGCTAGGGCACCAATCTAGTAACAAGAGATCTAGGGGTCAAACCCTATTGCACACAATCTAGTAGCCAAGATAACCAAGATCTACTCTAAACTAGCTAGCCTCATGCCAACAAGCTGGCTTGTTGGCCCTTCGTAGCCTCTCATAACCCTATGCCTTGAAGCCTTTAAGCGCTAAAATTTAGCCAAATGCGGCCTTTCTTCTTGCCATTTTGAACCCTCTCTAAATTTGGCAAAACTCCTCCAAATTTTTGAAACTCCTCTAAATCTGGCCAAAATCTGAAGTAAACTCTAGCAAAAATCTGATGTAAAATTTGATGTAAACCCTAAAGTTGGCTGACCGCCAAATCCTCCGCTAACTCTTCACTTGAGCCAAATTTGAAAAACAAGTTTCTCCAAATCATAAATTCACGAGGATAAGCTCACAAATACACCTTCAATTTTACTTTCTGAGCACAACTCGCAACAAATTGGTCTTGTCTTCACCTCTTGAGCTCAAAATCACAATCATTGCTCAAAATTTGCTTCTTCTTTGCTCAAAAATTGGCCAGCACTTCCACACACCGTTTGCCTTATTGCCAAATCTGCATCAAGCAACGACCTTCTGCACACTAGGGAAAAATTGAATTTCAATCGAGCTACCAATGATCCATTGAGCTTGGAGATACCATCAACACTCAAAGTTCTTGCACTCGAGTTCCCTTTGATCTCACTTCTTTGATATAATCAGATTGTTTACAACTCTTGACTCAACTCAACTCAGATCAGTATTTGATCTATCACTCTATAAACTGCCAACAATAGTGCACTGATTATAATCAAGTCACACTCACTCTAGTTAAGAGAATCCAGGTGATGCACGCGGGTCTCTGTCCACCATAGCCAAGAACTCAAAGACTCAACATCAGAGAAGTAAGCTCTCTAGGGCTACACTTCAAAAGTATACCCCTAGACTCAAGCTAGATCTGCACACTCGACGGTGTGCTTCACCATGAAATCAGTACCTCAAACACAAAATCTAACCGTCAGAAAATAGTCTATGGGAAATTGCTAAAATATTTCTAATTACTATCATTGCAATTCCAACGTCTAAACAATCTAGATGCAACTTTACAAATGGCGTGACAAATTCAATTGAAATGGATCAAACCCATTGAATACATGTTCTATGACAAAAAAGAAAATTAAAAGTCCATGTCTAAACAATCTAGATGCAACACTACGAATGGCGTGACAAATTCAACTGAAATGGATCAAACCCATTGAATACATGTTCTTTGACGAAAAAGGAAATTAAAAGTCAAAACCACCAAACACCGAACCGGGTCAAGGGATGTAACTTACGCTTGATCTACCAAATGACTATGCCGGGATAATGAACTCTAGGACTAGATTAAGCGGTGACAGAATACTGTAGGGAGTACTCTTCGATATGGTGAAGCACATTCTACGCTTATTTGAAGATTAGCTCGGAACGCTATTAATCAATGAAGTTGGACTAAGATATGTGAACGTTGTATATGATATTGTATTTAAATGCAGTTTGCCTTGGACCATCATGAGTTTTAATACTAAATTGAATAAAATAATACTAATATATAAACGAAATTTCATCTTGGAATTAAAATTTTGTATTAAAATTATTCAAAGTAGAAAATTTTAAATAAAAGAAATTTGGTTCCAGAATGAAAACACAAAAGAGACGGATGGCAGGAGATGAGCATGAATGTAATGCAGCGGGGTTACCTAAGTATTAGAGAAAGTTTAAGCTTCAGACATGATGCGACTAATCCATCTCTTAAGTTCGTGAAGCCTAGTGATTTCAAAGCTCATATACCGTGCTTGAGCTGGAAGAAAGCAATTCCAGAGTTGAAACCACCGCGTTCAATCTTGAGAAGAAGCTGCTGGCGGTGAGAAATAAGCAATAACGCACAGCTGAGTCTAAGATAGGAATAACCTAGATCCTTCCACTGTCGCGTTTATCCTGCGGTTTTTGGCTTCGATAGAAAGAAGGCAGAGAGAATCTACCGGACTACTAGACAGCGATCCCTTTGACACCCACCTCGACAGACAGCTCGAACGAGTGGCGCAATGCTCGAGTAAAACCATAAGAGGAGAAGCCTGTGTTAAGTACATCTTTCATAAGTAATGGGCTTGTACAACAGCTGGCCCGCTTCATTTACCGGCTTTTGGCTGAGATTAGTCGGGCAGTTTAAGAATTAGAGCCAGCATCTGTCCTCATGAGCTTAATATATGATTCGAATGCTATGGACCCTCTCGACATTAATCCAATTTCATGAAGGGTAGGGGCCAAATCGTCAGTTTGCTGTCGAGGAGCCGCCAGCGTCCCCTTGGTATTGCCCTACCTTCTAGGTCGGCGCAGCCCACCCTCCCCACATGTAGAACCGAAGTATTCCAACCAGCATTCTTCCAAAATATAATAACCCGAATTAACAATAGAAGGTTTGGTCTGTGGTCAAGGAGGATGGGCTGTTCGACAGTCAGCCGATACTGCACGCGATCCCTTTTATAAAAGGTCAAGTGTATCAGTGTAGTGCCTCAAGATGATAGGAGAAAGAAGCATATTGTATCCTTACCCCTTACTTTGGATTCCCAGAGTGTAGGTGGTCATTTGGATTATGAAATGCAGATACAGGCGGCCCTCCAGTGGGGTGTTTATCATTAGTTCAGAAAGGAGAAATGTGTGTTTAGACGAGGTGGCTGACGGCCCAAGAGAAGAGAGCTTGTTCTCGAACAGAGCATGAAACCTGTGAGAGCAGATGTACAAAATAATAACTCATGACCGACCAGGCCCTTGTCACTCTGGGAAGCTGTGCTCGACCTCTCATATCGGTGTTTCGGAACTGCGCGATGCAAGAGCAATTGTACTTGAGATCCGATTGCAAGGTCAATGCCTGCAATCAGGTTTCAGGTTAGTGCTTGAGAATTTTGTATTTTCTGTCTTCATAATCGTTTCATTAATTTGAAGCATGCACATTGCAGACTCAGAGCATTCAAATAGTACAGGGTATGTTTCCTAGTGATGGTTATAAATGTCACATAGAAGGATGGTATATGTTTCTCTCATCTCGCGGTTTTGACCATGTTTAGACTTCTATTTGTGCGAGTGACCAGGGAAGAATAAAATGAAAGATAAATCTGTTTGGTGTAATAGATTCAGTTAAATTTAACCAAATTCTCCACTCGACACATCGGAACAAGCAGCTCAATGCAAAAGCAATTTTCAATTAGAACACTGAAGAAATCGGTTGCAAGTTGAAGTCACTGTTCCATATGTCTTAATGCTCCAGAAGTACGCAGTAAGAACTTCTGCATACTGAGCGTACTAACAACCAGTAGCATACCCTCCGAGGTGCATGAGCGGACTTAGAAACCGTGACTATGCAATTACAGAGGTTCTCTGTTTATAGTCATCAACGGTTCGAGGCAAAACCTGAAGTTTTCACCATTCACCTACTCCATCGTACGTGTGATGGATCCAATCCCCATCCTTCGAGTTGGATGAGAAGCCAATCTACCTAGAAGAGGATGAACAGCCTACATACGTGACGTGCCGAAAGATCTATCTGCAGACAAGGGCATGATCTCGTCCGGGGCCTGGACTCCAGATCCACCCCAAAGGTGAAGTCCGTACCATGGTCCTGTACCAGGACCCGGAATCTTCATTCAACATTTTCCCTTGCGGCTTCCAAGTCAGGAATGAAGGCATTGAAACCCTAAACCTTGAGTTGAATCGAGGAATCCTCGAATAGACCCTCGCGTGAGACTTTAGCCGAAATGAGGAGAGTTTCGCTGTTGGGAACCTCCATAGGCTTTAGAGATTCGGAGGACTAAGTGCGTAGCGAAGCTTGAAGGACATATTCTCAGCTACAGTGATATGCTGGTCAGATAAATCAGTGTATACTTGGAGTTTGGTGATGTAGCAACTCATCGTGGTTAAGAATGAAGAATATTCCTTTACAGAGTATCCACAGGAGTCATTGTGTTGTATGAACACTGTAAGTTATGATTGTTCTGGCCCCAATTCGACTCTTTCCTACACTTCAGTAATGATCGTAGAATGATTCTGTGTCTGTGCTAGGTATAGCAATTTGTTACTTGTTCTCGTACATGACTCCAGTAGATTGTAGAAATATAATTCCTTCCATGCATGAAATTGAGTAGATAAATCAAACGTGGTAGATCCATTCGTTAATTTGGATTTATAACATTCTTAGACAGATCTATTTTCGACTCAACTCCTTTGCTGCTAGGTCACTTTCGGCAAATTCAAGTGACTGAAATGCTTACATGACATATGCCGACTTCTTACCTTCACAGAGTCCTGAAGGTCGAGTTTGACGGCACTGAAAAGTCTGAAAGCACTGAAAAGCCAAAATTGTCCAATCTTCACATAGAATACCTGAATATTAGCTTTGTATTTGGTCAGTCCAATATAAAATTCTGATTCTTTCATTTGGAGCATATTCAGCGTCTCGATCAGAAATGCCGGTGTACTTCTATAATCTCTGTCTAATTGAGGGGAAATGTATAGGTTTCCTTGGAGTGGCTTCCCTCAAGTACGGTGCTTCTCAGCTATACATTGGCTCCGGGAATTCGCTTTCTGTGGAGAGCCTGCGCGGTATGGAAGAAACAGAGAAGATGAAATTCAATTCGGGTGAGATCTTATCAATTGTACTGGATGTCAATTTTGACTCACTCCATTTACTGTCGCAGCTCGTAAACTCTGCTCATCTCAGGGCCACAAAATTGTAGGTTGCAGACGAAGCTACAGTAGTATTTGCTGCGTCGGATGTCTTATTTGTGCTTTAGATTGAATTGTATGTATTCCGGGTATGTGGCACGTTTAACTTGGTCCTGAAACAACATAACTACTTTACTGTTTCAAGTTCAAGTTTCCGATTTGGTATGCTTGATTGTATCTCAGTCCATAGTGTTTCATGTAAGCTATACTTTGTCGAGCCCTTCTCTTCAGTATCCGGACATGTCGAAAGCTCAAGTCTGCCTGAACCTTGGCTCTTGAGGCTCTAGCTCTAGCTGTTTATTTGTGCGTGGTTACCAGTAGTAGTGAGTTTTCATTGGTACGTATACGTAGGTATCGGGGGGCCAGAACTCGTATACACGATTTCCCATGGAACCCACTCCGGACCTTGGCGTTTAGCTGGACGGTTTTCTTCATATGTGGTGCTACTGTAGTACATCGGATCGGCAATCTGTCCTTGAAATGACCTGTTTTGCTCCGAGAAAAGCATGTCCACTGCAGTTGATGCTACGCCCGTAACTGTATTGTCAGGGACTTATTAAACCTTTTGAGTACATGGAAGAAGATTCCCAGAAGTATTGACGTAATGTCTCAAAGCATATTCGGATCACGACTTGGACTTTCGTTACTGTTGCGATACTGGCGGGTGACTGGTAAGAGTATATATACATTTTACTGGAGGCGATCGGCATGCAAGGACCAGTAGCTCAATGCAAGAGCAATTTCATGTCGAAATTCGGGTTGTGGGTTCAAGTCCTGCCTGGTCCATCCCGTTTTTGCTCTAAGTCCTTAAATCATCAGGATCGTCTTGGTTCCTTTGAATACACGAAAGAACTCCTTGCCTTTAAAACTGTGAGAAGGGTTAATGATTGCAAACTAGGATAAGTTTGAGCTTATGTTTATAACATAGAAACCATTCTGTTGTTGATATATTTTAATAGTGGTAGGGTTTCCGTAGCTTTATGCCAGAGCCAGTCCGTCATCGACTCACTCCGGGGATTCTGCTTCTACCTTGTCCGAGGAACATTCTTTCCATGAATGTGATGGAAGCAAGTATGTGTATACAGAGGATGTAGTTCCAAATTGATTTCAGTTTCCCAGATCGGTAGAGGAGGTCTAGAAGCTTAGTAATAGAGCTGGCTCGCCCTGAACTGATTTGCAGGTTCAGGTTGCAGGTTGAGTTGCAGGTTCCTACCTGGAGTGGTCAATTTCGATCTGTGATAGCTTTACTTGCTTGAGATCTCCTGCTGATTACTTGCCGTAATTTCCAGACTGCGTACCATAAGCACCATATGTACGAGACATCAGGTTCACGGAAGCAAATATTAGAACTCTGGATACAGTATAGATAAGAGATATAGATTGTAGGATTTGAATATTTTCTAGACGATACCTTAAGGATAGAGTTACCCACTTCTGAAATCAGAGGTTCATAATGAAATTTTCTCTGGGATAGCTCAATGCCAGGGAGACTCTAGATGGAGAACTTGGTCCTCTCACTTCAGTTAATGCCAGGGGTGGTGAATCTTGTCATGAGGAGCTGGGTTGTAGATCTCCAAGAGTAATATGCACTCTCAACTAGACAAGAAACCGTGCTGAATTCAAGTTAGTGAGCACTGAGGTTCGACTTTTCAACATTACTGTAGCAGTGGTAGAGTTAATAAGCTCAAGCATTAGGTCAGTCCAAGGACTGTTACGTCTGCTCTTCCACAGTCCCAATGATCGTAATTGGGAGCTGTTCTTTGTTTAACATACGTGACCAAGCCTCCAGATCCCAAGGAACTTGAAGGTTTTTAGAAACAAAGTTCGGTTAACATGCTGGTCAAGTCTCTCAGTGTCCGCCTGGAGACACCTGATTTGAATCTCCTGGTTAACACATGCCTTAGCGACTTATTAGCGACCTATTCCTGTTGTTCCAGTGTTGGTGGATCCCGTGATTTGGTGCTCGGTTGTTGATCTTCAAAAGTTACAGAAGTCCTTGGGAGAGGAAGACACCGTGCTGAATACAAGTCAATCAAGCGTGAGGTTTGACTTCTTCATAACTGTAGGAGATGGTCCAGACTCTAGTGCTGTTCTATATGAAATTCTTATGCCTCTCGTACACTATTATAGTGATCACATTTGTGACCAAGCGAAATTTCCGGCTATTGGGTAAATAGTGCCTCTCTGTTAACACCAAGGTCCAGTAGCTCAATGCCAGAGCAAATTTCTCTTCTGAAATCAGGTTGCGGGGACCATGGCTTACCTTCTCCTTTTGTTTTGGGATACCTCACCTGCGTATAGGCACGAAGGGGATCACTTACTTTTTGATAATCCGAATCCAAGGTGCATCAGATCTCTTCTAAGCACTACTCAGCTCTATCCCGTGCTTAACGCAGAGAGCCCTACGAGATGTGCGCATGAGACAGCGTTGGAACGTCTTTCGAAGTATGAAACTGAGTATGTGTAGTCCAAGATCACTTCCCAACAGCAAGGTCCAGTAGCTCAATGCCAGAGCAAATTTCTCTTCTGAAATTAGGTTGCGGGTTCAAGTCCTGCGTGGACCATGGGTTCTCGTTTTGTTTAGCGAGAGACCTCACCTGCATCAGGACCTGCTCAGAGTCGCAGGGACATATAGACATAAAGCCGATCACTTACTTTTTGATAATCCGAATCCGCAGGTGCATGAGATCTCTTCTAAGCACTACTCAGCTCTAACCCGTGCATAACGCAGAGAGCTCTACTAGATGTGCGCATGAGACAGCGCTGGAACATCTTTCAAAGTATGAAACGTTTATATTTTCTCCACTTCCCGCCTCCTGACAGCAAGGTCCAGTAGCTCAATGCCAGAGCAAATTTCTGTTCTGAAATTAGGTTGCGGGTTCAAGTCCTGCGTGGACCATGGTTCCTCGTTTTGTTTAGCGAGAGACCTCACCTGCATCAGGACCAGCCCAGAGTCGCAGGGACATATAGGCATAAATCCCGATCACTTACTTTTTGATAATCCGACAATAGGCATAAAGCCCGATCACTTACGTTTTGATAATCCGAATCCGCAGGTGCATCAGATCTCTTCTAAGCACTACTCAGCTCTATCCCGTGCTTAACGCAGAGAGCTCTACGAGATGTGCGCATGAGACAGCGCTGGAACATCTTTCAAAGTATGAAACTCTTCATATTTTCTCCACTGTCCTCTTCCTGACAGCAAGGTCCAGTAGCTCAATGCCAGAGCAAATTTCTGTTCTGAAATTAGGTTGCGGGTTCAAGTCCTGCGTGGACCATGGTTTCTCGTTTTGTTTAGCGAGAGACCTTACCTGCATCAGGACCAGCCCAGAGTCGCAGGGACATATAGGCATAAAGCCGATCACTTACTTGTTGGGGCTTAACCCCATTTTACCTGTTTTGTCACTCCCTTGTGCGGCTTGATGGGGTCTTCCCATCCTTCGTTTTCTCTACGCGGATCTTCTTTCTTGTAGACAATCCGGATCCGCAGGGGCATCAGATCTTCTAAGCACTACTCAACTTTATCCCGTGCATAACGCAGAGAACCCTACGAGATGTGCGCATGAGACAGCGTTGGAACATCTTTAGAAGTATGGAACTGATTACACTTTGTCCACGATCCATTCCTAATAGCAGGGTCCAGTAGCTCAATGCCAGAACGTATTTCTCTTCTGAAATTAGGTTGCGGGTTCAAGTCCTGCATGGAGAATGATTCTCGTTTTGTTTAGCGAGAGACCTTACCTGCACCAGGACCTGCCCAGAGTCGCAGGGACATATAGGCATAAAGCCGATCACTTACTTTGTGATAATCCGTATCCGCAGGTGCATCAGATCACTTCTAAGCACTACTCAGCTCTATCCCGTGCATGACGCAGGGAGTCCTACGAGATGTGCGCATGAAACAGCGTTTAAACATCTTTCGAAACTGGGCATTCCTTGTTCTGAACCTTCCTGGCATACGCTATCCTGCAACTCGGAGTTAGCCTGAAGAGATCTCATCTGAATCTCCAGGATACGACATTGCGAGGGTGATTTAGTATGGAGGATGTGCTTCACCCACTTCAGTCGATCCGGAGGTGGTGAATCTTTTGATGTGCTGCTCGGTTGTTGACCTTCAAAAGTTACAGACACTCCCACGTAGAGGAAGACACTGCTGAATACAAGTCAATCAAGATTGAGGTTTTGACTTCTTCAACGCAACCGTAGCAGATGGTCTAGACTCTAGGGCTGGTATGTGAAATTGTTGTGCCTCTCGTACATCTGTACGAGAGGCATGATCGCATTTGGGAACACTACTGAAGTTAACGTAGGTGACAAAACCGGAATTTCAGGGTATTGTTCAAATCGCTACCAACCAGGACCTGGAACAGAGTCGCAGGAAGATATAGACATGAAGCAGAGCCTTACTTTTGATGATCCTTATCCACATGTACATTAGATCGCTTGTAAGCCATATTCACCTTTATCCGGTGCCTGACGCAGAGAGCCCTACGAGATGTGTGGCATGAAACGGAGTGTTTGAGCATCTTCCGAAGAATGAAACTGGGTATTCCCTGTTCTGAACCTTTGTGGCATATGCAATCCTGCAACTCCAAAGTTAGCCTGGAGAGGTTTTGTCTGAATCTCCAGGGTGGCACATTGTCAGGTGATTTAGTGTGGAGGATGTGCTTCACCCACTTCAGTTGTTCCGGAGGTGGTGAAACTTTGATGTTCTCGGTTGTTGATCTTCAAAAGTTACCGACATTTCCACATAGAGGAAGACACCGTGCTGAGTACAAGTCAATCAAGACTTAGTTTGACTGCTTCAACGCAACTGGAGCAGATGGTCTGGACTCTAGTTCTGGTAATATGTGAAATTGTAATGCCTTCTACATTGTTCCAATGATCGCATTGGGGAAAATTACTGAAGGGAACATGTGACCAAGCAAAATTCTAGAATTAAGGAGTTATCAACTATCGTAATGTCATCTTCACGGTCCAGTAGCTCAATGCCAGAGCAAATTTCATTTGAAATTAGGTTGCGGGTTCATGTCCCGCGTGGATCACAGTTCACCTTTTCTCTTTCTGCTCGGAGAGACCCTACCTGTATCAGGCCTTACCCCAAGATCGCAGGGAACATATGGGCATGAGGTAGAGTCTTACTTCGTGATAATCCTTTATGCACATGTGCTTTCGATCTCTTGTAACCTTGATAATCACGTCATCTATTTCATCACACGATGCAGAGATGTACATCTTACGGGATGAGTGAATGAAACAGGATATTTGAACGTCTTTCAGAGTTTAAGAGGGGGTATTCTCCATTCTCAGCGCTCGTGCCCATGGGCATCAGCGTATTCAAGTATACAGATCCAAAGACGTAGAATCCTTTTGAGACGACTATCAGTTGTAGACGGTGATATGTTGCTGTTATAGCTCAAGGACAAGTCATCTATCATTGATCCATATCTAGGTTCAAAAGGAATATTTCTCTGAAGTAGCATTGTAATATTGCAAGGGAAATCTATTATGGAGGATGTACTTTTCTTAGTTCACTTGTTGCAGGTTGGTGAGTGATGTGATGCAGAGCATCGACTGTTGACCCTCTCACGCAAGACACCGCTGAGAGTTCAAGTCAATCAAAACTCAGGTTCAATCTTGAACTTGTTTGTACCAGGTGATCTGGTTGATAGACTGTAGTAGTGGTCTGCCAATGGCATTTCTTATGTCTGCTCGTACATCACACCCAATGACCTTCGGTTTAGTCCCGTGCTTAAGTATGTGGTGAAGCCAAAGTACAAACTAATTTAGAAACAAACCTCTTCTTTCTAGCAACGGGGTCAAGAGCTTAATGTCAGAGCAAGTTTCTACATGACAATAGGTTAGGGGTTACAAAGGTCCTGCGTGGACCATTTCAGCTCCTTTTATCCTTATGTTTAGAGAGACCTTATGCGAACAATTCGTGAAACAGAGTCCCACGAAATATAGGCTTGAGGTTTGAGATTGAGCTTTGAGGTTCCCTATAATCCTGATGCAGATATGCATCGGTCCTCTTTAAGTACTATTCACTTATTCCAGTGCATGATGCATAGAGCCCTACGAGACGTTTGCATGAAACAAAGTGGTTGAACCTTCCAAAGCATGAAACTGGGTTTTTCCTATTCTTAACCGTTGTGGGCATAAGCTATCCTGCAACTTGGAGTTCGCATGGAGAGACCTCATTTGAATCTCCGGGGTAACACATTGCCAGGGCGATTTATTTTGGAGGATGTGCTTCACCCACTCCAGGTGTTCCGGAGATGATGAATCTTGTGATGTGCTGCTCGGTTGTTGATCTTCAAAAGTTACAGACACTCCCACGTAGAGAGAGACACTGCTGAATGTAAGTCAATCAAGACTGAGGTTTGAATTCTTCAAGATAACTGCAGCAGATGGACTAGACTCTGGTGTGCTCGTCTATCTGACAATGTTCTTTACTGAGTTCAGTTGTTGCAGGTTGGTGAGTCTTGTGATGAAGAGCTCGTCTTTTGACCTTCCGGGTAGAGCAATACACAGCTCTGAGTTCACTCAAGCAGAACTCGGGGTACTTCACTGTAGACATTGTCTGGTTGAGAGAGCCTATTACTGGTCTGTCAAGGGCATTTTTAATCTGCTCGTACATTATACCAATGAATTTCGTGCTGTATTTAACATATGTGTCGAAGACTAAGTACACAAATTGTCAAATTTATAGCAAACTTGTTTTTAGCACCGGGGTCCAGTAGCTCAACGCTAGAGCAAATTCTCTTGAAATTGAGTTGCGGGTTTCCAACTCCTGCGTGGACAATGCCTCAGTTTTTGTCTATTTCTGGGAGACCTATCCATGTCAGGGCGTGGAACACAGAATGAAATATAGCCATGTAACAGAGACTTTTGATGACTCCTTGCATATTGGCATAAAGTCTCGTGTAATTATGAGGTGTGAACAATCACCTCATAATTCAGTGCATGATGCAGACCCTTCACGAGATAATGCATCAGATGAGGTACTCGGAGTATTGTATAAGTTCCCCCTTGATAATCTTATGCATATCTGCATTTCAGTACGTTATATTTTCTGGATTTTGGTTCGCTGAGAACGACTTTCGGCAACGGATGTGTGATGCAATGTCGAGAAACCAGAGATTTACACGACGGGACTCGAGCTTGAGAAGTGGGAACGCTGGTTGGAGTGGAGGAGTTTTGCTGTGGCCGCGGGGATTGGACTTGCTTCATTTGATCAATTCAAGTAAACGTAAATTGAAAAATTAAATAAACATTAGATCTTTTATTATGAAATTAAACGAAGTTGAAAAAGATTATACCTATACCGATGTAGTAGCCTTTTCTTCTTGTTTAGTTGACTATTCTCAATCTGATACGATCAATTGATTGTTGCTTACTTTCAGAAGTAATCCACTCTCAGGTTGTAGAAGTCCACAACCTCACCAGTCCTTGAAAAAGTCTTGTGAAGTGATCAGTTGACAGTGATCTCCAAACTTCCAAGACGGAGAATCTGCATCCACCACATTTACGAGTGTTGGGTGAGCTCTCCTGCTTATTTCTTGGCCTCTCGCTTTCAAGACACATCGCCATGGAGCTTGCTGCTGGTAATAGAAGTAAGACCCACTTCGAACTACCTGGATCCTCATTGCAAGGTTCTAGTGACCACTATAGGTAGATAAAGCCGGCCCATGTAAGTCCACACTCTGATCCGCGCAGAGAACTTGACTTAGGCAATTTCGAAGCATGGGGAAGTTTTGGTCCTGGATTTGTGCTCCAATTGATCTTCACTGAGTTTCCACATCAACTTCTCGCAATCTCACAGTGTACTCGCTTTCAGGATGAGCATGGATTCGTGATCAGAGTTAGCTCGCTTTTGTTAGTTGCTCAGACATGGATTCAACCATATCTCGTTTTTGGCTCCTGGAGGTAGCCACACCGGCAATCAACTGCAGTCATGAATTGCGGTTACAGGAGATCTCGTTAACGTTAACGAGATAACGACTGCAATGATGTAGCGTGCAGTGACACCCGTCGCTCAACGCCATAGCGATATACTGCCGTCAACAAGGTAAAAAGCTGGCTTTCTGAAAGCGACGCGTAGCTGACTGGTGTGGCCTCCGCTCCACCAGACAGGTACAATCTCTTTTGGTCCGTTAGTTACATTCCACGTGGCTCCCCGTGGTAGCCAGCCGGTACCTTCAGTGCTGGAAGACAGGAACGCACGAGAGAGCGCTTTCTGCATAGAATTGGTTCTGGCTCTCGGTGGGAATGTAACACAAATTGAATGAGTTCTACGATAAAGTCGCTCGCCAACATGCAATTACGTGGAACGTGAAACCCACAGGGGTCTTACGTGATTCTTGAAAGTTCACAATACTACGATAGAATTACATCGTAAGCAATTCATGAATTATATTCTGCGATTCTGTCAAGAGCTGCAAAAGCTTGCACCATTGTTCTTTTAATTTGCACCATTTGCAAGCCTGACCGTGGGCCATGGCTACTTCTGTCTGGGTTCTGGGTATTGGACCTGCTGCCTTGATACTGGAGGTTTGTAGGAAGAGTAGAGTTATAAAACCAAATGCTGTAAATAGGAGGGCTGGAGTAGCTAGAAGTAAACTTTATGGTGATGCTACTCTGGGTTCCTCTGTTCTAAGGGTACAGCAGTCTTCATCGACTTTCTCTTCTTTGTTGAGAAGTAGGAAGAGAAGAAGCTTAGGCTTTCATGCAGTAGCTGATCGAATCACGAGAGAGTTTGGTGAAGTTGAAGGGAGTAGCAGAGAAAATCCGGTCATTGACACGGAGTCGGCTCCTGCTGATGGCAAGGTGGACTATAATTGGGAGGAACAGTGGTATCCTATGTACTTGATAAATGAGATTCCGAAAGATGCTCCTCTTGCTCTGAAAGTTTATGACCGAGACCTCGTTGTTTTCTACGATGGAGAAGGGAAGCTCAACTGTCTAGAAGATCGATGCCCTCACAGGTGCGCCTATCACTTCACTCCCGTTTGTCAGGTCCTTATGTCAAAAACATTAGTAGTGAGAGTTGTACGAGAATTTGATGTGTCAATTTTTTAAGTGGCGATACTGTTATGAATTTGTTTCTAACGATCTCTGCAATGCCTGTTGTTGTAGACGTAGTGTAGTGTAAACATCTTACACCTCGCTCAATGTCGTACATTGCTCCTCTGACCTGAAGAGGTCTATACACATCGATCTTAGCTGTTATAATTGAACTCAAACAGTTTTGTCCCAGACTCCATATTTACTAGTTGATCCCTTAACTCTCTCTAATCGGATCCAAGTCGAATCAAGTTTCCGTTCCAACAGAGTCGAGTGTGGCAATAGGTTCACTGTACTTCCTGTGTTCTATACACGATTCAATATGGCAATTATTATGATTCTCCATCTTCTCACAGTTTAGCTGATAAAGCCACATTAGTCTTTAAGAAGCTTAAACATGGGTTAGTTCCAAAAGCAATCCATCGACAACCCGGGGTTCTTCAGAGAAGAGTTTATGCGACCCAGCGAGAAATTTCCTGACACCAGTATACGCTCGTATAGCAAACAAAGCAGATTATACACAACCCCCAATGTAGTGTGCTCCGCCTTTCATTTTTATCGAGAACCTGCTGGGTGTGTCAACTCTTCGGAATATATACAGTACGAATGACAAAATTTTGTCACTCATGTAAGCCCGTGCAGTGAGTAATCTGGCTGCGGCGTATCTTATGGAGTAGGGACATCTTCCTCATTTCGCAGACGAAGTTTTTGATCCGATTTAGACGTTGGTTGCCGCAAGCTCGGAACCGTTCAGTTCATCCACTAGTGAATCCTTCATAGCCACTCCAACCCTCGTTGAAAAAAGGTATTTAGCACCGTAAATTTACTTTATAATTTTTTAGAATCCTTTTGGAATCCTAAATCCCAAAAGGGCCCTGGAATTGGGGCACATACAATGGAGATGTGCAAATAGAAATATAGTCACAAAATTGTAAAACGTTAACTCTTTTATGGAGACTAACAACGCAAGTTTCCTGACAGGCTTGCAAAACTTTCTGAAGGCCAACTCATGGATGGTACACTTGAATGCTTGTACCACGGTTGGCAATTCGCAGGCGATGGGTCTTGCGTGAAAATTCCACAGGTGCTTGTTATGCCCAACCTTGAATCTGTCTGGATATCAGATAACATGCAGTTTGTTTCGGTTTTAACTGCATCAAAGAGGCTTCGTCCTTTAAGTGAGAGAACGTCGCTGGTTTTCATCTTGGAAGATGATTGTCTTGCACTCCAGTTTTGAGACCACGAGTGCAGTCCCTTGAAGTGTAGTGTGTTTCCAAACGGAACCACATTCTACGAACTGAATCAAGTTTCTCAGTTTTGTGAGTAACCAGTCAACCATTGAGTAACAAGCGATGGGATTTGTTTTTGGCTTCTCATTATCCTTTTCTTGCTGGTATTGCAGCTAGAACCAGGTGCTAAGATACCAAAAAAAGCGTGTGCACGGTCCTATGCCGTCAAGGAGTCTCAAGGTGTTCTATGGGCCTGGATGGGAGACGACCGAAAAGCTCCTTACGAAAAAGTTCCCTATTATGAGGCTTACGATAGAGAAGGATGGTGGGATTATTCTGCAATGCATGAGCTCCCTTACGACAGCTCCATTATGCTGGAGAATATAATGGACCCTGCGCATATACCTATTTCTCACAACCGAACAGATGCCACTGCTAAACGAGAAGACGCTCAAGCTTTGGTTTTCAATGTGACAGTGCGTGATGCAGAGGGATTTGGTGGATTTTCACATAATATCAGAACTCCTGATAGAATGACTTATACCCGGTTTCAAGCACCTTGTATTGCCCACAGTGAGTCAAAGCGTGTCAACGATGATGGGTCGGTGTTTTATTTCAATGCCACCATGTTGTGCCGACCTGTGGGACAAGGAAAGTCGATGAACATCCTCCGTTTCAGCAATGCAAGCGTTGGAGTCAAAGGCAAGAGTAAGATGAGTTGGTTCAGAAAGATGCCGAAGTGGTTTGTTCATGCCAATGCCAACACTATTCTTGAGCAAGACATGGGATTCCTTAGCTCTCAAAACGAGGTCCTACTGCGAGAAGGAAAGCCTACCAAAGACCTCTATCTGAACCTCAGATCGCAAGACGTTTGGGTTTTGGAGTACCGGAAGTGGTTAGACAAAGTTGGACATGGTATGCCTTACTACTTTGGTCATCGAACGGCCTCTCCACCATCCATCTCAGCGGTTGAAGAGGGAGCCCGTGCGGGACTGGCAGCCAGCATAGCTTCAACATATCCGTCAAAAGGAGCCTTTGGAAACAAATATGCCCGTGATCCCACCAACAGATACTATCGGCACATCGTTCACTGCAAGGCATGCAGAGAGGCTCTAGGCAACTTTGAGAAGTACCAGAAAGTGTCTTTGGTTGGTGCAGCGATATTTTCAGCTGTCGGCATTATCATGTCCAAGCCTGTCTGGAGAGCTTCATTTGTTGTTTTTGCCCTGTTCATGGGTGCCGCTTCTTATGCGTTCTCTCGTGCAGTCCGCCATATGACTGAGAACGTAGTTCGAGAGCACAGGATAACTTTGTAGGCCATCGTTGCAGGTCTCCTTGGACTTCTTCCAATGGTTACCGAAGGAGTATAAGAAGTGGAGGCAAAATTGTGATATGTCGGCGTGAGAGTGCCCGAACGTACTGCACCAAAATTTTGTTCATTACTGGTGTCAAGGATCTCCCACGGCCGGCAAGACTGAATGTCAGACCCAGGGAGGACCTTCACCACTGTTCTAGGATCACTATCCCAGCTCATTAAACCTGGAAGGACTTTTATGAACCTCACGGCTGCTACCTGGATGCAAGATCAGCACTTGACTTCCATTGAGCTTTAGTAGCCGTACTTCATCCGCCAAACAAGGTGATTCCTCTAGCAGTCAGGTCAAAACGCAGTCGACTGTTTTCTAGTAGCTAGTGTAGTAGGGAAATCTAACAAAATCAATTCGCTGACAAAACTCTTATGGCAGTACGGTAGTTAGTGCCAAAAGATGAGTGCGAGTGCGAATGCGAGAAGCAGCTCTCTTCTCACCTTCGCTTCGGAATTCGTTTCACATCTCTCATTCACTCTATCTCTTAGTTGGATTGTGTTTATAAACGTCTGCGTAAAACAGTTGTACAGTTATACAGTAGTTAGAACTGTCTTCTAGAGATTGTACATGTTGCAGCTGCACGGTATCAAACGATGCGCTTCCTTTTAGACCCAGGAAGTAGACAACTTTGGTCTTTCGTCACAGATCAGGGATATGTTCATGACGCCTGGACAAATTTAAAGAAATTGCCGGCTATTTGATTCAGCACAGAGTCTACCTCATCTTTTCTGTTGAGTGAACGAGTAAGCTGGGTTCCGATCTTTGCTAATGATAACTGAGAGCACCAGGAGCGAAAATCATTGATATCATGGTAGGACTTGCTGGAATGAATGTGCTTCCCTAGCCTGGATCTAACTTCTGGAAATTAAAAGTTAATCGTTATTTGTCTCGTATGCACGTGCTTTCAGCTTACAGTTATTCATTGAAGAGTGTCTCCACTTCCGCATTTGTCTTTGAAATGGAACCAGTACCAGAAATGTCCTGATTGTGTACCAGCTGAGCTACTCCAGTGTACACCAATGACTGCTGCAATATGTGCTGCTGTTTCTTCTGTCCGGTCATAGACCCAAATTCAGGTCACGTCGGGACGGAGTCTGGCAGTTGAAATTCTGAATCTTATACCAAGTTCTAGTCCGAGTTTCAGAATATGAATAGGCGATCAGGTCCTGAGTATACATTTACAAGTCTCCTTAGATCTAATTTTCCGGTACTTGCTTCACAAGTTAACAGGCTTAAAGAACTGATCATGTTGATTCATCTGCAGAAGCTCAGAGCACGATGTAATTGTCAGGATGAAATGAGAACTTAGTAACAAGCTAAACAACGCAAGTAACAATACGATTGACAAGATTAGTAACAATACTAAAAACAAGATCTTGCCGTTATTTTCACAAGTGGCAGAGGAAACGGAGAGCCTCTTCAGATAATAGGCATTGAGGATATTTGTTTTGATGTGCAGGAATCGCGGATCAAATTCTCCACAAATTTACACACTTCACTCCCACGTCGGGAAGACATCTTATCTTGATTTTTCCATGTCTTGAGAATCCCCTCGCTTTGTTGGAGCGGGCACCTCAGATGGCGACCTCCGGTTTTGTAGAAATGGCTTCAGTTCAATGTCTTTCTACCAGTTGACGTGATGCGCTTTGTTAAGGAACCCTCCTTTTGACCCCCCTCGACCTTGGTGGGGAAACAATAACAGAGTACTGTCTACATCGGTGTGCCAAATACAAAGCAAACTGTAAATTTTATATGTCGGAATCTTGCTCGATCTCAGGAGTTGGCTGAAGGATACATGTGATTATGAGCTGCGATCCATGGGTGGGGGGGGGGGGGGGGGGGGGGGGGAGTGGGGGCGCGGTGTGGGGCGGGGGAGGAAGAACAGAAGATTAAGAGAGCTTCTGAACAAATCTTCGATCACAGGATTAGATCTCTCCTCCGCCTTACAGGCTGAAAGATGCTGGATTATGATGCTATAACTTCACGGTGTCGCCAGTAAGATAGCGCTAGTGATGTGTATCTATTCTCATTCAAACACGTCCAGGGCTCATGCATTTTGCACGTTTCTACAGTCTGGGGAGAACAACGTAGAGATCCTAACCAATACATTTACTAAGTTAGTCACAGTTGAATATGTGCTTGTCTCTTTCTTGAAAGAACGACAAGTATAGGAGTTCAGCGACTTCTTAGCGAACTCGACGTAGCAATGCTACCATGGATACTTTCGAGTTCTACTGGTCCCAAATCAGTTTTATTGTGTATGGGAGATCAGTGATCAATGATCTGAGTTATGACCGTATCAGACCCAGTTTCATGGCCAGCACAACTTTGCGAATCCAGATAGCAAAGGGGAAGTCCTGCGAACATCTTCAATGAAGGGCATGACATTTCTGTATAGTACTAGAGAGCAGCCCTTTGACACGCTATCCAGTTGCCAATGACTACAGGGAAGAAATAACTTGGAGATGCAATAGACAAAGTGTTGTCAGCAGCTTTTTGAAATGGTCAAAGAAACTCACTCTAGTCCACATCTGGTTTCTGATATATTGATCATCAGATTCGTGCAAACTTGAGTTGTTACCTCAACAGAACCATCCAATAGATCATTTTGTGAACATTTGGTGAAGGAATTCTTAGACACTCACCTTGAAGTTGAGTAAATCCGGATTAGCAAGTCTAGATAAGAGAATATAAAAATCTATGCGCAACTATGCCTACAGCTCATCAACAAACAAACTAGAGAAATGATGACGAAACTTTGTTAAACTCCAACAATTTATAACTAAAACAGTTGATGTTTTGGGAACTTGAATTCAGATGGTGGCTGGTCGAATGGCCTCGGCCTACATCAGTATTCTTAATTAATTTTAGCCCCCTGATTAATTGGGCTGTATCCTGAGATTAACCTTATAATTGCACGCGAGTTCCATATTTAATTCATAGCTGGTCACGACTAAAGTGTGGAAATTGCCACATGAATATTGTGCTGTTTGGTAGTCTCGCATGCTTCACCACCTTAAGTAGTGGAAATGTCAAGAACTAGGAATTTCGAAAGTGGGGCTGTGGATGAGAAGGGGGAAAGGACGAGAATATAATATGCTGCAGCTACCACAGTATGGACATTCCTCACATGCGGCAACTTGACTAGAGAGTAGTCCATTATCTGTTCACAACGTACTGCTGCTCGATTACTTGTGGAGGTCCACATACTCCTCTGTCTGTGAGTCATCATTTGTTCGTCATTTACCCGTACTCTCGCCCAACTTGGCTTCGGCAATTGTTGTCTTCCATCTCAGACAAGGTGAAACCACCGTGCGGATTGAAAGGATTCAGATTCTGTTGGTAGATGTATGGTGTTTTGTGAGCTATTAAAATGGTATAAGTTTCCATGCTCTATCGTTGTTCAGAACGGTTGAAGAAAAAGTGGGTAATGTTAAGTATTAACATTACGTTTCGAAACCTCCAATGAGAGAAGAAAGTGTCCAATTGAACCTTCGACTCGGCATCAACTCCAAGCTGAATCGACTTTTCCGTTTCAACACCTACAGGAAATTGTACTCCTGTACTCCTGAAACTTCAGACCATTCATCCACTAATTACAAATCTCAACGTTCTGAAATTATGTATTTTTTGGGAAAGTAGTAAATCACATGCACATGGAAAGAGAAGGTCCAGCTGGAGGTTTAGTTTTATTTGTCAGTGCTGTCAAAGCAACTAGACCAACATCTTACAATAATTCATTACGCCCCGTCTCATCATGGTAGAATGCCTTCAACCCAAGATGCGAGTCCGATGACAAATTCTTGCACATTCAGAAGTGTGAGTGCATGGCAACCCCTAATGATATATATTGTCACATCCAGGATAGAAATCATTTCTTCTGTCAGCGGACCATTAACACCCAGATCTTCAACGAAGGTGCCAATGAGAGCATTGAGCTTTGCTTGCTGTTGCGATAATAAGATCGTCAAGCCTTGAATCTTGTGAAAGTTTTGGTGTTGTTCTCCGTGAAAGTATCAACGGCAAGAAGGTACACCCACCAAAGTCAAGGCGGTGCACTCACAAGCTACTTCAATTCAGGCCGGTGCTTCTTGAACCAAGTTGTAACCTTGTCTAGAGAAAGCCATCGGTTTACAACACGGGGCACATCATATTCATTTCTGCAATCAAGTTCTGCTGCCACATGCGATGTGAAATGAAACCCACCATTATAGAGAAGAAGTGCTCATTCACAACTACATTCATGATGTGATGCATAACTAGATCAAGTTGATGCGCTCCGCACCAGATTCAGATCACAATCATAATGAAGTTCTACTTGAAGCCTTGTCACGATGCTAGCAACACATCTAGTCATATTTCAAGCTCCATCGATAGACACACCGAGAAGACAAATCCTCCAATGAGAGCAGAGTACGTCAAGAAACTAAGAAATCATGTTGACCATGACTTCGCATGTGTGTTGTTCAAAAATCTGCAATGCGTACTTGTGCAAGTTGACAACGATGTGCTTATTCTCCACATACATATGAAGACACAAGTCCAAATATGATGTGTTCTAGTGCGATGTTGAGCAAGCGCTAACAAAAAGGCCTAGGTTTTCTTTAGTAGCTCTGATAGTCATTGAAAGTTGGCGGCACAAACTACCCTAACGAAGTTGTTGACATTCTCACAAGAGCAAGAAGACAACGATAGAGCATATAGGACTTCATATGTCTCACTGATGATGTTCATTGTCATGCAAAATGATGCTCCACATGCAACGTATCGAATGGCAAGGTTGAAGAGCTGGGTTTTGGATTTGCAATTGTGACAGTATAGGAAGAGGGCACTTTATCATTATCTATTGGCTCGCTGCGTGTTTGAAAACTACCATTGCTCGCTCCTTCACCTTGACAGCACTGGCACGGCAGTTAGAGACCAAATTGCACAATCTGCCTCACTCCCAAATGCAGGATCTTGCTTGTAGTCATAGTCAACATCACTGGCTTCATCGTCCACTGAATACTTCATCTCATCGCCGATTACTTCAACTATTCTTTTGTCGATGATGAAGACAATCTCACAATTGCCTGCAGCTTCAAAAACAAAGTGAACATTGAGAGTGCTTCCGAGAGGGACCTCGATGTCATTGAAGAAATGCTCCTGCTCCAATTGCAATCGTAGCTTTTCATACTGTCCAAATTTGACAGTGTGTTGCTTCTTCATGTGAAGCTCAATATTGTCTTAGTGAAATGGTGCACTCCAACCTTGCCCATTAGTCATGATCTTGTGCTTCTCATCAACATTCTCCTCACGACCAAACATGATGCATGAAAGACATTGCATCCCGCTGATGGCTGAAGTAGAAGCACCGCAAGAAACAACTTTCAAACGATGTGTAAGCAAGAGACAACTTTCAAACCATATTTAGTATCATTGGCATTGACGGAGGCAGAGCTGTGCTTGTTAACAGACATTGAGCTTGGGACGAGAGCAGTCTAATGGGAGTTTTGCCATGGTGCACAAGGGCCTTAATTTAGGCGCCTCACAAGAATTATTTTAGGTAATTTAGGTGCCAAAAACACTAAACGCCTATTATAAGGAAACCTGGACATAAATGTAAAATGGAGCTAAGCTCCAATCGTATCCGTAAGAGGAACCTGCCTTACCGTCTACAAAGCACATGTAGACTCTTTATGGAACTGAGTCCTCCTGCAAGGCGAAAGACGGTTGTCATGAGTGCAGAGCAGGCCACGTGACTCCTGTAGTAAGATTGTGAGCCCACAGATTTGGTAACTGAAACCTTAGCGGAATTACCACAAACTGCTGATTCTGCTGAATCCCAACCTACCATGGAGGATAAAGACCCGGAGCACGTTATCCTACTTCCTGGGCATCCAAAGAAGTGACTCCTTCTAAATTGCACTATGACATCTTTGTCAGCAAGCTTATAATGCAGTACAGCTTTGGCAATCCGTCCAGAATAAGTGGCTCAATTACCATGGTTGGCAAAGAGCTTCATCTTTATCAGTGGCTTGCAATGTCGTCGTCTACACGTGACGAGTACGAAATGAGGGGAAGAGGAACAGGTTATTCCAGCAACCAACACTTAGATATGTCACTTTTCCGCAAATAGTATTGAACTAACTTTCGCGTGTATTTAATTGATTGAGATTCTGTGATCTCCGGGGAACTTGTCTCTCTAATAAGTCATTATCGGAATCAATTTTTGTTATTACCTTACCGTAGTAAGCGATTAAGATTAGATGCTGTAGAAAGTCAAGGCCAGTAGGAAGGAAGCCTGAAGTTGATTCCTAAGTTACACCGTGACTTTAAACCCGTATGGTGGTTCATGGAAGCTCCCTCGTACATTAGGGTGCATGTGGGTCACGTCGGCTCTTCATTATCATGTGACTCCGCTCAATCGAAAATTGCCAACTCCTCAGATGGGATGGGATCCCTGGTGTCATACTGTAATGAACTTCCACTGTGTATGATGGGTTGGCTTAAACGTAGACGGGCTTCTATGTTGTTATCAGTAGCTTAACGATTTTCCCATCGTATGCGCTTGTACCTCACTCGATTCGAGGTATAGTTGTGTGGCCTGTAAAGTATCGATATCAAATTGAATCCATGGTCCAAAGTCGCAGTTTGCTTTGTCCTTATAGCGTGACACATGTAGCTATGAGCGGCAATGCAAGCCATGGTTTCAAGCGGACATAAAGAGAAGAAGATGGTGGAGTACGAGCGGACACTTCAAGGAAGCTTATGAAGCAGAGCTCGCGAAGCTGTGGTGTAGGACAACGTCTCTGGACATATGGTGTCATCTATCATAATGACGGCCTGACAGAAAGACGGGTGATTTCAGTGAGTTGGTCTATGGTGATGAAGTCTGGGCCTGTCTGACTGAGAGTTGCTTGGAATTATCAGATGTAATCTTCTGTTTCATTCAATCCTTGTCATGTACTCTATAAAGACCTCTATATGTTTACAATTGCAGTAGCGGTGAGGGTCGTGAGGGATTGCCCACAGTTCCTTGTCTGTGTGATACCCCTTCCACTAGCTCCGTCCAAGTTATGGAACTATGAGATCATCACTCCACAGTGGAACTGCCCTCCCATTCCTTGAGTCCAACTGCACGGAAAATAACAGAACTTTGGGATCTATCTACTTCTACACATGTTCAAGACAAGGTCAAGCATTGAGAAGAAGCTAGCAACTTCTGCTTAACAACCCAGATTTAAGATCGAGGTGCAAATCCAGTACAACGAGGAAGTTTTGCTTGGAAATCACGTCATATTGAATGTAAAGCTAAGCACCATATTACAGTTCCGCGAGTGCCGTACCCTTCACCCAAGATCTAAATTCTGTAGATAAGAACAACAGGATGTCACCATGACCTCGCTTAAGCGCCAACCTTAAATTGCACACGCGTCTCGACGGCTTTTGCAGGGTATAGTGTTACTGTACAAAACAGTTCGTTGCCGCGCCAATCATCAGGATCCAGGACGAGAACTCTTGCTCTTTTATATTTTTGCTTTTGTTAAAGAATCCATAAATTAAGTGAAATCAAAAAATAAGTTTTCAAATACTATATTGGAATATTATAATAAATTATACGTTTATCACATTATTTTCTTAATAAGTAAATTTTGAATTTTGATAATATCTTGCAATATTATACTATTCTGGAATTAACATTATAAATATATTTTTGAAGATATAGAATAAAGCATATTAAAATATACTAATTCATACATAATTTCATAAATATAAAAAGGATTTTTTTTTTGTTTTTTAAAGGTGACCACATAGAACACATGAAGGACAAGAAGACCTCATCAAGGGGGACAAGGGAAAGACAAACGAGGTAGAATAGAGTTCCAATAGTATCATATAAGAAATCTACACTACCGCACCTAAAATACCCGAGCTATGCAAATCGTAAGGTCTACAAACTACTAGAGCATCCGAAGAAGCATCACCTAGAGTGATCTCTCTCCTATGGATTGCACCAGCCAATGCTCTTTGTAGAGCAATGGAGGCACGTTGTCTAAAGTAAGCTACAAAGTATGAGAGCGAGAGTAGTACATCTTGGCATCTAATATGATAAGCTTTTGTGCATTCCTTGACAAATGTGTCGAATGCCATGTCCATAGCTCCATATAACTCCAATGCTAGAGGAACAAAGACTTGACCTCGCTACATACTCCTATACTTGGAGACCTTACATGTTGTTGTTCTGCTCATCGCCCATCCATGAGGATGAGTAATCGCTCCATCCAAAACTGCATCATGTGTAGGGTATGTAACTACAAGATCCGCCACTATCACTTGATGATCTCAGACCAAGAATCAATCTGCTCTGACTTGTGTCTTTTGCAAAGAATATGAACACTCCTAAGCAAAGTATCCACTCTCTCGCACCATAACAAACACTATATCCGTGATGGCATCATTGGTAGCTATCCTCTATCCTCCATAAGAACATTGTGTCATATAGACGGTTGTTGCATCTAGTGTAGAACCACACTCACAAGTGAGTAATGAAGATGCAGACGAGTAGGCCAAACCTAGGCGGAACCTGATTGATGTAGAGGACGTTGTTGGTGCGAGTCAAAATGTCCTAATGCACGGTCAAGCTAGGATCCAAGGGCATGCACCCTTGTCAGAGCAAGAGCAAAGATGTGCTCTAGTGGCCCAAGGAATGGACGAGTCAACTAAGAGAGAATGTAGTATATGCTAACATTATTGCTCCATCAAAGAAGACTAAAAACCTCTAGTCCAATCTGACGGTAGTGAAGCAAAGGATGAGAAGTACTCCAATGCCCATAGAGATAGACCATCTCTTGTCTACCACAATCATACTTGGAGAGAAAAGGAGCACTCTTGCACCTTGGTCACATAATTCTCCAAATTTGGCCTATCAATAACTACAAAACTAGAGGAAAGTAGGGAATTACATATTCCCACGTGAAAGCACTAATGAGGAAAAGAATGAGAATATGTCTTTATTAGTTTGATAGAAAATGTTATAATCTTGAAATACTTTGGTGAGAATATCCAATTTTGATTGATGTATACCAAACAACCTCCATTTTATGCAAAACTAGTAAGTAACTCATATTGTGAATATTGGAATATTCCAATATTGATGTCAAGAATACTTCATACCGGAATAGTTTAAGGTTCTTGGGTTATACATTATTCAACGGAGAAAACTTTCTAAAAGTGTAAGGGAATATTTGTCACTATAACGTCTTTCTTCTAATAGTTTATACTTAAATTTAGACACTTTACCAAGGAGAGTACATAGACACTTAAATACCTCCTAAAGAGAGTGTTTAACCTACAACAATCTATTCCAAAGATAAAGTGTCATATTCTGTATGTTACTATCAAATAAGAAGAAAATTAATTACAAATGGACAATCACAAATGAGACTACCAATGGAAATACAAGTTACGAGGGAAGGGAAGTGTGCGAGGACCTTGCAAACAAGAGTCACCTTAGAAAAATGGCGAGTGAAATTAGTGTTTGCCGATGGAAAGGACAAGTTATCAACAAAGAAAGAAAGAAAGAATTATAGGTTAATAGTGAAATGTATCATTGAAGAGGTTTCCCCTAGAAAGGAGAAGTTGTGAGTGAAGGAGGAGAGAAACCGTAAAAGACCAAATCCAAGGAGAGAAATAGGAGAATGGAAACTCACATTGGGACACTTGAATGAGGGAAAACTCCGGATGCCTAGCATGAGCTTTGGGCTTTGGTATTTATAGGTAGCATACAAGGCCCTTGAGAAGCTTCTCGAGAACCTTCCTTGAGCCACTTTCTTAGAGTGCAAGCCAAGTTAACTAGAAAGTTTCTCAAGAAGCTTTATTCTAGAAGCCGTCTACTTGGGGTGCAAGTTAACTAGTCGGGAAACTTCCCAAGAAGCTTCCTAGATGCTTTTGGAATATTCTAGGCTAATTTGGCTTATTCCATACTTTGTTAGCCTTACTAACTACATCGCTAAACTCCATATTGTTACAGAAATGATAGAACCATATTATTATCAAGCAAAATAAAAATTATCATGAAATAGAAGATTGCATAGGAATTTTTTTAACAAAAAGGTATAATTTATGAGTGATAGAACCATGTTATAACCAAGCAAGAGAGAGAATAAAATATGAAATAGATTATTGAATAGGAGGTTCCAAATGAGATGTATAATTTGTAAATGAAGGAAGAAAAGAAGGAGTCTTGTTCTTGAGGCTTCCTATGGAAAGGAAAATTTGGAACTATGGGAAGAAGTGAGAGAAGTAGCTTAAAGAACAAGAATCGTATTTGAATAAGTTGTGAATGAAATGGATGATAGAAAATTGAAAGGATGAGTGGTGAGTGATTGTGTGGCGTTTAGACAAGTTGTGAATGAAATAGATGATAGTAAATGTAAGGGATAAAGTATAAAAATTATATGTGATGTAAAGAAATGGTGAGTGATAGAGAAAGGGAGTGAACATTGAGAACATAGCTGCATCTTAAATGTAGAAAAAATATTATGACTTGTATCTCTCTATTTTCCACGCAGTAAACTTCCCTAAAACTAGTACTTTACTTGTATAACTGTGGCATATATTTATAAATTTTTACCTTGAAACATTGTGACTCATAAACGTTCTATGATCCCACATGAATAGTGAGATAAGAGCTTATTATCACCCTTATAATTGATTTATTGTTTTATTGATATAGCAGTTAGATATATACATATATATATAATTAATATTAGTTTAATTAATATTTAATGAATCAGTCGAATCACCAATATATAGTCATAAAGCACCCATTCCACCATTTATTAAAGATGTTTTCATGGGAAAATAATTCAATGATGATATTCTAATGAAAGATCAATTCATAGATAAATTCATGATTTTTAGAATGAAGTAGAAAATGAGCAGTTAAAAAAATTTAGACGTATATGTTTTGAGTTCAAACTTTCGCTTGATTGGACAAAATTAAACACTCTAGCATATTCACTAATCTTGCCATTGGTCGAAATAGAGATAGGGTGGATACTAATCAAGGATACATACTAAAACAATATATACCTTGATTACGGAACGGAGTATAGAGTTAGTGTATATTTCCAAGGTGAGTGATATACTGTTAAACTAATGTACGGTTGACCAAGACAATTTCAAGGCACTTCATTTATTTATAAATTTCGCTTGTAATGATAACTCTCGATCATCTTCATGAGGTGTTGTCATGAGCAAATCTAGTCAAAATTAGATAAAGACACCCTAATTTCAAATCCAATGTGAAACTGAACTACCAGGTTATTTGCTCCAATTGAATCAAAGAAAATGTAACATAAAATGATTACTAATTTTACCGGCTCCTAGCTCCTTTTCCATTTCTATCATTTCAATGACGATAGGCTAATACATCGCAAGACCTTGTTTAGTGATCAAATAAACAACATCACAAAACGAAAGAAAAGGAAAAAAAAAGGTGTCTTCACTCGTTTCTTGAGTGCACAAACCTTTAATATAACTAACATTACTAAGTATTATCACAACATACTATACTGTTTTCTTTTTCCGCTTCCCCTTGTAAGCAAATAGATATAACAGTAATGTAATGCCCAGAGAGTAGCCAGGTCCAAATTGGTGGCAAACATGTAAATATGCAAAATGCTTCATCTACAGAACCAAAACCGCATTTGAATCTCTCGAAATTGCGTTTATAATAGGGGTTTTAATTCAGTTTCTTACGGGGTCAGGGATGATTATGATTCTGTTCAAACATTCGAAGAAATATCTGAAAATGATCAGAGATCAAAATTTTATTGATTAGTCAATATCTTATTTCCAGAAAATTTAGGTATATCGTATAATAAACCCTGTGAATCAGCTCAAATCGGCAATGAAGGGGTTTTCATAGGTACTCATAATGCCTTGCTTAAATAAAACTACTGATTCCTTCCTTAAACGCATAACAAAATTTTCGCATGGCAGAGCTTCTTCCTCTACTCCTCTTCCACTATCTCTTTATCAAACTATCATAACTCCTTCCCAAGAGAAAAAGTCTTGCGAAAGTTTTAGTGCCCATTAAGATGATTTTAATTGCTGAAACGGGAAAGTGTATGAAGTTGACATAGGGGAACTCTAACGGAGACGGGAAAGGAGTAGGAGAGCTATGAGAGGAAAGATATACATTTTTTGAGTGTTCCCTATCATATATAGCACTTGAGTGAATAGTCAATTTTCAATTTTGGTTCCATGGGTACCTAGATTGAATACTATGGAGAATTGAATAGAAAGGTATGGGGCTTTTTAGGGTTTAGAATGATTATTACACATTGAGAGTGATGGGTGAGAAATTCTCAATTTTAATCTCTTAGTGTTCATGCTACAGTTCCATGAGAATTTAGTTTGAAAATTTTCGA
Source organism: Lunularia cruciata (assembly GCA_948567375.1). Classification (NCBI taxonomy): domain Eukaryota; kingdom Viridiplantae; phylum Streptophyta; class Marchantiopsida; order Lunulariales; family Lunulariaceae; genus Lunularia; species Lunularia cruciata. The sequence goes on along the minus strand of OX419762.1, from coordinate 13,043,766 downwards.
AATGTGAATTGAAAATTAAGAGACTTTATAATTTTTAGAATTTGGAGAGATAGTATTTATGCGTATTTATGAGATAATTTTTCATGTGCATTGGGATATGAGGGGTTGTGGTTTTGCAGGGATGGGAAGAGATGGAGAGGAGCATTGTGTGTTATTATCATTATTCTTGTGCTAGCCATGACTTTCCCATGTGGGGTTGCACAAAGTGGCTCGGGGTACACCATGCTCGATGTGTCATCTATGCTTTACCTTGCAAGGAGTAAAGACTCATGTGTGAAAGATACACAAGGACTTTGATTGGACCACTTGGGATGCTTACGTGAGGCGAGCAATCATAAAGACAATAGTGACACTTGGGATTACGCATGCTTTGTTTATCTTTTGTTTACTGTTCCAAGGATTTAGATCTAGTCGTGAGGGTGGTTAGTTTCTCAAGCGTGTTGCATTTTTGGGTTATTTGAGACTAGTTTTCCATATCCACGTCTATTCCATAAGCTACCCTATACACTCCATGATGAGGCTAGATAGGCTTTTTGCCTACCATTTGATCATTTGGCACAAGATCACTTGGACGAGTTAGCATGGTTCCTATTCCTCTTACTCCCTCAATGGTGTCTTTGTTATGCTAGAGAGAGACGTGTTGGGCATAGAGAGGTGGCTGCTAGATTTAATCAATTCTGAGTGGGGGATTGGGCGGCCCTACAAGAGGAGCCTATTAGGGTTGCACGTTTAGGAGATAGGTTTTTCCATAAGATACCACAAAGTCCACTCAATTATGATGATGTACTACATTGGGTCAGGTGAGAGAGTTTAGTAGAGCAACACAAGCACTACATCCTTTGTCTATGGCTAGTTGTACTGATGAAACTATCATTTCCCTACAATCACTACATCTTATGGCAAGAGAAGGATTACCACTAGAGGTCTTAGATTATTAGCCTGAGCAGCCTTTATGTCTTGATAGTTTGCTTTTTGCACAAGCATTGTGCATTGCCCCTCGTCTTTCCTCAAGAGGCTTGTTAGGGAGGGTATATGAGCATCTTAGAGATATTTTTAGGCAGATGATCCTTCTAGTGATTTTACTAAGTTGTTTCAGGTGGTTGTAGTAATAGCAAGAGGAGACATTCCTATGTTTGTTAGTTGGATATTATATGCTAGTCTACTTCTCATGATGGAGAAGGATATAGGGAGCATTAGACATACTGCTATTGGAGAACTCTTTTTGCGTTTGGCCACCCGTACCATTTTCTTTCAGCACCATTCTCACTTCCAACAACACTTCAATCCACATCAATTTGGAGTAGCTACATCTGGAGGATGTGAGGTTATATCTTTAGGCATTAGAGCACTCTTAGATATCCATCTAAAGTAGGTCATCCTATAAATGGATGTTGAGAATGCTTTTAGTAGCGTCGCATGAGCATCCATCTTTAGAGAGCTTAGAGAGGCTGGTGGATCCTTGGCGAGTCTTATTCCTTTTTTGTGGTCTCTTTAAGGCTCTCTTGCTTCCCTTTACTCCTAGCACATTTTCTCACAAGAAGGAGTCATTGTCTTGGAGTCAATTGTTGGAACACATCAAGGAGATCCTTTAAGGGGACCTTTATTTTCGATGGCTCACTTTAGAGTTTGCTTATCTACTACTTTGGCCATGCCAATTTGTGTATTTCACTCCTTGGTAGATGATACACACATCGTGGCCCCTATAGATCAGATTAGGCAGCCCTTTGACCACTTGACTACCAAGCTACATCTAGTAGGCTTGAGAGTCAAGGTGTCAAAGTGTAGGGCCTGGTCCCCTTTGGGTATCCCTCTCCACCTTGAGCTTGCAGAGAAGTGTCACATATCTATATATGGACTATGTGTTCCTGTAGTGCCAATAGGATCCAAGGATTTTATCACACGTGTCTTAGACATTGTCCTTGAAGAGGATATTCTCCATGTAGATGACCTTCATTCCCTAGGAGATCCACAAGTGGCATTTTGGAATACTCTCCTCTATTATTGCTTGTTGATTGACTTACCTTCTCCACATAGTTCCTGCCTCCTTGACCTTCCTATCATGTCTGAGAGCCTTTGATAGGAGGATTATGGGAGTCTTTGGTGATATTATTGGACCATGGACACTTGAGTGTGTGACAAGGGATTTGGCACGTTGTAGACATCTTTACTGATCTCATGTGGAAGGATTAGCTTGCTATCTATAGATGAGATGGCACCTATAGCATTTTTGGGTAGTTGGGCTCTCTCGATACCCCTACTTTCCTCTCATTTTGTGGTTGTTGATAGGCCAGTTTTGGACCCTTATGTGACAAAAGTGGAGGAGGGATCCTTTTCTAATTACATGGTATAGTGGCAATTGAGAGTTAGTCTATCCCCACATGCATGCAAGGACCTTTCATCTTGTACTTCACTATCTTCAAATTGAACTAGATGTTCCTAGTCTTCCTTGATGGAGCGGTAGTATAAGCATACATTACATTCTCTCTTAGTTGACACGTCCATTCCTCAAGTTACTAGAGCACATCTTTGCTCTTGCTCTGGCAAGGATGCAAGCTCTTGGATCCTAGCTCAACCATACATTAGAGCATTCCAACTTGCACCAACTACTTTTTCTACAGCAATGAGGTTTTGCTTAGGTTTGGTCCACCCATCTGCATCTTCATTACTCACTTGTGAATGTGGTTATGCACTAGATGCAGTTGCAATCCATATGACATGGTGTCATTTTGGAGGATAGAGGATAGCTACCCATGATACTATTAGGGATATAGTGTTTTGTATGGCATGAGGGAGTGGATATTTGGCTTGGAGGGAGAGTTCATATGCTTTGCAAAAAACACGTGTGAGAGTAGATTTATACTTGGTCCGAGATGATCAGGTGATAGCAGCAGATGTTGTGGTTACGGACCCTACGCGTGACACAATTTTGGAGAGAGTGATTGCACATCCCCTTGAATGGGCAGTGAGTGCACCAGCAGCTTGCAAGGTCTCCAAGTATATATATGATGTTAATCACTGTATTTTTATTTCACATTAGTTGCTTTAGTCCACCAGAGACATCAAATAACTTTTACACAAGTAAAATTGTTTGGCATAAATTATTATCTTATAATTTTCAACTATCAATGTTTTCAAAAATGAAGAAATTTAACATAATAACTTAGACACTTCTTTCTTCATGTACAATGTATTTATGTATCTAAAAAAAATTTCCGCTAGATTAGCTTGAACTGCCTCCTTCTACATCCTCTTCTATCTAGAATAACGTATTTTTCTATTACAAAAGTTTCCACAATAGGTCTAGTACCCTTCCATAATACCCCTATGGTAAAACTCTACATTCTTTCACAATAATAATGTAATTTTTCGTAATACTCAATTTCTTCCTTACGTCACCGGCCAGCTCAACGCGGACATAATAATCTCAAACTAAATAGTATTTATGGTAACAGTACATTGCATAGCTTGCTTAGCTCGTATAGGGCACATTTTTCATATCGACTCTATTGGGGCTTAGCCCCATTTTACCTATTTTGTCTCACCCTTGTAATGTTTGATGGGGTCTTCCCATCCTTATTGTTTTCTTCGCGGTCTGCCTTTCACACTTATGGTAACGGTACATTTGGTATACACTGTAGCCATGGTGATACCCTGTATGTCATCTAAATCTTCACTATCTTAATAACTTATGGTAACTATTAGCTCAATTTATAAAATAAAAGCCATTAGCTATAATTGGTATTATACCTACTGTCCTATGTCTAGCGGATATGTTAGTAAACCCTGCTAGTACAATGAGAAACATAAATAACATATATAGTGTAGAATATTCCTTTAAAGATAAACATTCTCCTTCAGATACATATATTTCAAATCAAAATATCATTTTTGCAGTTACTTAAGTTGATGTATTAATTTCGCACTGATGTGTCACATAGGATGTCTTCTCTGTGAGTAGTAAAGTTACTGCAAGAATTGAGTTATGAAAGTTTAAAGACATCTACTTAAATATCCCCCGGTGAATTTGTCGAACAGATCCATGATCTATTAAGATGGTACGAGGAAGATTCTTGTCGTCGCGTTCGCATTCAAATTTAACTTCAGTGGCAATCTCACGTATGTCAAGATGCCACAATGAGAGATCCCATACACTAAAATACACTAAAATACACTAAAATATATCATATATGTTTTATCAAGAGGTAACCGATGTTAGCAAAGGACAATCAAACATCGCAAATTCCACAAACGAAGATCCCCATGAAATGAGCCTATGTGTCAAAAGAAGCTGATAAATACACGAGACTGTCCACATAACAAAAACATGTGTCTGTATATATATACAATCAAAACCGGAAATCTTGACAAGCAACCATTCAAAAGACAGTCATAAAGGGCTGTTCAAGTAAATGTGTTTCAAATTCAAACTGACATCCAGCAGGTGTCATGATCATCTAGAAGCAGATGACATCTGATACAGGTGAATACCTGTATCATGACATCTAGAAGTTGTACACTCATTGGAGGAAAAGAAACTCACTGGAGATAAAACGGGAATGCTCAAATTTCAGGCTACCTCACATTTATCGTTTCTTGGCCATGTAAGTATAGAGATGTAGTTGTTTGACATGTTTCCCTTTTTCTATATTTATTTCATATTTTCCAGCGGATAAAGACATCGTACCACATTGGGTGGTCACTTTATGGGACTTTTTATCACGTTATAATATCCACTGTAGCTATTGGTTATTATACATTTCCCGTACTCTACGGGAAGACTCTGTATCTGGGATAAGGTACTGTAGAGTCGGTAACTGTATGCATTATGATGCGTATGAATGGATGGTGGCCATCTTGACTACCTACTCGTATTCTTTTGAAATTACGTACGGGTAAAATTGTACTCTATCTTCGTATCAGTACAGACGCCTTCGAGGAGTCACTTTACCGGTCATTTCCTCACAAGGACAGAATCATGATTTCTTACCACGTAGAACCATCACCACGTTAATAGGTTGTTGCACTCAGCAATTTCCTACGACGTTGCACCATCTACCAGGCAAGACGAAATTGAAACCTCAACATCTGTGATGGGCCCAGAAGCAGTTCAGTCTGAACCACGAGCCATGGATTTTCAAGCCAGTGGCGAAGAATGGAGAGGCAGAGCGGGATCGGCGACGGCTGGAGAACTGCGTGTTACATGACTAAGTGAAGGCGAACGCGTTTGATAACCAGAAGGATAGAAAGACTCTGTGGATCAAGCAGTACAAGAGCCATAGCGGTTTCATTTCTTAACTTGACGGATTTCTACAGGTCATAGTTTATCCAGTGGGATTGGTTGAAAAACCTTTATGGGTGATGAAAGCCTCTGGAGCATTTAGATCTTAAACTTATCTGATTACATTAAGGATTCGATTCCAGAAAAGATTTAGAGAATTATTAAATGAATCTTCTGACATAGGAAAAGAGATATAAATGATACACGTGGACGAGAAAGTGGTTTAATTTAGATCTTCATAAAAACTTTAGGGAATGATTCATGATTTATGATTTTCATTATCCATAAAGTTAATAAATTCCAGTATTTTAGTCATAAATTCGTCACGGGTATACACGAGTATCCGTCGTCAAGTCAGAATTGGAACCCCCCAGTGCTGTACAATGGGGCTAATCCCCACTAGTATCAATAAAAGTATGACTAAGTATAACAGGGGTTTCAAAAAAATAATTTACTGGACTTTATTGAAATCGGCTGTTCCGTCAAGTTTCCACATAATAAATTTATAATTTGTTACTCAAATTGAATGTTCATTTTTTAATATTCTCGTAAAGTTTCAGGTTTTGAATAAATTTTCGGTACGATAAGATTCACAGTGGACTTTTGATTCGTTACATGCTAAAAGCGTAGCATAAAATTTTCATGAAATACTAGCAAAATCTATTTTCCAAATTCTTAATTTATTCCTTTGAATACAACGAAAAATCCTACAAAATCCAAATACCTCCACTCTCCGCATCGCGTAAAAGTCTAGAGAACCTCCCGTATATCTCCCGTACAAAATGTTTCCCATATCTTCCTTGAAACACCCTAACGTGTTTCAATATTTTAAGAAAACAACTCGTAGTTTGAACTCGCAGAGAGGGTAAACCACCACGAGCCTCAATTGCTGCTTACTATATGTTCATTTAACCTTGAATCTGATAATTGCAGGAACCAGCAACTGGTAAATTGCAGGCTAGTAATGCCGTCACAAAACGAAGGTGATTTAAGGTTCAGGAAATGAAGTACTGGACGCATCATCTTAATAGATGTTGAATTTTCCAAGTGTGAGAGCACTTTTAGCTGTCACCTGAATGTCCTCATAAAGTAATACTACTGCATCTGGGAAACTTGTAGCTCCTATCCCCCTTCAGACGTGATTACCCAGCACCACATCTTGATGCTCTGCGACCGAACGTATCCATTGTTTCCTTTGCACAATGTGATGCTGAAAGTTTGATGCATCTCATATCTCTACATAATTCACGAGAAATGAATTAAGTTTCAAGGGTATAGATCATGGTAATGAGCAGCAGGTTACCACCGGTATATGTTTGTCCCACAAAACGGAGATTACAAGTTCTATAATTTTATAAGTGGAAATCCCGTCCACTGTCTCTCTCACTTTGGAGGTCTGTTGTGATTTATCTTCTAGAACGGAGTTTTGTAATCGTGGCCTACTATTCATCATGTAGGAAGTACGACTAGGATAATCTTCTTTTGTGAGGTACCCAGGCTGATTAATATGAATATGCTCTAGAACGTTTACATCTTTGATGTAACCCGACAATTGTCCTATAGCATCAAGAGTGTGACAGATTCCTAGTCTGCAACGATCCTGAGATAACAAGAATTGATGAACAACCTCGTCCGAGAATCATTGAATCTTAAACAGATTTGCAATGTGGTATCCTGGACAATTCCAGAACATTATGAGAACATTGGGGATTTTTACCACCTAGCAACAAAAAGATATGAAATTCCCAACTGATCAACGGTTCACATGTTACACCCCAGAGTTTAAGGGGAATACGAACAAACCTTTGAGATCTTTTTTATCAGGACAGATCAAAAACGTGACTCCGAGGAGGGGTACTCACAGAGTCGTGTGACAAGATTTAGTAAGAGTCGTGCTGGATCAATGACGATCTTTCTCTCCATGAACGTTGTACGGTGTGTTGGTTTAAATAAACGTTGTAAAGGTGTTGGTCGTTGTTCAAACTGATGTATATTCATTTCCTGGGACATATTTGCATAAGCTTCTAGGATCTGCATTGAAGTGCAAAACGTTTGAGTCATGATGGAGGGATCGTTAAATCAATTTTGCATGATTCGTCTGTCACGTTGTCCTTTCATGTTCAACATGCAGCTGACCTTGCAAAAAACATATTGTTAACCCAGAACTTTCTTTAATAATCAATTATATTTCACTAGGATTACAAACACTGAAGTTGTGTATTCTGTTAACGTCCATCTTTCTTCTCAGCTAGCAATATTTTCTTTATGATCATATCAACCCGATGCTGTCATCTGGACATCCCCTTTGGTCTGGTGCAGATTCTTCCCTTTTTTTTACTTGTCATTTTTTGTTGTAAATAATAAAATATTATTTAATACTAAAGAACCTAGACAAGCTTTATAAATGTAGTCTTTCCAATCGGATACTTAGGTGGTGTGGTGGATTATAAATTGCTATGAATTTGAGTGTGAAGACTTAATTTCATTGCAATTCATACTTCGCCACACCACCTAACTATCGACTGTCCAAACAAAGCAGGAGTTTTTCTATCTATGGCCATCCCGCAGATCTAGCCTTGTTATGCCATGTTACCAGAATCTCATCAATAGTTTAAATGGCGAATCCAACGCGTCTGAACACGCCATTATAAGACGTGAGTTTTTCTCGCATGGCACAGTGAGCTCGATCAAACCCTTGCCAATGAGGTTTCGATGTCTTCAACATTGCAGAATATATTTGGCTTCATCACTCAGTAAGCACTCATTGTGAAAATGCACTTTATTCCGACTCTCCAAATCATCACATAATGACTTTTCCCCTGTCGGGGAAACTACGCGCAAGCATTGAAGATTATGATCAGGTTCCTGAAATTGAGCATAGACAAGTTCGTGCTAAAGAATATTGAGAACAATAGATATCAACATCGACTTTTCTTCCTTTGTTTTTCTTAGTATTCTAAGGTAGAAGTTGTATTCCAAGGTAGTCTTACAATAATGGTAATAAGGTACTCAAGAGTATTGAAAGCCAATAGACATCTAAGTAGACTTCTTCCTTTGTTCTTCTTAGTCTTTCAAGGTACAATTTATATTCCACAGTAGCCTTGTAATAATGGTAATAAGGATTGTGTATCGCCTTGGCCCTTTGTTCATATCAGCTTATTTAAAATATTTTAATGAGATAAATATCCAAAAAAGGATATATATATATATATATATAATACTCATACTAATAATAAGAGTAGTGTTCTTTTTACTCTAGAAAGTGGTCTTTTATTTGGTAGATTTTCTTTAGAAAAATTATATGATAGTTCTTTTCCTCTAAAATAAAGTGTAATCATCTTTATTCTCATGCATACTCAGTAAGAAAAATTTTCATATTTTAAAAAATGATTCCACTCAGAGAAAATGAGAATTTGCAATTTGCAATTTCCTTAGAGAATGTATTTTTACTAGGTGAGCTTTTCTGAATATTCAAAATGGTTAAAAAATTTCTAATATAAAAAGAATTCAAAATATTTATTCATTTAGATAAGTCTAAATATTTTAATCATTAAAATGTAGAAATTCTATAAGTGAAGTACGTCTAAAATTTGAGAAATTTATTTGTAAATTTTTATAGGTACAATTTTCAATTCTAGTATCTTCTTATTACATAATCTGTCTTTCATCATATAAATAAATAAAAGAAACCACTAGTCGTAAAAACTCTTACTTCTTTTAAGGAGGATTCTTATAAACTCTTTTGAATAGCTTTTAGCGCGTAGCAATGAGAAATCGAGACATCCAAGGGACAACAAGAAAGACAGAAAATTTTATTAACCAAACAAAGATAAAACTCAAGAATAAAATAAAATAAAACCTTATTAATATGTAAACGGAAATCCTCCTACTATACTTAGAATATCATAGTTATGTAATTTAACTCCTTATATCAATTGGAGTATTGGGCTTAGCCCTATGTTACCTTTTTTGTCTCTCCCTTATACGGCTTGATGGGGTCTTCCCATCCTTCGTTTTTCCTACGCGGTCGCCTTTTCATCATTATATCAATGACTTATCAAATGCTAAAGTATGTAGCTCAATTGCTCAGCAATTGCATTTTTGCATTCTATCCTTTTGTCCTATTCCGTTCCTCTCGTATAGAGTGGGACTTGAATACTCATCTTTGCATAAAAACTTGAAGATAGTAACCAATATGCTACTCCCTCTAGTAAACAATACATGCCAATCTAAATAACCAATATAGACTATCTTCTTCTGATTACTAGCATATTTTGATGATAATCTTCGCATTAACTCCTCTTTTTTTTTTATAAAGAATGATATTTTACGGTTCCAGTTAGAAGAAACGAACTTAAAAACAGACCAGATTTTGATATTCTTTTCTTTGAGAATCTTTTGCCTTTCTGGTCGGATCCCTTTTCTTTCCAAGAAACTTTCTTTCCTAGAGCAGTTGACCTATCATATCGTATGCTTCCAAGACATTCTTGATATCGAAACTCCCTATAAAGTGTATCTACCACATATTCATGGTCTTTGTGCTTTAAGTTGAAGATTTGCAATACCCGAACTCTTTTGAATATGAGTCCAAGAGTGTAGGATAAAAAGTTACTTGTATATTTTGTAGAACGAGAAATACAATAAAAGAAAACTACTAGAGTTTGAGATGAAAGTCGAGTTAATATTCTCTTCTTTCTGAAGTATCAAGAGGAGGATACATAAGAGTTAATTAATCGTAAAAGAAAAGATTGCACTATAAAAAAAGGTAGCAATTACAACAATCAAAATGCACATGAGGATATAAAATCAATTGCCTTTCTAGTAACGTAGAACTAAGATACAAGGTACTTAAAGTCAAAATTTCCCAAAATATCACAAGTTATACTCTCATGTGATGATGTCAAATTATATATATACTTCTCATAGAATGCGGGAGTGACTAGTGTAACTTAACAAAATAGACTGAGCCTAAAGGAGGAAAAATGAAAATAAAATGTCATGAACTATATTGGAAGAAAACTAGACATTCCTCTAAATCATGTATGTAGAGATAATATACCCTTGGAAAGTAGATATTGCCAAGGACAAGGAAAGCCAAGCAGTAGACTAGCAACCATTGTTATCATATACTCTCATATTAGCTATCATATAGGTTAAAAAATGCCTAGATCTTTTCTTAACCTTTACTTGAACTCCTTGCCATAGCCTACAACAAGTTCATATTAATATGGGTTTTGATTCCTCTTGTATGTGTATCATGAAGATTTTTTTAAAGAATATATATAAGCTATTCAGAAATTTGGTATATATCTTGTGTTTGGACTTTTCAAAGAGTTTTCAAAGTTTCATGGGTATAAACAAAGTTTTATAAAATAATGGTTAATAATGTTTTAATTTAAAATTTAAAGGAGGGTAGAGTGTCAATTATATTTAGGATTTTTATTTTATTCTTGCTTTTTTTGATATTCTTTAATTAATTTGAAAGTAAGGATCCTATTTTAAAGCATTCTTGAACTATATCTAGATCTTTGGATAAATTGACATTGTAGTAATTGCTATTGTTTATGAAGAATCTTTGAGTAAGATTCTTGTGACAAGGCAAGACATTGAGAATAACATAAAACTTATCTAGTTTATATTTGAGCTTGATATCATACAATTTTAGTTGCTCTTCTGACCAATGATGCAAACTACTAATGTGTTCCAAATAAAAGGATTGCAATAAGAGAGTGTGATTTTTATGCATCATCACTTGTCTCTCTTAAAGATAATGTCTTTACATCTTTTTATTGTGGATAACATTGCAAGTTATTTTCAATCTCAAGTAGAATAATTATTTGTGGTTGAGTTTATCCATTGAGATATAAAGGCAATGAGATGCAACCATTTGGGATTCATATTTTAATATAACTACTTTAATTACAAAGTTAGAAGCATCAATATCAACCATAGAAGGTAATTGAGGATCATATGGTTGTGAATTTGGGTCATGAGGTCACCATATCCTTAAATTCTTGTATGCTTCTTCTTTCTTGAATGTTTTTCCTTGCTTCATTTTCCTCAAGAGATTCATTAATAGTGTGACCACATGAGCATAATAATGTATGAATTTTTGTTAAAAGGTCACCAATCCATTTAATTCCCAAATTTTTATAACATCCTTAAGAGTAGGTCAATTGATAATAGCTTTGATCTTCTCCTCTTCTATCTGATCTCCTCAATTGAAACCTTATGGTATAAAAAGTTAACTTCCTCTTCCAAAAACAAAGCTTGGATTTCATGCAATAGAATTTCCATTAGCATAGTCATTTCAAGATCCCTCATATATGGTTCTTTTATGTTGCCTCCAATTTCACATAAATTAAATTTTCATTTAAAAATACCATATGTATCTATCCAATTACCCCTTTAACACCAAATGGATTTGATTCATGAAAATTTTTGGAGCATTAGTGAGCCCAAAAGGTAAAACTTTCTCTTCAAAATGCTCACATGTTGTACAAAAGGTAATATTTTTCACATCTTCTTTATCAATGAGAATTCAAACATTCAAAGATTCAACTTAGAGAAGTATTTTGCTTCACTTAGATAATTCAACAATTTGTCAAAGAATATGTATTCTTCACTATTAATTTATTAAGACCATAGTATTCAATATAAAATTCAATCCCTCCATATTTATTTGGTACAAATAGTATAGGTGGTCTCCAAGGTTATGTGCTATATAGAATAAAATACTTTCAAATAATTAAATTAATGTTATTTGGAGCTTTTCTAACTCTATTTGTGAGAGTCAATAGATTTAATAGATTGTTCTTTTCATTGTAGTATTGCCTTACAATAACTATATCTTGAAATACATGCCTTGATCAAAGGGTAAATTTTATAGAATATTGTCAAGAATTATTTCCAAACTCTTTATATATAATTAACCACTTTTATTTTAGGTTTATTCTACTCAAGAAATTCTTTTTGTGTTATAGTTTAATCTTCTAAGCATAAAATAAGAATACACTCCTCCAAAGCTTGTTCTATAGTTCCTTCATCTACAAACTTCATATCGTGGAAATGATTATTTGTAGATGTCTCACACAACGTACAAAACAACCTAGTCTATAATTTGTACCTTAGTATTCTATGTGAATTTTCATCAAGCACAATAAAATAAACCCTATGATGTTAAAGCCAAGTAATACCTAAAATTGCATTGTAGTGGAGTGAAACTACTACAAATCTTAGCATTTTAAATACTCTTTCTTGTTCTTAAATCAAAGAAAGCTCTACTCTGGGATCAACAACATGGATTGGTAATATGTCAACAAGCTCTACCTTCAGATTAGTTGCATGCATGGGTGATATGTTGATTTTGATCCTATCTGGTTGTCAAACCATCCTTGCCTAGAGGGACTCTTCCTATAGAAATCTCTAAATTGCGTGGGTGAGGTACCATTGGAAAGCAATTAATGAGACAAGCATGGAGGGAGAGAAGGCCAACCTTTCCTCCATCAAGAAGTGGGAGATGTGCCCATTTTTAGGCCTAATTTATCCATTTAGACCTCCAAAGTTGACTATGAACTTTCCAAGCTATTTTTGACTTTTTCCCTATTAGTAAAAGTTCTCTTTTGGTGAAACCTCTATTTGATCTACTTAGCCCATCATACATAACATCCTTCCAGATGTTACCAAGACAATTTTCACCTGTAGGTAATATGTCTAGTTTTTGTATTACAAATTTAAGCTATTTTCAACTCTTGCTCTATTAGTAGAAGTACTCTTTTTGTAACACATCTATCTTATCTACCTAGCCCATAATACATAACATCCTTCCAAATATTACCAAACCAATTTTCATCTCTAGATGATATGTCTAGTTCTTGGTATTACAAACCTCCCTTCTTTTAAGACGTGACATCTTCATTGCAAAGCTGTTGCTCAAAAGATTTCACTAACATTGGTGCATTGGTCAAGTTGGTTGTTGGCTCCCATGTTGCCTCATATGGTGTGCACCGTCTCCACTGGATAAGATATTTCCACACATGGATGGCAAGTACCTCGGATGTGTTTTTGGAGAATGTGTTTGACTTCATATTCCTTTGTGTCATCAATGAGTGTTAAACAAGGTCTAATTTCTTGTATGGAAAGAAAGTAGCATAGTCAAGGTGCATATCTGCGTATTCAGGAAACATGGAATAGTGGGTGAATCTTCATGTGTGGCGGTAGCTCAAGGTGGCATGCCACTATGCCAATTTGATCAAGGATGGGAAAAGGCCCAATAAAATGAGGTCTGAGCTTGCAAGGACCAACTAATGTGAGGTTGGTTGTTGATAACCAAACTTGATCCCCAACATTGAACTCTATGTGCCAATAATGTGCATCAACATACTATTTTTGTCAATTTTGGGCGATCTACAACTTATGTTTGGCATTCTCCACTTTTTTTGGCTTTTAGCAACAAAAAGGTTGATAAAATCCACCTTGGTATCCATCAAGCGGATCTTCATCAAGCTCAAGATGTGAAAGGATGCTCTCCATGCACAAGGAAGAATGGTGTGACCTCTATGGATGCATTCACTAAATTGTTGTATGCAAATTCCACTAGTTGAAGTAAGGTCTCCCATGGATGAAGCCCCAGAGCATGTCCTCAATAATGTGATTAGCTCACTCTATTTGTCCATCAATGTATGGATGGTAGGTTGTGGAAATGGCCAATTTGGTTTTGAGAAAACAAAAGAGTGTTCTCAAAAACAAATTGGTGAATTGTGTGTCTTTATCTATGATGAGCACTCAAGATAGGCCATGTTGAGAGAAGACTACATCTAAGTACAATTCAGCTAATTGTAGAGCAGTCATGCCCTTGGTGGTAGGACACACATGAATCATTTTTCTAAGTCATTCAACAAAGACTACAATGCAATCATAGTCTTTGTTGACTCTGAGGTGGTCTTGGGCAATTTGCAAACAAGATCCATGCCTACCTATTCCCAAAGTTGTATAAGACTAGGAAGGAGTTGAAAGAGTCATGCGGGAGCTTGATTACAAGCTTTATTTTGTTGATAGAGTAGGCAACTTTGAATGAACTCCATCACATCATTGCTCATCTTGGGCTAGTAGTAATTGCATTTGGCTGCATCCAAGGTCTTGTCCACTCCAACATGACATGCAATGGCAAAATCATGACATTCTGCTTGGATGAGAATTCTTAAGTCTGTATCATTCGGGATCCATAACTTGAAATCACAAAAAGTGAGTCCTTGGGTACTAGTGATGCCTTTGGATGATTGAGCTCCTACAATCAATGGGTCAGTTTTTGTAACAGCAAGCAGCCTTGGCCAAAATTCAAGGTTCATTTTGACTTCTACCACCAAATTGTTTGTCATAAGTGTTTGAATGAATGCATTTGTAAGTTGTTTCTAGCCTTCCACATATGTAATTATCATATTGAATCTTTGTTTCCACTCTACCCATCAAATTTGTTGACAAGATAGATCTTTTTGTGTCTCAAGGTAGACTAGAGGTTTGTGGTTGGTCTCCACTACAAATGCCTTCTTGCTAAGATAGTGCTTCTAATGCTTGGTTGCAAGACAATGGTCAACTCTTCTCATTTGGTGGTGTGGTAGTTGCATTCTGTCGGTAATAGCTTTTGAAAGAAATATGCAATTGGATACTATCTATCATGCCACTTGTGTTGTAGGATTGCTCTTATTGCTATGCATGATGCATCTATAGCCAACTTGATTGGACATTGGATCATACCATTTCAAGATTGATGCATGTAGTAATGCGTCTTTTAATTCCTGAAAAACTAATTCTTGTATATTTCTCCACATCCACTTCTTCTCCTTGCCAAGTAGTGCCATTAGAGGTTGTGAAACCTTGGAGAAGTCATTGATAATAGAACCTCTTCAATCCACAAAAACTCTTGATTTGAGTCTGATCTTCTAAAGCACTCCATTTTTGAATGATCTTCTAAAGCACTCCATTACCTTTTAACACATGGATACCTTTTGCACTTACTCTATGCCCCAAGAAGTCTTCTTTAGACTTGTCAAACTCACACTTTGAGATTTTGTTGTCAAACTCACAATTTGGAGGACTTCTCACAAATGTTGCTTGTGTTTCATCATCATCCTACTATAGGTCAGGATGTCATCTAGAAAAATGATAACAATTTATTTAAAATGTTAAAAATGATAACAATTTATCCAAATATGTTAAAACAGTTAAAAATGATAACAATTTATCCAAATATGGATGAAATATATCATTCATCAAACTCATGAAAGTGGTTGGTGCATTGGTGAGGCCAAACAGCATCACCAGGTACTCAAAGTGACCATACCTTGTTTGAAAGGTAATTTTGTGAATGTCTTCCTCTGTAATCTGGATCTAGTTGTACCAACTTTGCATATCAATTTTGGTGAAGTGTTTTGTCCCATTGAGTTGATCAACGGTCATCCATGCATGATGAGGGGTATTTTTTCTTCAATGTTTGTTGATTTAGGCCATGGTACTTAATGCACATGCACATTATACCATCCTTTTTCTTCACAAACAAGACAAGAGTTCCATATGGTGATATGTTGGGTTGGATAAACCCTTTTTGCAACATATCCTTGGTTTGAGCCTTACATTCCTCCAACTCATGAGGTGATAGATGATATGGGGCCTTACAAGGAGGTGTCTTCTCATAAATTATCTTGATTTTATGGTCTCCTCTCTTTTTTGGTGGTAATCCTAAGGGTAGGTCATCTAAGAAGATGTCTTGAAACTCATTGACCACATCTTCAATTTCTCTTGAACCTGTCTATCAAATTGTGCAATCTAGACTTCTCTTAATAGACCCATGAAATATCCATTTGTCTTAGAGATAGTTGTTTTTTCTATGACATAAAGAGGTAATTCTTGCTTTTTTGCTCTGTCTTTAACTCCAATGATCTTCCATTAGTGAGTTCTTACTACTTTCTTCCTCCTATTGATTGTGGGATTGTAGTGCTCCATCCATGACATACCTAAGATTATATCATAATGAACTAACTATATTACTTGCCACTCAATTGCTTCTTTATACTCTCTTATAGAGAGTGCTACCTTTCCAAGTAATGACTCAATCCTCTTTGTCTACCCATTAGGTAATTTTACTTCTTCATTCTCATCCTTCTCTTGATCCGTCCCCAACCCTATTGCAATAGAGCAAGACAAGAAATTCTCTATTATTTTAAGGCCTATCAATACTCTCACATGACTGCCTTCTAGGACTCCATTTACAATGACCAATTGTGAGTTTATCTTCCTCAATCTCTATGCACTTGTTTTCTTCCTTTCCTCACTTCTTTACTTCTCCATTGAGCAAGTAAGGCCAAGAGGTGCATTTATTGGTGATCTTTGTTTTTTGCTATGATTTCTACATCCTCTTCTTCAATTCATCTCTCCATGTTGTTCAAAGATTGCCTATATGAAGGCCAAGGGCCTTTGGGAAAATGAGTATGACAATTGATGACTAGGTGCCCAACTTGACCCCAATTGTAAAAAAAACATTTTTTTGCTCAAGTCCCTTCCTCTCATGGGACCTCATGTCTCCTTTCATTGACCCATCCTTGTTCTCCTTGGAGTGGTCGTGCTCCTTGTTCTCAAAACCAAATGTTGCCCAATTCCACAAGAATAGTCTGCCAAAGTGTTATGTTTCAGTCCAATAATTTGGAGTCAGAACTACCACTTCACCTCCTCAAAGCACCCCCACAATTCTCTGAGTGCAAGCAATGGCTTCAAGAACTATGTGAGGGTTTTGTACCATTACTTCTTGGTAAATCTGCTCTTTTAACCCTTGCTTGGAATTGTCCAGAGCTTCTATTGGACTCATGTTGGTTATTGCAACCTATAGATTGACAAATGCCTCAACATACTCTTGTACACTATTCTTCTACTTTAATCCCCATAGTCTAATTTAGGTCATTTGTGTAGAATCCATGGATTGGAAATTCTCCAACAGCCTTTCTTGCATGGCTGTCCAAGTGACCTCTCTTCCTTCTACCAACATTGATTTTTCTCAAGCGTTGTACCATGTGAATGCCTTGTTGATCAAGTACCCACATGCAAACATGCAAGTAGAATTATTGGTGTTCTCAATTGTAAAAAATCTAAAGTATCAATTCATTCTTGATATTGCATGTCTTCTTCATTTGCAATAACAATGTTGCTTCATTGTTGGCCGGGTTTGGTGTTCTTGGCATGAAGGACTCTCTAGGTACTTCAGCCATTGGTATTGGATTTTAAGACAATTCTCCTTCTTGCATTGCCTGATCATTCCTAAAGGTATGTTCTTGACTTTGCAACACCTTCATAGTCATCTTGATCTCCCAAAACTTGTTCAACATTCCTTGCATCAAATCCTATAATAAAAGATCCATGATTCTTACACACCACAATTGCTTAATTGCTACTTCCTACTTCAATAAAGGGTTAATATGATCACTCAAGAGAAGACACGGACTATTGGGAACACCATTGGGACTTCTGAGGCCATCATTTATTGATAATATTCCTTGTCAAAATTACAAACTACAAAATCCCTAAACATTACTTTTGGTCTAACCACATAATGGATTTCTACTTGATTGTTGAAAGGGAGAGGATTTGGCACATTTAGATCCATCATAAAAAAATGAAAATCATCAAATTCCACTCTCTGTCATAGATCACCATAGGAAAAATCACCAAGTTTGGTGAATTCATCACTATATCCATGAACTCTACTCTGAACTGGAAAACAAGATATACTCTCACTTGCTCACGTTGGATGTACATAATCTTGATGTGGAACAGATTCAAGAACGGAAAGTGGGGTCTATGACATTGTCCTTTGTAGCTTCCATCCCATCCTCTCTCTAGCACATTCCTAATTTATTGATTGTATTATGGTTTCTCTCCTCAAAATCACTTAGTCTCATTAGCCCATGTTCCTCCAAGAGGAATGATCTACTCTCTTGGATTGAAACACTTTCTCTAAGACCATTGTAATCTTCCAAGAATAGGAGACCTTTAGGAAACATAGGAGAAAAAACACAAAGCTTGGCACTCAATCCACAATGCCCAAAAGAAGCACCTTGACTATACTATATAGCAAGGGAGACTGCCCCAAAGGAAGCTCCACCCTTGGATCAGATATATGGATTGGTGATATGCCAACCAGCTCTACCCTTAGATTGGTTCCATGCATGGGTGACATGTAGGTTTTGATCCTTTTTAGTTGGTCAAACCATCTTTGACTAGAGAGAATATTTAGAGAATCTTCTTGTAGGAATCTCCAAATTACGTAGGTGAGGTACAGCTAGAAAGCTCTTGATGAGACAAGGCTGGGGGAGGGAAGGCTGATCTTTATTCCATTGGGAGGATGGAATCTATACATTTTTTAGGCCTAATTTATCCATTTAGGCCTCCAAAATTGGCTATGAAGTTTCCAAGCTATTTTTGACTCTTGCTCGATTAGTAAAAGTCCTATTTTGGTGACACCTCTATTTGATCTACTTAGCCCATCATACATAACTTCCTTCTAGATGTTACCAAGCAAATTTTCACCATTGGATAATATGTCTAGCTTTTGGTATTACAAATTCAAGCTATTTAGGCTATTGCTTTATTAGCAAAAGTACTCTTTTTGTGACATCTTTGTCTTATCTACCTAGTCCATCATACATAACATCCTTCCAAATTTTATGAAGCTAATTTTCACCTCTAGATGATATGTCTAGTTCTTGGTATTACAAGTAATCAAAGAATAAGAGCGCTTGATAAACTATATAGTTTCTTCAAATATCTTGGTTAACACATGATTACTTTTAATTAGTGCATAATTTCAACCCTCTCACAAACCAATGAAATGTTTGCCTTCATGCATCACTATTTGGAATAGGGTAATGTAACTTCTTACAAAACTAATCTATTCTCAATTTTACCAACTAATCTTGTGTAGCACTTGTAGCATCTATTATTGGGAATCTCTCAATTATTGCATCCTCAAAGTCTTCCCCTGTGGATATTGAGCAAGAATTTCCATTGAACTTACTATACTTGGAATTTCCATCATAGTTTGGTACTCCATTAATTGACTTAAAGCCAAGTGGATCAATCTCCAATCATCTAGACAATTTGTGTAGCTCCAAAATAATGATTGCAATCAAGCACAAAGTGCTTGCTCTAAAAGTTCTCCATTGCACTTGGTAAACTCTTGCCTTCAAATGTCTCAATTTTTGAGAATCAAACTCAATATTTTTCTTTTAATAAAGCTCCTCTCTATATTTGCTCAATCTATTGATTGTCATAATTTTTCTCTTCCACTAATAAGTAAGATGCTTAATTTGCTATTGCATAGCAATGATAACTTCAAGCACTCAAATATTTGCAACCATGACTAATACTCTATCAAACTACTTGCTTATAAATATATCTAAGTTCATACATAGATGCAACACAACTACTATTCTCCACAAGTCACAATAAAAAAGATCAATGATTTATTATCAAATGTGATTGTATTTAAAAAGATTTGGCCAAAGCTAATGAGAATGAAATATTAGGAATGATGCTTTGGTAGTACATAGATACAAGAATCCAATGGTTTGGTGGAAACTGATTTAGTGGTCTATAGATTTTATCCATCTCATTCTTAACCTGACACCATGTCACAAACCAAGGGGAGAAACTTGAGAATAGAAGATTGAACTAAAAACTCTCAATTAAGAGAAACTCCAAAATTTTGGCCTAAGACAAACTTTGGTATTTTTAAGTAACTAAGTACCAGAATCAAATGGATTTTCCAAAGAAATCTCCCCTTGTGATATCCAAGAAGTTTCCTTTCTTGGAGTACAAGCTACTTAATTTTTTGGGCCTTTCTAGAAGTTTCTCATCAAGAAACTTTTAGATACTTTTATAACATTCTTAAAATTCATAGATGTTTGTTAGTTTTAATCTCTTCTTAACTATACTAAGCTTTTGCTAACTGAATTTTATAATCCATATAAAGATCTAAAAGCTTATATATGGATGTAAGCATAATATCTTAGTATCAAGTGTTCAATAAATGTTTGCTCTTGCTAATAATACGTAAAATTTGGGTAAAATGATTCTTTGAAGCAAACCAATATATGATTCTTGATTCATAATATATTCCCTTAACCATTAACCTCTTTTAAGCAAGCTTGCACAATATAAAAACATGATTTTAGTCTCCAATGTATCTGGTGTCAAAAATTTCAAAGCTAGATTGCTTTCCTAATGTGAATCAAGACATGAATTAAATAATAAAAATAGTAATATGAATTAACTCAAGGTATTATAAAAATGAATAATAAAGATAAAATAATTATTTTTTTCTAGGAGCAATAAGAAGTTAAGATGATATTCTAATCGTCAAAATCTCAAATAATACTAGTCCAAAGGATTATTTAGTATGCAAGATAGAAAGATTTAATTAAATATGAGTACCTATGAGATCCTATGGTAAAACTAATGAGTGTCAAAGTAGAGCTTTGTAGATAGAGTTGACTAAATCAAATGTAAATGTTATGTATGATTACTTGTTAAACTTGTCACGCCATTTGTAGTGTTGCATCTAGATTGCTCAGACACTAGAGTTCTAGGGATAGTAGTTAGAGGCATTTTGGTAGTTACTCATAGACTATTTTCCAATGGTCAGATTTTGTGTTTGGGGTACTGACTTCATGGTGGGGCCCACTATCACTTGCACAATCCGCACCATCAGGTGTGCCATCAACAAGACCATTGGGATTAGACCTGGGTCAAAATCAGGAGTATACCCTAGAAGTGCAGCTCCAGAGAGCTCACTTCTTTGATGTTGAGTCTTCGAGTTCTTGGGTAGAGTGGACAAAAAGTCAACAAGTGTCACCTGGAGTCTCTTAGCTAGAGTGGGTGTGGCTTGACTATAATTAGTGTCATGTTGTTGGCAAGTTGTTGAGGATAAGATCAAGTACTGATCTAATTTTGAGTTGATTGGAGTTGTAAACAAACTGATTACATCAAAGAAGTGAGTCAAGGGGAAATTGGATGCAGGAACTACAAGTGTTTGTGGTATCTCCAAGCTCGGTGGATCGTGGTGTCTTGATTGAGTGATTCAAATTTCCCTGAGAGAGATTGTGTGCTGAAGTGTTGGCAAAATTTGGAGCCAAAGAGAAGCAAATTTCAAGCGGTAGTTGTGATTTTGAGCTCAAGAGATGAAAGTAGGACCAATTTGTTGCAAATTGAGCTCAAAAAGTGAAATTGAGAGTGAAGTTGGGACCAGATCCTTGTGAATTAGAGATTGGACAAAACCTATTTTTCCAATTTGGCTTGAGTGAAGAGTTAGTTGAGGATTTAGAAGTTAGCCAAATTTAGGGATTAATGTTAAATTTTATATCAGATTTATGTCAGATTTTGTGAAGGTTTACATCAGATTTTGGCGAGAAGAACAAATTTTGGCAAGAAGATCCCTTTTTTGGTGATCCTTGTAGCACAAGAAGTAGATAAGTGCTCCAATTATATCAAATGCCAAATGATGGCATAGTCAGTCCAGTTTTGTTGTATGAGATGGAGGGTTTTTGTTTAGATTTCTTATGATTATACCCCCTCCATTCTTTGCTTCTTGTTTGTGCACCGTGTTTGTATGAGATGCCCTAAATTTAGAGCGTTGTACTTTGGTGTGTTCTTAATAGTGAGGCTGGAGTAATGACCAATCATACTATTTATGTTTCTCTCCGGTGAGGCAAGAAGTGATGACTTGCAGACCATAAGAGTGCATGTTGTGATGGTAGGTTATAGATTGCCCTTTCCCCTAGTGTAGTTGTCTTAGTTAGAGTTACATTAGTGGGTAGTGTTCCATTAAGGTTGGCACTTGGTGGTGCTTGGTTGGTAGTGTTGGCACTTTTGGTGCTTGGTTGGTAGTGTCGACACTTGGTGGGGTACTTGCGGTTTGCAATTGGTGATTTGTAGTTACTTTGTCATGATAGAGTTCTTTGGGGATTCTAGAAGAGATAGCCCTGCAATACGCATTGGGTTTACTCAAAGTGGTGCTTGGTATCAATCTGTATCTCAAGTCCTAGTGAGGGAGGAGATTGACTCTGAGTTGGAGTTTGACATAGGAGTTGAATTAGTTGAGAGTGCACTTGGTGTGTCTTCACTGTTTTTGTAGGACATGGATGAGATTTATGGAGCCTCCAAATGCCTTAGGCGTTACTCTAGTACAGTGGGTATCATTGAGTCGGATGACTTCATCCAAGAGTTTGATAGTTGGTGTGATCTGTAGTAGATGCAAAACCTGAATTTGTTCATAGCCTTCATGGCATGGAAGGGGTTGTTTCCTCATTTGGAGGGTCCACCAATGGACTATTACTATGAGTTCAAGAGAGCTCACTTGGAGGAGATTGAGTTATGGAGACAATATTGGTCTCCAAACTATGTCTTTATCACTTGAGGCTTGGTTGCCAGGAGTAGATTGACAATACCCATGAGTTCTAGCTCAAGTAGCATTGGTGGAGCTAGTGGAGGTGCACTAGCTAATGATAGTGCTACTACGAGTGGAGGTACCGCTATAGGAGGTGGTGTGGTATTGGGGTTTAACCCCATGGTGGAGTTCTTCCAATGTTTGAGGTAGAACTACCAGGGAGCGGACTGACAAGCTGAGGAGGTTGCAGGAGTTCCAGCAGAAGGCTAGAGAGAGCCTATGCAAGGCATACACTTGCATGAGGAGGCTGATCAGTTCCACTCATGGAGTTATCGAGGCCCAAGCAGTCCAATTTTGGTATGGGATACTGGAAAGGGAGTTGCAACGTAGAGTTCGTGATATTGTGTTGGTACAAGCTACTTTGGCAATGGTCTTTAGTTTGGCTAAGTGTATTGAGCTCAACATGGTGGAGGAAAGAGTGGTGATATCTAGATTTGGTAGGAAGACCTTATCCGCAACCATGACTTCTTCTAGAATATAGCCAAGTGCACCACGTCTATTTGGTTTTCAAGGACAAGGTGGACAGCTTAGGTCATATGGAGCAAGTGGAGGGCCTACTATAGTTAGACCCTTACCTTCATTTCATTCAGTAGTAGCCAGTGAGTAGTGGTGTTGCTTGTTGGACTTGTGGTGGACCTCACTATAGGAGAGAGTGTACTCAAGATAGCAGACCTGATATCTTTGGAGCACATTGCCAGGACAAAGGCAGTGTGAGCATTGCCATAGATTTGGTCACACTAGTGATATGTGCTTTGACCTACACCTGGAGTTACGGAGTGGTAGAGCTGTTATGGTAGGTAGTAGCTTGAGTTCATGGAGGACGAGGTGGTAAAGGTGGTGGTAGAGGATCTACACCTAGTAGAGATGGAGTACTTGCCCTTACTTATGATATAGTTATGGCTACTCACATTGAGCACTTGGAGCAGAGATTGGTTAGCATGGCCATTGTTCATAAGAGATCAGATTTGGGTGTTGAGGCTTCCACCTCATATGATAGTGATAGAGATGCTTTGGACTTCATGTGCATAGCAGTACAGGTGGATACATTTGCAGAAATGACTAGGAGTGCAATTCATGCTCCAGAGCCTAGAGGAGCATCAGTGGAGTTGGACCCACAGAGAGGAGAGGTTGGGAGATAGGTCAGACTTCCCTAGTCTTTCACACTCTTTGACCCATTGCAAACAACATCTATGGCTCCTGGACATCCTAGTACAGGTGTAGTAGGTGGTGATGGGGTGCATGATGGACTACCTACTAGTCAGCCACCTGCTACTACACAGACCAAGTCTAGCACAATGTTGGGAGCGGCTCAACTGATTATGCACTAATCGTTATTTTTAGCCAATGACATGTGTACATTGGGAGTTGACCAAGCTCGAGTGTTTTGGTTGGCTACTTTATGAGGGTAGGGATGATGTGGTCCCTACTACTAGAGCAGAGGTGGTTGATAGTGGATTTGACTTGGTTGAGGAGAATGGGATCCGCTCAACAACAAATGGTTTATGGTAGGCATAAGCGACTAGATTGGAGGAGTTATCAACTAGACCGGCCTTTGAGAGAGCGGGTTCACACTTGGTGTTGTCCTATTGGATAACCAAAGGGGGATTTTCCATTTGGTGGGACCTCAAGGAAGGTCTATAAATCATAGAGTCTTATTAGACTCTAGTCCGCAGCCCCTTATGTTGGGGAAGGCTGTAGTTGTTGGTTTGGAGTTACAAAGGACCAATATGGAGAGATGTCCATTTCAGATCCAGATATGATGATGATGACTAGTTGATGGTTTGATACAATACATCAGATGTAAAAGACCAAGACTTAGGAGAGAAATAGGAGAATGGAAGCTCACATTCGGACACTTGAATGAGGGAAAACTTTGAATACCTAGCATGAGCTTTGGCTCTTGTATTTAAAGGGAGCATACAAGGCCCTTGAGAAGGTTCTCAAGAAGCTTCCTTGAGCTACTTTCTTGGAGTGCAAGCCAAGTTAATTGGAAATTTTTTGAAGAAGCTTCCTTCTAGAAGCTGCTTACTTGGCGTGCAAGCTAAGCTAGTTGAAAGCTTCTAGAAGCTTCCTTTTAGAAGTTACCTACTTGGAGTGCAAGCTAAGCTAGCCAGAAAGCTTCCCAAGAACCTTTCTAGATACTTCTAGAATATTTTAGGCTAATTTGTCTCATTTGCTACTTTGTTAGCCCTACTAACTTTGTTGTTAAACTCCATATTGTTACATATTCTCCCACCTCTAGTTGGTGACGTCTTTGTCGCCAATGAAGCTTTAAACTCTTGGATGGCCAGTTATAGAGATTAGAAAGAGGTTCCCATGTGGCATCATGAAGGGGATACTTGTTCCAAAGGACTCCGTATGTTGTCAATGGCCTCATTGAATATGGTGACATGCAAGGATACGATCAACTTTGTACTCCTCATGATCATTGATAGGGATAGGAGGAGGAGGAGCATGGACTTGAGAGGAAAAAGAAGAGGGATTAGGAACAAAGGGGTTCAACTTGGAAATATGAAAGACAGGATGGATGTGCATATGACAAGGCAAGGCAAGGCAAGTCGATAAGCAATAAGAAAGACAATTTGGGTGATATCAAAGGGTCCTATCCAATTATGAACTTGGGTATCAAGTGGGAGAGGGAGGTTATTGGATGATAGCATGACCTTATCACCAACTTGAAAGTTGAGATCACGGCAATGGTGATTTGCATATATTTTTTGCCAATTTTGAGCAACAAGGAGATGAGATTTGGCTTGTTGGAGGGACTAGGAGATGGTGGTCTAGAAGGTGGAAGTATGAGAGACATGAGATGGGGGAGGAGCAAGAAGGGAATCTGGAACAAGTGGGTCTTGGCCAAAATTGAGAAAGAAAAGAGAGAATCCGGTGCTTGCTTATTTAGAATTGTTATATGCAAACTCCGTAGCTGCAAGACATTCATCCCAATTGGTATGGTGAAGTTGACGAAGGTACAAAGTATATCTTCCAAGGTGTGATTTTCACATTCAGTTTGTCCATCAGTGTGAGGGTGATAGGCTATAGATAAAGCAAGCTTGGTGCAAGTATTTGGAAGAGTGTTTGCCAAAACTTTCTAGTGAAGCAAGGATCACGGTCGGAGATGAGTACACATGGCATCTTATGATGCTTGAATACATTGTTGAAGTAGAGTTGTGCCAAGGTTGGAGCATCCATGGTATCAACCGCTGGTGCCAAATGGATTTCTTACTAAGCTTATCCACAAACACCACAATTGCTATGTGACCTTGCTTTGTCTTGGCAAAGTGGTGATAAGATCTAAGCTCACATGTTCCCAATGAGTAGTTGGAATGGGGATTGGCTGAAGGAGTCCACTCAACTTCTGGTTATTGGACTTGTTGCATTGACAACTCTCACATGATTGGACAAACTCCCAAACATCTTGTGCCATGTTGGGCCACCACCATTGGCATTGGAGGGTACCCAAGGTCTTGTCCACACCCATGTGGCCAGCTATTGGTAAATCATGGGCTTCTTGAAGGCGCACAAGTCAAAGATCACCTTTGGTTGGAACATAGATCTGGTCCTCATGGAATAGAAGGCCTTCTTTGAAGGAGAAAGTGTTGTTAGATGCATGTTGTTAGACGACCATGTATCATTTGGAAGAAGGGATCTTGTTGTAGAGCTAACCAAAACTCATTATGGGCCTTGGAGTCAATTGACACCGTCATAGTTGTTGTCATGATGAGAGGAAGAGACTTCAAATTTGGTTGTCGTGATAGAGCATCAAGGATGACATAAAACCTACCTGGTTTGTACTCAAGTTTGATGTCAAAAAATTGGAGTTGCTCCTCCCATCGATGATGTTGACTCTTCATGTGTTCCAAGTGTAAGGTCTACAATAATGGTTTGTGATCAGTTTGCATGATCACTTGTTTCTACAAGAGATAATGTCTCCATACCTTGGTGGCATATACCATTGCAAGTTGTTCCCGATCTTAAGCAAAGTAATTTTGTTCAGCTGTATTTAGTCGGCAAGACACAAAGGCAATGAGATGTAGTCTATTTGGGAATTCCTGTTGCAACATGGATCCAATTGCATAATTAGAAGCATCAAAATCAACCACACAAGGTAGTTGAGGATCATATGGTTGAAGAATGGATCTTGAAGTCACCATATGTTTCAACTTCAGGGATGCTTCTTCATGCTTAGTGGTCCACTAGAAGCTTGAGTTCTTCTCTAAGAGGTCAGTCAATGGTGCAGCAACATGAGCATAATAGTGGATGAACCGTTGGTAAAAACTGGCCAATCCATTGAATGCTTGTACTTCTATAGCATCCTTTGGAGTAGGCCAATCAATAATGGCCTTGATTTTTTGCTTTTCCATCATGATCCCCTCCAATGAGATCTTGTGACCCAAGAAGGTAACCTCTTTTTGCCAAAAGGCACACTTTGTAGTAAATTTTCCATTGTCGTAGTCATCTTAGGACTTCTTGCACATGATTCACATGTTCTGCCTCTGTCTTGCTATAGCTTAAGATATTATTCCAAGAACACCACCATTTATCTATCCAGTAGTCCATCCAACATCCAATGCATCTGATCCATGAAGATTGTTGGAGCATTAGTGAGCCCAAAAGGTAGAACTCTCCATTTGAAAAATGCCCATACCTCATGCAAAAGGTAGTCTTTTGCACACCCTCCCTATCAATGGGGATTTGCCAATAGCCACTGCAAAGATCCAACTTGGAAAAGTATCATGCTCCACTCAATTGATCAAGCAAGTCATTGATTCAAGGCAAGGGATATGCATTCTTCACTATTTGCTTATTGAGCCCAAGGTAATCAATACAAAAACAAAGTCCTCCATCCTTCTTCGGAACAAATAGTATTGGTGTTCTCCAAGGAGAGGTACTATGTCGTATGAAGTTTTTCTCCAACAACTTTGTAGGTGTTTTTTGCAACTCCTTCAACTCCTTTGGTGAGAGCCAATAGATTGGTCTACTCATTGGAGTACTCCCTAGAAGTAACTCAATCTTGAAGGGCATACCATGATCAAAGTGTAATCCCTTTGGCAGGTCATCCGGAAACACATCCAAAAACTCCTAAAGTATCTGATCAACCATTGCTTGATGAAGCTCTTGGCACTCCTTAGATTGTCCTTGTGCAATCGGCTTGATCCACACCGCAAAAATAGACTATTCTTCCTCCAAAGCTTGCTCTATGGTTGCTTCACTAACAAAATTCCCATCTAGGGATTCTTCTTTCTTCAAGGCTTACTCCATGGCTACTTTCTTGGCAAACTTCCCATCTTGGGACTCATCTCCCTTCACGGTTTGCTCTATTTGCTACCTTCTTGACAAACTTCACATCTCGGGACTGATTATTCTTAGATGTCTTACTCAGAGGTACCAAACAACCTTATTGGAAATACCTACATTGGTTTTGTATTTGAATTTGTTGTGGGTTCCAAATCAAATTGAACCTTATGATATTCAAGCCAAGGTATTTCTAGAATGACATCATAGTGTAGAGGTGCCACTACAAACCTCATATACTCCAAATACTCATTCTCAATCTTGAAGGTAATAGGATGCGAGGTACAGAATGCAGAACCCTTTCTACCATCCGCCATTATCAATCTACTTTATAATTACTAGCTTGATTGGAATAACCAATTCTTTTACTACTTGTATAGGCATGAAATTCTCTAAACTTCCAAAATCAACTAAAATCCTATAACCTTGATTAGATATTGTACCTTGAAAGTGAAGTAAAGTTGCATAGGTCAAGCTTTCAATCCCATTGGAACTAATCAAGCTCCCAATAGGCGGCTCAAAATCTCCTATTGGGATTCCTCATTTCCTTGATCATTCCGCTCCACAAAATCCATCTGGGCAACTTGTTGAGGTCACCCATTCTTAAGTGGACATTTAGCAATGCAATGTCCAACTTGGCAACAATAAAATCACAACCATTTTATCGCAATCTTTCTCTATTTGTTGTACCAAGTGGCCTCCGTTGGATAGCATCAATCTCCATTGGTACCGGTTCTTCCACCCGTGTGTAGTGTATTAGTGGGCTTTGTGTAGGTCAAGGTCAAGACCAAGTTGTTGCAACGAAGGAATCAAAGTGCTCAGCCAATTGCATTGCTTCTTCCATGTTTTGTGGTTCTTGCATGGTCACTTCCAATTTGGTTTGTGACTTCAAGCCCTTCACAAATCAATCCAGAACTTCACCTTCTTTTATATCTAGAATGTGCATGATGATGTTTCAAAATTGCGTGATGTAACTCCTTAGAGATCCAATATGCTTCAACTCTACCAATTTATCTTGTGTGGCTCAAGTAGCATTTATAATTGAAATTGACCAAGTATAGTATACTTGAATTTTGCCGATGTTAAGATTGGTGTTACAATCTGGTGTTCAACTTGCTCCACTTGGAATTGCCATCCAATTGGCTAGAAGCCAAGAGAATCTATTTTTGTTCATCTTGAAGATTGGTACCTTCAAAGTAACGTTCTCAATCAAAAACAAAATTCTCCACTATGCTCGGAAGATTCTTACCTTCAAACACCTTGGGTTTTGGAAATTAGATTCAATCTTCTCCATCTTGAACTAGTGCTCTCTCTATGTGTTCTTATCATTGTTGGGCTTGTTCATCCAACAATCGAGTAAGTTGTTTGATTTGTTGTTGCATAGCAATGATAACATGGCTGTCATGGCTACTACTCTATCGCACTACTCCCAATTTATCTAATTTATTAACATATAGATGCAGCATGTCCACCATTCTCCATAAGTTACAACCAAAAGTATCAAGGGTTCCTTAGACAAGGTGATCATATGTAGAAAATCCTGCCCAAAGCACAAGGTGATGAATTGTGTGAACCGATGTTTGGGTAATACCTAGACACAAAAATCCCAATGGTTTGGCAAAAGTGGATTTGGTGGTTCATAAATTCCATCCATCCCATTTCTACTCCGATACCAATGTAAAAGACCAAGACCAAGGAGAGAAAAAGGAAAATGGAAGCTCACATTGGGACATTTGAATGAGGGAAAACTTCAAATGCCTAGCATGAGCTTTGGATCTTATATTTATAAGGAGCATATAAGGCCCTTGAGAAGCTTCTCAAGAAGCTTCCTTGAGCCACTTTCTTGGAGTGCAAGCCAAGTTAATTGGGAAGCTTCTCAATAAGCTTCCTTCTAGAAGTTGCTTACTTGGCATGCAAGCTAAGTTAGTTGGAAGCTTCTAGAAGCTTCCTTCTAGAAGTTACCTACTTGGGGTGCAAGCTAAACTAATTGGTAAGCTTCCCAAGAAGCTTCATAGATACTTATAGAATATTCTATGTTAATTTGTCTTATTTGTTACTTTTTTAGCACTACTAACTTCATTGTTGAACTCCTTATTGTTACATTACACATGGGGAGCTTGTTTTCTAGGTTCAACCTGGTCATCCAACTGATAGCTTGGTGGTGAGAGCTTAGGCTATTGCAACCATAGTTGAGTCATATGATGTGCTAGTCGGTGGAGCAATGTTATACCCCATCAGTTTCAATATTGACTATTGGGAGGAGACAACCTCTTATAGACCAAGTTAGTAGTCAGGTGAGTGAAAATTATATCGCCTACCAATATGCTTTAGTAGTGATAGTCTTGGCTCACTATAGTCTGGGACCATGGCAACATCAATTTTAGCTTTTAGTGGTGTTGTTACTTGGCCTAGTGACTTATTGGAGAGGAACGCCCATGCAGAAGATATTCCAGTACCATAAGAGATCACTCGGATTTGGAGTGCAATTGGGATTGTTCCATCCACCTTGGATGTTCTATTGTAAAGTTTGAAGAAGGCATTGCAACAACATGCAAATCAATTGATGCAGCAAGCTTGGAGTGGAGCCTTTGTACCACTAGGAGATGAGGGTGAGGATGAGCCTCCAGAGTTGATCACCTTGATACCTTTGGATACCACACTCATTGCTTGGCAATATCCAATAGAGGGAGTATGTCTATAGGAGTTATTCGGTGGAATTAGCACCAGACTAGTTGCGGTACTATTGTCGGGTATACAAGTACAGAGATACTTGTATGTGGAGAGAGATGAGACTACTAGGCAAGTCTCTCTATATCATGTGGCATACTTGGCCTATCAGTATCCTTAGTCATTATTGATGTTAGCAGTCAAGGGTTACCAAAAGGCCCTACCAACAAACATTTCCTTATTGGTGGCACATGATTTGGAGTGACATAAGCCTATTCATTTGGTGATTTTGGGATGGCTATGTTAGAGACATACATGTGTTAGCCGAGGTTTGGGTCTTTAGGATCCTTATTTTGGTGTGTTTTGAGAGATGTTACAAATACTATGACATCTCTAAGTTTATTAGTCTATTTCTCCAACTTACATTTTGGAGAACGTCCCTTTGATGGGTGATTTTTGTACTCAGGTGGTGACGGGTACACATCAGGTCTCATTCTTGGATGGGACCTGTTGTTTTGTTAGATGCAACCAGAGTGGGATCACGGGCTCATTATCTTTGTCTTTGGTGGACAACCCTCTTACCTAGAGAGGTTCTATTGCGTGCATATGATGGGATTCAACAACTAGACCACATCCTTGTTGATGGCATCTTGGATGTTGGGCATTAGTCTCAAACAATGGTAGTGACTGATAGGTCATTTATGGTAGAGGTAAACCTAGTTGGACAGCCTAGAGCCGCTTTTCCCACACTTATGAGTTTCTTAGGTTCTCATGCTTTTTGAGAGGGAGGTCTTGGACTAGTTTGGGACTCACAATTACACCAGATGGTGGAGCCCAATGTTGATGAGAGAGAGCATGTGATGGGTTTTTGCACCGCTATTATTGTTGTTCCAATAATGTTAGAGGCATCCAAGCGTAAGGTGTTAGGTCAGGCTATAGACATGAACTGTTTGACTTGGATTGTGAGCCTTGGCTTGGCAACGTAGGATGTGCTTGATAGGCATCATCACTCAGACACGTGTGAGCCTTGTGCCTATCAAGATGATTCAGGCACATACTAGGAGTAATGCACCAAGTGGACATGGTATTCTTGGGATGCAGCCAGTGGCTACTAGGGAGAGTGGCCTACTTGGGAGTCCATCCAGGTGAGCGTGGTCTACATGATTACACCCTTGGTCTACTTGGGATGCAACTAGAGGATGTACGGAGCTTGCAGCCAAATCAGAGGGAGCTTTTCACACAGAGGTTGGGACCTCTAGTGGTTAGAGGCATGACAATATTGCTCCTAAGGGCCCATTGTAGTAGCCAATCAGCACGTCTTCCACTCCTACTATAGTTATAAAGGATACTTGAGAGCTAGATCTTGGACCCAAGCTTATAGGAGAGGAAAGACAAAGGGTTTGGAGGTTCTTGAGGAGCTACACAAGTTGTTTTTCCTTCAGTATGAAGGATTTGGGTGCTCTGAAGGGACTTGGTATTCAAATTGAGCTTACTAGCAATACACTAATTTTTTTATGTCCTTATTGATATGGTGATATGGAGAGGACATTGATTCAAAGCCAGAGTAGTGACCTTTTTGAGGTTGGTTTGGTAGAGATTTCACATGGAGAGTATGCATTCAGCAACATTGATGCCAGCCAAGAAAGATATGCATGGCAACTACACAAATAGGCAAATGTGTATTGTCCTATCAATCGACAGACTAGGGCTGATTGATATGCTATACCTACAGTGGAGGAGATCTTTGATACAATTGGGCATGCAAAGATCTTCATTACTTTGGACCTTCAAGCAGGATATCATCAATTGCCGATCAAGGAGGAGGATAAGTCCAAGATAGCATTTTGGGCTATTGATCCTCACGGTAAGGATGTGTTATATCAATGGAGGTTCTTACCATTTGGGTTGAAGAATACTCCTATTGAGTGCAAGAGGGTCATGGATAGGATCCTAGCTAGTTTGAATTTTGCTCAGTGTTATATTGATGACATTTTGGTCTATAGCACTACTATGGAGGAGCATGAGAGACAATTGTTGTAGGTGTTTGAGAGGTTAAGATCTCATGGACTCAAATTATATCATGGGAAGTGTAGGTTCTCCCATGAGCAGGTTGAGTATTTGGGTCATACTATCTACTTCGGAAGACTTGGTGTTTAGCAGACCAAGGTAGAGGCTATTGCATATAATCCTTAACCTATGGATGTTAGCAGAGTGTGAGCATTCCTTGGGTTGGCAAATTTCTATTGCCGCTATGTTCAAGGATTTAGTGCCATTGCCAAGGCCTTGACAAAGCTGACCAAGCTTACACAAGAGTGGTGTTGGGGAGATGAGCACGAGAGAGCTTTTGTAGCTCAAGGAGAGATTGACATTTGCTTATATTTTGAGGAGACTGATCAGAGGATGAACATTTCAGATTCACACTAGTTGGAGTATGTTGGGGCTTGGAGCAGTGCTCACTCAACATGATGATGAGGGGAGGGAGTTTGTGGTGGTGCCTATGCTAGTTGCTCCAATTCAACGGAGGCAAAGTATAGTTCATATGAAGGAGAGTGTTTGGCAGCAGTTTGGGCAGTAGCACATTTTTTATGTTACTTATTTGGTAACCCCTTCACTCTCATCACTGATCATCAGCCACTGAAGTGGTTGATGGAGTACGACAATATTTCAAGAAAGCTTGCACCATGGCTTTTGTTTTACAAGCATATGATTTCATGGTTATTCATAGACCTGGAGTGATAAACAATGATACAGATGGGTTGAGTAAAAACCCATGTCCCAACCAGTAGGATTGGACTGAAGCACGTTGGCATGGTAACTCAGATAAGGAGATGGTGTCAGGTTGGCATGTAACACCCATTTGGTATTACAAGTACTTGAGAGATATTATTTATATAGAGATAAATGATGGTTCTACATTAGTCATGATTAGCTAAAGTTAATCATAGCTAAGATAGAGGGGAACTTACTTTAGAGAAAGTGGAAAAGATGAGCACCACTATTTTGGATTCTAGTGTGTTGACTTGGTATTATTCTTAGGTGTTTGGTTTTGAGGAAAGAGTTGAGAACTCTTGGGCCTGCAAGCCTTTTTGTTCTGGATTCTTCTATAGTCCAAGGATAGCTCATTTGAAGGAATCCTTGACTTAGTGTTTGGGTCAAGATAAGATCACATGCTAGTGGAATATGCCAATGTGAATGGATATTCCTTTCTACTTTTTGACTTTACTTGACTTTTAGTTTAGTAACTTGAGTTACTACGGTAATTAGTAACTTTGGTACATAACTATTTCACAAGTATATAAACAAGGGGTGAGGAGGTACTCATCATCCTTTCATTTGCAACTATCTCTCTCTCATTGAGTTCTCTAGTGAGCAATGTCTTGAGTCTTGGAGTGTTAGCCTTGGAGGAGTATGATGATGATGGAGTTGGGGTTCCTAGCCTTCTTAGTCCATGGTGCGCTACCATAATAGCCATCAGAGGTTCATCTTGAGTGAGAGACAAGCCGGCCCACAGACCAAGACCAACATGTCACCCATCCAAGTACGTAATCCAAGGGTGGAGCTTGCTGACATGTCACCTATCTATGTGCTTAATCCTAGGTGGAGCTTCTAGAGGACATCCTCCTTGTCTATAAAATAAGAGAAGGTTCTCCTTTGGGGCATTAGATGATTGAGTGTGAAATCTATGGTTTCTCTCTTCTCTTGTCCTCGGAGTATTACTAGAGCTCACTTCTCTGATTTTAAGCCTTTGAGTTTTTGGCTAGAGTAGATAGAAAGCCAGTGAATGTCACCTAGAAACTCTTAGCTAGAGTGGGTGTGGCTTGACTATAATCAATGCCCTGTTGTTGACAAGTTGTTGAGGATCAGATCAAGTATTGATCTTATTTGAGTTAATTCAAGTTGTAAATGAACTG
This sequence comes from Lunularia cruciata, assembly GCA_948567375.1. Lineage (NCBI taxonomy): Eukaryota > Viridiplantae > Streptophyta > Marchantiopsida > Lunulariales > Lunulariaceae > Lunularia > Lunularia cruciata. The sequence goes on along the minus strand of OX419762.1, from coordinate 13,009,130 downwards.
ATTATTCTTGCACTTGACTTATGTATGAGTTGTGCTTCTGTAGTGTATAATGTTGACAGTGATGTATGTTGTGTAGCAATGTATATCTGCACGCTAAACTTATCTATAAATATAGCTTTTGAAAATTCATTCTTAGTAATGAAAAGGGAAACTTTGATGAAATCCAAGCTCATATGCTCCTAATATTTAATGAGGATTGTTAATGGTTGGAGAAAACTACTTGGTTATAGAATTAAAGCCTTGTTCCTTTTGCCAACTTTCACAAGAATAAACAAATACTCAATTACCTTAGATAAATTCTGCAACCATATACTTATTTTAAAATTTTGAGACATCATTTCAACTCTAAGATGAAACAAGATCAAGAGTAATGTGATTCTTGTAATTTAACCAAACAAAAAGAGTGAAATTGCATAACATAGCATTATTTTCCTTGATCTTTAGTACCTTTTCCAACAACAAACAAATGCCAAAGATCTTGAAATGTATTTTGCAACCACCACAAACATTGAAGAAGATAAAAATAATCCTATATACTCTAAGATGATAGGAGATTGAGAGATCTTGTGCTTCTTCACCATATACTTGATTTCCCTTTTGTAATGGTATATTTGTAATCTAAAATTGAGTATATTCATTGTCTTTAACCGCAAGTTCAATCAAGAACAGTTTGAAAAGTGTTTAATTATAGTAAAGCAACATAATCAAGGATAATGATGTAAATATATAAATACCTTAATGTAATTATTGAGTCATAATTGATTACATAATTGAATTTCCTTTTTAGGGTCAATTCCAAAGATTTGAGTTAAGGCAATTTTTACTTGTTTATTGGAATTTAAATTAGTTCCTAAAATATATGATGATATTTTTTCCTTATTTTTAGGTATAATTTCATTTTGATATTTTATACACTTCCCTTTATAAACTTCATGAGGTTTACAACTTTTGACAATGGTAGCAAATTAAGTGACTATATAAGAAGGATTCCTCAAATAAAAGTTAGATCTGATTTAGTATACTTCAGACCTACTTAATAAGATCTCATTCCAAATTTTAATGACTATTGGATGTGTGACCAAAAGTTTAAATGTTACTCATTCATAGATGGCTCCAAGTTAGTTGAGGAAATTGAGAACCATCTAAATTTCTCTCCACATCCAAACACTTTGCCTTTTGTGCATTGACCAACATCAATAACAATAATAAATTCAAAGATAGCTCCCAATACAAATCAATCATTAAGCAACCAAACAAATAAGTAATAACAAGGGAGAGAAGAAGATATGTAGAGCAAAGTGCATCAAAGTGCTTAGTCTAAGACATTCAAAAAGATCCATTGGAAGTCATGATCAAAAAGCTATGCTCTTCTTGTGGGTGAGTAATAACTCCTCCATAATGAAATCCACCTCTAGTACTAATAAGGTATTTTAATAATGGACTTTTCACTTCCCATAAAAATCCTATTAAATAAATTATGGATATTTTTGGTAATTTTTATGGGTAGCATGCATGGGGGTACACAAATATTTTACAAGTAGAGACTTGTAGTCATAAAATATTTACAAGGACTGCAAACTATGAACCATAGATTTTAGAGGTTATGGGTGAAACTTTTAACTATATGAAATTTGAATTAATGCAAGTCTTCTCATTCAATCTGAATAAAAAATTTGGGTGTCAAAAGTACAAGTTGTGTGTCACGATGTGTGAGCTAGTGTATACAAACAAACTACCAATGCAAGGAAATCTGAAAGGTGTCTATCCTTTGTAAAAATCAAGGGTTAGCAAATAAAATTGCAAAGGGATTTAGGATAGTGCAAGGACAGAAGATTGGGCTTGTTGTTTGAAGGTATTTGAATGGTAGCACAAATCCACCAAGGAGAGAAGAGAATATGGGGGTGGCATCAATTTTTTTAGGTGAGAAGAGAATATTGACTTGGCCTTGGTGGCACAAGGATTAACAAAATGAATCCAATGCTACATTTGCTAGCAAAATACAAAAGATTAGGCTCACAATTTAATTATCACTAAAAGATTAGCAAAATGCCTTGCATTAGTATCAAGAATGAGCTCAAATACGACACTTTTGGTAAGCTTTTGCAACTTGTAACAACCTAGTATCAAAGTACTAATGGTAGAAATGGTAAGAATAGGTTGTTACCTTGAGGATATTGGTAAAAAGTGACTAGAGTTGAAGAAAAGTGTGAAAAATGGTAATTCTATATTTTTTCATACTAACTTCTTTGGCAAGAATCACTCTTAAGAGAATTTAGTGTCACTTCTTGTGGTAAATTAAGAAAATAGAAAGTTAAAATCACTTTCACTATAGATTTATTCCAAATTAATCATGAAGGTGATGGTTTACTTCTTGCCAAAGGTCACTTCACCCCAAAAGTTGGTTCTACCTCAAAGGTCATAACACCCCAAAGATCTGATCCACCCTAACTGTCCTCTCACTTTTTTTATGACGGCTTTGGATACTATATATTACCTTTCTCAAAAGGTGCAATCTCAAAAGATTCTTGAGATTGACTGATTTGCTTTTCAATTCCATGGTAAGTTCAATGCTCTAGGTTCCTATAACCCTTCTTTACATTGCTTGCTCCTTTCCCAAGGATCAAACACTTCAACCAAGTGTGAATGTATCTTTGCACTCAAGCACCTAAATTCCTACTACAAGGTTCCTTGCCTCTACTCAACCAATTGTACAAGCAATTATACAAAGTGTAGGCAATTATGGCCAAGTATTATGCAGATTGTAAAAGACAAAGGAAATTGGAGAATAGAAGATCAAAGTGGAAGATCATATGGGACATATGGAACTCTTGCATGTGTGAAATTGTGATTGCCTAGCATGAGCTTAGGCTTTGGTATTTATAGTGAAGCAATACAAGGCTCTTGAGAAGTTTCCTTTTAGGAATAGTCTACTTGACATACAAGCTAAGCTAACCATAACTTTGTATGCAAGTTACTCAATCCTTGGAAGGTATTTAGAATCTTCACACCAAGAAGTTTCTTTATTTTTAATTTTTTTTACAACATTTTACCAACAAGCGTCATAGATGCTATTAGAACATTCTTAAAATTTGAGCTATATTTGGCTTATTTTACTAAAACATATGCTAACTCCATATTATTATATAGTCTTCACCACTAGTTGGTGATGTTTATGTTGCTATGGAATATTTAAGCTCCTATACAGCCATTTGTGCATTTTGGAGATGAGAAAGAAGTTCCCATGTGCATCATGACAAGGATAATATTTCCAAATGACCTTATATTAAGCATGTCATTGTCATGTTGGATATCAAGGCATACAAGTATATGATCAACTTTGCATACTACATGCTTGTCGATAAGGATGGAGGAGGAGAGGGCTAGACATGAGTGGGAAAGGAAGAGGGGTTGAAACAAAGAGTTTTAACTTCAAAGCATGCAAGATAAGATGGATCCGCACATGACTAAGAAGGGCAAGTTGGTAAGCAATATAGGGAATGATCTAATTAATATCAAATAAACATATCCAATTAGGAGTAAGTTTATACACTTGGATTTCAAGCAAGAAAGGAAGGTTATTAGAAGAAAACATGACCTTATCATCTAATTGAAAGGTTAGGTCATGATGATGCTTATCAACATATCACTTTTTCCTATTTTGAGCAACAAGAAGATGAGACTTGGCTTGGTGTAAGTATTTAGATAACATGGATAAGAAGGTGGATGTATGAGGAATGTGAGATGGTGGGGGAGTAAGAAGGTAATTTGAAATAAGTGAATCTTGCCCAAAAATTAAGGAAAAAGAGAGAGAATGTGGTGTTTGTATGCTTGGAATTATTGTAGGCAAACTCAGCAACCACGAGATAAGTATCCCAATAAGTAAGGTGCATGTTGATAAATGTACAAAAAGCATCTCTTCCAAGGTGCAACTTTCATATTTGGTTTTCACATCAATTCTAGGATGATAGGTTGTAGACAAAACAAAGCTTGGTGCCAAGTCACTTGGAGAATGCTTACCAAAATTGACCTATGATCATAAGGATCATAGAACCCTTGGCGTCTCATGGTGCATGAAGACATTGTCAAAGTAAATCTCGGCTAGTGTTGGAGCATTCATGGTATCCATGGTGGGTGCCAAGTGAATCTACGTGCTAAGTTTATTAACAAACAACCACAATGGTTATATGGACATGATCCTATTTGGGCAAGGATGTGAGGAGGTTGAGACTTATATGTTTCCATCGGGCAGATAGAAAAGAGAGTGGTTGAAGCAATCCAATTGGTTTTTATTGCTTATCTTGTTGAGTTGGCCACTCTCACAAGTATTGAAGAAAATGTCAAATCTCTTGTACTATGCTCAACCAAGACCATTGAAATTAGAGAGTAATCAAGGTTTTTTTACACATATGAATAGCAATTTGTAATTCATGTGCCTCTTGAAGTTAAACAAGTTGAAGATCACCCATATCTTGAACATAGATCCGGTTCTCATAGAATAAAAGGCGCTCTTTGAATGAAAAAATGTTATATTTCTTGTTGTGTGATACAAGATAAAAGAAGGAGTCTTGTTATAAAGTGATCTTGAACTCTATATGTATTTTTGAGTCTATTGACATCTTGGTGGTTGCTATCGTCATGGGAGATTTAGGAAGAATCTTCAAATCAAGTCATCGTGATAAGGCATTGAGAATGACATGGAAATTTTTGGGTTTGTACAAGCTTGATGTCAAACAAATATAGTTGTTCCTCTTATTGATGATGTAAAATTTTCATTCAACTGTTCATTCAACTCTTATTGATGATGCAAACTCTTATGCTCCAAGTGTAAGGTTGGCAACAAGGGTTTGTGATCAGTTTGCATGATCACTTGTTTCCACAAGAGGTAAGAGTTTCATAATTTTGTGGCGTATACCATTACAAATTATTTTCAATGCCAAGCAAAATAATTCCTTTTTAGTTTGCAAGATACAAAGACAATAGAATGTAATCCATTTGGAAATTCTTGTTGTAACATGGCTCCAATGGTAAAAGTTGGAAGTACCAAAATCAACCACACAAGGTAGTTAATGATAATATGGTTAGAAGATGGGTTACAAAGACACCATATGATTCAATGCTTTGAGTGCTTCTTTGTACTTGCTAGTCCTCTTGAAGCATCTTATCTTCTACAAGAGATTAATTAATGGTGCAACCACATGAGCATAATAATAGATGAATTGTGGATAAAATCTCACCAATCTATTAAATCCCCAAACTTCCATAGTATCTTTAAGAGTAGAATAATTGGTAATGACCTTGATTTTCTATATCTTGATCCCCTCTACTAAAACCTTATGGCCTAAGAAGATAACTTTCTTTTGCCAAAACATGCACTTGGACTTCTTGAGATAGACATAGATCATAGACATGATCATAGACATCTCAAGACTTCTTGGATGTGGTTCTTTTGTTTTTATTTTGTCTTACTATAAATCATAGTGTCACCCAAGAACACTATCACATATCAATCCAATAGCATATCTAACACCTAATGCATTTGATCATGAAGATTGTCAGAGCATTAGTGAGCCCAAAAGGAAAAACTCTTTATTAAAAATGCCAATACCTTGTACAAAAGGCTACTTTTGTTTGTCTTTTCAATCAACTAGAATCTACCAATAACTGCTTCAAAAATCCAACTTGGAGAAGGATTGTGCTCCTTGTAATTGATCTAAAAAGTCATCAAATCGAAGCAAAGGATATGTATTCTTCATGGCTTCTTTATTGAGATCCTAGTAGTCAATACAAAATCAAATCACTCCATCCATTTTTGGAAAAAAATTTACAAACACTCCTCAAAGTGATGTACTATGTTGTATGAAATCCTCCTTTAATAACATATTTATTGTTGTACAAAGCTCTTTTAACTTTTTTGGTGATAGTTGATAGATTGATCTATTCACTAGAGTACTACCTAGCAATAGCTTGATCTTAAAGAGCACACAATGATCAAAATGTAACCCCTTGGAAAAATAATCAAAGAACACATCTACAAACTTCTGAATTATCTGATCAACCATTACTTGTTGAGTCTTTGTATCCTCATTAAATTCTCCTTGTGCTATTGGTTTGATCTATATATTGAAAATAAGAATATCTTCCTCCAAAGCTTGGTCTACATTTTTTACACTCAGAAACTTCATATCTAAGGATTTACTACTCTTAGATGTCTTCCTCAAAGGTGCCAAACAACCTAATCAATAACCTAATCACCAAAAAACCTAATCAATAAGTCTTACCTTGGTGTTGTACTTGAATTAGTTTTGGGTCTAATCAAATTGAAACTTATGATATTCAAGCCAACAAAATCTAATGATATTGTAGCTCAAATAGTGTATGGGAGCTATTACAAACCTCATATACTCTAAATAATCCTTCCCAATCTTGATGATAAAAATAGAAGGTACAAAATGGAGAATTATTTCTACCATTTACCATCATCAATTTACTACCAGACATTGGTTTGATAAGAATACTTGATTTTTTTGCTAATTGCATAGACATGCAATTAATCAAAAAATTAATCAATCAAACTCCCACAATCAACCAAAATCCTACAATACAATCAATATTATACTTTGCAAGTGTGTAAAACTTGCATAGGTTAAGCTTTCAATTCTATTAAAACAATCAAATTTTGATTATGTGGCTTGATATCTCCTTCTCGAATTCCTTGTTTCTTTAACACTCTAAACATTGAATTTAGATGACATGTCAAGGTTGTCTATTTTTGGTTAGATAATTGATAATTTGATGTTCAATTTGGCAAGAATAAAAGAAATCACCATTTTGTCATAATTTTTCCTAGTTCTATAATGCCAAAGTGGTCTTTATTGGGTGGCATCAATCTCCATCAATACTTGCTCCTCCACTTGTATGTAGTGTCTTTGCAAGTTTTTGAAATTCAAGCTCTAGATCAAGTTATAGCAACCAAGCAATCAAAGTGCTCAACCAATTGCATAACTTCTTCCAAGTGTTTGTGCTCCCACATGGTTAATTCTAGTTTGGTTCATGATGTCAAGCCCCTCATAGACTGATTCAAAGATTTATCTTCCAATATCTTTGGAATTTTTATTATTATATTTTAGAACTTAGTGATGTAGCTACTCATAGAACTAATTTGCTTCAATTTTTCCTATTTATCTTATGGAACTTGAATAACATTCACTACTTAGAATTTACAAATTATTGTACTCTTGAATTCTTTCCATTGGATTGGAGTAACAAATTGCTATTGAGATTAGAGTAAAAAATTGCTATCACGCTTGCTCTATTTTGAATTGTCACCATAGTTTTACCACTCTATATAATTGGCTTGAAGCATAGAGAATCTTTCTTAGTTCATCCAAAATATTTATAACTTCATAATAATGTTTGCAATCCAATACAAAATTCTCTATTTCACATGGTAGATTCTTGCTTTCAAATACCTTTGGCTTCAAAAATCAAACTTGGTCTTCTTCTTCTTAAGATGCTATTCTCTCTAGTTTCTTTCTACTTTCTCTCTAATTGCTTTTATCATTGACTATCATGGTGTCTCTTTTCTAACAATCAAGGAAGGTGCTCAATCTATTGTTACATAGCACTAATAACTTTGAGCATTGTTGCTATAACTATTATTATGCCAAACCACATACTTGCAACTATCTTAGTAAATACATAGATGTAACATGTCCAACGCTCATCATAACTATAATCAAAATAATCAATAGTTCATCAAACAAGGTGATTCCATTCAAAAGTCTTGGCCAAAGTAGAAAATAATGAATTGTTAGAAATTGTACTTTGGTTGTACATGAATATGGAATTCCCAATGGTTTGAGAGAAATTGATTTGATGGTCCATAGATTCCATCCATCTGATTCTTTCTCTAATACCAATGTAAAAGATAGAAGAAAGAAATAGGAGAATGGAATATTAAAGTGGAAGATCATCGTGGAACTCTCAAGTGAATAAAAACTTTGAATATCTAGCATGAACTTGGGCTTTGGAACAAATATTGAAGTAATATAGGATTCTTGAGAAGCTTCCAAGGAAGCTTGCTTCTTAAAACTGCCTTTTGGAGTGCAAGCTAACCTAGTTGAGAATTTTTTAGATACTTCTAGAAGATTCTTAGAATTCTCAGCTATATTTGGCTTATTTTACTAATTGATTAGCCTTTGCTAACTCATACATTAAAAAAATTTGTTTCTAACTCTGCATTAAACCCCTTCATACATTTCTTACTTTGTGGCCAAGAGATTCAATGGTTGAAGAACATTGGAAATATTCTAATTTTACATACATCACTCATCATTAATCCTATCTTAATGCATCAATCAAAAATTCTTATGCATCTATGGCCAACTTGGGTTTCCAATTTGTCATTATTGTTTTGAATTTACATTCAAATTTTCATTCCAAAGGTCTTGGGCTTACAAAATTGTCCTTACTCTTGAAATTTTATTTGCCAAAAATATGTATAACTACAAAGATCTTTGGTGCCAAAGGTTGCATGTATATAAAAGATTATTTGAGGCCAAAGGTTGTTATCATCTTCTTTTGCTAGGTACTCCTTTCTTTCTAAAAACCTATTGTAAAGAACTACCTTTGCCTCTATAAATCTTTTTTTTATCAAATCTACCTTCTTATAATCTTTTAGGGACATGAGCATGGTATCGGTGAATTCTTAGAATTTCTTTATTGTGTGTCTTTCAATTGGTTCAAGACTTAGGTGAGCCTCTTTTTGGTGTAGAATTTAGCTTTTTTAAGGCATGGATTTGTGCTCTCAACTCTCAAAATTTTATTTGGGTGTGGTTGCACTTGGACCACATCATTTGCAAGTTTATCACTAGTTTGTCCCTCATCAACTCCATTTGAGTGAGAATCTTTGTCATCTCCTCCTCCAATTGTGTTTGGATATCCTACAATTATGCAATAAACTCTCTAATACATGCATAATCCTTTTTTTTGTCCTCCTCCTTCCTTTATAGGTGCATAGAGAGGTTTTTGATTTGGAAAACTTTGATGGCTTGGTACTCCTAATGTTGAACATCTACAATGACCATTGCAACCTTCACCTTCTCCTCTTCTCTTAGCACATCAATTTTCTTGTCTTGAGCCTTCAATTGCTCTTTGAGGCTGCATCGGAGCTTGTCTTGTTCAAGGTGGAGCACCTTTTCTTTATCTTGCCACTTCCAAAGGTATTATTTCTACTTCCTTGCATGGTTTCTTGTTTTTGTTTCAGTCTAAAGACTCTTAATCACTTCTCTTTGGTCAAGTATGGGCATTGGCTCTAGCTAACTCTTCTCATGCTTTTGCACTCTTTGTGTAGATTTCCTGTCCAGTTTGGTGGAGATCCTCAATAGCATTGAGTAATTGATGATCACCCCATGTAATTCTTGATAGGTTGGAAGAATCCGCTCCATCCTCCCCAATGTTCATCCCATGGTATGGATGACTAACTTAGATATGAGTACACTGTTGATCTATGGTACTTCCTCTTTACATGGTGCTTCTCCCTCTTCTTCTTTGAAGCACACCAAAGACTCACTTTTGTCCTTCTCAATCTCAACAAAGAGTGTGGGTTCTTTTTCCTCTTGTGATCCTTCTAAGTTTATATTTGGGTCTTTGGCCTTGGACATTTCTTTTTTCTAATACTTATCTTTATCATTAACTGATATTTTGGCTTTGAGCGCCTCTTTGGCCTATTCCTTTTGCTAGTACTCCCTTGTTTCCAAGTTACTTCTTTGTAATTTGGAATTCTATAGGTCCCACTTTGCCTTTGATTTCTCCTCTTCCTCCTTGGTGCTCAATGGCCTAGCTTCCTCATCACACTTTCCTCTAGTTAGTGCACTACCTTTGGCTTAGAATCCTCCTTGGCTTCTTGGGCTATTGTGGCTAGGAAAAGTTGTATTCCCCCTCTAATATCATCCTTATTGTCTCTATCTAAGGAAATTATAATGCAAGTGAAGGATTCCTTGTTGGTAGTACTTGTATTATCTTCTTAATGTCCAACTTCTTCCTCTTCCATCAAATCTTCTATCACTTAGGCCTTCCTTGCCTTTCTTGGCCTTTGTCTTTGGTATGGTAAGTATTGTCTTTCTCTTCATCTTGTAGCCCAGAGTTTTGTGGGCTTCCCCCAATGGGATGAATTTCCCTAAATTGGAAAATTTTGCATTTGCAAGTTGGTACTTCTCATGCATTGCCTCTACATCTGAATGATTGGAGAAGTTCCCCTCAAAGGAGTAGTGGGTTGGGTACTTCTTCTCTTCTTGCAACATTGAATTCATATCTATATAAAAAAATGTATGATAAAAGGAGATAGATTGGTTATCCTTCTTCTTTGTTCATACCCCTAGATATGTCTTTAGTGTTCAAAACAACTATGTCCAATTTGCAAGCCATCCTTTGGACAAGTATTCAAAGAATATTGTCTAGCTATTATTCACATAAGTGGCACATTTGGGTTTGATAATTTTATTATTTCTATAGCAAGGGCTCTCCAAGCATGACATTTGTACCTTCCTACCAACCAACCATTGTTGGTCTTATTGTCTTTGAATGAGGTCTTAAACCTCACCACCATGCTTGCATTCACACAAGACTACTATGGGTTTAAGGTCATGGTGTAAGGAGTGAATTCTCATGCCCCAACACCTCTTGCTAATGGTCTTCCATCTAGGCAAAGACATTTCCTCATAAGTTCCCACCCTAGATATTTGTACTAAATATTGTAGAGCATTGCATGATCATTCAATTCCTAGTTCCATAGCAAGAATTCAAGTTTCTTGTCGCAAAAAAATACTTCTCTATAATGGAGTGCACACTTGGTCAATCTAGTTGACTTGAGTATAATCTTATGCACTCATCAATACCATCTTGGTGCTTTATTTACTAAGGCCATGGCTATCTATTGCAGAAGTTAAGTGAAACCTATCATGTAGGTTTTGAAATTATCCATTAATTATGGCTCCTAATTATCAGGGATTTCTTGCCAAAGGTATACAAACTTCTTGATTTTCTAAGGCTTGCACTTGTTTAGCTTTGCAAAAGTTACATTTTATTGACCTAGTCCAAGTTTTAAGATTTTTGCTAAACCATTACCTGATTTTGGTATGTGCACTTTGGCAAGCAATCACAACCCATAAATGTCTTAGAACAATCAAACTGATTCTAATAATGGTTCCTTGTCTAGTGGTTGCATATTCAAGCCCTGGTCCATTTAAACTAACTAAATTACAAGTCAAAGGTGTATGTGCCAAATGCTTCACAAGCCAAAGGTCTTTCTAGGCCAAAGGTTGATGATTCCAAAGATCTATGATGACAAAACATTTTCAGGCAAAGGCTTTCCTCACCAAAACTTTGTTTGGCCAAAGGTCTTTGTTGTTAAAATTCTTTAATGCAAGTTTTCATTCTAATTCATGGCTTCAAGCTCATTCCTTTTTCACTTTCCTTTATCAATCTTTTCTTGTATGCAATTGTCTTCTATGCCAAAGATAAGTGGTATACAACCTTTTCCAACCTTGGAAAAATTTTAACTTATTTTATTCCAAGAAAACTAAGTGAATTGAAACAAAACATTGTATTTTGCAAACAAATGAAGTACCACACAGCTCATGTATTCAAGTTTCTATGTAAGCAAGAGTCTTTGCACATGCTAGTTGCATTTTCTGACCTCCAAAATGCCAAGTTGTTGGATTCTTTAAGTTATATAACTTGAGATTAGTACTAGTTCACCAATTCATATAAGATCTCAAAGTTTCATTCTTTTTAGATTATGGAGCCTTGACAATCACTCAAGACCTTTTCAAGGTGTATTGAATTCAAGGAGCCAAGACAAAGTGTTGAAATTAATTTTGGACTTGGATGGATCCAAAATATCTTTAGCCAAGCTTGATAAGTGTTATATTTACTTTGAAAGCATATACATGATTTTAAAAGTTTTTCACAACTTCAAAACTAGGATACACTTTAGTATTGCTGCTTTAGTATTTACAATTTGAATTTAATAATGTTTTCTTAATAAAGCCAAAATCAACAATTTTGATTCAACTATAGAATTTTGATTCAGCTATTGTAGAGCAACCACCTCTTCTCTTTTTTATATTGTGATTCTCTTTGTATCATCACTTCTTTGGGTCAATCTTTGTATTTTAAAAGGAAATTCATCCTTCTTTTTTGTGATTCTCTTTCCATCATTGCCTTGTTGGATCAATCTTTGTATTTTGAAAGGATGTCCATTGATATTAATATCCATCCTCTTAATGGATATCTAGAGGATTGTATGATCTCTATTTCCAAAAATTCTCTTACGTATTTTGTTTGATAATTTTGACTGGATTGTAGCATTGACCATAATTAAAGTCCCTCTTGCATATTTTTTTTATAATTTTGATCGGATTGTAGTATTGATTGTAATAACAAGAGTTTGACCAAATGGGGAGTTTCTAAAGCAATATAAATTGCACAAGATTGTTTCATTCAAACTTAGGTTCTTAAAGTATATGCAAAAAAATAGGTTTTTGTGCATCAACTATTCATCTTATAACATTATCATTATGTTGGAATCCACTCTGAAATAATCTAAGATGATTACTTAGTTTTGGTTATGAAGATTGCTTGATTGTATTTAGAGGTTCCACTTTTAAGTGCATGATTTTGACCTGAAATAGATCAAGGCTCTTGATATCTTGACGTACTAAGCTTGCATAGTCAGATAATATACAAAGGATGAACAAATTTCTATGCTTACATAGTCAAATCATATACACAAAAAGATGATACAATTTCTAAGCTTGCATAGTCAAATCATATATACAAAAGATGACCAATTTCTAAGCTTGCATAGTCAAATTGTATACACAATGTATGACCAAATTACTTAACTTCAAGAAAATCTCCTTGTGGAACATGACCTTAGCAATAAACCTTAACAAACCTCTATCCCTATAAACATTAAGCAAACCCTAAACCATTGCTTCCAATGATTCCCTAGCAAGCCCCCAACAACTACCAAACAAACCTCCCATGGATACTCTTTTGTGTAACAACCCCTAGAAAATTGCACCCCCTATTAAACCCATCAAGAAACCCTGGGTGAACCCTTGAGGAAGGTCTTTCCCTCAACATCTAGAAACCCTTTTTTGAACCTTGAAACCACACAAATCTAATACTTCTAATTTTTTAATCAGATTGATAACAAATCAAGATTTTATTCTAATTTTTTTTGTCAAGATTGATAACCCAAAATTCATATCTCTACATTGGGCTTGAATTGAGAAAATTTTGCTTGTGACCTCAAAATAGAGGGAACTATGGAATTCACAAAGCAACCATAGAAAACAAGGTATCATGGAATTAACTAAGTATCGCAAGAAGAAGTAATGGTTCATTTGAAAAATTGTCAAGAAGGTTAGTGTTAGTGCAAGAAGGTTTAATACCAAATTTTGGAGAAGCTTTCTTATCTTTCTCAATTTATCTTTGATTTTTTGTTTGAACTCCTTTGTTGTGAGACCTTCTCCCATCTCAAAGGTCCCAGCAATACCTTTTTAGAAATTATTTGAATTTTATAGTCTTTAATGGAACATGAGGTGGAACCAAGTAAGGAGAATCTTAAGTAGAATCATGACAATGAAAAATTGGACTTGATGGTGGAGAAAGAATTCACAACTTAAGAGGGTGTGTGCCACTCATATTTGCTACAATACTCAAATTCTCAATATTTATGTGCAAAGTCAATGCATGTATGTTCTCTCCTCTACTCCTTCACATGTAGATGCACTCAAAATTACATCCTTGTCCTCTTGGCAAAAAAAAAACTTCATTATGATTTCAAGATTAAATGCCATTAGATTCTATTTTTGTTTTCTTGATTTGAGCAGATTTCCCCAATTGACCATGGTGAACCATGGAATTAACAAAGCAACCATTGAAATTGGAAATCATGGAATTAACAAAGGTGGCCAGAAGAAGGAATGGTTGATTTTGAAAATTGTTGTGAAATGTGGTGGTGCAAGCAAGTTCAATTTCAAAATTTGGAGAAGGTATTCTTATCCTAACACATGGTGCATAGTTGAGCTCTTCTTAATGACACTTGAGATGTTGATTAATATTATTTATAAGTCTCACCTAATTATTGCACATAAAATTGAAACTGCAACATAAATATATAGGGAAAGCAAAAATGGTCTGTAAGGTGGTTGGGTACACATACAAAGTGTATGGACATTTCCTTTTTGCAACATCTTTCTTTTATGGATATCACAAGAATTTTGTATGGGAATCCATATAATACCCATAAAATTCCCATAAAATCTATTATTAAAACAACCTAATATATGGCACTATTGGGAGATTTGATTATATAATATCTTTGGTTCTTACACCTCTACTAAAATATCCATTTCAAACTCTCATTGAGTAACATGTAGATCTCAAGATCAGTATAATGCAACTATAGGAAGAGAGAAAAGTGGACAGTAACTTTATGAATGTATCTAGAGTATATATTAACTATCAATATATAATAGTCCAACTAAGAAGCAATTTTGATCTCAAATTTTATTTTTGTTGTGAAGGTAGATGTCACATGAAAAGAGTTGCCTAAATTCTACCTCTTATGAAGGAAGGAGTTATGAGAAAGAAAATAAAAGGGGGGAGTGAGGTAGGAAAGCATATGAATCTCGCATAAAACAATAGGAGTAAGAAGATATAATCTATAGATATCATCCAGAGCAAGTATCAAAAGGATGAGTACCCAAATTTCAAAGATACTAAGTTGGAGCTTTTGGCACAAGAAAGAAAAGAGCTTGTCTTGTAAAAGATGCAAAGTCTTCTCAAGGATTCATATCTAGAAGGATACTTCCAAGCTCACTAGGATACTTGCACCACCAATTAAACATCATCAACCACAAAGAATCGGAGTGAACAAATCTTGAGATGGATGAATTCTTCATTTCAAGATTGGAACTACTATATGTTAAAGGAAAATAGAGTTACATGGCCGATATCATCATATACCAACTGATTGCTTTGAATCCTACATTGAAGAAAGAACTTATATGTTGTCTAAGTTCTACAAGAAAGAGAAACGAAAGAGCAAAAAAAAAAGGCTTCAATATTATAGGAGAAAGTGCCATGTGAAGATTATGAATATGCTTAAGTACTTCATATATTTGATATTCAAGAAAGTCATGGCAAATTGCACCTATGACCTCAAGGATATGGGAATGTCGTAAGATATATTGAAGTAAATTAAAATCATATTATAGAAAGTAAAGAGACCTTCATTCCAAGACAAAAAAAAAATTAGCTTGGAAATAATTGTAATAAATGGCTTTATGTCGTCATTCAATTTTATTTTTCCTACTAAACTTGAGAAAAATGGCATTTAGTCCAAGATAATACAAACATGATATCATAAGGTAAAGATGTAAGTATGAATTTCATTAACTCTATACACTCTTCTCCAATCTTGAGAAATATTATACTAAAAATATCAATGGTAAGCTTTTTCTTTGCATCAACAATCATAAAAGCTTTCCTTCAATTTTTGATGAAAAAGTTATATTTTATTAGTTTTACTATCAAAATCCTTCAAAATCTTCGAAAGATGATGTTGGATCATACCATGAAGATGAAACAAAATTATACATCTTGAGCTCTAAATTCATTTAAAAAGTATAGATATTCCTATTAGGCTACTTGGTCTTAAGCAAACATTTTCACTTTCTTGATCTAATCATTCTTACATAAATTCAACTTGTGAAATGGATCATGTTTGTCTTATTTAAAATAAAATAATCTTCAATTTTGACATAGTTATTCCTATGAAGTAATGTAAATCTTTAGATGATCCACTTCATTTTCTTGGGCTTGTATGGCTTATGAATATGGTAGATACACAAGAATTATAGACATATATAAGTCAAATCTTGTATTACTTTGCATGACTACTTCTAGTTATTGAGATTCTATCATCACTAGATCTATCTTTAAAATCACCTCTTCATTTTTATATTAAATATTATAATGCTTGTCCTTGATGAATCTCTACCTCTATATGATCAAATTTTTATATTGATTTTCAAACTCTTCACCAAGCCAATTTGTTTGAGCTTACAAAATAATCTTTGTTGATCTTGATGCATTAATGACTATAAGTGGGTATTAATGTTATTGTGAAATCTTATCGAGAGCCATTTCAAACCTAAAAACAATATTGTAGTTAACTTGATGTTTCTAATGAGATTTAATTTTTTAAGATTTGCTTGTATCAAGTAGAGTTTTTTATTGATATATTTTCTCACTCTCAAAAACATAATCTTTCTATTTGTAATTTTTCTTCCCATCAAAGATTTGTGCAGATTTGACATAACTCTCTCTTGTTTGAATTGCGGTTCCCTGCAGTTGCTGCAGTTTAGCATGTTTAAGCATTGATCTCTAATGCTAAATTAACATAGTAACCATCTTATTACATCACTTGAATCATAGGTTTATCTATTAACTATCATGATCAATCCAAAGAGGAATCTATTTTGAAGCCAAAATATAAAATAGCACCTCTAACCATGATTGAGTGATAAAAACGTATTTGAGATTCACTAAATTTAAAGACACTATCTGAGAAGGTTTTAATAAAAAGAATTTATAGAGGATTTAATATGGTACTTATGCATTATAATAATACAATAACCCCAAGAAGTGATAGAAGAAATTGATTTAAAAGTGGCTATCTAGGAGCACCCAAGCCTCTTTCCATTGTATCCAGAAAAAGTAGGAAGGATAGAAAAGAATAGATGGACTAAGAAGTGAATAATATTACTCCACACACACAAGATAGCCCATGGTCTTATTATGTATGAAGCATGCTCCTTGGTAAAGTAACGTAAATGGCGACCACATAAAACACATGAAGGATAAGAAGACACCATCAAGCCATAGAACGGGGAGACAAAAGAGGTTAAATGAATGATGGAAAGACTCCCATCAAGCCATACACGTGAGACACAAAATAGGTAAAATGGTGCTAGGCCCTAATAATATCTATATGAGAAATCTACTTGGTAAAGTTAGCTTTTAACTTCCTTGCAAAAAAACATCTTATGCTACGTTACTTAATCCTTAAGAAGGTTTTATGAAGGTTCCTAAGTGCATTACTAGTCTACTCTCTCACTTTTCATCAAATAATAGCTATAATTAAGGATATTGCTCTCTTGAGCAAGCTTTTTGTAAATTCCACTATCAATCTTATGAAAAGTTTTTGTTATCTAGGTTATCTTAATTTGGTGTATGCTGATGCAACACCATCCTCAAACTATAATTATCTTTCTTTGATTTTGTTAGAATTTTGGATGAAATGTTAAGTAACAATGATGCCGCATCCAATAGCTATTGAGATTCACCATACTATTTGTAAGGCAAAAATAGGACCAAGGGTGTTGAATCTATAGTGAAATTTATCTATGCAGTTGAAACATGAATGATAGAAAAGAATAGATGAACTAAGAAGTGAATAAAATTACTGCAAATACAAGAGAGAGCCAAAGGTCCTGTTATTTATATGAAGCATGCATTCTTGGTAAAGTTAGCTTTTAAATTCCTTGCAAAAAAACTTCTTACCCTAAGTTAGTTAGTTCTTAAGAAGGTTTTATGAAGGTTCCCAAGTGCATTACTAGTCTACTCTCTCACTTTTCATCAAATAATAGCTATAACTAAGGATATTGCTCTCTTGAGTAAGCTTTTTGTAAATTCCACTATCAATCTGATGAAATGCTTTTGCTCATCTAAGTTATCTTAATTTGGTGTATACTGATGCAACACCATCCTCAACCTATGATTATCGTTCTTTGATTTTGTTAGAATTTTGGATGAAATGTTAAGTAACAATGACACCACATCCAATAGCTTTTGAGATTTACCATACCATTTGTAAGGCAAAAATAGGACCAAGGGTGTTGAATCTATAGTGAAATTTATTTTTGCAGTTTAATCTGAAAGATCTCCTTTATGGTGTATAGTTAACCATACAGGACGAGAAATATTTAGAAATAAAATGAGAGGATAAAGGAGAGAAAGAGAAGATTTCAGTCCCAATTCTATTCTTTGTTTGTAAACTTGAACTGAATTTGATAGATATCTATTGAAATAATAATAATACATATACGTAACATCCATTAATCCTCCCTCGTAAATATAAAACATAAAAATTCGTGAAAAAATCTTTCCGTCATCAAACTTATCATGGGCCCTTCTCAATTCTTGCGGGACCCTTATTGCCACCAATATGCATAAAAGATTTTATGGATCTAACTTGTAAACACCAATAGACATCCATGATGATGATGATGTTGTCCCCCTCCTCCATGCTGGCGGGAGCTGCGGGAGGAGCTGCGGGGAGAGTGTGGAGACGGGAGAGGAGAGGGAGAGACGTGAGACAATGTTGATAAAATCCGAGTGCTCTCTAGCATGTAGCCTTTGAGTGAATAGATGATTCTCTTCGTTTTTCAATTTCGGTTCCATTGGCACCTAGATTGAAGACTATGGAGAATGGAGTAAAAAGTTATGAAGTTTTTTAGTTTTTTTAGGGTTGAGAGTGATCATTATACATTGAGAGTGATGGGTTGTGAATTTTCATTTCTAATCTCTGGGTTTTCATGATTAAGTTCCATGGGAATTTAATTTGAAAATTTTGGAGACGGAAATTGAAAGTTATGAGAGTTTATAGATTTTAGGGTTGTGAGAGAGATTGTTTTCTTATGGGAGTTGGGATGTGAGGGGTTGTGGTTTTGCAGATATGGGGAGATATGGAGAGGAGTATCATGTGTTACTATCATTATTCTTGTGCTAGCCATGGCTACACCTTCCCATGTAGGGTCGCCTAGAGCGGGTCGAGATACACCATGCCCGGTGTGTCACCGACGCTTTACCTCGCAAGGGGTAAAGACCCATGTGGGAAGGATACACAAGGACTATGATTGGACCACTTGGGATGCCCACGTGAGACGAGCAACCACATCGATAGCAGTGACACTCGGGATTACGCACGCTTCTTCTATACCTTCGTTGATCGTTCCAGGGATACCGATCAAGTCGTGGGAGTGGTTAGCTTCTCAGGCGGGTTGCATTTTGGGGTTATTTGAGACTAGTTTTCCATGTCCACGTCTATTCCATAGGCTACCCCGCACACTCCATGATGAGGCTAGACAGGCTTTTCGCCTACCACTAGATCGTTTGGCACGTGATCCCTTGGACGAGTTAGCGTGGTTCCTATTCCTCCTACTCCCTCGATGGTGTCTTCGTTATGCTAGAGGGGGACGTGCGGGGCATAGAGAGGTGGCGGCTAGATTTCATCGATTCCGAGCGGGGGATTGGGCAGCACTTCAAGAGGAGTCTGTTAGGGCTACACGATTTAGGAGACAAACATCGCCACAGGATACCACAGATTCCACTCGATTATGACGATGTAGGACATTGGGTCAGGCGGGAGAGTTTAGTAGAGCAGCACGAGCGCTACACCCTCTGTCTACAGCGAGTCCTACTGATGAGACCATCTCTTCCCTACGCTCATTGCATCCTATAGCAGTAGAGGGACTACCACTAGAGGTCTTAGATTATCAGCCTGAGCAGCCTTTATGTCTTGATAGGTCGCTATTTGCACAAGCATTGTGCACTGCCCCTCGCCTTTCCTCAAGAGGCTTGTCAGGGATGGTTTATGAGCACCTTAGAGATTGCTTCCAGGCAGATGATCCTTCTAGTGGTTTTACCGAGTTGTTTCAGGTGGCTGCAGTAGTAGCGAGAGGAGATATTCCTATGTCTGTTAGTCGGGTCTTAGGTGCTAGTTGACTTCTCGCGATCAAGAAGGACACGGGAGGCATTAGACCGATTGCTATTGGAGAGATCTTTTTGCGTTTGGTCAGTCGTACCATTGTCCTTCAACATCGTTCTCACTTTCGACATCACCTTAGTCCACATCAGTTTGGAGTAGCTACACCTGGAGGATGTGAGGCTATATCTCTAGGCATTAGAGCACTCCTAGATATCCATCTGGAGTGGGTCGTCCTACAGGTGGACATTGAGAACGCTTTTAATAGCGTCTCACATGCATCCATCTTTAGAGAGCTTAGGGAGGCTGGTGGATCCTTGGCGAGTCTCATTCCTTTTGTGCGGTCTTTTTATGGCTCTCCTGCTTCCCTTTACTACCAGCATGGTGGTTCACAGGAGGGAGTCACCGTCTTGGAGTCAGCTGTTGGTACACGTCAGGGAGATCCTTTGGGGGGGGGCCCTTATTTGCCATGGCTCACTTGAGAGCTCTCTTGTCTACTACTTTGGCCATGCTAGGTTGTGTATTTCCATCCTTGGCAGATGATACACACATCGTAGGCCCTGTAGATCAGATTAGGCAGGCCTTTGACTACTTGACTACCGAGCTACATCTAGTAGGCTTGAGAGTCAAGGTGTCAAAGTGTAGGGCATGGTCCCCTTTAGGTATCCCTCCCCACCTTGAGCTTCCAGAGGGGTGTATCACATCCACAAAGGGACTTTGTGTTCTTGGAGTGCCAGTAGGATCGGAGGATTTTGTCACACGCTTCTTGGACGCTGCCCTTGCAGAGGATGTTCTCCATGTGGATGACCTTCCATTACTAGGAGATCCGCAGGTGGCATTTGGTATACTCTCTTCCAGTATTGCTCGTCGACCATCCTACCTCATCCGTACAGTTCCCCCCTCATCGTCCTTCCTATCACGTTTGAGAGCATTTGATAGGAGGATTATGGGAGTCTTTGGTGATATTATTGGACCAGGGACTTTTGAGTGTGTGATAGGGGATTTGGCACGTAGACAGACGGCTCTACCGATCTCATGTGGTGGGGTTGGCTTGCTTTCTATGGAGGAGATGGCACCTATAGCGTTTTTGGGTAGTTGGGCTCTCTCGGCACCCCTACTTGCCTCTCGTTTTGTGGTTGCTAATAGGCCGGTTTTGGAGACTTATGTGACAGAGGTGGAGGGATGATCCTTTTCTCTCCAGGTGTTATTGCGGCAGACAAGAGATAGTCTATCTCCACGAGCACGAGAGGGTTTTCCACCGTTTGCTTCACTATCGTCAGATTGGACTAGAGGTCTACAGTCTTCCTTGATGGAGCGACAGTGTGAGCATACGCTACATTCTCTCTTAGTTGACTCGTCCATTCCTCAGGCTACTAGAGCACGTCTACGCTCTTGCTCCGGCAAGGGTGCAGGCTCGTGGATCCTAGCTCGACCATGCATTAGGGCTTTCCGACTCGCACCGGCTACTTTCTCTACAGCAATGAGGTTTCGCCTAGGTTTGGTCCACCCATCTGCATCTTCACTACTCACTTGTGAGTGTGGTTCTACACTAGATGCAGCGGCGGTCCACATGACACGGTGTCCTTTTGGAGGACAGAGGTTAGCTACCCATGATGCCATTAGAGACATAGTGTTTGCTATGGCACGAGAGAGTGGATACTTGGCTTGGAGGGAGCGTTCGTATGCGTTGCAGACGACACGTGTCAGGGCAGACTTATACTTGGTCCGAGATGATCAGGTGACAGTAGCAGATGTCGTGGTGACGGACCCTACGCGAGATACAGTTTCGGAGAGAGTGATTACCCATCCCCCTGGATGGGCGGCGAGTGCAGCAGCAGGTTGCAAGGCCTCCAAGTATAGGAGCATGCAGCGAGGTCACCTCTTTGTTCCTCTAGCCTTGGAGTTATATGGAGCGATGGACACGGCATTTGACACATTTGTCAGGGAGTGCGCGAGAGCTTATCATGTTAGGCGGCAGGGGGTACCACTCTCACTCTCATACTTTGTAGCTTACTTTAGACAGCGTGTATCCATTGCTCTACAGAGGGCAGTGGCTGGTGCAATCCATAGGAGAGCAATCACATTAGGTGATGTTTCTTTGGATGCTCCAGTTGTGTGTAGACCGTACGACTTGCATAGCTCGGATATCTTAGGTGCGGTAGGGCAGATTTCTCATACAGACTCTATTGGGGCTTAGCCCCATGTTACCTTTTTTGTCTCTCCCTTGTACGGCTTGATGGGGTCTTCCCATCCTTCATTTTTCCTATGCGGTCGCCTTTTTTCAATAGACATCCGCATCCGTCATATTTAGAATTGAGACCCCTTGAAGTCAACAAAAGCTGTCGAGATTGTTGATCTCCTTCTTTTGCATGAACTAGATAAAAATCATTGGCAGTCACGATGTAAGCATTTTCTGACACTTAGGGATCAATGGAGTGTGTAGTAACCAAGACCAAGGATTTCTAAATCATCAGTAGATAAAGGAGGGTAGAATATTAGAAATTATCCAAAAGAAAGACTCTAATATCACAAACTTGTGAAAAGTTATATCGAAGTATTGGAAAAGTTAAAGTGTATCGTTTGCCTAAACTTCGCATAAAACGTGTCCATCAGAAACACCCATTTATAGTTGTAACATCACTTTTCTTCCATACTTTTGTATGATAAAGTACTCTTTAATCACCAATATGTTATGTAGGTTACTGCTGAATGCGCTTTTGATGACTTTAAGGGTATAGCAATTTCACAACATCCTGTTACATGTCACCTCATCTGATGTTTCTTTTCTCATACTGAATTTCTCCGAATTCTTAAACCAGAATTTAGTCCGTTACTATCTTTTATTACATCCTAGGTTTAGACTTCAAAATACATTAAGTTACTCT
Source organism: Lunularia cruciata (assembly GCA_948567375.1). Lineage (NCBI taxonomy): Eukaryota > Viridiplantae > Streptophyta > Marchantiopsida > Lunulariales > Lunulariaceae > Lunularia > Lunularia cruciata. The sequence continues at coordinate 12,986,402 of OX419762.1, read as the reverse complement.
AATAACCGCAACACTGCGTTCTAGTAGATAATAAATTAGACCTTTTACCCCTTCTGTCACAAAATAAGTTTAACTCTAAGCCATACGGTCTATAGATAAAGCTTAACAATCTCTATTACTTTCTTTGTTGATTTAAAATTAGTGCTTTTTATTTAATATATATGATCATGATGTAATGAAAGGTAACTTGTCTTAAATCATTTTTTGGTACTTAAAACATTGTAAAATAAAAGGAGGTAATCAGATTCGTATATCGAGATTTAGCTTAGAAGTAGAGTGATCCTCCATTCCTCGATTTCAGTTACTAGGTCTACTATAGATAGCGAATTCTCTCCGCATAGGTTCTAGTTAATTTCTCTTCTTGTCTTCAAACAGCTCATGTGCTCAGGTGCTTCGTGTCGTCAACGTAGGGGGTAGGGAAATAGCAGGGGGGTTCCAAATTCGAGAACTCTAATATTGTTCCGAAGTGAATTGATTCCGTCGAATCTTAACAGGATATTTAATAAAGCCAGACTGACATTATATTATATTAAATAAATTTTATATCTTTATTATGTGAAAAATAAATTAGAAGGAATTAAAAATAGTTAAAAAAGTTAAAGTTCGTAGGACATCTCTCCCCACACCTTATGACTTTATCCAAGAACATGCATATATATATATAGTGGTTTTACTACATATTAACAAGTGAATTGAGACCCTCTCTTCCTGTTCCAAAGGACAAAAGAGTTACATTTCATCTTCTTGTAGACTCGCAGCGGAGCAAGCAGTCTCCTATTTTATCTCTGAATTGGATTTCAGAGATACCTCATGTTTTCAAAATCAAAGTAAACTTGATACATAACGAGGCGATCAAATCATCATTCTTGTTATGACGTAAATGATTTCAAGTAAGTTGTCACCATATCTCACTTTTCAAGAGAAAAGGGCGACCGAGAAAGAAGAAAGAAAATCTTGTTGAGAATTTGACTCAAAATGAATAAGTAGTTAACTGTGAATTAATTCTTCAAAAATTATGTTACGGGACTTTGAGGCGACTACATCATTCAGTTTATATATATACAGTATGGAATAAATAATGTGTAACAATACTTGTTGGGAGATAAGCTTGACGTGCACTCCTATTGTCCGTCGTGAGTTCAAGGGTGCAAGACCTTGTGACTACCACAAATATTAAAAAAAGAAAAAGGGAATATTCTATGTGACTTGGATTCATTGCGGTACATTTAATTCTATGTCAAATTACTATCAAGTGTAAGATATCCTGTACAATGTCCCGTTTGTTTTTCAAGAGAAACATATTTAAAATGCTTTTCGCTTCCATAACCTTTTCTTCCCTATATCAAAAGTCTTACTAGGAGAAGAACGTGGACATTTAGAATGTCTTACAAACAAACTAGCCTGAACAATCTAAATAATGAAGGAAGTAGAATAGAAACATTAATAAACATAGAATAATCTCTTGAGAAGATGATAATTAAAGCAACACTTAAAATATCTTACAAACAATCCAGCCTGAACAATCTAAATAATGACAGAACTAGAATTGAAACATTAATGAACATAGAATAATCCCGAGGATAACCGTAGGTCTAAAGTAGGGCTCTGAAAGTATTTCCATTGCATATAAAATTTTTGATGAATAAACTTAGCCTGATCAAAAACTGTCTTAGATTATGAAAGAAATAGAAAGATCCTCTCATAAGCAAGAATAATCTCACTTAAGCAGCTAATCTCACTTAGGGTAATTGCACCATAGCCCCTCGCCGAGGATAGCCCTCGGTCTAAAGTAGGTTTAAAGTACTTCCATCGCAAGAAGATCATTCAGGTGATCCAAACTATGTGAACTTCCGTGGCGTTGGGGTCTTCTCCACGTAGTTTACTCGTGAACAACTTTTCCAAGTGAAAAAAGCTTTTAAAATAAGCCAAGAAACAGAATAATATCTCTATTCAGCAGATAGTTTTTCCAAACACATGATCGAAATGATACCATACATGACGCGGTATGTCGCCCATGCAAAATCTAGTTTCCAACAATTCGATTATGCCAGACAGTCAATGGAAACTCTTCTTCATGATACCTATTTTGATAAAAGTAAATATTCTTAGACCTCGTGGATTAGTAGCTGCACCGAGACAATGGCAAGGGTAGTGACACTCATGCGGATAATTCTAGCCTACTTTCATTATAAGTATGTAAAACGTAATAAGAAATAGGTTTTTGTTTATTGAATGGTCGTTACTTATACACAAGGACAATCCGGAAAAGGTTGTTATATATAGGTTTTGAAGAACGTTTTAGAGAAGATTTTGTTTGGTAAGAGTTATTTTATTCCATATATCCCTTCAAACCATATGTATGAATTTTAGATGGTCCATGATGAGTGTGATTGATCTAAAATAGTATTATCGATACAAATGTAATATAGTTCTAGAGAGATGTCATTATCACTAGCGTATAATCTAGATATCATTGGAAAACTGTCTTTATAAGGGGTGTTTTTATATTCTTCATCATTTGCTAGAAAGTTAGTGTCTCGATAATTATTTTTGAGATCTATCGCTCTTGAACTAAATTTCCTAACTTATTAAAAAATGAGTATACCACGATACGTAACATATGTAACTAGAGTTATTTATTTAAAGATTTATTTTAGTATGTTAGATTTTTGAAAGTCCTCTCGTAATAAAAATCTTTTCCGATAACTAAGTAGTCGAATTTATTGTGCATATATATATATTATTACATAATATATATTGCTATCAATATCATACACCATATAAACACACAGTTCACACATAAGTCATGCATGAATTTAAAGTGTCACAATAATCAATTCATTATTCAAATCACATTCAAATCAGATGTGAACTTGATCTTCCACTCAACAATCTATAAACAATCAGGTATTGATTACAATCTAGCCACAACCACTCTAGCTAAGAGACCCAAGGTGACCACCCAGAACTTGAAGGCTCAAGTGAGCTCTTTGGAGCTGTACTTCAATACTTCAATTTGCTCATCTTATGTCTCTAGCACTAACAAAGCCATTGATGGCACATCTGTTGGTGCAAATAGAGCAAGTGATAATGGATCCTACCGTATGATCAACCATAACATGAAATCTAGCTATCATAAATAGTCCATGAGCAATTACAAAAATCACTAGGATTGCAAACACTACCACTCTAACATCCAAGCAAACTAGCTTGTGTGCTACAAATGTCATGACAAATTGAATATTTATTTATGTAAGAAGTCAAATTAGAAACTAGACTAGCCATCAAACTTACTAAGGAGACAATAATAGTGTAGTATGTAAATATAATATAAAAGACCCAACGATGAGGTCAATGTGATAATCTCAAGCAAAGATCTCTTGATGTTATATAAAAGAAGAATGGAAATAGTGCATAGACGCAAAGAGATCACTCTAAAGTAAAGTTGGGCAATTAAGGAACATAATTTACATCCCTGTCCAGGAATGTATCCAAATAAAATACAGGTACTTAAATAAAAGATGATCAGAAAAAAATATGCTTCTTGATGAGGTGAGGTTCTTATATATGCAAACCATCTTTTGAATCCGATGTAAACCTTTTACAAAATAGAAGTGAGATATTATATGCAAGAAGCTAGTTAACAAAAATTCTAAATAATTATAGTTCTATTTACTTTTCTAAGTGACTAAAATATAAACTTAGAATTCTACTTTATCAAACGCCATACCTAAAATTTTCCTTTAGATAGCGTATTAGGGTATGAATCTCCTGAGGAAACATCATCGCATGCCAAAATAGATTAACATAAAACGTCATTATGCTATCCTAAAAGAGTTACGGCATCTTTTTCATGTATAGATTTCACTAGTATTAACGAAACATCAGCTCAATCGTAGATGCATGGCTTGGAGGAGATTTTTTACATTTTGCCATGATTTTGTAATTGAAAGATTCGAAATTGCTCTTTTCTCACGAAAAGCAAAGACAAATCATCAACTATCTATTTTACAAATATTTTTGAATGTAAAAAGTACGACCCTCTAGATGACGGAAAAAGCTGTCATAGTCACTTATTAGTTTATTCAAGTCACCTGTATTAGTTGCCACTCATGTTCCTCAAGCGTAAAAGAAATACATTTCTGATATAAGAGAGTCGTGCCATCTCCCTAGAAATCCTTGAGCAATTAAAGCAATAAAATTCAAATACAAGAAAAGTATGTCGTATATGTTTGGTAATCAGCTTTGAACAAGAAGAAGAAAATACAATTAACCAATTACTTTACAATAGTCTAGGAAATTTGAGGAAAATTAGTAAAGCGTTTCAGCGCTTGCATGTTGAGCTGGCTTGGTGAATATAATGACGTTTCTATTGTACGTTTGATAAGACTTTTCAGTCAAGTCCAAGTATGGTGCAAAAGACTTCTTATCCTTATCATCATACCGGCTATAAGCCGTTACTTGTAGTTCTATTATTGTCAGGAAGAAAGGGACAACTCACTTAAAAGCAAGTAGATTTACACAAAAGTACTTATAGATGGGGTCTTCCCATCCTTCTTGCTTTTACACGCGGTCGCGTTTTCACTTATAAAGGGGGGTGTATAGTTATCGGGTGAGAGCAAGAATTGTACTGATTTAACTATCCATGTAGAAGTCCAGTAAACGGATAGTTTAAAAAATTGTAGTTATTAAACTGGATATTGGCGAGAAACATTTCACAATAGGTCATATAAAACGAAACTGTGATTCGTGAAGAAATGTCCATGATAATGTTGAAAATATGGTGTACTTAATTAATTAGAGCTCTGTATTTGACTTGGGTATTTCTCAAAGTCTATCATTTGGTGTTCAAATAGTTCAAACTTGAATCGATTCTCTTACTTGTTGATATGAGTTGACTAGCTTTAAGAATAATATACCGAGTTCTTAGACCAAACAAAATCATTATCTTGTTTTCCTTTGATATAATATAACATTGTTTACCAAGTATCAAAGGAACTGAGTGTGAAGATATAAACGAAAAGTAAGTCATTACTAAATATGTCCTCAAAAGGTATAGTCTATCATCTATTACTCTCGGTTCGAAAGAAAAGGAGGATAAAGCTTCCTCAACAAATTTGACTCCAAATTTAAGATGATATGTATAGACGATTGATTGTAATTGTGAATTAACGGATAGAAACTACTAATATACAACTATGATGTATATCAGCGGTTGGTTGTATTTGTGAATCGCAAACTATTTTACCAATTTAAGACATAGAAAGAATTTTTATATTGCAGTTCTAAAGTTATCTAGTAGAAAAATAAAAATTTGAAAAATCATGCACCTATAGGTAAATACAGCTAATATACGTATAAATACAGTTATAAACATTTTTCATTACAATTTTTGCAGAGTAACTTTGGTCCTGCACTTACCAGGTATTGAATTTATTGTGATAATATCTATAGACATCCGACTGTAACTCATGATAAATTTGCTGCCTTGCATTTAACCAGGTATTGCACTTATGGAAGTTGCACTTATAGGGGTCCGACTGTGGCTAATGATGATAAACTTGCCACTGCTTGCAGAGACATCTGACGATATCCAGTTTAGTCAGACTTGACCGTGATCATAGAAGGGGAAGAACCTCAGGGAAATCCATAACGCTCTGCACCTGATTATAGTGGTTCGAGGTTTGAATAGAGGTTAACTCACCATGTCATGGTACTGAGGATGGCGGCCGGCTTCAGGGAATTACCCTCTCTTTATCCGGTCAAGGCAGAAGAACTCGATAACAGAGACAGTCACAGACTCACTTCAAAAGTCTTGTGATACCGGCAGAGACTGGAAAAGTATCACGATGATGTAGGGGGAACCGGGTGTAGACAGTCTCGTGTCCTGTTTATTGGACCTGATCCTATTTTAGAACAAACAGGACCACTTGGGAGAGAAAGTCTCCTGCAGTCGCCGGATACAGTACCGTACTGTACGAGCACATGCTGACTTGTCTGTGACCGGCTAGCAGCAGTGCCGCCTCTCTGAAACAAGAGCCGTGCTTCATACAGAACCGTAACAACCCACCTAAAATCTTCTACGATGGCCACTCAGTGGAAATAACCGGAGAAATTTCGTGAATACCGAAGACTTCGTATCCAAGAGTTGGCTTCTTGACCGCAGGATGCGTGATGTCGAGGCTTAAGCAGACGACGCGGATGGCTGTAGCACCAAGTCATAATTCTAAGCCCGTGATTAGGGGTAGTTCATGTACAGTATGATGAAATTAGTACAGATACTTACCCTCTTGTGTGGTCAAAGTTGATCGTATGTCGGGGTATGGCAAACTCAGAAAGAGAAATTTGCCGTCGATGCTAATCGGATGGACATTGCGTCCCCATCCCAATGTCTCTGTACCGGCACAGGCGGTAATGCCCCGGGCAAGGAAAATCTGACCAGAAAACCCGGCTGGTTCTGCACATTGCTGGTATCGAGAATCTTCCTGTCTGTCGGGGAGAGAAGCAGGCTCTGTTCAAGATGCTGGCAAATGTCAAGGAAAACCGGTGCCTGGGAGTTACCCGGCGCCAAGAAAGCGACAGTATTAGGAACAGTATATCCTTGATTACAGCATCCTAACATACGGAGTGAGAACCGAGCACGGTACGAGGTAAGTTTGCGAGTATTGAGGACTCGTCCCAGGATGGAAGTTGGATAGCGGGCCAAGATAGCGGGCAGGGGTGGAAGACTTGGGGAAGGAATTGCGGGTGCAGAGATCGTGCGGTGGACATCGCGGCGGAGGAAGTAGGAGGTAAGGGATGGAGATCGTCTGCCCCGCCCCTTGTAAGGAACCGCCCGGTCCCCTCTGAAGTGTGGTCATTTCTTCTTCCCAAAGGCAGGCAGGCAGGCAGGAGGAGGAACTTGAGGAGCGAGATCTCACAGCAGCAGGGAGGAGGAGACGAGGAGAGGAGAGGCCAATGTGTGTTTGAGTGGGGCGACACCCTCTCTCGTATCTCCCGCAGCGGAGCGGAGGGTGTGTGTTTGTTCGAACAACTAGTAGAGAGAATAATAGGGTGGGGAGATTGAGAAGTGGTGCATGTGGAGTGGTGGATCGGTTGGTTTGTCGGCAAGGGCACGCCAGCGCAGAAGAGAAGAGGAGGAAGGAAAGAGGGGCGAGAGAGACGGTGGAGTGCGAAGAGGAGGGGCGAAGTGGAAGGATCACGGATCTGGTGTGTAAATCTATATATTGGAGGAGGGCAAGTTGCTGGGCTCCGAGGGTGGAAGAGAGTGAGGAACATCACGGAGGCGGCTGGCTGGCTGGAGGACGGGAGGAGTTACTGGAGATTGGTGAGGAAAGAGGGAGGGGTGGAGACTCGTGGCTTACTGCGCGCGTGAGGAGTGCGAGGACGTTGATTTCTGGCTCCTTGGTTCTCGTGGAAGAAAATTGGTTTCTCCGGGAGTGGTGCGTTGCTTTCAATCTCTTGATTGGTGTTCTTCCTGGATTTCAATGTTGTTACAGCTACTTTGTCATGGTTGTGGTTCTGTTATTTCTGCATTCTGATAGCAAGGGCCAGCAATCTGCAGTAAAATGTTCGGAACTTCACCTGGCACTTGTCGAATTTGTCTTTTGGAAGCATGCCAAACGTTTCGTCGCTGGGATGCTAACACTTGCACGGTGTTTAATTACCCTTCAATCGACGTTCTTGAGTGATAGGTATCTTGTGTGACGATTATATCATCTGAGGCCCTCCTACAGGTAGTGCTCTGCATGGTCCGTTCGGTAGGGCACTGCCTGAAGTCCTGGTCGGTGCATCCTTCTAAAAAATTGTCGGATCAATTTTTTCCACGACCCACATGCTTGCGGTCTCGTCGCACATCCGAACCTTGCGACTTTTCCCTTTTCCTGTTAAAATGAGTGTAGACCTCTTGATGTGAATTTGAATCGGTCCTAGGTACCACTTACCCGCTGACAAGTTTTCACTTCTATCTGGGACTTTGTCTACCGACTTCTGGTCGTCTCGTGTGTGAACGGTTTGCCTGGGACAAGCCGACTGTCGGTGTAGTTTAGTGTAGCCCCCGGGGGATTCCTCTAGGATCAGCCTCTGGAGACGAAGAAATTGCGTTCGGGGTATGCGGGTCGGACTGGGTGGCCGACCGACCTGATTGGCTCAACGAAAATGGTTCACCTACTTGTTTACCAACATTTAGCACGGGCTTACAGTTAGTAGGCCTTCGTATGTCCTCCAGCTTTCCTGTGTTCTTGACATATGATCCTCAGTATCATCTTCCACAAGGTTGCGCGCCTTCCGCGTCCCGGGTCCTTTGGGTGACCTGTCTAGCCATTGGCTTGTACCTGTATATCTATGAGATTCATGTCCGTTTGTTTGGCTGGTGCCCTCACTGTCGAGGGTAATGATCAATCTTGCGAACTTGCAGTTGACCCTATCCTTTCCTGTTAGTCGTCCACCTGAAGGTCGACGAAAGAATTATGATGGTAGGACTCTAAATTCAGGTTACCTGTGCTCCATGTGTCAGTCATCTTGGAGGTCGGCTTTCTGTCATTTCGATTTTCAGTTTCTTGAAGTTGATAGTTAGCCTCGTCTTTTCTTTTCATACAGGTGTGGACTAAAGAGGCGGATCATTATGCCGAAAGATCCGAGCAGTCGTTCTTTGCTGTCACCGAAATCGAGAGGTACTCTGTGTAGACCCTATCCAAGTCAAGGGAGAGGAGTATCTCAAGGAAGTTCTTCGAAGGAAGGAGAAGAGGCAGCCAAGAAGGATTGGGAAGAATCAACATGTCCAATTTGTATGGAATACCCTCACAATGCAGTTCTCCTCCTCTGCAGTTCGCATGATAAAGGATGTCGCCCGTACATGTGTGATACCAGTTACCGCCATTCTAATTGTCTCGACCAGTACAGGAAGGCTAAGGCAGCAACCGACAAGCTATCTGACAGAGCTTCTGAAGCAACGATAGAGAGCGTCACAGGAGTGCCAGTAAGTGTTTCATCAGAAAGCAGCGCTGTCACGGAGGACTCGGGTCACCGACACAATTACCCGCCCTTCGGAGCTGCCTTCAGGGGCTTCATGAGAAGGGACGAAGGGGTGAACGCTTTGAACATCGATAGAGGAATTGGTGGTGGTACCATTGGAGGAATAATGAGAGGCGCCCCAGCTTTGACACCTCGTCCTCCACGGGAAAGAGTTCCAGGAACAGCAATTCAAGTGAGAGGGTTTACCCCACCAATTCCTGGTCCCGAGCGGCTGACTGGAGCAGAGCTAAGCGTCCCTGAGGTACCCGTCCTCGGTGTAAGTGAAGGAAGACCATCTGGAGCGAGCTCCGCTAGTGGAGATGGAGCAAATGGAGAAATGGCGGACTTGTTGTGTCCACTGTGTAGAGGTAAAGTTTTTGGATGGGAAGTTGTTGAGCCTGCTCGACACCAGCTAAATCGCAAACCGAGAAGCTGTGCCCAGGAGGCCTGTTGCTTCACCGGGACGTACAAGGAGCTTCGTGAGCACGCCAGAGCTGTGCATCCCACTGCACGACCGTCTGATATCGATCCCGCTCGACAACGCGATTGGCGGCGGTTAGAGCGTCAGCGCGATCTTGGAGATGTGCTTAGCACCATCCGTTCTGCCATGCCGGGAGCTACCGTACTCGGAGATTACGTGATCGACGAGGATGAAGAAGAGCATGAAGATGAAGGCGACGACAGTGACTTCCCTGGGGATGATGGGAACTGGTGGACGGTGTTTCTACTTTTCCAAGTCTTTGGCCCTGCCGCGCCTTTCGCCGGAGGAAGAGGGCTTCCACGCATGAGTCGTATCCCGAGAGGGCCCGGAAACCCGATGATGCGAAATACATTGTGGGGAGAAACGTTTCAAGGAAGTGCGATGGGCACTACTATCACCAATCATACTGGAAATAGTGTAAATGTAAATGAAGGAAACTTAGGGTCGACCAGTCGTAGGCGCAGGAGTCGACCACGGTCCAGAGGTGATATTTTATGATGTCCACCCACCCGGGGTCATACTTGTTAACACTCCATTTGTTGTGCCGAGATGCTGGTCCGGATTCCGCCGATGCAGTATGCTTGCGCTGCAGCACAGTCGACGGGCCTCAGAATTTCTGTAAGAGTATTGAGGCGAAAACTCTGTATAAATCCCTACCATAGCTCGATTTTTTGAGTTTAAAGAAGCTTCAGGAGTTGAGGGACTATTCTTTTGGTAGGTCTGTATAGATGATTCTTGTGGTAATGTCACAAGAATGAGTTGTCAGAAGCACGATGATGGAGGCCTCGGATAAAAGGTTGACATGGCTTCTGATGCGGCTATCCTCCCACGGCCTCTTCTCCCCTATTAGTGGCCCTCTATGTCACGGAATCTGAGCCTTCGGCACATGGCTGCGATTTCAGATCTTCAGGCATGACCTGATCCGAATCAGGTGCATCACTGACTTGAGGTAAAGCGGAGGTGAGTAACTCCTGCTTCTTTTAGGAATTGCCTGGTTGGCACCTGTCTTATTCTCCCCAACATCATCGGCTCTGTGAAGCACACAATGTTTAAGTGCATACGAGCAAGCAAAGGTGCATTACGTCCCGAGTTAGAAGTATGCGCGGCCGTATGAGCTCTTCTGTCAGTAGTCAGAAACAAAGTTCATATTTCGGTGATACTGGCAGCAATCAGATGTGGATTGGTTTGTCACGTATTTTCACTGCTCACCCGCTGGACGAGTGACAGAATAAGTAAGTGCACAAGCTTGATTTTACTGAACTTTCTAGGACTTGAAGCCGAAAGGTTCCTCATAACCAAGTGACATCCATGGCTGCGGACGAGTTCGTATCAACTCATTTGAAGCACATGAGCTATTCTCTTTGTTCGTTAGTTGGCTTGATTTCTGCGCGTTCTGTGGCCCATTCCAGTGTTTCGACTTTTCCTCTCCTTTCTTTTGGTCCTTGTCAATTTATGCAAATACATAGCAAGGTAAGGCAATCGTCGATGTTTTGGCAGCGCCACAACAAGGCGGGAGTTGTGATATTGGGGAAGTGGAGCACCTTAGTCCTTACCAAACTAAACCTGTCGAATCGAGTAAGAGAAAGCATTTGTTGTCGAATCGAGTCCAGCAGCAGACTACTTCCAGTTTTTGTAAAGGTGAAGGTCGTCGGAATGGTTATAGTGGTGACGAAGAGAGTCATCTCGATTCAGTGAGGGCATACTCGCCGGTGTCTTCATAACTGCATGGTTATGGGGCTACAGTAGTTGTCTGGTTCTGTGGAGTCTATCAAGCGCATGTCGGGTACACTTTTGAAGTTAACAAATCTGACTGGAAACAACATGTACGGGAACTGGTTAGAAGGCTAGAATGTCTTCAAGGCCCACTATGTCTACAAGACGATATAGAGCTGTCTATGTGGCGTTTCCAGTCAGCAAAAGCGACTATTGTACAAGACTTGTTTCAGGGGAAACGGAGTCCGAAGAATAGTGTAGCATTTGACAGAACAGAGAAGAACGTACTAGGTCTTACTCAATGAGTAAAATGCACGAGATTGACTAATAGATTGCATCTTCTGTAATTCTACCTAACTACACCGGGAAGACGCTAATACTCACTCGGAGGGTAAAGTGTAGAGTGATTACACAAGCATCCGACTCTTCTGTCATTATCGAATTAATCTTGCCAAGTGGAGCAGCTGGGGTAAATTCTACACGAGAGGTCATTTTTCATTGAGCTAGGTGAATTGTGACAGTCCGGCGTAGTTGACTTTAAGATCAGAGCGTTGAGGAGCTCCCTCGAAAGTCCTTACTGGTAAGATGACCTAAGGTTGATGTCCTTGTTGAGGCCACTATCTTTCCTGAGGAAGTTACCATTACTTCCACTCGTGATCAATCTTACTCGGTATTCTTAAAACGAGCTAAAACATAAATATCGTTAGTCATGGTTTGTTTTGCAGCAGAAACCTAACGAGATTTAGTCCACTTCCAGCCTTTGTAGTTTTCCTTAATGTACTTCAAGAGAGTTGGGAATCCTCTGATCTGTTCCGAAGCAGAGCACTTCCCTAAGTTTTAACTAGTGAAGCTGCATTGGTCTACAACTCGTTCCCCAACCATCGGGAATGCCAAGATACTCATCACTTCGCCTTTTGAAAGCTATTTTGCAAGCAACCGTAACCAGTAACAATTACACACCAATCACTTCTGCGAGTGGTGTGCCTTGTCGATGTTCAATAGAGGGCAATAAAGTGCTCCCATATCCACTCAAAGTCTCTTGCACATCTGAGAAGTTATCCAAGGTGGCTTTCAAAGTGTTCATTCTATCATGAGGCGAAAGCTAGTGAGACAAAGGTCTTGCATATGAAGCTTAGAACTTGTGGATAGCGTTGCTAGTCCATACGTTCCACCAGTAAGCCTCTTATCGATGCAAAGAGTGGATGAGGGCGACCGCTTAGAATAACACGAAGGATTGGCAGACCCTATCAAGCTAGCTGTACAAGGATGAGGTGTAAGAGGTAAAATGGGGTCGAAATCCAATAGTCTTGGTATGAGAAATCTTAGAACACCACGAAGTATTGGAAGATCCTACCAAGCCACGAAGGATGGGCAGACCCTATCAAGCTAGCTGCACAAGATGACTTGTAAGAGGTAAAATGGGGTTGAACCCCAATAATCTTGGTACGAAATCTTAAAACACCACGAAGTATCGGAAGATCCTATCAAGCCATACAAGGATGAGATAATAATTCCAATCCAATAGTATTGGTACGAGAAATCTGCCCTACTGCACCTAAGATAATTTATCTTAAAAATAACTTTAACTTGAAGAACATGACTACGTCACTTGTGAACAGTTGAACCATTTGTACCCTTGCTTGATTTTAATTATGAAACGAATGATGGTCCTGGTAAGTAAGATTGAAAATAGTGGTAAAGTAAAGCATTTCATACGCCAAAATGCATAATTAAATGACTAAATGCATAAGAAGGAAGAAAACTGACAATCCAACTATAAGTAAAACGACAATGACCCAACCTTGCAATCAAAATTCGATTTATCTCCATAATTTAATGAACATAGTACGATCTTAAGACCATGGGAGAAGAGAGAACAATTGCACAACTGCACAAGTTATGAATCGTACCTAAGATGAGTGTATTCTTACTTGCATAATACCAAACAAATTACTAGATTGATTCCAAATATAAGGGAGTTCAATAGTACCCACATCTCTATATTCGATTAGAAAACTTTCCTATATTTTATAGTAAAATCAAGTAAGGTTACAAATAATGGTCAATAGTACAAGCATCTCGAAATTAGATTAGGTGATGTCTTTCACCTATAAAATCCCGTAGTACCTTCTAAATTTTACAATAGCTTGTAATTCAACATGATAAAATCAATTGGTCATTCTTTTCCATCACTATAATACAAAATTTAACTAATAAGATTATTATTGGATTGAGTTTATTAGTATTATTATATATATTCATGATCTATAAAATTTGATATCGATGTACCTTGCATTTAGTACATAGGATTCTAATTGTCTTTTCAATTATCCGATTTTACTTTACCTTTTATTGTTCAATATTAATATTTACATGATCAGTAAATACAGATGTAGTCATTTTCTATATCTCTTGAACTTGAGGAGGGGTTCAAAAATTATTATCCTTTAGTAATTTTTAATTACATTCTATAATTTTGTGTTCTTAATAATATTTGGGTTCCTTATCTTGTATTACATATTATAGTGATTAAAAATTTGTACTTAGATACAAGTGAATTTAGAATATTGGACTATTGGTGCATTCACGTTAACTTAACTAAGTGGTTCTTCTATTGATACCTCAAACAATTCAATGTTTATTCTAAAATAAAAGTGCACATAGAGCTACAAAATTCAAAGATTAGATATAGTTTTGAAAGTTGATTATAGGAGCGTAAGATTTCTATAATAATGAAACTCATTACATTTCTAGTAGTATGTTATGGGAATCATTGACGACTTTTCTTTGGAAACAATGTTCATATAAAATCATTATGAATGAAGGTTTTATAGTAGATATGATTTTGTGAAACATCTTTTATATCGATATGATTGAAGACATAAAGATATTGTACATACTTCTACCTTCTTGTCCATGTTATCTAAGCTCTTATACCAAGCAAAGCCTTATCTACTTGTTGTTCAAAGTAGACAAACAAATAAGGGTTTTATATTCCAAAGTTCCAAAATTAAATAGGTAGAGCTTTGAACTCCATAAAATATTATACAAGTTGTCATGAAACTTATTGGTCCCAATAGTGAAAGGTCTTGTATAGACTTGTACGGGTACCAAAAAGTACTTTGACAGAGATGGGGTGTCAGATTTACATTTTACAGCTAGTTTATTATGAAGATGCAAGACTTTTTTTATCTAACTACATGTGACTCAATTGCCGATGCAATTTGGAGTTAATTCTAATCACCCATTAAGCTAGATGTAAGTGAGAGAGAGATTATAATGGAAAACCACATGATGAATCCGGTTTGAAAATTATCCCGCACCCTTAGACAAATTAAAAAAAATAGTCTTGTCTCCTTGTGCTTGCATCTCATCATGCAACTTTGGCAGGTTAGAAGGGATTGACATATCAAGCAAGTTAGAATAGTTCCAAATGTTAACAAGTTGTCAAACATTTTTTTAATTTTTGAAGGTGTTAGAATTGGTGAGTAAACATGCCACATATTGCACAACAATCCCATCATAATATGGTAATAGAGTCACACGGGAAAATTGAAATCAAAATCTAGATTTTATTCTTATACTTTAGGAAAATGGATGAATCTTCTATTCCTTTGTCCACCTCTGCCTCACAATTTGAATTTGCTCCCATCCCTCATTTCCTTGTTTGATTCCAAGAATTACTTGAGAAGATGGTTGCTTCTATCTCACTTCCGCATTTGAATGCAACAAGCAAAGGATCAAAGGTGTTTTTATGCAAGCACATGGCAAGGGTGGGCCCAAGTTTACAATCCACACAACAAGTAGCAGCTAAACAAACTAATGATGTGCAAAGATGACCAATTTATGATTGTTTATTGCCACTTCTAACAAATATTTGATTATTTGGAAGATCCAGAGCATGTTAGTCAAATCCATGGAGGAAATAGTAAAAACCAATTCACACTACATGGAAAATTACTTGGTTTGGCACGGGTGAGGATTTCTACCCTCTATGAATGGTGATAGGCTTTACAAAAAATGGGCAAGGTATATGAAATCATCCAAAGATACTTGAGAATGGAAAATAAATTGCAATGGAGAGGGTTTCATAGACAAGGACTTGAAGTGAGGATGGAGAAAAATCAAGGATATACTCAATCATCTTTGTACATTTTGAAACAATGGACTTAATGTGGGGTGCAGAGCCAATATATCTCTCCCTGCATTGGTTAGTATTGGTGGTATTGATGAGGGAGTTTGGTTCATGGATGGAACATGCCCTATTGTCACACAAGAGGAGGCATATTAAAAAATGGGAGAAAATCTTCTTGAAGAATCAATTCTTGTTAGCATCCCTAGCACCCAAGGATCCTTAGATTACATGTGTACATTTGAAAATTATGGATGTGGGTCGTTGGGAGTTCTAGACAAAGGATTATAGTCCTTGTTTGATGAGAGAAAAAATAGAGCAACAATCCTATACTTTGAAAGCAAAAGGGAATCACTCAAGACAGAATGGAGCACCAAGAGTGACAAGAGTAGAGGAGAATCAAAGAGCAAGAGTTGAAGAGAATCAAAGAGGGGGTGAGAGAGTCAAGAATTTCATAGTGAGTAACCAACTAGAGATGCATCCAAGGAGAAAGAAGAGTGGGAGAATGCAGAATAAAGATCCAACAAGAAGGAAGTTGATTCTTTGAAAGAGGAGAAGGAACTTGAAAGCTTCCAAGATGGCCCTAACCCTTGCACCTGGTCTGAAATTATTGTCACAAGATCTAACATCTCACAAAAAACTAAGAATTAACAAACTATGAATCAATAGAATCCAAGGAGAGATGTAAAATAGCACAAATTGAAGCTTTTCAAGTGGTAGATCTTGAGAAAACAAGAGAGAGAAGTAGAGTCAAAGAATGTCTTAAACGCAAAGAAAATCAGTTCCAAAGCAAAAAGTTCTAAATCAAGAAGAGTGAGGCCAAATCAAAATGCTTTTATGCCATGATACTTGAACTAGCAAAATGATTTTATGCCATGACACTTGGACTAGCTCATGGAGGAGAATCTCCAAAGGAGATTGGGTATATTATTACCACATTATCTAATATAAACAAAAATTAATTGGCTCTAGTACTAGTTATAGTGTGGACCCCAAGTTCCTTATACCCGATTATAATTCCAATTCAGTTCCTTGTGGTAGTTGGAATGAGAGTGAAGAATAGTAAAGAGTTGGAAAGTATAGTTAAGAGCCCTAGTATGCTCAACTTGTGCTTGTTGGGAAGAGAGTGAAAAATAGAGAAGAGTGTGAGAGTTTAAAGCTCTAGTATGCCCAATGTAAACTTATGTTATATATACAATTTATTGAGTTGTTCTAAGTATCCAATATACCACATGTTCCCTCTTTGGCAATGATTATTTCTATATTTCCATGTGAATCATCAAGCAATTCTATTGCTATAAGGTATATCTATTTGTATATAATAACATAATAATTTGATTATGATGAGAGAAATACATAAGAATAAAAGAATATAAGAACTGAAAAAGTACCAAAGCTACAAACTACAAACTACAAACTACCAAAGGCAAACTCTTCTTGTCTGACACTCATGTTTGACAAATGTTTAGATCTTGTGATTTATAAGACAAACCAACCAAATTTTGTTTGCGCCACTACTTGGACACTTGGTTTGTGCAGACCATGCAAACCACGCACAAATTTGCACAGTCCATATTCTACCCATGTGCATGTGTGAGTATGCTCCACACTCTCCATCATAGAGTTGATTAGAACAATATAAAGCTCTACACATATTCACATCAAGAGTGTCCATTAATATTGCAAGTTTGAAAGAGAAATATATAAAATTATATACAATATCCCAAGAGGAAAAGTGTGTACACAATATAAAGTTACTAAAGGCTAGGCCTAAGTTTTATTGTGCATATCTCTCCATGACGTCATGTAACTTCCTATATAAGGCAGGTCTAATAAAAAAGGACTATGGCACTACATCCATCTCTTCTCCTGGGCATGCATCGGAAGCTCACTAAATGATCTCCTTAAAAGCTCAAAACTATGAGAATCCCTCAATCTACTAGTGGTCCACTCCTCCTCTAGGAATCTAATGGTCAGACCCATAGAAGCCCTAAATCTATCTAGAGGTGATATAAGGAGTTGAAATAATGAAGTGTATGAAGTACTAAGGGTATCTCTTGGTAAAAAAGGTGGAATATGTATAGCTCAATCAGGATGGTCTTTACAATAAAGAAGAGCCTCACTATCCACAAATAATATATCTTGGATAGATAAAACCAATGAGGTAAAATTACTATATGGTCTAACCATAAAACCTCTAAACTCACCAAAATATCCATCCGTCCTAGCAAGGGCATGCCATCAAACATGAACTGGTGTGAGCTCCTATTCGTAGGTGACCAAGCTCCTACATTGAATGCAATGAGGTCTCCATATCATACTTTGAAGCACTAGTCCATATGATCACCTCAAAGTGAGTGATACAATACTCCATAAACTCTCTAATGGAATGGAATATACCATGAAGTATTATAGAATATACAGGCTATGGAATATACCATGAAGTACTACTTGTGGTAAAATAGCACCATTCCCTCTTCATGATCTCAAAACACCACTCTGAGAAATGAGATCTACTAAGATCTCTCACAATTGCTATACAACTCAAATCTACCATTAGAATCTTATTCTTCAAATCTGTATGGAAAATGATATGAGGAATGAATAAAATAGATAAACTCACTTGTTTGAAAGAGAAGATGAGTTTAAGATCACCATGATCTGCATGAGTCCCTACTTCCTTTGGGAGAAACCCCTAAGGATACTATAACATATCCACCTCTAACCACTCTCTAGGCTCCTAACAAGCATCCTCATATGCTACCCTAAATTATCTAGCTGAGTACTCACCTCATGTACTTCCCTCCAGGTCTTCTCTAATGGTTCCATAGTAATGGACAACTCTCACATATACCATATCTTCTGAACTTGATATCCCTTTGCTCTCTCCTTGCTATATCTCATGAGTCTCTCCACTTGAGCTCTCACATCACACCTTCTCCCTAATAAATCTAAATTACTCTACCAATTGCATGCTCATAGTACTCTCCTCAATACATAGATGCATCTCCATTCTTCTACTCTCTCTCTCTCTCTCTCTCTCTCTTTCTCTTTTTTTCTCTCAAACACAATGTGCTCCTCAAGCCAAAACTGCTCCTCTTTTTATGCAAGTATTTTCTCATGCTCAGCTAGTCTACTCCTCTCACTCAAAAGGTATTCCTTTAGCATCATATGCTTCTCTCTCTCCTAGTTTCCTCTCATGAGGGGCCAACCCAATGGGTAGAGTAGTAATAAATCCATAACATATTCCTCTCATATGTCATGTGCATGTGCTTCTCTCCAAGGATACTTGATAGCAATGGCAATAGAAGTGGCTCAACTCTCTATGTGTAGACTATATGGATGATCATTATGCTCATGGATACTAGGTTCTATTAAATCAACACTTTGAGATGCATGAGGAGGATCATGAGGAGTATGATCATCAAAGTGCTCATGGAGATTAGACCCTCTAACATCATGAGATGCACCTACACACAATTTTTCAAACCATATCAACCCAACAAAAAATGCCGTGTTAACCATAAAAGGGTTATCCACAAGTTGGCTACAACAAAGCAATGTATATAAGTGTCAAAAATACACAAACATGTGCATAAGGTTAGCTAACACATACTCAAAAGGTGCACTAAACTAAAACTAAACTCTCACTCATCCGGTTGCTCATCATGTGTAAGCTCCTCCTTGTCTACCCTCTCATGAATATAAACCTCCTCCTTTGCATCTCCAATGCTATATATAATCTCATCCTCTTGGAGAAGTCTACTCTTCATGAATAAATGGATGAGAACTTGTCCCACATTGGTCAAACAAAAGCATCTACCATTTAGGTGCCTAAGTTGCCTTTGGACTACAACAAGCTCCACTTCAATAGCCCATAATATAAGCTCAGCCCATCATAGTGCATTAGAGTAGATCATGCCATCTTACTCCTCACTCTGAGAATGATGTTTCCATGCACAACTCTAGGTTGCCATGCAAGAATAAGTAGTGAACACAAGAGCTAGAAAGATGGTTTGAATGCCGGATGTGCACATTGCTTACCTAGATATCTTCCCAGGTGTCCTACTTCTCACAAGAAACGAATCTTCCACCATGCTTTATAGAATTATCTTCCTCTTCTATTTAGTACCTAGTGGCAAACAAAATGCTTGGCAAATGAGAGATGTGGTGAGAACAAAATCTCTCCCATGGACTATCCCTCTATGAGTATCCCTCTCCCAAGTGCAAAAGAACTCCAATACATTGCTACATGAAAACATGTCATTAGATATTTCAATATTTAACATCTCACACAAAAACCCAATCTCCATTTCTCGGGCTGTGCAAACAAAGCATGGAAACTATGCAAACAAAGCGCACAAGCCACACACACTAAGGCTTGCCACACAAACTATGTTTGCACAAGCTGTGCAAACCAACTATAGTGGTTTGCACAGCTTGTATGACCTACTTTGTGCAACCAATGCTTGGATTGCCAATTGTGCGGCTTGTAGGCAATTTTGCTTATGTATTCTGCAATTTTGAATTCAAATTTGGCATTTTTCAATTAGAATTCAACAAAAATTGAATACAAACTTACATGCGGTTTTAGATATTCAATGCTTGGTGTGATTTTCAATCCCAATTCATCCAAATTGATTTCACAAATGGACTCTAGAGGTTCTTGGATGTGATCTTTATCCAACCATCACCACTTCATGTATAGTAGTAATCAATGATAGTATGAAACCTGATCAACTAGAGTCCTTTGGATGTCTCCTCAATGTAGTCCATTTCAACTTCTCTCTCATACTCCTCAATGGCCAACTCGCCTTGACCATACTTCAATTTAAGTTTTAGACTTTCTTGATTCCTTCCTTCTTGTGCAAATGATTCTTGCACCTGCACTTTCTCTTCTCTTTTTTGGGTGAAATTGTGCACTCTCTCCTTTCATTTCTTTTTGTCTTGCTCTTGTTTGTGCAAAACTATGCACTCTTCTTTCCTCTCTTTCTTGATTTGCACAAACACTCTTTCACTTTGCTCTCCTCTCTTTCCCAATTCCCACACATGCACCTACACTCTCTCCCATTGCAATTTGCTACAATTCTTGCACTTGCACTCTCTCCCATTGCAATTTACTATGATTCCCACACCTACACTCTCTCTCATTGTGAATGCTTTTTTTTTTCTTCACAAAACTCTTTACTCTCCTCTCTTTCACAATTCCCACACCCATACTCTCTCCTACTATGAATAGCTTTTTGTCCTTCCTTTCTTTGATCAACATCCTCTCTCTTTCCTTTGAGACATGGACTCTATGTTTCTAGTTTCTATCAATTTTGAACTTCTCCTCCCTATTTTTCATCTCCCCAATTTCTGTCAAATTTTAATTTGTGCTCCATTGGGTCTTCTTCAAAAAATGTACTTCCTCTTCTCTTCTTCCACATTTCTCCCAAATTTTTCCTCCATCCTGACTAGTGGTCAATATCTCATCCCTATTTCTCTTGAACTAAATGCTCAAATTTATCTTCCATCCCGATTAGTTGATCTATGCCATCTACCTCTCCCAAAAACTCAAACTCTCACTTGAATTTCATTAAACTCTCTAGATTTTGACCACTCTTCATCTCCTTAATAGTTCTCCCCTTGCTTCTCTTCCTCTTTTCTATCAGTGTACATTAGCACTCCTAAACTCTTCACAACCTTTGAACCACCAATGACATGGCAACTATATTTGTTGCCAACATGACCATTCAGCTATTTCCTAAACTTCCCTGCTCTTCCTTTGGACACCATGCATTCCTAAAGTACTCAATCATTGCTCTAGAAGTCATGTATCCCCAACTTACTTACTCTTTTCCTCATTCCTTGCTTCTACCAAGATACTCACATTCTCTTCTCAAATACTCACCTTGCTCAGTCCATGCAAATGCCCATGCATACATGCTTAATAAAGCTAAATATATTCTACAATTTAACCAAGCCCAAGTGTAATATTACTCATTCCAAGTACATCAAACCCACTCAAAGTACATAAATAGAGTGTTCCAAGTACATCAAACTCACTCAAAGTACATAAAGAGAGTTGGTTGAATCAGAGTTGGTTGAATCATAACATACTCAAAGTACATCAAAATATTCCATGGATGTGGAGGTAATAAAATATATTACATCATTGGGACTTCAAATAGGCCAAACAATAGTGCATAATTACATAATTTCTCATTTCTTTTCAGTTCTCTCCATGAGACTCAAAGACTAATTTGATGCACACTTTGCTGTTAGTTTCCTATATCTAAATCTAAATAATCTAAATCATTCTCTATCCAATTATTTTCCTGGTAAATCATAAAGTTATGAAAAATAATACACACGATCACCCATCTTAATAGATCTACATATTGTCTCAAAACATTTAGTTGTACTCTTATTTCTTTGAGCTAATGCCATCTTCAAAATTCCAATACAATGCTCATTTGTGTAATACTCCGAGGACAAGAGAAGAGAGAAAACAAAGATTGCACACTCAAACAATCGATGCCCCAAGGGAGCACCTTCTCTTTATTATATAGACAAAGAGGATCTCCTCCAAGGAAGCTCCACCCTAGGATTAGGGACATAGATAGGTGACATGTCAGCAAGCTCCACCCTTGGATTACTTACTTGGATGGGTGACATGTCTGGTCTAGGTCCTATCTGGTTGGTCAAACAAGCTTTGACCAGAGGGAATCTTTTAGGGAATCTTCCTATAGGAATCTCAGAATCATGTGAGTAAGGTACCATTGGAAAGCTCTCGACGAGACAAAGCAAGGGGGAGGGAAGGCCAGCCTGTCCTTGGTTGTGGGGAATCTGCACATTTTTGAGGCCTAATTCATCCGTTTAGGCCTCCAAACTTGCCTTCAAAGATTTCAAGCATATTTCGATTCCTACTCTATTAGTAGAAGTCCCCTTTTGGTGATACCTCTTTCTGATCTGTTTAGTCCATCATGTGTAACATCCTTTCAGATGTTACCAAACCAATTCTCACCTTTAAATCATATGTCTAGCTATTGGTTCTAAGGTTCTCAAGTCTATTTAGGTTTCTGCCCTATTAGTAGAAGTACTCTTTTGGTGATACTTCTATCTTATCTATTTTGACCATCATGTATAGCATCATTCTAGATGTTACCAAACCAAATTTGACATCTAGATCATATGGCTAGCTCTTGGTATTACAATTTGCTACTCTAGTGCGGGTCAAATGCTTATTAAATTCAGCCTTGTTAGGTATTTGAGCTTGTTTGAAAGAGGGAACTAAATGTCCCATAGGAATATAACCCAAATCTCTTACAAAAATTGATGGTTCTCAACAAGCTGCACTCTCTCCTTGTATTCAAATCAGTCCATATAGATTATTCTTTTAATCATGCCATGTGGTGGCAAGAACTCGGCATTCATGCATTGCTAATTCACAAAGTTACAAGTTGGATCAATACTTGTTTGCACCTTACATTAAAAAATATTAACATTTCAACATTACCAACAACATTAAACAAAACAATAATTCTTATCCCTAGCAAAATGAATAATCCATCTCTCTTTGTTGCATATGACTTGGCCATTAATAGAGTAAAATCCCTTTCAACAAAAACATATTTCCCCATCCACTTTGGGCCATTGTGATAATGTGAATAAAGTCCAATCCACTAAACTCATGCACCTAGGGAATCCTTTTTGTGCAAAAACTGCAAAAATTCTTGACCTCTCCTCTCTATCCAATCATTTTACTTCCTTATCCAATATAGAAAGAATTGCAGTCATTACTCATTTTGTAAACACCATTGTAGAACCTACATTGATCTTCCATAAATTTAACCCTCTTGCCACACTTACTTTGTTGCCATGATGGCCAAACTTGTCAAGAGCAAGTGCAACTTGCATCCACATAGGAGTTTGTGTTCCTCTAGAGGCACTTTTAAATACTCCATGGTTTTGTACAACATTTACTAAAACTTGGAATGATAATAAATCCATTCTAGTAAGTTGTCTAAATGCTTGAGCATCCAACTGCAAAAATATTTCAATACAAACTCAATGCTCCAAGTACATTGCACTCTATCTTGTAGATAATAGGACTACAATATACAATTCCACCTTCTTGTGAGTACTCCAATAAAATATTCTTCATCATCAGAGCTCCATTAATTTCATTCAAGCAACTCCTTGAGATGGTCACTCTCCATTTTTGCCCTCAAAATCAACTAGATTGATTTTGCAATTTGCTGAAGAATAATATTAACAACTGCATAAGCAACTGCAATTTGCAGTTGCTTATGTGAGGCATCCCAATGGCTTGGATCCAACTATAATGTTCTTGATTAAACTATAAAAATCATGGGTATTGAGAGAATGCAAGGTATTTTAGAGGAGGAGCCAAGAGTAAGGGAAGCTCGGATTCCATTGTTGAAATTGCACTCATAAGGTGTTTAGAGAAGGTGTTTAGAGAAGAGGAGCAAAGAGCAAGGGAAGCTTGGAGATGAATGCAAGGGAATATAATAGGGTAGGTACAATGAACTAGATCAAGTGTGGTAGTGATGTTAGATTGCAAGATGGATTAGCTTTACCTCTCTTAATGAATGTCATTAGTGGAATTAAAATTCAAAATCAAGTAGTGAGATCAATTCAAAACAAGCAGTGAAATTAATGTATATGGATACATGTTTGAAATGCACCATCTCTATATAAATCTATGCGTCATGATTTCAAGTCCCCATATAAGTTTAACAATTATTAACAATAATTAACAAAAAATTCTTTGATCTTGGGTTTTACTATCCATAAAATCTTTATAGGTTTCTCGTAAATTTTTTTTATGGAATCTTATGGGTACCTCTAAATGCTATATTTGAAACCTCCTAATATCTTATCAATATCACTGTGATCTCTAAATGCTATATGGTATATATGCTTGTGATCTCTAAATGCTATAATCAATATCATTGGTACCTCTAAATGCTATATTTGAAACCTCATAATATCTTATCAATATCATTGTTATCAATATCTTTGACTTGTCATTGTTCTCCTTGAGAGGTCTTGCTCCTCGGTCACAAAACCAAATGTTGCCCAATTCTATAGGAATTAGTCCACCAAAATGGTATGTCACCTGATAGTTTTGCATCGATGTTATCGCTGCATCTCCTCCAAGCGCCCTTGCTATTCTAAGAGCTCAAGCAATGGCTTGAAAAACCGCATGAGGATTTTTCAGCATTACCTCTTGGTGAATACATTCTCTTAATCCTCTCTTAAAATTGTCAAGAGCTTTGGTTGGACTCATATCAGTTATCGCAACCTATAGATCCAAAAATGCCTCTACATACTCTTGTATGCTATTCTTTTGCTTCAACACCCAAAGTCTGGTTTGGGCCATTTGCACAAAATCCATGGATTGGAAATTCTTGAGCAGCTTTTCTTGCATGGTTGTCCAAGTGACTTTTGTTCCTTTTACCAACAATGATTTTTCCGAAATGTCATACTATGAGAGTGCTTTATCGGTCAAATACCCACATGCAAACACACATGTAGAATGATCAGTGATATCTATTATGAACAATCAAAGGTATCAATTCATTCTTGAAATCCAATTTTCCATTACTCCCATGGAACATTGTTCCTTGTAAGGCTCAATGTTGCATGTCTTCTTAATTTGTAGTAACAATGTGGCTTGGTTGTTGATTGGAATCGGTGTCATGGCATGCATAACTCTTTAGGTACTTTGATCACTTATGCTAGTTGTTGAGATGACTCCCCTTCTTGCATTACTTGATCATTCTTGATAGTACTTATTTGATTTTGCAATTCCTCCATGGTCCATGGATTTCTTGAAACTTGTTGAACATCCCCTGCATTTCTTGCATCAACTCCTACAACTACGGATCCATGATTCCTACACACCGCCAATGTTGAATTGCTACTTCCTATTTAAATAGAAGGTTAGAATGATCACTCAAGAGGGAGAAAAAACTATAGGAACTACCATTGGGACCTCAAAGGCTATCACTTGTTGATAATATTCCTCACCAAAGTTATGGACTACAAAATCCCTAAAAATCACTTTTGGTCTAACTACATAATAGATTTCTATTTGAGTGTTGAAAGGGTGAGGATTTGGTACATTCAGATCCATAAAATCATAATAGAATGTAGATTGTCAAATCCCACTCTCTATTGTATACCACCATAGGTAGAATCATCAAGTTTGGTGAATTCATCACTTTGTCCATGAATTTTACTCCAAAGTGATAAACAAGAGATATTCTCATTTGCTCACGTTGGATGTACATAATCTTGATTTGGAATGGATTCAAGAATAGGAAGTTAGGTGTAGGAGATTTTCCTCCTAGTGTCTCCATCTCATCCACTCTCTAAAACACTTCCCAAGTCTAGCAATTGCACTATGTTCTCCTTTCAAATTACTCAATTTCAATAGCTTGTGTTTTTCCAAGAGGGGTGATCCACTCTCTTGGATTAAAACACCTACTCTGAAACCATTGTAATACTCCAAGGACAAGAGAACTCTCCAAGAGAGTGTAATGCTCCAAGGACAAGAGAAGAGAGAAAACACAGATTGCACACTCAAACATTCGATGCTCCAAGGGAGCACCTTCTCTTTATTATATAGACAAAGGGGATCTCCTCCAAGGAAGCTCCACCCTAGGATTAGGGACACAGATAGATGACATGTCAGCAAGTTCCACCCTTGGATTAATTACTTAGATGGATGACATGTCTGGTCTAGGTCCTATTTGGTTGGTCAAACAAGCTTTGACCAGAGGGAATCTTTTAGGGAATCTTCCTATAGGAATCTCAGAATCACGTAAGGTACCATTGGAAAGCTCTCAATGAGACAAAGCAAGGGGGAGAGAAGGCCAGCCTGTCCTTTATTGTGGGGAATCTGCACATTTTTGAGGCCTAATTCATCCGTTTAGGCCTCCAAAATTGCCTTCAAAGATTTTAGGCATATTTCGATTCCTACTCTATTAGTAGAAGTCCCCTTTTGGTGATACCTCTTTCTGATCTGTTTAGTCCATCATGTGTAACATCCTTCCAGATGTTACCAAACCAATTCTCACCTTTAAATCATATGTCTAGCTATTGGTTCTAAGGTTCTCAAGTCTATTTAGGTTTCTGCCCTATTAGTAGAAGTACTCTTTTGGTGATACTTCTATCTTATCTATTTTGACCATCATGTATAGCATCATTCTAGATGTTACCAAACTGAATTTCACATCTAGATCATATAGCTAGCTCTTGGTATTACAGACCTCCCTCCTTTTAAGACGCAACGTCCTCGTTGTGCAATTGTTGCTCAAATGCTTGCACCAACATAGGTGCATGTGCCAAATTGGCAGTGGGCTCCCAAGTGGCTTCATAGAGGGGGTAACCTTTCCATTGTACTAGATAGTCCACCCGCGGATGGCGAGTACCACGTATGCATTTTTGGAGAATCCGCTCCACTTCATATTCCTCTGTGCCATCAATGAGTGTTGGACAAGGTCGAACATCTTGCGTGGAATGACCCTGGCCTGATCGGGGAGCATATTTGCATAGTAGGGAGATATGGAATACTAGATGGATCTTCATGTGTGGTGGGAGCTCAAGGTGATAGGCCATAGCGCCAATGCGACAAAGAATCAAGAAAGGTCCAATAAAACGAGGTCTGAGCTTATAAGGTCCAACTAATGTGAGGTTGGTTGTTGATAGCCACACTTGATCCCCAACATTGAACTCCATGTGCCTATGGTGTGCATCAGCATACTGATTTTTTTTGATTTTGTGCAATCTATAATTTGTGCTTGGCGCTCTCCACACCTTGTTGGATTCTAGAAACAAATGTGTTGACTGCATCGACCTTGGTAGCCACTGGACGGATCTTTATCAAGCTAGAAGGTGTGAAAGGATGCTCACCATACATGAGGAAGAACGGAGTGACCTGGGTGGAGGCATTCACTAAATTGTTGTAGGTGAATTCCACCAAGGGGAGTAGGGTGTCCCACCTCTCTTGCTCTTCTAAGGTGAAGCCGCATAACATGTCTTCAATTGTGCGATTAGCCTGCTCTGTTTGGCCATCTGTTTGTGGGTGGTAAGCTATGGACATGGCCAATTTGGTTTTGAAGAAACCAAAGAGTGTTTTCCAAAACAAATTGGTGAATTGGGTGCCTCTATTGGTGATGATTACTCTAGACAAGCCATGGTGAGCAAAAACTGCATCTAAGTACAATTGAGCTAGTTGTGGAGCGGTCAACTCCTTGGTGGTAGGGCGTACATGAATCATTTTGCTGAGCCGGTCCACAAAGACCACAATGGAGTCAAACTCTGAGGTGGTCTTGGGTAATTCACAGACGAGATCCATACTCACTTGTTCCCAATGTTGGATAGGAGTGTGGAGAGGTTGAAGGAGCCCTGCAAGAGCTTGATTGGAAGCTTTGTTCTGTTGGCAAAGTAGGCAGCTATGCACATAGTCCATCATATCGTTGCTCATCTTGGGCCAATAGTAATGGCGCTTGACTGCATCCAAGGTCTTGTCCACTCCGACATGAGCTGCAATGGCCAAATCATGACATTCCGCTAGAATGGTGGTGCATAATTCTAGGACATTTGGGATCCATAATCTGCCATCTCGAAAGGTGAGTCCTTGGGTGCTGGTGACACCTTTGGATGATTGTGCTTCTACAATCTATGGATCAGTTTTTGTAGCAGCCAAAATCTCTTGCCAAAATTCAGGGTTAATCTTAACCTCTGCCACCAAGTTGTTGGCCATTGGCATGCGGGTGAATGCATCTGCAAGTTGATTCTTACCTTCCATGTAGGTGATTGTCATGTTGAAGCGTTGTCGCCACTTTGCCCACCGGATTTGGCGACAAGATAGATCCTTCTATGTCTTGAGGTAGACTAGAGGTTTGTGGTCTGTCTCTACTACAAATGCCTTCTCGCCCAAGTAGTGCTTCCAATGCTTGGTTGCTAGAACGATGGCCAGCTCTTCTTGTTCTATGGTGTGGTAGTTGCGCTCTGCCGGTAACAAATTGCAAGAGAAATATGCAATTGGATGCCATCCATCATGCCACTCTTGTTGTAGGACTGCTCCTATTGCTACGCCAAATGCATCTGTAGTCAACTTGATTGGGCGTTTTGGGTCATACCACTTCAAGATTGGTGCATGTAGCAAGGCGGCCTTCAATTCTTGAAAGGCCAACTCTTGTGTAGTTCCCCATGTCCACTTCTTCTCCTTGCGGTTAAAGGCTGTGCAACCTTGGAGAAGTCCTTGACAAATCTACAATAGAATCCCGTCAACTTCAAGAAGCTCTTAAGTTGAGTCTGATCTTCTAGGGCACTCCATTTTTGAATGACCTCTATTTTATCTGTCAATACTTGAATGCCCTCTGCACTTACTCTATGCCCTAAGTAGTCTACTTCAAACTTGCAAAACTCACACTTTGAGATTTTGGCATACAATTGATTTTGTCTTAGAATCTGGAGGACCTCTCGTAGATGTTGTTTGTGTTTTGTCATCATGCTGCTATATACTAAGATATCATCCAAGAAGACGATAACAGACTTATCCAAGTATGGACGAAATATGTCATTCATTAGACTCATGAAAGTGGCAAGTGCATTGGTGAGGCCAAAAGGCATCACAAGATACTCAAAGTGGCCATACTTGGTGCAAAAGGCAGTTTTGTACACATCCTCCTCTGCAATTTGGATTTGATTGTAACCGCTTTTCAAGTCCAATTTGGTGAAGTATCTCGCTCCATGGAGTTGATCAAACAGGTCATCCATGCGAGGTAAGGGGTATTTTTTCTTCACCGCTTGTTGATTGAGACCCGATAGTCAATGCACATGCGCATTGTACCATCCTTCTTCTTCACAAACAAGACAGGGGCCCCATATGGTGATACGCTAGGTTGGATGAACCCTTTCTGCAGAATCTCCTCAATTTGAGTCTTACACTCCTCCAACTCATGAGGTGATATACGATATGGGGTCTTACAAGGAGGTGTCTTCCACGGGAGTGTCTCTATTTTGTGATCTACTCGCCTTTTTGGTGGTAATCCTGAGGGTAGATCATCAAGAAAGACATCTTGAAACTCATCCACCACATCCTTCAATTTCTCAGGAATTTGTCCATCGAGTTGTGCACTCTAGACTTCTCTTATTAGACCCATAAAACATCTATCGGTCTTATAGACAGTTGCCGTGCCTACAACATATAGAGGCAGTTTCTGCCTGTGTGATTTTTCTTTAACCCCAATGATTGACCATTGGTGGGTTCTAACTACTTTCTTCCTCCAATCTACCATAGGGTTGTACTACTCCATCCATGGCATGCCTAAAATTGCATCATAATGAGCTAACTGTATCACTTGCCACTCAATTGCTTCCCAATATTCTCCTATAGAGAGGGTTACCCGTCTAGGTAATGATTCAATCCTCTTTGTTTCCCATTTGGTAACTCTACTTCCTCACTTCCATCTCTCTCTAGATCCATTCCCAATCTTATTACAACAGAGCGAGACAAGAAATTCTCTATTGCTCCCGGATCTATTAATACTCTCATTGGATTACCTTCTAGGATTCCATTCACGATAATCAATTGTGAGGTTGCCTTTCGGGATCTTTGCATATTATTCTTCTTCCTTCTCTTGCTTCTCTCCTTCCTTATTGAGCCAATAAGGCCGATAGGTACATTTATTGGCAATCTTCATTTTCCAAAGTGATTTCCACCTCCTCTTCTTCAATGTGCCTCTCCATGTTGTTCAAAGATTGCTTGTACGAAGGCCGAGGGCCTCTAGGGAAATGAGTGCAATACTTGGTAGATATGTGCCCAATACGGCCACAATTGTAACAACGGCATTGTTCTCCTTGAGTCCCTTCTCCTCATGGGACTCCATTTCTTCGTTCTTCTACCCGTCCCCGCTCCCCTTGAAGCGGTCGTGCTCCTCGATCCTAGAATCAAAGGTTGCCCAATTCCATTGGTATTGGTCCACCCATGTGTGGCATTTCTGCCCGATAATGTTGAGGTGGAACTACTCCTTCACCTCCACCTAATGCTCTTGCTATTCTCTACGCACAAGCAATGGCTTCAAATACCGTGTGAGGGTTTTGCATCATGAATTCTTGGCGAATCCGCTCTTTCAACCCTTGTTTGAAATTGTCGAGAGCCTCTGCTAGACTCATGTCGGTAATTGCAACTTGTAGATCCAGAAATGCCTCCACATACTCTTGTACGCTATTCTTCTATCTCAATCCCCATAGTCGGGTTCGAGCCATCTGCACATAATCCACCGATTGAAATTCTTCAGTAGTCCTTCTTGCATTGCTGTCCATGTGACCTCCCTTCTCTCTGCCAGCATGGATCGTTCCCAAGCATCATACCATGTGAGGGCTTTATCGGTCAAGTACCCACATGCAAACACGCCCGCAACATGCTCTGAGATCTCTGTTGAGAACAATCGGAAATATCGATTCATTCTCAAGATCCAATTTTCCACTACTCCCATTGTACACTGCCCCTTGTAAGGCTCGATGTTGCAGGTCTTCTTCATCCGGAGTAGCAATGTGGCTTCATTGTTGATAGGATTCGTAGGCACGGGTGCCTCTCCAAGTACTTCAATCGCAGGTACTGGGTTTTGAGGCAGCTCTTCTTCTTGCATGGCTTGATCGTTCTTAAGGATCTGCACTTGACTTTGTAATGTCTCCATGGTCATCTTAATCTCTCAAAATTCATTCAACATTCCTTGCATTCCTTGCACCAGCTCTTGCAACTATGGATCCATGGTTCTTGTAACACCCAATTGCTATTTTCTACTTCAATACAAAGTCAATATAATCACTCTAGAAGGTGCATGAACGATCAGAACCACCATTGGGACCTCAAAAGCTATCACTCGTTGATAATACTCCTCACCAAAATTCCTAACCACAAAATCTCTAAACATCACTTTTGGCCTCACTACATAACGGATTTCTACTTGAGTGTTGAAAGGGAGAGAATTTAGGACATTCATATCCATATTATCATAATAGAATGTAGATTGTCAAATCCCACTCTTTGTCATATATCACCACCGGTAGAATCACCAGGTTTGGTGAGTTCATCACTCTATCCATGAATTCTGCACCAAAGTGATAAACTAGCAATACCCTCATCTGCTCACGCTGGATGTACATAACCTTGATGTGGAATGGGTTTGAGAATGGAAAGCTAGGTGTGAGAAATTGTCCTCCCAGTGCATCCATCCCATCCGCTCTCTAAAGTCTTTCCTAAGTCTAGCGATTACTCTATGTTCTCCACCTCAAATTACTCAGTTTCAGTAGTTCGTGCTATTCCAAGAGGGGTGATCCACTCTCTTGGACTAGAACACTCGCTCTGATACCATTGTAATGCTCCGAGGACAAGAGAAGAGAGAAAATACAAATTGCACACTCAAACATTCGATGCCCCAAGGGAGCACCTTCTCTTTATTATATAGACAAAGAGGATCTCCTCCAAGGAAGCTCCGCCCTAGGATTAACGACACAGATAGGTGACATGTCAGCAAGCTCCACCCTTGTATTACTTACTTGGATGGGTGACATGTCTGGTCTAGGTCCTATCTGGTTGGTCAAACAAGCTTTGACCGGAAGGAATCTTTTAGAGAATCTTCCTATAGGAATCTCAAAATCACATGAGTAAGATACCATTGGAAAGCTCTTCAAGACAAAGCAAGGGGGAGGGAAGGCCAGCCTTTCCTTTGTTTGGGGGGGGGGGAACTGCACATTTTCAAGGCCTAATTCATCCGTTTAGGCCTCCGAAATTGCCTTCAAAGATTTTAGGCATATTTTGATTCCTACTCTATTAGTAGAAGTCCCCTTTTGGTGATACTTCTTTCTG
Source organism: Lunularia cruciata (assembly GCA_948567375.1). NCBI lineage: Eukaryota > Viridiplantae > Streptophyta > Marchantiopsida > Lunulariales > Lunulariaceae > Lunularia > Lunularia cruciata. Next base: position 12,954,170 of record OX419762.1, on the reverse strand, counting down.
ATCTGTTTAGTCCATCATGTGTAACATCCTTTCAGATGTTACCAAACCAATTCTCACCTTTAAATCATATGTCTAGCTATTGGTTCTAAGGTTCTCAAGTCTATTTAGATTTCTGCCCTATTAGTAGAAGTACTCTTTTGGTGATACTTCTATCTTATCTATTTTGACCATCATGTATAGCATCATTCTAGATGTTACCAAACTGAATTTCACATCTAGATCATATAGCTAGCTCTTGGTATTACAAAGAGACACAAGAGAGAAATGCAAGTTTCACCCTCAATACTCCGATGCCCCAAAAGAACACCTTCTCTTTATTATATAGCAAAGAGGATCTTCTCAAAGGAAGCTCCACCTTTGGATCAGATACATGGATTGGTGACCTGTCTACAAGCTCCATCCTTGGATTAGTTGTTTGGATGGATGACATGTCAATCCTTGTCCTATCTAGTTGGTCAAATGTGTTTGACCAAAAGGAATCTTTAGAGAATATTTGTGTAGAGAGCTGAGATTCATGTAGATGAGGTACCATTGGAAATCTCTCAATGAGACAAATCATAGGATGGAGAAGGAAAATCCTTCTCCAGATTCACAAGGAAAATCTTTTCATTTTTGAGGCCTAATTCATCAGTTTAGGTCTCCAAAATTAGCTCTAAAGTTTTCAAGCTATTTTCAACTTTTACCCTATTAAAACTCTTTTGGTGACATCTCTATCTCATCTTCCTAGCCCATTGTACACAAAATCGTTCTAGATGTTACCAAGCCAATTTTCACCTCCAAATAATATGTCTAGCTACTTGTATTACATAAGCTCATTAATGCTCTCATTAATGCTCTCATAGTCTTTATGGATCATATGCATCGGGTGTTGGATGTGCTATTGGATTGGTATGTGGTGATGTTGTTGGATAATATTTTAATCTATAGCAAGATAGAGAAAAAACACACAAATCATATGAAAGAGTCCTAAGACAACTACATCAATGAAGTTTTATTGCAAAAAGTCCAAAGTCCAAAAGTGTGCCTTTTGGCGATAAGAAATTACCTTCTTGGGTCATAAAGTCTCATCAGAGGATATCAAGATGGATGAGGAGAAAATCAGGGCCATTATTGATTGGCCTACTCTAAAAGATGCCATAGAAGTGTGAGCATTTAATGAATTGGTAAGTTTTTACCAACAGTTCATCCACTATTATGCTCGTGTGGCCACACCATTGACCAATATCTTGGAGAAGACCTCAAGCTTTTAGTGGACCACTAAGCAAGAAGAAACAATCAATAACAATCAATTATTCAACCATATGATCCTCAACAACCTTATGTGGTTGATTTTGATGCTTCTAACTTTGCCATTGGAGTTGTGTTGAAGCATGAATTTCCAAATGGGTTACATCCCATTACCTTTATGTCTTGTTGACTAAACACTGCAAAAAGGAAATTAATCTACTCAAGATAGAGAACAAATAGCAACGGTATATGCCACCAAGGTATGGAGACATTACCTCTTGGGGAAACAAATTATCATGCAAATCAATCACAAACCTTTTTTTGCATACATTGCATTTGGAGCACATGAAGAATCTATATCATTAATGAGAAGAATGACTATGGTTGTTTGACATCAAACTTGAGTATAAACCTGATGGGTTCCATGTAATCCCTGATGCCTTATCATGATGACTTTTTTTGAAGACTCTTCTTGAACTTCTCATCATAGTGACAATTGACTTAAAAGTCCAAATTGAGTTTAGGACCACTTTACAACAAAGACACTTCTTTCAGATGGTGCAAGATTGTCTTGTAGCACAAAACAAAGATTACAAAACCTTCTCCTTCAAGGAAAGCCTTCTATTTTGTGAGAACCAGATTTATGTTCCAACCAAGAGTGATCTATGACCTGTCTACCTTCAAGAAGCACATGACTTATCAATCATTGGTCACATGGGTGTGGACAAGACCTTAATTACTCTACAATGCCAATGGTGGTGGCCAAACATGGCATGAGAGGTTTGAGAGTTTGTCTGATCTTATGAGAATTGCCAACGCAACAAGGCCAATAACCAAAAGCCAAGTAGACTCCTTCAACCACTATCAATTCTATCTACCCATTGAGAACATGTAAGCTTAGATCTCATTACATCCTTGCCAAAAATGGACTAGGGTCATACAACCATCATAGTGTTTGTTGATAAGCTCAACAAACAGATTCATTTGGCACCTACCATGGATACCGTTGATGCTCCAACATTGGCCTAGATCTACTTTGACATTTTTTTCAAGCAATATGGGATGCCAAGGGTCCTTATCTTGGATTGAGATCCTTGCTTTATTGGTAAATTTGGAAAGCACTTTATAAACTTCTTGGGACCAAGCTTGCCTTGTCTAAAGTTTATCATCCTCAAACTAGCAAACAAAAAAAAAAAAGCAAATCACATTGTGAAAGACATGTTATGTGCCTTTGTCAATATTCATCACATTGATTGGAATACTTGTCTCACAATTGTTGAGTTTGCCTACAATAATTCCAAGTAGGCAAGTATTGGTTTTTCCTTCTTCTCCTTAATTATGGACAAGATTCACTTGTTCTAGATTCTATTCTTACTCCTTTGCCATCTTAGGTCCTACATACTTCCACCTTCTTCTATGTTATCTAAATCCCTACACCATGCCAAGTCACATCTTCTTATTGACCAAAATTGGCAAAAGAAATATGCTGATAAACATCATCATGATCTTACTTTTCAACTAGGTGAGAAAGTCATGTTTTCTTCTAGTAACCTTCCTCTCTCACTTGATATCAAGTTTGTAAAATTGCTCCCAATTAGATACATCTATTTGAGATTACTCAGATTATTTCTCCCATTGCCTACCAACTTGCTCTCTTTAGTCATATGCGATCCATCTTGGCTTCCATGTTTCAAAACTCAAACCCTTTATCTCTAACCCATTTTCCTTTTTCACCCATCTCTAAGCCCTTCCTCCTCCCATCCTTATCAATGATCATGAGGAGCATACAATGATCAATTAATCACACGTCATACCATCCAACATGGATGCCAACAACATACAAAGTACAAATTCCTTTGGAAAGGGTGTCCCTTCATGATGCCACATTGGAGCCTCTTTTGCATCTCCAAATGCACTAATAACCCTACAAGAGTTTAACAATTACTTGGCAATGAGGACATCACCAACTAGTAGTGGAGGAATATGTAACAATATGGAGTTAGTAGACTAGTTTTGTCAAAACTAACCAGGTAGCAAATAGGCCAAGTTAGCTAGGAATTCTAGGGATGTTCTAGAAGCATCTATGGAGCTTTTCAGAAATTTCTTGGTTCCTTCCAAGTATCGGGTAATATGTATGCCAAGTATGCAACTTCTAGGAGGAATTTTCTTGGGAAGCTTCCCAACTAGCTTAGCTTGCACGCCAAGTAAGTGGTTCTAGAAGAAAATTTCTTGAGAAGCTTTTGAACTAGCTTAGCTTGCACTCTAAGAAGGAGGCTTCTAGGAAACTTCTTGAGAAAATTCCCAAGAGTGTTGTATATTCTCTATAAATACCAAAGCCCAAGCTTATGCTAGACATTAAGTGTTTATTGCATTCAAGAGTCCTAGTGTGATCTTTCACTTTGAGCTTCTAATCTCTTATTTCTCTTCTTGGTCTTTTAGACTAAGAATATTCTAGATGCATCTAGAAAGTTTTAGGGCAAATTACCCTAGAAGCATCTACGAAGTTTTGTGGTGAGAATTTCTAAGGAACTTCTAGGGATTAACTAACTTGTATGGCAAGTTAACTACTAGCTTAGCTTACCCATAAAGTAATTGATTAACTTAACTTGCACTCCAAGAAAGGTGGCTTTAGGAGAATCTGTCCTTGGAAGCTTCTTGAGAACTTGTACTTATCTGGTCTATAAATACCAAGGCCAAAGCTCATACTAGGCATTTGGAGTTTACTTCAATTGAGAGTTTCCATGTGACTTTCAATTTTGATCTTCCTACTTCTATTTTTGTGCTTGGTCATTTACATTGCTGCTTACTCCTAGGTGAAGTCATTAGCACAAGTGTTAACTTCAACATTATCTTACTTATCCAAAACACTTTTGGATCCCAAAATAATCTTCTTGCCATCTTTCATTGAGAGCACTTGTTGACTAGGCTGGAGCTATATATCTTGCAACACAGATCATTCTCTTTAGGGTGATGAATACCTTCCAATTTACTAATTTGTACCATTAGGGCTAGAATTACCTAGTCTCCACAAGTTCTATTAAACACCTCTTTAGATCTAGAAACATATTTTCCTTTCCATTTTTCTCCTTATCTTTGCATTTGAAGCCTTTGACAACTCTTTCTTGGTGCTCTTCTTCATTACTCGCTTTCCCTTCTTCTTAGGACTTCCCAAGCCTCATCATACAAACTAGAAACAATTTTCCTATGGAATATCTACATCCAAATCATTCTCTCATGATAAAGTACTATGCATCAAAGTCAGAGTCCAAGTCTCTAAGCTCATCAGCAAACTTCTTGCCTCTTTGCTTCTCCATAAGCACCTCTCCTTAGGATAACCTTGAGTAAATGAATCCAAGCTTCTTTGAGCGCTTCTTTCAAGTCCTACCAATATTTCTAGTAGTGGTAGTGAAAGCCAAATTTGCAACATCATCCACAATCTCTTCTCCTTTTATCTCCCTACTTTGCACTTCATGTGTTTCAACAACTTGAAGGTCTTCAACTCAAGTAGCAATGTTGAAATTGTAAGGTTTTCTCTAAGTGCTTCAAGTTTTGGAACATAGGCTTCATCTGATTTCAAGTGCCTTGAAACATGTAAGTGTTGTTCTATTGTCTCTATATCTTGTTGTTGCTTGGCAATGAGCTTTTTATTCATAGATTGATGTGCACCGCTAGCACTTCCTCTTATTGGGTTGATATAACTACTCATTCCTATCCATTCAAGATACTTCTCCACCTTCATTTGGATTTGGAGATGACTTTGCAAAACATTTTTCTTCTTCTTATGCTCCATGTAAAACAATCTTAACTATTTGGGAACTCTGATCTAAAGTTTGTAGAGCTTTGAATCATGGACACACTTCATCACATTACCCTTTCTCCATATAGCAACACTCTTTGGTGTAGGTGGTTTGGATGCCTTTGTTTGTTGCTTGACCAATGCTTAAAAAGGCGTGCATTAATTCTAGAACATAGAGAAATACTTTGATTACTCCTTGTCTTCTTGCACCAATCTTGCAAGAAATAAAGATGTCTCCCACTCCAAAAACCTGAACCTTATGATCCTCAACAATATACATTGGCCAAGTTCCTCCTTCAATCTTCTTGAAATCTTGGAACTACTCTTGTCCATTGGTCATATGCTTTGAAGCTCCTCCATTAGCATACCAACATTCTTATTTAGATGTTCATCATTATTTGTAGCAATGCCAGAGCTAGTAGCCAATGCAATAGTCAATGTAGTTAGAGTAGTAGCTTTACTTCTAGGATTACATATGTTGTGGTGCTCTTTTTGGTAGGTTTTGCTCACCTTTGCATTTTCTCATCCAATATCTCTTCTTTTTGCACTTGTTACAACTTGTTCTCTTCTTCAATTGTGATGTGGTCTTCTTTTGAGTCTTGTCATTGTAGCTACCTCCATTGCTTGTTCTATCAATAGCAAAAAAGTATTTCTCCCTTGAACTCTCTTCTTTGTCTTCTCCATATCTGTTCAAGATTCTTCCTTGAGCAATCATGCAATGAATCTCTCATGGTTTATTGCTCCTCACATACACTATCTCATGCGGTTATTATATGGCAATAAGCTTATGAAAAACTGCAAATAATATTGGTGATGATTGACAAATCATCTATTCTTACACCAAAGTTACTAAATTGATTAGCATGATTTTCTACTTGGCTAATTAAACATGCTATCTCTTCTCTTGATTTCATCTGCAATTGAAAGAATCTTTGTTGGAGGATGTGCTTGTTCTTTGAAGCACATTGCTCATGCAACATAATCAATCTACTCTACATCTGGTTTCTTGTTTTACAAATGATCAATCTTTGTAAATATTTGTCTTCTATGGCTACATATATATACATATTTACAACATCATTTTTGCTTTGTCAATCTGTGTCTTTCTCATATGCTATGGCTTTTTTTAATAATCTATGTCCCATTAAAAATCCATGTAAGTCTCTTTGACTTAAAGATGATTAAAAATTTTCAAATCAAGAAATTTCCACATTGAATTGACTAATTGACTGATTGAATTTTCCTTGTCCCATTGTGTTCCAATCTACTCTTAGATCGGAAAACTTTCTTCTAGTTTTTCCAATAGTCTATAATCCTACAACATAAATAATCTTCTATCACTCATTGCACATTGGGAAACATGTGCACATAATCTATTAAAAATTGTAATAAATAATGATGCAAATCTGCAGAGCATTTACAAAATACAAGGAGCACAAAAAGCTATACAAAGCATTTTTGCTCACTTCCTCTTATTGCAAATCTAGTTACATGAAGTGAGGAATGGACTACTTGCAAGTTAGTATGCAAGTTCTAAATTAATAAAAAACTTGGTTGTGTTGTCTGGCCTTACTTTTCCAGATTGTGGCTCACACTTCCTAATGCTTAAGATTCTTGACTACACTGTTAGCATCTTGATGAAATGAATGACTCATTCTCATCGATAAGTTAGACTTGTATACTCTAACCCTAACTAATACCGCTAACTTAAATACCCTAACCCTAACTAATGTCAGAGCACACTTATACTTGGTATGAGATGATGAGGTGACAATGCCGGATGTTGTGGTTATAGACCCTACTCTTGAAGTAGTTTTGGAGGGAGTGATTACTCATCCTCCTTGATGGGCGGCTAGCGGAGTAGCAACACATAAGGTATCCAAGTGTAGGGGTTTGCAATGATGTCACCTCTTTTGTTTCTCTAGCCTTGGAGATATATGGAGCGATGGACATGGCATTTGACATATTTGTTAGGGAGTGCACGAGAGCTTATCATATCAGACACCATAGGGTACCATTCTAACTCTCATATTTTGTAGCGTACTTTAGACAGCGTGTGTCCCTTGCTCTATAGAGAACATAAGATGGTGCAATCCATAAGAGAGCAATCACTCTAGGTGATGCTTCTCCCCATGCTCCAATAGTTTATAGACCTTGCGATTTGCATAGCTTGGATATTTTAGATGCGGATGGGTAGAATTCTCATATCCATACTATTGGGTCCTAGCTCCATTCTACCTTGTTTGTCTCTCCCTTGTAGGGTTTGATGACGGGATCTTTCCATCCTTCATGTGTTCTATGTGGTCTCCTTTTTACCTGCTAATGCTACTTGGGTATTGGGTGCTAATCCCAACTACTATAGTGTGCCGTCTAAGCTTTACATACTTCAAGTATCATGCGCAAGATGACTAGCATCTGAAAGGTAATTTCAATATGAATCTCGCAGAGATGACCAAGAACACACTACCTTCGCTCCAGTCTTTATATTATCGAGTTTAAATTTCAATACGATGGATCCTCCGAAAGCATAGTTGGTCGCATGAAGCGAATTGACGGCTACAGTAATAAATGCCTTCAACATGCAGTTTGAGTCTGTGAGTCCTTTGAATCTCTGCGCACTAGCTTGCAACTAGGTTATATTGTCCTTCCACCAATCAGACAACTATCCATGGCTGTCGATGCATCTTGAATCTCACAATACAAAATTCGATGTATAATTCGCCGACTATAAGTACAATTATAATTTGTATAACAACAAAACGGAACAATGCAATAAGTCATCCGTTTGTCCCTCCTTATTGCAATAAGTCACCTGTTTGTTCCTCCTTGACGAAGCAAATCCTTGATTGAAGTGCATGAAATCCAATTCCCGGAATTATATCCATGTGTTATAATCAGTCACGGGAACTCAGGGAACTTGGCAGGCCTCTAACCAGCAAGAGTGTTCAAGATTGTTCCTCCTGATGTAGCAATAGTGTATAATTGCTGCTTACAATTTAGGCGGGTTTTCACGCACGTTCAAAACACGTACAAGTGTCATGTTGTAGGTCAATTTTCTGCAATTTTGAGAGCCTTGAGAGAAGTAAGAAAGTTATTAATATGATTTAAAGCAGCATATATCCTCGCGGAATTTAACGCTCAAGTATCAGGACCCTACTGGTGACTAGATTGATTGATTGATGGATTTGGTTTTGGTAAAGGTACCATTTTTCTCACTTTCGACATTTACTAGGTCAAATTTCACTCCCGTGAATTGACCCTTCTCCTATGTAAGTTTACCCTTTTCTCTTGTCTGGCCTTGCAGGTTGAGTTTTAATTGCCAAGGTTAGTCGTCATTACTCTCGAAAACCCTGGAGAAAGTATCAACTAGCTTCTGGACTCACGTTTTCGCGACACAACAATTAGAGAAGATCGATAACGTGTGAGAAAGGGCACACGGTTTTAGGCTTAAGACGGATGGTTTTAGGTTTTCCAGGAGCGAGACGGATGTTATAGGAAGAAGTGCGTGAAGTAATTAAAGTGCAAAGGAATAGGGATAAATTTGATGATGACTACTTTGTTTTGGGATCACCATCTGAGGAAGATACTGCGACGGACGGAGTGCAATAGGAGAGAGGAATTCCACTTCTTGCCATACGCTGTCTCAGCATATCAGCGATGAATCATGAATCTCATGGAAGGTTCTTGCCTGCACTGGAAAGATTAGCCCATGATGATAGATACCCTGAAGCTCATTCCTTAAGAATCAGTGAACAGGTTGGGTCAATGCCAAATAAAAAAATGGGGAAATGAGTATGGAGTGGCTCGACATGATAATCCTACGCTTGATCCTCTACACAGACATTCAAATCTCATGCCGAGAGCTACAGAGACATCCGGACAGCTGAACTTCTGCGCAAACTTTCACTATCGGCTCTTTGGAGCTTGATCCCAACACCAACGGCAGACCGCATATCATGGAGTGACTACACTTAAAATTCTTCGGAGCTTTCTCGAGTCCTGAGGCAAATCACACACTGGCCTCACATGACATGTGTCGATACACTGAGACGGAATAATATCAACATACACGGAACTCCGTCTACCGTTTCTCCGGGGTCCCGCAGACTTCCACATTCAAAAGCAACGCGGAGTCCCTTGGCGATGTCGATGGAGAGGTAAACTCCTGGTCCGCCAGACAAATCTAAATTCTGGAACACGTCAGAGTCTACCCTGAGACACATAAACAAACTGGTAATGCTAGAAAACGAATAGAATTTAGATTTGGCGCAAAGCTCTACAAATATCTCTAGGGCACTCGGGAACTCTGCATTTGCAAGTATTGCAACAAGCAGAGCACTCTGCATTTACAAACGTTGTTCCACGTAGAGTTCCCAGGTGCTCTTGAGGAATTCACAGGTCGCTTGATCATGTGCCGGAGAGGAAGGAAACAGCTTCAGCAGGCAACGAGAATGGCCTCGCCCGTTAAGAAGGAAGAGCGATGACCTTCCAGAGGGCTCACCCAACTGACAACCTACGGAGGCTAAACCTAATTCCTAGACGGCTCTCACCCACCACCATCTACACGACCAAAGAAGGGGGTGAGATTGATCCTATTAGCGCGTTCACACGTCTTTGTAACTTTTTCCAGCCAGAAGCCGTGAAAGCAACGGCTATGATTGGGAGGCCCCGTCTGCTGACATCTGGAAGCTTCCCCCTTGCTTCCGGTAGCTTCCAGCTTTCCGGGACTGTTCGGCAGGTTCAAGTGGTGGGTAACCAAAGAGGAACAGGAAGGGAGTGACAGAAGAACAGAAACCGGTAAACTTGAGGTTCAAGTCCCCCACTAAAACAAATTTGGCAAAATGTAATTCACTTTGGTATCATGAATGTTCTTGCAATTTACTACCGTAGACAACTCGACCTGCGGAGCGCTCCGCACTTCGAGTTGTCTTCGGTAGTAAATTGCCTCGAGGGATCCAGTTTACATAGTCGGGAGTAAACCATCAAAGGAGTTTACTCATCTATTTACGTTGTTTATTCCGTTTACATATCATTGACAATTTCTGACGATTTTATTTGTGAAGTGCATGTAAAATAGGTAAACTGCAAGAGAATATTACGAGAGAAGAGGAAGCAGAAATATCTATGCGAGGGTAAAACCCATAATGTCGGACCTCTAGGAACATGCCCTAAATTTAATGATCTCCTTAGCGGTATTTCTATGAGAATGCATCCTTGTGTGTTCTTCTATACATTACGAGATTTCTTGAATTGGATTTTACCTTTGAAGAGCATCAAGTCAGGTTTCTGTGAGATAGTGTAGAAGAGAAAACTTTTGACAATAGATATAACTCTGATACTTGATATACACATTCCATTTGTGTGGATGTGGATATGGATATTTTGTAAAATACCATTTCTTCAAAGAGATCGATTCCTTCATCATTGTTCAATTCTTTTATATTATAACTGGAGCACCAAAAGAAAGAGCAGATTTTGAGTATTACCAAGTGTGTGTTACTAAGAATATTGTTGTATTGTGACGTCCTTGTCGTGAGAAGAAAGAGAAGAGAAGCTCCAACATAGCGAGATACAGTTGAAAAGGGTAAAAAGAACATTGTAGTAAAAGTTATTCCAAACATCGGATTGACTGGCATAACATCTGTTGGCTCACCGTCCATAGTCCACAGTCACCCCGTCGGCTCACCGTCTACGTCGCTCCTTCTGATGTGAGGAGTGGGGTCCTCATCACACATGCGTAACGTTAATTATGCTCAAGGAATATGTATGTAATTGCTTACCATCAAATCGCTGGCTTTACTTCAGTAAAAGGGAACCGTACTAGCACTGTTATGAGAATATCAGAAGTAGTGTGACCTAAGTCCAGTGCCGATTCTTTACAAGCAGGAGAAGGAAAATGTCAAGAATATTCGGAAGATGGTCAGGCATTTGCGGCAATTAAGACTTTTACGGAACCTAGACCCCATGCGGGAAACACTTGCCGTAACTCGTTGCTCTGTTCAATGGTTGAAGACCTGCTGCGCACAGTCGACTCTAGTAGTTGCAAGTAGCGTACGAGCAATCTGGATATGAAGAAATACACAAAGTAAAGATATTTATTTATTTTCGTATAATTTAAATGTGTTGTTATTTAATTTCGATTTGTTTTTTTTTAATCTGTTGTTCACCTATAGACGTTTTACGCCCAATCATTCCGGATAACGTTTACATATTCTGTGTCACCGCGGCTGCTGGCACAGAGTTAGCAAAATGTTTGTTTTTCAGATTAAAATTTATAAAATAAATTATATTTACTAAAAAATGAATTATAATATATAAAATATTGTATATAAATTTTAAATTTATATATTATTAAAAATATAATATTTTAAAATTTATAAAATAAAATAAAATTAATAATAGAAATATTCTATCCGAACAATCTCCAGGCCTGAACGAAACATTACGCTTCTCTTTTGTACGACTTGATAGGGTCTTTCCATCCTTCGTTTTTCTACGCGATCGCTTTCTGTCTTCTTGAGAGTCGATTGTACTTAGTTTTCACGGTTTGGTGTGAATACAGGTGACCGCGTGGATGGTCATGCTCTCCGGACTCCGAAAGGGTCGCAGTTCGCCGGCGGTATCGCTCTGCGCAGGCTCGCATGCGCGGAATAGACTACGCACTGCGAGGACGATTGCACGCCAAAGTAGCAGTACACATGCTCAGTAAGGCACAGACCAGAACAAATACGAGTAAACGAGCACTCTGTCCGTCCGTCTGTTTCGTGTACATCCGTTTCGCTAACCAAGGGTGTTGAACCCAGGTCACCTACCACCTTGTTAATGCGCACGTAATTTAAAATCTCGTTTGATTACCAAATCTCGTTCGATCTGCTGCATTTATTCGCTATGTGGGTGAGTTCGCTTGAGGGTTCAAGTCCACTACCGCACAACTTTAATGCGCATAATTCTATGTCATCTGAACGCGTCTTGTCAGTGACGGGTAGGAGGGTCCCAATAGGATGAGTTATGCCGTGATGAATGATCAATCTGATCGACTTATCAAACGACGGGCATGCTTGCTCAACTTTTGGCCGAATTGCGGCAACGCCTCTGCGTACAATATGTCTACCGAGCACCGGATATCAGGGACTAGAGGCATGCATATGATTTTCTGCAGTGCCAAGCGCACACGAGTCGTCGTAGCTGGAGACGTGCTTGTGGGTTTGCACGAAGAATTCTACCGAGGGATCACCACTGGTGAGTGCATGCTGCCTTGCAAGTGGGTTCGCACGAAGAATTCTACCGAGAGATCACCACTGGTGAGTGCATGCTGCCTTGCAAGTTTCACGTCGTGGTGATAATCTGGGATAGAGAACGGATTTGGCTATCATGGTGACGTGAGATAGCTGTTTTCATCTGAGAATGAGGCACAGTTCGAACGTTCGCCGGCCCGGTTCTGGCACTGGAGATTGTCTAAGCTTGCTGGAGAAGCTCTAGAATTCGAAAATTTTCAGTGGACTTGTGTGTTCGAACTTGACTGATTACTCCCTCGCAATTGGTGATCAACTTGATATAAAATCAACACTTTACAGGTAAGGGTAACTAGTCGATCATAACACGTGTTGAGCTAAACTAATGGCTGCACTTTCCCGATTCTAACATATGTGTTGAGTGTGTCAATCAAAAGTCGCCTCTTTTGTTATTCCATATGATACGCTCCTACGTGACCCGGGAAGATACCTTAGCTAGACTATGAACGATGTTGTCTGGCACATTGTCTAGGTGATGCCTTACGCATCCTGTTTCCGTGTCACAGCTCTCGTGAATGGCGGAGGTAGCGAATGCAGCTGCTGCTTTTCTGGCGCTTGCTCCTCAGTTACTGGATTTGGGTAATAAATGGCACAAGGCGAATAGAATGTGGGAGAGGGTCCCGGCGCAATTGGAAAATCTTCGGGAGCAGCATGAGTGGTATATGTTCATGTTCGAGAAATTTGGTATTGCTGAGGACCATTTTCTGCGAGAGAAGTTGGAAGAGGCCAAAATTCTTCTGGAATCGGAACAGAAGCAAATGACTAGTAATAGATGGTGTTCTTTTTTTTCCGGGTGCTGTTACAAGGTAAATGCGACACTCTTTCCTGACATATTGGAAAAGCTTCTCGAGGAGATACTTGATGCATACGATCGAATTCCTGCACTTCTGCAGCAAAGGAAGGACGCGCGTGAACTGATCAAGTCCACGGCTTTCCATAGCGCCAGGTCCCATTCCTTCATAATTAGTGAAGAAAGTGTCGAAGGATATGTGAGACTTCAACATATCGAGAAGCGCATGATAGAAGCTCTGGAGAACAGAGACGGACCTACTGTGATTCAGCTGCATGGTAACCCTGGCACCGGTAAATCTATATTGGCTAGGCACATGAGCACCAGATACAGAAATTTCATTCGGCACGATCAATTCTTGCCGGGTGAAATTCTTGCCGGACCCATTGGTCCAAACCCTCCACGAGAGAACACACCGTTCAGTTCGATTGTATTTCTAGAGTGTGGTGCCGGAGCCACAGAAACATCCAAACAACTAGAACTCCTTCAAAAGCTTGCTCCTGAAGTAGACTCTTCCGATCTTACCCCAGACCATTGTGCAGACCGCAAAATTTGGATTGAAAATAGATTACAATCTTTACTCAGACGGAAGAATGCTCTCATCATACTAGATGACGTGTGGAATCCCAATTTCCTGCACGCATTTACTCGGCTGATCACCAGAACAGCCCATAGTAATGTGAAGTTACTGGTCACGTCTCGGAAAGCCATCCTATGGGAACCTTCTGTTGAAGTTGAAACTGAGCCTCTAGAAACTGTTGAAGCAGAGCATATTCTTGCCAGCCACGCAGGACTGCCAGACAATGATATACCACAACACTTCAAGGTGTGTACCAAACTGCTATCCACTTCTGTAACTCTCTGCACCCGATATCTAAGCTCTCAAGTTTCGTTCTGTTCAGCCGAAATTTTATTATCTCGAATATCGAGATCTTAGCCATATCATTATCTCGTCTATAGATGTCAATCTCTACAATCAGCTGAATGCTTTTGAGTTCATAGAACGTGCCTAACTTCTGCTAATTGTTAATATGCTTCTTGCAATAATGACACATAAGGGGGACTATGATTGCATTCCGTTTCATGCGAATCCTGCAGGATGTTGCTCATCGTCTGATAGACCGAGCTGAGTACAATCCACTGGCTCTGGCCATGATGGCGAAAAGGATAACCAGGAGGAAGAATAAGGACTCCCGGGAATGGGAGAGGGTAGCAGATAGCTATATGGAAGGGATGAGCGATGGAGATACACGCACCTTTCACTATCTACAACCGGTACTGGATTTCTCATACGAGAAAAGCATTCAGGAGACACTGTTGATGACGTACAGAGAGCTGAAAGACGATGCTAAACGCCTGCTGATTTTGATAGCGAATTGCGAGGGGAAGTCTATCCCCACCCATGTTGTGTACATGCTTTATTCTAGATTAGTTCTTTCACGTGGAGGAGATCCTAGGCAATTCGACGAACACAAATATCGGTTGATGGATAGTGGAGCAATACTGCAGGTGAACAGCCAATTTCTAGTGAATTACGACCCCACTGCGGATGGATGGATAGACCGCGAGTACGAAACGTTGGGCTTGCATGACCTGCAGCGGAAGTTCATTAACCAGCACGCGGAGACGAGAAAAGACGTCGAGGAGGTGATGGCTTTCTTGCACTTGCTTGACTCGGCTACGGACAAGCACATGCGCAAACCGAGAGCTGATCATGAAATCACGAGTGATGGGAACAGCGACTTTTTCGCCCTCTGCGCTCTCTACTTGCGGGAACCCCTTGCAGAGAAGGCAGCCCGAAACCTGGGAATGAGTTATCCAGATCACAACCGTTTCAAGGAGCTACGAGGAGCAATGGAGAACCTTGCCTTCCTCATGCAAGATAAACTACCTGGACACGACAAAGATTTAGCTTCTTGTGCGAAGCAGGTGTGAGAGGGAGCTACGCTCACTTCATCTTTGATTATGCAATTCGTTACAAACATTTGGATACTCTCAGACGAGGGAGTGACATCTCGGCTCATTATTGCCTGCAGCCAGCAAGTTTAGTGGTAGTTATAACAATCTAAGCTTTAGATACGCCGAGCAGTTCGCATATTTTTGGAATTATTTCTTTCTCTAGTAGTTGGACGCAGTCCATGTAACCTTGGGTTTCGTTTTATGTATGTGCAGGTTTATGTTAAGGTTGTCTATTCTGGTGAGCTCGATGACAGTAACCTCAAAATTCTACTTTCATCTCTGCGTTATGGACCTGGAACGATTTGCACATTGTCTGACCTTGCCATCACGAAATTATGTTCCACATCTCATGTTCCCAGGACAATAAACAGTCTGCTGGAATCCTCCTTAGTATCGATGCACCATGATCAAGCTTCATCCTCCCCCATCTTAAGGCTTCACCTCCATAGTCTTGGTTGTTTGGCGATGTTCTCGGCCAATGGAGTGCAGATTGTTGAGTTCCCAGGTGCCCTTGAGGGATTGGTAGATTGTCTGTCTAGTGGAAAGAGCTCTATACTCATGAGAGATGTCGCTAGAATCCTGGGGCATATAGCCGCGCATGAGGATGGCCGACGAAGGATCGGGAAACTTCTGGGTCAATCGCACAATTTTGTCCGTTCGTCCTTCGAGGAGAAGGAACCGTTGGATTTCAAATGGACATGGTGGGAACTCTACGGAACTTAGCAATAGATGGAACCAGTCACCAGCACATTGTTAAATTGCTTTGCTGTCGGGAGAGCTTCTCGCAGAGGAAATGTTGCATGGACAAAGCGTGAAGTTGGGCACGAGTAGAATCGAAGAAAATCCTGGAGACTCGAAATTGCTTGAACTTTTTCTTCAAGGTGATGGTCGTCGAATTTCAAGTGTGATCCGTGAGTATTTGGGTCAGTCGATGCCACACGCAATCAGATCAAGGAAATCCCTATTACTTTTGAAGGATTAATTGCTATGTTGTCTGTCACAGGCATCCTTGGACTGTGAAAGGTTTTGCACCCGCCTTAATGACATGGGCATCAACAAGGCGTTTCAGAGGACGATCGATGTGCCGCGGGAGGTACCTCAAGGCTGGTCACATACTAAGGAATGGATCATGTCCTGGAGAAACCACGCTGTCAAGGTCCGCGTGATCTACTAGTTAATCACTCCAATTGCAGGTGAGAGAAGGCTTTGGTGCAGGGAGGGGAGGAATAGAAGACATATCTATTGGACTTCTGAATGGCTTCCAAATTTCAAATTTTGCACCAATATCGAATGCATGTGGAAATATTGTATTTTTAACATTTGAGAGAAACGAGCTAGCAACATTGCAGTAAATTGTTCTAGTGAAGAATCGCCTTCGTCAAATATTATGAACTAGAAGCACATGTGATGTACGTTGCTGGAGCTTGTGTTTCGTGGATTAGGCACCAACTCACTTTGTCGCAACTGGAAAGTCGGTGCAGGGAGTAACTGTGCTTAGTCAACGATCAATGCCGAATTACATCCCCCTGAACCGTTATTTCAAGGGAGATTCCACATGTGTCTTGCGATACACAACTAAAGCGTAAACGACCTGGAGAAAGGGGTAAGATAAGCTTTGGTCTAGTGAGAGAAGCGTGGCAAAATTTAGGGAGAGAAGAGCGACCTTTGCGATGGTGTTTGTACTGATCTTCTCAGATAGAGATAAGCGTTGGGGTGTTTGAACTACATCCAAATTGTAAGCTTTGTTATCGCAATAGTGAGGAAGAAGTGGATGAGACCGCGGGAGCCGAGAGCATTAGTCCAGCGCTGTGTTAATTTATGTGCTACCGCGTTCCACACATTTAGTGTAGTTGTAGACATACATGTGTACGCTTCCAGTGTAGATGTTGGCAACAGGAGATGTGATCTGGCGAGTCGGTAAAAGTGTGCTCGCCCACCACAGAAACTGGGTCATTAGCACAGGGGCCCATGTTTTTAGTTACGAGGGCTACGCTAAGTGAATATGCCCTAGAATCGGGAGCAGTAAGTTGGTCACGAACTTGCGGGTGCAAGCTGGTGGTAGGAATCAAAGATATAGTCAAGTCGTTAACCGGTTATTCGCGTATTGGAGCTGCTAACTGCAAAATGTCGGTGCTTTAAGTTCTAAAGATGTAAACTCAGAGTCTTCGCTGGCCCCCAGCAGCAGACCATGATTAGGCATACTGTTGCATACGGTGTCCAATATCCTTGTACACTGTAGACTTGAAGGTTCTTAATTGGCAGTTTCCTCAAGTTGTTGGATAATAACAATCGCGCCCCTTCTTCTGAAGCCTGTAAGTTCTAGTCTCGGTGAATTTTTATTTGGTCTTTTCACTCAATCTGACCGAAGACTGGAACGTACAACTATCGACGGCGCTTACAGATTTCTACATTCAAATCATCCATGACACGCGACCGCCCGAAGTGGATCGCACGTGAAGAGCGTTAAATCAGGCCCCGCTCTATGGGTATTTGTTTACAATTTCTTCTCACAGTTTGGTCTTTATCCTCGATGCCTTATACTTCGCTCCATGTGGACTCCTTCCTGGACAATTCCTTGACCACGATTGCATTATCATCGTTGCATTTATTAAACCTACCAATCTCTACAAGAAACGTACGGAACTATTAGCCCTCCCCGTTTACGCATCAACTTCGGCCCCCGTCAACTTCGGCCTTAGCAGCGCTGTTTTTGTAAAGTCTTCTTCTAGTGCCTTGACCCTGCTTTCAAATGCCTCTTCAATTCAATCTCCATCCACCCTCTACAGAGAATCCTTCGCATAAGGTTCTGCAATGCCGAGAGTGAATCATGTGCGACCTAATTGTTATCTCTTGCGGCAGTCCGAAGTACGTAAACTTCCCTCAGCATTTCTCGATCTTCTTGACAGTGCGGCTACATTGCTGCCGGAGAGAAGTTCACAAACTTGCTCTTAAGGTTGATGCGAGGAAATCTGACACTCCAGTCCTTGAGTGTGTGGAAGAAATACAGGTACCGTCTCTCGCTCAATGTCAGAGCTACCGGATTCATCCTCTTCCAAGTTCTGCACGATACCGGGATGAAACCCTTCTTTCTTTGAAATACTTTACCAAAACAGCGTCCGCTTCCCCTTTTGGTTGACTTAAGATTGGTACCCTGAAGCTCCTTCTGCGAAAAATACGATTGAACAGATAAAATTTCCTGCACATCATCTCTCCGAGACAATAAAAGCTCGCATTTCGTAATTCTCCATAGCATGGTTGACAATCGTCTACCTTGTCTCAAGCGCCTTCGACGAAAAAATCCACTGTGATTCTAAACCTCATACTTCTCTCCTGATGTTATTGAGACATAAAGATAAAGATGGTTTATCCTCGTGGGTTCAGGAAGACCTTCCTCCTTTGCTTCGATATCATTAGGTTTGGACAAAAAATTTATAATTCATTGGTGGAAAGGTTTATAATTTTAATTGAATAATTTCATATTTTGTTTTGTTACTATTATAGAGGACTAAAGGTTTATAATTTTTCTTGATGGAAAAAAGATTGAGGGGAGGAAGGAACAATTCTATCTTTTACTTTGTTCATGTTAAATTGGATGGAAGAAATATTGATATAAGAAAGGAGTAATTTCATCCTTTGCTTTGCTACCGTTAGATTGGACCAAAAAATTATAATTTTCCTTGATGGAAGAAAGATAGATGCAAGGAAGAAAAAATTCAATCCTTTGCTTTGCTACCATTAAATTGGACCAAAAGTTTATAATTTTTGTTGACGGAAGGAAGATTGATACAAGGAAGGAGCAATTGGGACAACATGTGCTACATTATCTCTTAGTTGACTAGTTGTAATACTAAAAACTAGCCATATAATCTAGATGTGAAATTTGATTTGGTAATATTTGGAATGATGTTATACAGGATAGTCAAAATATATCAAACAGAAGTAACACCAAAAGAATACTTCTACTAATAGAGCAGAAACCGAAATAGACTTGAAAACCTTAGAACCAATAGTTAGACATTTGATTTGATTTAAAGGTGAAAATTGGTTTGGTAACATTTGGAAGGATGTTACACATGATGGACTAAACAGATCAAAAAGAGTATCACCAAAAGGGGATTTTTACTAATAGGATAGAAACCAACATATGTTTGAAATCTTTGAAGGCAATTTCGGATGAATTAGACCTCAGAAATGTGCAGTTCCACTCCCCTCCAATAGAGGAAAGGCTGACCTTCCCTCTCCCTTGCTTTGTCTTGTCTAGAGCTTTCCAACGGTACCTCACCTATGTGATTATGAGATTCATATAGGAAGATTCCATAAAAGATCAATTAGACCTCTAAAATGTGCAGTTCCACTCCCCCCCAAATAGAGGAAAGGTTGGCCTTCCCTCCTCCTTACTTTGTCTCGTTAAGAGCTTTCCAACGGTACCTCACCCATGTGATTATGAGATTCATATAGGAAGATTCCCTAAAAGATCCCCTTCGGTCAAAGCTTGTTTGACCAACCAGATAGGACCAAGACATACATGTCACCCATCCAAGTAAGTAATCCAAGGGTGGAGCTTGCTGACATGTTATCTATATGTGTGCCTAATCCTATGGTGGAGCTTCCTTGGAGGAGATCCTCTTTGTCTATATAAGAAAGAGAAGGTGCTCCTTTGGGGCATTGGATGATTGAATGTGAAATCTGTGTTTTCTCTCTTCTCTTGTTCTTGGAGTATTACACTCGTCCATTCCTCGAGCTACTAGAGCATGTCTTCACTCTTGCTCTAGCAAGGGTGAAGAATCTTGGATCCTAGCTTGATTGTACATTAGGGCATTTTGATTCACACCAACTTCCTTATCTACAATGATGAAGTTCTGCTTAGGTTTGATCTACCCAATTGCATCTTCATTTCTCACTTGTGAATGTTGTTTTACACTAGATGTAGCAATGATCCATATGACACAATATCCTTTGTGAAGAAAAAGGATAACTACCCATGATGCCATAAGAGATATAGTGTTTGTTATGGCACAAGAGAGTGAATATCTTGCTTGGAGAGAGAGAGTTCGTATGCTTTGCAGATGACAATTGTTCGGGCAGATTCCACATGTTCGGGCAGATTCATACTTGGTCCGAGGTGATCAGGTGACAATAGCGGATGTTGCTCTACGGATCCTACATGTGATGCAGTTTGGAGGGAGTGATTACCCATCCCTTGGATGGATGGCAACCGGAACAACAATATGCAGTATAGGGGTATGCAACGAGATCACCTCTTTGTTCCTCTAGCCTTGGAGTTATATGGAGTGATGGACAAGGTGTTCGACACACTTGTAAGGGAGGGTGCAAGAACTTATTATATTAGCCGGTAGGGGTACCACTCTCACTCTCATACTTCATCGTGTATTTTACACAATGTGTCTATTCTTCTATAGAGAGCATGGGCGGGTGCAATCATATGAGAGCAATTACACTAGGTGATAGGTGATTCTTCTTTGGATTCTCTTGTATCTAGAGACCTTCCGGGCTTGCATAACTCAGATATCTTAGATGTGGTAGAACAGATTGTTCACATCGATACTATTTTATAGACCTTCAAACTTGCATAACTCAGATATCTTAGATGTGGTAGGAGCATAACTCAAATATCTTAGATGTGGTAGGACAGATCGCTCACATTGATACTATTTTATATCGATACTATTTTATAGACCTTCAAACTTGCCTAACTCAGATATCTTAGATGTGGTAGGAGCATAACTCAAATATCTTAGATGTGGTAGGATAGATTGTTCACATCGATACTATTTTATAAACTTTCATACTTGTATAACTGGGATATCTCCGATGTGTAGGGCAGATTGCTGGTATCGATACTATTGGACTTGGTTCCATTTTACCTCTTTGGTCTCACCCTTGTACGGCTTGATGGGTCGTCCCATCCTCCTAGTTTTCTTAGGGGTCGCCTTTTCTTTACTTTGCAATATTTTGCCTTTAGTAAACTCAACCAAAAGAGTAGATTGCAGGCGGACTACGGTCCTTCAGGGCTGTAAGTGGTCCCTTTGTTGCTCGTGCTGGTCTATTCTGACGTTCTGTCCATCACATTCAAATTCATACTGACTCTGACTCATAACTGGTGTTGAATACGATTAGGAAAGACTAGAAAGGACATTCCTCGGCAATTTAGCACAAGTTTAATTTCAAACTTCGAGTTTTAAACTTTATCGCGGAAAACTCTGCTGAAACAAAACACTTCGACTGAACAGATAAGCATACCTGCTTGAGTTACGCAACAAACGTTAACGGCCCCTTCCTACGCCAATCAAATGCTCCAACAATCATATTTACACAGTGCTTCATTGAAATGCCTCGGAAATGATGATACCGATGCTTGCCGCATCCCTGATTTCTCCCACGCAATACAGTGTTTATTTGGTGTGCTGTACAGTACTTGAAGCACGCTTATCAAAGTTATGAGCGAACCTACGTCATCCAGTATGCCACATTCACTCGTATCAACTTTTAGAAGAGTAGTGCTATATCGTAGGACTCCAAACATAGGAGCCCATATAAAGGTGACTGCAAGTTGGCATATAATTCTGATGCAATTGACAAATTGCTAGCTCTGTATCAAAAGCCACCTTGATCGTCGGTTTGCAGCATATCTGTCTTACCTCCCTGACAACTTCTTGGATGACTTCTGTCAGACAGATTTAAAGTGCTCGAAGTCTCATCAAGTATTCTGCATATTGAAACATGATCTTCATTTGCGGTGAGCAAATTTCCGTATCGTACCAAGGCTCTCCAGTGACGGGAAACATAAGGATACGGAGTCAATTTTACGGGTTACTTCATCAACAATCCACCGAAACCATCAACAATCCACCGAAACCATGACCGACAAGTTTCGTTGGCCGCGAAGGCGATTTTCGCACACTATCATCAAACAATAGACTTTTTGCTGCGTTATGTCCATTATTGCACGTTGAGCACTGATGAAAGTGGAAGAATCGTACGAGGTGGACGAAATTCTTGCGAGCGGACATGGAAGCTGGATCTTGGGCGAAAACGAGCAGCTGTGACGGATCTGCTGTTGTCCATGTGGACAAATGTGCATCAAAGCTGTAGTCGAAATGTAACCCATGACAGAACACAATGCTCTATCAGGCTCGCCTGCTGGATTGTGCAACTCGTAAAGAGAGTCGCTCAGCTGAATCGTGACAGTTTCAAGTCCTTTAAGTAGATTAGCTCTTGGTACTAGTTCTGAGCACATTTCATTGCAAATTCTGTGAAGCTTCTAATGAGTTGGCAATTTTAATCAGTTTACTATCATTCTTGTGATTCAGAATGTACTGAATGGTTTTAGATTTTGCAGGAAGGAGATAAAGCTTAAGGTCGACGGTAATCACTGTTTTATTATATATCAGTAAAATCAGCAGTAGAATCCCTGCCAGCAATACTGCCGCATATCTATAGTTCAAGAAAGGATATTGGTTGATTAGAATGTGTTCCAGCGAAACATTTTGCGCAATAAACCACGAATAAATGTGTCAATCCCACTACCGATTACTAGCATTATATGTGGATGGTCAACGAAAGCCCTGGACAATGTTTCTACATCGATATCGGCAATGACTTTCAAGTATAACAATAAGTGAAACTGTACAACTTTGCAAGGATGATTGGATTATTTTGTTAGAAAACACAGTCCAGCCCGAGGACTTCTCACAATAGCACATCATAAACCCCAGTAGACAGAAATCCACAGGACAACAAGAAGTAACGTGGTTCACCTCTTATCTTACACCAGCCTTCTTTTTGATCTTTTATTACTATATATATAAATATTTAAAAAAACAACAACAAACAAACAAGTACATTTCTATCATCCTACTGAACTTCTAGACAAGTGACTGTCCTGCACTGCATGTAACAACAAGATGTTCAATCAATTTTGTTTGCTCTTGCTTTTGACCAGTTTTCCTCGATAACAAGCCAAATATAACAATCTCCACCTTTTGCTTGTATCCACCATATGATCCCAAAGAGCAATATTGAAAGTTGAGCAAGTTCATGCATAACTTGAACTTCTCAACAGAACATGTTTAATCAACCTATCAGCTGCGAGCCAATGTGTGACTCTATGCCAATCTTTTGCACACCTCTACGCCAATCTTTTGCAAATTGATCTCACCATTTATCATAGCTTCCCTGATAAAATGATGTCTCACATCAATATGCTTTGTCCTTAAATGATATATTTGATTTCTGGCCAAGTGAATAGCGCTTTGGCTATCACAAAAAAGTGTGGACCTCATGTTAGGGAGTCGAACATCCTTGGCTAATCTTTGTTGCCATACTGCCTCTTTGGCAGCCTCAGTTGTTGCCATATATTCTGCCTCAGTAATAGAAGGAGCAACAGTAAATTGGAGAGTAAACTTCCAACTTGCTGCACCACCAACAAGTGTAAAATCAGAATCTATAAATCCGATCAAATCAGAATCTACATACCCTGTAATTCCTCCTTCTTGGTCCTTCTCCACATCAAAGGTAATGCCAATATTTATAGTCCCTTTCAAGTAACAAAGTATCCACTTCACAACTTCCTAATGTTGTTTCTTCGGATTTGCCATGTATCTACTGATGTAATACCAAGAGCTAGCCATATGATCTAGATGTGAAAGTTGGTTTGGTAACATCTGGAATGATGTTATACATGATGGAAAAAATAGATCAGATAGAAGTATCACCAAAATAATACTTCTATTAATAGGGCAAAAACCCAAATAGACTTTAAAACCCTAGAATCAATAGCTAGACATATGATTTAAAGGTGAGAATTGGTTTGGTAATATTTGGAAGAATGTTACACATGATGAACTAAATAGATCAGAAAGAGGTATCACCAAAAGTAGACATCTACTGATAGAGTACAAATCAAAATATGCCTAAAATCTTTGGAATGCAATTTCAAAGGTCTAAATGGATGAATTAGGCCTAAAAAATATCCACATTCCCCCCCAAACAGAGGAAAGACTAGCCTTCCCTCCCCCTGGTTTGTCTCATCGAGAGCTTTCCAATGGTAGCTCACCCACGTGATTCTAAGATTCTCTAAAAAATTCCCTAAAAGATTCCCTTTGGTCAAAGCTTGTTTTACCTACCAAATAGGACCAAGACCAACATGTCACCCATCCAAGTAAGTAATCCAAGGGTGAAGCTTGCTGACATGTCACTTATCTATGTGCCTAATCATATGGTGGAGCTTCCTTGGAGGAGATCCTCTTTGTCTATATAATAAAGAGAAGGTGCTCCTTTGGGGCATCAAAGGATTGAGTGTGAAATCTATGTTTTCTCTCTTCTCTTATCCTTGGAGTATTACAACTCACCATACTCATAGCATATGAGATGTCTGATCTAGTGCAAACCATAACATACATTAAACTCCCAACAACACTAGCATAAGGAATATTTGACATTACTTTTCTCTCCTCCTCATTGGATGGACATTGCTCCAATGATATCTGAAATGACTTGCCATTGGAGTACTTACTAGTTTTGCATTCTCCATGCCAAACCGAGCAAGTAATTTTTCCAAATATCTCCTTTGAGATATCCATAACTTTCCCTTGCTCCTGTCCTGGTGGATTTCAATCCCAAGCACCCTTTTTGAAGAACCCAAGTCCTTCATATCAAACTCCTTACCAAGTTGTGCTTTCAATTTCTCCACCTCAACCATATCTTCCGCAGCAATCAACATATCATCCACATATATAACCAAGATGATTAAATCAAATACTCTAGGTCCATGTAGCTTCTTCAGGTACATACAACAATCTGATTCACATTTTTTATATCCATGCTTCAACATGAAAACATCAAATTTCATGTACCAAAGTCTTGGACTTTGCTTTAGTCCAAATAAAGACTTTTGTAACCTGCAAATCAGGTTCTGATTCCTTGGTACCATAAAATCTTTAGGTTGATGTATGAAAATCTCTTATTCCAATTCTCCATATAAAACAATAGTTATAACATCTAGTTGCTCCAACTCCAAGTTATACAATGCAATTATTGCCAATAGTGCACAAATTGAAGAGATTTTTACCACTATTGAAAAAATCTCATTGAAGTCAATACCTTCTTTTTGGCTACAACCCTTTGCTACAAGCCTTGCTTTGTATTGATCTCCACCAAATTTGGCAAGTCCTTCCTTCCTTGAGAATATACATCTGCAACCAATTGCCTTCTTTCCCATAGACATTTTTTCAAGCCTTTGTGTTTGGTTTTTGGCCAAAGATTACATCTCCTCTTCCATTGCACAATGCCACCTTTGACACTCTTGATCTTGCATTGCCTCTTCATATGGAGAAGGCTCACCATTCTTTGGAAGAATATCATAAGCAACAAATGACTCAACAAATCTCTTTGGATGCCTTCTATCCCTATTTAGATACCTACGTTCATGAATCACTTATGGACTTTGCTCTTCTAATGGTTCACGTGGTACATCTACAAGAGGTGAGATGTCTTCATTTCCAAGATCCATATCTATCTTAACAAAATATGATTGAATATGTTTTTTCTTTCCTTCCGCTATAGTAATAGTCTCCATTGTACTAGTCTCATCAAAAACTACATCCCTACTCACAACAATACAACACCTTTTCGGATCCCATAATCTATATCCCTTTGTATCCTTCTCATATCCCAAAAATATACATTTTCTAGATTTGGGATCTAACTTTGTCCTTTGTCCTTTGTCCTTTGTCCTTTGTTCTTGTTGAACATGAACATGAGCTATGCATCCAAACACTCTAAATGAAGAATAATCAACATGCCAACCTGTCCATTTTTCCATAGGTATCTTACACTCAATAGTAGCAGAGGGAGAAATGTTTACCAAATGACAAGCTGTATTTACAACTTTTGCCCAAAAACTCTTCTCCAATCCGGCATTGCTTAACATACTTCTTGCTTTCTCCAAGAGTGTACAATTTATCCGCTTTGCCACACCATTTTGTTGGGGAGTACCCAGAATGGTAAAGTGATGAATTATCCCCTTCACCCTTACAATATCTATCAAACTCTCCAGATTTATATTATCCACCATTATTAGATCTCAAGCACTTCACTTTCCTTCCAGTTTGTTTCTCCATCATCACCTTCTATTGTTTAAAGATAGAGAAGACCTCTGATTTTTTCTTCATGGTGTAGATCCATTTTTCTAGAGTAATCATCAACAAAAGATACAAAATATAATGCTCCAGATTTTGAAGCTACATGTGCAGGGCCCCAAACATCAGAATGCACATAAAGTTCCCTTTGTACAATGAACTCCTGTGGAAAGGCTTACTCTCTATTGCTTTCCTATTATACACTGCTCACAGAATTTTACCTTACAACTTTTAAGGCCCTTCAGAAGTTGCTGATTGGACAATTCACTTAGATCTATTTCACTCATATGACCCAGACGTAGGTACCATAACTGAGTAAGATCTTTGGGATCTTCATTTTCAGAAATAGTACTTGCCACTCCTCCAATAATGGTCTCTCCAACAAGCTCATAAGATTTCCTATCTTCTTGCTCTTCATTACAACCAATGCTCCTTTTGATACCTTTAGTGTTCCATTTTCTGCTCCCCACATCCAACCATTTGAGTCCAAAGTGCCTAGTGATATCAAATTCTTCCTTAACTCAAGAACATGCCTCACATCAACAAGAGTCCTCATAATACTATCAAACATCTTAATGTGTATTGTACCAATGCCAATAGCTTTACAAGCCATGTTGTTCCCCATTGTTACAGATCCTCCATTGAACGGTTTGTACTCATGAAACCACTTCTTATTTGGACACATATGGTAAGAGCAACCTGAGTCCAATATACATACTTCTCACATTTATCTTTGTCTTGGGTAACACGTAGAACATCATCCACAACACTAGAAGAGTCAACAATACTTGCTTGATCTGAAAGTTTACCTTTATCCTTGTTGGACTCAAGCCTCTTGTTGTTATAATCCTTCTTGAAATGTCCAACCTTCCCACAAATCCAACATTTGCCTTTGAAACCTCCAGTTCAAGACTTGGATCTTGATTTAGTCCTTATCTGATCTCTCTCTCTCTTGTCCTTCCTTTGATAAATAGAGTCTCTGGATTTGTCTTTTCTTGGTTGTGTCTTTTTCACATCTCATTGGACAATAATGCTGAAGTGACTCCTCACAGTTTATATCATCCTTCCCATATAGAAGAGTTGTGACCAGATGCTCATATGAAGGAGAAAGTGAAATCAATAACAAAAATGCCTTATCCTCCTCTTCTAACTTAACCTCTATGCTCATCAACTCACAAATGATTTTGTTGAAAGCATTGAGGTGCTCCATAATACTTTGGCCTTCCTTCATCTGCAACATATAAAACTTCTGTTTAAGATATAGTTTATTAGTCAATGACTTGGTCATATAAAGGTTCTCCAATTTGGCCCATAGTTTTGGTGCAGATTCCTCATTCATAACATTGTATAGCACTTCATCAGCAATGTTCAACTGAATAGTGGAAACAGCTCTGAGATCTGCATCTTCATCTTCCTCATCCTCATCACTTTTGTCCTCCTGTTTTTTTCTTTAGTGCTCTATGCAGTCCTTGCTGGACAAGAAGGTCCTTCATCTTTGATTGCCAAAGTCCAAATGTTTTTTTCCCATCAAACTTCTCCACTGCAAACTTAGCATTTGATATGGATATCACCCCTGCCATTGCTTTGCTTTGACTTGCTTCTTGACCCTCTTCACTGCACCCTCTGATCTCAAGTCCCTCTTCAGGAACAACTATGCTCTGATACCAATTGTTAGAAAACACAGTCCCCAGGATCTCTCACAATAGCACATCATAAACCCCATTAAACAGAAATCAGAGGACAACATGAAATAATGTGGTTCACTTGGTATCAGAGCATAGTTTACATAGTGTGAGCCTGTTTGAGCCGTGGAGGTAGCTTCCGGGATGAGAAGTGAACCACTCTATTTCCTGTTGTCCTCTGATTTCTGTTTAATGGGGTGTATGATGTGCTATTTTGAGAGGTCCTCGGGACTGTGTTTTCTGACATATTTCTCATCTCTTGTGCATAATCCTTCGTCGCCAAAGCTTTCGCTGCAGCTGATGGAGAAGAATGAGAGAGCTAAGTATGGTTTCTTTTCCAAGAGCTGAATCCAGTAGTGATAAACTCTCTCAGATCCAATTTCAATACCTGTAGACTGCTGCTATTCTGAAGTATCAATCCGAGTAATGAGTAAAGAGTAAATGGGTAAGCTCTTCAATCCGAATTTCAATTCTTTCAGAGCAGGATTGAGTTGCAAAGGTTTCGGCATCGCGTCAACCTCATTAGCGTTCAGTTTTTGAGCCAAGGAACATCTTCGAAGTTCTACAGCACCCTATATCCAAGCCGCAATTTATGACTACAGATGGCGTTCAGACTTCATTCTCTTCTTCATATAGCATACAAAGTTTCTAGAGAGTTCGTACATGTTCCTTGTTCTTAGATCGCTCAAGTTCTTCAATCCCCATACATGAAAGAGTGGTGCAGGATTCATGAGTTCCACGCTGATTGGAGCTGACCGTGTTGTTTAGCACATAGTGATCATTGTTTGAGACACTTTGATCCAAACCTTCTGATTTCAGGGAGGTATGCAGAGCGCTCGTTGGTTTTGCATGCGCAGCTGGGGTGAGTGCAAATGGTTTAGCAACATCACTAATGCGGTTTTTAGTGCTCGCACATTTACTACGGTATGAAACAGAAAAGTTACAGATGTGACAGTCCATTTTCTTAAACCAAGCATTCTGGGATTTGCTCAGCTTCAAGTATGTTTGATAACTTTCCACCACTTTGGTGCGATGAAATTGTGAAGGACGTGTTGTACCATGGTTGATTTACTAAGTCGGCGGCAAAGCGATAGACTTAGGCCAGCAAGATGATGCAGGAAAACGATTTACTGAACTCTGGAAAATTTTCTTTACCCGTCAATCTCGTAGTCAAAATTTGACGGTGTACAAACGCAAGAAATCTAACATCGGGTCAAAAATACTGGCCTCCACACCTTGTAAGAGGACGGGAGAATGGAACTAATGGAGTGCTTTTCACGCTTGAATTGCTAAGGTCAAACTATAAATCAAAAGATATTTTACAGCTCGGTAAGTAAACCCTATTGGAAAGATTTCACAAAGGAAAGAAGAGAATCTACATCCCTTCGCTCTGATGGGTACTTAATCACGGCGTTGGTGCCCTTGGGGAAGAAAAGAATGGTGGGGAATGTCTTCAACTGTAAATGCTCCTGCGAAAATGCTT
Organism: Lunularia cruciata; assembly: GCA_948567375.1. NCBI lineage: Eukaryota > Viridiplantae > Streptophyta > Marchantiopsida > Lunulariales > Lunulariaceae > Lunularia > Lunularia cruciata. The sequence continues at coordinate 12,924,782 of OX419762.1, read as the reverse complement.
TTTGATCTCCATCAGCCCTAAACTTCCCGACCTGTAGACATAGAAAAGTCTTACTTAGCACTAAATCACAGGTCCTGCTAAACATCCATTCTTTCACCTGTGAGATATGTATGAGACAGACACATCTTAGTATTTAAGACACAATGCAGAAAGCCAACATTTCTTCAAAACCCTTTCTTACAATCCAGGAGAGTGCTCAACGCGACCTTTCAGAATAACAGACTGTGGAAGCAAGCAAAGGACAAGGTTTTGGAGGTCCCACCAGAACAGGAGAGTGTTCAAGCCTGTCGGCGACCTCATTGAAAGAGGCATCCATAGCCTGAAGAACAGAAATACTTCAAAGAGTTTAAAATGGAGAAAAGCAAGTCTTAATCTATTTCACAAAACATAAAGCCTTACTAACCAGTAAAATACTGACATATCAAGGTAAGGCCATCACATTAATGAAGAACCTCCTATCCATCATCGGTAATTCAGCTTCACGTCCGCGGAAGTTACTGACCTTAGAAAATTGGCACCATGGAGCATAGAGGACCACAAGCCCTGCCTTGTCTCTTGGCTCCCCAATAGCTCTTTCTATTTCTTCCCTGCTAAGGGTTGTCACATTCTTGCCCGTAAAAATGTCTTCCACAGTAGCATTCACGCCAGCACCACTATCTGTAGATTCTTGCTCAGACAGATTGCCCTACAAAAGTGGACGAAATTTAGTTAGAAATACAGGTACGAGACATATCTGTCGCAAAATCTTTCTCCATGTCTCTTTTACCTCAAACAAGAAGGAGATAGCAAAAATACCTTATGGCTGCAAGATGGAGTGCAAAGGTGTGACAAATAACTCTACGGATGCACCGCTGTGCTTCAAATGTGGAATCGCGTATTTTAATAAGGAGACAAAATCCTCGTTTATCAGCAGATACATTTACTTAAGAACTAGATTATTCACGTTACGTACCTTGTGCAATCCACATTCCTTAGCTGTAGCGTCTTCCCACCACCATCGGCCTTCACGCTCGTGCTGGCCTGGGAGAACAGGTCTCGTGCAAGGTTCACATCCAATAGAGACGTAACCCTGCCACATATCATAAAGAAAGTTAGTTGCTAGTCATGACATCTACACCGGGGTCTTCTGCAACAGCCAGTTCCCACGGTAATTGGAGTAAACTGATAGTTACTTTAAGTGTTGCTTTGAATTTCCTTGGTAAAAAACGTGTACAAAGAACGACTCATCATGCCATCATATGCTGGACGATAGTCAACCTGGGAATGGAGTGCGTTGATGGGGACATTCATTGTGCGTAAAAAATTCCAAACTTCGCTACCGGTGACTCCAGTGAGAGGGTTGAACTTGATAAGGCTTCCGGGACCGCCATCGAGTCCCTCAAAAGCAGGGTCGACCTGAAATACATATAGGAAACACTTAGCCCAAATTCATGCAACACGTCACGCCGATCAACTAATCAGGTTTTAAACCATTTGGAACCATAAGCTCATCTAAGACAGGTCGCCTGGATCACAGAGCAGACTCGACATAGTGAAGGAATAACGAGCATTCAGTGTCTTGTATAAGTCGTCCACGCGAGATTACATTTTGGACGCATCCATTCTGTACAAGGAAAAGTAAATACAATGTGTCAAAAGAACCAACCTGAACAACAGGTACATTCGCCCTGGTGCCAGGAGACTGGTCACGTCGTTGTCCGGTGATCCAGGCTTTGAGGCCCTTGAGAGCACGCCTAAGAGGCCTGACTTTGCGAACTCGGCAGCACTCCTGGTGTCCATCCTCGTAGAAAGAGAATAGACCTTTTGCTCTGACGAGAGCTTCAACTTCGGATGCATCCGGGAACATGTATTCGATGTGGATATTGTACTTCTTCTCCACCTCATCAAAAAGTCTGTAGGTTTCGGGGTTCAATCTCCCAGTTTCCAGACTGAAAACCCTGTATGGGAGCCCGGTGAGATGGGCATACTCGATAAGAGCGACGTCCTCGGCTCCACTGAAGCACACAAAAAGGAAACAACCGCTTCATAATTACTTTCCAGTCTCGACTTTTGCTAGTCCCGCGTCCAAGGGCAGATATTTTCCCAATATATGAGTTTGATCAATTTCTCATTCATCCTAGAGGAGGTTGAAGAAGCTGATAATCCCATGTCCCCTACAGATGATAATTGCCGATGCTCGATTTCGCTCTCGAACTACTACCAGCAAGCGTATGCATCCAGTGCCATTAGGCACCCATATTTTTCGGTGGAAAAAAGCTATCTTTCTTTCATTTCACATGTCTATACTAACTCGCCTGCTCGGCCTCGCTAACCCAGTGCTTCCAGCCCCAACCATATATCCTTGAAAGAAATCCAAGACCAAGAATGAGAAAGGGTCCTCACCTGAAGGCAATAGCAATGTCGTTTCCGAAAATGGTCAAAGCTTTCTGCATGATTTCAAAAGGCGAAGCTCCCTCCAATGACTTGTTCTGTTCCTCCCAATTTTCCTGCGCAACTGTTTCATAAAACCCCCCAAATGCTCCGAATCAGCGAGATTCCCTTGCTTCACCCTTCCCTTCAAATAACCACTGCAGGAAAACAGAGGCGTCGATAAAAATGCTAACAGAAGTACCATCGGATCGTACCAGGAGCTGCAACGGGTGCTGCTGCAGTGGCCAACGGTACAATATTGACAGACGAACGAGCGACAGGCTCGAAAGAATGAGAGCCAAAGACTTCCTTCTTCAATCCATCGCAGCTTGTTCTGTTCAAGCATCCCAACTGGGTCACCGATCGCAGGTTATCACCTGCACGCACAAGAAATGAGGAATAATTACAACATCTCCAGATAAAGCATGAAAGAGGACAAACCACGCAAAACAAGTCCTCGATCTCAATTGCGTGAATCCTGCCTCCTGAGAATCAGCTGTCCGCTCGAATTTTGCTTGTTTTTTCCTTAAGACTCAGTGGTCCAAACAGTTTTCTGCACTCTATGAACCAAATCCATTTATCGAAACGAAGAATCGAGGCAGAAGCACGAAATAAGAGTCCAGAATTGGATAACCCAGGTACGCAGAAGGCAGAAGGCAGAAGGCAGAAAGACAGATTTGAGCTCATAATCATCATGAATCTTGACTGCTCCAATAAAAAACGCCGCAGATTCACACAATCCACAATGGTAGATTATGCAAGTAAGTCCAGTACCAGGCAGAGCAGAGGCACGTTGAGTGCACTTGAAACTCGAGGCAACCGCCGAGTGCACGGGGAGTCGCAACGCCATCTCGCCGGATCTGAGTAAATCAACCACCTGGATCCCTCAACTTCCAGAACCCAACTCTCCCCTACCACAGCGAATTCTGAGCAATGTCGACAAATTAAGCAGTGAGCAGAGCAAACCCAGACAGCTGCAGCTGCAACCAACAGCAAAAACCTCAACTCCTACAGTCGCAGCTTCAGCAGCTGAAGCGCTGTTGCATCTTCTTCCTGAAAGGGATGTGGGAGCGTGATGCGATCGACGAGTAGTTGTTGTCGAGAGCGGTCTAAGAGTGTGGGATAATGGATGGCCAGATTCAATGGAAGGGCAAACAGTAGGGGGACCCGCGCGAGAGCAGGGAGCTTCTCGGGAAGAAGCACACGCTCCACACACACGCAGCCAGTGCTGCTGGGGCCGGGCACCTCCAGGTACAGGCAAGACAGGAGAGGTGTGCTTCCTTGTCTGGTTTGCTTCCCATGCATCAGCAGGAGAAGCAGCAGTGGCTGCGCCTTCACGAGACGAATCTCCCTACTTCTGGATAAAACTTCTTGTCGTGGCCCTTCACTCCTTCAAAAGCCCTTCAACACACACCTCTACATTTGCTCGCCAGTCCATTACTGTACTCTACTTCTTCTTCTGTCAAATTGGAGAAACACCCACCTGTAATTTCTTTCTCTCTTCTCCCTTTCCAAGTCTTCAGGCAGTTTCCTTCCTCCTTTACAAGGGGGCTTAGACCCATGTTACCTTTTTTGTCTCTCCCCTGAAGGCTTGATGGGGTCTTCCCATCCTTCATTTTTCCTACGCGGTCGCCTTTTTCGCTTTACAAGAAGGGAAGTTCGATTATGTTTGTTTCCTCTTCTCCCTTTCCAAGTCTTCTGGCAGTTTCCTTCCCCCTTGACAAGAAGGGAAGTTCGATTACGTTTGCTATCTCGAATTCATGAGGCAGTTTCCTTCCCAACTTACACGATGGAGGAGTCCAATTCATTGTGTCTTCTAATATTTGTTCTCTCTTTCTTTCTCTGCTCTCGAATGTTCCAGCGAATGGAGTTGGGAGATACTGTAGGGTGACATCACTCTACAACTGAGAATTCAGAGAATCACACGAGTCCATATTTCAATCCTGGTTGTATTCGTTAGTTTCATAATGGTTTTCTCCTCCTCCATGTGTCCATTTTCCTCTTCCTTTAGACTTGGGGCATCAGACATTTTTCCAAAACATATAAACTCAATGGTACGGTATGTTATGAATCTTATGATGATGGCTCAAAGAAGTTATAGAAGAGAACTTATCTACCAACATAGGGACTTGAATCTCAAAGGTACTGAACTCCGGCCTGTGCTAGGAATATCAGTTTAAAATTACTATATCCATGTGAAGATATTCTCTCCCCTCTCAAAAGTAAGGCCGAAACTCAAAAGTACTCACGTCGCCTATAACTTTAACCGTCAGAGATTTGACGTGTCGTTGTGAACAATAATACCTCCACTATTATTTCCCCGTTATTCTAACAACAAAGGTTAGTCTTCTCGAAGCATAATTCTATTTCCTCTCATTCTCGTTTGACGAGCTTTAAGTCACCATCATCCCTCAACTCTCTGTGCCTCCAAATCGAATCCAAAAACTCAATATATTATCATTCATGGATATCTCTTTGTCCTCGTGGAAAGGCAACAAAACAGAAGACCAGCATTGTCGTGTCAAAATGAGTCTATTGTTTTCTTTCCCCCAAGAACTTGGAAACGACAAAAGGGAGTGTGTGGACCTCACCTCGTCACCCGGAGATCCTGGAGATACTCTCGAGTGTAAAGGGACCGGCGGTCCTCCAATCAGGTGACCGCGATTTGGGTTGGGTCAGTCCGTTACCCTGGTTCAAAAGAAAGATGACGGTCGGATTGGGTCCTGGTCCTCCAATCAGTTGACCGTCCTTTGAGTTGAGTGAGCCAGTTAACTTGGGTCAAAGGAATGTGACGGTTGAGTTGGGTCCCGGTAGTTACGGCGCAGTGACCAGAGTTGAACTCATGGGATGACACTTACTGTACTTAGGTTCATTCCTAGAAATTGCAGTAGCTGAATAATTCTGAAAATAATTTGAGCTTTTTTTTTGGGTAATAGTTCTTGTATAATATCCTCGAAACATCAATACCAAAACATTGAAACAATAATTTAGATAAACCTTGTGAATAGACTGAAGAAAAACTTGAATTCTTCTCTACTTCGAATCATATAATCACAACCGGATATATAAAACTTAAAGAAGCTTAGTAACGTTCACTCATATATAAAGGGAATTGCTAATGCCACCTTGATTTATGCTATTGACACCCTACTTTTTTGGAATGGACAAATATCCTGGGTGGCATTAGCAAAAATCAGGGTGGCAATAGCCATTCCCTACATACAAAGAGTCACTAATACATAATACTGTCCGCAGAATAAACACCATGGCAGACTTATCTAGGAAGTTGAATAAACCTACTTGTTAGAATAATAAACTTAGCTCATCAAATGAATGGATATTGAGTTATGGTGTTTCTTTTCATTCCAATTGTACTGTATATCTAACCTATAACTTTCTAAACATATGTATGAAGAAAAAGAAAAAGGGACCGCATAGGAAAAATGAAGGATGGGAAGACCCCATCAAGCTGTACAAGGGAGAGACAAAAAAAGGTAACATGGGGCTAAGCCCCAATAGAGTCGGTACGAGAAATCTGCCCTATCACACCTAAGATATCCGAGCTATGCAAGTCGTACAATCTACACACAACTGGAGCATCCGAAGAAACATCACCTAATGTGATTGCTCTCCTCTGGATTGCACCAGCCACTGCCCTCTGTAGAGCAATGGACACACGCTGTCTACAATATGCTACAAAGTATGAGAGTGAGAATGGTACCCTTGACGCCTAATATGATAAGCTCTCGTGCATTCCCCCACAAATGTGTCAAATACCGTGTCCATCGCTCCATATAACTCCAAGGCTAGAGGAACAAAGAGGTGACCTCGCTGCATGCTCCTATACTTGGAGACCTTGCAACCTGCTGCTGCACTCGCTACCCATCCAAGGGATGGGTAATCACTCCCTCCGAAACTGTATCCCGTTTAGGGTTTGTGACCATGACATCCGCTACTGTCACCTGATCATCTCGGACCAAGTATAAGTCTACATTGACATGTGTAATCTGCAAAGCATACAAACGCTCACTCCAAGCCAAATATCCACTCTCTCGTGCCATAGCAAACACTATGTCTCTAATGGCATCATGTGTAGCTATCCTCTGTCCTCCAAAAGGACAAACACTCACTCCAAGCCAAATATCCACTCTCTCGTGCCATAGCAAACACTATGTCTCTAATGGCATCATGTGTAGCTATCCTCGGTCCTCCAAAAGGACACCGTGTCATCGTGTCATGTCATATGGACCGCAGCTGCATATGAAGTAGACTTATTCTAAGGATATCGCTACAAGTTGAACATGAGGAGCAACAACAAGGTTTCTCGTAATATTTAAGACCAAAACTAACATCGCTTTAAGTCGATCCACGAGAAAAGACAATTCATGGTGTTATAGAAAGTTTGCTTCTCAATATCTGGAGTGCAATAGCCAGTTCCAAAGACGAATTGTGACATCCTCAATTCGAATTGGAATGTCCATAGTATTTGTACATGAAAGGTCTGTGTTGGTGTTGAAGAGGATACAAACTCATGTTCAATGTTTACGAAGAAAAGCATCCTCTCACTGGGCTTCAGAAGAGGAGATTCTTCGACCTCCAATCTAGAGATTGGGAAATGAGAGGGAGATTGTCTAGGCTCGTACTCCGTGCGCTCTCGACCTCTGCACTCTTGTTCAGAAAGAGTGTTTCTAGACGTGGTGTTAGGATCCTGAAGGGCAATCTGGCTGCACTCCACTCCAGAGGCTTCAGAGGCTTCGTGCGTCGAGAACAACCGGGAAATGTTGGTGTTCGGTTTCCATATTCCGCCGGCAGGTGTTGTTATCTTTTCTTGTGTTTTGAAAAGATAATAGCAACTGCGGAAATCCCCAATGCTATTGAACATTGTGCGACTTCAGAGAAAATTGTATGAAGGTCGTACTTCACTCTCGCATTTCGTGTGCGTTTGTGGTTGATCCTGGAGGTTGCTATACGGGGAGAATAGGCTTCATGATTTTGATCGTATGCTTCAATTGACAGTGCGCTTAATACATCTTTACTTACGAGGTAGGTGGAAATTGCTGGGACTCCACTTACAAAGAAACGAACATCAAGCAGAACTCTGCAACTGGTGATGCAGTTTTACTGAGGTCAGCGCATAAAGTTTGAAAGTCCTTTAAGAGAGTCCCGAAATTCAGCAGTCTCCTCTAGTCTGACGGCTATCATTGCAACCCTGACTCTAACAGTGTTTTCAGTTATGAGAAACTCGATCATTAGTCGACAATCCCTGAATTGTTATGGCGTTGATGCTATTGTTCATCCAGCGAGGGTGGAGAGCGGGAGGCAGTATGCTGTGTTGATCGTGTCTCCATACCTGCTGTAGGGAGCGCTGATCATGGGTTTCTGAGCACTCATGCGGCTGCCCATGTTCAGTGAAATAACATACCGCTTCTCTCCAGCTTACGAATCTGTAGACCACAACGTGTGTTCGGCAAATGCTAACGCTCTACAAGTCATGCTTTCGTCGGAGGTCTGAGCTCCGATTTGGAATTTCAAAGCACTATCAGCGGACAATCTATGTCCGCTGACGATGTTTTTACAAAACGCGTGACATGTGTGTTCTTGGAAACATCAAAGTTCTGGAAAGAATGAAGAAGTTTGACTTCAACACATAATCAGAATTCTTGTCCAAGTGATATTGGATTGTCGAGTAAGGTAACTGCTAATAGTGTTTTACCCCAGTTCACATCGCAAGAGGTGGTTCTGACCGCGAGCACTTCAAATTTCTACGTACTCAGATTTTAGTGCAAGTATTCTTCGCAGGGTGGTCAGTTATTTTTCCTCAGTGGTCCAACTAGCTTAACAAGCACTTGATCGGTGAAGACGCAGTTGAACCTCACAAGATTACGGCCTCGATACATGGTTACAGTCACGAAACCAGAAAAGACAGTCAACATCGCCAGGAAATTTGCACTGGAACCCCCGAGTATGGTTAATTTGAAAAGTCTTCGAAGAAATCCACACAAAAGCTGTTAAAACTGTAAACAGACATGATTTGAAGGATCTCAGTTTGTTGTTCCGTCATTCTTGCAAGCAGTCGATGGCATTCAGTGATTGTTGACGGGACCTTCCATGAGAAAGAAATTAGATTCAGTCATCAGTCATCAGTCATCAGTCAGAGTGCACAAATGTATCAGTCAGAGTGGACAATTGAAGTTTGTACAGTGAGTGCAGTGTGACATAATCTGGATATTCTTGAGATACATGAACGAAAATTGAATGAAATATTGAAGACACTGAAAGAATCAGTCGAGTCTGTTCGCTCAAGATCGATTCCAAGTTTGTATAGCGGAACGAAAGTTCGATCATATATTATCATCAGTATTCGTTCATGCTCCTTCGAGAGAACAAAGGTTGCAATTTCAACTATTGACGAGTGGCGACAGTCAAGACCATGACAACCAAAAGAACCAACTGAAAAAGTACAAAGAGCTATGACAAGTCTCAATGGCAGAAAGTTATTTCAAGTCTTTCGCCGAAAGGGCTTATGTACAGACTTCCCTAATCCTGATCCGAGTCCTCCCTCTGTGCAGACGCGAACAAATCGTACACAATTTAACGGACGCTGGCTGCGCTTGTGGAGAAATCAAATGTGGCCCATGGTTTGATGCAAGATCATCAGGGCTTGAGGATTGCGAAGATGTGGATGAATGCAGATTACTGCATCATCCCGGATTCATTCATGCAATGAAACTTCTATTACACTCACTGACACATATGAACAACATATTGGTGACGAGATATCGATTTGTATGTGATTTTCGCTAACAAGTCGCTCAGGTACAGCATGAACTGAGAGAACAGTGTAATCAAACTAATATGAAACTAATATTCGTAAACGATGAAACAAATTATAATGTATCTTCGTGGGAATTTTAACCGGCGTGGCAGCCATACCTTTATACACCAACAAGTTGAACTCAAATAATAGGAATGAGAATTGACTGCGTTGGAATTCAGGTTGAGGGATCGCAACGCGAAAAGTCATTACTTCCTGTGCATTACAATTTACAAACTAACGCAATCAATCTCAAATTCTCCCAAAAGGCTTATGAAACGCTTGCTCGCTTGAGTAATGGGGGCAGATGCCGTTTACAGAAGGGGGGATTCTTGGAGAGTGTATTTGAGAGTCTGGTTTGAAAAACTCGTGCTAAATTACACTTTAGTATCAAGTTTGTCTTGAAGGGCTCTTTGAGAGTGTATTTGAGAATTTAGTTTGAAAAACTATTGCTAAATTACACTACAGCATCAATTTTGCCTTGTATTGTTCAGAATAGAAACTGGTGGCTTGAAGCTCTACTAGTGCCCCATTTTCAGTATTCAAAGCTCTTAGATTCTAATGTGATTATATGTCCGTCACTCGTTTCCCCGAACGTTCAATTGATAAGTAGAATACAGACATATTTATGCGGGAACACTCGATATATATCCAAGTAAATTTGTAATGTATGATCGAGAAGTATCCCTAAATCTGTATTCTGCACTCGACATCCCTAAACGTACGTACGTTCGTTTTGTAGACTCAAAGATGTTTACACTCGAACGCCAGGTTAATATTACCTATAAGAGGTTCATACTGGGAAATGTAAGCTCTTCACTCCGAGCTCACTACTCCGCTAGACAGTCTCACCCACCTTCCAGCAAAAAACTGCACATGAATTATATACACGCTAGTGTGGAGAACAGTGTCTAGAATCTCGCCAGACTAGTGACGTACCTGGTCAGTAACATAATAGCAGGTCGTATCTCCACGAGGAGAACCGGCTGCACAAGCACAGGCGTTTGGGCATCTAGTGCAGTTTTCTGTTTGAGAAGTATACTCAGGTGCAAGCTGATTCAAATACCACCCATGGCTGTACGAAAAGGTCACCACCGACCTCTAAAATGGTGAGCTCACAAGCTTGGTGCCACTCGTGCTAACTGTACAGTGGGTTCCAAGTGGAAAGTAAGCTTAAGCCTAGATCAGCGAACGATCAGAAGAAACCCTCAATACCACCGCCTCCTACTTTTTGTCGATATAGAGTCATGGCCTCCTCCATGGTGGCTGTGTCGCGCAGTTTCTCCCCTCGTCTCTTTCCAGATGGATGAGTGGACACATATTGTGCATACTCTGGTGCATTCTCCAGACTTCCTAACTTCTCATAGAAAGAAGGCGCCATCCTCGGATCGTATCCTGCTGCAGCCATCAGAATGAGGCCAATGTGATCCGCCTCTATCTCCATTCTGCAGACAGAACATACACAAGTTTCAGAGTTTATACAACATGTTCGCGCAAACGACCAATTCAACTGGTGACGTGGTGATCAAGGGGAGACCAGGACAGGTGACTTGTAAACCCTGAAGGGGTGATGAAAATTAAGCATCATCTTTATCAAGACTGCGGATTGGGAGTAAACTTAGTTTTAAAATAGTGAGACGACCAGGAGTTCCGACTCTAGGAAATAAAACTCAACCGAATACGAGGATATCATCGGAGACAAAATTAGTTCAGCACCAACCTTCTTGAAAATGGAAGCCTGAGAAGAAGCTCGGACACTGAGTTGACAAGACTAGGTACATAGAAGACAGACAAAACGGCCAATTGGATTGCTACAAGAAAGAGATTATGAGTGAGGGACTCGGCCGAATGTCGTGCAACTGCATGTCCCACCTGAACAATACAAACATATGTTAGTGATATATGAATCACTAATGGGAGAATGGGAGATGGGAGACTATTGGGGGAAGAAGCCGTTCACCGAACGTGGGATCCAAGACCTACTTGGGACTGAACCGATAACAACCGAAGACAATGACATGCATGCCGGCACGCGGATGCAAGCTGAAGTCAAGCTGATCCAAGCATGTAAATACAAGCGGAACATAAGCAAAATCGATCGAAAACAGAAACGGTCTGCTAAGAATATGAGCATCTTCTCTAGCTATTATTCACGGCAGCTACGCTGTTGGAATCATGAGGAGCAGATTCTCCAGCAACTTCGACCATAGACTCTACGATTACCACCTTCAGGCATCCAACAACGACAACTTTACAGCAAGTAACTGTTGGCATCAGACCTCATGTGCTAGTACAGTCGCAATTTCTGTATCAGATCGAAACTTCTTCAGAAGCCCCGTGAAAACCACAATCTTTCCTCCAGGTAAGCAGACTGCATTCATGATATCATCATCCACCACAATAACCTGCCACTTCATGCCCTCCAAGTGCTTTTTGAACCCTTCTTCACCTTTCTTCAAACCTTCTTTCCTGCTCTTGTCTACCCAGGCTTCATCTAGAGTATCGTTATGTGCGTGTGAATGATCTGCGTATGTGACTAACAGAGGTCCATCTGTCTTCTTTGTCACCGTTTCCCAGCCTGATCCCGATACGATATCTCCCAAATCATGTCCGCCCTTCTCCAACTCACCCCAGTCGGATGTATTTGTCCCTAGCATAAGTGCCTGTATGACTTCAGCTGCAATTCTGTGAACACGAAGAGTTTCAGGATGATTTGGTGGCAAGACTTTCTTCTTATACTCTTTAAGAAGCTGCAAAATGAGGACAAACAAAGGGCATCAGATGACAGTCTCCTATTTTATAAGTGGGTGCATGGACTCCATACGTGCGGAGGTTACAACCTCTCAAAATTTCCAGAAACAAGTTGAAGAGGACCCTAACATGTGAAAGTGTATACATGGGGCACTAACAAGCACGGGAGCTTCTTCTATTCATTACAGTACCATTTACAGCGTAGCTTGATCCTCAACCCCATGCTCCTAACAGGATTCTTCGATCCACATGCCAGTTTGACCTTCAAGTCGCAATGTTAAAAACAACATTCAAGATGGCCGAGTACAGATTGAAACGTTACCATCTTAAACCCTCGCTCGCCAATCGACTTTTCGAGTTCAGGCGAAACCAGCACAAAATGCTTCCTATGAGTATAAGGGACCGTTTCCAAATTCATCACATACGTTACACCTCCGAGTACAATAGCAACTCCAATCAATTGCATTGAGCGCGGGCTACTAAGCGTGTCCGACCAAGCCACTGGCCCCCGCCTTTTGAAGTGCTGTACCCCATGCTTGTCAACGTAATATGATCTCCATCCTCGAACATCACCTTTCAACCTTGCCGAATAACTAGACCCCGAATTCGACGTTGCTCTCCTGCCAACACTGTTCGAAGTTGATAACAGTCGAGTAGAAGCCCTACTTACGAAGTGAGATCTCAGTTCACCGCTCAGAGTCTGCAAACCACGATAAAAAATGGATGCATTTCTGATCCTAACCCCTCCCTGAAGGCTAAATGGAAGGTTATTGCCTCCTCCGCTCGGACTAAAGCGAGAAACATTCTGAGTACCACGAAAAGCAGTTCCTACGACTTCAGATGACGATACCGCACTCAGATTAAGAGCAAATTCTCCATTCCTTTTCGCCACTCCTGAAAGTTCTGCAATCTGAGAGCCCGAAACGAATCCCTTAGTCTTCTCTGCAACAAGCCGAAGAAGCTGTTTGACCTCGAACAAATTTCGAGCCATAATTCAATTTCCAAAGACCACAAAACTCCCGTGAACATCAGTGCAAGCTAAACCATCGAGAGTTCCGAAATCGATGGTAGTGACATTTATCCATTTGCGCTTCACAGCTCAATTACATGCAGGAGAGGGAAATTCCACGATCTGTCACGCTCACGCCTCCTGGATCTCAAAACTCTTCCAGCTGCCCAAAACCCTTCCTTCAATTGAAGGACAGGTAGCCCTTAGGCAGGAGCTACTTCTAAGCATTTTCGAGAAGGTTTAGATTTTCCTATACAAAACTGCACTAGAAATTCTAGATTTCGTCGTGATCTCAAGAGGGAAGGTTTCAGTCAAGAAACAATGAAACTACACACGAGGATTTTCCGCGAAGAAGGATTTTCTTAGGTGGTCTTTGCAAAGTTTACCCGCCGAGGACAAAGGAGGTTGAACTTTGTAGATGAGTCTCGTGTAGACATCACATGTAATTTATCATGCACATTTTGTTCACGGATGAGGTGCTAAGGAAGTGAAGATTTATGTTTAATGATCATCTATCCTCAACTTAGCTCCGATGGTGTTACGGAAGAAAAGAAGAGAAGGTGACCAAATAGAACACAAGAAAGAAGGATGAGAAGACCACATCAAGCCTTGCTAGGGAGAAGAAGGGAGGGACAAAAGAGGTAGAATAGGGCTAGGTTCCAATAGTATCAATATGAGAAAGAAGCCCTACCGCACCTAAGATATCCAAGTTCTGCAAGTCACAAGGTCTACAAACTAATGGAGTATTCAAAGAAGCATCATCTAGAGTGATTACTCTCCTATGGATCGCACCAGCCAATGCTCTTTGTAGAGCAATTGACACATGCTATCTAAAGTATGCTACAAAGTATGTGAATGAGACTAGTACACCATGTGTCATGAAGGGAGTACACTTTCCAAAGGATGTTGTACTCCATCTATTGTTGGTGGTCACGTTGAATGTAGCAATATGCAAGGATATGATCAATTTCATACTCCTCATGATCAATGATAGGGATGGGAGATTGACGGGGTTGGACACAAGAGGAAAAGGAAGATGGATTAGAAACAAAGGGTTTCAACTTGGAAATATGAAAGATAGGTTAGATTTTCATATGACAAAGTAAGGCAAGTCAATAAGCAACAAAAGAAATGATTTGGGTGACATCAAATGATCCTATCCAATTGGGAGTAAATTTATAGACTTGGCTATTAGAAGAAAGCATAACCTTATCACCAAGTTGAAAGGTGAGATCATGATAATGTTGGTCCATGTATTGTTTTTGCCAATTTTGAGCAACAAGGAGGTGAGATTTGACTTGTTATAAGAATTGGTATATTATGGTCAAGACGGTGGAAGTATGAGGGACATGAGATGGAGGAGGAGTAAGAAGGGAATCTGGAACAAGTGGGTTTTGGCAAAATTTAAGGAAGAAGAGAAAGAATTTGATGCTTTCTTGTTTGGAATTATTGTAGGTAAATTCAGTAGCTACAAAACATTCATCCCAACCGCTATGGTAAATGTTGACAAAGGTACAAAGCATATTCTCCAAGATGAAATTTGCACATTTGGTTTGTCTATCAGTTTGAGGATGTAAGGCCATGGACAAAGTAAGCTTGGTACCAAGTATCTGGAAGAGTGCTTGCCAAAATTTTCTATTGAATCAAGGATCTCGCTCAAAGATGAATACACAAGGCATCCTATGATGCTTGAAGACATTGTCAAAGTAGATCTAAGCCAATATTAGAGCATCTATTGTATCAAAGTTTGGTGCCAAATGGAGTTGCTTATTAATCTTATCTACAAACACCATGATGTTTTCGTGACCTTGCTTTGTCTTGATGAGATCTAAGCTCATGTCCTATCGAGCAGATGGGTGTAAAAGACCAAAACCGAGGAGAGAAATAGGAGAATGGAAACTCACATTGGGACACTTGAATGAGGGAAAACTCAGAATGCCTAGCATGAGCTTCGGCCTTAGTATTTATAGGTAGCATAGAAGACCCTTGAAGCTTCTGAAGAAGCTTCCTTGAGCCGCTTTCTTGGAGTGCAAGCCAAGTTAACTAGGAAGCTTCTCAAGAAGCTTCCTTCTAGAAGCCGCCTACTTGGCGTGCAAGCTAAGCTAGTTAGAAGCTTCTAGAAGCTTCCTTCTAGAATCTACCTGCTTAGGGCGCAAGTTATCTAGTTGGGAAGCTTCCTAAGAAGCTTCTTAGATGCTTCTAGAATATTCTAGGCTATTTCATCTTATTCTCTACTTCGTACGCCCGACTAACTTTGTCACTCAACTCCATATTGTTACATATTCCCCCGTTGCTAGTTGGTGACGTCCTCGTCGCCAGTGAAGCTTCGAATTCCTTGATGGCCATTTGTGCATTCTGGAGGTGAGAAAGAGGTTCCCATGTGGCATCATGAAGGGGATACCCTTTCCAAAGGACCTTGTACTCCGTATGTTGGTGACGGCCTCGTTGAATATGGCGACGTGCAAGGATACGATCAACTTCATACTCCTCATGATCATTGATAGAGATAGGAAGAGGAGGAGGTTGGACTCAAGAGGAAAAGGAAGAAGGGTTAGGAACAAAGGGTTTCAACTTGGAAACATGAAAGACAAGATGGATACGCATGTGACAAGGTAAGGCAAGTCGATAAGCAACAGGAAAGATAATGTGGGTGATATCAAAGGGTCCTATCCAATTGGGAGCAAGTTTACAAACTTGGGTATCAAGTGGGAGAGGGAGGTTACTAGAGGATACCATGACTTTATCACCAACTTCAAAGGTGAGATCATGACGATGATGGTCCGCATATTGTTTTTGGCGATTCTGAGCAACAAGGAGGTGAGATTTGGCTTGTTGGAGAGATTGGGATATAGTGGTCAAGAATGTAGAAGTACGAGGAACCTGAGAGGGAGGGGGAGCAAGAAGAGAATCTGGAACAAGCGGATCTTGGCCAAAATTGAGAAAGAAGGGAGAAAATCCAGTGCTTTCTTGTTTGGAATTGTTGTAGGCAAATTCTGTAGCTGCAAGACATTCATCCCAGTTGGTATGGTGGACATTGACAAAGGCCCGCAACATATCCTCCAATGTACGATTGGCGCGTTCGGTTTGTCCATCAATTTGAGGATGATAGGCCATGGACAAAGCAAGCTTGGTGCCGAGTATCTGGAAGAGTGCTTGCCAAAACTTCTCGGTAAATCGAGGATCACGGTCGGAGATGAGTACACGTGGCATCCCATGATGCTTGAAGACATTGTCGAAGTAGATTTGCGCTAAGGTTGGAGCATCCACGGTATCACAGGTTAGTGCCAGGTGGATTTGCTTACTAAGCTTATCCACAAACACCACAATTGCGGTGTGTCCTTGTTTTGTCTTTGGCAAGGATGTGATGAGATCCAAGCTCACATGCTCCCAACGAGCGGATGGAATGGCAAGTGGTTGAAGGAGTCCACTCGGCTTCTGGTTGTTGGCCTTGTTTCGTTGGCAACTCTCACATGATCGAACAAAGTCTCAACATCTCGTGTCATGTTGGGCCACCACCATTGGCGTTGGAGGGTGCCCAAGGTCTTGTCTACTCCCATGTGACCAGCTATTGGTAAATCATGGGCTTCTTGAAGGCGCACAAGTCGAAGATCACCTTTGGCTGGAACATAGATCTGGTCTTCATGGAATAAAAGGCCTTCCTTGAAGGAAAAGGTGTTGTACTCTTTGTCGCGTTCAAACGACCGTGTACCATTTGGAAGAAGGGATCTTGTTGTAGAGCTGATTGAAACTCATTATGGACCTTAGGGTCAATGGACACCGTTGTAATTGCCGTTGTGATGAGAGGAAGATACTTCAAATCAGGTCATCGTGATAGAGCATCGAGGATGACATGGAACCGACCTGGTTTGTACTCAAGTTTGATGTCAAACAATTGGAGTTGCTCTTCCCATCGATGATGCTGACTCTTCATGTGCTCCAAGTGTAAGGTCTGCAACAATGGTTTATGATCAGTTTGCATGATCACTTGTTTCCCCAAGAGGTAATGCCTCCATACCTTGGTGGCATATACCATTGCAAGTTGTTCCTGATCTTGAGCAGAGTAATTTCTTTCAGCTGTATTTAGTCGGCGAGACACAAAAGCGATAGGATGTAGTCCATCTGGAAATTCTTGTTGCAACACAGCTCCAATCGCAAAGTTAGAAGCATCAAAATCAACCACACAAGGTAGTTGAGGGTCATATGGTTGAAGAATGGGTCTTGAAGACACCATATGCTTTAACTTCTGGAATGCTTCTTCATGCTTGGTGGTCCACTGGAAGCTCGAGTTCTTTCCCAAGAGGTCAGTCAATGGTGCAGCTACGTGAGCATAATAGTGGATGAACCGTCGGTAAAAACTAGCCAATCCATTGAATGCTTGTACTTCTGTAGCATCCTTCGGGGTAGGCCAATCAATAATGGCCTTGATCTTCTCTTCTTCCATCTTGATCCCCTCTGATGAGATCTTATGACCCAAGAAGGTAACCTTCTTCTGCCAAAAAGCACACTTTGACTTCTTGCAGTAGAAATTCCACTGTCGTAGTCATTTTAGGACTTCTTGCACATGATTCACGTATTCTGCCTTTGTCCTGCTATAGATTAGAATATCATCTAAGAACACCACCATGGACCAATCCAATAGTCCCCCCAACACCCGATGCATCTGATCCATGAAGACTGCTGGAGCATTAGTGAGTCCAAAAGGTAGAACTCTCCATTTGAAATGTCCATACCTTGTGCAAAAGGCAGTCTTTTGCACGTCCTCTCCTTCAATAGGAATTTGCCAATGGCCGCTACAAAGATCCAGTTTGGAAAAGTAGCGTGCTCCACTTAGTTGATCTAGCAGGTCATCAATCCGAGGTAAGGGATATGCATTCTTCACGGTTTGCTTATTGAGTCCATGGTAATCAATACAGAAACAAAGTCCTCCATCCTTCTTTGGAACAAATAGTACCAGTGCTCCCCAAGGAGAGGTACTATGTCATATGAAATCCTTCTCCAACAACTCTGTAAGTGTTGTTCGCAACTCCTCCAACTCCTTTGGTAAGAGCCGATAGATTGGTCTACTCACTGGAGTACTCCCTAGCAATAACTCGATCTTGAAGGGCATACCTCAATCGGAGGGTAATCCCTTTGGCAGATCATCCGGAAACACATCTGCAAACTCCTGAACTATCTGATCAACCATTGCTTGATGAGGCTCTTGGCCCTCCTCAGATTGTTCTTGTGCAATCGGCTTGACCCACACCGCAAATACAGACTTATCTTCCTCCAAAGCTTGCTCTATGGCCGCTTCATTAACAAACTTCACTTCTAGGGACTCATCTCTCTTCCAAGCTTGATCTATGGTTGCCTTCTTGGCAAACCCTCCCATCTTGGGACTCATCTCCCTTCCAGATTTGCTCTATGGCTACCTTCTTGACAAACTTCCCATCTTGGGACTGACTATTCTTAGGCGTCTTACTCAGAGGTGCCAGACGACCTAATCGGAAATTTCTACCTTGGTGTTGTACTTGAATTTGTCGTTGGGTCCAATCAAATTGAACCTTATGACGTTCAAGCCAAGGTAGACCCAGAATGATATCATAGTGTAGAGGTGTCACTACAAACCTCATACACTCCAAATACTCCTTCCCAATCTTGAAGGTAACAAGATATGAGGTGCGGAATGCAGAACCTTTTCTACCATCCGCCATCATCAAACTACTTCCAAACACTGGCTTGATAGGAATACCCAATTCTGATGCTACTTGCATAGACATGCAATTTTTTGAACTTCCAAAATCAACCAAAATCCTACAACCCCGATTAGATATCATACCTTGCAAGTGAAGCAAACTTGCATAGGTCGAGCCTTCAATCTCATTGGAACTAATCAAGCTCCCAGTAGGCGGCTCGAAATCTCCTACTGGGATTCTTCGTTTCCTTGAACATTCTGTTCCACAAACTCCATCTGGGTAACTTGTCGGGGTTGCCCATTCCTAAGTGGACATTCAGCAATGCAATGTCCAACTTGGCGACAATAAAAGCAACCTCCATTTTGTCGTAATCTTTCTTTATCTGATGTGCCAAGTGGTCTTCGTTAGATAGCATCAATCTCCATTGGTATTGGTTCTTCCACTCGTGGTACTAGTAGGCTTTGTGTAGGTCAAGGTCAAGACCAAGTTGTCGCAACCAAGGAATCAAAACGCTCAGCCAATTGCATGGCTTCTTCTACATTTTGTGGCTCCCGCATGATCACCTCCAATTTGGTTCGTGACTTCAATCCTCACACAAATCGATCCAGAACTTCACCTTCTTGGATATCTGGAATTTGCATGATGATGTTTAGAAATTGTGTGATGTAGCTTCTCACTGAACCAATCTGCCTCAACTCCGCCAATTTATCTCGTGCGGCTCGGGTGGCATTTATAGTTTGAAATCGACCAAGTATTGCATCCTTGAATTCCGCCCATATCGAAATTGGTGTAGCAATTTGTCGTTCAGCTCTTTCCACTCGGAATCGCCACCAAAGTTTTGCCACGCCATCCAATTGGCTAGAAGCCAAGAGAATTTGTTTCCGCTTGTCTTGAAGATTGGTGGCTTCAAAGTAACATTTGCAGTCAAACACAAAATTCTCCACTGTGCCTAGAAGATTCTTGCCTTCAAACACCTTGGATTTTGGAAATCAAATGCGATCTTCTCCATCTCGAACTGGCGCTCTATCTATCTGTTCTCGTCGTTGCTGGTCTCATTCATCCAACAATTGAGTAAGATGCTCAATTTGTTGTTGCATTGCAAGGATAACATCCTGTATTGCGGCCATCGTTACTACTCTATTCTACAACACTCAATTATCTAGTTGATTAAAACATAGATACAACACGTCCACCATTCTCCATAAGTCACAACTGGAAGTATCAAGGGTTCCTCTGACACGGTGATCATGTGTAGAAAATCCTGCCCAAAGCGCGAGGTGATGAATTGTGTGAAACGATGCTTTGGTAATATCTAGACATGAAAGTCCCAATGGTTTGGTGGAAGTGGATTTGGTGGTCCATAAATTCCATCCATCCCATTCTTGCTCTGATACCAATGTAAAAGACCAAAACCGAGGAGAGAAATAGGAGAATGAAACTCACATTGGGACACTTGAATGAGGGAAAACTCCAAATGCCTAGCATGAGCTTCGGCTTTGGTATTTATAGGTAGCATACAAGACCCTTGAAGCTTCTCAAGAAGCTTCCTTGAGCCACTTTCTTGGAGTGCAAGCCAAGTTAACTAGGAAGCTTCTCAAGAAGCTTCCTTCTAGAAGCCGCCTACTTGGCGTGCAAGCTAAGCTAGTTAGAAGCTTCTAGAAGCTTCCTTCTAGAAGCTACCTGCTTAGGGCGCAAGTTATCTAGTTGGGAAGCTTCCTAAGAAGCTTCTTAGATGCTTCTAGAATATTCTAGGCTATTTCATCTTATTCTCTACTTCGTATGCCCGACTAAATTCGTCACTCAACTCCATATTGTTACAGATGGGAAGTGGTTGAAGGAGTCCACTCAATTTTTAGTTGTTGGCCTTGTTGTATTAGTAGCTCTCACAAAATTTGACAAACTCTCAAACATCGTGTGCCATGTTGGGCCACAACCATTGGCATTGTAGAGTACCCAAGGTCTTGTCCACACCCATGTGACCAACAATAGGTAGGTCATGGGCTTCTTGGAAGTACATAAGTTGTAGATCACCTTGGTTGGAACATAAATCCAATTCTCACAAAATAGAAGACCTTTCTTGAAGGAGAAGGTGTTATATTCCTTGTCATGTATTGCAAGATTACCTTGTACCATCTCCAAGAAGGGGTCTTGTTATAAAATTGTCCTAAATTCAATTTGGACTTTTAAGTTGATTGACAATATCATAATTTCTATCGTGACAAGAGGAAGAGACTTCAAATCAAGTTATTGTGATAGGGTATCAAGAATGATATGGGACCTACCAAGTTTGTATTCAAGTTTGAGGTCAAAAACTATAGTTGCTCCTCCAATCAATAATGTAATGTCTACAACAAGGATTTTTTATTGATGCACATGATCACTTGTTTCTCATGAGATAATGCCTCCATACCTTGGTGGCGTATACCATTGCCATTTGTTCTTGATCTCAAGCAAAGTAATTCCTTTGTGTAGTGTTTAGTTGACAAGACACAAAGGCAATGAGATGTAATCCATTTGGAAATTTTTGTTGCAACAAAACTCCAATGGCAAAGTTAGAAGCATCAAAATCAACTACACAAGGTAGTTGAGGATCATATGGTTGAAGAATAGGTCTTGAAGACACCATATATTTCAGCTTCTAGAATACTTCTTTGTACTTGGTGGTCCATTGAAAGCTTGACGTCTTTCACAAAAGGTCGATCAATGGTGCAACCACATGAGCATAATAGTGGATGAATCGTTGGTGAAAATTTGCCAATCCATTACATACCCATACTTTTATGGTATCCTTTGGAGTAGGCCAATCAGTAATGGCCTTGATTTTCTCCTCTTCCATCTTGATCTCCTTTTATGAGATCTTATGGCTCAAGAAGGTACCTTCCTTCTACCAAGAAGGCATACTTTGACTTCTAGCAATAAAACTTCCATTGACGTAATCATCTTAGCACTTTTTCATGTGATTTTTGTGTTCTATCTCCATCTTATTATAAATTAAAATATAATCCAAGAACACCATCATGTACCAATCCAATAGTTGATCCTTCTTTGGAACAAATAGTATTGGTGCTTCCCAAAGAGATGTAATATATTGTATGAAATCCTTGTCCAACAACTCCATCATTCTTGTTTGAAGCTCATGTAACTCCTTTGGTGAGAGCCAATAGATTGGTCTACTCACTAGAGTACTTTTTGGCAATAACTCAATCTTGAAGATCATACCACGATAAGAAGGTAATCCCTTTGACAAATCATCCTGAAACACATTTGAAAACTCTTGAACTATTTGATCAACCATTGCTTGATGAGGCTATTTGACCTCCTTAGATTCTCCATGCGCAATTTGCTTTAATCCACACCATCAAAAAAACTTATCTTCTTCCAAAGCTTGCTCTATGGTTGCTTTATTGACAAACTCCTCATCTTGGACTGACTATTCTTGGTGTCTTGCTCAAAGGTGCCAGACAACTTAAGCATTAATTCTTACCTTGGTGTTGTACTTAAATTTATCATCAATTCTAATGAAATTGAACACTATAATTTCAAGCCAAGATAAACCTAAAATGACATCATAGTGTAGAGGTACCACTACAAACCTCATACACTCCAAATATTCTTTCCCAATCTTGAATGTAACAAGGTGTGAAGTATAAAATGTAGAACCCTTGCTACTATCTGTCCTCATCAATCTATTTCTAATTATTGGCTTGATATAAATACTCAATTCCTTTGCTAATTGTATGGACATGCAATTCTCTAAAATTCCAAAATCAACCAAAATCCTAAAACCACAATCAAATATCATACCTTGCAAGTGAAGCAAACTTGCACATGTTGAGCACTCAATTCCATTAGAACTAATCAAGTTCTCAATAGTTGGCTTGAGTTCCCTATTGAGATTCCTTGTTTCCTTGATCCTCACTCTCCATGAATTCCATTTGGATGATTTATTAGGCTCGTCCATTCTTGAACATTTAACAATGTGATGCCCAATTTGGCAACAATAAAAGTAGCTGCCATTTTGTCACCATCTTTCCTTATCTATAGGCCCAAGTGGTTTTTGTTGGATGGCATCAATCTCCATTGGTGCCGGCTTTTCCACCCATATATAATGTGTAGGGAGGTTTTATGAAGATCAAGACCAAGAAGTTGCAACTAGAGAATCAAAGCGCTCAACTAATTGCATGGTTTCCTTCAAGTCTTTGGGCTCTCACATGGTCACTTCTAATTTGATGTGTGACTTCAAGCCCCTCATGAATTGATAACAAAGCTTCACCTTCTAATATATCTAGAATTTTTATTATGGTGTTCTGGAATTGAGTGATGTAACTTCTTACAAAACCAATCTATTTCAATTTTTCCAACCTATCTTGTGTA
The DNA here is from genome assembly GCA_948567375.1 of Lunularia cruciata. Classification (NCBI taxonomy): domain Eukaryota; kingdom Viridiplantae; phylum Streptophyta; class Marchantiopsida; order Lunulariales; family Lunulariaceae; genus Lunularia; species Lunularia cruciata. The sequence goes on along the minus strand of OX419762.1, from coordinate 12,901,750 downwards.
GCTTGTGTGACATTTATAGTTTTGCATTGCCTAATTATTACACTCTTGAATTCTTTTTATGTCAAGATTGGTGCAACAATCTTCCATTCAACTTGCTCCACTCAAAATTGCCACCATAGGTTTGTCATTCCACCCAATTAGCTTGAAGCCAAGAGAATTTGTCTCTATTTATCTTGAAGATTTCTAGCTTCAAAATAAAGTTCACAATCAAACACAAAAATCTCCCCAATGCTTGAGAGGTTCTTGCCTTCTAATAACTTAGGTTTTGGAAATTGTATGTGATCTTTTCCTTCTTGAATTGGTGCTCTCTCTACATGCTCTCATCATTGATGATCTTGTTCTTCCAACAATCAAGAAAGGTGCTTGATTTTTTAATGCATGGTAATGAAAAATTTGTACATTGCCACCATGGCTATTACTCTATCAACTACCTACAATTTATTTAAGTTGACTTGTGGATGCAACATGTCCATGGCTCTCCATAAGCTACAATTAGAAGTATCAAGGGTTGATCAAACAAGGTGATCACACTCAAAAGATCTTGCCCAAAGCGTGAGATGATGAACTATGTAAAATGATGTTTAGTTAGTACATGAACATGAAAATCCCAATGGTTTGGAAAAAATGGAGTTGGTGGTCCATAAATTCCATCCATTCAATTTATGCTCTAATATCAATGTAAAAGACCAAGGAGAGAAATAGGAGAATGGAAGATCAAAAATCACATTGGGATTATTGAATGAGTGAAACTCCAAATGCTTAGCATGAGCTTGGGCTTTTGTATTTATAGAGAATATACAAGGCTCTTGAGAAGCTTCCTAAAAACCCTCTTCTTAGAGTGCAAGCAAAGTTAATCAAGAAGCTTCTTTCTAGAAGTTGTCTACTTGGCGTGCAAGCTAAGCTAGCCAAGAAGTTTCCCAAGAAGCTTCTTTCTAGAAACTACCTACTTGGCATGCAAGCTAAGCTAGCAAGGAAGCTTCCCAAGAAGCTTTCTCTTAGAAGTCATCACTTGGTATGCACATTACATAATACTTAGAAGGTACCAAGTAGCTTTCTAGATGCTTCTAGAATATTCTTATAATCTTTGGCTAATTTCTCTTGTTTGCTACTTCATTAGTCTCAACTAACTCATCAATAAACTCCATATTTTTACAAATCTAATGTATATGTATTCTCCTTCTATTTTGAATGTGGTGTCAAAGTTCTTGTAGTTTCTATATTGCATGGCTCTAAAGGCATCCACAAAGGCTAGCATTCCTAATAAACATTGCTTTTATCAACTTGAATTGAGTAGAAATGGGAATATATCCTTTGATCTCATTAAAACTCATATTGAAATATACTAACATGGTAAGTTGCACCTAAGGAAGTGGAATTACTCCAAATAAGATATTCTTGGATACATCACGAGACTCCACCACCAATAGTTTGGACATGTGAGAAGGTATTGAACCATTAAGGAGATCGCATTCCATGAAGATTACCCAGGTACTTAGTGCTTGTAAAATTGTTATTTTGTACATCAAAGGAAATCTAGATGGAGAAAATGTATGTTAGGACAAGCTCTTGACCTTTTGTTGACTCCACTATCTCCTTGTCAAGTGCATTCCCTTCACCATTGGAGTTTATATTTTTCATGTTCATAAAATCATGCATTTTTTATAAGTTTCCAAGAAGAATTCCATAGGATTTGTTGTTTGAAAGGTACAACACCTAAAGGAGGTTGATAGTGGGAACCAATAGAGAAACAAGCCAACTAAGTTACTTGAATGCACAATACAAACGTGGAAGGAGCTGATTATGTTCCTAAAACTTGTTGGTAAGGAATTGTGGAAAAATTTATAGCTCAAGTCAAGCATTAATAAGCTTTTGTAGTTACTTAATGCAGAAATTTGTTAGCTAGAGTAATTGTTATCAATGAATGTACTCAATGTTTGAGGTTGGTTGGATTTGCACCAATGAATTTTTTGCTATCAAGTTTTGAGTTTCAGTAGGGATGAAAGGTTTTTAATGTTGGATGGTATGATTCCTTCTAATTCATTATGAGAAACATCCAAAACTTGAAAAGTATACGGACCCCCAATCTTGAGGAATAACTCTTGATAATTGGTTTTGGTAAAGGCTAAAAACCATAAGATTCTTTAAATCAAGTTAAACTGTATACCACCTGAAAGTCACTTCCACTCAAGATCTAGATCTACCATAGACAAAAAATTCCCCCAATTAGATGTAGCCTTCTAGTAAGATTGTTATTGAAGACCACAAGTCTTTGCAACTTTGAAAAATTTCACAAAATTGTTGCATGTCAATGCATTACCATATAAGAAAATGTCTTCTTATTCCCCCCAATTCTCTCAACTCAACTTGTATGTGGAATGCAAATTTGTTTGTGGAGAGGTAGAGGGTTTGCAACTTTGTAAAATTCCACAAGGATGTAGGAATGTTGCTTGTCAATGCATTTTCATATAAGGAAAGGTATTCAAACTCAATGCATTTTCATATAAGGAAAGGTATTCAAACTCAGCTTGTATGTGGCCTACTAATTTGTTTCTGGAGAGGTTGATAATTTGTGACTTTGAATAATTCCTCAAGGATGCATGATTTTGCATGTCAATGCATTCCCACATGAGGAAAGGAATTCCAATATCCCCAATGCTCCCAACTTAGCTAGTATGTGGCTGCCAATTTATTTGTGGAGAGGTCAACGATTTGCAACTTTACATAATTTCCCAAGGAAGCAAGAATGTTGCTTATCAATGCATTTCCATACAAGGGAGGGTATTCCAACTTCCCTAAATCTCCCAACTCAATTATTATGTGGCTTGCTAATTTTTTTGTGGAGATTTTGAGGCCTTGCAACTTTGAAGAATTTCCCAAGGATGTAAGAATATTGATTTTCAATGCATTCTCATTTAGGTGAAAATTTTGCAGTTGCCTCAATTCTTCCAACTTAGTTGGTATGTGGCTTACCAATTTGCTCATGGAGAGGTCAAGGATTTGACACTTTCCACAATTGTCCAAGGATGTAGGAATGTTGCAAGTCAATGCACTCCCATAAAGGAAAGGTATTCCAATTCTCTAATTCTTCCAGCTCAATTGGTACATGGCTTGCCAATTTGTTTGTGGAGAGGTCAAGGTTTTGAAAATTTAAATTATTTCCCAAGGATGCAAGAATGTTGCTTGTCAATGCATTCCCAAACAAGAAAAGGTATTCCAACTCCTCCACTACTCCCAACTCAACTAGTATGTGGCTTGCCATTTTGTTTGTGGAGAGGTCAAGGCTTTGCAACTTTGAGCAATTTTCCAAGGATATAAGAATGTGGCTTTGCAATGCATTCCCAAATAAATGAAAATTATTCCAACTCCTTCACTTCTACCAACTTAATTGGTATGATGCTTGCCATTTTGTTTGTGCAAAGGTCAAGGCTTTACAACTTTGAACAATTTCCCAAGGATGCAAGAATGTTACTTATCAATGCATTCCCATGTAGAGAAAGATATTCCAATTCCACCATTCTCCCAAGTCAAACTATATGTGGCATGTCAATTTGTTTGTGGAGAGGTCAAGGTTTTGCAACTTTTCACAATTTTCTAAAAATACATGAATATTTCCTATCTACATTCCCATATAGGGAAAGGTATTCCAACTTGCCTAATTCTCTCCACTCAATTGATATGTGGCATGCTAACTTGTTCATGGAAAGGTTTAGGCTTTCCAACTTCACACATTTTCCCAAGGATGGTAGAATGTTGCATGTAAAAGGTATTCTAACTTGCACAATCCTTCAAACTCCATTGGTATGTGGCCTGCCAATTTGTTTTTGGAGAGGTTAAGGGTTGGTAACTTGAAAAATCTTACCAAGATGTAAGAATGTTGCACATCAAAGCATCTTCATTCAGGTAAAGAGTTTGCAACTACACAAATTCTCCCAACTTAGATGATATGCTTCACATCAACTTGTTGTGGGAAAAATCTGTATTGCATAAATTGTAGTGATACACCATCAATATAGGAATAGTACACATTATTGTGTTGTGGTTTGCATAGCCTATGAAAAAGTAAACTAGTGTGGTTTATCTCCAAAAAGACTGAATAGGTTGTATGATAGATCCCACGGTTGAGCTATTGTCATGTGAGCAATCTATGTGTAAAAGACCAAAACTGAGGAGAGAAATAGGAGAATGGAAACTCACATTGGGACACTTGAATGAGGGAAAATTCCAAATGCCTAGCATGAGCTTCGGCTTTGGTATTTATAGGTAGCATACAAGACCCTTGAAGCTTCTCAAGAGCTTCCTTGAGCCGCTTTCTTGGAGTGCAAGCCAAGTTAACCAAGAAGCTTCTCAAGAAGCTTCTCAAGAAGCTGCCTACTTGGCGTGCAAGCTAAGCTAGGTAGAAGCTTCTAGAAGCTACCTGCTTAGAGCGCAAGTTAACTAGTTGGGAAGCTTCCCAAGAAGCTTCTTAGATGCTTCTAGAATATTCTTGGCTATTTTGTCTTATTCTCTACTTTGTAAGCCCGACTAACTTCATCGCTAAACTCCATATTGTTATATATTCCCTTGCCGCTAGTTGGTGACGTCCTCGTCGCCAGTGAAGCTTTGAATTCCTTGATGGCCATCTGTACATTTTGGAGGTGGGAAAGAGGTTCCCATGTGGCATCATGAAGGGGATACCCTTTCCAAAGGACCTTGTACTCTGTATGTTGGCGACGGCCTTGTTGAATATGGCAACTCCAAAGGATACGATCAACTTTGTACTCCTCATGATCATTGATAGGAACAGGAAGAAGGGGAGGTTGGACTTGAGAGGAAAAGGAAGAGGGGTTAGGAACAAAGGGTTTCAACTTGGAAACATGAAAGACATGATGGATACGCATGTGACAAGGCAAGGCAAGTCGATAAGCAACAGGAGAGATAATGTGTGTGATATCAAAGGGTCCTATCCAATTAGGGGCAAGTTTACAAACTTGGGTATCAAGTGGGAGAGGGAGGTTACTAGAGGATACCATGACTTTATCACCAACTTCAAAGGTGAGATCACAACGATGGTGGTCCGCATATTGTTTTTGGCAATTTTGAGCAACAAGGAGGTGAGACTTGGCTTGTTGGAGAGATTGGGATATAGTGGTCAAGAATGTGGAAGTATGAGGAACCTGAGAGAGAGGGGGAGCAAGAAGAGAATCTGGAACAAGCTGATCTTGGCCAAAATTGAGAAAGAAGGGAGAAATCCGGTGCTTGCCTATTTGGAATTGTTGTAGGCAAATTCTACAGCTGCAAGACATTCATCCCAGTTGGTATGGTGGACATTGACAAAGGCCCGCAACATATCCTCCAATGTACAATTTGCGCGTTCAGTTTGTCCATCAGTTTGAGGATGATAGGTCGTGGACAAAGCAAGCTTGGTGCCGAGTATCTGGAAGAGTGCTTGCCAAAACTTCCTGGTAAATCAAGGATCACGGTCGGAGATGAGTACGCATGGTATCCCATGATGCTTGAAGACATTGTCGAAGTAGATTTGCGCTAAGGTTGGAGCATCCACGATATCACAAGTTGGTGCCTAGTGGATTTTCTTACTAAGGTTATCCACAAATACCACGATTGCGGTGTGTCCTTGTTTTGTCTTTGGCAAGGATGTGATGAGATCCAAGCTTACATGCTCCCAGTGAGCAGATAGAATGGCGAGTGGTTGAAGGAGTCCACTCGGCTTCTGGTCGATGGCCTTGTTAAGTTTGCAACTCTCACATGATCGGACAAAGTCTTGAACATCTTGTGTCATGTTGGGCCACCACCATTGGCGTTGGAGGGTGCCCAAGGTCTTGTCCACTCCCATGTGACTAGCTATTGGTAAATCATGGGCTTCTTGAAGGCACAAAAGTCGAAGATCACCTTTGGCTAGAACATAGATCTAGTCTGCATAGAATAAAAGGCGTTCCTTGAAGGAGAAGGTTTTGTACTCCTTGTCGCATGCTGTCAGACGACCATGTACCACTTGGAAGAAGGGATCTTGTTGTAGAGCTGATTGAAACTCAGTATGGACCTTAGGGTCAATGGACACCGTTGTAATTGTCGCCGTGATGAGAGGAAGAGCCTTCAAATTAGGTCGTTGTGATAGGGCATTAGGGATGACATGGAACCGACCTGGTTTGTACTCAAGTTTGATGTTAAACAATTGGAGTTGCTCTTCCCATCGATGATGCCGACTCTTCATGTGCTCCAAAGTGTAAGGTTTGCAACAATGGCTTGTGATCAGTTTGCATGATCACTTGTTTCCCCAAGAGATAATGCCTCCATACCTTGGTGGCATATACCATTGCAAGTTGTTCCCAATCTTGAGCAGAGTAATTTCTTTCAGCTGTATTTAGTTGGCGAGACACAAAGGCAATAGGATGTAGTCCATCTAGAAATTCTTGTTGCAACATAGCTCCAATTGCAAAGTTAGAAGCATCAAAATCAACCACACAAGGTAGTTAAGGATCATATGGTTGAAGAATGGGTCTTGAAGACACCATATTCTTTAACTTCTGGAATGCTTCTTCATGCTTGGTGGTCCACTGGAACTTCAAGTTCTTTCCCAAGAGGTCAGTCAATGGTGCAGCCACGTGAGCATAATGGTGGATGAACCGTCAGCAAAAACTAGCCAATCCATTGAATGCTCGTACTTCTGTGGCATCCTTCGGTGTAGGCCAATCAATAATGGCCTTTATCTTCTCTTCTTCCATCTTGATCCCCTCTGATGAGATCTTATGACCTAAGAAGGTAACCTCCTTCTGCCAAAAAGCGCACTTTGACTTCTTGCAGTAAAATTTCCACTATTGTAGTCGTCTTAGGACTTCTTGCACATGATTCACATGTTCTGCCTTTGTCCTGCTATAGATAAGGATATCATCTAAGAACACCACCACGGACCAATCCAATAGTCCCTCCAACACCCAATGCATCTGATCCATGAAGACTGCTGGAGCATTAGTGAGTCCAAAAGGTAAAACTCTCCACTCGAAATGTCCATACCTTGTGTGAAAGGCAGTCTTTTGCACATCCTCTCTTTCAATAAGAATTTGCCAATAGCCGCTACAAAGATCCAGTTTGGAAAAGTAGCGTGCTCCACATAGTTGATCTAGCAGGTCATCGATCCGAGGCAAGGGATATGCATTCTTCACGGTTTGCTTATTGAGTCCACACTAATCAATACAAAAAAGAAGTCCTCCATCCTTCTTTGGAACAAATAGTACCGGTGCTCCCCAAGGAGAGGTACTATGTTGTATGAAATCCTTCTCCAACAACTTTGTAAGTGTTGTTCGCAACTCCTCCAACTCCTTTGGTGAGAGCCGATAGATTGGTCTACTCACAAGAGTACTCCCTGGCAATAACTTGATCTTGAAGGGCATACCTCGATCGGAGGGTAATCCTTTTGGCAGATCATCCGAAAACACATCTACAAACTCCTGAACTATCCGATCGACCATTGCTTGATGAGGCTCTTGGCCCTTCTCAGATTGTTCTTGTGCAATCGGCTTGACCCACACCGTGAATACAGACTTATCTTCCTCCAAAGCTTGCTCTATGGCCGCTTCATTAACGAACTTCCCTTCCAAGGACTCATCTCTCTTCCAAGCTTGATCTATGGTTGCCTTCTTGGCAAACTTCCCATCTTGGGACTCATCTCCCTTCCATATTTGCTCTATGGCTACCTTCTCGACAAACTTCCCATCTTGGGACTGACTATTCTTAGGCATCTTACTCAGAGGTGCCAAACGACCTAATTGGAAATTACCTTGGTGTTGTACTTGAATTTGTCGTCAGGTCCAATTGAATTGAACCTTATGACGTTCAACCCAAGGTAGACCTAGAATGATATCATAGTGTAGAGATGTCACTACAAACCTCATACACTCCAAATACTCCTTTGCAATCTTGAAGGTAATAGGATGCGAGGTGCAAAATGTAGAACCCTTTCTACCATCCGCCATCATCAAACTACTTCCAAACACTGGCTTGATAGGAATATCCAATTCCTTTGCTACTTGCATAAACATGCAATTCTCTGAACTTCCTGAATCAACCAAAATCCTACAACCCCAATTAGATATCGTACCTTGCAAGTGAAGCAAACTTGTATAGGTCAAGCCTTCAATCCCATTAGAACTAATCAAGCTCCCAATAGGTAGCTCAAACTCTCCTACTAGGATTCTTCGTTTCCTTGATCATTCTGTTCCACAAACTCCATCTGGGCAACTTGTCGAGGTCACCAATTCCTAAGTGGACATTCAGCAATGCGATGTCCAACTTGGCAACAATAAAAGCAACCTCCATTTTATCGTAATCTTTCTCTATCTGTTATGCCAAGTGGTCTTTGTTCGATAGCATCAATCTCCATTGGTACCGGTTGTTCCACTCATGCATGGTGTACTGGTAGGCTTTGTGTAGGTCGAGGTCGAGACCAAGTTGTTGCAACCAAGGAATCAAAACGCTCAGCCAATTGCATGGCTTCTTCTACGTTTTGTGGCTCCCGCATGCTTACCTCCAATTTGGTTTGTGACTTCAATCCTCGCACAAATCTATCCAGAACTTCACCTTCTTGGATATCTGGAATTTGCATGATGATGTTCTGAAATTGTGTGATGTAGCTTGTCACTAAGCCAATCTGCCTCAACTCCCCCAATTTATCTTGTGCGGCTCAGGTGGCATTTATAGTTTGAAATAGACCAAGTATTGCATCTTTGAATTCCGCCCATGTCAAAATCGGTGTAACAATTTGTCGTTCAGCTCTTTCTACTTGGAATCGCCACCAAAGTTTTGCCACGCCATCCAATTGGCTAGAAGCCAAGAGAATTTGTTTCCGTTCGTCTTGAAGATTGGTGGCTTCAAAGTAACGTTTGCAGTCAAACACAAAATTCTCCACTGTGCCTGGAAGATTCTTGCCTTCAAACACCTTGGGTTTTGGAAATCGAATGTGATCTTTTCCATCTCGAACTCGTGCTCTGTCTATTTGTTCTTGTCGTTGTTGGTCTTGTTCATCCAACAATCGAGTAAGATGCTCAATTTGTTGTTGCATTGCAAGGGAACACGTTCACCATTCTCCATAAGTTACAATTGGAAGTATCAAGGGTTCCTCTGACACGGTGATGATATGTAGAAAATCGTGCCCAAAGCGTGAGGTGATGAATTGTGTGAAACGATGCTTTGGTAATATCTGGACATGAAAGTCCCAATGGTTTGGTGGAAGTGGATTTGGTGGTCCATAAATTCCATCCATCCCATTCTTGCTCTGATACCAATATAAAAGACCAAAACCAAGGAGAGAAATAGAAGAATGGAAACTCACATTGGGACACTTGAATGAGGGAAAACTCCAAATGCCTAGCATGAGCTTTGGCTTTGGTATTTATAGGTAGCATACAAGACCCTTGAAGCTTCTCAAGAGCTTCTTTGAGCCGCTTTCTTGGAGTGCAAGCCAAGTTAACCAAGAAGCTTCTCAAGAAGCTTCCTTCTAGAAGCCACCTACTTGGCGTGCAAGCTAAGCTAGTTAGAAGCTTCTAGAAGCTACCTGCTTAGAGCGCAAGTTAACTAGTTGGGAAGCTTCCCAAGAAGCTTCTCAGATGCTTCTAGAATATTCTAGGCTATTTTGTCTTATTCTCTACTTCGTAAGCCCAACTAACTTTGTCGTTAAACTCCATATTGTTACACTATGTACATGTATATGATGGGCCACATGGATTATGATCTTGTCTTCTTTGAGAAGTTCTTAGGTATATAGTTGGTGGATAGTTGGGAGGAAGGTGTGTTTTAGTTTGAGGAGTCTCAAGTGAAAGGAGGATGTTAGGAGTGAGAGTTGTAATAGAGAGCAAGCATTAGAGAGTGAGAGGAAGCATTTGAGTAGGAGATACCTCATGCTCCTAGTCTGCCACTCTCAGATCCTTTTCTCATTAGACTTCAGATTCTACACCGCAACGGCTTATGGGATTGGATGGTGGCACGTTTTGGGGCAGTATTCATAGAGTTTGATGATGGAAAACCGAGATTCTATTGTCCATTCTATGCTTACTTACAAGCAAGTCTGCAACTTGACAATCTATATGCTCTTGTAGATGAAGAATGATTCAATTTTTCCCATGAGCTTCAAGGTAGAGTTATGGGGTCCACTTATCAAAAAGTGAAGAGGCTAAATGATAAAATTGCAAGAGATTGGGTTCCAAGAAGAGAAGTTGGGAGTTTTTGGACCATGAAAGGAGTTTGAGAGTGCATTGGAGGAAAGAATACCATGGTTGCAGAGAAGAGCTAACATGCTATAATTTGAAGATTAAAATAAAGTGATTTGAGCAAATTCTCTAAGAGATATGATTGATTGAATTAATGGGGGTAGAATTCATACCCAAGAGCACAAAATAGGTGATTCAAAGAGCTTCATGATACATATTCATGATCTGTCAGTTGGATCAAAGAGTTAACAAAGTGCTATACTATTAAGCTCAAGAAATGTTCAGGTTTGATTAATCTCAAATCAGATCTGGCCAATTGAAGTTGGAGCTTTGGAAAGTGAAGAGTTGGAGATGAGATGTTGATCAGGTTTGAAGATTTGGTCACTCCTAAAGTTGTGTTCTGAATCACCTTGTGAAAATTTCTAATATTTTGGTGGCTAGAGTTTTCACTTTTGTGTAAAGGTTTCATATGAATTCTTCAAATAGAAAATTCAGGGTCTTGGATCAAGCATACTTGGGTCTGTAGAGCTCACAAGTTAGCCCAGCTTAGGAATTGATCCATATCTTTGGTTTGGGGTTGGATTAAGGTACTAAAATTTAGATAGGTTTAGACAAGGATACAAACAGCTAGTGTGAAAAGTTTAGTTGACTTGAGAGTGAGAGCTAATGCAACAAACTCTATTTAAAATACTATCATAAGCTTGGTAGAGCATTTCTATCTTCTATTATGATTGAGTGTCAATTCTCCAATTTGTGTATCTATGATTGAGGGTTTTAGGTTTTTGGAGTGTTCATGAGGATGAACTGCACCTCTGATCCAGAAACTTGAGGAAAGCTACCCAGAACCAGGAGCAAAATCTAAATTAGGGTGCTCGGAATTAGGGTGAAACTATAGAAAATTGGCCAAGTTTGAGAGCTTTTCAGGGGACCTATATTGATCAAATCGTGGTTTATTTTATATCATTGGAAGGCCTATCTCACAAGCTTTCTATTAAATCCAAGAACAATGGAATAAAATTCATATCAAGAAAGTTATGCTTATCTAAGTTACATAGAATTTTCCTCATCAAAAAGATATAGGATTACACCACTTTGAGTACAAATTGGTTGAAGGTTAAAGTGCATATTGGAAGAAGCTTTGATTACAAGTTAAAATTAGCTTGATGATAGAGCAAGAGGGCTTTGAAGCTCAATTCTAACAAAAAGCACAAAGAGTTGTTGTTGACTTCTTGTGATTGGATCCTCTTTGTGCTTGCATGTTTGTTTGTACGCCCAGTTGGTTTTGATTGGTATGCGAACATTTTGCTTAGGTTCTTTCCTTCTAAGAGTGTTGTGTATTTCTCCTTGGTAATGTTGGAAGTGATGACCAACAGACCAGGAGTGAGTGTTATGATGACAGGTTAGGTTGCTCGTTACTACTCTACCCGATAGCAAGAATACCAAAACCTAGAGTGAAGGGTTCTACTAGTTAGGTTCTACAGGCGCTCAAACTAGTAGGCATAGGTTATCTACAATGTGTGATCTATAGGCTCCACAGCAGCACCTTGTGTGTTCCCAAAGAGAGAAAAGCAAAGTACGACAAGGTCAAAAAAAATTACAAAATCAAGAGAGATTGTGTGCTATCTAGAACAATATGCTAAATCCAGTAATGTTGTGTGTAAGATCATTTTAGAACAAAACCAAATTTTGCAACTCACTAAATTCCCATAACTTTATTGGTATTTTTCCTATCAAGTGTTTCTCATTAAGATCAAGTTCCTTTATAAAAGTCAAGTTACTAAAGACTTAGGAATTTAACTTGAAATTTTGAGTTTTTGGACAAATTCAAATGTTGAAGAGAGGTAATATCGCATAATAAAGAGAGAAATTCACCACCAACTTGTATATCGTTCACATGAACCCTTGAAAACTTGGAAACCCGCCTAATGCAAAGTTGTAATGTATACCCTTCCATAAACACAAATTTTTGTCATTCAATTTCCAATTGGCCAATCCTTCACGTGGATTGTCAATGGAAAATTTGAACTCAATCATTATATGGACATCATAAAGACTGATTAACTTACTTGCAACACATTGGTGCAAAACTGTAAAACTATCTTGGATAGCTACATCTCAAATAGCAACGAGATTTGATCCCATCTTTTCTCTAATTTTTGGTGTTGTAGCAACTATTTCAAGATTCATGCCACACTTGATATTATCTCGACCGAGGACTACTATAGTCCATGTATAAAGAAACAAGATAGTTTTTGTGTAAATTAAGGCTTCTCCAATCACGTATCCCCTCTACTTCATGTTGCTTCACATAAGTCACTATAGTACACTACAACAACATTCATTCCTAATGACTCACTAAAGGGACTTAAGATTATTCTTAAACTCATCCACAATGCTCACAATCTCCACCTTGATGCTATAGGTCTTTATGTTTGTGGAATTATCTTGCTTATATATAGTGGAATGAGAGGAGCTCAATCTCAAAACTCAAGAATTATTGGTCAATCATGTGGAAGGTATAAGTTTACCTATGCATTGCTCACAAACAATTGTCATCAACTTCGAATTTAAGATATACAAAAAGTTTGTATGTAAACCATAATGTTTGAAATAGTGTTGGTGTACTTTAAGACCAAAGTTTGACCATCTTTTAGTATCTATGTGGGAATCATGACTAAAATGCCAATTTAAAAATGAATTGATATTTCTACACCTTTAAAAAATAATATTATATATACATAAAAAAATCAATTAGCATATCTTTTTAAAATTTTCACAAAAAAGAGGTAACATATAATATTATTTTATTTATAAAGGTAGAATATTTGCCAAGAAATGCTAAACCCTAAACCCTAAATGCTTACAATGTCACATATATCTGATATATTCAAAATATTTTAATTTTAAGTCATCTTAAGTCCATACACTTCGTATAAAGACATATAAAACTTTTCATATATATATATATATATAATCTCAAAAAAAAATTATCCTAATTTTTAATCTTATCTTCTCAAATTCCCTTAATCCAAAAATAGAAAATTGTATGCCACCCCCTCGATAGGTTACATTATTTCTTGTTTACTTTAGAAATGACGACATGTCTAAGTATTTTGTTTACCTTCTGATGAATACAGTGTTGAATCAATGCTCTGTTTGCATTCTTAAGTCTGCAAACCATGCAGGCCGAGCACTTTTGAAACTACTGTCATCTAACTACATTTCATTTTGGAGAACTATGATTGGTTGATATTTCGCATGAAAATGTGTAATTTGAAGGCAAATGGTTTTGCTGAGGACGAACAGATCATCCATGTCCGTGAATTTGACTTGGACGTGTTCGCTTCCCCTATTTATGGCCCTTCACATGATAAAGTTCCAATATTCATCGCTGACCTAACAGGATCGAGTTTTGTAAATTGACTAGGCTGTGCTTATTTTTCCGTACTATGATCATGTCACATAAACGATTTGAATATCAACAAACTCATTGCCAAACATGTACCGCACAAAGGACCTCTTGTTTCTCTTCGGCCCTATCTTAGTCTTTTAAATTTCGCGATGAGCTCCATGTTTAGTGAAAAGCCTTTGAAGTGAGTCCCAACTAGATTAAGCAGCGACTAAGCAGCGATTCTATCAACTTCGCTTCAAATGCACCACAATAGTTTATCTTGTAAGACAAAGATTACGAGCTTGGATATAGCTCTAGAAACTACTCCTGCGTACTTAGTACCTTCTGCGTCAATTGCCACGCTAGCCAATATGGATGCCACCCCTTCAAAGTACCTAGAACTCTTCCAACCATCCACCAGTTGCAACAATCCCTCTAGTCCTCCACGAGTTTCTAGAATCTGCCTTCGATTACCTTTGACCACCATTCAACGTTGAAAGAGTAACACTAATATCTCTTGAACGGCATATGGGATACTCCCATCATCTTGCAGAATGAATGTTAGCACCTTGGAAATAGCGCCAGAACCATTCCCTAGTTTCATCGCACCTTCACTTTCAATGGACAGAAAATATATTGTCTGACAAAGCTCGTACAGGTACCCAAAACCCTTACCAACATCAACAAGTTTCACTAATCCCTCGAGAGTGCCCGGATCCCCCATGATCTGGATCCGGTTAGCTTCCAACGTGGCTAATTGTTTTAAAGTTTCCGTCAGTGCCTCTTGTGATTCTGTACAGCCGTCTTCTTTGAGAATCAATGACAGCAGCTTGGGGATGGCCCCACGGACTTCTCCGATTTTCTTCCTTCCTTCTATGTCGATTGCCACATTCCCTAGTGTCCGTGCTAAACCATTAAGTAAGTCGGAGTTCGTCTCACCGTCCAATAGCTTCACCAGTCCTTCAACACCGGAATGGTGTTCCAGAATCTGCTTTCGATTCGACTCATTCGAGTTCGTCAAATTGCACAACGCAGTCATCAATGCCTCTTGTAAAGCAATTTCCCGCTATCCTTCTGGATCAATGACAGCAGCTTGGGGATGGTCCCACGGACTTCTCCGATTTTCTTCGTTCCTTCTATTTCGATTGCCACACTCGCTAGTGTCCGTGCCAAACTACAAAGATACGGGGAGCTCACCTCACCGTCCAAGAGCTTCACCAGTCCTTTAACACCGGAATGGTGTTCCAGAATCAGCTTACTATTGGCCTCATTCGTGATTGTCAAATTGCACAGCGCCATCATCAATGCCTCTTGTAAAGCAATTTCCCGCTATCCTTCTGGATCAATGACAGCAGCTTGGGGATGGTCCCACGGACTTCTCCGATTTTCTTCCTTCCTTCTATGTCGATTGCCACATTCCCTAGTGTCCGTGCCAAACTATCAAGGAAGTCGGAGCTCGTCTCACCGTCCAAGAGCTTCACCAGTCCTTCAACAACAGAATCGTGTTCCAGAATCTGCTTACAATTGGACTCATTCGTGATTGTCAAATTGCACAACGCCCTCATCAATGCCTCTTGTAAAGCAATTTCCCCGCTATCCTTCTGGATCAATGACAGCAGCTTGGGATGGCCCCACGGACTTCTCCGATTTTCTTCCTTCCTTCTATGTCGATTGCCACATTCCCTAGTGTCCGTGCTAAACCATTAAGTAAGTCGGAGTTCGTCTCACCGTCCAATAGCTTCACCAGTCCTTCAACACCGGAATGGTGTTCCAGAATCTGCTTTCGATTCGACTCATTCGCGTTCGTCAAATTGCATAATGCAGTCATCAATGCCTCTTGTAAAGCAATTTCCCGCTATCCTTCTGGATCAATGACAGCAGCTTGGGGATGGCCCCACGGACTTCTCTGATTTTCTTCGTTCCTTCTATTTCGATTGCCACACTCGCTAGTGTCCGTGCCAAACTACAAAGATACGGGGAGCTCACCTCACCGTCCAAGAGCTTCACCAGTCCTTTAACACCGGAATGGTGTTCCAGAATCAGCTTACTATTGGCCTCATTCGTGATTGTCAAATTGCACAGCGCCATCATCAATGCCTCTTGTAAAGCAATTTCCTCGCTATCCTTCTGGATCAATGACAACAGCTTGGGGATGGCCCCACGGACTTCTCCGATTTTCTTCCTTCCTTCTATGTCGATTGCCACATTCCCTAGTGTCCGTGCTAAACCATCAAGTAAATCGGAGCTCGTTTCACCGTCCAGTAGCTTCACCATTCCTTCAACAACGGAATCGTGTTCCAGAATCTGCTTTCGATTCGACTCATTCGCGTTTGTCAAAGTGCACAACGCAATCATCAATGCCTCTTGTAAAGCAATTTCCCGCTATCCTTCTGGATCAATGACAGCAGCTTGGGGATTACCCACGGACTTCTCCGATTTTCTTCGTTCCTTCTATGTCGATTGCCACATCCCCTAGTGTCCGTGCTAAACCATTAAGTAAGTCGGAGCTCGTCTCACCGTCCAATAGCTTCACCAGTCCTCCAACACCGGAATGGTGTTCCAGAATCTGCTTACAATTGGACTCATTCGTGATTGTCAAATTGCACAACGCCATCATCAATGCCTCTTGTAAAGCAATTTTCCCGCTTTCCTTCTGGATGAATGACAGCAGCTTGGGGATGGCCCCACGGACTTGTCCTGTGTTCTTCCTGAGTACATCGTGGCAAGCCAAAGTAACCAAAGTATCTATTTTGTGTAGCGAGAACACAAAACAATCCCCATGATCAAGCCAGTAGGAATTCACCAGTGCCTCAATGGCACCAGGTAATGCTTGAATGCCTTGTGCAGGACCGGGGAAGTACAGTAGCCAAGAAAGACAACGCAAGTGAACTGCCCTGATATGCGGTGGTTGGCTTATATCTCCTTGCCAAGAATCGATCAACCTCTGGATCGTCCAGGGTATGTGACCCTTCAGTGTTGAGAGCAATCTCGTGTAGGATAGGTTCACCAATACGGAGGCAATGGCTGGCCCAAACTTCAAAGAGGACAGCAAAGTTACAAGACTATGGTCGTGGAGTTCACCGTTGCAAAACGATCTTGATCATGACCTGCGCAAGGGGAAAATGCGTTCACTTCCCCTCATTAGAAGCAAAACTAGACAGGATTAATTTATGGTGATTATAGTAACTCACTTCTAGTCAAAGCCAAAAACACAAAACGAGATTTACGAAATTCCCTCGTAAAAGCCTCAATCTTTAAACCCTATGCACATGCTAGATGTCCACTCTATTAACTAAAACAAGATCTCTGATAAAAAAGAATTAAACCTCATGAAATCAAATATTAACCCGTCAGAGGTTGTTCATTCGCAAAATTATGTAGCTTCGGTTAATAGCAACGTTGTTCATTGCAAGGAGTTCATGAGAAATTTCCCCAAGAGCAAGTAAGAGCTATATAGGCTTAGTATCTCCCAGTGGACGTGGACAAAAAGCTATTTAACTTAAATAACAGTAACCTTGATTAACTTAGCCACATAAGAAATAGCTAACAATTTCATGACCAGAAAGGTTCACGGAGTTTAGGGAAGGTACCTTTAATGTCTATAACTAAGGTTTGAATATTGGGTCTCATGCATTTACCAGGTGAAAAACACACAGCTATATCCTTCAGGAAGTATCCATCCCGTACCTGCTTCGCACAACAAATCATTTGTCCAAGACCACTTCGCCCTTATTCTCTCTCCATGACGGTTGGTTGCTCTCCTCCTCACTCTCTGAGCTTTCGTACTGGCGGCCTTCGTCCTCTGAGAGTTGCTCACACAACAGGATAACAAGAGTTCCTAACGCAACCCGTAGTTCCTTGAAAAGCTTGCAGTCTGGATCACGTATTCCCAGGTATTTGGCGGCTCTCTGTGCATACTGCTTCCTTACATAAAGTATGCAAAGTGCAAGGACTTCTTCGCTGGCGCTGCGGTGTTCATCTGTTGTGTTTTGTACAGAGGGTGTCCCATTGCGACAGGTATCCAGTAAGGAATCCATCAACTCCCCGACTCTATCTCTGGTCTCATCATGGTTGTTGATGACTTCCGATGTAAATCGTGAAACCCCCCATTTTCGAAGTTCAACAAACTGCACGCGTATGGCTTCGACGACCTGATAGCAAGTTCCGGATCAAAGACTGCAATCGAATTGACGTTCACTTGCAGCATCGTTCCATCGCCTCTCAGTTGCTTGAGGTGATCGCGGAATGTCGTTGGATATTCTCCTTCCTGTACTGTAGTGTACAACCTGCGCACAACTTGAACGGGGATGGTTTTCCCTTCACAGTTTGCGATCAAGATAAGCAAACGTCGAGAATTCTTTGATAGGTCATGGTATGTCATCAGCAATGATTCCCCAATGATTTTTTCGTACGGAGAACCAAAAACCGGTGTGAATCGGGAACTTGTGCCTGTGCCTTTCACTTCCCCTCTTATGGTGGTCGAGTAGCCTTTTGCCACCTCGTCCCAGTCCTTGTCGATAGTGTTCTTGCTCTTGGTTATTCTCGACCCCGCCATAGCCAGAGCCAAGGGATTGCACTCTGTTTGTTTTATCAAACGGCCAGCAATACCCTGCAGTTTTTGTAGGACTAAATTAGATTTTCCTCTTGTGTCATGCAATATGACAACCTGGATATTCCTTCACTCAATGCAAGATATTATTCCTTATAACATGGTCGGGCACGAGTTTCTGTTAAGCTCTGTTCAGTTAAGTTACAGAGAACTTCATCGAGATCATAAAAAATGTGGAGCAGTCAATAACGTTCAGCTTTGAACTAGCCTGGCTGAAAAAATAGACGATGTATAATAGGGACTTTGTATGACATGGCTTCAGTATCCAACAGTATACAGGATTTAGAATGAGAAATTGGAACCATTTCTCCATTCATCTTTTGCGATTGATCACGAGAGTTGCATGGAGGTGGTAGGTCAAACCTTCAAGTTGGACGGTAGTTCTTGGTCTGAAAGTCCTGCATGCGCTGCCAGGATATGTTCTGCATTCTTCAAACTGATTGGTGGAATTTCTATGAAAATTGAAGAATTCCATATGGTGGCCTTTCTTGAGGTGATTGGAAATTTCACTTGACCGGGTAAATCAAACGCAAGGTCATCAACGAAAGCTTTGATGAAACGCTGTTCGCAGACGTCATCCAAGATTATCAAAGTCTCTTGCATTGCGTATTTCTTGTTTGATCAGAACACTTTGATCTGACCTGTAGTTTTGCCTGGAACTTGCTTTCAACTGAGGGTTTGGAAAAGTTCCAAGAGCTTGGATGCAACCTCCGCCCCGCGCCACCATTCCAGCAAAACAACGATGGACTTTCTGGGCTCAAAAACCGTATCATCCCGGCTGGATCCAGTTGCAACTTTGTTCATGCCCTCCAGTCCATGAGGACTACGTGAGTAGTGATCTCTTATGTATCTGGATAGAGTGGACTTTCCACTTCCAGGATTGCCATACAACAAAACTACATCTTCGTTTTCCCAACGCTTCCCGAATGCTTGCCCCTATGTCTGGAAGTGGGACATACGTGCTGAGGCTTGTTTTCAAACGAGAACCTGAATGTTTCAGTTTACTAGAGTAGTGGAAGAACCCCGATCTTCTACTACTCTAGTAACCTGAAACATTGCACGATAGACGTGGATTGAGTAACTAGTTGTGATACGTGATGATGGTAATATATGAGAGGACAACTTAGAGATATTCTAGTATATCAAGCCAACTTGAAGAGAAGCATAATCTGACAGACAAGATATAGGTTAGAACATGTGCAGCAACGAACTTTACCCGTGCCTGCTCCACAAAGGCAACCAAACGTAAGTAACTGTCGGATGTCCGGGTTTCAGGTTGGCACAGTGTGAAGTGATCCGCATCCACAACTTTGTATCCACCACTGTGAGTACCATATCTTGCGGATTTTTCGGGCACAACCATACCATAAAAACCATCCTGTACATACACGTCGACAAATGTCAAGGCCCCTATGACTTTTAACATGTCGCGTTCAATAGAAATACTGACCTGCTCTTGATCATTCAATAATATTTGGATGCGTGGGGCTCAGCCAAGTGAAGAGGAAATCGAAGTTTATCAAGATCTGTTGTTGATACACTTCGTTTTAAACTACAGATGGAGCTCTCGGTTGACACAACCCATTCACAGCTTGCAAATAATGTAAGTAAGATTTGAGTTTTTGGCATGAAAATGAGCCATCCGAGGATTCTGATGAGGAGAAGAAGGTACTTACGGAGTTATCGAGGCTTATTACCTGGGAACAGCTCCCTGAAGAACCTCCTGTCAGGATGAAATCTAACCACGATGTCTTTGTTTTCCCTATGCCAAGCGTGTTGCCTTGGCCTCTCCAACTCCACCAACAACCCATTCGTAGTGCTAACGCAAGTTGTCAAGGTTTTCGTGTAGTCTTACAGCGTGTGGGCTCAGTAATTTTACGAACTCCATTAAAGGACCAGGATTTTGCATGGTTATTCCATCAGGTTCTGCCATCCCTCCATGTGGAGTTCCATAGAAGAATAACCCTTTGACGCTCCTTAACAAACACTCCATCTTCACTTTTTCTTGTGGCAGCCTTGACAAACTGCTGCTCTGATTGACATGCATACACAACTGCTTGATCAAAAGTCCACCGACCCCGTGACCAACAAATATCACTGGGCAAGCAGTCGACTTTCCGACCCCTGCGTGATCTAAAGATCACGGGCCAGATTTTCCTCTGCATTATGAAGATCAAATCTACCACTATCATCTGTGGTTATGATAGAAAAATCATATCTTATAGTTAAAATTCTAGCTGATGGAAATCGCTCAGGAAGCCAGATCTTCGGCCAAATTTCCTGTGATGCCAAATCTCCCGACTTCCAAGTAGATAGGTGGATCTCAGGTTCTAGACTGTCAAATTGAAGCCCATGGAAAATAAAATTTCCAATTTTCTTTTCTCCTTATCAGGCCTGTATAGTTCGTATATCATGCCGCTCACCTGAACATCGTACACAACGGTTAGATGATCCCAAAATCCGATCAAATTAATCTATCCGATTAATTAATCTATTTCAACAATAGCAACGTGGACGGTAACATGTTCATCTGATGACCTAGAGCTAAACCATAACCAGATGGGCTTATCGAATGAAAGATCATTCCACTACAGTCAACTGATCCCGATGAAATCGTGACATGGACTGTAAAAGGTGTAGAATCAAATCGTAACTTGATTGCAGCAGCTTATTCTGATTAATTGCAACCAAGACCCTTTATTTCTGTAACAGACAAATGCAGAAGAGCGAATTACCGGCTTAGCAGCTCCTATGGTCGTCATGTTTCCGGATATCAGGCTCAGTTCTGTGGACAATCACGCAGTAAGCTAACACCGAAAACCTTGGAGAAACTTGGTATTCTCACGTTTTCCAACTGATACAACCGGATGACGTCCACAAATGTCCACCATATCACTAATCGGACGGAGTGACTATCCAAAAGCTAGTTTGAGGACTCCTGAACGTCCTCTACTGAAACCAAATTTTCGAAATCCGAACTATATAAACCCGAAACGATAGCTCAAGATACCCCGGCAGAGCACCTCGTAGGATGAGAACACCATTAAGATCTCTTACTTGGTCCGATTGCCTCGGACGAGCAGTTGCATACACTTCGCTACTTGTGATCGACACGAATCTGCTCCTCCTCGCTTCCCACATGAGGCCAGATTTCTTCCGCTCTCACTGTTGCGATAACACCCCGCGAGTCTACATCTACACCCGCAACAACTTGTGACTTTGCTTTTGCGGTCTATCGAACTGATCGAGGTACTGTAGTGCCCCACCATCTTGTCAGGTTTTCCGGGCGAACCTTGTGAAGGGTTTTTCTTTGCCTTTTAGATTACCGTTATATGTGTAGTGAAAATACAATACCGTTGCTTTCATGGCGAATTAATCGAGTCATGTCAATTAGCCTTGTTATACCGACATTACGCATGTTGAAATTGAATCATTGTTAAAATGAATCGTTGTTTGTTATTACAAGTATATACTTCATTCATGTTCGTTGTTGTTACAGATTTAAAAAAGTTGAATGTTAATCACTCATTTTCTTTTGGTAGGTACTCAGGCGAGCGGGAAATTCTTCAAAGCCTACAATTAAAAAACGATTTGCACAATAGTGTGAACAGAATGACAACGACCAAAACTGATACTCATTTATGTCAAACTTTTTGATGGATACATAATAAAAAAATTGGCATATATAGATTTTATTTTTAGAATATGAAAATAACCATATTCGTAAACACTTATGTAGTAACAGTAATATAAGCGAAGATTTCTATATCAACATAAATCTTCCCGCACTTTATATATTATATTCTATTTTGAGAAAATCTCTAATTTTTTATATATGTTCATGTTCGAACTACATATTGATATAAAATGCATCCACCCCATTCTCATGTGCCAAATGCAAATCTCGAAAAAACTATTTTATGAAAGATCCATCAATAATACTATGTTAATGTTTACAAATTTCATTGCATCGACATTAAAAAATAATGCTAAGAAAGATAGTTTTTCCGTGACGGACGTATATTAGTTTTTCAATCTTTATATGTTCGTTAGAGTATGAGAGAGTCAAAGACGGTCATGGGCCGCCTTATAAATTTGTTTAAAAATGGAAAAAAGTATAAGTAAAAATTAACCACAATAAAGAGCATCATGGGACCATTTGCATGCACATAATGAAGCGACCCCCTCCTCTCACATTTCTCATGATATGTTCTCCGCTTATGATAACTAAATGGTGCGCTAGAGCAGATTTATCATATAGACTCTATTGGAGTTAGTTCCATTTTATCTTTTTTTTCTCTCCTTTGCACGGCTTGATGGGTCTTCCCATCCTTCGTTTATTTTATGCGGGTCACCTTTTCTCTTAAGGTAACTAAATCCACATGAGGTATAGGGGCTTTCAGTTGCGGAATTTACAGGAGATAGACTGATCCATAAATTGGATGAAAGGCCTCGTAAACCGAATCAGGAGTACTTAGGAACGTGCACTTCAGATTTTAAGGTTTTGATTTGAGTATTTGAGTTTCACTGAACGCTAATGCGATGGACGGGACACCCTCTCTTCTTGAAGTGAGAGTTCTTTCTATGAGTCCCGGACTGTCACTATCCTCCTATTGTAGATTCTACCCTTGTTTCTCTTGTCGCTTTATACTTCCTCTTGTAGATTCTACCACCTTTGTTTCTCTTTTCGGTTTACATCTGGATAAATTCAAAGATCTATCTAACATGGAGTCGTTATCGGGGACATCTGGACTTTCCTCAACTGGGTAATGGTAATTTTCACTCATGCACCACATAGAATTAATTCATCAAGATACAATTCCATCCAACGATTAGCAAAATAACGTATTGTCTCCGGTTATGAATCTACCCTCTCGCAAAGTTTGCCGAGTCTTAATCATCTCAATTACTAGATTCCTCGCTCAACCAAAATTATCCGGTTGAAGTTGATTTGACTTCCTCCACCACTTCACAATAGACACAAGATATATTTCCCAGTCAAAAGAAACTCAATAGTTACCACGTAACATCCAATCTTATATATATATATATATATATATATATATATATCAGGATTTACGTGAATATTATAAACGCAATCCAGTGTTTGCCCCATGTCTACAATTGTTTTTTCCCTATGAGTAAGTAAACAAGGCTATTGAAAAGTGAAAGGTATCGAGAGAGAGATAAGAGTGAGCGGTATTGTAATTACAGTACCTTTGATTCTTATCGCTCTCTATATCAATAACAATATCTTCATTTCTTCTGTAATTACAAAAGAAATAAAGATACTGCAATTAGAGTTCTCCTAGTTATTTTAATAGTAGTAGCATAGCAGTAAGAATGATACATAGTTTAGTGATTAGTAAAGCTCGGGACCACAAATTTTCCCATATGTAATGCCAACACTTTTTATATTTATATGTGTATAAAAGTAAACGACTTTTCTTTTGAGTCAGTTTTCTATTGGAAATTTTACAAGTTAATTCCATCAAAATTTAATGTTCGATTTCACTTCACTTATGTTGAGGTTCCCTTAGACATTAATAAATCTTTTCCCTCGAATGTGAACTCTCTTAAATCCTTTCCCGCATGTTAGATTCCTCCCTTTCAAAGATACGAAGTCTTCTCTATCCCAAAATCTTAAACTTTCCCAGAATTTTGAAGATCTTACATATGGGAGAAGGAAAGAGAATAGTCGATTCTAAGGATGACGTTTCACTGCTCGTACAACCACCAGACTTTGATATAGCGCTGACACCCCCTTACTCTGTACAACAACCCCCTTTCAATATAGTGCTAACACTTCTCTTTACAACGACATCTCACGTATACACTTTCATACCTGAACTTATCCTTAAAAGGTGGCTACAATATATTTATTTCCCGTGAACAAGGTGAATAGTTTCACGCAATATGGTTATTTTCATGAACAAGATTAATACTTCCATTTCAAATTCCAAACTCAAATATTTCTAGAACTAACTTCCAGGTTTCAAATCTAATAGTTTTAGGTGATAAAATCTAACTTCTGTTACATTCTCATTTCAAATACTTTTAGATAATGAAGTCTAACTTTGATGTGTTACATTCTCATTCCAAATGCTTTTAGGTGATAAAATCTAACTTTGGTGAAGGCTAATATGAATACATTTAGTGTTAATGTTAATAATTTCAATTCGCACTTCGACATTTCAATTTAGCTTGATTTAAATATTTGATTTAACCTACCAGAGAAAAATCCAAACAACACACAATACCCATTAATATTTCAACTTAGCTTGACTTTAAATCTTGAAATTTAGACTTAGCCTATCACATGTCACAACAAAACCGAAGTGATACACCGTACCTACTAACATGACTTTAAATTTTGAAAACTGAGATTTAGACTGCCACGGTGAAACCTAAGCAAACCACCGTACCACTAACATAACTTTAAATCTTGAAATATTAGACCTAGCTTGTCACAACAAAACTTGGAAACACACCATGCGCACTAACATGACTTAAAATCTTGAAATACTAGACTTAGCCTATCTGCAACAAAACTTGAGAGACACCCTAAACCCACTAACATGCTTTTAAATCTTAAAATATTAGACTTACTTTATGATAGAAAAATTGAGAGACACACACCATGCCCAATAACATGCAAAATTTAGACATTCAAAACACTAGTGTCATAAAATGCACACACATATAAATACAACAAATAATCTAGTCCAATATTGTTTTCATTAAAGATAACTTGAGTTAAACTTTTTTCAAATGAATCTTTTCTAAAATGAATAATCTTATGAACATTTATTATGAAGAGTTCAAATGAATAATCTTCTTCTCAAGTAATCCATCACTTACTACTTGTAAAATAACCCACTATTTGTAAAATATTCCATGGATATTAAAATAAAATTACAGAACTTTTATGGGGAATGAAAAAGACATTATTGAAATGCCCTAATCTATGGGACATCCCGTAGAATCCTATATAAAAGGGTTATTGACGTTGATATTGCTAAAGTGAAACCTCCTAATCTCTAAACAAAATTCAGTTTTAGTTAGATCGTCAAGTTGAACGAAGAATTCAATCCAAAGTTGTAGTCGGACTGGAATTAAACCTGAAGAAACTAGATTTCCAAGTGAAATAAAGAATTTGATTCAAAGCTGCGGCGGACCAGAATTCAATGCGGAAGGATTAGATTTTCAAGCGAAACAAAGAATTTGACTCGAAGTTGGGGCTGGCCTAGAGTAAACCAACAAGATAAAATGTAGAAAGAGGACAAATTAAACAAAAGCACAATATATTAGACTTTCTACCGTATTCCATGTCTATGAAGAGGAAGTCATTCACCACAAGACAATGTCCACATATTTGAAACCAGGACCACTAAATTCCTCCATGATCATGACTATAAAACAAGATCTTGAATTTCAACCATAATACTTTATATTCAAAAGTGTAAAGCATGATTATGGAATCAACCTTTCCCATATTACTTTGTGTATATCTCTTGTTGTGCATATATACATTGCTACACAACATACATCGCTATAGACACATAACTTACACATAAATCATACATGGACTCTAAAGTGTCATAATAATCAATTCGTTTGCACCCACTCAAATTAACTCAACTCAAATCAGTATTTGATCTGTCACTCTATAAGTTGTCAACAATTGGGTACTAATTACAGTCAAGCCACACCCACTCTAGCTAAGAGAATCTATTTGACGCTCGCCGGCCTCTATTCACCATAGCCAAGAACTCAAAGGCTCAACATTAGAGAAGTGAGCTCTATGGGGCTACATTTCAAAAGTATACCTCTAGACTTGAGCTAGGTTTGAAACCCTAATGGTCCCACTGACGGCACACTCAACGGTGCAAATACTGCAAAGTGACGTTGGGCCCTACCATGAAGTCAATACTCCAAACACAAAATCTGACCATTAGAAAGTAGTTTACGAGTGACTGCTAAACTACCTCTAACTACTATCATTGCAACTCTAGTGTCTGAACAATCTAGATGCAACACTACAAGAAGTATGCCAACTATCATGCATATATACATTGCTACACAACATTCATCACTATCAACATTATACACTATAGACACATAATTCACACATAAGTCATACATAGACTATAAAGTGCTACAATTACTCCTTAGTTGGCATTTAGGTCCCTCTAACTTGAACTAGCCATTTATTCCAAGTATATGGTATACCCTATGATGGGTAAAGATCAAGAGGTCAGGTGTTCTTAAGCCCCATCGTTAGTAGCTTGTTTGCAATCTATACCATATATAGGATGAACTAGCTATAAGTCAAGTACATCTATGACATAACCACAATCCCTATGGAGCTACTATGAGGGGAGGAGTCAATACATGTCATATGCCATCCTCTCAAATATCTATCACACACTAACATAATAACAGCTCCACCAGAAGAGTTGCATAACATACACCGCAAGCTTGCACGTACAAGTGCGAAGCTTGGGTCTATAATACCATCAATGTTTGGGAGTTGGGATGGCACACGATTGCGCACATGATCCTTCCAAACAACTCCATCACTTCCTTCCAACACAAGGACTCCAGATGGCAAAACCTCATGCACTCTCAAGGTAGTGCAGCTTATAGAAACAGCAAGTGTCATCGGTGCTCTCTGTTGTAGATATACATAGTCCCTTGGATGAACTTGATGGATTGAGGGTCTATAACCTCCTCCTCAAATAGTAGCATAGTGTAAGGGATCTTTATGTTGAGCAATTGCCAAGTTCTCAAAGGCCATTGGCATCACTCTCCAAAAGATCTGTGCCCGTTGAGAACATGCGCTCATCCATGCATCTGAATCATCCCAAGTCCAAAACTACAATAGCATCTCGATAAATGGCTGTAAGTAAATCAAGATCTTGTCCATAGAGTAGCAAGTAAGGAGAGAAGAATGCTAAGGAGGCATGCCGGCTGAATTGATAGCCCATGGCCAACCAAGGTAAGTGGTCTTTGGTGGTTTCTCTGCAAACCATACTTTTGCAATCCTCTCTTCATTGTTTGAACCACTCTCTCTGCTAAGCCATTTGCCTCAGAGTGATCTTGGGATGTAATACGATGATCAATCAAAGCCTTATCACACAAGACATAAAACTCCCCAAGAAATCTATACCTTGATCAGTCAAGACCTCAACTAGTGTACCAAAATGACTAAGAACCCGATCTAGGAATGACTAAGCCGTCCCTTCATTTGAATTGTCAGGAAGTGCCACCAACTCAATCCACTTAGAGAAGTGCTCCATCATCACCAAAACACATTAATGATGTCTCACAGTCAATGATAAAGGTCCAACAAATTCCAAACGCCAATGATAACCCAATCTCATGATAGGTAATGGGTGTAACTATGGCATAGGAGCATTGAACAATGTTCTAACTTGGTCACAAACTACACATCTGGCAACAAAATATCTACATTGGTATGCATACCGCACCACCAATAATGACTCTAGAGTAAGCTATATGTACGCTTTACTCCAAAATGTCCTAGCTCCTCATGAGCATGACAAACCAACTATAGTCTTTGAGATAGAAGTGGTACTACTCTCACTCTACCATCCTCCCATACACGCAAAAGGTGTTTGCCCTCCAATTTGAACCACCTAGCTTGCTGAAAGACACGGTCTCTCTCCTTGGCCCCAATTGTGCCACCCACAACACCAGTGCAAAGATAGTCCATCACTAAGACATCATCATGAATGTCTTGCTGAATTGTACCACTATCTCCACTCTCTAGATCTGTGACCTTAATAACTCCTCTTGTATGCATTGAGAGAGATACCACCAAAGTCTTAGAAAATATATAGAGAAAGGTAGATGCATGCCAACCAGACACCATCTCCTCATATATCTCACCATGCCAACGTGCTTGGGTCTAATCTTGTTGGTTGGGACATGGGTTTTTACTCAACCCATCTGTATCATGATTCACCACTCCAGGTCTGTGATAACCGTGAAATCATACTCTTGTAAAATCAGAGCTCATTGTGTAAGCTTCCCTAAAAGCTTATCAGACTCCATCAACCACTTCAATGGCTGATGATAAGTGATGAGAGTAAAGGGGTTACCAAAAAGATAACATCAGAAATGTACTACTACCCAAATTGTTGCCAAGCCTCTCTCTCATATGAATTATACTTTGCCTCCACTAAATTGTTGGAGTGACTAGCATAGGCCACTACAAACTTTTCCCCTCATCATTATGTTAGGTGAGCACTGCTCCAAGCCCCAACATACTCCAATCAATGCAAATTTGAAATGGCCGTCCTTTGATCAGTCTCCTCAAAATAGAAGCAGATGTCCTCTCCTTGAGCAACCTCTCCTTGAGCTCTACAAAAGCTCTCTCTTGCTCATCTCCCCAACACCACTCTTGTGTAAGCTTTGTTAGCTTCTTCAAGGCCTTGGCAATGGCACTAAATCCTCTAACATAGCAGCAATAAAAGTTTGCCAACCCAAGGAATGCTCACACTCTGCTCACATCCGTAGGCCAAGGAATACACGTAATAGCCTCCACCTAGTCTGCTGAACACCAAGTCCTCTGGGGTGCACAGTGCAACCCAAATACTCAACTTGCTTGTGGAAGAACCTACACTTCCTAGGATGTAATTTGAGTCCATGAGATCTCAACCTCTCAAACACCTCCAACAATTGTCTCTCATGCTCCTCCACTGTAGTGCTATAGACCAAAATGTAATCAATATAGCACCAAGCAAAATCCAGTCCAGCTAGGATCCTCTCCATGACCCTTTAGAACTCAACAAGAGCATTCTTTAACCCAAATGGTAAGAAACTCCATTAATATAACACATCCTTGCCATGAGGATCAATAGCCCAAAATGTTATCTTGGACTTATCCTCCTCCCTAAGTGGCAACTTATGATATAATACTCAAAGATCTAAAGTACTGAAGACCTTTGCATGCCCAATTGCATCAAAGATCTCCTCTAGTGTAGGCATGGCATACCAATCAGCCCTAGTCTATTGATTGATATGGCGATAATCTCCACACATCTGCCTATTTGTATTATTGCCATGCATATCCTTCTTGGTTGGCATCACTATCACTGATGCATACTCTCCATGTGAAATCTCTACCAAACCAGCCTCAAAAAGGTCATTACTTTGACTTTGAATCAATACTCACTCCATGTCACTATATCAATAAGGACGTCAAAAAATTGGTGTATTGCTAGTCAACTCAATCCATATACTAGGTCTTTTTAGAGCACCCAAATCCTTCATACTAAAGGAAAAATAACTTGTGTAGCTCTTCAAGAACCTCCAAACTCTTTGTCTTTCCTTTCTTGGAAGCTTGGGTCCAAGATTTGGCTCCCAAGTATCCTCTATAATTATTGTTGGAGTGGAAGACATACTAACTAGATGCTACACTAGACCCTTGGGAGCAATAGTGTCATGCTCCTAACCACTAGAGGTCCCAACCCTTAGTGTAAAAAACTCCTTCCAATCTGGCTGCAAGCTCCATATGTCCTCTAGCTGCATCCAAAGTAGACCAAGAGTGTAATCCAAGTAGCCCATGCTCACTTAGATGGACTCCTGGTAGACCACTCTCCCTAGTAGCCATTGACTATGTCCCAAGAATACCCTGCCCACTTGGTCCATTGCCCCCAACATGTGCCTGAATCATCTCGATAGGTATAGGGCTCACAAGTGTTTGAGTGGTGATGCCTATCAAGCACATCCTATGC
This sequence comes from Lunularia cruciata, assembly GCA_948567375.1. Classification (NCBI taxonomy): domain Eukaryota; kingdom Viridiplantae; phylum Streptophyta; class Marchantiopsida; order Lunulariales; family Lunulariaceae; genus Lunularia; species Lunularia cruciata. Next base: position 12,871,789 of record OX419762.1, on the reverse strand, counting down.
TACTCTGCCAAGCCAAGGCTCACGATCCAAGTCAAAAAATTTAAGTTCATAGCCTGACCTAACACCTGATGCATGGATGCCTCTAACACTACTAGAACAACAGTAATACCATTGTAAAAACCCATCGTATGCTCTCTCTCTCTCTCTCTCTCTCTCATCGGCATTGGGCTCCACCAATTGCTATAATTGTGAGTTCCAAACCAATCCAAGACCTCCCTCCCAAAAAGCATGAGAGCCTAGGAAACTCATAAGTGTGGGAAAAGTGGCTCTAGGCTGTCCAACTAGGTTCACCAATGCCATCAGTGACCTGTCAACCACTACCAACGTCTGAGATTGATGCCTAACATCCAAGATGTTTTCAACAATAATATGGTCTAGTTGCTAAATCCCATCCTGAGTATGTTGTAGAACCTTTCTAGGTCAAAGGTTTGTCTACCAAAGACAAACGCAATGAGCCCGTGATCCCACTCTGGCTTCATCTAAAAACATAGCATGCCCCATCCAAGAATGGACTTGATGTATACTTACCACCACCTAGGTGCAAGAATCATCTATCAAAGGGATGTTCTCTAATATGTAAGTTGGAGAAACGGACTGATGAACTTAGAGATGTTGCAATATCCATAACATCTCTCAAAACACACCATATTGGGGATCTTGAAGACCCAAACCTTGGCCAATGTGTGTATATCCCTCACATGACCATCTAGAAATCACCAAATGAATAGGCCCATGTCTCTCCAGATCATGTGCTCCCAATAAGGAAATGTCTATTTGTAGGGCCTTTTCATAACCCTTGACTATTGACATCAGTAATAACTCAAGATATCAATAAGCCAAGTGTGCCACATGATGTAGAGAGACTCACCTAGCAGTCTCATCTCTCTCCACATACAAGTACCTTTGTACTTGTATACCCACTTGTAGGATTGCAACTAGTCCAATGCTAATCCTACCAAACAACTCTAATAGACATACTCCTTCTACTAGTTATTGCCAAGCAATGAGTTTGATATCTAGAGGGGTCAACATAGTTGACTCTAGATACTCATCCTCACACTCATCTCTTAGTGGTACAAAGGCTCCACCCCAAGCTTGTTGCACCAACCAACCTGCATGTTGTTGCAATGCTTCCTTTGAACTCCACAATGGAACATCCAAGGTGGATAGAACAATCCCACTTATACTCCAAATCCAAGTGATCTCCTCTGGTACTAGAGTATCCTCTTCCTGGGCATTCCCTTCCAATAAATCACCAGGCCAAGTAACTACACCACTAAAAGCTGAAACTAATGTTGCCATGGTCCTCGACTATAATGAGCCAAGTTTGCTACTACTTAAGCATATTGGTAGGTGCTAAACTCATCCATCACTTGATTTCCAACCTGGTATATAGGAGGTTTTCTCCTCCCAGTAGTCAATACTGAAACCTATGGGGTATAACACTACTCCACCAACAAACACATCATATGACTCAACCATTGTTGCAATAGCCTAAGCTCTCACCGCCAAACTATTAGTTAGTTGACTAGGCTAAATCTGAACGACTAGCTCTCCACGTGTGATATATTGTGTCAAACCACCTCCTAGAGGGATGTTTGGATATGAAATGGATACCTCTCTACATCGGTCTTTTGTAACCTTAGACCAACAATTGTAGCCTTCCTCTACATAAGAGGCTACGCACCAAAGTCTAATAAAACTCTCTGTGGTGTAAAGACTTTCCTTGAAGGTCCCACCAAATAGAAAATCCTCCTTTAGTTATCCAATAGGAAAACACTAGGTGTGAACCCTGCTCTCTCAAAGGCCGGTCTAGTTGGCAACTCCTCCAATCTAGCCGTTGTTGCTTGCCGTAAACCATTGGTTGCTGAGCAAATCCCATACTCCTCAACCAAGTCAACTCCACTATCAACCATCTATGATCTAGTATTAGGAACCACATCATCCCTACTCTTGTAAAGCACAACAACCAATCTGAACACTAGGGTTGGATCAACTCCCAATATACACATGTCATTGGTTGAAAATAAAGGATAGTGCATAATCAACTGAGCCACCTCCAACATCATGCAGGACTCAATCTATGTAGTAACAAATGGTTGAATAGTAGGTAGTTCATCATGCATCCCATCACTACCTACCACACTTGCAGTAGGACATCTAGAAGCCCTAGATGACGTCCATAAGGCCTCAAAGATCATGAAAGATTGGGGAAGTCTAACCTGCCTCCTAACCTCTCCTCTCTATGGGTCCAACTCCATTGATGCTCCTCTAGGCTCTAGAGCACATACTACACTCCTATTCACTACTACAAATGCATCCACCTATGTTGCTCTACGCACGAAGTCCAAATCATTTCTATCACTAGCATATGAAGTAGAAGCCTCAGCACCCAAATCTGATCTCCTCTATGCAATGGCTATACTAGCCAATCTTTGCTCCAATTGCTCAATCCAAGTAGCCATAGTTGTATCAGAAGTAAGGGTAGGTATTGCACTCCTACTCAATTTAGATCTTCTACTACCACCTCTACCACCTTGTCCAGCATGAACTGGACCTCCTCTACTACTTGCCATAGTAGTCCTACCACTCTGTAACTTTGGGTGTATGTCAAAGCATCGGTCATTAAAGTGACCATATCTTTGACAATGCTCACATTGTCTTTGTGTTGGTTGTGATGCACCAAAGGTATCAAGCCTGCTACTCTGAGTACACTCTCTTCTATAGTGAGGTCCACCACAAGTCCAACAAGCAACATCACCACTCATTGGTTGTTGTTGACCCAAAAATGAAGGTAAGGATCTAGCTCCACTAGGCACTCCACTCACTCCATAGGATCTGGGCTATACACCCTATCCTTGAAAACCAATAGGGCATGGTGCACTCTACTACAACCTAGAAGAAGTCACAATTGTGGATAAGGTCTCCTTACCAAATCCAGATATCACCACTCTCTCCTCCACCATGTTGAGCTCAATATGCTCACCCAAACCAAAGACCAATGCCAAAGTAGGTAAAGTAGCCTATAACAACATAGTATCACAAACTCTACATTGCAACTCCTTGTCCAATATCCCATACCAAAATTGGACTGCTTGGGCCTCAATATCTCCCTGAGTGAAATTGATCAGCCGCTTCATGCAAGTGTTTGCCTTGTGTATGCTCTCTCCAGCCTTCCGTTAGAACACCTACAAGCTCCTCAGCTTGTCAATCCGCACTCCTTGGTAGTTCTACCTCAAACACTAAAAGAACTCCACCATGGGGTTAAACCCTAGTACTACACCACCTCCTATAGCGGTACCTCCACTCGTAGTAGCATTATCTCCAAGAGATCCACCAATGCTACTAGAGCTAGAACTTGTGGGTACAGCCAATCTACCCCTAAAAACTAAGCCTAAAGTAATGGAGATATAGTTTGGAGACCACTATTGTTTCCATTACTCAATCTCCTCCAAGTAAGCTCTCCTAAACTCATGGTAGTTGCCAATTGGCGTACTCTCCAAATGTTGAAACAAGCTCTTCCATGCCATGAAGGGTATGAACAAAGTTGAGTTTCACATTTACTGTAGATCACATCAACTATCAAACTCCTCAATGAAATCATCCAACTCAATGGAACCCACTATACCAGACTAACTCAATGAGATTTATAGGGCCTTTGGAGGCCCCATAAATGTCATCCATATCCCACAACAACGGTGCAGACATGCCAAGTGCACTCTCAACTGAATTAGCTCCTATGTCAAACTCCAACTCAAAGTCAATCTCCTCTCTCACTAGGACCTAAGATACAGATTGATATTGAGTGCCACTCTGAGTAAACCCATTGCATACTATAGGACTATCTCCTCTAGAATCCCCAAAAAACTCCATCATGACAAAGTGACCATAAACCACCAATCGCAACTACAAGTACCCCACCAAGAATCAACACCACTAACCAAACACCATCAAGTACCAATACCAACCAAGCACCACCTGTAACAATATGGAGTTTAGTGACAAAGTTAGTCGGGCTTACAAAGTAGAGAATAAGACAAAATAGCCTAGAATATTCTAGAAGCATCTAAGAAGCTTCTTAAGAAACTTCCCAACTAGTTAACTTGCGCCCTAAGCAGGTAGCTTCTAGAAGGAAGCTTCTAGAAGCTTCTAACTAGCTTAGCTTGCAAGCCAAGTAGGCGGCTTCTAGAAGGAAGCTTCTTGAGAAGCTTCCTAGTTAACTTGGCTTGCACTCCAAGAAAGAGGCTCAAGGAAGCTTCTTGAGAAGCTTCAAGGGTCTTGTATGCTACCTATAAATACCAAGGCCAAAACTCATGCAAGGCATTCGGAGTTTTCCCTCATTCAAGTGTCCCAATGTGAGTTTCCATTCTCCTATTTCTCTCCTCGGTTTTGGTCTTTTACACCACCCACTAATGTAGCCCTAACTATGATAACTACACTAAGGGAAAGGGCAACTTGTACCCTACCATCACAAGATGCACTCTCACGGTCTACATGTCATCACTTCTTGTCTCACTAGAGAGAAAAAAAGTAATCTTATTGGTCATCACTCCAACCTCACTACCAAGAGCACACTAGAGCACCAACGCTCTAAATTTAGGTCACCTCACACAAACATGGTGCACAAACAGGAAGTAAAGAATGGAAGGGGTCCAATCACAAGAAATCTAAACCACAATTTGGCATTTGATATAATAGGAGTACCACCATTTGGCATTTGATATAATAGGAGTTCCTATCTAAGTCCTAAGCTACTAGGATCACCAAGAATGGGATCAAACTGCCTCTCCTAGCCAAAGCTATAAGTGTATAGATAATAGTGGGCCAGTCACTAAGACAACAAGTGAGGGTGAACCAGTTGGCTAGGGCGCCAATCTAGGAACCAAAGATCTAGGGGTCAAACCCTATTGCGCACAATCTAGCAAGATGGGCAGATTTTGCCAATCAACAACCAAGATCTACTCTAAACTAGCTACCCTCATGCCAACAAGCTGGACCTTCTAGGCTTTCATTTCCTACATCTTTAAGCCTCAAAGCCTCTAAATGCCCAAATAAGGCCTTTCTTCTTGCCACTTCAAACCCTCTCCAAATCTGGTAAAACTCCACCAACTCTAGCCAAAATCTGTCATTTTGAAGCTCTTCCAAATCTGGCCAAAATCTGATGTAAACTCTAGCAAAAATCTGACCTAAACTCTAAAGTTGGTTGACCACCAAATCCTCTACTAACTCTCCACTCCAGCTAAACTGAAATGATAGGTTTTTCTAGATCACAAATTCACAAGGATTGGTTCCTAACTCCACCTTCAATTTCACTTTTTGAACACAACTTGTAACAAATTTGTCATGCTTTCACCTCTTAAGCTAAAAATCACAACCCATTGCTCAAAAATTGCTTATCTTTGCTCAAAGTTTGGCCAGCACTTCTACACACATTCCACTTTACTACCAAATCCACATCAATCAATGAGCTTTTGCACACCAAGGAAAACCTAAACTTCAATCAAGCTACCAACAATCCACTGAGCTTGGAGATACCACCAACACTTGTAGTTCTAGCACCCAATTTCCCCTTGACCTCACTTCTTTGATGTAATCAGTTCCATAACACCAATTGAATCAACTCAAGTCAGATTAGTACTTGATCTATCACTCTATAAACTGCCAACAATTGTGCATTGATTACAATCAAGCCACACCCACTCTAGCTAAGAGAATCTAGGTAACGCTCATTGGTCTTTGTCCATCATAGCCAAGAACTCAAAGGCTCAACATCATAGAAGTGAGCTCTCTAGGGTTGCACTTTGAAAGTATATCACTGGACTTGAGCAAGTTATGAAACCCTAACGGTCCTGTTGAAGGCACATCCAACGGTGCAAACGGTGCAAAGTGACGGTGTGCCCCACCATGAAGTCAATACCCCAAATACAAAATCTGACTGTTGGGAAATAGTCTACAAGTGATTGCTAAAATACCTCTAACTACTATCATTGCAACTCTAGTGTCTGAGCAATCTAGATGCAACACTACAAATGGCATCATACTTGTAATACCATGAGCTAGCCATATGATCTAGATGTGAAATTTGGTTTGGTAACATCTAGAATGATGTTATACATGATGGTCAAAATTTCAAAATTCAAAATCCTCTACAATTCAATGATCTTGGTTTATACAATTAGAGAGTAGAAAAAATAAATTTACAAAACTTAGATATTTTAGAATAAATCAAGGAATTATAAGTAAGATTTAAAAATGAAAAATTAGAGAGAAATTTGACATATCCTCATAAAAGCTAAGGAATGCATGTATATGGAAAGAGGATTAGATTATAACTTTCTTTAGTACAAGGTACATCCACATAAGCAATTTCACTATCATATGTTGTGTCATCATTGGTACTTAGATACTATCTTTTGGGTTGATGACTATACTAGCAAGCTCTTATATCATATCCATATAGTTCATATGCCTTTTTATGAGTACCCTTAGTTGCAATTTTTTTTATTGAAACCCAATCGTCAATAGGCCATGATAGAAGTTCATCTATATTACAACATTTGCAACGCCAAAGCTAGTTTGCCCGGATGCTGGTGGGTTAGTCTTGTTAGTCATAACTATTGTAAAATATTGAGGAGAGAAATATGAGAATGGAAGATAAAGGTGAAAGATCACACTAGAACTCTTGAATGAGGGAAAATTTGAATGCCTAGCATGAGCTTAGGCTTTGGTATTTATAAGAAAGTATACAAGGTTCTTGAAAAGCTTCTCAAGAAGCTTCCTTCTAGAAGTTGCCTTACTTGGCATGCAAGTTAAGCTAGTTGAGAAGTTTCTCAACAAGCTTCCTTCTCGAAGCCACTTGTTTAGCATGCAAGCTAAGGAAGCTTCCTCCCAGAAGTTACCAATTTGCATACATACTACCCAATACTTGGAAAGTACCAAGTAGCTTCCTATATACTTCTAGAATATTCTTGTAATTCTTGGCTTATTTGGCCTATTTTCTATTCCATTAGTCTTGACTAGCTTGTCATAGACTAAAGACCACTTAGTTATAACTAAATTTTGTGTTAGGACTATTGATCATATAATTACAACTACCATTGGCACCATCAATCGGATTGTTAAACATACCATTAAGGCGAGATTCTTTGTCATTCCAAGAGAGTATACTTTTGAAGTGCAACTCTAGAGAGCTCACTTCTTTGATGTTGAGCCTTTGAGCTCTTAGTTATGATGGATAGAGGTTGGTGAGTATCATATGGATTATTTTAGCTAAAGTACATGAAGATTGATTGTGTAATCAAAGCACATTGTTGGAAGTTTATTGAATTGAGAGTTAAGTTTCTAGTATGAGTTGAGTTCATGACAATTTGAGTATATCAAAGAATTAAGGGGACATTGGGTGTAAGAACTATGGATATTGGTGGTATCTCCAACCTAGTGGTATCTCCATTATTAATGAATGCTATTACTCAATTTCTATTCAATTGAATGGATCATGTGCAAAAGTATTGTGAAAATTGATGCAATTTTGATAGTTGGGCTGATAGTCTATGGAAGCACTACCCAAATTTCTTAGAATTGAGGCAAATTGGAGATAGTGGAAGTTCAATTTTGATTATTGGAGAGGTCCATTTGAAAGTGAGGAGTGGAATTGGTGGTTGGGACTCAAAAATTGAGCAAAGAAGCAAATTGGGGCTAGATTTGGGAACAAATCTCCTCAAATTAGGGATTTAAAGTTTCCTATGCCTTGAATTAGAAAGATTAGCTTGATTAAGAGGTCCACATTTGGCAAAAGAGTTGGAGATCTGCCATATTGGTAGAAGATTCACCCGCCTTTGGAGGTTGCATAAGTTAGAGTTTTCCCATCTAAAATTTTCTTTTGGGGTGTTGCACTTGAACCCCACAAGGGTGGCTTCTCCTTGATTCCTACTTTATACGTGGTAGTGAGACCCTAACCCAAACCTATAATAGTTATTGATGCATGTATGCTTTATGGGAATATTAAATTTGATATTGCAAGTAGTTGAGAGGTATTATCTTTATAATGCTTAGCCAAGCTTTTACATTAGCCTTGATTAGCTAGAGTTAATCATAACCAAGATAGAGGAGATTCTACTTTAGAGAAAGTTGAAAGAGTGAGCATCATCTTTTTGGATTCTAGTGTATTGATTTTGTATTATTTTTGGATGTTTGACTTTGAGGAAAGAGTTGAGAACTCTTGGGTCCACAAGCCATTTGGTTATAGACTTTTCTCTAGTCCAAGGATAGTCTATGTGAAGGGATCCTTGACTTATTTGATAGATGAGGATAAGAACATCTAATCATGGGATTATTCCCATGTGTAAGGATATTTTTTTAGACTTTAGATTTATATGATTATTAACATAGTAATTTGAGTTACTCTAGAAATTATTTGGATGGGACGGGGAGATGCAACCACTTAAACCTTTTAAGGTCCAACATTAGCTACTACAAATGGTAGGTTAGTTCTTAAGTGGGTAGAACAAGAAACTTACCCTTCCTAATCATGATGCAGTTGGAGGGAGTGATTACTCACCTCTTGGATGGGCAATGAGTGGAGTAGTAGCAAGTAAGGTCTCCAAGACTCCAATTATAGAGGCATGCAATAAGTCACTTCTTTGTTCCTCTAGCCTTGGAGTTATGTAGAGCAATGGATACAACATTCAACATTCAAAACATTGTCATGGAGTGCACGAGAGCTTATCACATTAGATGTCAAGGGTATTATTATGTGTATATACATTGCTACACAATATACATCATTGTCAATATCATATACTATAGAAACACAACTCACACATAAGTCAAATATGAATTTTAAAGTACCACAATAAGCAGTTCATTATTCCACTCAAATCACACTCAAATTAAATATGTACTCTATCTTTCACTCAAAAATTTACCCACAACTAGGCACTAATTATAGTCAAGCCACACCCACTCTAGCTAAGAAATTCAAGGTGATGCTTAGTAGTAGTGTAGCCAAGAACTCAAAGGCTCAACATCAAAGAAGTGAGCTCTTTGGAAGTGCACCTCAAAGGTATACCCCTATGCTCAACCTAGGTCTCCAACCCTAACGGCACAATTGACAATACATCTGATGGTACGAATGGTGCAAGTGATGGTAGGTCCTACCATGTGATCAGTAGCCCTAATATAAAATTGGACCACCAATAAGAAATCCATGAGTAATTACTAAAATACCTATGACTACCAACACTACCACTCCAACATCAAAGCAACCTAGCTTTGGTGCTACAAATATTGTGATAGCTATTATGCATATATATATATATATATATATATATATATATATATATATATATATATATATATATATCATTACATAATATATATTGTTGTCAACATCATATTCTATACAAACACAACTCACACATAAGTCATACATGAACTCTAAAGTGCCACAATTGCCCCTAGTTAGCAATTAGGTCCCTTTAACTCCAAATATCCATCTACTCCAAGTATGTGGTATACCCAATGGTGAGCAAAGATCAAGAGGCTAGGTGCTATCGAGTCCCATTATTAGTTACCTCCTTGCAATCTATACCACATAAAGGGTGAACTAGCTATAGATCAAGTACATCTAGGATATAACTATTGTCCTTGAGGAACCACCATGAGTGGAGAAGTCAAACAAGCCATATGCCATCCTCTCAAATAGCTATCACACACCAACATAGTAGTAGCTCCACTATAAGAGCCGCATAACATAACCGCAAGCCTACATGTACAAGAGCCAAGCTTGGGTCCATAGTGCCATCAATGTTTAGGAGGTGGCATGGCACATATGATCCGTCCAAAAAATACCATATTGTCCTTGCAACATGAGGACTCTAAAAGGAAAACTTCATACACTCTTAAGATAGTGCAGCTTGTAGTAACATCAAGAGTCATTGATGTTATCTCTTGTAGATATACGTAGTTACCTGGATGAAATCAATGGATTGAAGATCTATAACTTCCTCCTCAAATAGTAGCATAGCATAAGGTATCTCTACGCTGAACAATCACCAAGTTCTCAAAGACCTTTGGCATCACTCTCTGAAAGATCTTTGCCATTGAGAACATGCATTCACCCATATGTTTGAATCATCCAAGTCCTAAACTACATTAGCATCTTGATGAATGTTTGAAAGTAGATTTGGATCTTGTCCATAGAGTATAAAGTAAGGAGAGAAGGATGCTAAGGAGGCTTGCTTGCTCAATTGATACCCCATGGCCAACCAAGGTAATTAGAGATCCCAATCTCCTAGGTGGCCTCTCTACAAACCATACTTATTCAATCCTTTCTTCACCATCTGAACCACTCTCTTTGCTAAGCAATCTGCGTCAAGGTGGTCTCAAAGGTAGTATGATGATCAATCAAAACTTTGTCATGCAAGACCTAAAACTCTCCCCAGAACTGTATACCCTAATTAGTCAAAAGCTTAGTTGGTGCACCAACATGACTAAGAACCTGATCTAGGAACAAGTAATCTATCTCTTCATTGGACTTGTCAAGAAGTGCCACCAACTCAATCCGCTTGGAGAATTGCTCCATCATAACCGAAACATACCAATGACGTCTCATAATCAACAAGAAAGGTCAGGCAAAGTCCAAACTTCAATGATAACCCAATCACATGATAGGTAATGGGTGTAATTATGATGTAAGAGCATTAAATGATGCTCTAACTCAATCACATACCACACATCTTGCAGTTAACTATTGTACATCAATCAACATACCACACCACCCAATAATGGCTTTGGAGTAAGCTATATGTCTATTGTACTCTAAAATGTCCTAGCTCCTTATGAGCATGATGGACCAACTGTAGTCTATGAGATGGAAGTGGTCCTACTTGCACTCTACCATCCTCTCATACATAAAGAAGATGTATGCACTCCAATCTAAACCATCTGGCTTGCTAAAGAACATAATGGCACTAATTGTACCACCTACAACACCAATGCAAAGATAATCCATCACTAAGACATCATCATGAATGTCTCATTGAACTATACCAATATCTCCACTCTTTGGGTCAATGACCTCAATAACTCCTCTTGTATGCATTGAGAGAGATATCTCCAAAGTGTAAAAGACCAAGGTAAGAAATAGGAGAATGGAAGATTAAAGATCCCATTGGAACTCTTGAATGAGAGAAACTTTGAATGCATAGCATGAGCTTTGGCTTTGGTATTTCTAGGGAGCATACAAGGCTCTTGAGAAGCTTCTCAAAAAGCTTTCTAAAAGCCCTCTTCTTAGAGTGCAAGCCAACCTTATTGAGAAGCTTCCTTCTAGAAATTATCTACTTGGTATGCAACCTAAGCTAGTTAGGAAGCTTCCCAAGAAGCTTCCTTCTAGAAGTCACCTACTTGGCATGCAAGCTAAGTTAATGTAATACCAATAGCTAGACACATGATCTAGAGATGAATTTGATTTGGTAACATCTGGAATGATGTTATACATGAGGGACTAAGTAGATCAGATAGAGGCATCACCAAAAGAGTACTTCTACTAATAGAACAAAAATCAAAACATGCTTGAAGACTTTAGAATCAATAGCTAAACATATGATCTAAAGGTAGAATTTGGGTTGGTGACATTTGGAAGGATGTTACATATAATGGACAGAGTAGATCAGGTAGAGGTATCACCAAAAGAGCACTTCTACTAATAGGGTAGAAACCAAAATAGACCTGAAAACTTCAAAGGCAAGTCCGGAGGCCTAAACAGATGAATTAGGCCTTGAAAATATGCAAATTCCCTCCTCAATAGGCAAAAGGTTGGCCTTCCCTCCCCTTTGGTTTGTCTCACTGAGAGCTTTCCAAATATACCTCACCACATGATTTTGAGATTCTTATAGGAAGATTCCCTTTAGTCAAAGCTTGTTTGACCAACCAGATAGGACCAAGATTGACATGTCACCCATCCAAGCAAGTAATCTGAAGGTGGAGCTTACTGACAGGTCACCTATGCATGTACCTAATCCTATGGTGGAGCATCCTTGGAAGAGATCCTCTTTGGCTATATAATAAAGAGAATGTGCTCCCTTGGGGCACCGGAGTTTGAGTGTGAAACTTGTGTTTTTCTTTTGTGTTTCTCTACTATCCTTGGAATATTATAGCTAGCTAGAAGGTTCCTCTTATAAGTCACCACTTGGCATGCATATTATCTAATACTTGGAAGGTACTAAGTAGCTTCTTAGATGCTTGTAGCATATTCTTATAATATTTGGCTCATTTGTTCTATTTACTATGTTTTTAAGTTTACTGATTCATCAGTAAACTCCAATTTATTACATATTCTCCCATTGCTATTTGGTGACATACTCATCACCATGGAAGCTTCAAACTCTTGGATAGCCGTTTTTGTGTTCTAGAGATGAGAAAGAGGCTCCCAAGTGGCATCTTGAAGGGGATATCCTTTCTAAAGAACTTTGTACTTTATATGTTGTTGTTGGCCATGTTGAATGTGGCAACATGCAAGGATATGATCAACTTCATACTCCTCATGATTGTTGATAGGGTTAGGAGGAAGAGGAGGTTGGACACAAGAGGATAAATAAGATGGATTAGAAACAAAAGGTTTCAACTTGGAGACATGAAAGACAAGGTGGATTTACATATAACAAGGCAAGGCAAGTCAATAGAAACAAGAGAAATTATTTGGGTGACATCAATAGTCCTATCTAATTAGGAGTAAGTTTACAGACTTGGGTATCAAGTAGGAGGGGTAGGTTACTAGAAGAAATTATGATCTTATCACCAAGATCATCACAATGTTTATCTACATACTTTTTTATCAATTTTGAGCAACAAGGAGATGAGATTTGGCTTGTTGTAGGGATTAGAATATTGCGATCAAGAAGTAGAAGTATACGGGACACAAGATGGAAGAGGAGCACGGAGGAAAATTTGGAACAAGTGGATCTTGGTCAAATTAAGGAAGAAAGGAGTGAATCTGATGCTTGCATATTTAGAATTATTGTAGACAAACTCAACAATTGTAAGACATTCATCCCAATTGGTATGATGAACATTGACGGAAACATAAAGTATATCCTCCAAGGTGCAATTTGCATGTTTAGTTTATCCATCAATTTGAGGATGATAGGTTGTGGACAAAGCAAGCTTGGTGTTGAGTATCTAAAGAGTACTTGCGAAATTTTTTTGGTGAATTGAGTATCACGGTCAAAGATGAGTACATGAGACATCTCATGATGCTTGAAGATATTGTCAAAGTAGATGGGTCAATGTTGGAGCATCCATTATATCATAGGTTAGTGAAAAATAGATTTGCTTACTAAACTTATCAACAAACACCACAATTGCTATGTGACCTGACTTTGTCTTGGGCAAGGATGTGATGAGATCAAAGTTCATGTTTTCTCATTGAGCATGGGATGGGAAGTGGTTGAAGGAGTCCACTTGGTTTTTGGTTGCTGGCCTTGTTGCATTGGCAGCTCTCACAAGATCTGACAAACTCTTAAACATCTTGTGCCATGTTGGACCACCACCGTTGGTGTTGAAGGGTACCCAAGGTCTTGTCCACACTCATGTCACCAACAATTGGTAAGTCATGAGCTTCTTGAAGGTGCACAAGTCATAGATCACCATTCTCTAGAACATAGATTGGTTCTCATAGAATAGAAGGTCTTCCTTGAAAGAGAAGGTGTTATATTCCTTGTTGTGTATTGCAAGGCAACCTTTTTCTATCTTAAAGAAGGGATCTTGTTGTAAAGCATTCCTAAACTTGATTTGGACTTTTGAATTGATTGACACTATCATAATTGCAACTATGATGAAAGGAAGAGATTTCAAATCAAATCATTGTGAGAGAGCATTGAAGATGACATGGAACCTATTGGGTTTGTATTCAAGTTTGAGGTAAAAAAATTGTAGTTGTTCTTCCTATTGATGATATCAATTCTTCATGTGCTCTAAATGTAATGTCTATAACAAGGGTTTGTGATTGGTGCATATGATCACTTATTTTCCCAAGAGATAATATCTCTATACCTTGGTGGCTATAATGTTTCGAGGATAGTAGAGAAACATAGAAGAGAAAGCACAAGTTTCACATTCAAACTCCGATGCCCCAAAGGAGCACCTAGATTGTCTTATATAGCAAAAGGAACTCCATTAAAGGAAACTCCACCCTTGGATCAAGTACATGGATTGATGACCTATAAGCAAGCTCAGCCCTTAGATTGGTTGCATGCATGGGTGACATGTTGGTTTTGATCCTATCTGGTTGGTCAAACCATCTTTGACCATAGTGAATCTTTAGGGAATCTTCTTGTAAGAATCTTCATAAGGTATCATTGGAAAGCTCTTGACAAGAAAAATCTAGGAGGAAGGAAGGATAGTCTTTCCTTCATTTGGGGGGGAGGAGTGTGCAGATTTTTGAGGCCTAATTCATCCATTTAGGCCCTCAAATTTACCTCTTAAGATTTTAGGCATAATTCGGTTTCTACCCTATTAGTAGAAGTATCCTTTTGGTGATACCTATGTTTGATCTATTTAGTCCATCATGTATAACATCCTCCCAGATGGTACCAAACCAAATTTCACCTCTAGATCATGTGTATAGCTATTGGTATTATAGTGATATATACCATTACTAGTTGTTCTTGATCTCAAGCAAAGTAATTCCTTTTTTACAGTGTTAGTTTGCAAGACACAAAGGCAATGGGATGTAACCCAATTGGAAATTTCTATTGCAATATAGCTCCAATGGCAAAGTTAAAAGCATCAAAATCAACTACACAAGGTAGTTGAAGATCATATGGTTGAAAATTGGGTTTTGAAGGTGCCATATGTTTCACTTCTAGAATGCTTCTTTGTGCTTGTAGTCCATTTAAAGCTTGAGGTCCTCTCCAAGAGGTTGGTCAATGGTGCAGCCACTTGAGCATAATAGTGACTGAATCATATAAAAAAACTTCCCAATCTATTAAATGCCCGCACTTCTATGGCATCTTTTGGAATAAGCCAATCAATAATGACTTTGATTTTTACTCTTCCATCTTGATCCCCTCTGATGAGATCTTATGAACCAAGAAGGTAATTTCTTTCTACCAAAAGGAATACTTTGACTTCTTGTAGTAAAACTTCTATTGATGTAGTCATCGTAGGACTTCTTGTACGTGATTTGTGTGCTTTGCCTCTATCTTGTTATTGATCAAAATATCATCCAAGTACACCACCATATACTAATACAATAACCTATCCAACACCTCATGCATTTGATCCATGAAGATTGCTAGAACATTAGTGAGCCTGAAAGGTAAAACTATCCATTCAAAATGTCCATACTTGGTACAAAAAGTAATCTTTTGCACATCCTCTTGATCAATAGGAATCTACCAATAGATATTTTGGAGATCCAAAAGTATTATGCTCCACTCAATTGATCAAGCAAATCATCAATTTGAGGCAAGGGATATGCATTTTTCATTGTTTATTTACTAAGGCTAAGATAATCAATATAGAAGCAAAGTCCTCTATTCTTCTTTGGAACAAATAGTACTAGTGCTCTCCAAAGAGATGTATTATATTGTATGACATCCTTCTCCAACAACTTCATTAGTGTTGTTTGAAGCTCAACCAACTCCTTTGGTGAGAGTCAATAGATAGGTCTACTCCTTGGAGTACTTCTTGGTAATAACTCAATCTTGAAGTGCATATCCCGATCAAAGAGTAATCCCTTTGGCAAATCATCATGAGATATACTTGCAAACTCTTGAACTATTTGATCAATCATTGCTTGATGAGACTTTTGGCCCTCATTAGATTCTCCATGTACAATTGGCTTGATCTACATCATAAAAACAAACTTATCTTCCTCCAAAGCTTGCCCATGGTTGCTTTAATGACAAACATCCCATCTTGGGGTTGGCTATTCTTAGATTTCTTACTCAAAGGTGCCAAACAACCAAATTGATAATTCTTACCTTGGTGTAGTACATGAATTTATCATCGGGTCCAATCAAATCAACCTTATGATGTTCAAGCCAAGGCAAATCTAGAATGATATCATGGTATAGAGGTGCTGCTACAAACCTCATACACTCCAAATACTCCTTCCCAATCTTTCATGTAACAAGATAAGAGGTACGGAATGCAAAATCTTTTCTACTACCGCCATCATCAATCTACCTCCAATTATTGGCTTGATAAAAATACTCAATTCCTTTACTAATTTTTATAATTATACAATTCTCTAAACTTCCAAAATCAACCAAAATCCTATAACCATTATTAAATATCATACCTTGGAAATAAAACAAACTTGCATAGGTTGAGCTTTCAATCCTATTATAACTAATCAAATTCCTAATAGGTGGCTTGATTTATCTTATTGAAATTCCTCATTTCCTTGATCTCCATGCTTCACGAACTCCATTTAGGTAATTTGTCAAGGTCGTCCATTCTTGAGTGGACATTAAACAACACAATGCCAATAATTTAACAACAATAAAAGAAACCATCATTTTGTCACAATCTTTCTCTATTTATAAGTCCAAGTGGTTTTCATTAGATGGCATCAATCTCCATTGGTGCCAACTCATCCACACTTGTGCAGTGTGTGGGTAGGTTTTGTGAATGTCAAGGTCAATATCAAGTTGTCGTAACTAGGGAATCAAAAAACTTAGTAAACTGCATGACATACTCTAAGTGTTTAGGCTCTTGTATGGTCACTTCCAATTTGGTGTGTGACTTCAAGCCCCACACAAATCAATCCAAAGCTTTACCTTCTAATATATCTGGAATTTTGCATTATGGTGTTTTGGAATTGAATGATGTAACTTCTTACAAAACTGATCTAATTCAATTATGTCAACCTATGTCCTCTAGTTCATTTAGCATTTATAGCTTAGAATCACCTAATTATTTCACTCTTGAATTTTGCCATTCAACTTGCTCCACTTGAAATTGCCACCATGGTGTTGCAATTCCATCCAATTGGCTTGAAGACAAGAGAATCTTCCATTATTCATCTTGAAGATTTGTAACTTCAAAATAATATTCACAATCAAATATAAAATTCTCAACTACATTTGAGAGGTTCTTGCCTTCAATACCTTAGGTTTCAAAATTTAGATATGCTTGTCTCTTTCTTAAATTGGTGCTCTCTCTACATGTTGTTATCATTGGTGATCTTGTTCTTCCAATAATCAAGTAAGATGCTTGATTTGTTGTCACATGGAAATGATAACTTTGGGCATTGTCGCTATGGCTACTACCTATCAACTACCTAAAATTTATCTAAGTTAACATATAAATGAAACACGTCCACAATTTTCTATAAGTTACAATTGGGAGGACCAAGGGTTCATCTTGCAAGGTGATCGCATTCAAAAAATTATACCCAAAGTGTGAGATGATGAACCATATGAAATGATGCTTGGGTAGTACATGGACAAAAAAATTCCAATGGTTTTGTAGAAATGGATTTGGTGGTCTATAAATTCCATCCATCCCATTCTTACTCTAATACCAATGTAAAAAACCAAGGAGAGAAATAGGAGAATGGAAGATCAAAGATCACATTGGGACTCTTGAATGAGGGAAACTCCAAATACCTAGCATGAACTTGGGCTTTGGTTTTACAAGGGGCATACAAGGCTCTTGAGGAACTTCTCAAGAAATTTCCTAAAAGTCACCTTCTTAGAATGTAAGCCAAGCTAAACAAGAAGCTTCCTTTTAGAAGTCTCCTACTTGGTGTGCAAGCTAAGCTAGTTAGGAAGCTTCCCAAGAAGTTTCCTTCTAGAGGTCATTTACTTGGCATGCAAGCTAAGCTAGCCAAGAAGCTTCCCAAGAAGCTTCCTCCTAGAATTCATCACTTGGCATGCTCCTTACCCAATACTTGGGAGGTACCAAGTAGCTTCTTAAATGCTTTTAGAACATTCTTGTAATATTTGGCTAATTTGTCCTATGTGCTACTTTTTTAGTCTCAACTAACTCTTTGGTTGACTCCTTATTGTTACAAAAGCCTCAAAAAATATACATAAAAAGGTAGATACATGCCAACCTAGCACCATCTGCTCATCTATCTCACCTTGTAAATGTGCTTTGGTTTGATCTTGTTGGTTGGGACATGGGTTTTTACTCACCCATCTACATCATGGTTCACCACTTTAGGTCTATAAATAACCATAAAATCATTCTCTTGTGAAATCAAAGCCCATTGTGCAAGCTTCCTTGAAAGCTTGTCGGACTCCATCAATTTCTTCAATGGTTTTTGATCATTGATGAGAGTGAAGGGGTGACCAAATAGGTAATATCAAAAATGTGCTATTACCCATATTGTTGCCAAGCACTCTCCCTCACATGAACTATACTTTGCCTCCATTGAACTATTGGAGCAACTAGCATAGGCCACTACAAACTTATTCCCCTCATCATCATGTTGGGTGAGCACTACTCCAAGCTCCAACATATTCCAATCAGCGTGAACTTGGAATGGTCATCCTTTGACCAGTCTCCCAAGAATAGGAGCAAATATCAACATTTTCTTGAGCTCTAAAAAAGCTCTTTCTTGCTTATCTCTCCAACACCACTCTTGTGTAAGCTTGATCAGCTTTTCAAGGCCTTGGCAATAACATTAAATCCTCTAGCATATCAGCAATAGAATTTTGCAAACCAAAGGAATGCTCACACTCTATTCACATTTGTAGGCCAAGGAAAATGCGAAATAGCCTCTACCTTGGTTTGTGGAACACCAAGTCCTCTAGGGTAGATAGTGTGACCAAAATACTCTACTTGTTTGTGGAAGAATCTACACTTTCTAAGATGTAATTTGAGTCCATGAGATCTCAATCTCTCAAACACCTCCATCAAATATCTCTCATGCTCCTCCATAGTAGTATTATGGACCAAAATGTCATCAATTTTGTATTGAGCAAAATCCAATCTTATTAGGATCTTGTCCAAGACCCTCTATAACTTTACAAGAGTATTCTTTAACCCAAATGGTAAAAACCTCCACTAATATAATACATCCTTGCCATGAGGATCAATAGCCCAAAATGCTATCTTGGACTTATCTTCCTCCTTGATTGGCAACTAATGATATCTTGCTCAAAGTTCCAAAGTATTGAATGCCTTTGCATGCCCAATCGCATCAAAGATCTCCCCTTTTGTGGGCATAGCATACCAATCAGTCCTAGTCTATTGGTTAATAGGATAGTAATCTCCATACATTTGACTATTTATGTAATTGTTATGCTTATCCTTCTTGGTTGGCATCACTATAGTTGAAGCATACTTTCCATGTGAAATTTCTATACAAAACTAGCTTCAAGAAGCTCTCTACTCCAGCTCTAAATCAATGCTCTCTCCATATCACTATATCTATAGAAATATTAAAAAATTAGTATATCACTAGCAAGCTCAATCTAAATACCTATTCCATCCAAATCCTTCATACTAAAGGCATAAAAACTTGTGTAGCTCCTCAAGGACCTCCAAACTCTCCATTTTTCTACTCTTGTAAGCTTGGATCTAATATTTGTCTCCAAAGTATCCTCTATAACCAATGTAGGAGTGGAAGATGCACTAATTGGCTACTACATTGGGCCTTTGAGAGCAATGTCATACTCTCAACCACTAGAGTTTCCAACCTCAATGTGGAAAACTCCCTATGCTCTAGTTGCAAGCTTTATATGTCCTCTAGTTGTATCTCAAGTAGACCAAGGGTGTAACCCAAGTAGACCACGCTTATTTGGATGGACTCCAAGTAGACCACTCTCACTAGTAGCCACTAGCTATGTCCCAAGTATACCCTACCCACTTGGTCCATCATCCCAACATGTGCCTAAATCATATTGATAGGCATAGAGCTCACAAGTGTTTGAGTGGTGATGCCTATTAGGCGCATCCTAAGCATCTTTGCTGTAAAAGACCAAGACCGAGGAGAGAAATAGGAGAATGGAAACTCACATTGGAACACTTGAATGAGGGAAAACTTTGAATACCTAACATGACTTTGGCTTTGGTATTTATAGGTAGCATACAAGGCCCTTGAGAAGCTTCTCAAGAAGCTTCCTTGAGCCGCTTTCTTAGCATGCAAGCCAAGTTAACTAGGAAGCTTCTCAAGAAGCTTTCTTCTAGAAGCTGCCTACTTGACGTGCAAGCTAAGCTAGTTAGAAGCTTCTAGAAGCTACTTGCTTGGAGCGCAAGTTAACTAGTTGGGAAGCTTCCCAAGAAGCTTCCTAGATGCTTTTGGAATATTCTAGGCTAATTTGGCTTATTCTCTACTTTGCTAGCCTTTCTAACTACGTTGTTAAACTCCATATTGTTACATATTTGCCCACCGCTAGTTGGTGATATTCTCGTTGCTATTGAAGCTTCAAACTCTAGGATGGCTGTTTGTGCATTTTGGAGGTGAGAAAGAGGTTCCCATGTGGTATTATGAAGGGGATACCCTTTCCAAAGGACCTTGTCCTCGGTATGTTGATGGTGTCCTTGAAGAAGAAAGGAGAAAATCCGATGATTGCCTGTTTAGATTTGTTGTATGCAAACTCCACAACTGCAAGACATTCATCCCAATTGGTATAGTGAACATTGATGAAGGCACAAAGCATATCTTCCAAGGTGCAATTTGCACATTTAGTTTTTCCATCAGTTTGAGGATGATAGGCTGTGGACAAAGCAAGCTTGGTGCCAAGTATCTAGAAGAGGGCTTGCCAAAACTTTCTAGTGAAGCAAGGATCACGGTTGGAGATGAGTACACGTGGCATCCCATGATGTTTGAATATATTATTGAAGTAGAGTTGCCCCAAGGTTGGAGCATCCACAATATCAACTGTTGGTGCCAAATGGATTTGTTTACTAAGCTTATCCACAAACACCTCAATTGTTGTGTGACCTTGTTGTGTCCTGGGCAAGGAGGTGATGAGATCTAAGCTCACATGTTCCCAACAAGTAGTTGGAATGGGAAGTGGTTGAAGGAGTCCACTTGGCTTCTGGTTATTGGCCTTGTTGCATTGATAACTCTCACCCGATTGGACAAATTCCACAACATCTTGCGTCATGTTGGGCCACCACCATTGGTGTTGGAGGGTACCCAAGGTCTTATCCACCTATAATACCAAGAGCTAGCCATATGATCTAGATGTGAAATTTGGTTTGGTAGCATCTGGAATGATGTTATACATGATGGTCAAAATAGATCAGATAGAAGTATCACCAAAAGGGTACTTCTACCAATAGGGCAAAAAACCAAAATAGATTTGAAAACCTTAGAACCAATAGTTAGACATATGATTTGAAGGTGAGAATTGGGTTGGTAACATCTGGAAGGAGGTTACACAAGATGGACTAAATAGATCAGAAAGAGGTATCACCAAAAGGGGACTTCTACTAGTAGAGTTGGAACCAAAATATGCCTAAAATCTTTGAAGGCAATTTCAAAGGCCTAAACGGATGAATTAGGCCTTGAAAATGTGTGGAACCCCCCTCCCAATAGAGAGAAGGCTTGCCTCCCCTCCCTCCTGCTTTGTCTTGTCAAGAGCTTTCCAACGGTACCTCACTTGTGTGATTCTGAGATTCTTATAAGAAGATTCCCTAAAAGATTCCCTTTGATCAAAGCTTGTTTGACCAACCAGATAGGACTAGGACCGGCATGTCACCCATCCAAGTAAGGAATCCAAGGGTGGAGCTTGCTGACATGTCACCTATCTATGTACCTAATCCTATGGTGGAGCTTCATTGGAGGAGATCCGCTTTGCCTATATAATAAAGAGAAGTTGTTCCTTTGGGGCATCAGAGTTTGAGTGTGAAAGTGTGTGTATCTCATGGAGTGTTTCTCTTCAGGTCTCCTATCCTTGGAGTATTACACCACCCCCACGTGACCAGCTATTGGTAAATCATGGGCTGCTTGAAGGCGCACAAGTCGAAGATAATCTTTGGTTGGAACATAGATCCGGTTCGCATGGAATAGAAGGCCTTCCTTGAAGAAGAAGGTGTTGTACTCCTTGTTGCATGTTGTCAGACGACCATGTACCATTTGGAAGAAGGGATCTTGTTGTAGAGTTGACTAGAACTCATTATGGACCTTGGGGTCAATTGACACTATTGTAATTGCCGCCGTGATGAGAGGAAGAGACTTCAAATTAGGTCATTGTGATAGAGCATCAAGGATGACATAGAACCGACCTGGTTTGTACTCAAGTTTGTTATCAAACAATTGGAGTTGCTCTTCCCATTGATGATGTTGACTCTTCATGTGTTCCAAGTGTAAGGTCTGCAACAATGGCTTATGATTAGTTCGCATGACCACTTGTTTCTCCAAGAGGTAATGCCTCCATACCTTGGTGACATATACCATTGTAAGTTGTTCCTGATCTCAAGCAGAGTAATTTCTTTCAGCTATATTTAGTTGGTGAGACACAAAGGCAATGGGATGTAGTCCATTTGGGAATTCCTGTTGCAACACAACTCCAATTGCAAAGTTAGAAGCATCCAAATCAACCACACAAGGTAGTTGAGGATCATATGGTTGAAGAATGGGTCTTGAAGACACCATATGCTTTAACTTCTAGAATACTTCTTCATGCTTGGTGGTCCATTGGAAACTCGAGTTCTTTCCCAAGAGGTTAGTTAATGGTGTAGCCACATGAGCATAATAGTGGATGAACCGTCGGTACAAACTGGCCAATCCATTGAATGCTCGTACTTTTGTAGCATCCTTTGGGGTAGGCTAATTAGTAATGGCCTTGATCTTCTGTTCTTCCATCTTGATTCCCTCTAATAAGATCTTATGACCCAAGAAGGTAACCTTCTTCTGCCAAAAGGTACACTTTGACTTCTTGCAATAAAATTTACATTGTTGTAGTCGTCTTAGGACTTCTCACACATGATTCATGTGTTCTACCTTTGTCTTGTTATAGATTAAGATATTCAAGAACACCACTACGGACTGATCCAATAGTCCCTCCAACACCCGATGCATCTGATCCATGAAGACTGCTAGAGCATTAGTGAGTTTGAAAGGTAGAACTCTCCACTTGGAATGCCCATACCTTGTGCAAAAGGCAATCTTTTGCACATCCTCCCTCTCAATAGGAATTTGCCAATAGCTACTACAAAGATTTAGCTTGGAAAAGTAGCGTGTTCGAGTTAGTTGATCAAGCAAGTCATCAATCTGAGGCAAGGGATATGCATTCTTCATGGTTTGCTTATTGAGCCCATGATAATCAGTACAAAAACAAAGTCCTCCATCCTTCTTTGGAACAAATAGTATCAGTGCTCCCCAAGGAGAGGTACTATGTCGTATAAAATCCTTCTCCAACAACTCTGTAAGTGTTGTTTGCAACTCCTCCAAATCCTTTGGTGAGAGCCAATAGATCGGTCTACTCACTAGAGTACTCTTTGGTAATAACTCAATCTTGAAGGGCATACCTCGATTGGAGGTAATTCCTTTGACAGATCATCCAGAAACACTTCCATAAACTCTTGAACTATCTAATCAACCATTGCTTGATGAGGCTCTTGGCCTTCCTTGGATTATTCTTGTGCAATTGGCTTGATCCACACCGCAAATACAGACTTATCTTCCTCCAAAGCTTGCTCTATGGCTGCTTTACTAACAAACTTCTCTTCTAAGGACTCATCTCTCTTCCAAGCTTGCTCCATGGTTGCCTTCCTGGCAAACTTCCCATCTTGGGACTCATCTCCCTTCCAAATTTGCTCTATGGTTACCTTCTTGACAAACTTCACATCTTGGGATTGACTATTCTTAGGTGTCTTACTTAGAGGTGCTAAACAACCTACTAGGAAATTCTTACCTTGGTGTTGTACTTGAATTTGTCGTAGGGTCCAATTGAATTGAACCTTATGATGTTCAAGCCAAGGTAGACCCAAAATGAAATCATAGTGTAGGTGCCGCTACAAACCTCATACACTCCAAATACTCCTTCCTAATCTTGAAGGTAACAGGATGTGAGGTGCGGAATGCAAAACCCTTTCTGCCATCCGCCATCATCAAACTACTTCCAAACACTAGCTTGATAGGAATACCTAATTCCTTTGCTACTTGCATAGACATGTAGTTCTCTCAACTTCCAAAATCAACCAAAATTCTACAACCCCGATTAGATATTGTACCTTGCAAGTGAAGCAAACTTGCATAAGTTGAACTTTCAATCCGATTGGAACTAATCAAGCTCCCAATAGGCGGCTCAAAATCTCCTATTGGGATTCCTCATTTTCCTGATCATTTTGTTCCACAATCTCCATCTGGGCAACTTGTCAAGGTTGTCCATTACTAAGTGAGGATTAAGCAATGTGATGTCCAACTTGGCAACAATAAAAACAACCTCCATTTTGTTGCAATTCTTCTCTATCCATTGTACCAAGTGGTCTCCGTTGGATAGCATCAATCTCCATAGGTGTTGGTTCTTCCACCCATGCATAGTGTACTGGTAGGCCTTGTGTAGGTCAAGGGCGAGACCAAGTTTGTGTGACCAAGGAATCAAAGTGCTTAGCCAATTGCATAGCTTCTTCTAAATTTTGTGGTTCCCGTATGATCACCTCCAATTTGATTTGTGACTTCAATCCCCTCACAAATCGATCTAGAACTTCACCTTCTTGTATAAATAGAATCTGCATGATGATGTTCTGAAATTGTGTGGTGTAGCTCCTTCCTAAGCCAACTTGCTTCAACTCTACCAATTTATCTTGTGCGGCACGGGTGGCATTTATAGTTTGAAAGCAACCCAATATTGCATCCTTGAACTCTGCCCATGTCAAAATTGGTACAACAATTTGTCGTTTAGCTCGCTCCACTTGAAATTGCTACCAAAGTTTTGCCATACCATCTAATTGGCTAGAGGCCAAGAGAATTTGTTTCTGTTCATCTTGAAGATTGGTGGCTTCAATGTAATGTTCACAATCAAACACAAAAATTCTCCACTGTGCTTGGAAGATTCTTACCTTCAAACACCTTGGGTTTTGGAAATCAAATGTGATCTTCTCCATCTCAAATTGACGCTCTCTCTATATGTTCTCATTGTTGTTGATCTCATTCATCCAACAATCAAGTCAGGTGCTTGATTTGTTATTGCATTGCAAGGATGACGTCTAGTATTGCCGCCATAGCTACTACTCTATCCCATTACTCTCACTTTATCTAATTGATTAACACATAGATTCATCATGTCCACTGTTCTCCATAAGTTACAACCAAAAGTATCAAGGGTTCCTTAGACACGATGATCATATGTAGAAAATCTTGCCCAAAGCGTGAGGTGATGAATTGTGTGAAACAATGCTTGGATAATATCTGGACATGAAAATCCCAATGGTTTGGCAGAAGTGGATTTGGTGGTCCATAAATTCCATCCATCTCATTCCTGTTCTGATACCAATGTAAAAGACCAAGACCAAGGAGAGAAATAGAAGAATGGAAACTCACATTGGGATACTTGAATGAGGGAAAACTCCAAATACCTAGCATGACTTTGGCTTTGGTATTTATAGGTAGCATACAAGGCCCTTGAGAAGCTTCTCAAGAAGCTTCCTTCTAGAAGTTGTCTACTCGGCGTGCAAGCTAAGCTAGTTAGAAGCTTCTAAAAGCTTCCTTCTAGAAGCTACCTACTTGGAGCATAAGTTAACTAGTTGGGAAGCTTCCCAAGAAGCTTCCTAGATGCTTATGGGATATTTTAGGCTGATTTGGCTTATTCTCTACTTTGTTAGCCTTACTAACTACATCGCTAAACTCCATATTGTTACATTTGCCAAACCAAGGCTCAAAATCCAAGTCAAATAATTCAAGTCTATAGCTTGACCTAAAACCTAACACCTAGATGCCTCTTACACTACTGTAAAAACAGTAATATTAGTATGAAAACCCATCGCTTGCTCTCTCTCATCATTGTTAGACTCCACCAATTGCTATAACTATAAGTCGCAAACAAGTCCAAGACCTCCTTCTCTAAAAGAATGGGAGCTTGGGAAACTCATAAGTGTAGGTAAAGCAACTTTAGGTTGTCCAACAAGGTTTACTATCACCATAGGTGACCTATCAACCACTACCACCATCTAAGACTAGTGCTCAATATCCAAAATGTCATCAATAGTAAGGTGGTCTAGTTGTTGGATCCCATCATAAGCATGATGTAGAACCTTTCTAAGTAAGAGGTTCATCCACCAATGACAAAGATGTTAGTTAGATGAACATGTGATCCCACTCTAGTTGTAAAAGATTGAGACCAAGGAAGGAAATAGGAGAATGGAAGTTCACATTGGGACACTTGAATGAGGAAAAACTCCCAATGCTTAGCATGAGCTTTGGCTTTGGTATTTATAGGGAGCATACAAGGCTCTTGAGAAGCTTCTCAAGAAGCTTCCTTGAACCACTTTCTTGGAGTGCAAGCCAAGTTAACCGAGAAGCTTCTCAAGAGATTTGGCTTGTTGGAGGGATTGACATATGATGGTCAAGAAGGTGGAAGTATGAGGGACATGAGATGGAAGGAGGAGCAAGAAGTGAATCTAGAACAAGTGGATCTTGGCCAAAATTGAGGAAAAAAGAAGAGAATCTAGTGCTTGCTTGTTTTGAATTATCGTATGCAAACTCTATAAATGCAAGAATCCATGCCAATAAGTATGGTGAATGTTGACTAAGGCATGAAGGATATTCTCCAATGTGAAATTTTATGTTCAATTTGTCTATTTGTTTGAGGATGATAAGCCATGGACAAAGCAAGCTTGGTGCCAAGTATCTAGAAGAGTGCTTGCCAAAACTTTCTAGTGAATCAAGGATCACGGTCAAAGATGAGTACATGTGACATCCCATGATGCTTGAAAAAATTATCAAAGTAGATCTATGCTAAGGTTGGAAGCATCCATGGTATCAAAGGTTGGTGCAAAAAGGATTTGCTTACTAAGCTTATCCATAAACACCACAATTGTTGTGTGTCCTTGCTTTGTCTTGGGTAAGGATGTGATGAGATCCAAGCTCACCAAGTTCCCATTGAGTAGATGGAATGGGGAGTGGTTGAAGGAGTCCACTCGGTTTCTAAATGTTGGCCTTATTGAGTTAGCATCTCTCACACAATTGGACAAACTTTGGGCATCTCATGTCATATTGGGCCACCACCATTGGAGTTGGAGTGCACCAAAGGTCTTGTCCACACCCATTTGAAAAATAATTGGTAAGTCATGGGCTTCTTGGAGGCGTACAAGTTGGAGATCACCCTTGGTTGGAATATAGATTTGGTCCTCATAATATAGAAGGTCTTCCTTGAAAGAGAAGGTGTTTTACCCTTTGTTTGTGGTTGCAAGATGACCTTGTACTATTTGAAAGAATGAACCTTGTAGTAGAGCTGTCCTAAACTTGATTTGGACCTTGGAGTCTACTGATTGCTATTGTGATGAGAAGAAGAGACTTCAAATTAGGTTGTCGTGATAGGGCATCAAGATTGACATGGAACCAACCAAGTTTATACTCAAGTTTGATGTCAAAAAACTATAGTTGTTCCTCCAATCAATGATGTCAACTCTTCATGTATTCCAAATGTAATGTCTGCAACAAGGGCTTGTGATTAGTTTGCATGACCACTTTTTTCCCTAAGAGATGATGCCTCTATACCTTAGTAGCTTATACCATCACTAGTTGTTCTTGATCTCAAGTAGAGTGATTCCTTTTTTTTGTGTTTAGTCAATGAGACACAAAGGCAATGGGATGTAATCTATTTGTGAATTCTTATTGCAACACAACTCCAATTGTAAAGTTAGAAGCATCAAAATCCACCACACATGGTAGTTGAGGATCATATGGTTGAAGAATTGGTCTTGAAGACACCATGTGTTTTAGCTTTTGGAATGCTTCTTTGTGCTTGTTGGTCCATTGAAAGTTTGAGTTCTTCCCCAAGAGATTGTTCACTGGTGCGGCTACATGAGCATAGTAGTGGATGAACCGTTGATAAAAACTAACTAATCCATTAAATGCCCGTACTTTAGTAACATCCTTTGGAGTAGGCCAATCAATGATGGCCTTGATTTTCTCCTCTTCCATCTTGATCCCCTCTAATGAGATCTTGTGACCCAAGAAGGTAACTTCCTTTTGTCAAAAGGCACACTTTGACTTCTTGTAGTAAAACTTCCACTATCATAGTTGTCATAGGATTTCTTGCATGTGATTCACATGGTATGTCTCTATCTTGCTATAGATTAAGAGATCATCCAAGAACACCACCATGTAGCAACCTAACAATTTATCCAACATCCAATGCATCCGATCCATGAAGATTGATAGAGCATTAATGAGCCCAAAAGGCAAAACTCTCCACCCAAAATGTCCATACCTTGTGTGAAAGGAAGTCTTTTGCACATCCTCTTTGTCAATAGGGATTTGCCAATAGCCATTGCAAAGGTCTAGCTTGGAGAATTATCATGTTCCACTCAATTGATCAATAAAGTCATCAATTTGAGGCAAGGGGTATGTATTCTTCACTATATGTTTATTGAGCCCATAGTTATCAATATAGAAACAAAGTCCTCCATCTTTCTTTGGAATAAATAGTGCTCCCCAAGGAGATGTATTATATCATATGAAATCCTTCTTCAATAACTTAGTAAGTGTTGTTTGCAACTCCTCAAACTCTTTTCGTGAGAGCCAATAGATTGGTCTCCTCACCAAAGTACTCCATGGTTATAACTCAATCTTGAAGGGCATACCACAATCAAAGGGTAATCCCTTTGGAAAATCATCCAAAAACAAGTCTACAAACTCCTGAACTATTTGATCAACCATTGCTCAAAGAGGCTCCTAACTCTCCTTAAATTCTCCTTGTGAAATTGGCTTGATCCACACCCTAAAAACAAATTTATCTTCCTCCAAAGCTTGCTCTATAGTTGCTTCATTGACAAACTTCCCATCTAGGGACTTATCTTCCTTCAAGGCGTGCTTTATAGTTGCCTTCTTGACAGAATTCTCATCTTGGGACTTCTCTTCCTTCAAAGCTTGCTTTATGGCATTTCTCTTTACAAACTTCCCATCTTGGGACTAACTATTTTTAGGTGTTTTACTCAAAGGTGCCAAACAACCTAATTGGAAATTGATACCTTGGTGTTGTAATTGAATTTGTCATAGGGTCCAATCAAATTGAACCTTATGATATTCAAGCCAAGGTAGTCCTAAAATGACATCATAGTGTAGAAGTGCCACTACAAACCTCATACATCCCAAATACTCCTTCCCAACCTTGAAGGTAACAAGATGCAAAATACGGAATGCAAAACCTTTTCTACCATCCGCCATCATCAATCTACTTCCAATTACTAGTTTGATAGGAATACCCAATTCCTTTGCTAATTGTATAGACATACCATTCTCTAAATTTCAAGAATCAACCAAATCCTACAACCACAATCAGATATAATACTTGCAAGTGAAGCAACCTTGCATAGGTCAAGCCTTCAATCCCATTAGAGCTAATCAAGTTCACAATAGGTAGCTCAAAATCTCCTATTGGGATTCCTTATTTTCCTTATCATTCTACTCCACGACCTCCATTTGGGCAATTTGTCAAGATCTCCCATTCTTGAGTGGATATTCAATAATGCAATGCCCAATTCGACAACAATAAAAGCAACCATCATTTTGCCATAATCTTTCCCAATCCACTTTACCAAGTGGTCTCCATTGGATTGCATCAATCTCCATTGATGCCGACTCCTACACACGTGTGTAATGTGCTAGTTGTTTTTGTGAAGGTTGAGGTCAGGACCATGTTGTTGCAACCAAGGAATCAAAGCGCTTTGCTAGCTGCATGGCTTCTTCCAAGTATTTTGGTTCTTGCATAATCACTTCAGGTTTGGTTCATAACTTCAAGCCCCTCACAAATTGATCTAGAGCTTCACCATATATTATTTCTGGAATTTGCATAATGGTTTTCTAGAATTACGTGATGTAGCTTTGTACAGAACCAATTTGCTTCAACTTTACCAACTTATCTTATGCAGCTTGTGTGGTATTTATTGCTTGGAATTGTCCAATTATTGCACCTTTGAATTCTTCCCATGTCAAGATTGGTGTAAAATATTGCCTTTTATTACTTGCTCCACTTGGAATTGCCACCATAGCTTTGCTACTTTGTCCAATTGGGTTGAAGCCAAGAGATTTTTTTTCTTAGCTTGAAGATTTATAGCCTTGAAATAACATTCACAATCAAATATAAAATTCTCCACAATGCTTAAAAGATTCTTGCCATCAAAAACCTTGGATTTTGGAAATTAGATTCAATCTTCTCCTTCTTGAATTGGTGCTCTCTCTACGTGCTCTTGTTGTTGTTGGTCTCATTCATCCAACAATCAAGTAAGGTGCTCGGTTTGTTGCTACATAGCAATGATAACCTTAGGCATTGCTGCCATGAGTACTACTATATTACACTACCTCCAATCTATCTAATTTACTAACAAATAGATGCAACATGTCGATCATTCTCCATAAGTTACAATTGGAAGTACCAAAGGTTCCTCGGATAAGGTGATTGCATTCATGAAATTTTGCCCAAAACGTGAGATGATGAAGTATATGAAATGATGTTTGGGTAGTACCCGGACATGAAAATCCCAATGGTTTAGTGGTAATGGATTTGGTGGTCCATAGATTCCATCCATCCCATTCCTACTTTTACACATGTAAAACAAGTAGTTAGACATATTATTTGGAGGTAAAAATTGGCTTGGTAACATCCAGAAGGATGTTGTGTACAATGTACTAGGAAGATCAAATAGAGGTGTCACTAAAAGAATACTTCTACTAATAGGGCAAAAGCAAAAATAACCTAAAAAGTTTAGAGCTAATTTTGGAGGCTTAAACTGATGAATTAGGCCTCAAAAATCGAAAGATTCCTTTCTCTCAAGGGAGGAAAGATTACCTTCACCCCTAGGATTTTTTGTTGTTGCAAGCTTTCCAATGGTACCTCACCCATGTGATTTTGAGCTCCTTATAGGAAGATTTCTTAAAGATTCCCATCTATCAAACCTATTTGACCAACTAGAAAGGACAAGGATTGACTGGTGACCCATCCAAACAACTAATCCAAGGATGGAGCTCCCTGACAGGTCACCATTCCATATATCTAATCCAAGGGTAGAACTTTCTTTGAGGAGATCATCTTTGCTATATAATAAAGAGAAGGTGCTCCTTTGAACATCCAAGTATTGAGTGTGAAACTTGCATTTTCTCTCTTGGAGAGTTCTCTTGTCCTCAATACCAATGTAAAAGATCAAGACCAAGGAGAGAAATAGGAGAATGGAAGTTCACATTTGAACACTTGAATGAGAAAAACTCCCAATGCCTAGCATGAGCTTTGACTTTGGTATTTATAGGGAGCATATAAGGCTCTTGAGAAGTTTCTCAAGAAGCTTCCTTCTAGAAGTTGTCTACTTGGCTTGCAAGCTAAGCTAGTTGGAAGTTTTTAAAAGCTTCCTTCTAGAAGGTACCTACTTGGAGTGCAAGTTAAGCTAATTAGGAAGCTTCCCAAGAAGCTTCCTAGATACTTCTAGAATATTCTAGGCTAATTTGGCCTATTCTCTACTTTGTTAGTCCTAACTAACTCTATTGTTAAACTCCATATTGTTACATTAGTTGCATCCAATAACATGACAGGTTCCATCCAAGAATGGACTTGATGTGTACTCACCACCACTTGGGTATGAGAATCATCCATCAAAGGAATGTTCTCCAAAATGTAGGCTAAAGAAACAAATTGATGAACCTAGAGATGACGTAGTATATATAACATCTCCCAAAACAAAGGTATTAGAGACCTTGACCTTAGTCAGCACAGGTATATCCCTAACATGGCCATCCAAAAATCACCAAATGATTAGGACCATATCTTTCCAAATCTTGCACTCCCATCAAGGAAATATCTATTGGTTGGATCTTATGGTACTCTTGATTATTGAAATCAATAATAACAAAAGATATAAATAGACCAAATGTGCCACATGATATAGAGAGACTCGCCTATTAATCTCATCTCTCTCCACATACAAGTACCTCCATACTCATATACATGCTTGTAATACCACAATTAGTCAAATGCTAATCCCAATAAACAACTCCACTAGACATACTCTCTCTACTGGATATTGCCAAGCAATGAGTGTGGTATCCAAAGGTGACAAGGTAATAGACTTCAAAGGCTCATCTTCACACTAGTCTCTTGGTGATACAAAAGGCTCCACTCCAAGCCCATTGCACCAATTGATCCGCATGTTGTTGTAATGCCTTCTCAATACTCCACAATGGAACACCCAAGGTGGATGGAATGATCTCAATTGTACTCCAAATCCGAGTGATCTCCTATGGTATTGGAGTATCTTCTACATGATCCTTCCCTCCAATAAATCACCATGCCAAGTAATAAGACCACTAAAAGCTGAAATTGAAGCCATGGTCCTTGACTATAGTGAGCCAAGATTACCATTACTAAAACATATTGGTAAGCGGCATACCCATCCCTCACCTTGATTGCCAACTTGATCTATAAGAGGTTGCTCCTCCCATTAGTCAATACTTAAACCCATGGAGTATAATGATACTCCACCAACTAGCACATCATATGACTCTACTACTATCTGGTAGGCGACATACCCGTCCCTCACCTTGATTGCCAACTTGGTTTATAGGAGATTGTCTCATCCCATTAGTCAATACAAAACCCATGGGGTATAACAATACTCCACCAACTAGTACATCCTATGACTCTACTTTTATTGCAATGGCTTGAGCTCTCACCACAAAGTTATTAATAGAATGATCAAGTTGAATTTGGACAATGAGCTCTCCACATGTGATGTATTATGTAGGACCACCCCTATAGATGTCTAGATCTGAAATGTATACCTCTCCACATTGGTCTTTTGTAGCTCTAGACTGACAACTATAGCCTTCCCCAACATAAGAGACTACATACTTGAGTCTAATAAGACTCTCTATGGTGTATAAACCTTCCTTAAAGGTCTCACCAAACAGAAAATCCCCCTCTAGTTATCCAACAAGACAACTCTAGGTGTGAATTAATCTTGCTCAAAGGTAGGTCTAGTTGGTAACTCCTCCAATCTAGCTATTGCTACTTGCCATTAACCATTGGTTGTTGAGCGGAGCCCATGCTCCTCAATCAAATCAGCTCTATTATTAACTACCTTTGCTCTAGAAGAAGGAACCACATCATCCCTACACTTACAAAGTGTGGCAACCAACTAGAACACTAGAGTTGGATCATCTCCTAGTGCAAACATGTCATTGGTTGAGAACAAAGGGAAGTGCATAATCAATTGAGCCACCTCCAACATTGTGCTAAACTCAATTTGTGTAATAGTAAGTGGTTGACTAACATCTAGTCTATCATGCACTCCATTGCCACCTACCACACCTGCACTAGGATGTCTAGGAGCTATAGATGTGTTATATAATGCCTTAGAGAGTGTGAAAGATTGAGGGATTTTGACTTGTCTACAAGCCTTTGATGCTCCTCTAGGCTTTGGAGCATGTATTGCACCCCTTAACATGACGATAGATATATCTACCTATGTTACTCTACACATAAATTCCAAGACATCTCTATCACTAGCATAAGAGATGGAAGCCTCAAACACCCAAATCTGATCTCCTCTGAGCTATGGCCATGCTAGCCAATCTCTTCTCCAATTGCTCAATCCGAGTAGCCATGGTTGTATCAAAAGCAAGGGTAGATACTGCATCCTTACCAAGTGTGGATCCTCTATCACCTTGTCTTCCATGACCTAGAGCTCCTCTACAACCTACTCTAATAGCCCTACTACTCCATAACTCTAGGTGAAGGTCAAAGCATCAGTCACTAGTGTGACCAAATCTATGGCAATGGTCACACTATCTTTGTGCTAGCTATGATGCACCAAAGATATCATGTATATTACATTGAGTGCACTCTCTCTTGTGATGAGGTCCACCACAAGTCCAACAAGCAACGCCACCACTTACTAGCTACTATTGACCTAAAACTGAAGGTAAGGGTCTAGCTACATTAGGCCCTTTATTTTGTCCTCAAGAGTCCACATGGCGTGGTGCACTCTATTGCACTCTAGAAGAAGTAACAATTGTGGATGAGATCTCCCTACCAAATTCAAATGTCACCACTCTCTCTCCCACCATGTTGAGATCAATATGCTCAACCAAACTAAAGACCATTGCCAAAGTAGGTGAAGTAGCCTATAAAAATGTAGCATCATATACTCTACATCACAATTCCTTGTCCAAGACTCCATACCAAAATTGGACTACTTGGACCTTAATAACTACCCAAGTGAAATTGATCAAGTGTTTCATGCAAGTGTATGCCTTGCATAGGCTCTCTCTAGTCTTCCATGGAACTCTTGCAAGCTCCTTAGATTGTTAGTCCACACTCCCTAGCAATTTTACCTCAAGCATTAGAAGAACTCCACCATGAGGTTAAACCTCAATACTACACCACCTCTTGTAGTAGTATGCCTACTCATAGTAGCACCATCTCCAACTAGTGCACCTCCACTAGATCCACCAACACTACTAGAGCTAAAACTCATGAGTATTGCTAATCTACCCCTAGAAACCTAACTTGAAGTGATGGAGATGTAGTTTGGAGACCATTATTGTCTCCATAGCTTGATCTCCTCCATTTGAGCTCCTGAACTCATCATATTCATCCATTGGCGGACCTTCCAAGTGATGAAACAACAACCTCCCTTCCATGCCATGAAGTGTATGAACAAAGTCAAGTTTTGCATCTGTTGCATATCACATCAACTATCAAACTCAAAGATTATGTAATCCAACTCAATGGTACCCATTATACCATAATTTATACTTAAATACCATCTAGGGCCTTTGGAGGCCCCATAAATCTCATCCATATCCTACAACAACGGTGTGAGCACACCAGTGCACTCTTAACTAATGAGCTCCTATATCAAACTCTAAATCAAAATCAATCTCCTCCCTCACTAAGATCTGAGATACAAGTTGATACCGAGTGCCACTCTATGTAAACTCACTATGTACTACAATGATATCTCCTTTGAAATCTCCAAAGAACTCCGTCATGCCAATGTAACTCAAATTGCAATCATAACCACCACAAGTACCTCATCAAGGATCATCACCAAGTGCCACTACCAACCAAACATCACTTACTAATGTAGCTCTAACTACAACAATTACATTATGAAAGGACTCCTTGTAACTTTCCATCATAACATTGTACTATCACGGTTTGTAGGTCATCATTTCTTGCCTCATCCGAGAAAAACATGGATAATCTAATTTTGAGCACCAATGCTCAAAATTCAAGGCATCTCACACAAACATGGTGCACAAACAAAAAATCAAAGAATGGAGGGGCTTGATCACAAGAAGTCTAACAAAACACTCCATCTCATAAATCAACATTGAATTGACTCTACTACCATTTGACATAATTGGAGTGTTTATCTATTCCTAAGCTACCAAGATTACCAAGGATGGGATCAAATTGCCTTTCCTAGCCAAAGCTACATATGTATAGGTATTCAATCATTAGGACAACAAGTGAAAGTGGACCAATTGGCTAGGGCACCAATCTAAGAACCAAAGTTCAAACCCTATTGCATACAATCTAGAAGGGTTGGCAAATTTTGCCAAACGGTAATCAAAAACTCATCTAAACTAGCTAGCTTCATGCCATCAAGCTTGCTTGATGGCCATTTGTAACCTCTTGTGCTCAAATCAAACACCCATGGTCTCAAATTGACTCAATTCTTAGAAATTTGGCCAATGGTTCCGTACACCGTCTGCACCATTGTCTCAAATTGACTCAATTCTCAAAATTTGGCCAACACTTATGCACACCGTCTGCCCTAGCCAAATCTACATCAACTTGCATCATGCTTTTGTACACGATTACTCTCGAGGAAATTTAGGACAATGAGCAAAGTACCAATTATTAGCCAAGCTTGGAGATACCACCAACACCTCATTTCTTGCACCTGATTTTCTCACGACTCTCACTTCTCTAATATAATCAATTCATTCTTCCACTCGATTCACACTCAAATCAAATATACTTGATACTTCACTCAACAATTTGCCAAGAACTATGCATTGATTACAATCAAGCCACATCTACTCTAGCTAAGAGACTCCATATGAGGTTTGCTAGCCTTTGTCCACCATAGCCAAGAACTTGAAAACTCAACATCAAAGAAGTGAACTCTTTTGAGTTGCACTTTGAAGGCATACCTCTCTGCTCTACCTAGATCTCTAGCCGTAACGGCGCCATTGATGGCACATTCGACGATGCAAACAATACAAGTAACAATGGATCCCACCATATGATCAATAGCCATAACATAAAATCTGACTGCTAACAAGTAGTCCATGAGTAATTACTAAAATACTTTTGATTACCACCACCACCACCACTCTAGCCTCCAAGCAACCTAACTTTGGTGCTACAAATGTCATGACAATACCACTCTCACTCTCATACTTTAGACATAGTGTGTTACTCTACTGAGATCACTCTCACTCTCATACTTTATAGTATACTTTAGACAATGTGTGTCCAATACTTTACACAAAGCATTGGCTGATGCATTTAGGGGGAGAGCAATCACACTAGGTGACACTTTCTTCGGTTGCTCTCGTAGCTTTAGACCTTACAACTTGCATAACTCGAACATCCTATGTGCATTGAGGAGTAGTTTTGAATTTGATATGGAGCCTTGCCCCATTTTACCTCTTTTATTGCGGCTTGATAATGTCTTTCATGTGTTCTACATGGTCACTTTGGTTTCAACCACACCATGAAACTAGCATTAGACTAATTAAAAAGTCTTATGTTAATTGGTTGAATGGATATAAGTTGTACGTTGTGATTAGTTTCCTCTTCCCCTGTAATTGGAAGTTAAGTCGTCGTAAGTTCACTTAATTAAGGTAATTGTGGCTGTTACGATCTTGCAGCGACACCTAACAAGTAGAGAGGCCGACTGGAACGTGGTTTGCTAGGCTGGCGGTTTGTCTAGTGGTTTGTTCGAGAAAGTTACGAGTAGTGCAAGAGGAGGTGTAGTGAAGACGACTCTGTAGAGTACAGAGGAGGAGGAAGGTTTCAGGCTAACCAGTTCTGTTGTTCTTCGAGAGGAAACTGCGGAATGAAAATCTGTCGAGAGAATTCTCGAAACATCAGGAAGTTACGATCTGGTATGCTTTAGGGTTGCACTTAGGGTTAGGGTTGGAGGACATTGGAAGATTACTCTACTCAAATTTGAGTTACGCAAGAAAGAGTGGTTGCACGCTGGGGAAAGTTGATCGAAGGAATTGGCCGATAGACGCGAAATTGCGGGTGGAGGAGATCGGGAGAAGAAGTTGACGTGGAAAGGAGGACTTCGGGATGGCTGTGATTTCGGATTACGAAGAAGAACCAGAGGTGACAGCCGCTCCTCCACCGGCAGCAGCAGTGGGATCGAAAGCCCCATCGCCCCCGAAAGCCCCAGTGCCACCCGCGGAGGTACCTGGAACCTCGAGTAGCGCAGGGAAATATGACGATGCTCTCGTGCATTTGTTGCAGCAGCACAAGGGTCAGCCTTCGGAGCTCTTGAAGTCAGTATTTGAATTCTTGGCAAGGAAGACGGATTTTCTGTCTTCTCAAGGGTGGGAAATACGGGTGCAGGAAACTATCGCTTCGTTGAAGACCGAGAGAGCTGCGAAACAAGAGCCTGTGCCTGTTGCTGCGAAATTAGACTCGCAGGTAGAGAAAAAGGCGGAACCAGTAAAGACGGCAGAAGAACAACCGGCCTCGAAATCTGTTGCTGAAACAAATGGTAGTAAGGAAATTAAGACTGTACTAGATGAGGCGAAATCCGATGCTCCAGTAAATGCAGATACCGAAGAGGACGGAGATTCAAAATCGAAGGGTCTTGGTAAGTAGATTCACGATGTTCTGTCTGCACGATTCTAGCTTCTGACCACTGGACGGCATGGCGGATCCAGTATCCGTCAATTCGTCTAGGTTGTTGCCGTTGAATGTATAGGCTTCAACTTATGTCTTCTGCCCCACGATTTTACCCGAAATCTTATCAACAAACTATCACTCCAATCCTTCGCATCTTTTGTTAACGGACACCTAAAGTAAAGTCATTCCTTTAGTTCCCTAATCTTACTCTGAAGAGACGTTACTTGGAAGTCCTCAAGTGGATATCCTGGACTATTTGCCAGTCTTGGCCTCGATGGAGGTATTTGACACAAGCTGGTGACTAGGGGTTCCGCCTGTCGGACTGAGCCGTCTCTGGACGAATTAATTAGGCTTCTCGGAGAGACGGAATAAAAAAGTTCGCACCACTTCAAGCCTATAGTGCAGAGGAGCGGTTGACAAGCGATGCAGGTGACTGAGTTTTGGCATGTAAATAATAAGCGTTTCTGTTGATACGGGGTTGAACAAGACCTTAACCTGATCAGTCCTAACAGTATCCAGGATATGGACTCCTAGAGTTGCCCTTAGCAAAGTCTTTCAAAGCGTCGCGTGAGAATGAATTATTTTAGAGGAATCGTTGGCACGATGTAGTTATCCTCTGTTCAAGAAAAGAGCAACAAGACGAAGTCCAATCGTTGATAAATTTCGTCCCGGGAGTGGTTGGAGCGTAATATTTGAAAAACTTGCCAAATTGGGAATCTACCATGAAAGGGAACAGTCCTCATTCAGGAAGTCTGCGATCTAAGGATATTCTTCCATCATAGTGGCAACATGAAGTTTATGGTTACTCTCGCGTCCTCGTCTGCCGTTTGTCCTGGTATGGCAGCGATCAGAGCAGAACGGTATCTGGTGCCATCGTCTTGAAGTCGTAAAGCATATAACAAGCAGGAAACAGCCTTAGGTTGTGATCAGTAAGCACTAATGATTTGCATCAGTGTGAAATCAGATGCAAACATAGGCCGATTTGTCCGAAGAATGCCCGTCTTCATAACTGGCATAAGATGGTGGGACGTTAACAACCTCACTGCTTTTTGGATGTGCTCCACAATCCTGTTGTTCTCGAGGATTATGCTGTAACCTACGACGCAGATGTCAGAGTCTTTGTGTTCGTGGGCGGAACCATACCTGCTGTAGATGGCCACCTTCTACTTCAGTGATCTGGATTGGATCTCATCAGGAACCAATTGAACTGGGGGAACCTTTTGATAGGTTTCATCAGCTGGATGCACTCGAGTCCGAGGGTTGACACGTCGATTAAGAGCAACTGACTTAGACTGATTAAGTTTGTCAAATTGTGATTACAACTTCCCTTTTGTTTTTGCAGTTCCGAACTCTGGAAATGGTGCAGATCATGAAACTTATTCATGGACACAGACTCT
This sequence comes from Lunularia cruciata, assembly GCA_948567375.1. Lineage (NCBI taxonomy): Eukaryota > Viridiplantae > Streptophyta > Marchantiopsida > Lunulariales > Lunulariaceae > Lunularia > Lunularia cruciata. The sequence goes on along the minus strand of OX419762.1, from coordinate 12,832,398 downwards.
GTCTGAAGTAACCGTCCACATACCGATTCCGGCCGGCACGAAGTCCAGAGCTATATCCTGTGAGATTAAGAAGAAGCACTTGAAAGTGGGTCTGAAGGGTCAACCGCCAATTTTGGAGGTGAGTAAAGCACGTGGCTTTGAACGGCCGAGGATTGAGAGGTGCGGCTCAGATGCCGGAGAAACTTCTGAGTCCCAGATACCTGAAAGCATGAAATTTTTATCTGATTTAAAGTCCTCGTGCTCCTTGCAGTTCTTCTGCACAGCATCTCTACAGTATTTGCTAACGGTGGAATTGATTTGCAGGGTGATTTGTACAATCCAATCACAGTGGACGATAGCCTATGGAGCATAGGTACTTCAAGAAGTCACTACCTAAACCTTCAACCTTAAACTCTGGAAATAGCAGGATGGGCACTACGTGTAAGCTCAGCGTCTACGTCGTTTTAACTCAATTGCTTTTATGACTAGCCTTAAGCTTCCCCTAAGCAGTTGATATCATATTTCTACTTCAGTCAGGTTCTCTTTCTTCTTCAGCAATGTTTCACCAGTGGCCCTACCATCTTCTTGAGTTGTTGGAAGCTTTCTCTACTTTCGATCCGGACATTGCTCATGTTGATAATATGGAGGACGTGGGCCTCTTCTGGAAATGATGGAGCGGGTAGGAAACAACCATTGGTTTCTCCATGGATCTAAAATATGTTGCTCTGATCTTGGCCATTGTAGAGGACGGCAAGACGTTAGCTGTACTTCTCACCAAGTCAAACCAAATGGAGTGGTGGAAGAGTGTGATTAAGGGTGAAGCTGAAATCGACACGCAAAAAGTGGAGCCAGAGAATAGTAAGCTCGGAGATCTGGACCCGGAGACTAGACAGACGGTAGAGAAAATGATGGTGAGTCCTCTTACTAGTCTCAAGTGCTTAAGTTTAGGGTTCTTATCACTTGAGTATGGCATCATGCGGTTAGATAGTAAGGTGAAGGTTAATGGTATTCCATATCCGAAATGAAGCCATATATATTATGGGATCATACCATCATCGATTGAATCATCACATTTTGGGTCTTACTCTATTTATCGACAAGGTGTAAGCATATGTTTGTCCTACGAACACGGACACTGTTTATGATCAGAGTCCCCTTCAAATCTTGAGAATTTGACAGAATCTCAGGCGCAAGGAAGCATGGCTGAATCAAGCTTCAGTTGCAGTAGCTTAATGGTCTTGATGACTTTAATGACCTTGATGACCTTGTCTAGCGGTGTGGTCTTCATGGTCACCACTCTGTCGTTTGATTTCGGTTCTGGGAGTACTTTAGGCATCGACATATTAGCCCATCCCTCAAAAACCCTCTCACGGAGGACTCGTCATGAAGCTTGTTGCACATTCTCAGATACGTGAAGTTCCTGTGCATGAATGTTACTCTCTACACTCTCCTCCCATTTTCTCTTCAGGGTCGAACCTTTCTTTCTTACTAGCAACATTTGCTTGTCCTTGATATTCATTTCGCAGTTGTTCGTAGTTTATTGTCTTCATTCATATCGGCAGTATTTCCATTCAGTTTTCGCATCTGCCCTTTCTCGTTTCCAACCTGAGCTGTTATCAGTTCTCGTCTTCTCTTTGCTGACCTTACACAAATCAGGTTCAGGTTCACATCGTCGGTGTTTCCACTTATCTTGCCAAGTCCATAGGGAACATCAGTTTCAACCGATGGCAATCCTGGAAATACGTGAAGATACTATCTCATCCGGCACGCCATGAGGCAACTGTTGGTATATAGGAGAGAATAGAGGAGGATAGAAATTATAATGCTCTTTTGCTGGAAATTAATCATTTGTGCTTGTGTTTGGCCCTTCAGTATGATCAGCGACAGAAGGCAATGGGGCTGCCCACTAGTGAGGAGAAGCAAAAGCAAGATATTCTGAAGAATTTCATGGCACAGGTAAGCGTCTGTTGTTGTCTCCATTTAGTACAGTAGAGAAACACCTCCATTCTGGCCAGATTTAGCTTGCAGCTGTGTTTGGAAGCCCGATTTATGTGCTCATCCTCAGCTGTGATATGCAAACTTCTTTGTCGTTGATGCAGCATCCTGAAATGGATTTCTCGAAGGCGAAAATGTGCTGAAGGGACCAAAGTTATGGACGAGTATGATCGCGAGCAGGTCAGAATCCTTAGAAGAGATGATTAAATCAGTTGTTCTCAAGAGTTCATCTGTGTCCTGTTGTTCCAGGTTTGGTACTTCTAAATTTTGTAGGAGACAGGGATCAGCTCTTCTCCCTAGATTTGTTGTTACAAAGTTCTTCGTATGGTACAGAGCCAGTTTCGCGGTGTTATTCACCCCTGCTGCAATATGGCGAACATCACCTACAGAGATCATGGTGGAAGGTAGTTAGGATTCCAGTATATCAGCCTCCTCATAAGAGAAACATCTGGAGGATATGGAATTTACGTGGCCATACCCTCGATTGGAATTCCGTAGGAAGAGTGGAGATTATGTGAGCAGCAATTCTAGATGTTAGCAACACTCTTTCTTGAGCATTATTCTCAAGACTGAAAATCGTCCTGGAGTTACAGTGCTTTGTTTCATCAAACTCTAGGATTCACTCATCGAGATTGTTTTTGTTTCAATTCCATCATGGCACACCTCCAAATTTTGTAAAGATATTGGACCCATCAGGACAATCAACCATGAGTCTCCTATCAGAGGTGGAATTTTTTGAGGAAAGAGAATTGCAAAATATGGTGTTGCATCTTTTCTGCGTAGAATTTGTATATCATTGTAGGTGCTTTATTGCAAGTGTATGCTCGTTTACTTTAGGAGTTTGGTTCCCCGAAATGTTTATGCGATGATTGTCAAGACATGATGAGATATGGTATGCGCGGGAGTTTGACTATCATAATTTTCCTTCCAACTTTAGTCTTTCTGGCTCCTGACTCTGCCTTGTGTTCTTATCAATAGATCGTCCATTTTTGGCCTTGAACCTTCTCTGATTATTTATTAGTCATCGGAAACCTGGGCGGGTTGTTCCCCAGCGGTGTAATAGAACTTTTGCCTAGACGAAGTGGGGACCTCATAAAGACCCCTATAGGCTACCTTTCATTTTTCAACTTCCCAGAAGACTTGATGCTTGTCTAGTCATCTCTTTTGTTCGAGGATTACTTCAGGCGTTCCATGTTTCAAAAGCTTCGTTTGTATTTTAGTTTACAAAATACCTGCTCAATCCTCAGAGGTGACTGCTGACTCAGGGCGGTGGTTGCGCCTGATGAGTCACACAATGGAAAGGGTAGATGCGATGCGAACCATGAGTTTTGAAACCCCTCAAAGGTGAAAGTTCTCGTGATATACGGTATACGGATTGCTCAGAAGGACAAGAAAAGCTCTACAAGTAGGGGAATGCTCTCAAGCCGAGAAAGGGAGAAGAGGAAGGTACAGTTTTTAGCATCCCAAGCGACTTTATGGCATACATATCTGACCTACCCACGAACCCTGGACCGAGCACTTCATTACGGTCGAAGAGGAGGATCACGATCCCAATTCTACTGCGAAAGCAGTTAATCTAGTAACTGAACTCAGAAAGTGTAAGTCACGAAAAACGGACCAAACTCTTATCAATTGATTCTGCTCATACCCGGTAAATAGGCATGCGGACAGAAGGAGAAAAAAACAACCCTTCAAATAGCGTTTCAAGACTAGAAACCAACTCTTCCATGCATCTCCTTAAGTACCATGATAGCTGTGTACATGCGCTCGACTGACTCGGTACTTGATTGAAGGAGGCATTCCATCACGTTTGATAACATGATTTGTTCTATGTTAACGGTTCTCTAGGTCCACGGATAGTGTACGATATCCTTGAGAGCTCCCAGTAGATAATAAGCAGAGAGAGATACATCATTTGTCTAAGAACGTGCCCACACCGGTATCAACGGTATATAGCCAATCCTTGTAGACCGTGTTTTGGTATTCTGGGGAGAGCAAATTCTTTTATCCTGTTCGTTGTATCATTGCCTATATTCCCGTGTTGGATAATATAGGTACAAGTATCTCGATAGTAAAATATTTCTGACTGTGTCTCTTCTAGCATACTTGCCTTTCAATGCCTTGGCCCTATCCACCCTCCTATATACAGTACCTAGCAATTTCAACACTCGAGAGGTGTAGCCCTGATTCCTTTGGAATAGACAAATAAGGTTACGCGCCTCACGAGTCAACAAGACCGTGCATGTTGAGAAGAATTAGTGGGCCACCAGTCTAACCAACTGCCAGTATATTCCCGTGATGAAATTTGAGTCAGTAGACAACAAATCGGCTCAATTGCATACCTGTACCGTGCAAACTTCAAAGAAGTAGGTGCTACACCTGTGAAGGACAAATTCAAGGCCATCTTTCGGTATGTCGACAAGGGATTCGCAGTACTGCGTTTGTCTTGGGCTGGTACCTCGCATATATTGAAGATGTGGACGGAAGTTTAAGGACGAATCATTCCACCTCCAAAGTAGGAGTGAATGTTGAATGGTAAGGAACGGAGTTCAACTCCAACTCGTAGAATTACTCAACTTCCCTGTGAATGAAAATGTGGAGGGAGCGAACAACAAACCAGTATTGCACTTCAAGGAGTTCGGTTGATGTTCATTTATTTGCTCACTCCTAATTTGGATGTCAAATGACTTCCTGAAAATGGGAAGGGAGGTTGAGTATCTAAGCGGTCGGGTTGAATGTCCAGCTGTTCCTTCACGCCTACTTTGGACATTTTCGGTGCATGAAAATGTGGAGGGGACGAAGAGCAAACCAGTGTTGCCCTTTAAGGAGTTGGGTTGAATGGCCTTTAGTTGACTCACTCCTAATTTGGCGGCAAATGACTTGCTGAAAATGCTAAGGGATGTTGAGTAATCTAAGCACTTGGGTTGAATGTCCATCTGTCCATTCACTCCTAGTTTGCACGTGAAATGATGGTAGCTTGAATCTCCTGAACTCCGTCTTGTCAGTCCAACTACTCGATGATGACTTGAGTGGCACCAAGGAAGAGTGTTGTTTATGGCAACACGATGATTCTTTTGAGAGCAAAGCCACGACACGATGTGAACTCAGACGCATTTCAATGGATTGTATGCCAGAACAGATCCAAAAGCATTGAGTCAGTAGACAGTCAATATACACAACTGGTCTCTTAGTTCCTTGCGCAATAAGCGAGCTCCATACTATATTCCTTTGGTGCACTTTCTTGTTAAGATAGTAATACTTTGTGACAGGTCTAAGTAAGTGACGGTCAAGAACCATGTATCAATTAAAATTTGGTCAGTGATGATATTCTGAGTGTAGTAAGGAGGGTGGAAGGAGGGTGGAGGGTATGTGAATCTCTATGTATTTAATTATTTTCAGTGGAGATGGAGCAGTGAAAAAGAGTCCTGAGTGCACATACTTTGATTAGCATTTGTTGTGTGGTTTTCAGAAGCTGACTTGTTATTCCTTTCTCCTTATTCTGAGATTTAAAACATCATGTTTAAGATTGTTTGCTTTTACTGGTGAATGAACAATTCAACGAGAGCTAAGTTTAGACCGTCATAAGAGAAGTTGCATCGAAAGGTTAGGTAGCAAAGTTTTAATTATGATTCAATTAAAACATATAAAGGCGTTGGAGTGATATTTCTATCTACTATTCATGTATCGTTTAGACTTTGCTATGGATCTAAGGGGATGTTTGAGTTGCGCATGAACATATTAATTTCATATTCAACTATAGCAAACTCAAGGGGCACCCCAATAGGTAACCCTCTCAAACAGTATTGTAAATATTGTTGCTTAAAGAATTAAGATGAAGTCTATGCTGAAAAGACTCTCGGTGATTAGAGGGAGATATGATATGAAGTGATCTTTGTGGCTAAAAGTAAAAAAAAATTGTCCTATTACATTCTTTTTTCTGGTTGGAAGAGGGATTGTCGCTTGTATTTAATGGATTGACACTCTATATGAATGGTGGGATTTTTTGTGTTATTCTAAGTGAAGAACTACTTGCATGATTAAGGCCGAAGCCAAATGAAAGTATTTAGTATCATCTGCTATAATAGTCCATCTGTATAAATTAAATCTGTAACCCTTCAAATAAATTATTATTTTCATCTCGGTGTTGTAGTAATAACTGATCAATAATAACTCTCTGCGACTCTTTGTATATGCATTCTCACATGTTCAGTTTCTGGTCAAAGTCCGGACTTCTCATTAATTTCAGGAATGATATGTCATGATAAATTATTCATAATTTTCTTTCTGTAGCAATGGGGAAAGTTTACAAATAAATATATTCGACTCTAGGTCCTAAAGTGATCAATTTCTGAACATTTTCCATTTTTTGGTTTCATCTTTGATTGTCTGTATTGTGGGAAGATTCTCGTAAATGATCATCTTTTCAGATTAAAGCAACTTAATTCAACTAAAACGCTAATCATATGAATGAAGCTTAGAAAATACCTAAGATTCATTTGGATCTTGTCCTAATGAATATGTTTTTACTTAGCACTCATGACGAATATTACGTTCTAAGAATGGGACAGTAATGAAGCTGGTAGATTAGAAGAAGAAGGTAACACGCATTATCACTCGACTTGATGCATATATGAATGTAAATGATTTGTCTTACAAATATTTGCAGGTAAAAGAATAATACAAGAGAAAATCAATTATGGTAATCAAATAAAAACCTACAGAGAATTATTAATATTTACACATAGCTTGGGTTATAATCTTCTTCGTGTTAACGATATTAAGTACAAGTAAATGATGTGAAGCAGCGGAAGACCCCTGAAATAAAATTTCTACCGAGAAACTATTTTATAGACTAATATAGAAATACTAATGTAAGCATCAACTTAGAAAGGGGATTCTTTTCACCTTTACTGCTTTTGAAGTGCCAAAAACGTACCCTGAGTTCATATAATCTTAAATAATAATTAAATCAAGAGGGAAACTAAGAAAAGAGAACTTTAAATATTTTCAATCAGGCACCATATTATAAATATAAGGCATTGCGTGGGATTACTTCATAGTCATTTTAAAAGACAATGAAAGCATGGGAATCCGCAGCAACGTTGTCTAATGTTTTATTATAATTTACATATAAAATGATATAGAGAGCTATTAAAGGCATAGTCTATATCAATTACTTTTTGCTGTACACTCCTGTTCCCCCTTTTTAGGGTTTATCTTTTTCTCCTAATACATACTATCAATATGTACATAGTACATTACTACATGTGACCCAACTTCATCTTCCTTTAGTTTGATGGCGCACCTGAAACCCATTTCAACACACTTCTTAGATAATAAAAAAATATTTCTCCAACCACTTAGTGCAGTAAGTCCAGCACTTCCGTATCAAATATTGTACCCAAACAAATTCGTGCTTTTTGCGCCTAGATAAACGAGCACACAACATTTCTACACACAAACACCTCGAAACGCAAGTAAATTGAAGTGACTATGAGATATCAACCTTATGCACCCTTTTAGAACTAAAATTTCTAAACAGAAACACCTCGAAATAAATATTACTAGAATTGATTATGAAGTATCAAAATTTTGCACCCTTTTAAAATCATAATTTCTGGCAGGAACATCTCAAAAAAATATAATTAAAAGTGATTATGGGACATCAATCTAATGCACCCTTTTAAAATAAAAATTCTCCAATTATTTTTTTTATTAATAATTGTTTCTAGATGTTTCTGTGGAGAAATTCTTTTCATTTATGCACTCTTTTCAGACAAAAATTTCTGACAGAAACACCTCGAAACAAATACCAATCAAGTGAGTATGAGAAATCATTTAAAAATCAACGTTTCTACCCAAACACCTCGAAACACATTATGAATCCAAATGATTACGAGATCTTCAAACTTATGCACCCTTTCAGAGTATCAAATAAAATGCCCGACCGACATCCGTGAACCTCTTTAGTCATAACAGTCATTTGTTTTATTTTATTTTTAATGGATTTTTTTTATTTTTTTTAACTTCTGCAGTGTAGTTTATTACTCGCATAGCACAAGAACATAAAAGTGGTTCTGAAAAAGTGTCGACTGTGGGCCTCTAAAATGTACTTCTCCATATATTTAACACTTTCTTCCCTCCAATCCTGTCATAGTCAGTTGACAAAGATTCAGAGTGGATCCAAAATCGAGAACAAGAGGAGGAAGCATTTAGCACCTTTTTCTTTTTCCTTTATTCTTCTATGGATCGATTTTGTTTCTTTTATTCTTCTTCTTTTTGGATTTTCCTGACGTATTCTTTGCTCATTGTTATGTGCTTTGTTTGTCTATAAATTTATTTTTAGAATAACAGATTTATCTGCAATTTGTATGACCGTGTTCACTTACTTTGCTTGAGTTGTTGTAGCCACCCGTTCGACGCAAAGATGGATGAGGTTATGTCCACCTCAGTAGCCATAATAAAGTATTTTAAATCCAGGAATAGAGTCTGGCTATGGGTGCTTGGGATGGAAGTTTCCATTTTCAGTCACACGCTTCATGGAGTGATAGATAAAACCCTTTTATGGGAGAGAGAAACTGAAATGCCTTGAAGACTAGTGCTTTTCAGTTACCAAATTCTGGCAATTCAAATCGAATCTCAAAGAAGTGGATTGGCAAGGATATAACCTATGTGATGCAACTTGTATTAAAGTTTTCTCTCCAAATTATTTGTCTCTAGTGGTGCTAGATATTACTTTGTGTCCACGAGACCCAACGGTGTAGTGAGATTAACTTACACTTTAAGTTGGTCCCTCGATTTCATGTTCTAGACTCTATTTCGGAATTAGAATACGGATATACGACTGGTCTCTTTTGGACTTATTTTGAAGATTAATACATGAGAAAGAATGGTCTCTTAATGTTATAACGCGTAGCATTTACTATCCTTATAGATGCCTCGTTGAAAATCACGGAGCGAGATTTATTATCCGTTTGAAGATCTTGAATTACCTACACCCGAGAACTGTTTTAATAGAGTGTATATTTATTTCTTGGATGTGGATTTTAATCAAAAGACGTGATATTTGACGCCACAAAAGCAAAATTAATAAAAGATACACCTTATCCCAAGACGACATCCATATCTCCTATAAGGTTCGAGAGACATGCTCGTTAGTGACGCAACAAAGGCTGCGAGAAACGGTTGGCAGAAGTCCGGCAGCTTTTCAGTATCCCGGGAATCGAAAGAGTCCTCAGTCGGGAAACAAACCGGTGCGGCCTGTTTAAAGATCCCGGTAAATAGCGCATGATTCTCGAGACTAGCCCGTAAAGTCGGTGGTTCCTGTAAAGGCCGCAGATTGGACAGGATCCCGAGAACATCTCTCCGAGCACTGGTGAGAGAAATGGGTAGCCGAAGTCAAAGCCTCCGTTTCCCGTGGAACATGTGAAAAGACAAAAGAATAGAAAATGTCAAACCACCGCTGAAGGACCGTGGTTAGAGTCTCGTGTTGGCCCTCAAATACCGTTGTTAGTGACGAGAGTACAAAAGACACCTCATACGTATAAGGTCTGCGTCCAACGGACAACCGCCAGCAGCGGAATTACCGAAGAATTTCCAAATTGTCGGATTTCATGCAAGAGAAATGTAGGGAGCTGACGATTTAGTATCCGCCACGACAGCGGGGCACGTTAGCTTTTCTCCAGCTTTGTTAAATCCAGGTGGCTAAAACCCGCCCTTTCAATCGCAACATTTTATTTGGCGAATTAGCAACCACGTGGTGGCTCCAGATTGGGTGCAGAGAGCCAGCGGCAAGCCTGCTCGTGCGCGGGTGGGGCCCAGATAGGGGGTTCAATGAAAAGCTGGAGCGGGACAAAAGCTGGCAGCAGTAAGTCTGTCCCCGGTGAAGTTTTACTTTCCTCCTGTACCGGGTTGTTCGGTTGGCCGGGTTAGCGGGTACTTCCCGGCCTGGCTGTTGGACGCATGCATGGCAACGAAAAAAGGGTAATATGGTTGGTGGTCGTCAGAAGGCCCTACTCTTTCCCCTAATTCTCCGGTTAACTAACTTGCTACCCTAACCCAAACCTCGCGGACCAAATTACGGAATCCTCCTGCCACCATCCGATCCTTCATCCGACGGGGAAGAACAGGATTCAGATATTTTCGTACTGTGTATAATCCCCCGTGGGTTAATCCCGGTTTTGGCCGGTAGTGGAGTACTGTATATCAGACAGGTAATTCACTTTTTTCCAGGTTTAGGGTTTTTGGAGTTCAAATCTTGGTTGGAGAGGTTTTCTTTAGGAAGAAGGGAAGAAGAAGAAGAGGGACGAGGAGGAGTCCAATTTATTACCAATTTGAATCTGCTGCATCTGGCTGTTGTCTGTCTGTCTGTCTGTCTGTCTGTCTGTCGAAGGAAGGAAGGAAGGACGGAAGGGTGGTGATCGCCCGCAGCTGTAGGTGTTGCGGAGGTTACCTTTTGGATCCGTTGCTGAATTTCTGGCATGCTTGCTGGCTTGGCCGGGTTGGGGCTGGCTGGCGTTCAGAAGGATGGATGATGGCAGAGAGGAGTTGCAGAACCGGTAGGAGCAGTGTAGGCGAGGTTGGAGCTATGAGATGGATGTAGTAGTAGTAGTACTGATTTGAGGTGGGGTTGAGAATGGATGTTGGTGTGTCTGTCGACGATTGATTAGCTCGGAGCTTGACTGATTCGTTTCTTTCTGTTCGTCTTCTGCTTCTTCTTCTTCCTTGGAGAGGAGAGGAGAGGAGAGGAGGGTAGCGGAATTGAATGGGATGCGGAAGCTGGGAAGAGGAAGAGGAGGTCTAGCGACGGGTTGACAGTAGAGGAGGCCGAGGATTGGTGTGCGTGAAGCGGGTTCTGTCGATGCGGAGGAAGGGAATTGAGGAGGAGCAGTAGTAGGGAGAGTTGGGAATAGAAATAATTGGAGAGAGAGAGAGAGTTACGTGATGCGGATCGCGTGGAGCGTTGTGCGGGAGCGAATTTATGGATGAGTTGGAGTTCCTGTACAGGGGAGGGCTTGGATCAAGAAAGCACTAGGCGTTTTATTTGCGGGCTTTTGAATGGTTGCGTTGTCCGCGATTGATGTTGGCTGGCTTTTCTGGAGCTTGGAGTTTCGGCGACGGACAGCTCTTGTGGACGAAAGTAGCTCAGCATGACAGGCAGGGCTGGAGTCGGTTGCAATTGCAGGTTACTCTGCTGCTCCAATTGTCACTCGAATGTTGGTGTGTGGTGTGTTGGAGTATTTGGAGTGACCAGGAAATTTGAATGTCCCAGATCTGCTCCTGGTATTGCGAGTTAAGGGATTTATGTAAGAGGGCTTTAAGTGATTTCGGGAAATTGGACGGTCTTGTGTTTAAATCCTGCCTGATCGCTTGTTACTCAAGAAGTGTTCTCTTGAGGAGTTTTTTAAAACCAGAAGGCCTTTATGCATCGCATTTCACGCTGTATTGGCATCGCATTATGCAGCCTCGAATCTTGGAATGAAGTGATCAGTTCCCATCGCTGAGGAGAGTTTGGCGATTTAATGTATCCTGGTACGCCCCTAAACCATCTCTTTGGTGAATATCACTAAAATCTTGAGATAAGGAAACGCCGAATCTGTGCATGTGTGAGACCGTTCGAGATAGTGCTTAGTTTTGTAGACACGACCTTGCATCTCCAGATTTGAGTATGAACACTGAGTATACTCTGTTTACCCATCCAGGTCAAACTTCGAAAGTCGCAGCACTTGAGATTTATAAGCCCTATTTGAGAGAGCAGTGTGAGAGCTTTAACATAGATTTTGAACCGAGATATGCTGATGTGGCTAGGTGTTTCCGTATGCTGATTTCGGACTCCATTACTGGCGGTGTGTTAAAGCACCAGTAGCCAATTTTGAAACTGCGTCCTTGTTTGCGCCATTCACTTTTCAAAGCCCGTGAAATTTCCGGTCACAGCTTTTTTCCACAAAAACAGAAGTTAGGGGATTGCCTCCCACTTTACCTTGCGTTATAAGATGCACAGTTTGTCTCTTTTCTCTTCGAATCACTACGAGAAGTAATCCTGCCTATGTGGAAATATAGATACTTCTACCTCATTTTTTACTACCCCAGGGACAGCCACTAGCTTAGCTGTCTTTGTTTCAAAACTCCAACTTAATGAACAAACTATCATAGGGTGTGTTCCATCCGTCTAGAGCTATTAAAACCCGGTTCAGATGATCGGACTGTTGCTACGTAAGTATGTTTGATGAACCGAAGTACAGTTGTGTGGATAACCCTTTTGACCAAACATCGGTATGCAATGGATGTCAATGATAACCTCAACTTTTTACTTTGGGCATATCTTCATTTCTCAATATCTGGCGTAAATTATCTACCAGGTATTAGAAGGTGGAGGTATCTGAACAGATGATCTTCTCTCCTGCTCCTTTCCATCATCGATCTTGCACTCATCCCTAGTAGATTCGTGTCCTCGCCTGTAATTGGACTACAACCAAGAGCATGGTAGCTTTGTTAATATAACAGAGCTTTGTGTATCATACTCTATCCTGGGTGTTCGCCTGGATGATTACATCTGGAATTTTGGACAAGGGTATAACGCGCGACCAGAGTTTGTCAGCATCATTCCGCATCTAATATATTGGATTATACTCAACATTTTCTAATATCTACATCCCGAATTCTCGGACAGGATAATTGGAGGGACAGCGTTGCTCCAATCCTCGAGCCTCCATAAACTGGCGACGTGTGATATTGTCGAATGGAAACCACTTTCGAGATATTCATGACATGGAAGTTGGAAACAACAGGTGGTCATCGTTTCGATTTGCACACTGATGACTGGCTGTTTGGAGTATTTTGCACCAGTTTTTGAAAGCTGACGCGGGATCGACTGAAGTACGAGTCATTTGCAGGGATAGACGCGACTTGCGCCAAGATTGGAACACAATAGTCAGTGTTCCATCGGACTTTTCTCAGTGCCAGATCATATCCATTGCTACCGCAATATCCTTAAATGACCAGTTGCTGTAGCGGACAGATTCAACCCCGAGTACTTTGACTATGAGGGTGAAGCTGCCAAATGGGTCCACCTTATTGTTTGCGTGGATCTTTCCTCCTTATTTCAGCTCTGGTTCTAGCCCTCATTCCCCACGTATTTTGTAGTCCTTTTCAGAGTTCGTTAGAGTTCTGGAGCCAACATTCGAATAAAAGTTCTGGCTCAGATTTCGCTGGTAGGTCTCTACTTCCAGGAACAGTGGGGGTGTCTTGTGATGAAGATGATGACAGTGCTCCGTGCCTACCTAAAGAGCTCGCTAATCAGTCTCTTTCCTGTGAGACTGATCTGCAAGGAGAGGGGTCACTAGACACATACTGTGTCATTAATGGAAGTATTACCTTGGAGAATGACACCATAATCGCGGGTGAAGGGACACTGGAAATTCTCCCAAATTTTGTTTTGAGTTGCCCGTATGCTGGTTGCAACGTCACTATTGTATTGTCAGGAAACCTGATTGTTAATGTCAACGCATCCATCATCAGTGGAACGCTGATCATCAAAGCTGAAAATGTTAGTACAGCTTTGGGATCCTCATTGAGTGCCAAGGGGTTGGGGGGAAGTCCACCAGCCCAGACCAGTGGTATCCCAGTTGGCTACGACGGTGCAGGAGGTGGCTACGGAGGCAGAGGAGCATGTTGTGTAGTAGAAGGTGGGAAACAGCAGGAAGACACTTGGGGAGGGGATGTCTATGCCTGGTCGTCGCTCGCAAGCCCTTGGAGTTATGGAAGTCGAGGTGGATCTTCCAGCAAGAAAGCAGATTATGGAGGAGAAGGTGGAGGGCGGCTCAGTCTGACTGCTGCGGACGTTCTGGAGCTGAATGGGACCATCGATGCAGATGGAGGCTCAGGAGGAGAATTTGGTGGAGGTGGATCTGGTGGAAGTGTTATAGTCAGAGCGATAGAGATGTAAGTGCAATTGTTCTGTTTATAAATTCCTCATCAGATTTGTAGACTCTTTGATCCATAATTGTGGAACGACAATATCTGGCACGACGTTTTGATGTGCCAGTGTGCCAAGTGTAAGTTCATGTCTGTGTGTATGCTTCGCGTGTTGATTTTTTTTGATCCTCACATTCGCTTCGGCAAATGCAGCAAGGGTAACGGTGAAATAAGTGCCAACGGAGGTAGCGGTCGGGCGGGTGGAGGTGGAGGTCGTCTGGCCATTGAAACTTACAGGAATGAAGCGGTCAAGATCTATGTGCGAGGTTGTTACGCTTTGCTCTTGTGGATGACACCGTAGTCTCCAGCAACGTCTAATAGTGTGATTTCTGTTGTTCTAGTCTCAAGAAATTGTATATTTGGACAGCGAGTGGATGTTTGATGACTATCCCACCCGTTCCAAGTACTTGGAAAGGAGACGCTTTTTCAATCCTAAATTACTTTCTGATCTCTCGACGGTGATCGCAGGAGGGCACAGCTTAGGATGCCCCGATAACTCTGGTGGGGCAGGAACTATCTTTGACGTCATTCCACAGAGTCTGACGGTGAGCAATGCGAATCAATCAACTGTCACTGAGACCCTCTTACTGGAATTTCCAAATCATCCACTTTGGGCGAATGTCCAGGTTGAGGGCCGCGCTAGGGTCCTGGTGCCGCTACTTTGGAGCAGAATGCAGGTAAGTAGTACAATATGGGAAGTTTGTTTAAAGTTCTGCTCTGACTGTTATCCTTGTTTTGCTGAATAAGCTGTGGAATGTATCGTATTCCGTAGAAGAATACAGCAGTCATTCCCATGCAATAATCTCCTCAAAATCGCTCTGGCCAGGTCCGTGGACAGTTGACTATCGCTTCTGACGCCTTGCTCAGCTTTGGTTTGGCACATTACTCGAGTTCAGAGTTTGAAGTGGTGGCGGACGAGGTGTTAATGACCAATGCGGTTATCATAGTAAGTGAACAAAGTGTCCACAAGCATCATCTGAACCTCTTGGTTTTTTAGGCCTCGTAATGTTTGAAGATATGAATCTTTGAAAGAAAGTTTGGTTTGACTTTTGTACATTTTCGTATGCAATATTATTTTTTTCCTGCACTAAATATTGCACAATTCGAACTTGGAGTCACACCCTTTCTACGGCCTCTGTGGATTACTTTCTGGCATATGATTTTGCTGGGTAGGATTGAGTCAAACACGGGTTCTCATCTTTGGGAACTTGGTTCACAGTCCTAGACATAACTGACCCTTCATAGTCTGTTGAATATTCAAGGCTGTATACCATTCTGTTGCGTAAGTGCTTTGGATTACAAGTACACAAGCAGCATTATCAATACGCACATGAGCAATTTGTACTGTTCATGTTTGAGTCCTTAATTCTTCTATCTTATATCAAAGTGCAGGTTTATGGTGCGTTGAAGCTTCAAGTGAAGATGCTGTTTATGGTTAATTCACTCCTGCAAATTGAAGGTGGTTCAGATTCCTTGACGAGTACCTCAGAGCTGGAGGCAAGCAGTGTCGCTTTTTTGAGAGTACGTGCATCAATAAGTAGTTTGAGGACAAACTTGATTGGCGAACTGTAACTCAATTCATAAAGCTTGCAGACTTGGTGTCATTACTTCAACAGTATTTTGTCCCTAGTGTTTGCTTTACAACGTACCATCTCCACTTCTTCGTTGTCGGGTCATACTTTGGTACATGAACCGGACTAATCCATCATGATTTATGCTGGTACTTTAGTTATGAATTTCTCAAGCTGGAGTTCTGAAATGGGGGACTATTTGCCCTCTGTATACAGGAGGGTTCTGTGATCAGGTCTAATTCCAATCTTGGACTGCATGGTCAAGGGCTCTTGAAACTAAATGGGACCGGTGATACCATCAAGGCCGAGCGACTCTTTATTTCTCTGTTCTTCACCCTTTCGGTATTTCTCTCATCCTGAGCGGTTCCATTTCAGCTTCAGCGGATATAGCATCCCCATTTGGGTCGATGCCCATCGTGTTACTTTTGTACTCAATTAACTATGACCTCTGCTTAAGGTTAATGCGAAATTTGGTTACTGTTTGTTTGTTGGTGTGTGCAGATTGGAACAGGCTCTGTCTTACAGGCACCGCTCGACTACGATTCACCATTAAGTGACGAGTAGGTCTATTTGGCATATATGACTTCATTGGGCAGTTACAGTTATTTGAAGCTCGCTTAGTCACGTTCCTCGTTGGTTTTATGCTTATACACTTGAGCTGACGTAGAGGCAGTGGCTAAAGCGAAAAGGATATAACCGAGTTTGCGAAGCAACAGATGAAATACTCATCGCGCATGACAACCACCTGTTTCTATGATTGATGTGTTTCAGTGTCTTAGTGAAACATTGTTATTCATGACTTTCGGGTTTTTTCCAGGACTTCTAGAGTGCATTGTTTGCGGACTACATGCCCTCAAGAAGTCACAAATCCTTCGGAAGACTGTACCTTAAACACATCTTCTCCGTTTACTCTTCAGGTTGGTGGAAACCTCCGTCCCCGTCCCCGTAACGCCCCGTAAACACTTGATGCTATCCACATTTATTTCTCTGAATTGTTCCAGTACTAATACAATTTGTGTAATTGCAGGTTTGCCGTGTGGAAGACATTGTTATAGAGGGAACCGTGAAGGGCAGTGTGGTGCACGCACAGCGGATCAGGACCATATCAATTTATTCCCAAGGGCTGCTCACTGCATCCGGCTGGGGTTCGTAGACTGTTTTTCAGATGCCCTATTGCTGCTTCCGGATCAGCAGGGATATTATCTCCGTTCATCGATTATGTAAACGTGTTCGTAGGTTATACCGGTCAGGTCGTGCTGTTTCTTCTGGCTACTTTATTCAAGCCTGAGTTACTTACTTTCTCATATGATGACGAATTTATACAGGATGTAAAGGTGGGTTAGGGAAGGGTGAGATGTCAGAAACACTCGCTGCGGGGGGAGGTGGACATGGTGGGAAGGGAGGTCGAGGATATTTCAACGGGAGCTTTGCTGAGGGTGGTACCGAGTACGGAGATCAGGGCATGCCCTGCGAATTGGGCAGTGGTGGCGGTAACTCAAGCACTGGATTGGTAACCTCTGGAGGTGGAATTATCGGTAGGCCCTCTTTTTCATGCAGTCAATTGGGAGCACTGAAGATACTTTTCCCCTTCACGTGGGTTCGTTCATAATCCTTTTAAGGAAAACACATTCTTTATGGAAGCTCCAGCTTACAAGACTCGATCATACTGTAGAGGTTATTATATTTTAGAGTTGCCTGATGAAATGGAAGGTTTGAATTGCATTGGCCACAATTTCAATTTAGGTTGTAATAAATTTTCACTTCAGCTCTTTGGACGGGCGATTGTACTCCTTCACCGTTTTGAAAGATTGGAAAGTGTTTTAACTCAGCAGTAACTTTGTTCTGGCAGTTTTGGGATCGCTTGATCATCCCTTGGCAAGTCTTGATATTTCAGGGGCTCTCACTGCGGATGGTGAAAGTTCTGGTGCTGTTTCGGCAGAAGAAGTCGCCGGGCCTGGAGGGGGATCGGGTGGAAGTTTACTACTGTTTCTGCAGAGTCTTACTCTTCAAAATGGGTCCTTACTCTCTAGTGCAGGAGGCCATGGAGGCCCCGTGGGTGGCGGGGGTGGGGCCGGTGGTAGAGTGCACTTCCACTGGTCAAACATTGCCGTAGGTGAAGATTATCTGGCTGTCGCAAATGTCGCAGGTTACATCCATGCAAGGTAACCAAGACGATATTTGGTTGCCGTACTTTCTTGAAATAAAGTTGGACATGTTAAGATGATTCTGCTCTTCCCGCAAGTAATTATAAATGGTTTTGTTGTCTATAGCTACGCATAGTATTTAATGTATAGCTCTTTGGATGCACGCTCTTTACCTCACAATTGCTTTCGACTCGATTTGTTAGTTGTAATGTTGCTCGATTATCTTACAACTTCTATATCTTCACGGTGGTCAATCAGGGGTGGAACTGGTAGTGATGATGGATGGGGAGGTAGTGACGGGACGATTACTGGTAGGGAATGTCCGAGGGGCCTCCATGGCATTTTCTGTGAGGTAAGCGCTACTACTTTCTCCTCATTTGGATCGTAGCCTTTTCACTTGCGGCTTGCCAACAGCGATCTGCAAGTTTTCCATTCCTTGAACTCTACCTCGAGAATCAGAGTCCCGTCTCTCACTCTCAATCAGGTGCAAAGTCTCCACGCCTGTTCATGAAATTACAAAACGGAGCGCGTTCGACTATCAATCAGTTTCTTCCTTCTAATATTTCTTGGGCTGTTGTGCAGGAATGTCCAGTAGGTACTTATAAAAATCAAACTGGGTCAGACGTAAGGTTGTGCAAGCCCTGCCCAGTAGCTACTCTCCCTCGGAGAGCTAATTTTATCTATGTCCGGGGTGAGTGAACGGGACCTTTCATTGCACGGTAGTTTTTCCGTTAGATTGTCAAGAATATGTGCTCATTAGAAACTACACTGCACGAAAAGACTTTCCCCAAAGAATTGCGACTCGTATTCTGAATTACTAATTCAAACGTAAAAACTTCTCTGCAGGAGGGGTGTTGGAACCGTCGTGTCCTTACCTCTGTTCGTCCGAGAAATATCGCATGCCTAATTGTTACACGCCAATAGAAGAGTTGATCTATACTCTGGGGGGACCCTGGCTTTTTACAATTCTCCTTTCGAGTACTTTGGTTTTGCTGGCACTCGTTTTAAGTGTTGCTCGCATGAAACTTATTGGGAATGACGACTTTTCCGGTCCAGCTCCACAACCTACTGGGGGCCATATAGATCACTCCTTTCCGTTTCTGGAATCCTTAAATGAGGTAGTGTTGAACTCTTCGTTAAGCAATTTTGTGTTGTGCCCTTGTAATTTTTGGCCACTTTGCGTTCCAGTGCACGACGGCTACAATAGTGGTACTTCGGTTTCAAGAAAAGCTTTTCCGCATGAGACGCACACCGTATGCTTATGACGATTTGAGCTTCCTGCATCAATTAGGTGATGGAGACCACACGGGTTGAAGAATCTCAAAGTCACGTACACCGGATGTTCTTCATGGGCTGCAACTCGTTTGGAGAACCTTGGCATCTTCCTCACTCGCCGCCTGAGCAGATCATCGACCTTGTGTAAGATTGAATCCTTTAACTTCACGCGTATACGGGTCTACATACTATTCTTACTGTCCAACTAGGATCTATTTTCGAGCAAGCTTCTCCTAGTACCTCTGTAATATATTGCCCAGGCCGGGACTAAATCTTGCGGGCAGAACTTCCCCTAGAGAAACACCGACGATCTTTTGAATGCAATTTAGTTTCAATGTGTGTCCTTACTTATGGTGTCCTTACTTGTTGTAAGAAGACTGAATAAACTACCCGATCTTTTGCCAGAAAAGTAAAACCGTTGTGCTGTAGCTTAGTGTATAGTATATTATAATACATGAAACGAGCACGCAGACAGGACCTGTTCCCTGCAATCTCGTCTTCACTCGCTACTCTACCTGGATCTACACGGAATCGATCATACTGACCGTCATCACCATTTGTTTGTAGTTATGAGGATGCGTTCAATAGGTTCGTGGAGGAGGTCAATAACCTGGCAGCCTATCAATGGTGGGAAGGATCTGTCCATAGTATCTTGTCTGTCCTTGTGTACCCCTTTGCATGGCACTGGCAGCAGTGGAGGCGCAGAAAGAAGGTTCAACAGCTACGTGAATATGTGCGGTCAGAATATGATCATGCCTGCCTTCGGTCATGTCGATCTCGAGCTTTATATGAGGGCCTTAAGGTTCGTCGCAGCTAGCGGGTTATTTTTCGCCATAGAATCACTCGTGCTTCTGAAATAACCTGAAACCTTTCTCCCTTTTTGCAGAACACTACATCCGCCTTTTAATTTTCATTTGACCTTCCAACACACACCTTGTGAGGCTAGGATAGATAACTCGTGAGGAAGGAAAATTCAAAGGAAACCCTTCGGTGATGAGTGGCCTAAATTGGTTGTGTTGCAATATTTGTTTACCTGAACAGGTGGCGGCAACACCGGATCTTGTGTTGGCCTACATTGATGTTTTCTCGGGAGGCGATGAAAAACGGTCAGATCTTCCACCCCGATCGATACAAAGATTACCAATGTCGATCGTATTCGGTGGGGACGGTACTTACATGGCAGCATATTCACTTCACAGTGACAACCTTTTGACAAGTCTTATTAAGAGTATCAAGAGTCAGGTAGACTCTTAATATACATCAAATTCCGATTTTGTAACTTGTCTCTTCTAAGCTAGCCAGTTCCTTTTGAATTTGTAGGACAGTGAAGCTTTGTGGCATATTTTTGTAACGAGGTTCATGGTTGAGATGCATTTAGAGAATGCATTGGAAATTACGGACCCACCGTCTTTGTTCTATGTGTTTGCCGTTCTCCTTAGACGAGAAAAATCACTTCTAACGGTCTTTTGCGGCTAAGCACACTGTGTATATCAGTGCTGAAATAAAGTATACGACATTTGTCCTTGAAAGATAGTGGCGTCCCGTATAGTTATATAAGTCGACCTGATTTCAACGTTCGTCGAAAGTCAAAGCTGAACTTCGTGCATGGGTGGTATGCAGGCAGGCACGGAGGTACTACCAGCCACCGTGTGGTATCGGTTTGTTGCAGGACTCAATGCTCATCTGCGAACTGTACGACGAGGTTCATTGCGGTCTACACTTGTTCCGGTAGACGAATGGTTAAATAGTCACGTGAATCCACGCATTTGCCTGCAAGGAATTCGGATAGACCTGGCTTGGTTCCAAGCGACAGCATCAGGTTACTACCAACTAGGTGTTGTTCTCAGTGAAACTCGAGAAGGAGTATCACCTATGTCCTTCTCTGATGGATTGGGTTCACCACGAGCGCAGTAAGTATCAAGATTTTTGGGGGCACCTCAGAGAGAATTTTGTATTACCCAATCTGTTTGCAGTTTTGTGAGTACTCACTATCTTAGTTTGATTCAATTCTCAGAATAGGATACCACACTAATTCTAATGTGTACTGTGGTTGCGATGCAGAATGAACCTTTCTCCTGGATTGGTCACATCTCCTAGAATGAGTCTTTCTCCAACACCAATTGCAGCGCCTCTCTCTCCAGTACCGATCGCGCCGGAAGATTGTCCTCCGGCACTATGGCAACTCACCGAAAGCTATTCCCAATTGAATTTGTCTCGCAGGCGTATAGCTGGAGCCATAATCGACTCTTTGACACTTCCTTCACTAGACGATAAGAGAGACACTATGTTTCCTTTGTCAATACTATTACGTAACTTGAGGCCCGTAGGTTATCAGGTTAGTTCCACAACACACCGTTGACTCTTTGGATTAACAATTGATATTGGTGCGTCGTTGGAACCACTCTTCTGTAATGTCTTGGCTTGTCATCGGTATTGGTCTAAAATGAGTACAATTCTCTCAAAGAGTTTTATTAACAACATTTATTAAGAACATTTATATCTGAAAACCGATAACACTACCTGACTACTATTGACATGTACTCAGATTTAGTAGCAACTAAAGGCACTATCATAGCCGTATTTGATCAGAGTCAGGTCATGAACTTCATTTACAACTTTTATTAACGGCTCTTTAACCAGAGTACTTGTGTAATCTTAATCCCAGACATACAGCATGGGACTATTGCCTAATCTAGCTTCTTTTTGTTCCGGATTCTTTGCAGGCTACGGTGGGGCTGGTCATATCTTTGCTGCTCCTAGCAGATTTAAGCTTAACATTACTCACATTGTTACAATTTTTCTCTATTTCTTTAGAGGCTTTTCTTTTGGTTCTTTTAGTACTTCCTCTGGCGTCAGTGCTACCAAGTGCGGCTGGCCTCAATGCATTATTTAGTCATGGGCCACGACGTGCAGCAGGACTAGCCCGCGTTTATGCTTTATGGAATGTCACTTCTTTTGCCAATGTGGTGAGTCACTGTAATCCCTAAAGTGTGTTTACAGTAGTTATCTTGTTCACTATCAGCATCATTAGAACTTAGTACAGTAAGATTTGGTTTATTCCCTATAAAGCTATCTCAGTATTCGCAGGAGATTAGTTTGTCAAATATTTGTGGCCTTGCTCCAGTAAGTCACGTTGATGTTAGGATGGTATAGTAGTAGTTGCATTTAGCTGAGTTGTTATCTTTCAAGCAAGGAAAATGGTTTTGCCAGTGCTGATTCGGTGGTTCCTTTGGCAGTTCGTCGCTTTATTATTTGGCTTGTATCATTATGTGCTCCCCCGGTTGATACCTAACAATGGACTTCACTACGTGAGATTTAACACGTAAGTATTTAGAAACAGCTAGATGTCCTGCTACTTCTCCGACTTTAGTCTATCAATGTGATTGCATACTTATTTATTTCATTTCATGAATTGTGAAGTTATACTGGGGTGGACTATAGTGTATTTAGGTGAAATTGCAAGAAAATCGTGGAGTGTAAGCATTTGTCGATATTGTGTATTCGCAGGGAGGACGACAGTTGGTGGTTGTTACCCGGCTTACTTATCATTTGCAAGTGCATTCTAGCGAGGATGATTGATTTGCATATTGCGAATCTGGAAATCCAAGATCGAACTCTATATGCCGAAGATCCCACAAAGTTCTGGCAGAGTACCTAAGACATTAGGTGCCTCACTGGAAGCACTTCCACGTGATTGGACGTTGTGTCCTTCATAGCAAGATAAGAAAAAATTAGGGGAGGGTGTGTATCGACTGAGCCGTGCGTTTATAATATGGCCAGTCTCGTGAAGTTCATCAGTACTGAGTGCAACAACCTTTCCAGCTCGGTCCAAGTTATTTTGGTCTGTACTTGTCTGCTATACAATCGGTCTGGGAGTCAATCAAGTCAGTTGTGGAGATCTTTTGTCATACGAATGCCGAGTGAAGATGAAGGACGCCATCTTTTAAGGTGTATCGTTTTCTCTTCTCACAAGAGAGGATATACTAGAAAAGATCTTGATGTATATATTTTGACATCTGCATGAGACTAGTCTTCATCTCTCCTGATTCGGTCACTGGAGTTCAGTAGAATGTGAATCAAAATGCCAGACTCAAGATGTTTTAAACCTGTTCAGGACTTGAGATTGGAGGTGCAGGCAGGAATAATTTTTCTGCGGGTTCTCATAGTGTTAATCATTGTGCTTCAAGTTCTTGGTCTGTGACCAAGGATATTCTCCCCGTGTCCAGGGTTGTGCTTGTTTATGCAGCCTGCTAGCTTGGGTTCATCATGATCTTGTGTGGAACCAAAGCTAACGAGACAAAAGGAGGGACGCCGCGAGCTGAAGAAGATCAAGAAATCAACCTGAGCTGTGTTTGATATTATTGTCTTTGCGTGGCAAGATGCTCTGGTTATGTTGACGTTCTTATTCCTCATGGTTACTCAACATACAAAGCCGAAGATGAACAAGGGCGGGGAGTCCAGAATTTGCTATTGTGATGCCAGTGATACTGGCGAGTTGGGAAAAGTATTGTGTGGCTATCGGTTACGAAGGAGAAGGGTAAGCGACTACGTATAGGGTATACTACATTGGCAGTTCCTTACTCGCTGGTTGGATGTATGAAGCTAAAATGATAATAGAACCACACATTTGATGGACTTTAATAGGCTAGAAACGGAAAATGCATACACCTACTACATGGTTGAGCCTCTGCTGACCTGTGGATCTCTGCACGTCAAAGGAACATGATTAAATGGGTCCCTTTAATGCCTATCTTTTCTGAGGCTTCTGTGGTAGGATTGTTTAGTTATAACATTTTCCTGGACCAGTAACATGCAAAAGATTGTGTGTGTGTGGGCAGCGAGGAGGTAGATTTTAAATGTATATGTAGTATAGCCCCCGTGTTTACTTGGGTGAGCCTTTACTCCTTGTGTTGTGGGATGACAAGAAGACAGATCTAGAGGACTTGGGTATCCGTGTAAAAAGCAGAATTGATTCATCACGATAGATTTTTTAACACTGTAACTTGTGTTAATTTCTTGTTCTCTTTGCTTCGTGTCTACCAAATACGTCTCTTCTGTGCTTCCCTTCTTGGTGGGTCAATTCCTGTTCTTATCCTCTGGTCGTGGTCGGGTTTCACAATGTTGCCAGGTAATTTCACTCCAGACGCAACGCCTCAAGTGAATGCTGTTTCTTCGTAGAATTTCATACCTTATATTCTGTTTTCGCCTCGTGTTTTAAGTTATTTGGGCTTTAAGTCGATTTCTTAGAAGTTGGATCTCTTTTCGACGTTTCTTGCTGGCTGACTTCCATACACGTGGGACTTCCTTGCGTTAGGCATTGCTCATCGTTTTGGAGGGAGGAAGAAGTTTCGAGAACTTTTTGTCGAGGATCTTGTATATGATTTAAGTTTGAGTGGAAATGTCAATTTGAATGTCCACGTGGCCTATGTCCAAGGGAACATTGATTTGGAAATTCTACCATGCAAACCTTTCTCTAGAGGTGTGTTGTGTATTGTTGATTCTTGCTTTAGTTAGGTTGTTTCCATAGTATTGTATGAGTCAGTCAAAAACGGTTTCGCCGTTGCTGTAACTATGAACTGCAGCATGTTTGATTATCTTGAGTGTGAATGGCCAAGTCAGCAAGAAGTTGGATAGTCTTACTGTCTCGAAATATATCCCGCAGTAGTGAAAGTTCCTGGCGCCTTTTGTGAATAAGTCGAAGGATCCTAAGAACCAGTAAGATTTATTAGGATGGGCGCCCTGGTTATGCGAATGTTTAGGATTTACATCACCCCAGCAAATGACTAAAGCATAAACTTCTTCGTGCGACTATTGACGGATACGAAGTCAAGGTGATAAGTATCATCCAGCCGGAAGTCCATCATACCTCGATTGTTGCCTTCTCACAGGTGCCTGAAGCGATACGGAGATTTAAGGTGGAGACAATAGCTTCCAACTCCTGCGTATAGCTCTGGGTGATCAGCGTAATTGTCTATGACTTCTGGGTCCTCAAAATATCACTCAGTAACTTGCGAAAGCCTTACTCCCAGGAATGCCGTGCTGGAAGGTTATTGCAAATTTTCTTGTACCACGACAGAACTGTTCACGAGGAAAAACTCCTTCAGCCACATCTGCCGTCGTTGGAGGGAGGACAGTTGGACTCCTATTTCAGAGACAGCCGCCGTGGGAACTTGACCCGCTGGAGGGGAAAATGTCACGAACCTCTAATGTCGAAGACAGTGACAGTGGAAACGATATGTAGGATTCAGGAAATGGGTGCCGCCCGGTTTGAGAAATTTTTTAAATTGCAGCATCATTAGCTTCTTGTCAATGAAAGAATGAGTTGTGAAGGGCTTTTGAAGAGATGAGAAAGAAAGAACTCGTCCTAATTTTCAAGGAACCGAGATGGGTCTACTGGGTCTGCACACAGTCACTTAGAGTGCCAGATGAGCCCCAAATGAAATCTACATGTTGTCAGTAGTAATTCGACGTGCGTACCGTAAACTCGTACCGACCGTATCGGAATAAGCCCAAGAAGTCGGATTTCATTGAATTTAGTAATCTAGAAGAATATCTTTCAAGTGCTCTAAAACCTAATATATGGAGTTAATTGTGATGGTAAGGTGACAAAGAGCACTTTGAGACGCTTGTTCAAACGGAGTACAGCCCATGACTGTTCCTAAACTTCCAACCGAAGTGAACCGGCTGGCTCAAGGAGGTTTAGCCCTTCTCATTTGTGGTTTCTGGCTCAAGTTGTATGGCAATATTGCTTTTAGGAGCGTAAAATTAACAAGAAGGATGGGAAGACCATCCTTCTTGTTGATCGGCCTTGCATGGAAAAGACATAGGTAAAATGAGGCTAAGCCCCGATAGTATCGGTGACGGAAACCTGCCAATTTGAATCTCATCTTGGATTGGGAATGAGTAAATGGCGACCGCGCAGTATTGGGAATCAAACCGATCATTGTAAAATCCTACTCTATAATTGAGATAGCAGATTGTCCAAAGTACGATAAGACAAGGAAAAAGGCGACCGCGTAGGAAAAACGAAGGATGGGAAGACCCCATCAAGCCGTACAAGGGAGAGGAAAAAAAAGGTACATGGGGCTAAGCCCCAATAGAGCCCCAAGTACGATAAGACTAGACGGATCTCTGGAAGTATGAGCTGGACTAAACATAAAACTTAAACACTATCCAGGACATCCAGAAACCTAATTAGGCTTGTTCTCCGAAATCGAGGTTAGAGTCGGGGAAGATTTGACGGGAACCTGTAGACACTCCGACAATTGCCGGGTGAATTACTAATCTCGATTTCTACAGTTTACGGCATATTTCCCGGTACAATCTTCTCTTTACGGGAAGGTACTGCGAGCCAATCTGACTCTTTACTGTCGGGAGTTTTATTCACGCCGAAGATACGAATGTCCGCCGGTATCGATTCTCAATATCCGCCGGACGCAAGACATGACCTCATTGGGACAATTCTTGCGTTCTCCTGTGGTTCCGGTCTCACTCTACAGGAACAATCTCTTTCCCTCCGCTCCTGCATCCGCATCGTCCTGTCTGTCTCAGATCAAAGAATTTCAGCGCCATCGCCATCCGAGGAACAGAAGGCGGCGTTTGCTGCCGTTGTAGTGCTGTAAGATCGTAACGTTGAAAATCGCAATTTGCAGGAGTTGGCAGTCTGTGGTGGAGGTAAAGAACTCGAGGTACAGAACAGAAGACGACGAAGAAGAAAAAGAAGAAGGAGAAGGCCAACAGTGATCGCAAGAAAATTTGTTCCGTTCCTTTTGTTTTCCGGTATGTGACGAAATCGATCTCAATTTTCGCTTGTTTTGTGTTTCCGTGGGGGACGGGGATGATGATAGTAGGTCTTAAGTGCGGAAAGAGGAGTTTGTTGGTGGGAGTTTACTTGAGTGTGTAGACTGGTTCTTGTAGCCGTCGACTCAGGGTTTGGTCAGTGGCGATATTACTCCCGTTGAGTTGCTGCATTGTTTCGTTGCATGCGATTTTGTGCTCTGGAGTTGAGGGCCGTGGTGTCATATTCGTTCGCTCTCGTGAAAAGAGTGTAGTGCACCTTGCGTTTGGGGGCGGCTAGGTGGTTAAGTTGATTGATGTAAGGGTTTGAGTATAGGGAAGGTATTGATTGCCCTTTTTAATGGGGTCAGGAGAGTGGTATGGCCGGTGAGATACGTAGTTGTGCGTTTCTCTTGGGAGCTTGTGTGATGCAGCTTTAAGTCTCGAGGGTTAAGAATTACACAATTGGGACTGAGCGGCTGTCTCTTCGTAGAACGTTTCTAGATTTGTGTGGGAGAGGTCGGGTGGATTTGAGCTTTCACTAACACAAGGCTTCGATGGATATATGAACAGGAATTGGCAGTCGGCTGTTGGAAGTGGACTGTAGGGGTTTATGGTGTTTTGAAGCATGACGGGCTTTGGAGTTGCTCCACCCGTCCTCAACAGCGCGATTTATGTTTGTAAACTACCTCCAGGGACAGATGAAACGCTCCTGGCTGAACACTTCGGGACGATTGGCCTAATAAAGGTCTAAATGCGTATCTCTGTTACTGTGGCGATAGATCTCGTTGAGTTGTTTGTACAATGTGCTGTGCTGGATCTGATGGCGCTGTCCTACACTAGTGCGCTGGCTTTGTTTGTTAGACGTCTGTTGTGGTCTTATACTTGTGCCCACCACATCGTTTAGAACGCAGAGTCTTAGATGGGATTTCGTGCATCACTTACCACAGGTTGGGATTAGTCGTGGTCACTTCTGCATTTTCATGAGCTATTTGTGCCAATATTAAAGCCGTTCCGCTCTTTATTTTGATTCTAAACAGAAAGATAAGAGGAGTGGGCGCCCAAAGATCTGGATTTACCGAGATAAGGTGACCAATGAACCAAAGGGGGATGCTACCGTCACTTATGAGGATCCACATGCCGCTACTGCTGCTGTTGAGTGGTTCAATAACACCGAATTTCATGGTGCCCTCATCAGTGTGTCTATTGCAGAGTCTAAACACAAAGACCAGCAAGTTGAGCAGCCCCTTCCAGTAGTAGCAATGCAGTCACCAAGTTCAATGCCGGTGCCAGAGATGGGTCAAGATCAAGTGGACGAGTTCGCAATGGACCCTGCAATGCTGAGTGACGGTGGCGGAGCGGGAGGTCTGCCTGGTGGTGGAGGACGAGGAAGAGGTCGTGGAGAGGCTGGAGCGAAAACCTGGCAACAGGAGGGGGATTGGCCGTGTCCAAATCCAAGGTCTGTGATGACTTTGGTGAGCGGCTCTATCATGCTCCTTTTGCTCCAGCTGGACTCACTGGGATCACCCACTTACAGTGAGAAATAGATACAAACCATTGCTAGGTGCACCTTGAAGAGAATCTGGATTCGTGACCATTAGAGGATGAAAGGGGCGTTCTTAAGTGAGGATCACTTTTTAACAGCAAACCCACAAGATTCTCTGCGATGGCTCACCATGAAATGATAGACCCTGTGAGTTATCTCAGCGTAGGGTGCGCCTGACGGCAAAGGATGCTAATGGAGAGAGTTAATTTTGTGGGAATAACAAGACCCGTGTCGAACCGAGTTTGAGACGCACCTCCCACCGGGATGTGTTTTGGAGGGGGGAGGGGGAGGGGATAGGCCGAAAGCCAATAGTAGCTGCAATAGAAGAACAAGTATACACACCCGAACGATTAGGCTTGTGACGTTAATGAGATTGCACGAAAAATCACGTTTCACTTGAGGTGAAATGAACGCAGTGGTTCTATCACGGATTTGTAGTCATAGCATTGTTAAAGCTTTGGCAGCCAGCTGTGTATCACTCCATTGCTAGTACTTAAATCACCTCCGAGGAATGGAGGTATGTTCATTCGCTGACGTGGGTATGGAACCGGGTTATTATAACGGGTTCTGTATTCCATTACTCAATGTTTTCATAGACTGACTGACATTTTTCCTGTCCTCTGGTGAACGGTTCCTTAGTATTTCCCTAAACACTTGAAGGGGCGTCCCTCTTCTTGTCAAAGTCTTCAATGCAGTTTAATAGTCTGCAATCTTCAGGCACACTCTGTTGAGTGTGAGACTTGTGGCCGGGGCACATCTGAGAGGCTGAAGTGAAATCGGCATCCAATTTGCTTCTGGTTTCCCGAAGTGGAAATGGTTGGTGACGCTGCTGTATGGGTGGTTGGATTATCGGGTCGGAGCGTCAGATACAGGAAATGAACAGACAGTGGGGATTCTTAAGTAGCAGCCTTGCTTATCTAGTCATAGTCTCTGTTTTCCAATCATTACTTTGTTTTTTGAATCGTATTTCAGTTGTGCAAACATCAACTTCGCGTTTCGAGGAGTATGCAACCGCTGTGGGACCGCCCGCCCTGCTGGCGGATCAAGTGGAGGTGGTGGAGGACCGGGTGGTGGTCGGGGTCGAGGTCGGGGCGCTGGTACAGATGCTGGACGAGGGCGTGGTCCTGGTGGGCCACCGGGCTTGTTTGGGCCGAATGACTGGAACTGTCCAATGTGAGCTGTCCTAGTGAGAACCATCCGAACGATTTTATTTTTTGTAAATCAAAATGGACATGATATTGAGTATTGCTCAGTTGTTTAACAGTACTCAGATATCGCAGGTTGCCAAGTTGCCCGTCAACAAGACTCGATAATTTACTTCTTATCTGGTCACCGTGGTAATTTGGTTAAACTAGGTCATTTGACAAATTGTCCTGTATGGATAGTCTTGAAGTATGCCTTGCGCCGTTTGGTGTTAACTTGGGTTTCTTTATTCGTTAGGTGTGGAAATATCAACTGGGCAAAACGAACCAAGTGCAACATCTGCAATACAACCAAACCTGGCCATAACGAAGGTGGAGTGAGGTACAGATCATCTGTCTCTTCATCTGGAGTTCCTTTCCTTTCCGAGCATAACATTCACTGGCACATCCCCTACTATGTTACTGCCTTTTACTTTTGTGCATACTTGGGTAGCAGTTTTGACGTCCATACTTTCATGTTCACCTAGAAGTTCTCGATCTGTCTGCAGTTCTCACATCGGTAGAGGTAGCTTAAAATAAATTCCTGAATCTCAAACGGAGTTAATCATCACATCTTCACGGCCGTGGCCGTTCAAGCCTTTGCTTGCCCTTCTCGTATGTGTTCCGTCTTATTGTCTTATCTGTTTATCGTCGAAGGCAGGGCCACAACGAGGCTAGTCGAAAGTGGCAAGCAAAGCTCCCTTTTGGATGTTCTTCCTTGGCCTTGTTGTCCTTCAAGTCCTTTATGATAGACGACTTGACGTTTAGAAATCTACTTTTACAACCAGTCATTGCATGCTATAATAAACCAACGTCCTGTTATAGAGCATGCTGTGATCGTCCTAAGCCCTCCAACCTTGGTGTTTGTAGGGAAGGGCGAGCAGGAGGATACAAAGAGTTTGATGAAGCTGAGATTGAGGAGACCAGGCGACGAAGACGGGAGCTTGAAAATGTGAGTCCTTTTCGTTTTAAAGTGCTATCTAATTGTAAATTTACTTACTTCGACCGGGTTACAGGTTGTTGACTTTCTTGGGTTGTTCAGTTTCTCACCGTTTCTGTGAGAATCATCACTGCCGGGTAATTTATATACTTACGGACATCTCTTTGTTGAGCTTCGTTCTAACTCCATTTCACTTGAAATGATTCCTTTCAGGATGACGGAGAGATGTACGATGAATTTGGAAATTTGAAAAAGAAATTCCGTCTGAAGGCCAAGCTTGGCGACACAGCTGGTCCTACTCCTGGTGTAGGAAAGTCAGCTTGGGATAAGGAGGAACTGGGCATTGTCGAGAGACCTGGGAGCAAAGAAAAGAGCCGTGACAGGGGGAACAAAGAGAACGACTGGGACCAAGAGGGCAATCGAAGCTATAGCCGGGATCGCGACAGTCGAGATCGAGATGACGGCGGGCGAAATGGACATCGATCTCGCGATGATGATCGAGATGTAAACGACTACGACAAAAGCCGGGGAAGAGACGACAGAGTAAGAGAAGACAGAGGAGAACGTGAATGGCGTGACAGTGATCGAGGAAGGGATGTGGACCGTGATGCTTACCGGGAGAGAGAACGGAGTAGAGATCGTGACAGAGACAAAGGAAGAGGGAAAGACAGAGAAAGAGACAGAGACAGGGACTGGGAGCGAAGCAAAGATCGAGAGTGGCCCAGAGAGCGGGAGCGCGTAAGGGAACGGGATAGATTTTTGGATTAGCTAGTATTTAAATCCTCATCGTTGGGAATGTTGACGAAAGAACTTGACAGTCTAGGTCTCGTACTTGACCAATGTGGATCAGGGAGGAATTTCTTCCCCAGGAGAAGCTCCTTTTTGGGGCAGTTTATGGAATATCTGATCCCTCAAATTTGCTTCCTCGTTTAGACCTTGGTTGGTCGTCTGAGGGTTGCTGCATATAGCCCGTGACCTAGAACTGGATGCTGTTCAGTTGAAGCTACCTCGTAGATATCCGTTTATCTTAACCAGGCTTGGATCTTTTGTACATTACCTAGCAATTCTTTCGCTGAGAAGGAAGCTTGAGGATTGATGGGTATCTCTTTTCTCCTGTGGGTTCAACGGGACCGGAAAACTTTCACTCGATGTCGTGAGTCGTGTGACCTCGAGTTGCATTTTCTTGTTGTCCTGGATCGATCATTTCTGGAACAAATGTGATAACTGACTGGACATAGTCCACATAATATCCCGCCGCATGCAGGAGTGTCCGTCTCCAAGTTTGCGACCCTGACTTACAGGATTGATGATTTGTCTCCACCAGTAACGGTTACCTTATTTGTTCTTCCAAAATGTGTATTAGGATGAGAAAGAACGCTTGGCTGAACTAAGCTTGTGGATGTAAATTCTTTCTTAGCTGCCTCTATTTCCCCATGAACATTAGTGACTCCAGCTTCAGCGTTGCCCGTACTCTCGTTCGAGAAGACTTCAGACTTTATGATGATTACAGTACTTTTGTACGTAACGGATACTTTTGACGATCTGTCCCGTGTTGATATCATGTGTCAGAGCTAGTCCCGGCAGACATGGGTATCATGTCAGACGTGGGTATGTAACCGGGTTGTTTAAAACGGGTTTCGTGTCTCGTTGCACAAAAGATGCAACAATACCTCGGCACTCATGAGCATTCGGCACTTCATTGGGCACTAATGAACTCGTTAGCTCTTTCGTGCAGGCATATTATGACCGTCTGTCTGTCAATCTTTTGGGACTCATGGACTCATAGAACCTGTCGCGATAAACACTACCCAGGCCTTCCACGATTCGCTCCAACCCAGCCAAGATACCATCCACTCTCCCGGTTCGCTCCGCCCCACCTATCTACCACTTAAGTGATGTTTTTCCTACCCGTTCGATAAATCTTCTGTGCATTCAACTTCAAATGCTGTCTCTATTGTCGTTCGGGGTTCAGATCACTGCAGGTGCTACTTATGAATTGATGCTTTTTTTTTCCCTGTGCTACTCATGAGTTGATACATGTTGTATACTATCAGGGTACATTTAACTGTATCAATTTCCTATCTTGCTTTCTATCATCTGTGTGGCTTTCGGTATTAATTACCTCGCTCAACTCAATTTGCATCCGTTCATGCTTGCTGCTCAAATGCAAGTTTACGCTTCCCAACTAATTGGTTTCTGAATCCCCTTTCTTCGAACGGCTACTCCAGCCAACTCCAGCCCACGTTTTTTATTTTTATCGTTCACGCACTGCTTACTGGCAGTTTTTTCCATGGCGTTTCCTATTTCTCGCAGTCGTTTGCCTAGAGTTCTCGATTTCACGGTTGTTTACTAGTCTGGTAGCTATATGTCATTCTCAATTTGTTTCAATTATACCTTTGCTTCAAGTTACATTCGATGTATTCTACCTTATCATATTTCACTATTCTAGCATTGTGAATCATGTACATTTTGCTTACCTATCATTTGCACTTCATGAATTCTGGATATCCCGTTTTCAGAACGGCTTCATGAATTCTGGATAACCCGTTTTCAGAACGGCTTCCGTTCTCATATATCTATATATGTCACCAACAGTGTCTTACTGACATTCGCCACCCCACTAATTCTATCTGGTTGGCTGTGGTCCTCTATACTCCATGGGAATAGCTCCAATTCAAATTTTATCGCGAGGGCGAGAACAAGTGAGTCTTCCATCCCCACCTGAAAGCTCCTCGACCTTCAGTTGAGGGCACGATCAATGCTCCCGTCCAAGAACATGCATCTAGGTTTAGCTTTCTGATGCATGAATTATCACTAGCACTGGATTGCTGACAGGACATGTCCTCTGATTGTGGCCTACTCATTCTCTATCAGCAAATGTAATAAGAATAACTCATATTAAACAATAGGCCCCAGTTCAACGCCCTCGTTCTGTCAGCAGGACAGGACCACCAGAGGCGAGCTAAACAACCCTCAGAAGATGATCTTGCTTTCGTCTCTGGTTCAGCATAATTACTGGCCACGGAGTGGAGTTTATGAAGCACAAGTGTACTTGCACTAAACCGACACAGTACCAGATGCTCATTTAGTAGACGATCATATCCCAACCTGCGGTAGTTGACAGACGTTTCACCTCTGTACATGACAGAAGTGTTATGGACTCAGAATCAGTACCCATCCTTAGCAGCTAAACACTGAATTCTTTTAGCAAAGAAGTTCACCCTGACTAAAAGAATGCTAAAAGACCTCTAAGTTCTGGGGACCTCTCAACTTCATTTCACTGCCATTCCGATCGTTACGAGTACGGCTTTTGAATCTGAAAGTAGAGGCGTGAACCGCATGCAGATGATCTCTCCACTATATCGTGGCAGGAACGAATTGTACCCTATGTCAGGGACACGCGTATCACTCAGAGTTCTTACGCAGCTGCAGCAACAAACTTTGCCGGGCATCCAGAATGTTGAATGTGCACCCAATGAATTTCAACTCCTTGAAAACTTCTGCTGGACTCAGAGGCAGGAATGGACGATGGAGTTCTTCACTGGACTTTCACCAGCTGTAACCGCCAACCGTTGCCAAGAAGCCAATGCCCCACCACAGTATCGTGCTTCCCTTCCAGAATGTAGTTAGTAACCGTGATGAGGACCCGCACAACGACACAATTCGCTTCATTTCTCTCCGATCTTGAACTCGTGAGATTGGTAAAATGGCAGTTTACCTTCTTGCAGCGCTTCCACTATGTTTGGCGCTTCTAACTTTCTCGCTGGGGAGGCCGTGGACTGTTCAACACCTCCTCGCTATTCAGCAGTACACCCGACATGTTCAGTATCAAGCAGCGGCAGGAGTAGCGTCCAAGTGTTCCGACAGTGAGCAAACTACAATGGGGATGGATCCAATTGGCTTCCTCCCTGACTACGCCGGCTGGAACTTCTCGCGATCCTATCCATCTCTGGTACTCTCTCTTGGGTCTCTTCTGATTTGAATTTAACGAGAAAAATTTCACCGATGGTTGCTGCTAAAAGCTAAGTACGATGATAAGTACGATGATAAGTAAGATTGCTGCCCGAGAATTGTGGCCTTATGTAAGGTACTGCTAAGATCTGCTGAGCGATCAAATTCGACGCAGTCTTTGCATGACCATGTTCTTCGATGAAGAATCTCACAATGGCTGATAACAAAATTCGATAGCTGAAATTCTCAACAGCTGCAAAGATTTCTCATGCTTTCAATGAAGATCGTCTGAGAGGGAAGGACAACAAAACCGCAACTTCAGGGTTCGAACCTGCGCGGGCAACGCCCAACAGATTTGTAAACCGTCGCCTTAACCACTCGGCCAAATTGACTAGACACTTTGGGACATAGTAATTATTGATTTATTTCGTCTCAAGATTGATTCGGATCTTCCAATGCATCAGATTGTAGTAGCGACAACGACATCTGCAGACTTGCACACTCTGCTCCCATGGATATACTACCATCGCATGCTGGGCGTCGATACCTTTTACATTTTCGCTGAAGGGAAGCTCGAGTCTCCTGAGAACCATGCCATCCTTCGTAGCATCCCTGTAAGATTCCTGTCCTGTACAATCATAGCTCGATCATTGCCCACCTTGGCCACAACTTCAGTCAGTAGCTTTACTCAAGTAGACGTCTTGCATTCCTCAGGGTGTAAAGGTGAATTCTCCAAGTTTCAAGCTACGAGAAAAGCAGCTAAGAAGGTTCTAATCTCAACTTCCCTTCCACTGCCCGGGTCAGTGAATTTTCTTTGCGCGTGAAGCTTGTCTCAGTCCGGGGAAGAAGGTTTCTTGGAGGTTGTTTTCTTGAAATTTGTTGAGCATTCTTGGACAGAGCAGTCAATTGTGGCAGGGAAATTGGCTTCTGGACTACCAGTATAAACCATGCAACTACCAACTCCACGTTCGACAGGCACTTAATCTGGAAGCAGCTACAAACGTGGCCAAGGTATCAGCAACCTCACGAATGTCCACGTGTAAACTGATTTATTGCTACTTGCGCAGCAGTAAGGACTGATTGGAACACATTAGATGCTTTGAACAAATTAGACACATCCTGGAAGAAGTTGATGACTATCTGATTCTAAATTGAGCAAATTCAGTAACAGATGTATTCCTTTTCTAAGCAGCTTAGTGTCACAAGAGCATGAGCAGAGCTTGGAAAGATTCCTGAACTTACCTTTAATATGTGGAATAGCATGCAGGTATGGAGTGGATCTTGCATCTAGGTGTTGACGAGATGATTCATCCTGGTGGAGAGACCCAAAATTCTCTCGTCCCCATCCTCCAGGGGGTTGATAAATCAGTTGACCTCGTAGTCTTCCCTCATTACGTAAGCAAATATTTCTGCAATCTGCGTTTTGCATAGTTTTCGAAGTATCTACCAGCATGGAAATCTCAGTCCAGAGGACTTCTCATTACTTCTGTTGTTCTTCTCGTCCTTCGCCTTAATGTGCCATCGACCTGTCCTTGCAGGAAAGTGTTGTGGAAAATGATAATGTCCAAGACACTTTCACAGAGGTAAATGATACCTAATGACTTCAGTTCCTGTTTGTCAAATGCCTTCTGCCCTGTCTGATAGGGTATGGGTATGAGTGGTCAGTGTGTACAGAGCACTTACAATAATTCCAAAATCCTTGCAGGTAACCCTGTTCAAGCGTTCTCTAAGCCATATTGCAAGGAGAGACTTCCAAAAGGTTCACAACCAATTAGCTCACAACAACTCCAGATACTTCCTAAGTCACGGAGATGGTCGAATAGCCGCTCGTCTTCAGCCTGGGCTACATCCGAATGGCCCACATCGATGGAGCAGTGAGTTGAAGCTTTTGAGGTAATCTTTTTCTCCATTGGGTTCAAGATCCACTAAAGACAGCCTTTTATTTACTTCTTCAAAGGAACGATCGATCATTATAATTTTGTGGACTGCAGAGACGTCGCCCTCGATGAGACGGTGGTGTTGCACTACACATATACCAAGTTTTCTGACTTAACAGCCATACGTACCGTGTGTGACGACTGTCAACCTACCCCCGTTCTTGCACGGAGATGCTTCACAAATGAGTTTGACAGTACGGTAAGTATTTCCTTCCTGATAGAACTAACAATATATTGCCTGCTACCAGAAGTTATTAACTTGCTTCTTTCTGAATCACCACTGCAATCTACTCATTGTAATGATAAGTGGTGGAGGAAATCTCAATTGCAAATATTTTGGTTTTATTCTAGTAAACAGTCCGTTGTTACACAGGCATTCATCGCTGCCAAGACCTTACCAGACGAAGAGCTGTTCAAGTGGTATGTACCAAGGACGGACTGCTCTCTCTCTCAAGCTCCAAATTCTATATCATTCAAAGATAGTAAGCATTCACTTTCTTCGTTGTCGATAAGCTGAGACATTGCAAATTGTACAAGGTACAAGGATCATGTGGTTTGGGAAGATAAAGCTCTGGTCTATAAGCTTATACACCAAAGTATTCTGGTGCGAAATCACATACCTCAGGTAAGCACTAATATGAAATGTGAGTCTCCACTAAACGCACAAAGTAATTAGGCCGGTGGTCATTGGCCTCTCCTTCGATCTTTCGTCTATGACGATCCGAAACTTACGGAGATCAACAACTTTTTCAACTTTAATATATCCCTTGAGAAACAAGTGAATGGTTCTCTGGGATTTTAAGCTCAGCATCAGTAGCATACGGTGTCTAATCACTGGCCATATACGAGCAACATAGCTCAAATTTCTGGTGTTATCATAAAGAGTCGGCTCAAGTAGCTAGGTACAACTTCTGATAAAAAGCTGGAGACGGAAGCCATAAACATCGGTGCCACTGAGATGAGAACCTGTTTATGACCAGGTCACCATCCAGGGACTTAGAGAAGTAAGTTTCTTTCAAGACATCATAGAAGCAGGGAGACAAGCATATGACCTTACAGAGATGACCAAGAAGCTGGAATTGAAGGAAATGAGAAGATTGGGCCAGGAAGCCGGCAAACTTAAGCTACAGATTGCAAACTTGGACTATATAAAACGTAAACAGAAAAGCTCTGGCTGGAACTACAAGACATTATTAGAAACTAAACCTGAAATCAAAACGAAAGTGACATCGAAGCGAAAATCAAGAGAACGACCAGACGGGAGTACCCGGCCCAGAAGGATGGAACCTCAACATCTCCGAAGAACTTGCAGAAGATTTTGAACTCTGGTATACATCCAGAGCAGCGGACGAAAGCTGCTCGGCTCCGTCAGACCTTGGCTTGCCATGTATTATCAGCAGCACTGTTCTGGGAGATGTCACAGTTTGTATCAGTATTTTAAGATCTAAACTGCACAGATCTCTACATCGTTTGGCATTGTGATCCTGTTCAACAGGAACTATCTCTTGAAGCGCGGTAAGACTAGACCTTGATAATGTCTCGTGGAATACGCATCACCGGAGGACAACAGAAATTGTACGACTGAGTAGCAAATCAGTCTCGTTAACCTATTGTTGCAACATGCGGGACTACAGTAGTTCAGCAACAGACAGGGGGTTATAACTTGTATTTGGGAACGGCATGAAGGAGTATATCTTGTGCAAAGTGCTGGAAAGAGCATTTGAGGTTTTTTCTACTGAAGCTGAATAACCCTCTTTTTTCTGTTTCTACATTTTCATTACAAAGCAAGCCATAGATGTGAGAAAGGAGAGGTAGTACTGTCATCTTGCTGAAATCTCATGCAGAGCCTCAGGATCCATCAACTGATCTGCAGTCCTTGGACACACATTTTTTATAATATATAGGGCTTTGGTCCATGTCTGGACAGCAAGTTGATATGGCCGAGTTGGTCTAAGGCGCCAGATTAAGGTTCTGGTCCGAAAGGGCGTGGGTTCGAATCCCACTGTCAACAGCTCTTCAATCACTTTTTCGAAGCCATTTGCATGAGTGATCTATCTTTGCTTGTGTCCACTCTGATTCAAGATTACTGCCTACATTTCTTTTCTATGAGTGTAAATGTGGTCTAGGTGGAGACTTGCGGTTGAAGAGCTTTAGATGAACTTCTTTCAAACATTTCAGGTATTCTACGGATGGTTTACATTTGAGGGATTGTGATGCTTGAACTTTGAAGAGTGCTTAAATTTTAAAGTGTCAAGTGCAAATGCACCCCATCCATTTAACACTCAAATTTAACATTCCATTTAACACTCAAGGTGCAGTAGGGCAGATTTCTCATAGAGATTCTATTGGGGCTTAGCCCCATTTTACCTTTTTCATCTCTCCCTTGTACGGGCTTGATGAGGTCTTCCAATCCTTCGTTTTTCTACGGAGTCGCCCTTGTCTACTTTAACACTCAACATTCACTCATTGAACATCTCGCATGTCTACTTCAAAAGCATAAGCATTGATACACTTGTTACAAAGATTT
This sequence comes from Lunularia cruciata, assembly GCA_948567375.1. Classification (NCBI taxonomy): domain Eukaryota; kingdom Viridiplantae; phylum Streptophyta; class Marchantiopsida; order Lunulariales; family Lunulariaceae; genus Lunularia; species Lunularia cruciata. The sequence goes on along the minus strand of OX419762.1, from coordinate 12,793,603 downwards.
AAGAAGAGTTGCTCAGCGAAATTCGAATTCTACCTTGACGCATCTATATCAGTTCTACACCTAAGATCAAAGAGAAGTTCCATATTATTTAGTAACTTTCAAACATGCATGAATGTTCAATTGCACTTCCATATATCGACAAGCTATTAGTTTTGACCTTCTATATCAATATGTATTATTGTTTCACACTTTGACGCAGGGCCGTGCACAAGAAGATGTCTTTTGCTTCCAAAATAAGGTTTTAGGAACATTCGAGTGTAGCATGTCTAGTATGGATCAACGTATAAAGTTAAATGTAGAATGGAAATTAGATCTTAATCAATGAATCAAAATGGAAAATCGATCTGTACCATATTGCTTGTTCCTCCAGGAATCTTCGTGTACCACAATCGGGTGTTATGAAGTAAACTTAATTAAAGTATTGTCGTCGTGTACAATAGAGGAATCTATCACAACTGCACGGTAATCAAAGTGGAAATCATAAACTTACGATTTTAGTCGTAAATTCAAAAAGGTAAGGTACAAAGGTTCGATATCTTGTACTTCTTTCCTACTGCCTTGGTGAATTTCTTGCACGCACGAGAGACTCGAAGCACAAAGGTTTCGATTAAGATAGACCGTGACCAATGGACCATCTTGTGGAATACGTTCTCTTACTACTTGTCTTTCAGTTGCAGGTTCTTTGTTGATCACAACGGAGGAATGAGCAAGTTCTTACAAATACAGAATCTTCGAAATCACTTCTGCACGAAGAAGATTTCCTACCAAATATTGTCTTGAGGGGATCGATCCAAGCACCCAATCCGTAAACTCAACTGACCAGTATTGGACATTAAGTCGTTGTCAAACACTCCGGTGATTTGCTTATAAGTGATACTAGTAGAGAAATCGAACATTGTTTTTACTTTTGTATAGTCAACGATATAAAATATATATTGAAATACGTTACACGTTACGATACTTCATGAATATATATTAATATTTTTTCTACCCATCACTTATATAAATTTTTTTTAATTTGAATATAATGTCGATTAGTTAGTTGATTCTCATTGAGACTCGTTGAAGCTATTCTCAACGAAAATGATAATCAACTCACTAATTGACGCTATATTCAACACGAGTAGTTTAGCAAAGCTGGATGAAATTGTTATGTTTGGTTTGTTATCAGTGATCAAGGGCAAAAGCAAAAGCAGTTGCTTGTCACTTGTCTAGAAGTTCAAGTGGATGACAATGATGGACCTATATATATAATGAGAAATAAAGTCCTCGAAGGCTGCTGGTGTGAGCCTGTTTCAGCCGTGGAGGGAGTGAACCACATTATTTCCTATTAGTCCTCTGATTTCTGTTTAATGTGATTTATGAGGTGCTAATGTGAGAGGTCCTAGGGACTGTGTTTTTCTAACAATTGGAATCAGAGCTTAGTTGGTCCTAAAGAGGGACTTGAGATCTAAGGGTGCAGTGAAGCAAGTCCACAGCAAAGCAATGGCAGGGGTGATATCCATATCAAATGCTAAATTTGCAGTGGAGAAGTTTGATAGGAAAATTTTTTTTGGACTTTGGCAACTGAAGATGATGGACCTTGTCCAGCAAGGACTGCATAGAGTACTGAAGAAAAAACAAGAGGACAAAAGTAATGAGGATGAAGAAGATGAAGATGCATATCTCAAAGCTATTGGCACTATTCGGTTGCACCTTGATGAAGTGCTATACAATGTTATGAATGAGGAATCTGCACCAAAACTATGAGCCAAACTAGAGAATCTTTACATGACCAAGTCATTGACAAATAGACTGTATCTTAAACATAAATTGTATATGCTGCGGACGAAGGAAGGCCAAATATTATGGAGCAGCTCAATGCTTTCAACAAAATCATTTGTGAATTGATGAGCATAGAGGTCAAGTTAGAAGAGGAGGATAAGGCATTGCTGTTATTGACTTCACTTTCTCCTTCATATGAGCATCTGATCACAACTCTTCTATATGGGAAGGATGATGTAAACTGTGAGGAGATTACTTCAGCATTCTTGTCCAATGAGATGCAAAAAAGACCCAACCAAGAAAAGACAAATCCAGAGGCTCTATATATCAGAGGAAGGACAAGAGTGAGAGAGAGATCAGATTAGGAGTAAATCAAGATCCAAGTCTAGAACTAGAGGTTTCAAAGGCAAATGCTGGATTTGTGGGAAGGTTGGACATTTCAAGAAGGATTTTAACAACAAGAGGCTTGAGTCCAATAAGGATAAATGTCAACTTTCAGATCAAGCAAGTATTGCTGAGTCATTTGGTATTGTGGATTATGTTCTATGTGCTACCCAAGACAAAGATAAATTTGAGGAGTCATGGATATTGGACTCAGGTTGCTCTTACCATATGTGTCCAAATAAGGAGTGGTTTCATGAGTACAAACCATTCATTGGAGGATTTGTAATAATGGGGAACAACATGGCTTGCAAAGTTATTGGCATTGGTACAATATGCGTTAAGATGTTTGATGGTATTGTGAGAACTCTTGCTGATGTGAGGCATGTTCCTGAGTTAAGGAAGAATCTGATACCACTAGGCACTTTGGACTCAAATGGTTGGAGGTGTGGGGCAGAAAATGGAACACTCAAGGTATCAAAAGGAGCATTGGTTGTAATGAAGAGCAAGAAGATAGGAAATCTTTCTGAGCTTGTTGGATAGACCATTACTGGAGGAGTGGCAAGTACTATGTCAGAAAATGAAGATTTCAAAGATCTTACTTAGTTATGGCACCTATGTTTGGGTCATATGGGTGAAAGAGGTTTAAGTGAATTGTCCAAGCAACAACTTCTGAAGGGCCTTAAAAGTTGTAAAAATTTTGTGAGCATTGTGTAATAGGAAAGCAACAAAGGGTAAGCTTTTCCACAGGAGTTCATTGCACAGAGGGAATTTTGGACTATGTGCATTTGATGTTTGGGGCCCTGCACATGTAGCTTCAAAATCTGGAGCATTATTTTGTGTCTTTGGTTGATGATTACTCTAGGAGAGTATGGGTCTACACCATGAAGCAAAAATCAGAGGTCTTCTCTATCTTTAAAAAATGGAAGGTGATGATGGAGAAACAAACTGGAAGGAAAGTGAAGTGTTTGAGATCTGATAATGGTGGAGAATAAAAATCTGGAGAGTTTGTTAGATATTGTAAGAGTGAAGGGTTAATTCATCACTTTACCATTTTGGGTACCCCTCGGAAAAAAGGTGTGGCAGAGTAGATAAATCATACACTCTTGGAGAAAGCAAGAAGTATGTTAAGCAATGCCGGATTGGAGAAGAGTTTTTGGGCAGAAGCTGTAAATACAACTTGTCATTGGTAAATATTTCACCCTCTACTGCTATTGAGTGTAAGACACCTATGGAAAAATGGACAGGTCTGGATGTTGATTACTCTTCACATAGAGTGTTTGGATACATTGCTTATGTTCATATTCAAAAAGAACAACGGACAAAGTTAGATCCCAAATTTAGAAAATGTATATTCTTGGGATATGAGAAGGATACAAAGGATATAGATTATGGGATCCAAAAATGTGTTGTCTCTTTGTGAGTAGGAATGTAATTTTTGGTGAGAAGAGTATGATGGAGACTATTACTATAGCGGAAGAAAAGGAAAAACAAATTCAATCAGATTTTGTTAAGATAGATATTGATCTTGGAAATGAAGACATATCACCTCTTGTACGTCTGCCAAGTGAACCATTAGAAGAGCAAATCCAGAAGTGATTCATGAACATATGTATCCAAATAGGGATAGGAGGCCTCCAAAGAGATTTGATGATTCATTTATAGCTTATGCTCTTCTTACGGAGAATGGTGAGCCTTCTTCATATAAAGGGGCAATGCAAGATCAAGAGTGTCAAAAGTGGCATTGTGCAATGGAAGAGGAGATAATGGAAGAGGAGATGAAGTATTTGGCCAAAAACCAAACTTGGAGACTTGAAAAATTGCCTATGGGAAAGACTGCAATTGGTTGCAGATGGATATTCCAGAAGAAGGAAGGACTTCCAAAATCAGGTGGAGATCATACAAAGCAAGGCTTTGTATCGATCTCCACTTGCAAAGGGTTATAGCCAAAAAGAAGGTATTGACTTCAATGAGATTTTTTCACCAGTGGTAAAAATCTCTTCAATTTGTGCACTATTGGCAATAGTTGCATTGCATAACTTGGAGTTTGAGCAACTAGATGTTACAACTACTTTTTTTACATGGAGAATTGGAGGAGGAGATTTTACATGCATCAACCTAAAGGTTTTGTGGTACCAAGGAATCAAAACCTGGTTTGTAGGTTACAAAAGTCTTTATATGGACTAAACCAAAGTCTAAGACTTTGGTACATGAAATTTGATGCTTTCATGTTGAAGCATGGATATAATAGAAAGGAATCAGATTTTTGTGTGTTTTTCAAGAAGCTACATGGATCTAGAATATTTGATTTAATCATCTTGGTACTATAAGTGGATGATATGCTGATTGCTGCAGAGGATATGGTTGAGGTGGAGAAATTGAAAGCACAACTTGGTAAGGAGTTTGATATGAAGAAATAGGGTTCTTCAAAGAGAGTACTTGGGATTGAAATCCACCAGAACAGTAGCAAGGGAAAGTTATGGATATCTCAAAGCATATATTTGGAAAATTTACTTGCTCAGTTTAGCATGAAGAATGAAAAACCAATGAGCACTCCAATGGCAAGTCATTTCAAGATATCATTGGAGCAATGTCCATCAAATGAAGAGGAGAGAAAAGTGATGTCAAATATTCCTTATGCTAGTGCTGTTTGGAGTTTAATGTATGCTATGGTCTGCACTAGACCAGACATTTCATATGCTATGAGTATGGTGAGTAGATACATGACAAATCCAGGGAAACAACACTGGGAAGTTGTGAAGTGGATACTCTGTTACTTGAAAGGGACTATAAATATTGGCATTACCTTTGATGGGGAGAAGGACCATGAAAGAGGAATTATAGGGTTTGTAGATTCTGACTTTGCAAGAGACTTGGATAAGAGAAGGTCTACTTGAGGATTTTTTTTACACTTGTTGGTGGTGCAGTAAGTTGGAGGTCTACTCTCCAATCTACAGTTGCTTTCTACTACGGAGGTGGAATATATGGCAACAACTGAGGCTGCCAAAGATGCAATATGGCTACAAAGATTAGCCAAGGATGTTGGACTCCCTAACATGAACTCCACACTTTTTGTGATAGCCAAAGAAAAGCAAGTATATCATTCAAGGACAAAGCATATTTATGTGAGACATCATTTTATCAGGGAAGCTGTGATAAATGGTGAGATCAATTTGCAAAAGATTTGCACAGAGGTGAACGCAGCTGATATGTTGACTAACCTCTTCCTGTTGAGAAGTTCACATTATGCATGAACTTGCTCAACTTTCAATGTTGCTCTTTGGGATGATATGGTGGATACAAGAAAAAGGTGGAGATTGTTATGTTTGGCTTGTTATCAGTGATGACTGGTCAAGGGAAAAAGCAAACGTGACTGATGGCAGTTGCTTGTCACTTGTCTAGAAGTTCAAGTGGATGACAGTGATGGACCTGTTTTTAATATATATATATATATATATATATATATATATATATATATATATATATATATATATATATATATATATATATATATGCAATGAGAAATAAAGTACTCGAAGGCTGGTGTGAGCCTGTTTCAGCCGTGGAGGTAGACAGGGAGTGAACCACGTTATTTCCTATTAGTCCTCTGATCTCTGTTTAATGTGATTTGTGATGTGCTAATGTGAGAGGTCCTAGGGACTGTGTTTTTCTAACAGAAATTACTTTAGTCTTAGCTATCTCGTTGACTCTCAGTTATTGACTCTACATATTGTAATCTGAAATAACATAATCCTTCATCATAGAAAGAGTGTAATAGTCAACAAGCTTTTCTCTACATTTAAATAAACGATTAATAAACTCGTTGACAATTACACTTTTACCTTGTTGACTATTACACTCTGGACTTTTAGTAATAGTCAACAAGGTCATTCATCATTTCAAATTAACGATTAAATACCCAGATCCAATTTGACGGACTCACAAATGACTCTGGATTGCTATTACGAAGAAATGGTGTGTTTTCTTTCTGCTAAGGAAGATCGTGTTCGATGCCACTCGTGGAATGCGTATGTACACATGTAGTGGAGTGTTCCCTTGAAGGAGGATTCTGGCGCTGCCATTGTCTGAGCGAACCTGGATATTACAGGGATGGCCGCACTACGCAGTGGTGTGTTGCCTCAGCGCGAAGGAGGGTCGTGGCAATGCCATTGTCATAGAATTAGTCACTTGTTTAGCATAGAAAGACTCAATAGTATCCTAAACGGAGAACTTGATTTAAGGATATTCTAATACTATTGGAAACTCCCGTGATACAACCTGTAGTTGTTGGCATTGAAAACCTTGCGTTTAGTTCACGTGGATATCAATGTTATTGTCTTTCAGCTTGGCTCTACGTAGTCCATGTAAACCGTAGATCACGCAAACCCGAATCATGTACAATTTACAATTCTGGATGGTTCGGTTTTTGTGCTCTACAATTGGACTTTGTTTCGGTGGAGATGAGTGGACTCCAAGTTTCTTTCAGTAATTCTGATAAGAACAAACAGTTAAGATTATCATGGGGAGAACTTTCGTTCTCTGACAACTTTGGATCGACCGAAGCAGCCAAACTTCCGGTTGACTCCAACCCGAAGTTCTGGAATGAAATCGAGAAGATCCTGGTGGGGAATAGGCTAGACATGAGTTACTTACTCCGACATTCGAGAAGGTCGGGATCGCTGTTCATGAAATCCGCCATAAATTTAAATAATTGCGGTCTATGATAGATTCTGTTATTGCGTTGTCTTATTGGCCTGGTATCCTAGTATCTAGTACAACGTTACTCAGCACTTTTGGGAGACGACAATTTTATTAACAGTTGGAGGGATAACTGCTCTGGATGTTTTGAATCTTTTCTGAAATGTGGCATGTGAAATGTGAGTAGTAACTTTGAAAGATATACTGATATCGCTCATAATAGTTTATGGGTGGTCGGGGCGAGTCCTTTGTGGTCGGTTTGATTTGAGTTCACGCGAACTGAGGATCGAATCAGTCTTTGCCAGAAATTGGGAGCCATGTCTTCCCCGAGATTCTCTTAGTTTGATGATTTCAAGTCAAGCTATACATGTCATAGTGATCGTTTCAAATGACGTTGTTGCATGTTTGTGGGATTCATCAACATTGATATACAAAGTCAAGGTTTCAAAGGGGGTAGTTGCACCAAGGTTTCCAAGGTCAGGACCGTTGAACTTTTGCACTCTTGGTGTACCTTAAAGTCTAATGAGGGATACGTGCACTGAGCTGAGTCTACTTGAGCCTGCTTCATAGGATTCAGTTGATTCAGCCGGTTGATAGTTGCAACTGCTTCAATTCTACCCTCCACCATGGAGTCCATGCTCTTCACCCGCGGATCGTAGAACGCTCTTGGAGTACGGGTGTGGGTTTGACTTCCTGTCTATCGTTTGGCAGCAGCCGCACCCTAATACGCTAAGGGCCCCTCCCACTACGTTCTTGTTTGGAAAATGGTTATATTATCCAAATTTATAAGACTCGCAAATCTAAGATTCAGTTTATATATATATATATATATATATATATAAAATTATTTTACTGTATATTAATAAAAATATATATTTTATGATTAATTTTTATGATCAATTTTTATATTATGATTTAAAAGTATATATATATATATAAATAGAATTAATTCAATTATATTAAACATAAGACATAATTTTTATTCATTATCGAATATATTTATTAAAATTTTAATATATGTATTTAAATTTAAATACATAAAATAAAATCATTCCCTAAACAAAACAAAGAAAACACAAAGTCGACATCCACGTCATTTCGCAATTATTTCGTCTTCTTTTTCGAAAACAACTGGTGTTGCGCATGCAGCCGCCACCCGACCAGAACATCAGCAAATGATCACAAAATATAGGGCCTATGATTCTCTGGGGGATTCTCTCTCCTCGATTTGAACGATTGAAAACTGAATATGCATGTGTTTGACTTCCAATCTGATGAAAGTGATCATTGCATTGCTGATCGAAACAAACTTAAAGACCGTTAGGCTTGAATGTTGATTTAGTCTACACACACAGGGGGAGAAGCTGGCTACCAGGATCTTTTTGCATGCAATTCTCATGAGCAGGCCTGCTTATAATAGGCTATCGACTAAATTAGCTTAATATACGGTGCAGTTTCAAAATTAATTTAGGGCAATACACACATTTAGTTTAAGATTGAAGGCCAACAAATGAGAATTGGAAAATAATTTGGTGCAACACGATGTGCATTACCTATCAATCTATAGATTATAATACAAGATGAGAGGTCCCTCATTTATCATAACCTCAAGTGCCTCAATGTGCATATACTGCTTTGCCTGCAGCACACCTTCAAGTCCAAAGTCTAAAAGACTCTTGTGGTGATCACCTTTCTCCCACTTCTAAACAGAGAAATCAGACTCCAGTGTACTCATGCTGCAAAATATAGTTGCAATGCCACTGCAAAACTCGACCAAGTTTGGAAGCCAAGCACTGAGTAAGGTCCAGGCATTGTCAAAGGATGTCTTTTGGTTACAGTCATCAATGCCTTCCTGCAACCCAAGTTCATTGTGGTTAGCTCAAGAAGAGCTTTATGCTCATAGGCAATGATGTGTATTTGTATGGCCGAGTATCGATGCTGCAAGCAAAAGCTCTGTCTACAAGCCTTGCGAATGAATTCGGCAGCAGAAATGCGAACAAGCTCTTGCAATAAAGCAGGTCGTAGTGCAAGTGGATTGATGAATGGGCTGTTTAATGCATTGGGCTGCACGATGACTCTCTCAATGCGAGCACATACTCCAACATCTTGCAACAACTCGTTAAGGTCCATCTCATTGGTAGCATTGAGAATGCCTTCAACCCATGATGTGAGTCCAACAACAAAGTGCAAGCACGTAGTGACCCCTGATGATATGCATTGTCACATCCAGAACAGAAATCATTTCTTTTGTCAACGGGCCATTAATACCTAGATCTTCGATGAAGGTGCCAATGAAAGCTTCAAGCTCTGTCTGCTGTTGTGATAATAGTGTAGTCAGGCCTTGAATCTTGCAAGAAGTTTTGGCGTTGTTCATCGTGAATGTATCCATGACAAGAAGGTACACCCACCAAAGTTGAGGAAGGACACTCATAAGCTGTTTCAACTCAATGTAAGCTAGGAGCTCAGGCTGGTGCTTCTTGAATCAAGTTGCAACCTTGTCTGTAGAAAGCTAGTGGTTTACAACACGAGTGCATGTCGTACTCATTTTTGCAATCAGGTTCTGTTACCGGATGAGATGCAAAATGAAAGCCATCATCACAGAGGAGAAGCACTCCTTCACAACTACATTCATGATGTGCTGCATAACTAGATTGAGCTGATGCACACCGCACCAGGTTTGGATCAGATCACAATCATTTTGAAGTTCTACATGAAGCTTTGTCACAATGCCAATGACACATTCGGTCATATTTTTTAGCTCCATCTCTTGACACTCCAAGAAGAAAAATTCTCTCATGAGTGAAAAGTACATCAAGAAATTGAGAAATCATGTTGAAGATGACTTTACTTGTGTGTCATTCACAAATTGGCAATACGCACCCGTGCAGATTGACGACAATGTGCTTATTCTCCATACACACAAAGACAAAGATCCAAATATGATTTTCTCTGGTGTGACGCTGAGTCTAGTGCTAATGAATTTTCTTCAGTAGCTCTGATAGTCGTTGAAAGTTGGTGGCACAAACTATCCTAACAAAGTTGTTGACATTCTCGCGAGAGCAAGAATGCAACAATGGAGCAGATAGGACTTCATATGTCTTGCTGATGATGTTCACTGTCATGCGGAATGATGCTCCACATGCAACATATCAAATGGCAAGGTTGAAGAGCTGAGTTTTGGATTTTGCAATTGTGACAATATAGAAAGAAGGCACTTTGTCATTATCTACTGGCTTGCTGGTTTGAAAACTGCAATCTCTATCTCTCCTTTGCCTTCACAACACTAGCACAGCAAATAGCAACCACAATTGCATGTTAGGTCTCACACCCAAAAGTAGGCTCTTGCTCATTGTAATCGTCAATATCATTGGCCTTGTACATCATCTCACCAATGATTACTTCAACTATTCCTTTGTTGATGATTAAGAAAATCTAAAAATTTCCCATAGCTTGAGAGACAAAGTGAGCCCTAAGAGTGCTTCTGAAAGGGACCTCGACCTCATCAAAGAAATGCTACTATCCTATTTTGATTGCAGCTTTTCATATTGTCCAAATTGAGAGTGTACTGCTTCTTCATGTGAAACTCAATGTTGTCATACCACAATGGTGCACTCCAATCTTGCACATTAGTTGTGATCTTGCACTTCATCCCAACATTCTTCTCACGACCAAACATGATGCATAAAAGACATTGCATCCTGTTGATGGCGGAAGTAGAAATAGAGCGAGAGACAACTTTCAAACCATGTTTAGCATCATTGGCCTTGACTTAGGCAGAGTTGCGCTTGTTCTTAGATATTGAGCTTGGGACAAGAGCAGTCTAATGGTGTTTTACCAATAGGTGCGCAAGGGCCTTAATTTAGACGCCTCACAAGAATTACTTTAAGTCATTTAGGCACCAAAAACCCTATCCGCCTATTATAAGCAGGCCTACTCATGAGTCTTTTGACTTTCTGAAGAATGCCATTTTGCTAAAGATTATATTCAATTTGACTGTCTGATAAATTTCATTTTGAACATAGTTAATCCATAAATTTTTCTTCCCCATATTTCCCCACTACATCAATCCGTAACGTGCTCGCTGTTCCTAGCTGTAAAATATTAATTTTATGTTGCAGACATCATTTCATGTAAAGGGGATTTTTTGAGGTATATTATTTTACATTAAAATTATGATGCATTTTTATTAGATTTAATACCATATAAATAAATAAATAAATAATAAACAAATAAATAAATACTATTTAAAGGATATAATAATATATTGGTTGGAATTAAGCCCAAATAATAAGATTTAAAATTTTATTGCTTATTTATTTATTTTATAACTAAATTCCTTTTATTATGATGAGTATAGCTACATGCAGAAATTTTTTCAAGAAAAGATCAGAAATTATGGCGTTTCCATAGCAGAAAAAACTGTATAGCTTGACAGTCAATTAAAAGAGATATCTACAACATATTTCTTTGAGTGAACGTATTTAAAATGTATGTATATAATGCGAAAATTATATATAACTTTTAATCTAATCTAAGCATCTAATTCTTCACCCATTCCTTGAACTGCCACTTCGTCCTCCTTACTAGTTTGTGAAATGAGAACCTCTTCTCGATGTTTAACATTCAGATATCGTCCATAGTCATTTTAGATTCGTATTGGATGTGCTTGGTGCAATTAAAAATTTCTTTTTATGTCAAAATATCAAATAAAGTGTTTACAATATCACACAGAAACATAGACTACAATATGATTCACCCAAAAGAAATTAGAAGAATGTATAATGGATTACAAATACTTTACCTCAAATATAATGAAAATTACAAAAATGAGAAATGTACAATGTCTTGTATGCGTGAAACATTCTCTATGGTCAAGTAGATCCAAGATATCTAAGTTAACAATTCTGACATGACAACGTGGACCTTTATAACATATATGTATTCATCATATATGTATTTAGAACTCTCTTCATTGAAAGATGGTTGTGGTTATAGAATCGTTATAAATGATGCCTTAGTACATGTGGGTAGGCACAATTTAAAAGAAGAAAGAATAGAAGTTTTAACAGTTTGAATGATAGAGATTTCAGCCTCGCTAGCTTTATTTACTAGCCAAATGGTAGTTTTCTTCTTTAAAAGTTGTACGTTGTACACCAAACATTCAATTAGTATTATTGTTGTATGTTACAATCCAAAATTTGGTACAATTGGTATTATTATTGCCTTACACTACTATCAGCTTGGATAGAATGATAAATTCCCAAAAGTGTATATCAACTTATAAAGTAAAGTAGATTTTTTTTTTCATTGACAAAATTTGGTATTTTTCAACAAAAAAGTAGACTATTGTTTGGAGAAATATAAATATTGAAGACATATATAGAGATCATGCGTATGTATATATATATAAAATAAAGTATTATAGATAATAATTCATTGGATAATAATGAGATTATTACATTAAAAATAAAAAAATATTATCAATTATTATAGGAGACAATAATTAAATTAATATTAATATTAATTATATTATGATTAAATTATAGTGAAATAATTAAATTTATTCTACAATAATTAAATTAAGCTTCAAAATCAAAATTAAATATATGATTTGGACTATAAATAGTGATATTAAGCTGACTATGAATAAATGGAGATTCAGTATGAACTTCAAGATTCAAACTTTCTCAGTTTTATACATTCTAGTACGTACAATTTGACAAATTCAGTACTTATAATATGAAAATACAAAACACTTGCTAATAATATCCATATAAGAAGTAGGATTTTAAAGGTTGCACTTTTAACAACAGCTACAACAAAAGCTAAGTACTTAATGATATAAGAACGTCATGTATTCATCTTGCAAGGACTTATATTTAGCAAGATAAACACAATGCAATACTTAGCAGTATATAATTTACTATAATAAGAAATATCTGGCCTAGATTATTAAAATAGGAAATGTAATAGTTAAAAAGAATAATTTTCTAATAAAAATAATGTCAAAATTATTCTAGACTTAGTATATGATGAAACCTAGATCTATAAAGATTCTTTCTAATCTCAATCGTCTTTGATTGAAAGAAAATCTGTTATTAAAGAAATTTTGAGTAACTTGTCTTGTAGTATCTCCTTATCTTTCCACCCAAAAATAAAACAAGATGCATTGAACTAAACAATAAAAAAAACCTTCATGGTACATGGGAAGGATATGCGAGAGGTATCCATATTCTCTCCCATATTTTCTTTAAAAATCTGATGAGCCTTTGAACCTCAAAAGCGATTGGACTTTTGTGCTTTAAATATCACCATTCTACCCAAAATATATTGTAGTTGTTAATACCAACCATCTAATGTAATTTATCAAGGCCTCTTGCAATTAAAATATGATTCTATATTAGAAATATTTTACTTAGGTTAATGACTACCATCAAGATGTCATCAATATTCATCGATGCATAAACTTTAGAAGCAATTGCTCATTGATTATTCCAATGAGAATCTCTTCATGTTTTCAAGTTCTTCATCAAGCTCTTATTCCATCAAGAATCTTATCATGTTTTCAAGTTCTTCATCAAGCTCTTATTCCATCAAGAATCTTATCATGTTTTCAAGTTCTTCATTAAGCTCTTGAACCAATACATCACATATACTTCCTCTTTCAAGCACAACTTTCAAGATGATGGTGAGCCATCTATCTTTCAAGAATCCATGGGTTTCAATTGTCATCAAAATGGGAAGCAATGGTGGAGGAAGAGATGAAATTCCTTCATAAGAACCAAACATGTGATTTGGTGAAATTGCCTATAGGAAAGAAGACAATTGATTGCAAAGAGGATACCAAATGAAGGTTGAAGCTGGTGGAACCAGATACAGGGTCAGACTTGTAGCAAAAGGATATGCTCAAAAGGAAGGAATAATAAATAAAAATTGATCTCTTATAGTAAAGATCCCTTCCATTTGAGTTCTACTTGTTTTTGTTGCACACTATGACCTAGAATTGGAGCAACTAGATGTCATCATAGCTTTTATACATAAAGAGATAGAAGATGAGATCTACATGAGTCATGTAGAAGGTTGTTAGGTCACTAGGAAGGAAAATTGGATGTTCAAGTTAAAATTTGCTATATGGGTAGAAAGAGTGTCATAGACTCCATATAGTTATATCATCTTGTTTGGGTCGATTCCATAGATGATATGCTCATGTATTGCAAATGAGATTTGGCATTGATATGCTAAAGAGTGAATTGAATAGAGAGTATAATATGAAGTTCCTTGGACCTACCAAAAAGCTATGCAGATTATGGATATCAGAAGGGAAGTAAATTAAAATGATATTGACTCATTTTGATATAGAGAATGTAAAGGTAAGGAATACTTATTTTTCTTCTCATTTTAGATTGTCTTCAGCACAATACCCCAAGATTAAGCAAGAGAGGAAGTCTATGTTTATGAGTCCATATGCAAGTGCAGAAGGCAACCTTATGTATGCAATGGTTTAATCAAATAGATCAAATACTTTATTTGGAGTTATTTTGGTGGTGTTTGATGTTATTAGATACATGGTAAATCTATGAAAGGAGTGTTAGGAAGCTATAAAATGGATTCCTTGAATGCTAGTATTCTATTTAATTCAAAGCATGAGACAGTAAAACATATCATAAACTTTGTTGATGCTTATTTTGATAGAGAATTAGACAAGAGAAGTTCTTTTATAGTGTATATCTTCATGTTGGTTGGTAGACCTATAAGTTTGAAGCTAATTTTATAGTCTACCATAGTTCTTTTGACAATTTGAGTTGAGTACATGGCTGCTATAAAAGTAGATAAGGAAGCTATATAGCTAAAGAGGTTCGCGTACAAGTGGTCCAATGTATGATCAGATTCTACCATAGAGTGATAGTCAAAGTGCAGTAAATTTGGCTATGAATCACATATTTCACTCTTAGAGACAAGACATATAGATGTAAGACATCACTTCAATAGAGATGTCATTAATAATGGAGAGGTATATTTTCAAAAGATCAATATACAAGAGAATGTTATAGATATGTTGATAGAGCCTTTACCTATTGAGAAGTTCAGATTTTTCTTGGACTTGCTTAGCATTGGAAGAACTTGATATGAATGCATCTAGAGCTGCAATAAAGACCACACAAATCAAATGTTTCACATTAGATGACCAAATACAAGATAAGGTGGAGATATATATAACATGTATGATATTTGTCTTTGTGAGTTACATAGATGACAAAGCTTATTTTTTCTAGCCTCCTCTTAATTACTGTGTAGGGATGCTACTTCATAGGTTGGTACAAGTCCAATTTAATGCTATTTTAGTGAAAGTGCTAGAGATAGCAAAGGTTTTTTAGGGTTCTACCTAAATCTTATATACCTAACTTTTGTACTGCACCTTACGCATTTCAAAGTGGATTCAATATACTGTATAATGTATAAGTAAATGCAATCAATATTTAATTAGTATGTACATATGTATTCTCTAGTAGATATACCCTCAAGTTTTGAAATAAACCACTTATGTTTGTATCTTCTTTATTGGATTGTATGAAAATTTTGTAATCAGTTCCAACATTGAATAATAAGTATTTTTATTTAAAATTTTTGCAACTTTAACAACATTATTGCAATATAAATTGCCACAACCAAGCCCTAAACCCCAAAATCTTGGACACAAAACCATCATACAAGACTTCTTTGAAGTATAAATGTTGGAAATTTTTTATAAAGTTGGAATTTATAAGGTTATCATTATATAGGTATTGTAGTAGTATTTCAAGTAGAATATGGAGTAGCATTGATAATAATATAACCAAGTTCAAACTCCATAGCTTATAATTGTCTAGGATTTGAAATTTGAATATACATGGATGTATGACAACCATCTAGTAGGAACTATAGGTAATACCATAATTTTTCAGAGGATATTCTTCTTGAAATTAATAGAAATATAAAGATGACCTCAGTTTTTTTGCTCAAAGGCTAGGGAAACCAAATATCATATTTAATTTTTGACATTGCATAGCATCTAAAAGTACTTTGAAAAATTCCATTCTCTTGGTTTGGATTTTTATGGTTTAAGGTCTTAATTTTCCAACTTTAGATTTTATACAATACATGTATCTATAGATATAGATAAGCATCATTCACTCACTTATATTGAAAATATACAATAAAATATAGAAATATCCTATTGAAATTTTTGATATGGATTTATATCTATCTAAAATTAAGCTTTGTTTTTTATTTTGAATAGTAATATGTTGAGTCCTAAACCTTCTAGCTCTAGATTTTGAATAATCTTTATCTCTCTAGATATGGATTGGCTATATATTTATTTCCCATATATAGTATTTTATGAACTATATGATTTTATAGCCAATTAAAATGTTTTGGTATGGATGAGCATCTAAGAGTTATTTTAAAGTATCCATTGTAGTTGTTCTACAATATAACACTCTATTATTGGACTAGCTAGACCTAGCATAGTGTAGTTGTAACTAACTTAAAAGGTATCTCTATGGCTGAATAAGGGGAAAGGTCCAATATTTAATTTTTTCATATTCATTGGGAGTCCAAGTAAATTTTAAATTAGATTATATTCAAGTGATATCTCTAAAGAGAATTTTATAGTAGATTATATTAGAGCGGAACTTCTTTCTTGAACCTTTTATGGTCAAACTTGGTATATAAGATATATCAAAATCCTATTGGGTGGACCAAGCTAGGTGACTTTGGTAATGAAGGTTTGTCAAGTAAGGTAAATTTGACTTGATATTGGAATGTATTGTAATTTTTAATAGCAAAAGGTACTAGGTTCCTAGGAAATATTCTTAGAAGCTTCCAAAGGAAGAGAAATGAGTCCAAAAATCCATGCAAGATCACATTAACTTAAGATTCATTTAGTAGTGTAATTTAGGGTAAAGTAGTGATCGTACCAAGGCACTTACTATATTAACTTTGATGAATATATAAAGGGGAAGTGATCATAAGAGTAAAGATATTCATTCTTTAGTGAGCTTAGAGTGTAGAACAATTGATGAAAATAAAGCTTTGGGAGAACTACTTATATTTGAGAAGTTAAGAGTGAAAATTTTGACTTAACAATATCATTATTTTGGTTCTTGATCTTGGAGAAACCTTTAACTCTAGACTATCCTTTTGTGAGTGAAAGAGAAAGGCCTTCTTCAATGCTGACAGTGGTGAAGTCTTCTCTTGTATCCCATTTTGGAGGAGCTTTGGCATAAGAGAGTGAAAGGTGATTTGGAAGTGACTAAGAGTTTTAGACAGCGATTGGGAGGTTTTCTTTTGAGTTGTAACTTTGAGGTGCTTAATATCAACATGTTCTTCCTTCAAGTACATAATATACACAAAAATTTGTACTAGAGGTATCCCTTGGATAAGAGAAAATCTTGATGTTATTTCTATTTACATATTTGGTCCCATTTTTTGGACCTCTCTAGAAGGAGTGTGGATATATATTATAAAAGATAACAGAGAGAAATAGAAGAATGGAAGACCAAAGTGTAAGATCATATTGGGACTCTCAAGTGAGGGAAACTCTAAATGCCTAGGTTGAGCTTGGCTTGGGTATAGGTAACCTGGGTACAAGCTTCCTAAGGAGGTTCCTTCAAGGAGTCACCTTACTTGGATTACAAGCTAAGCTAGCCATCAGCTTGGCATACAAGTTACTCTACCCTTGGAAAGCTCTTAGAAACTTCTCACCAAGAAGCTTCATGTGTGCTTCTAGAATATTCTACCCACAAGCTTTCTCAATGCTTCTAACATATTCTTAGGCCATTTTTTTTTCTATATTAAGCTTAGACTACTTACTCATAAGCTTTTGCTAACTTGTCTACTAACTTTAAATATATCTACTTTACTCCATATTATTACATATATAATGTGCATCTCTAAATTTCCCAAAACAAGGTTATTAAGTATGTTGAGAACCAACTTTATGTTGGAAAGGGAGAAGCCATTTGTCTATTCTTTGGTATACCAAGGTATCTTTGAGGTGATTATGAATATAAATTATACTTTAGAGAGTATTGATTCTCAAGTTGAATATATTATTTGTCATATTGAGAGAATATCTCCTTTTGATAAAATTTTTGAAAGATAGTACAAAGGAAGTTTAACTACTTATATCTAGCAAATCATGAAGAGATCTTGTTTGAGTTGCGAGATATATGTTAAATCAATCATGCTTGGTTGTGAGATATGGATTTTAAAAGTTTGACAACTTGAAAAGTCCAAAATCTTAGGAGTTGTAAAAGAAAGTGATGCTCTTAGGTTTTTTTTATAGAGTCTTTCATTTCCTATATTTTAACATGTTACTTGAAACTTTGTAAGATTTATCTTGCCTAGATAGGTTTATGTAATGGCATAAAATCTAGAAAGAGATCAAGTCAAAGTAGTTAGGATTTTTTTCAAAATTAAGTGGCTATTTCTACCCAAGTATATTTTGGGTCAAGATGGGATTTTGGTGATCTTGCAATGACTAGTTTGACCAAATAAGCTCAAATTTTTTGAGGATACAATTTGAATGGTAATAAATTATCATTAAATTTGAATGTCCAAAATTAAAATGAAAGAGGGCTCAAGTTTGAGTGTTATAGAGGTAAGAATTGAGTGTTATAAAGAGTTTTCTTCATATTTTGTATAGATCATGATTCCAAGGAGTGATGAAAAAGAATGAGGAGTAACACGTGAAATTTTTGCAAAGTTCTTCCTAGACTTGAGAGTATCATTTCAATCAATACTTAAAAGGTAGAGTTCATAATAGAGTTCAAGGATTTCTCTATCTTTGTAAAATTTAGTGGTCAAGTGTTACAAGGGTGGAAAGAGGGGCCACAAAGCTCTAGCTTACACATCCAAGGGAAAGAAGACCAAAGAGGGGATAAATATACTTGCTCTCAAGTTGCATTTTGGATCTTTTACCCAAGCAAAATATTTAGAAAAGTAGTTGATCTTGTGCTCAAATTATGGAGTTGAGAGACTTCAACAAGGACATGAATGCAATAAAAGTGGTAGCTAAATTTCAATTTTTAATATAACTCTCTTGCTTGATTTCTTTGAAGATTTAGCCTTGACATGGTAAGAGGATAGGCAAAAGAGAGTAAGATCCATTAATATAGACACATGCAAGAGTTAAAAAAAAGCTCTTTATGAAAATTTTATTTCTAAATGAGATTTATGAGAAGCTCATGAATAAAATTATTTGTCTAATACAAGGAGAAGGAGGTAAAGTTTTCATCTATGCAAAGAGATTTGTTAAATTGAGTCAAACATTCAACATGATATTGAGAAAAGGTGGAGATATAGTGGAGAATACCATAGTAGAAATAAAAGCAAGGATGAGCAAGAACTTTGTAGTGAGATTGAGAGCACAAATTAGAACCAAGTGAGGTATGAAAGCCATCTTCAAAGGGTAAATCCATCAACATAATTGTTTGTATGCAAAAGATTTTGGAAGGAGATGAATTAATACTTTTTTTCTCCAATAAATGTACCAATTCCCTTTGCAAATCTTGGACTTAGAGGAAAAAATCTTGACCAAATGGTTCAAATGATAGTTCATACTATATCAATTTCAAATATTGATGTAAGAGTGAGGGGGGGGGGGATCATACAGAAAATATCAACTATGAAGATCAACATGATGCCTATACTAAGGAAGAGAAGCCAAAATGTTGGAGGAGGTCAAAGATTTGTAACAATTACCTATTAGAGAACAATGGACTTTGTGAGAAACCTCAATATAATGAATGCAATTGCTTCATGTGTTGAAGCAATGCTCATCTTGAAATGTTTTGCTTATAAACTTCAAATGATAGGAGTTGAGTGAGCCCAATAAAGGGGATTCAAATCCACCAACAATGCCAAGAACAAGATTCCAACAAAGAAGCTTGAGATAAGTGACTTTTCCATTTCAATCACTCAGCCCTATATTATATGATAGATGATATTGAGAGTCAAAGAGTCAAATTCATAGTAGGGCAGTTTATTGACTTGAATTCATCATTAACAAATTAAGAAGGGAGTTAAGGGAGGACTTCATTCAAAGATGAGCAAGAAGAAGAAAGGGAAGGAATCTATGGTAATGGAGTGGTGGATAACATAGCTCAAGATTCTTGCATCAACACATCCAAGATTAAGGTGAGCTTGAAGAGATGCAACCTTACCAATATTGCTAGCAAATATTAATTTATATATTTTTTGCACTATTGATGAAGAAGTTGGGGTTGAAGATTTCTATGCCGACAAAGTTTACTATCATCATGTCTAACAAGCAAAAGGTTCCTTTGTGGATAGTAAACACAATAGTCCTCATAATTGGGTGTTTAAAACAAATGTCTTTCCAAGTGCTAAATGACTCCAGTTATAAACTCCTTCTTGGAGAGGTTTGGTTGAAAGCAACTAGATCCACTAATAGATGAGATAATTGAATATTTTAGATAGGCTCCAAGAACCATAAGGTCAATAGGTTCTTGGAATGTTCAACTTCTTTCTTCTTTCCAACTTCCTTTCCCCTTACATTTATCTTAAGTATGGGAGTTTTGGATGTATAAGAAAAGATAGTCCATTTTTTGTAGTCCTTCATGGAGAAGAAGTAGGGTTAACCAAAAATTATATTTGTCTTCAAGGAGGTTTCAAGATAAGCCAAAGGTATTTCTATATGATGGAATTTTGAAATAAAACAAAAGAAACTTTCCTAAGAATTGTCAATTATGCCAAAGCTAAAGGAAGGTCAACAAAAAGATTTAAGTTTGAATGTGGCCAAAGACATTTGGAATTCCACCAAAAGCTATGCCAAGTACTTCTTAAAGGTGACTATTTGTACCAAATGGGGCCTAAACATATAATGAGAACAATTGGAAACAAACTTAAGATTGCTGAAGCAAAGGCCTTGGGCTATAAATTATTCTTTTATAGGGTGAAGCTCCTATTGATAGTCTTAATTAATCCCAAAGCCAAAAGTGCTTGTAATAAAGACAAGAAGTGTGATATTGTTAAGTTGATTGTTGTAAGTTTGAGGGTAGATCAAATGATTGGGATGCGCAGTGGGAAAGGGAAGTACTTTGGTTGGGTAGTTATGTGTTTAGACTTGTAAAGATGGTGATCAATGCAATGCTCAAGGCATAGTCAAAGGCCCTTAAAGTTTTCAACCGTTCAATTACTTGGTGGAAAATAGAAGCTTAGAAGGAGATACTCAGGTAGTACCCACAACTTCCTTCCTTTAAGATTGGCATTTCATGTCAAGATCAATTAGTAAAGAGAACCAAATTGGTTGCAACCACTATAAAGGTAGTCTTCATTGCAACTTGAAGGAGTGGATGGAGCACCACTAGAGATAGGTTCTTGAGGACAATGCAAGAGAGAACAAAGGCCATACCTTTGACTCTTAATACATAAAGATGAGGGAGATGGATTCCAAGTTGAAGGAGTCTTTCACCACATATTAATTAATAAAGAATGGTTGGTTGATTGGACATTGAGAACCAACAAGAAAGGTGATTGGAAAAAAATATTAAAAAAATTTGATCCCAAAGAAGAACCTATCTAACCACTAACAAAGCAATCTACTTTAAGTGCTTGTTTGCAAGATGAGCAATCAATTGAGAAATCATCTTGCATGACCAATATGCAATAGATGTATAATACCTTTGAGGAGGAGAAATTATCTATGCGCAACTTATCTATGCATAACTAAGTAATCTACTCTAAGTACTTGTTTGAAGGGTGAGCATTCAATCAAGCAATCATCTTTATGACTATATGCAATAGATATATAGTACCTTAAAGGAGAAATGACCATAGCATTTGATACTCTTTTCCATACATGTCTACCTTGGGATGGATTTGTTGACCACCAAGAAGAAGAAATAGCTCCTTGGTCACTCTTTGCCAAAGAATTGTCACACCATTTGTAGTGTTGCACCTAGATTGCTCAGACTCTGGAGTACTAGTGTTGTTACTCATAGAATACTTATTGATGGTCAGATTTCATGTTTGGGGTATTGACTACATGGTGGGGCCCACCATCACTTGCACCATAGTTCATCTAGGATTTTGATAGTTAGTGTGATTTACAATAGATGCAGAACTTGATTTTGTTCACACTCTTCATGGCATTAAAGGGGTTGTTTCAACACTTGGAGGGTCCGTTGATGGATGAATACCATGAATTCAAGAGAACTCACTTGGAGGAGATTAAGCTATGGAGACAATATTGGTCTCCAAACTATGTCTCCATCACTTTAGCCTTGGTTTCTAGGGATAGATTAGTAGTACCCATGAGTTCTAGCTCTAGTAGCATTGGTGGAGCTAATGGAGGTGCACTAGCTAGAGATAGTGCTACTAGAAGTAGAGGTACTACTACAAGAGGTGGGGTAGTACTAGGGTTTAACCCCATGGTGGAGTTCTTCTAGTGTTTGAGGCATAACTACCAAGGAGTGCAGACTGACAAGTTGAGGAGCTTGTAGGATTTCCAATGGAAGGCTAGAGAGAGCCTATGCAAGGCATACACTTGCATAAGATGGCTGATCAGTTTTACTCAAGGAGTTATTGAGGCCCACACAATCCAATTTTGGTATGGGATTTTTGACAAGGAGTTGCAACATAGAGTCCGTGATGTTATGTTGTTATAGGCTATTGTGCCTACTTTGGCAATGGTCTTTGGTTTGGTTGAGATTATTGGTGGAGGAGAGAGTGGTGATATTGGATTTGGTAGGGAGATTGCATCCATAATTGTAACTTTTTCTAGAATGCAATAGAGTGCACCATGCCATGTTGGTTTTTGAGGATAGTGGAGAGCCTAGATCCTATGGAGTGAGTGGAGAGCCTAATGTAGCTAGATCCTTACCTTCATTTTTGGGTCAGTAGTAGCCAGTGGGTGGTGGTGCTGCTTGTTAGACTTGTGGTGGACCTCACCACAAGAGAGAGTGCACTCAAGGCAGCAGACTTGATACTTCTTGTGCATCACAGCCAACATAGAGACAATATGAGCATTGCCACAAATTTGGTCACACTAGTGACCAATGCTTTGACTTACACCCAACGTAGAGTGGTAGGGCTGCTCTAGCAGGTGGTAGAGGAGCTTCATATCATGGAAGATGAGTTGGTAGAGGAGCTCTAGGTCATGGAAGACGTGGTGGTGGTAGAGGATCTACACTTGGTAGGGGTGCAGTACTTGCCCTTACTTCTGATACAACCAAGGCTACTTGGATTGAGCAGTTGGAGCAGAGATTGGCTAACATGGCCAAAGCTTAGAGGAGATCAAATTTGAGTGTTGAAGCTTCCACCCCATATGCTAGTGATAGAGGTATCTTGGACTTCATGTGTAGAGCAGCATTGGTAAATGCATCTATTGTAGTGACTAGGAGTGCAATATGTGCTCTAGAGCCTAGAGGAGCATCAATGGAGTTGGACTCACAAAGAGGAGAGGTTGGTAGACAAGTTCAACTTCCCTAGCCTTTTACACACTCTGAGGCACTATAGACAACATCAATGGCTCCTAAATGTCCTAGTGTAGGTGTGGTAGGTGGTGATGGGGTGCATGATAGACTAACTACTAGTCATCCACATGCTACTACACAGATTGAGTCTAGCTTGATCTTGGGTGCGGCTCAATTGATTATGCACTTTCCATTACACTTAGCCAATGACATGTTCACATTGGGAGTTGATCCAGCCTCATTGTTCCGGTTGGCTACCATACTTTGTGAGAGTAGGGATGATGTGGTTCCTACTACTAGAGCAAAGGTGGTTGATAGTGAAGTTGACTTGGTTGAGGAGCACATGATCCGCTCAATGACCAATGGTTTATGGTAGGCAGTAATGGCTAGATTGAAGGAGTTACCAACTAGACCAGCTTTTGAGCAAACACAATTTACACCTAAAGTTGTCCTATTGGATAACCAAAGGGGGATTTTTTGTTTAGTGGGACCTTCTAGGGAGGTCTATACACCATAGATGGTCTTATTAGACTATGGTGCACAACCCCTTATGTTGGAGAAGGTAGTAGTTGTTGGACTGGAGTTATAGAAGACCAATGTGGAAAGGTGTCCATTTCACATGCAACATCTCTAGAGGGTGGTTCTACACAATACATCGCATGTGGAGATCTTGTTGTATAGATTTGTAACAATATGGAGTTTAGCAATGTAGTTAGTAAGGCTAATGAAGTAGAGAATAAGACAAATGAGCCCAAAATATTCTAGAAGTATCTAGGAAGCTTCTTGGGAAGGTTCCTAACTAGCTTAACTCGCACTCCAAGCAGGTAGCTTCTAGAAAGAAGCTTCTAGAAGCTTCCAACCAGCTTAGCTGCATGCCAAGTAGGCGACTTCTAGAAGGAAGCTTGTTGAGAACCTTTTTGGTTAACTTAGCTTGCACTTTAAGAAAGTAGCTCAAGGAAGCTTCTTGAGAAGCTTCTCAAGGGCCTTGTATGCTACCTATAAATACCAAAGCCAAAGCTCATGCTAGGCATTCCGAGTTTTCCACATTCAAGTGTCCCAATGTGAGTTTCCATTCTCCTATTCTCTCCTTGGGCTTGGTCTTTTACAAGATTCAGCCTGGTCATCTAACTGATAGCTTTGCAGTGAGTGCTTAGGCCATTGCAATAGTAGTTGAGTCATATGATGTGTTAGTTGGGGGAGTAGTGTTATACTCCATGGATTTCAATATTGACTACTAGGAGGAGAGAACCTCCTACAAACCAAGTTGGTAGTTAAGTAAGGGATGGCTATGTTGCCAACTAGTATGCTTTAGTAGTGGTAGTTTTGGCTCACTATAGTTTGAGACCATGGCAACATCAATTCAACTTTTAATGGTTCTGTTACTTGCTAGGGGAGATGGACCAAGTGGATAAGGTATTCTTGGGACACATCTAGTGGCTACTAATAAGAGTGGTCTACTTGGAGTCCATCCAGGTGAGCATGGTCTACTTGGATTACACTCTTGGTCTACTTGGGATGCAACTAGAGGACCTATGGAGCTTGCAGCTAGAGTGGAGGGATTTTTCACATAGAGGTTGGGACCTCTAGTGGTCAGGGGTATGATACTATTGCTCCCAAAGGCTCAATGTAGCAGCTTGTTAGTATGTCTTCCACTCCTACATCAATTATAGTGGATACTTGGGAGCCAGATCTTGGACCAAAGCTTACAAGAGGGGAAAGACAAAGAGTTTGGAGGTTCTTGAGGAGCTACATGTGTTGTTTTGCCTTCAATAAGAAGGACTTAGGTGCTCTAAAAGGACTCGGTATTTGGATTGAGCTCACTAGTGATACACTAATTTTTTGATGTCCTTATCAACATAGTGACATGGAAAGAGCCTTGATTTAGAGCCAAAGTAGAGAACTTTTTGAGGCTAGTTTGGTGGAGATTTCACGTGGAGAGTATGCATCAGCTAGAGTGATGCAGCCAAGAAGGATATGCATGGTAACTATACAAATAGGCGGATGTGTGGAGATTACCATCGTATCAACTAACAGACTAGGATTGATAGGTATACCATGCCTACACTAGAGGAGATCTTTGATGCAATTGGACATGCAAAGGTCTTCAGTACTTTGGATCATGGGCAAGATGTCATCAATTGCCAATCAAAGAGGAGGTTAAGTCCAAGATAGCATTTTAGGCTATTGACCATCACGACAAGGATATGTTATATAATGGATGTTCTTACTATTTGGGTTAAAGAGTGCTCCAATTGAGTTCTAGAGGGTCATGGATAGGATCCTAGTTGGATTGGATGTAGCTTGGTGCTATATTGATGACATTTTGGTCTATAACACTATTGTGGAGGAGCATGAGAGGCAATTGTTGGAGGTGTTTGAGAGGTTGAGATCTCAAGAATTCAAATTACATCTTGGGAAGTGTAGGTTCATCCACAAGTAGGTTGAGTATTTAGGTCACACTATCTACCTTGGAGGACTTGGTGTCCAATAAACCAAGGTGGAGGCTATTGTATGTATTCCTTGGCCTATGGATATGAGTAGAGTGCGAGCATTCCTTAGGTTGGTGAACTTCTACCGCAGCTATGTTAGAGGACTTAATGCAATTGCCAAGGCCATGATGAAGCTAACCAAGCTGACACAAGAGTGGTGTTGGAGAGATGAGCAGGAGAGAGCTTTTGTAAAGCTCAAGGAGAGCTCCTATTTTGAGGAGAATAATCAAAGGATGACCAATTTAGGTTCACACTAATTGGAGTATGTTGGAGCTTAGAGCAATGCTCACCCAACATGATGATGAGGGGAAGGAGTTTGTGGTGGTCTATACTAGTCACTCCAACAATTCAATAGAGGTGAAGTATAGTTCATATGAGGGAGAGTGCTTGGCACTAATATGGGCAATAGCACATTTTTATGTTACCTATTTGGTAACCCCTTTACTTCATCACTCATGATCAATGATCATCAGCCGCTGAAGTGGTTGATGAAGTCCAACAAGCTTTCAAGGAAGCTTGCATGATTGGTTCTGATTTTACAAAAATATAATTATATGTTTATTCAAAGACCTAGGGTGGTGAACTATGATGCAGATGGGTTGAGTAGAAACCCTTGTCCTAGCCAAAAGGATCAGACTAAAGCATGTTGGCATGGTGAGACAAATGAGGAGATAGTGCCAAGTTGGCATGCATCAACCCTTCTTTGTATATTTTTTGAGGCTTTGGTGGTATCTCTCTCAGTGCATAAAAGAGGAGTTATTGTGGCCACAAATCCAAAGAGTGGAGATAGTGGTACAATTCAATGAGACATTCATGATGATATCTTAGTGATGGACTATTTTTTCATTGGTGTTGTGGGTGGCATAGTTGGGGCCAAGGGGAGAGGCCGGGTTTGTCAAAGAGCTAGACGGTTCAGATTGGAGTGCAGACACCTTTTGTGTGTATGAGAGGATGGTAGAGTGCGAGTAGTACCACTTCCATTTCAAAGACCATAGTTGGTCTGTCATGCTCATGAGTAGCTATGACATTTTGGAGTACAACATACATATACCTTACTCCATAGTCATTATTGGTGGTGTGGTATGCAAACCAATATACAATGGTTTGTTGCAAGATGTGTGGTTTATGACCAAGTTAGAGATCATTCAATGCTTATGCCACAATTATACCTATTAACTATCAGGAGGTTACCATTGGAGTTTGGACTTTTTTGGACCTTTATTGTTGACTATGAGACATCATTGATACATTTTGGTTATGGTGGAACACTTCTCCAAGTGGATTGAGTTGGTGTTACTTCTTGACAAGTCAAATGAAAGGATGTCTTACCCGTTCTTAGATTGGGTTCTTAGTCATTTTGGTGCACCAATTGAGGTTTTGACTTATCAAGGTATAGAGTTCTTGGAGGAGTTTTAGGTCTTGTCTAACAAGGCTTTGATTGATCATTGTACTACCTCCCAAGATCACCCTTAAGAAAATGGCTTAGTAGAGAGAGTGGTTCAGACAATGAAGAGAGGATTGCAAAAGTATGGTTTGTAGAGAGGACACTTGGGAGATTGGGATATCTAGTTACCTTGATTGGCCATGGGCTATCAATTTAGCCTGCAAGTACTCTTAGGATCCTTCTCTCCTTACTTTCTACTCTATGGATGAGATCCATGTTTACCTATAGCCATTTGTCAAGATGCTATTGTAGTTGTGGATTTGAATGATCCAGATGTCTCAATGACTGTATGTTCTCAACGAGCAAAAATATTTTAGAAAGTGATGCCAATGGCCTTCAAGAACTTGGCAATTGCTCAACATAGGGATACCTTACA
Organism: Lunularia cruciata; assembly: GCA_948567375.1. NCBI lineage: Eukaryota > Viridiplantae > Streptophyta > Marchantiopsida > Lunulariales > Lunulariaceae > Lunularia > Lunularia cruciata. Next base: position 12,765,970 of record OX419762.1, on the reverse strand, counting down.
CTATGTTACCATTCAAGGAGGAGGGTATAGACCCTCAATTTGTTGATTTCATCTAGGATGGAGTCCTTGTGTTGGAAGGACATGATGGTGTTATTTGGAAGGATCATGTGCACAATTGTGCACCATGCTACCTCCTAAACATTGATGGTACTATGGATCTAAGCTTGGCACTTGTACATGCAAGCTTGCGGTGTATGCTATGTGGTTCTTTTGGTGGAGCTGCCACTATGTTAGTGTGAGATAGTTGTTCAAGAGGATGGGATATGGCATGTTTGACTCCTTCCCTCATGATGGTTCTTCCATGGTAATGGTTATGTCCTAGAGGTACTTGACTTATAGCAAGTTCATCCTTTATATGGTATAGATTGCAGATAAGCAACTAACGATGGGGCTTGATAGCACCCAACCTACTAATCTTTTGCCAACCACAAGGTATACTATATACTTGGAGTAGATGGCTATTTGGAGTTAGAGGGACCTAACTGCCAGCTAGGAGGCAATTGAGGCACTTTTAAGTCCATGTATGACTTATGTGTGAGTTGTGCTTCTATAGTGTGTGATGTTGATAACAATGTATATACACATGACAAGTCTTATACCATTTGTAGCATTGCACCTAGATGGCTTGGACATTGGAGTAGTAGTGTTGGTGGTCAGGAGTATTTTGGCAATTACTCATAGATACTTATTGACGATCAGATTTCATGTTTGGGGTACTGACTATATGGTAGAGCCCATCATCACTTGCACCATTTGCACGTTGGATGTATTGTCAATAGGACCGTTAGGGTTGTATACTTTCAAAGTGCAGCTCTAGAGGGCTCACTTGTCTAATGTTGAGCCTTTGAGCTCCTGGCTATGGTGGATAGAGGCCGGCAAGTATCACTTGTATTCTCTTAGCTAGAGTGGGTGTGGCTTGATTATAATTAGTGCCCAATTTTTGGCAAATTATTGAGTGACAAATCAAATATTGATCTGATTGAGTGTGATTTGAGTTGTGAACAAACTGAGTATTGTGGCACTTTAGAGTCCATGCATGAATTATGTGTGAGTTGTGCTTCTATAGTGTGTGATGTTGACAGTGATATATGTTGTGTAGTGATGTATATAAGCACGACAAAATCTACTTTACTAATTAGCCCAAAGGAGCTGCAATTATGAAGGAGATTTAGGAGCAAGATGTGTGATCCTTGAAGAGAAGGGAATCCAAAGCTCCAACCAAGTTTGCAACAAAGAGAAAGATAACTACATGGCCTTTGGCTCAAGTACCTCCCACATGGGCAAGTAAAAGACATAAGTTGAGGTAGAAGCAGAGGTAGAGAACAAAGAAATCTCTTCCTTGGTAAAGAACCCCAAGGATCCAACACAAAAGAGGTGAACAAAAAATTTGACAAGGAGAGGGAGAATACTAATTATGATATCCCAATATCAACAAAAAAATGGCTTAACAATAAGAAACAAGTTTTTCACATGGAGATACCATTTAGAAATGGCTAGATTTGAAGAGATGTACCACAGATTGTAGTTCTTTATTTTTATCTATTTCATCTCTTTGGCAAGAACACACTCCTAGAAGAGTGTAATGAGACCACCAAGATCCACTACAAAAAAATAAAAAAACAGCCAAAAGATGATATTCACTAAGGATAAGCTCCAACTATAACATGAAAGTGATAATCTAGCTAACTGCAAAGACGATACTTCATTACAAAGATTCTTACTCCAAAGACCATGTTCTACCCTTCCCATAAGATACAACTTTTTCCAAAGAATTTTTGAATTGGTGATTATTCTTCAACTTTGCTTCTATTTGTTGTGGAGCAAAAGATGAGAACCCATTTGCAAGAAGTCCCAACTTAAGATTGTAATTAAGAACCAATGGTACCCTATCTAGTTAGATTAGGATTATCCAGAGAAACATCTAATTGAGGGGATAGAAGTAGCATGAAGGGCAGTGGCTGCCTATTTCAAGCATAGTGCTTAACCAGAGTAAAATTATTTATAGGATATTTAAGAGAGACACAACACCATAGGCCAAGGGGTTAGTTTTTGTCTTGAAGGTCCAAGAGGTTGGCCTCTCCCTATGAGCACAAAGTAATAGAGGACTATGTGAGTGACTATCAAACATCATCAAACACGCACTATATTTGGAAAGTAATACAAAAGACTTGAGGCATTGAAAAGCAATAAAAAGGGGAATTCAATATGATTGCCAAAAATGGGTGATTGAATGTATGGTTATAATAGAGTAAGTATAATTTTCTTCATGGAACAATACACCTCATTCCTTGTTGTATTGTGGTCCCAATTAACTAGGAAGACAATAAGCATTTCTCCTTATCAATTGGCTATTTTGAGGTTGAGTGATTTATTACAAAAGGTCAAAGGGTTCATGGGGTGATAGAACCTTGAACCATGTCCAAGGTTTAGTGTCTATGTGAATTTCTTATGCCCCAATGGAGAAACACCCAATTATGGGAGTCCAAACTACTACCCTTCCTTGAGCCACATCAAAGGCCGGTTGTGCATAGGGCTATATAAATCACCTCATGTAACAATATGGAGTTTAAAAAAGTTAGTCAAGACTTATAAAGAAGCAAATAGGCAAAATCAATCAAGAATATTAAAATATTCTAAAAGCATCTAAGAAGCTTCTTGGTACCTTCCAAAAATTAAGTAATGTGTATGCCAAGTAGCAACTTCTAGAAGGAAGCTTCTTGGGAAGCTTCTTGGCTAGCTTAGCTTCCATGCCAAGTAGATGGTTTCTAGAAAGAAACTTCTTGGGAAGTTTCTCAACTAGCTTAGTTTACATGCCAAGTAGGCGGCTTCTAGAAGGAAGCTTGTCAAGAAAATTCCTTATTAACTTAGTTCACTTTAAGAAGGCAGTCTTTAGGAAGCTTCTTGTAATGCTCCAAGGAAAGGAGAACCCCAAGAGAACGCAAGAGAAGAAACACAAGGCTTCATCCCTCAGTACTCCAATGCCACAAAGGAGCACCTTGTCTTTATTATATAGCAAAGAGTATCCTCTCAAAGGGAGCTCTACCCTTGGATTGGATATATGGATTGGTGATATGTTAGCAAGCTCCACCCTTAGATTAGTTGCATAGATTGGTGACATGGTGATCTTGTCCTATTTGGTTGGTCAAACAAGTTAGACTAAAGGGAAAATTTTAGAAAATCTTCTTAAAGGAAGAGCTAAACAACATACATGAGATACCATTAGAAAGCTCTCAATGAGATGAATTAAGGGAAGAAGGCAACACCTACTCTACTAAAGGAGATGAAATATTTTTACTTTTTGAGGCCTAATTCATTCATTTATGGCTTCAAAATTAGCTTTGAATTTTTTAGGGTGTTTTTGGCCTCTACCTTATTAGTGGAAATACTCTTTTGGTGGTATCTCTATCTGATCTACTTAGACCATCATATATAACATCCATCAAGATAATACCAAGCCAATTTCCACCTCTAGATACTATGTCTAGCTCATTGTATTACAAACCTTCCTGCTTTTAAGACACAATGCTCTTGTTGCAAAGCTATTGCTCAAAAGACTGCACTAACAATGGTGCGTGTGCAAGTTAGCTATTGGCTTCTATGTTGCCTCATATAATGGGTACTCTTTCTAATAGACAATACATTCCATATGCAGATGGCGGGTATGATGGATGCATTTATGATGAATGTGTTCAACTTTGTTTTCCTCCATGCCATCAATGATTGTCAAACTTCTTGTATGGAAGGCAAGTGGGGCGGTCGGGGTGCATATCTATGTTGTAAGGAAACATGGAACACTAGATGGATCTTCATGTGTGCTAGTAGCTCAAAGTGATAGGTCACTACACTGATTTGGTGGTGTAACAATATGGAGTTTAGCAATGAAGTTAGTCAAGGCTAACAAAGTAGCAAATAAGCCAAATTAGCCTAGAATATTCTAAAAGTATCTAGGAAACTAAGTGATACCTTCCAAGTATTGAGTAATATGCATGTCAGGTGTTGACATCTAGGAGGAAGCTTCTTGGCTAGCTTAGCTTGCACATCAAGTAGGTAGTTTCTAGAAACTTCAAACTAGCTTAGCTTGCATGCCAAGTAGATGGCTTCTAGAAGAAAGCTTTTTGAGAAGATTCTTGGTTAACTTGGCTTGCATTACAAGAAAGCTACTTAAGGAATCTTCTTGAGAAGCTTTTCAAAAGCCTTGTATACTCCCTATAAATACCAAAGCTAAAGCTCAAGCTAGGCATTTTTTTCCCTCATTCAAGTGTCATAATGTGATCTTCCATTCTCCTATTTCTCTTGTTGGTCTTGGTCTTTTACATTGGTATCAAAGCAAAAATAGGAAGATGGATGGAATTTATGGACCACCAAATCTATTTCTACCAAGCCATTGGGATTTTTGTATCTGAGGACTACCCAAGCATCATTTGACATAATTCATCATCTCACATTTTGGGCAGAATTTTTTTAAGGCAATCACCTTGTCCAAAGAATCCTTGGTTCTTCCTTTTCTAACTTATGGAGAATGGTGGATGTGTTGCATCTATGTGTTAATAAATTATATAAATTGGAGGTAGTGTGATAGAGTAGTAGCCATGGGAGCAATGCCTAATGTTATCATTGTTATGTAGCAAAAAATTGAGCACCTTACTTGATTGTTGGATGAACAAGACCATCAACGACAAGAGCACATAGAGAGATCACCAGTTTGAGAAGGAAAAGACCAAATCCATTTTCCAAAACCCAAGGTATTTGAAGGCAAGAATATCTTGGGTACAGTGAAGAATTTTGTATTTGATTGCAAATATTATTTTGAAATTATCAATGCTCAAGATGAATAGAAATAGATCTCTTGCCTTCCAACCAACTGGATGGAGTATCAAAGCTATGGTCACAATTTTGAGTGAGCAAGCTGAATGGCAACTTGTTGCACCAATCTTGTTTTGGGCAAAATTCAAAAGTACAATAATTTGTTGGTTCCAAGCTATAAATGCCACATGAGCTACACAAGATAGGTTTGCAAAGTTGAGATAGATTAGCTCTCTAAGAAGTTACATTACGCAATTCTAGAACGCCATCATGCAAGTTCTAGATATATTGGAAGATGAAGCTCTAGATCAATTTATGAGTGGCTTGAAGTAAAAAATGAAATTAGAGGTGACTATGCAAGAGCCAAAACACTTGGAGGAAGCCATGCAATTTTCCAAACGCTTTAATTCCTTGGTTGCAACAACTTGATCTTGTTCTTGACCTCCACAAAACCTACCAATACACTACAAACTGGTGTAGTGTATTGAAACCAACACCAATGGAGATTGATGCCATTCAACAAAGACCACTCGGCAATATAGATAGAGAAAAATTACAACAAAATAGTGGTTGTTTCTATTGTTGCCAAATTGGACATTGCATTGTTGAATGCCCACTCAAGAATGGGCCACCTCACAAGTTGCCTAGATGGAGTTTGTGGAGCAAAATGTTCAAGGAAACAAGGAATTCTAGTAGGAGATTTTGAGCCATCTAGTGGGAACTTGATTAGTTCCAATGGCATCAAAAGCTCAACCCATGCAAATTTGCTTCACTTGCAAGGTATGATATTTGATTGTGATTGTAGGATTTTGGTTAATTTTGGAAGTTCAAAGAATTGCATATCCATGCAATTAGCAAAAAAATTATGTATTCTTATCAAGCTTGTAATTAGAGGTAGATTAATGATGGTGGATGGTAGAAAAGGTTTTGCATTGCATATTATTACATTCAAGATTGGGAAGGAGTGTGAGGTTTGTGGTGGCACCTCTACACTATGATGTCATTCTAGGTTTGAAAAAATAGTGAAGAAGGCATATCCCTTGCCTCAAATTGATGACTTTCTTAATCAATTGAGTAGAGCATGATACTTCTCCAAGTTGGATCTTTGTAGTGGCTATTTGCAAATCCCTATTAATAGGAAGGATGTGCAAGAAGTTGCCTTTCTCACAAGGTATGGGCATTTTGAATGGAGAGTTTTACTTTTGAGCTCCCTAATGCTTCACTAGTCTTTATGGATTAGATGCATTGGGTGTTAGATGGAATATTGGATTGATACATGGTGGTGTTCTTGGATGACATTTTAATCTATAGTAAAATGGAGGTAGAGTACACAAATCATGTGCAAGAAATCTTAAGATAACTACATCTATTGAAGTTTTATTGCAAGAAGTCAAAGTGTGCCTTTTGGTAGAAGGAAATTACTTTCTTGGGTCACAAGATCTCATCAGAAGGGATCTAGATAGAAAGGGAGAAAATCAAGACCATTATTGATTGGACTACTCCAAAAGATGCCACAAACATGCAAGCATTTAATGGATTGGAAAGTTTTTATTGACAATTCATCCACTATATGTGCACTTGGCAATACCATTGACTAACCTATTGGGGAAGAACTTAAGCTTTCAGTGGACCGCCAAGCATGAAGAAGAATTCTAGAAGTTGAAACATATGTTGTCTTCAAGATCCGTTCTTCAACTATATGATACTCAACTACCTTGTGTGGTTAATTTTGATGTTTCTAAATTTACCTTTGGAGCTATGTTGTAGCAAGAATTCCTAGATGGGTTACATCCCATTGCCTTTGTATCTCATTGATTAAACACTACAAAAAGAAATTACTCTACACGAGATCAAGAACAACTAGCAATAATATATGCCACCTAGATGTGGAGGCATTATCTCTTGGGAAAATAGTTGATCATGCAAACTAATCACAAATCCTTGTTGCAGACATTACATTAGAATACATAAAGAGTTGACATCATTGATGGGAGGAACAACTTCAATTGTTTGATATCAAACTTGAATACAAACCCAATTGGTTCATGTCATCCCCAATGTCCTATCATGATGACCTGATTTGAAGTCTCTTCCTTTCATCATAGTGGCAATTACAATGGTGTCAATCAACTCCAACATCCAAATTGAGTTTAGGACAACTCTACAACAAGATCTCTTCTTTTAGATGGTACAAGGTCATCTTGCAACATGTAATAAGGAGTACAACACCTTCTCCTTCAAGGAAGGCCTTCTATTCCATGAGGATTGGATCTTTGTTCCAGCCAAGGGTGATCTCTGACTTGTGCACCTTCAAGAAGCCCATGATTTACGTATCATGGGCTTCTTGAGGGCACATGGGTGTGGACAAGACCTTGATAACCTCCAACGCCAATGGTGGTGGCCTCACATGACACAAGATGTTCAAGAGTTTGTATGATTTTGTGATAGATGCCAATGCAACAAGGCCAAAAACCAAAAATTGAGTGGACTCCTTTAACCACTTTCCATTCCATCTACTTGATAGGAATATGTGAGCTTAGACCTCATTACATCCTTGCCCAAGACAAAGTAAGGTCACACAACAATTGTGGGGTTTGTGGAGAAACTTAGTAAGCAAATCCATTTGGCATCAACCTTTGACATAGTGGATGCTCCAACATTGGCCTAGATCTACTTTGAAAATGTCTTCAAGCATCATGGGATACCTTGTGTACTTATCTCCAACCCTGACCCTCATTTGACGAGAAAAAATTAGCAAGCACAACAATTGTGGTGTTTGTGGATAAGGTTAGTAAACAAATCCATTTAGCCCCAACCTTTGACAGAGTGGATGCTCCAACATTGGCCCAAATCTACTTTGACAATGTCTTCAAGCATCATAGGATACCTTTTGTACTCATCTTTGACCATGATCCTTGTTTCACCAAAAATTTTGGCAAGCACTCTTCTAGATACTTGGGACCAAGTTTTGTTTGTCCATAGCCTATCATCCTCAAACAGATGAGCAAATCAAACATGAAAATTGCAAATTGGAATATATGCTTTGTCCTCCATCAATGTTCACCATACAAATTAGGACGAGTGTCTTACAGCTATTGAGTTCACCTACAACAATTCCAAATAGACAAGTATTGGATTCTCTCTCTTCTTCCTTCATTTTGGCCAAGATCTACTTGTTCCAAATTCTCCTATTGCTCCGCCTCCATCTCATGTTGCTCATACTTCAACCTTCTTGACCACCATATCCCAATCTCTAGAACAAGCCAAATCTCATCTTCTTGTTACTCAAAATCATCAAAAACAATTATGGACCAACACTATTGTGATCTCACTTTTTAAATTGGTGATTAGGTCATGCTTTCTTCTAGTAACCTAGCCCTTCCACTTGATACCCAAGTCTACAAACTTGCTTCTAATTGGATAGGCTCATTTGATGTCACCCAAATCATTTCTCTTGTTGCTTATCAACTTGCATTGCCTTCTCATGTGCAAATCCACCTTGTCTTTCACATTTCCAAGTTGAAACCCTTTATTTCTAATTGTAATACAAGTAGCTAGACATATTATCTGGAGGTGATAATTGGCTTGGTAATATCTACAAGGATGTTATGTATAATGGGATAGGAAGATCAAATAGAGGTGTCACCAAAAGAGCACTTTTACTAATAAGGTAGAAGCCAAAAATAGCCTAAACTTTAGAGCCAATTTTAAAGGTCTAAATGGATGAATTAGGTCTAAAAAATGGAAAGATTCTCACTCAATGGAAGAAGGAAAGGCTTGCCTTCTCCCCCTTATGATTTGTCTCATTGAGAGCTTTCCAATGGTAACTCACCCATGCAATTTTGAGCTCCCTATAGGAAGATTCTCTAAAGATTCCCCTTGGTCAAACCCATTTGAAAAACTAGATATGACAAGGATTGACATGTCATCCATCCAAACAACTAATCCAAGGATGGAGCTCACTAATAGGTCACCAATCCATGCATTTGATCCAAGGGTGGAGCTTCTTTTGAGATGCTCTTTTTTATATAATAAAGAGAAGGTGCTCCTTTAAAGCATCGGAGTATTGAATGTGAAACTCACATTTTCTCTCTTGGAGAGTTCTCTTGTCCTTGGAGTATTACAATGGTATTAGAGCATGTATTTCAATCCAATAGAGTGGATCATCCCTCTTGGAAGAACACGAGCTACTGAAATTGAGTAATTTGAGAGGGGAAAACATAGTGCAATTGCTAGACTTGGGAAGTATTTTAGAGAGGGGATGGGATGGCACCAAGAGGACAATTTCCTACACCTAGCTTCCCATTCTTGAATCCATTCTACATCAAGATTATGTACATCTTACGTGAGCAAATGAGAGTATCTCTTGTTTATCACTTTGGAATATAATTCATGGACAGAGTGATGAATTCACCAAACCCAGTGATTCTACCTATGGTGGTAGAAAAGTAGAGTGGGATTTGAAAATCTACATTCTATTATGATGTTATGGATTTGAATGTACCAATCCTTACCCTTTCAACATGCAAGTAGAAATTTGCTATGTAGTTAGATCAAAAGTGATGTTTATGGATTTTGTAATCCACAATTTTGATGAGGAATATTATTAATGAGTGATAGCTTCTAAGGTCCTAATGGTAGTTCCCATAGTTTGTGCTCCCTCCTGAGTGATCATTCTAATCCTCTATTGAAGTAGCAATTGAACATTGACCGTGTGTAGGAATCATGGATTTGCAATTGCAAGAGTTGATGTAAGGAATGCATGGGATGTTGAACAAGTTTTGGGAAATCAAGATGACCATGGAGGAATTCCAAAATCAAAGATGTATTTTCAAGAATGATCAAGTAATGCAAGGAGGTGAGTCCTCTCAACAACCAACACCAATGATCAAAGTACTTGGAGAGTTATGCATGCTTATGACACCAATTCCAATCAACAACCAAGCCACAGTGTTACAATGAACAAAAAAGACGTGTAACATTGAGCCTTTCAAGGGACAATGTTCCATGGGAGTAGTAGAAAATTGGATTTCAAGAATTCCAATGAATTGATACCATTGATTGTTCACAATGGAGTTCACTAATCATTCTGAGGTGTGTTTGCGTGTGCATACTTGACCAATAAAGCTCTCACATGGTATAATACTTGGGAACAATCATTGTTTGTACAAGGAAGAGAGATCACTTGGACAGCCATGCAAGAAGTGCTGCTCAAGAATTTCCAATTTGTGGATTCTATGCAAATAGCTTGAACCAAACTCAGAGGTTGAAGTAGAAGAATAACATACAAGAGTACATGGAGGTTTTTTTGGATCTACAGGTTGCAATAATTGATATGAGTCCAGCCAAAGCTCTTGACAATTTCAAGAGAGGATTAACAGAGCGGATTCACCAAGAAGTAATGATGCAAAATCCTCTTATGGTTTTTGAAGCCATTTCTTGCGCTCAAGGAATAGTAGGGGCGATTGGAAGAGGTGAAGCAATAACACCAATGCAAAACTCTTGGGGTGAGGCACACTATTTTGGTGGACTAGTTCCTATAGAATTGGGCAACATTTGGTTTTGAGATTGAGGAGTAAGACCTCTCTAAGGAGAACAAGGACATGTCAAAGAAAGGAGAGAAGGAGTCCCAAAGGAAGAAGGGGCTTGAGCAAAACAATGATGATGTTATAATTGTGGCTTGTGAGCCGGCTTGTCTCTCACTCAAGATGAACCTTTGATGGCCCAACTCCATCATACTCCTCCAAGGCCACTCCAACACTCCAATACTCAAGACATTGCTCACTAGAGAACTCAATGAGAGAGAGATAGTTGAAAATGAAAGGATGATGAGTACTTCCTCACCTTTTGTTTATATACTTGTGAAATAGTTACACACCAAAATTACTAATTACTGAAGTAACTCAAGTTACTAGGCTGAAAGTCAAGTAAAGTCAAAATGTATAAAGGAATATCCATCCACATGGGCATATTCCACTAAGCATGTAATCTTATCTTGACCAACCACTAAGTCAAGGATTCCTTCACATGGGCTATCCTTGGACTATAGAAGAATCCAAAACAAAAAGGCTTGCAGGCCCAAGAGTTCTCAACACTTTCCTCAAAGCCAAATGCCTAGGAATAATACCAAGTCAACACACTAGAATCCAAAATATTGGTGCTCATCTTTTCCACTTCTTCTAAAGTAAGGTCTTCTATATCTTAGCTATGACTTATGTTAGATAATCATGACTAATGTAGAACCATCCTTTATCTCTAGCTTGTTCTACCAAGATAAATATCACAATACCATGGCCAAATTGGGCACATAGCCATCAATTGTCATGCTCATGATTGTCATCTTAGAGGCCCTTGGTCTCCATACAAGCAACTTCTTAACCAAATGGAGAGATAAATTGAAGAGGAGGATATGGAAACCACATTGGAAAACAAAGATTGCTAATAAATGTGCCTTGTGGCCTTATTGGCTTGATGAAGAAGAGTAAAAGTAGAGAAGAGAGAGGACGAGTGTGCAAAGATGGAGGAAGATAAATGCACAATTAATTGTTGTAAATAGAATGCTCAAAGGCAATCTAGTGAGAGTGTTGATAGACCCTAGGGCAACAAAGAATTTTTTGTCTCGCTCTATTGCAATGAGGTTGGAGATTGAACTAGAGAAGGATGAGAAGGACAAAGTAGAGTTACCTAATGGCCAGACAGAGAGGATTGAATCATTACCTAGAAAGATAATACTTTCTATAGGAGGGTATCAAGAGGCAATCAAGTAGCAAGTGATACCACTAGCTTGTTATGATGTTATCTTAGGTATATTGTGGATGGAACACTACAACACCATGGTGGATTGGAGAAAAAGAGTAGTGAAAACTAGTCAATGGAAGATAAAAAAGGCAGAGCTACTTGTGTATATCATAAGGACCACATCTATTAGTAAGACTTATAGATGTTTCATGGGTTTAATAAGAGAAGTCAAGAGTGCCCAACATAATGGAAAAATTCCTAAGAAACTGAAAAATGTGGTCAATGAGTTCCAAGATATCTTTTTGGATGAATTACCCATAGGTTTACCACCCCAAAGGAGAGTAGATAATCAAATTGAGATACTTCATGGGAAGACAACTCCTTATAAGGCCCCATATTGGCTATCATCTCATGAGTTGGAGGAGTGTAAGGCTCAAATTGAGGATATGTTGCAAAAGGGGTTTATCCAACCCAAAGTATCACCATATGGGGCTCCTATAGTTTTTATGAAGAAGGAGGATGGAACAATGCACATGTGTATTGACTATCAAGGATTGAATCAACAAACGGTGAAGAAAAATATCCATTCTCTTCCATGGATGACTTGTTTGATCAACTCAATGGGGCAAGGTTCTTCCCAAAGCTTGATTTGTAGAGCGGTTACAACCAAATCAGAATTGCAAAAGAAGACATACACAAAATGGCCTTTCAAATAAAGTATGGTCATTTTGAGTACTTGGTGATGCCGTTTGGCCTCATCAATGCTTTAATCACTTTTATGGGTTTGATGAATGACATATTTTGTCCATACTTGGATAAATCTATTATCATTTTTCTTGATGATATCTTAGTCTATAGTAGGATGTTGATATAACACAAGCAACATCTATGAGAAGTCCTCTAAGTTCCACAATAGAATCAATTGTATGCCAAAATCTCAAAGTGTGAGTTTGGCAAATCTAAAGTAGACTACTTAGGGCATAGAGTAAGTGCAAAAGGTATCCACGTGTGAACACATAAAATAGAAGTCATTAAAAAATGGAATGCTCTTGAAGATCAGACGCAACTCAAGAGTTTCTTGGGATTGATAGGGTTTTATCATCAATTTATCAAGGACTCCTCCAAGCTTACATAGCCTCTAACAACACTACTAGGCAAGGGAAAGAAGTGGATATGGGGAACCACACAAGAATTGGCCTTTCAAGAGTTGAAAGACATATTACTACATGCACCAATCTTGGAATGATATGACTCAAAATGTGCAATCAAGATGGCTATAGATGCATCAGGTGTAGCAATACAAGTAGTCCTACAACAAGAATGCCAAGATGGATGGCACTCAATTGCATATTTCTCTCATAAGTTGTTACCGGAAAAATGCAACTATCACACCACCAAAAAAGAAGAGTTGGTCATTGTCTTTGCAACCAAGCATTGGAAGTGCCATTTGGGTGAGAAGTTATTTGTGGTAAAGATAGACCACAAACCTCTAGTCTACCTCAAGACACAAAAAGATCTTTCATGTTGACAGAGTTGGTGGGTAGAGTGGAGACAACAATTCAACATGACAATCAGATATGTGGAAAGCAAGATGCAACTTGCAGATGCACTCACCCAAATGCGGAAGGATCCCAGATGACACAAATCTAAGGACCACATCCTTGCAGAATGTCATGATTCTTCTATCGTAGGTCATGTTGGAGTGGACAAGACCTTGTATGTGGTCAAACACCATTACTATTGAGCAAGATGAGCAACAATGTGATGGAATATGTTCAAAGCTGCCTACTTTGTCAAAAAAATAAGGCTTCTAATCATGCTCCCACATGACTCCTCCAACCTCTCCCCACTCCTACTTAATGTTGGGAACAAGTAAGCATGGATTTGGTTTGTGAATTGCCCAAGACCACCTCTGGGTTTGACTCCATTGTAGTCTTTGTCAACTGACTCAACAAAATGATTCATGTGCATCCTACCACCCAAGATGTGACTGCCTTGAAACTAGCGCAATTGTAGTTAGATGCAGTCATTTTCCACCATGGCTTGTCTCATGTGCTTATCACAAATAGAAGCACTCAATTCACAAGTTTGTTTTAGAGAACACTATTTGGGTTCTTCAAGACCAAATTTGCTATGTCCATAACTTACCATCCACAAACAAATGGACAAACAAAGAGGGAAAATTGTACTATTAAGGACATACTTTGGGGTTTTACTTTGGATGAGCAAGAGAGTTGGGACACCTTACTCCCATTGGTAGAATTTGCTTACAACAATTCAGTGAATGCCTCTACACAAGTCACACCATTTTTCCTCATGTATGGAGAGCATCCTTTTAGACCTTCAAGCTTGATGAAGGTCATTCTAGTAGCTACCAAGGTTGACAATGTCAACACTTTTGTTTCTAGAATCCAACAAGATGTAGAGAACGCCAAGCACAGGTTGCAAATTGCTCAAAATCAGTAGAAGCAATATGTAGATGCACATTGCCAACACATGGAGTTCAAGTTTAGCTATCAACCACCAACCTCAAGTTAGTTGGTCCTCATAAGCTCAGACCTCATTTCATTGGACCTTTCTCCATCCTTTGTTGCATCGGCACCGTGGCTTATCACCTCAAGCTACCACCACATATGAAGATCCACCTGGTCTTTCATGTTTCCTGATTATGCCAATATGCTCCTTGGCCATCCCACTCCTTTTCCATCCAAGAAAGTTGACCTTGTCCAATACTTGTTGATGAGGTGGAGTATGAGGTCGAACGTATTCTCCAGAGTTGCATCTGTGGTACTTGCCATCCACATGTAGAATATCTGATCCATTGGAAAGTGTACTCACTATATGAGGCAACATGGGGGCCAAAAGCCAACTTGACCAATGCACTAGTGTTAGTCCAATCTTTTGAGCAACAACTTTGCAATGAGGACATTGCATCTTAAAAGGAGGGAGGTTTGTAATACAAGTAGCTAGACATATTATCTAGAGGTGAAAATTGATTTGTAACATCTAGAAGGATGTTGTGTACAATGGGCTAGGAATATTAGACAGAGGTATCACCAAAAGAGTACTAATAATAGGGCAGAAGCCAAAAATAGCCTAAAAACTTCAGAGCCAATTTTGGAGCCTAAATGGATGAATTTGACCTAAAAAATAGAAAGATTATATTCCCTCAATGGGAGAAGGAAAGGCTTGCCTACTCCTTATGAATTTTCTCATATGAATCACACAAGTAAGGTACTCGTGTGATTCTAAGCTCCCTATAGGAAGATTCCCTAAAGATTCCCTTTGGTCACACCCATTTGACCAACTAGATATGACAAGGATTGACTTGTCACCCATTCAAAAAACTACTCCAAGGATAGAGGTCACTAATAGGTCACCAATACATGTATTTGATCCAAGGGTGGAGCTTCTTTTGAGGAGATCCTCTTTGTTATATAATAAAGAGAATGTGCTTCTTTGGAGCATCAAAGTATTGAGTGTGAAACTTGCATTTTCTCTCGTAGAGAGTTCTCTTGTCCTCGGAGTATTACACTTATTCATCTTTCTTTTCCTCTTGTGTCCAACCTCCTCTTCCTCTTGTCCCTATCAATGATCATGAGGAGTATGAAGTTGATTGTTTGCCAACAACATATTGAGTAAAAGATCCTTTGGAAAGGGTATCCCCTTCATGATGCCACTTGGGAATCTCTTTATCATCTCTAGAATGCACAAACCGCCATATAGGAGTTTGAAGCTTCAATGGCAACAAGGACATCACCAACTAAAGGTTGTGGAATATGTACCAATATGGAGTTTAGCAATGAAGTTAGTCAAGGCTAACAAAGTAGCAAATAGGCCAAATTAGCCTAGAATATTCTAGAAGTATCTAGGAAAATACTAAGTACCTTCCAAGTATTGAGTAATGTGCATGTCAAGTGTTGACATCTAGGAGGAAGCTTCTTGGGAAACTTCTCACTAGCTTAGCTTACACTTCAAGTAGGTAGTTTCTAGAAGGAAGCTTTTTGGTTAACTTGACTTGCAATCCAACAAAGTGGCTTAAGGAAGCTTCCCAAGAGCTTTTTATGTTCCCTATAAATACCAAAGCCAAAGCTCAAGCTAGGCATTGGAGTTTTCTCTCATTCAAATGTCCCAATGGGATCTTCCATTCTCCTATTTCTCTCCTTGGTCTTGGTCTCTTAAAGATGGAGGATGGGAAAAGGCCCAATAAAATGAGGCTTGAGCTTACAAGGGCCAACCAACATGAGATTGGTTGTAGATAACTACACTTGATCTCCAATGCTAAACTACAAGTACCTACAATGTGCATTTGCATATTTTTGTGTTGATTTTGGCTGACATGCAACTTATGCTTGGCATTCTCCACACCTTGTTGGATTTTAGAAACAAAAGTGTTGATAACATCAACTTTTGTAGCCAATAGGTGGATCTTTATCAAGCTTGAAGGTGTGAAAGGGTGTTCTAAATACATGAGGAAGAATAGTGTGACTTGTGTAGATGCATTCATTGAATTATAATAGCAAACTCCACCAATGGAAGTAAGGTGTCCTACCTTTGTTGCTCCTCTAAGGTAAAGCCTTGGATCATGTCTTCAATAGTGCAATTGGCTCCCTTTGTTTATCCATTGGTTTGTGGATGGTATGCCATGGACATGGTTAGTTTGGTTTTGAAGATGCCAAACAATGTTCTTAATTTTGTTGATAGAGTAGGCAGCATTGAACATAATCTATGTAACAATATGGAGTTTAGCGACAAAGTCAGTCAGGCTCACGAAGTAGCACATAAGACAAAATTAGCCTAGAATATTCCGGAAGTATCTAGGAAGCTTCTTGGGAAGCTTCCTAGTTAGCTTAGCTTGCACCTTAAGTAAGTAGCTTCTAGAAGGAAGCTTCTAGAAGCTTCCAACTAGCTTAGCTTGCATGCCAAGTAGGCGGCTTCTAGAAGGAAGCTTCTTGAGAAGCTTCCTAGTTAACTTGGCTTGCACTCTAAGAAAGCGGCTTGAGGAAGCTTCTTGAGAAGCTTCTCAAGGGCCTTGTATGCTACCTATAAATACCAAAGCCAAAGCTCATGCTAGGCATTCAGAGTTTTCCCTCATTCAAGTGTCCCAATGTGAGTTTCCATTCTCCTATTTCTCTCCTTGGTTTTGGTCTTTTACATTGGTATCAGAGCAGGAATAGGATGGATGGAATTTATGGACCACCAAATCCACTTCTGCCAAACCATTGGGACTTTCATGTCTAGATATTACCAAAGCATCGTTTCACACAATTCATCACCTCACGCTTTGGGCAGGATTTTCTACATATGATCACCGTGTCAGAGGAACCCTTGATACTTCCAGTTGTAACTTATGGAGAACGGTGGACGTGTTGTATCTACGGTACTGGTATAATTTGTTCCAAAGAAGGATGGAGGACTTCGTTTTTGTATTGATTACCGTGGGCTCAATAAGCAAACCGTGAAGAATGCATATCCCTTGCCTCGAATCAATGACATGCTTGATCAATTAAGTGGAGCACGCTACTTTTCCAAGCTAGATCTTTGCAGTGGCTATTGGCAAATTCCTATTGAAGGAGAGGATGTGCAAAAGACTGCCTTTTGCACAAGGTATGGACATTTTGAGTGGAGAGTTCTACTTTTTGGACTCACTTATGCTCCAATAGTCTTCATGGATTAGATGCATTGGGTGTTGGAGGGACTATTGGATCAGTCTGTGGTAGTGTTCTTAGATGATATCTTAATCTATAGTAGGACAGAGGCAGAACACAAGAATCATGTGCAAGAAGTCCTGAGACAACTACGACAGTGGAAATTTTACTACAAGAAGTCAAAGTGTGCTTTTTGGCAGAAGGAGGTTACCTTCTTGGGTCATAAGATCTCATCAGAGGGGATCAAGATGGAAGAAGAGAAGATCAAGGCCATTACTGATTGGCCTACCCCAAAGGATGCAACCAAAGTACAAGCATTCAATGGATTGGCCAATTTTTACCGATGGTTCATCCACTATTATGCTCACGTGGTTGCACCATTGACTGACCTCTTGGGAAAGAACTCGAGCTTCCAATGGACCACCAAGCATGAAGAAGCATTCCAGAAGTTAAAGCATATGGTGTCTTCAAGACCCATTCTTCAATCATATGATCCTCAACTACCTTGTGTGGTTGATTTTGATGCTTCTAACTTTGCAATTGGAGCTGTGTTGCAACAAGAATTTCCAGATGGACTACATCCTATTACCTTTGTGTCTCACCGACTAAATACAGCTGAAAGAAATTACTCTACTCAAGATCAGGAACAACTTGCAATGGTATATGCCACCAAGGTATGGAGGCATTATCTCTTGGGGAAACAAGTGATCATGCAAACTGATCACAAGCCATTGTTGCAGACCCTACACCTAGAGCACATGAAGAGTTGACATCATCGATGGGAAGAGCAACTCCAATTGTTTGACATCAAACTTGAGTACAAAACCAGGTCGGTTCCATGTCATCCCTGATGCTCTATCACGACGACCTGATTTGAAGTCTCTTCCTCTTATTGTGGCAGCAATTACGACGGTGTCAATTGATCCCAAGATTCATAATGAGTTTCAGTTAGCTCTACAACAAGATTCCTTCTTCCAAATAGTACATGGTCGGCTAACAATAGGTGACAAGGAGACAACACCTTCTCCTTCAAGAAAGGCCTTTTATTCCATGCGGACCAGATCTATGTTCCAGCCAAAGGTGATCTTCGACTTGTGTGCTTTCAAGAAGCCCATGATTTACCCATTGCTGGTCACATGGGTGTGGATACGACCTTGGGTACCCTCCAACGTCAATGGTGGTGGCCCAAAATGACATGGGATGTTCAAGAATTTGTCTGATCGTGTGAGAGCTTCCAACGTAACAAGGCCAGCAACCAAAAGCCGGGTGGACTCCTTCAACCGCTTGCCGTTCCATCAGCTCGTTGGGAGCATGTGAGCTTGGATCTCTTCAAGCATCATGGAATGCCACGCGTACTCATCTCCGACCGTGATCCTTGCTTTATCGGGAAGTTTTGGCAAGCACTCTTTCAGATACTCGGCACCAAGCTTGCTTTCCACGGCCTATCATCCTCAAACTGATGGACAAACCAAATGTGCAAATCGTACATTGGAGGATATGTTGCGTGCCTTTGTCAATGTCCACCATACCAATTGGGATGAATGTCTTGCCACTGCTAAATTTGCCTACAACAATTCCAAACAGGCAAGCACCGGATTCTCTCCTTTCTTTCTCAATTTTGGCCAAGATCCGCTTGTTCCAGATTCTCTTCTTGCTCTCCCTCCATCTCAGATTCCTCATACTTCCTCATTCTTGACCAGTATATCCTAATCTCTTCAACAAGCCAAGTCTCACCTCCTTGTTGCTCAGAATCACCAAAAACAATATGCGGACCACCATCGTCGAGATCTCACCTTTGAAGTCGGTGATAAAGTCATGCTATCCTCTAGTAACTACCCTCTCCCACTTGATACCCAAGTTCGTAAACTTGCCCCTAATTGGATAGGACCCTTTGATATCACCCAAATTGTCTCTCCTGTTGCTTATGGTCTTGCCTTGCCTTGTCACATGCGTATCCATCATGTCTTTCATGTTTCCAAGTTGAAACCCTTTGTTCCTAACCCCTCTTCCTTTTCCTCTCAAGTCCAACCTCCCCCTCTTCCTATCCCTATCAATGATCATGAGGAGTACAAAGTTGATTGTATCCTTGCGCGTCGCCACATTCAACAAGGCCGTTGCCAACATACGGAGTACAAGGTCCTTTGGAAAGGGTATCCCCTTCATGATGCCACCTGGGAACCTCTTTCTCACCTCCACAATGCATAGACGGCCATCCAGGAATTCAAAGCTTCAATGGCGACTAGGACGTCACCAACTAGCGGCGGGGGAATATGTAACAATATGGAGTTTAGCAATGAAGTCAGTCAGGCTCACGAAGTAGCACAGAAGACAAAATTAGCCTAGAATATTCCGGAAGTATCTAGGAAGCTTCTTGGGAAACTTCCTGGTTAGCTTAGCTTGCACCTTAAGTAAGTAGCTTCTAGAAGGAAGCTTCTAGAAGCTTCCAACTAGCTTAGCTTGCATGCCAAGTAGGCGGCTTCTAGAAGGAAGCTTCTTGAGAAGCTTCCTAGTTAACTTGGCTTGCACTCTAAGAAAGCGGCTTGAGGAAACTTCTTGAGAAGCTTCTCAAGGGCCTTGTATGCTACCTATAAATACCAAAGCCAAAGCTCATGCTAGGCATTCGGAGTTTTCCCTCATTCAAGTGTCCCAATGTGAGTTTCCATTCTCCTATTTCTCTCCTCGGTTTTGGTCTTTTACACTCCATCATATTGTTGCTCATCTTGGGCCAATAATAATAGCATTTGATTGCATCTAAGGTCTTGTCCACTCTAATGTAACTTGCAATAGAAAAATCATGATATTCTACTAAGATGGTGGTTCTTAGGTTTTGGGCATTTGGGATCCATAACTTACCATCACAAAAAGATGAGTCCTTGGGTACTGGTTATGCCTTTGGATGATTGATTTTCTATAATCTATGGGTCAATCTTTGTAGCAAAATTAATCTTTGGCCAAAATTCTAGGTTTAGCTTAACATCCACCACCAGATTTTTTGCTAGAGGCATTCGGGTGAAAGCATCTGCAAGTTGCTTCTTGCCTTCCATATATAAGATCATCATGTTGAACCATTGTCTCTACTTTTCCCAAAAAATCTATCAATGGGAGATCTTTTTGTATATCAAGGTAGACTAGAGGTTTGTGGTTTGTCTCCACTAAAAATCCCTTCTTGCCAAGATAGTGCTTTCAATGCTTGGTTGCAAGGACAATAGCCAACTCTTCTTGTTTGGGAGTATGATAGTTACGCTCTATTGGTAATAAATTTTGAGAGAAACATGCACTTGGATACCATCTATATCTTTATTCCTATTGTAGTACTGGTCCTATCACAACACTTGATGCATTTGTAGCTAGCTTGATTAGACATTTTTTGTCATACTAGTTCAAGATTGGTGCATGTATTAATGCATCTTTTAATTACTAAAAGTACAATTCTTGTGCAGTTCCCCACATCCACTTCTTCCCCTTGCCAAGTAGTGTCATTAAAGGTTGTGTGACCTTGGAAAACTCCTTGACAAATTGATGATAGAACCTCATCGATGTCAAGAAACTCTTGAGTTGAGTCTGATCTTCTAGAGCACTCTATTTCTAAATGATCTCTATTTTATTTTTTAACACTTGGATACTTTTTTCACTTACTCTATACCTAAGTAATCCTTTTTAGACTTGCCAAACTCACAATTTGAGACTTTGGCATACAACTAATGTTATTGTAGAATCTGAAGGGCTTCTTGTAGATGTTGCTTGTGCTCCTTCATTGTCTTGCTATAGACTTAAATGTCATCAAGGAAAATTGCAATAGTCTTATCCAAGTATGGACAAAATATATCATTGATCAAACTCATGAAAGTGATTGGTGTGTTGGTGAAGCCAAACAATATCACTAGGTACTTAAAGTGACCATACCTTGTTTGAAAGGCAATTTTGTGTACATCTGCTCTATAGATCCAATTAAGTGAAGTGTTTTGCCTCATTGAGTTGATCAATACGTTATCCATACAAGGAAATGGGTATTTGTTCTTCATTATTTGTTGATTTAGGCCCTAATAGTCAATGCACATGTGCTTTGTACCTTCCTTCTTCTTCACAAACAAGACAAGAACCCCATATGGTAATATGTTGGGTTGGATAAACCTTTTCTATAACATATCCTTAATTTAAGCCTTGCACTCTTCCAACTCATGAGGTGATAATTGATATGAGGCCTTACAAGGAGATTTCTTCCAATGAAGTAGCTCAATTTTATGATCTACTGTCCTGTTTGGTGGTAACCTTGAGGGTAAATCATCATGAAAAACACCTTGAAATCATTAACCACATCTTTCAAATTCTCAAGAATTTTTCCATCAAGTTATACACTCTAGACTTCTCTTATTAGACCCATGCCACATCTACATGTCTTACCAATAGCTATTGGGTCCTATGACATTAAGAGGTAGTTCTTGCCTTTGCAATCTTTCTCTATCTCCAATGATCTTCCATTGGTTAGTTCTCACTACTTTTTTCTTCAATAGATTGTGAGATTTTAGTGCTCCATCTTGGTGTGCTTAAGATCATGTTATAACAAGCTAACCATATCACTAATCACTCAATTTTTTCTTGATACCCTCCTATTAAGAGTGCTCTCTTATTGCAATATAGTGAGATAAGAAATTCCCTATTGCTCCAAGATGTACCAATAATCTCACTTTATTGACTTTTAGGTCTCCATTTATAGACAATCAATTATGCATTTGTCTTCCTCCACCTCTATCCACTTGTTCTTCTCCTCCTCCCACTTTTACACTTCTTCATTGAGGCAATAAGGCTGTGAGGTACATTTATTGACAGTCTTCATTTTGCATTGTGATTTCAACATCCTCTCCTTCAAATTGTCTCTCCAAGTTGTTCAAAGGTTGTTTGTATGGAAGCCAAGGGACTCTAGGAAGGTGAACATCACAGTTGATGGCTATGTGTCAAAATTGACTGCAATTGTAACAATGTCATTTTTTTGCTTGAGCCCCTTCTCCTCATGGGACTCCATTTCTCCTTTTGTTGACCTATCTCTGTACTCATTGGATCGGTTGTACTCCTTTGTCTCAAAAATGAAAGTTACATAATTCTATAAGAATTGGTCTACCAAAGTCCGGTGTTTCAACCCAATAGTGTCAGGTCAGGATTTCCCCTTCACCTCCTACAAGAGCTCCTACTATTCTTTGAGCACACACAATGGCTTCAAAAATAGTGCAAGGATTTTGTACCATTACCTCTTGGTGAATTTTCACTTTTAAACCCTATTTGAAATTTTCAAGAGCTTCTATTGGAATCATATTAGTTACCATGACTTGTCAATCAAGAAATATCTTCACATACTCTTGTATGATTTTCTTTTGCTTCAACTTTCATAATTGGGTTTGAGCCATCTACATGGAATCCACAAATTGGAAATTCTTTAGCAGTCCTTGCATTACCGTCCAGGTGATCTCTCTTCCTTTTGCCAACACTAATTTTTTCCAAGCATCATACCTTGTGAGATCTTGATTGGTCAACTACCCACATGCAAACATGCCTATAGAATGATCAATCATCTTAGTTGTGAATAATCAATTGTATTGATTTATTCTTGAAATCCAATTTTCCACTAGTCCCATGGAACATTTTCCCTTGTAAGGCTTGATGTTGCATGTCTTCTTGATTTGTAGTAATGATGTGGCTTCATGTTGACAAGGATTGATGTCAGATTGGCATAAGTGACTCTTTGAGTACTTAGGTCATTGTTATTGGATTTTTGGATGACTTCCCTTCTTGCATTACATGATTGTTTTTGAAGATACATACTTGAATTTACAATGCCTCAATTGTCATCCTAATCTCCCAAAACTCATTCAACATCCTCTATATTCCTTGCATTAGAGCATGCATTTACAGCTCTATGATTTGTACACATTGCAAATCCTCAATTGTAACTATCTACTTCAATAAAGGGTTAATATGATCACTTGGGAGGAGGCATGAATGAGTGGGACTATCATTGCAACCTCATATGCTATCACTCATTTATAACATTCCTCACCAAAATAATGGACTACAAAATCCCTAAACATCACTTTTAATCTAACTATATAATAGATTTCTACTTGCATGTTGAAAGGGATAATAGGCCTAATAATACAATAATAGGCCTATGCAAGTTTGGTGTCTTATCATGTAACACACCTATGTGTGCTATGAGTATTGGAAATCACTTTAGACTCTCGTAACATTTTACTTTTAGGAAGGGTAGAACATGGTGTTATTATTGTAGTCTTCACAATGATGGAAGTTTTGAAACCTATTACTTTGGTTTACTTTGCAAAATCATCAGATATCATTTGTGCAAGGTGGTAGCAAATTGCATTTTGTATGACTTGTGGTGAGAGTAACATATAAATTTTGGCTCTTACAAACCACACTATGGTAGTTTAAACTTAAACAAACAACCAGTGAACAAAATGTTTCCAAAACAAACTGACCTTTATTATGAATTTTACCTATCCCTTCTTAGTAACTCCTTGGATTTGACCTTTTAGTACACAAGGAGTAGATTGCTTAGAGTTTTGTAGTATCACTTATTTAGTGAGATTACACTCTTTTGGGAATGATCTTGCCCAAGAAGTAAAACACAAAATAATAGACAATCATCATTGTGACTCCATTTGTCTTGTTTTAGTCAATTCTAACTTGTATCTTGAAGTGAATGATCCATTCTTATCAATTATACCCCAAGTATATTGATATTGAGTTAGCACAATTGGCCAAGGGTAATGAGTTAGCAAAATAAGGTAAATATAGCTAAATAATTGTAAGAATGTTCTAGATGCATCTAGGAAGCATCTTGCTGAGGAGCTTCTAGGTACCTTCCAAGGATTGGGTAACTTGCATACCAAGTTAATGGCTAGCTTAGCTTGGATGCCAAGTAGGCAACTTTGCTAAAGGAATTCCCCTTGGAAGCTTCTCGAGTAGCTTAGGTTGCACTCCAAGAAGGTGATTTCAAGAAAGTAACTTCCTTGGAAGCTTCTCAAGACCCTTATAGTGCTTGGATATAAATACCAAAGCCTGGGCTCATGTTAGGCATTTGAAGTTTCTTTCAATTGAGAGTTCAATATGACCTTTTATTCTGATCTTCCATTCTCTTATGTCTCTCCTTGGTCTTTTACATTGGTATTAGAGCAAGAATTGGATGAATGGAATCTATGGACCATTGAATCAGTCTCCTCCAAAACATTGGGAATTCTATATCCATGTATCACCAAAGCATCATTTCCAATAGTTCATCACTTCCATGAGTTACTAATATGGTCACCTTGTTTGATAAACCATCGATCCTTCTAATTGTAATTTACAAAGAGCAATGGACATGTTACATCTATGTGTTAACCTAAAGAACTGCAAAATGGTAGTGTAGTAGATTAGTAGTCATGGTGGTGATGCCTAAAGTTATCATTGCTATGAAATAACAAATTAAACATCTTACTTGATTGCTTGAAGAGAGAGATTGTGATGATCAATGATAAGAGGAATTGGAGAGAGTAGCACTTTGAGAGGAAGAAGATCAAGTGTGATTTCCAAAACCAAAGGTCTTTAAAGGCAAAAATCTACCTATAGCATTAGAGAATCTTGTGTTCGATTGTGAATGTTATTTTGAAGCCACCAATCTTGAAGAAAAATCTTCTTGGCTACAACTCAATTATATGGAGTTGACAAAACTATGGTTCCAATTTTAGGTAGAGCAAACTCAATGGAAATTTTTTGCTCCAATTTTGACATGAGAAGACTTAAAGAGTGTAGTCATTGGGCAAATCCAAGCTATGAATGTTGTACAAGATTGATTGTGCAAAACTAAAGCAAATCAATTCAATGAGAAGTTACATTTTTCAGTTCCAAAACATAATGATGCTAATTCCCAACATACAAGAAGGTGAAGCTTTGTATTGCTTTATGAAATGCTTGAAATTACACCCCAAATTGGAAGTAACCATACT
The DNA here is from genome assembly GCA_948567375.1 of Lunularia cruciata. Classification (NCBI taxonomy): domain Eukaryota; kingdom Viridiplantae; phylum Streptophyta; class Marchantiopsida; order Lunulariales; family Lunulariaceae; genus Lunularia; species Lunularia cruciata. The sequence goes on along the minus strand of OX419762.1, from coordinate 12,740,784 downwards.
TGAACCCAAGCATCTAAAAGAAGCTATCCATATGGCTAGTCCTTTGACTCCTTGGTAACCACAAATTGGTCTTGATCTATACCTCTACAAAACTTGCAAACATACCAAGCATGAGAAGAAAAGCCGGCACTAATGGAGATTGATGTCATCCTATAGATACCGCTTGGCATGGTACACCAAGATTGGTTGTGATATAATGGTGGTTGCTTCTATTGTTGTCAAATTGGACATCATATTGTTGAATGTCCACTTTGGAATGGATGGCCTTGCCAATTGCCCAAATGGAGTTTATGGAGCACAATGATGAGGGAAATCAAGAATCCAAATAGCAATCAAGCCAATTGTAGAAAACTTGATTTGTTTGAACAAGATTGAAGTCTAGCCCTATGCAAGTTTGATTCACTTGTAAGGTATGATATTTGATCATGGTTATAGAATTTTGGTTGATTTTAAGAATTTTGATAATTGTATGTTTATGCAATTAGCAAAAGAATTCGATATCATATAAAGCCAATATTAACAACCTCTGATGATAGTAGATGATAGAAATTGATGATAGTAGATGATAGAAAATCCTCTGCATTTTGAACCTCATAACCTATTTTATTCAAAATTGGGAAGGACTATTCTTGGTATACAAGATTTTTAATCACCACGCTACACTAAACATATCATTCTAGGTAGCTCAAAGAAAATAAGGAGAAACCTACCTTGCCACATTTGCCATATGCTTCTCTTGCCACATCCTTCTCTATGGAGTTGAATCTACTTTCAAGTAAAGAAAGTAAGTGGTTCTCCAACCAGTTACATTTCTGTAGAGTACTTTACCATGAAACCAATAGAGTACTTTACCATGAAATTGGAAGCAAAGAATGTTATAAGAGCAATTTTGAAGGCGGACGTATAATTTTCCAAAATACATGAGCATGTGGAGGTGCATCATGGAAATAAGGCCCCCATTGAGTGGAAAAGGACTACCCAATCTCTAAAGAGACCAAGAAGAAATCCATAGGTGGTGGATCTATCTTCCAAAGAGGACAAAGTTAAAGATGAAGAGGAGAAGCTTACCTTGAAAGAGACAAGTACTAAGTCTAAATGGGAGCCAAAATACAACAATGCAGAATTTCTTCCTTTCAAGAATGAAGATCAAGCCAAAGGAAGCCATTGAGCCAAAGATAGGGACTATCTTTGGGACAAAGAACCAACAATATTAGTGTACCCAAGCTTGCTTTCAAAGATAGAAGTCATGGAGCAAAAGGAGAAGAGGCCAAGGAAGAAGTAGAGATACAAGACAAAGAAGTCCCTACAAGCACACAATATAAGGATAAAGGTGCTATATAGCCAAATAAGTAATGAACATATTAGATGGAGCAACTTTTGCACTCAACTCAATGTACCCAATGCTAAAGTACCTACAAGTGATAATGCCTCTATACAATGAAGGATGGTCTGAAGTGGTGATTATATCTCCTTGCTAAAGGTGATCCTTACAAAAAATATTTATGCATCTCCAAGGCAAAGAGCAATGTTTTGAAGGATGAAGCTACAAAGAATTGAAACTTGTACAAGGAGTGGTGCTTGAGAATTAGCACCTTGTTTTAGGAAAATCAGGAGCTAAAGATACAAAACATATAACAAGTTGTTGAAAAGAAAACATCCAAAGGCAAAGTGGACAAGGTAAGGAAAAGTTGAGTGCTCTTTAAGTAACAAGTACCCAAAAATAGAAGGGGAAGGTGGAAAGTGAATTGTAAATTTGAGGAGCAATAGTGGAGAGACTTCAAAGAGATTGGGACCAAGAGTAGGGAAGAAATACCACTCTTGAATTGATGATGGATAAGTATAAGAAGGAGACTATTCTTTGGCTGGAGGCCCTACAAGCAAAGTTGGCAAGTAGAAAATTGACCTCAAAGGTTGGAAGAAGTTACTATAGAAGTTAGGAACTTTTTCAAAACCCAAGCTCAAGCACAAATAAGTACAAAGATAATAAAGACCTTGGAAGCTCTTTGTGATTAGTTGGTGAACCTTACCAAAGAAGCAATAAAGGGAATGATGATGAAGACAAAGATGAAGAAGACAAAGTTGTAGGTCTAGACCTTCAACAAGAAGGTATCCAAAGGCAAGGGATGGATTGCATAGTTTTGAATCTTAGGAGACATTCCAATAGGGAGTTTAGTGAATCTTTTTGACACCTTAGTACTAAAGATAACACACCACAATGAGAGGATTTTACTTCTCCTTAAGATAGTTAGAGACAAAGCAATTTCTTGTAGTAGGACTTCTTCTTCATAGATGAGTTTTTCAAGACTTCTAATCATAACTCTTTGTAGTAGGGATCTTTGAAGTGGTATCCAAAGAAGATAGGTTGTAGGAACTATGAGCAAGCTTGTCTCTCAATCATGATGAATCTCTGATAGCTATTAAGATAGTGCATCATGGACTAAGAAGGCAAAGAACTAAACTCCATCACATTACTCTAAGACTATAACTCTAAGACTTCTCCAAGACTCAAGCAATTGTTAACTAGAGAACTCAATGATAAATATAGCTACAAATGAAAGAATGATCTATACCTTCTCACTCCCTAGTTTATAAACTTGAGAAATACTCACACATTATAGTAACTATCATTTTACCCATTGGTGACATAATAGTTGGGCCTTGTGCAAATGACAATGAGTAGGTAACCTCAAGTAGAGTAACAAAATGATCCATAGAAATTTTACTAGAGTAACTCAAGTTACTTAGCAAAAGCCATATAAAATCAAAAGTCAAAGGTAATAATTCCTTAAGCATGTGGAATTGACCTAACAACTAAGTCAAGGATTCTTTCACATGGGTTATCCTTGGACTATAAAACAATTCAAACCAAAAAAGCTTGTGGACCCAAGAATTCTAAACTCTTTCTTCAAAGCCAAACATTTAAGTATAATGCAAAGTCATTTAAGTATAATGCAAAGCACTAGAAGAAAAAATAATGTTTTTAACTTTTTCAATTTTGTATAGAATAAAGTCACCTTTATCTTGGCTATGATTAACACTAACTAATCATTACTATTATAGAAGCTTGGTTAAACTCCATATAAATAATAAATTGAACTACTGTCAATACTAAACTAAATATATTCATGGAGTATACATGCACTAATAGGTGTTACAAAATATTCTTTGGAGATGAATTATTGTTCTCTAAAGAAAAGTGGGTAATAATTGTAAATAAATAGGCATGGACTTGTACAAGATAAAGCTATAAGAGGATTTCAAATTGTAAATATTAGCACTTGCAATTTTGGTAGAGATCTTTGTAGATGTCAACCTATTAGCCATTAGATTTTGTAGGTTCTGAATATCTTTTACTACTTAAGGCAAACCTTCAATTATCATTCAATTGATCAAATTCAAATTAAGGGAAAGAGCCAAAAGCTCTTCATCACTTTGTTTTATTCTAGATGTCAATGTTGATTACTTGTAGTGTGAATGTTGAGGAATCTAGGTGGTGAGAGTACCATGTGTCTTGTTTGTTGGCCCTTGGAATTGAGTGCTTTGTGTGTGTAATCCTTAGCATAGTTCTCTTGAGCTACACCTTGGTGAGACTTGAGTGACATGGAGTGTTGACAATACTAAATAGAAAGAAGGATAAAGAATAGTCACTAATGCAAAGAATTTTTAGAAGAAGAAATTTTATGCCTTTTGGGAAGATTAGAACATCCTCTTCAAAGTATCTTAGTGAAGTAGCCTCTTCATATAGGATAAGATTAGGACATTTAGAATTTAGCTGGAATTTATTTTTCATGAATATTTTCTGGTATGCTCTCTTGGTAACACCACCTCTTTTGGGAATGGTTTTTGCCCAAAAGGCTAAACAAGTAATAATAAAGAACTACAATAGTGATACATTTCTTTGAACCTAATCAATTCCAAATTGTATGTTTGGGAGAATGATCTGGTTCTTACTTATATATTGCACTTCCAACATTGTACTATCACAATTACCTTTGACTTGAATCCTTCACTCCCAAAAAACACCATTCAAACTCAGATTAATCATGATATCAACAAAAGATCTTCATGTAAAATATATGAAAATCCTCCCAAAGAAGGATCAAGTGACAAAAATAGAGAGGTAAGAATTCCATTAATCGTTACCTCTCTTCACATATCACATTATAAGACCAAATTTTGATCCTCTCTTATTAATTGAGAAGCATAAGTAACAAAGGTCATGTGATTCTTATATCCAATCAATATATAGTACAAAGATCATTTACATGGTGACTTATTTAAGTGAAAACATGATAACATGGTAAAATATATATGTATATTGCATATTTATATTTTTCACATGATAGACAACACACCATACAACAACATGAAAGCTTATTATTATGCTTACTATGCTTGATCATGTATCTTAGCATATAAACCTATAGTACTTCACCTAATGACTTATCTTATTGATAATAAACATAAGTTGATGAAAAGGTAACAAGATAAAACTTAGTTTTACAAAGTGTGCCACACCTTTTCACTCACTAGGCAACACATAATATGATATTGTGGTAAATTTGGTGAGTATATAAATAGGGACTTAGAAGGCAAAGATATCTGTTCCTTGGTGAGCTTGAAATGAATAAGGAGAATGAATCTTGATGACTATTGCATATATTTGCTAAATAAAGTGTGATACTTTCTACTTGAGACTATAACTATTCTGGTTGCTGATCTTGGAAGAACCTCTAATTCTAGAGGACCTTTCTACAAGTATGAGTGAAGGTCTCTTATGTTAGCATTGGTTAAGTCTTCTTTATGACTTATTTAGAAGAGCTTTGGCATATGAGAGTCAATTAGTGATTTGGGGATTTGGGGATTGAGCAAGAGATTAGGGGAGTGAATGAGAGATCACTTTTGAGGTGTTTTTCTTTGATTGTGCTCCATTTAGGCATTTCCTTTCTTCTAGCACAAGATTTATACACAAGCTATCATTAGATGTATTCTTTGGATGAGAGATAGACTTAAGATTAATTTTTGTCTATATACCATGGATAAAATGTGTTAATCACAACTATACAATGAAGAATATATCTTCTTTAGACTTAGTCTTATAGCCACTTTTTGTACTTCTCAACATCTCAGTAGCACTTCTATTGATGATGGAGATGGGCAAATTTTTTCTTATGTTCATTGTTTTATCAAGTCTTACATTGAAAGGTATTTTTAAACATAACAAGGTAGTTGTTAACTTGACCAAATATATTCCATAGATCAAGATTTTACATCACTTCAAACTTTAGTGGTGTTGGGCCATGTTCTGTAAGTGTTTTTGGGTGTTGAAAAAAAATATATTCTTCCAACCACTCTCTTGAAATATGCTTCTTTAATTTCTTTGATGATACTAGAATCTTCTTGATGAATTTGTGCTCAAAAAAAAAACTCAGAGATAGTCCTCTAATATTACTCTTTAGCCTTTCTTGCATTATAAATCAGAGCTTGTTCTTCCTTTGACTAATTCCTTACTTGGAGGCATTTATCTCTAGCAGCTTGGGATGATGGAGGAAGTGATTGGTATGGGGATCAGTCTCCATACTTCATTCATTTCCTAGCTTTGTTGTTACTTGTATATCATCACTTCCAAGGGATTTATCCCTGGCAATGGTGGCATGTAATAGCACACTAACTCACCAAATTGTAGTATTATGATAAGAAATTGGTTGTTCCCTAAAGGATACAATTAGAAATGAAGAGATAAAAAATAATTTTCAGTGATTACATCCTTTATTATTACTTCTTTCACTTCTTGGGCATAAACAACTCCAAAAGGAAGGTAACAATGCCAAGCAAGACACACCATAGAAATTTAGCTAAACTCACTTATACTCAAAAGAAATTCAATCAACTTCTAAAATTGATGTTTCAGTTCAAAAGTCTTATCCCTTTCAAGAAATTGTCCTATATTTCCTTTCCAAAGGTATGGCAATATCCCCCAAAGTTTACACTCCCTTTCCAAAGGCAAGAACCTTGCAAAAGTATCAAGCAAAGAATTGTATCTACAAGAAAAGTACTCCACAAATTCAAATTCTTGGCTACTTTCAACACTACAGTCAATCCACAGGTCAAGGTGTTGATCTCAAACAATCATTTTCACCACCAAGGATTAAACATGCAAGAAAAAAGCAATGCTTACTAGAAAGATTTAATAGAAATATAAAATTAAAAGGAATAATACTACACAAGGATGATACAAATGAAAAAGAGCTTGAGTTCTTTCAATTATTAACCATTCAACTAAACAAGATGGCACATCAAATGCCTGGCCTTAAATACTTGGTCACTTGAAAGTAAATGCTATATCAGTCTTAATCCTAAGTATCAAACTGATTTATACATTCATTCATAAAGGTAATGACTAACTTCAAAGGAACCAAAGCTCTTCCAAAGGTACGTTCTCTAAGTATTCCAAAGGTAACCTTCTTTATCTTGTAAACTTCTTCAAGTATGACTATGAGAATTCTATCTGATGTTTCCATTACATTCACTAAGTTTCAATTATACACTACTATCCAATGCCTTCTTTTGCATTCTACCTATAAATTTTATTGGGTATCTTCCCATTTCTTTTCTTTAATTTTCAAAGTTTACTTCTAAGTTTTTGAAGTAACTTAGTCTCATATTATGACAAAGTATATCCTACAAACTCATCTAAGACTAATTGTAATCTCTTACACAATTTTTGTGCTCTTTTCTTTGGAGTCAATGTCATTCCATCTCTTCAAGTTAGGATCTTTTGTTTTTTTATCTGCTCCTTCCTCCACAATTGTTAGATCTAGATCTATATTGACTTCTCTGCTCTTTTCTTTGGAGTCAATGTCATTCCTTCTCTTCAAGTTAGGATCTTTTGTTTTTTTATCTGCTCCTTCCTCCATACTTGTTAGATCTAGATCTATATTGACTTCCACCTTCTTGCCTTGGGTCATCCTATTTGAGATATCTTGGATTTGAATGGTTGCACGGTGTAAGTCTTCCTTCAAATCTCCTATCTTTGTTGCATTTGCCTTCTGAATTTTGACCATTCCTATTCTTTCTTACCCTTTGCATCTGCTTAGTCCTACACTTGGGGAACCTTCTTGGTTAACTCTTGCTTTAGTCCTATTATGGCTAAGTCTATAGCAAATTGCATCTCCATCTTGCTTAATGGCTTCTTATTTTCTCTATAGTTTCTATATCTCTTTTACATGTGATATAACCTTGGCCATCAAGGTTCCATTCTCTTCCCTTAACTTTGTCTTGAAGTGGCCTACTTACTCATTAAAAAAAGAACTTCCAATATGTTTCAATATAGTTTCTCTCAAGTTTTATAATATGTGTCATGTTAAGATCTACTACGGGTTGGTCTATTGAGGGCTTGTTGTAGGCTAATCTATGGGTTAACTACAAGCTTACTACAAGTTGACTATGGTTGGATCTACTACGGGTTGAACTACAAGTTGGTCTACATTACGGGTTGAACTACAAGTTGACAACAAGTTGATCTACATTACGGCTTGATCTACCCCAGACTGATCTACTACAGGCTAAACTATTGGATCATGTAAAGCATATAGTAAGTAATCCTATGATTTATGGCTGATTTTTCCATGAATACTTGTCCAAACATGAAATGCTTAATCTCATTAGAAACATCTTCTCAAGAGCTTTGCATGTACACCAAAGTTATGGCACATAGACATCTAGAGAAGAAATTATGACTAGGTAAAGGTCCCTATCTTCCTAGACTTGATTCTTGTAGTCTAGATCCCATAGTGAGTACTGCAATAAGAGTCCCATAGTCAGATCCTACAAAGCATTTGGTAGAGAATCCCACAATTCCCATCAAGGCTGATGTCTCCATGGAGACAAGTCCAAACAAAGCATGCTTTATCTTGTAGGAAGGCTTTTCAATGGCTTTTGGTTGGCACCAAAATCAAGGCAAATGGAGGTTTGAAAAGGCAGTTATAGTTGTTTGAATTCATTGTTTTGTACTATGCACTTCATATAATTTGGTTTCCCTTAACTTGTAGTTGTGTTGGTTTCTCATACTTGGCTTTCTTGTAGCTTATCACTTGATATCTACATGCCTTCCTGCATATAACTTGGCTTCTACTTGTCCATGTGTTTAAGCTCTTGGTATTTAAAGGTGTGGCATAGCTTGCACTAGGAGTTTTTTTTGGAAGGGTGAGGCTATTGTAACAAACCACTTTGCAATAAAATTGCAAATACAATGCAAATATAGGTTGTTCTAAAGAGATATTATTGAAATTGTGGTTAAGTAAGGTTAAAGTCACAAACTATTAAGTCTGAATTGGCACATCTTTGGCTTCTTGGGTCAAGACCACACTCAAACAAAGGTGAAATTACCACTTTGGCGATTCATAATAACATAGCAATGTAACTCCTCAATTCACTACTCAATTCTAGCTTAGTGCCCTTGTAATAGGATTTGATTCAACTTTTGAAATTATATCCTTAAAATGTCATGAGTCTGGATTTTATTTCTAAGAATCAAACCTTGGAAGATAAGGTTCTAGATTTCTTGAGATTAACCTTAAACCCATTGTTACTCTGATTTCAGATCCATGATCAAGATACAATCTCCCTTTCCCAAAGATATTGCTTCCTTAAGACATTTAGTTCCACACTCCTTCCTTGAAAGTTATTTTTCCAACCACAATTTTACAAATTTCAGGTCAAAGTCTATTTGTTGGAAGTTTCTCCTTCCTTGTTGAAGCTTTTTCTCACAATAACAAAGTCCCAGTTTGTTTCTTAACAATTATCATTTTGCAATTTTTGTCAACTCAATACTATAGATTTCTCTATCAAGGCATTGTCTTTTGATACTTTCAAAGTCACACACCCAATGAAAAAATTTTACTGAACATTGAAACCAGAAATTCCAATGCAAGATGATTGTAAGGTAGACACAAAAGAACAAAGAGCAAATAACTCTTTTGCTTTTTCAGTTCAAATAAAATTGAACAAACAACAAATAGAATTTTCTCGTCTTATAGTCTGAGGTCCTACTCAAATTTTTTAATGTCCATCCACCTAAGAACTTGGGCTACTAATAGTCACCACAATCTACAAAAGCTCCTACTTCCTTTCTATTTGCCTAACTAGATAGTGAGTATCCTAAGAATTCATGGATATTTCTATATTTAATATAATCTACCCTTACTTTGATTCTCCACATCCTCACCTTGCATGTACATTGCATCTTGGTCTAAAATCTTCTTCATTAACTCCCATGCATGTTGTTCCTTAATCTTTTACTTGTCAATTTCATGACAAGGAAAATCCTTTCTCTCTTCATCACTCAATAGGCCATGGGTAATATAAAAATAAATCAAGAATGGTACTATATGATGTTGTCCTTTCTCCTTTATACATTTTGCCATTTTCTTCACCCATTCTTGAAATGTGGCGGCCCAATCCACCAGCTCTCTTGCAAAAATGTACTCAAAGAACAATATCTGATTGACATTCAAGTAAGTGAGTTGATGGGGTTTCAGTAATTAAAGCAAATTCAAAACAGTTTCTCTTCTCAATGGGTCCTTATAATGTGCAATACTCCAATTTTTATGAGGAAGAGATCCTCTTGCAAAAGACTCTCTACCTTATGTATTCTCTTCTTGGCATTTGGATAGGGATGATCCCACGTAACTGCACCTTTCCCAACCCCCCCTTCGTTGGGTTTCCTCTTGGACTGTCTACTATTTGATAGCTCCCTTCTTTGATTCCCATGGCAATATTTTTGCAAACTATAGCCCAGTCCCAAAGTAAGAATGTTAAATTCTTCTTCCTCAAGAACTCCTTTCTTGCAAACATTTCCATCCTTTCAACTTTTGAATTTTTCAGCTTTAGAGCAACCTCCCTCTCATGATTTCACTCTATCCCTGATTGTTAATTTCATTCCACCATTACCTCCTCTCCGTAATTCCTCTCACCCATTTGAATTTGTAAATGTCTATTTGAGCAATTATTTTGCCATGCATTCTTCCCTTATATTCCTTTCCTTCTAGGTTTTCATGTTTTTTTATTGCATTCTCCCAAGAGAACATGGTTCTTTGTATTTCCCCCTTCTATCATATTTCAAAATTTAGTCTTCCAAACAATGGCTCCAACCTCAAGAAGCTTTCAACAAAAGACCTAATTGATAGTTCTCTTGTGGTAATGTAATACCAAGAGCTAGCCCATATGATCTTGATGTGAAATTTGGTTTGGTAACATTTGGAATGATGTTATACATGATAGACAAAATAGATCAGATAGAATTATCACCAAAAGAGTACTTCTGCTAATAGGGCAAAAACCAAAATAGACTTCAAAACCTTAGAATCAATAGCTAGACATATGATCTAAAGGTGTAAATTGGTTCGGTAATTTTGGAAGTCTAAACAAATGAATTAGGCCTCAAAAATGTGCAGATTCCCCTCCAATAGAAGAAAGGTTGGCCTTCCCTCCCCCTGGTTTTTCTCATCAAGATCTTTCCAATGGTACCTCACCCACGTGATTTTGAGATTCCTATAAGAAGATTCCCTAAAATATTCCCTCCGGTCAAAGCATGTTTGACCAACATGTCACCCATCCAAGTAAGTTATCCAAGGGTGGAGCTTGCTGATATGTCACCTATCTATGTGTCTAATCCTATGGTGGAGCTTCCTTGGAGGAGATCCCCTTTGTCTATATAATAACAAGAAGGTGTTCCTTTGGGGCATCAAATGATTGAGTGTGAAATTTGTGTTTTCTCTCTTCTCTTGTACTCGGAGTATTACAGGTAACTGCCACCTTTGCCAATGATCTTGATTATTTTTGTAAGTGCACCTTACTCTTAGGTTTTGAATCCACCCTTATACTTTCTAAAACTAGCTTGACGTCCTTGAACCCAACTATTTTGTCCTATGCTTCATTACATCTCTAATTTTCTATAAAGTCGCTTTTACTAGCAGCTCAAGCAATGGGGCATTTTTTAGTAGTACAACTACTGCAAATAGAATTTGACACTAAAATCATTGGAGTACTTTGAGATTTTACAATGGAGGAGGTTTTGGTTATGGTGATCAGGATTCTTAGATTGGAGAGTATGGATTGAGATAGAGGCCTTGAGAGTGCAAGGACATTGAAGGTGGAGAGAGTAGATTGCAGAATGTGGAATTGAGAGAAGGTTTTGATGTTCAAGTTTCTTTAGTGTGTTAAATTGACTTGGAGATCAAGATTTCAAGTTTTTATTTCAAGAAAAAGAGGGACATATTTGGAAACTTGTGATAGTATGGAAGGGGTTTTAAGATCATTAGGATTTGTGAAATTTCACAATTGCTTTCATTTGATATGATAAGTACTATAATTTGTTGATTCTTTGAGTATATCTCAAGTATAATAAATCCATGAATTATGAGTAGTAAGATGCTTTTCAGATAATCTATTAGGAATACTAAGGCTTAAGAACTAGTTGGACCAAATTAGCAATTATATTTAAACAGACCCAAGTCTATTCAGCAAGGATTCTGATCTTTTGGTAGTTGGAAACTAAACTCCATGACAACAAATATAGATCTTCTATTACTAACACAATGGAGATTGATCTCCATTCATTACTCTACTAGTACACTCTAACTCCTTTTAAAGTAGTGGCATATGTCTTTGGAATACCTTCAAGGTGTTGTGCATCCACCTGGGTAACTCACTTAAGCATTCTACTTTGCTCTTGGCAACCTATACTAAACATAACACTTGTCAAAAAATGGATGACTAGTACAACTTCCTCATTCAAGGCATTTAAGACTGCCATGTCAACACTCATATGTTGCTTCTATGATGCTTACTTTGGTTAAAATTTGTATTTAGTAAAACACTTCTCAACTTCAAAAGGGATACTTATACCTTTTGTAATTTTTTTTGTCCTTTGTGTATCATCTCACAAACATCTCTTGTTTGTTGGTCCTTCATTGGTGTGAAGTCCATAAGACCAAACAACTATTTTAATTTTAAATCTCCTAGCTGATGATCAAACTCAACATCTTTTATCCTTGGTGACTCCAATCCAATTCCTACATTGGATTTAGTTCTCTACTTGGATTTACTACTAGATGTTGTAGTTGATAACAAGTCATGCATATCTTCAACCGTTCTACTACCTTTCCTATCTTCTTTGCTTTCTTCTTCATCTGGGAAGTCATTGCCTTTGGAGAGTCCTTGCCTTCCTTTTTCTTGAACTGAATTTGCCCTTATACATGCTTCTTCCTTTGGTTTCTTTTATTCCTTTGCCAATCACTCTTTCTCTACATATTTGTAATCAATGTCCTCTTTTTCCACCTTTCATAAATAATCCAACCCTCTTGGATATTTAGGAAATAATCCTCACTAAATTCAATGCTCAAGGAACATTGGCTGCTCATCCTCATCCAATAAATCCATGCTTATGAATTACAAAAGGTAGAAAGTAATAAGGTCACTTATTGGCACAAAAGTGGTACATCTATTAGAAGGAGTGGTACATATGTTGTGTATGTTGATGAAATATGAAGGCAAAACCTATTGTTTCTCATGCAAACATGTTCTTGAAGAACAATACTTGGTTGATTATCATGTAGGTGGTGATGTGAGGTTTAAATAATTTTAGAAAGGCTAGGACAACTTCCCTTTGGGTTTGGTCTTGGTAACTACCAACACCCTAACCATTCTTGGAATCCTTTGGAACTTTGAACAAGTGTGCTACTTAACTCACCATTTTCTTGGCATCAACAAAGGAGTATCTAATATTCATCCTTCTTCTAATTCTTGCATTGTCACCAAGTACTTACCACCAATCAATGGTCATCTATCCAAAAATGTAGGTTTTTCTTCAAGTTTTGCCCTTTGGAATTTACCTTAATGGATTTCTTGCCCTATCAACATTGAAGTGTAAGACCAATCTCATAGCAAAACATTAGGTCTTTACTCTCCATGAACTCTTTTCTTGCATACATCTCCCAGTGGCTTAGCTTTGGAGATTTCAAGTTTAAGTCACCATGGTGATCAACTAAGTTTGCAAAAATGACTATGCCTTTGGTGCTATTACCACTCTTGCTCTCTCCAAACTCTCCTGAAATCTAAACCCCAATTCTCTTTTCTATGCTCGGTTACTTCAAAAACTGCTGAGTAGATTGTGGGTTTTTGCAAGGTCTTTTGCCCAAATATACCCTTCCACCACTCCTTTTCACATACAAACAACTAACTAGTCTTTGCTTATCATTAAGATCTTGTCTTTGGTTGAAGATAAACTGTTCTTGCCTTACCCGCACTTCAAGATAGACATTGAATGCCAAAGGTTGATCTTTCCAACTAACAATGTACTTTCTTTCATTCTTGCTTCCTGTGCATTTACTAATTTTACACATATGGAGGTGACATTGTAATAAGTTCTACATGTGCTAAATACCTCTTCTTAAGGCTAAAAGCTGCTACTTTGGACTACAAACAAGGCTAACAAGTGTTGAAAGCAAACAAAACTTCCAGATTTGCAAATTCCTAATACCACAAGTGTTACACCTAAGTTGACTCTAGTATTATCAACTAATAGTGTAACCTTAATTACAAACTCTAACCTTAATCACCAACTCTCATTTGCCTTGCAGAAAAAGATTCATCATCACTTCTAGTGCTTCAACAAGCAATTATAGTTCAATTGTTCTTCAAGCAATAACTACCTTCTGTAGAAAAGTTGGTTAGCCTTTTAGAACTCAACATGAGAGGGAACCATAGTTACTTGATAAAATATTTCAACCATATAAGCTCCAACAGTGCAATCTTCAAGAGTGGTAAGCTTATAGATATAGATCTATATTATAGCTTATTTTTCCATATGTATAGAATGGATATTGGTATATTGTATATATTTTCAATTTGTAAGGACCTTGTAGAAGCTATAGAGTCTTAGATGCATATGCTCTTCTTTTATATTACATAAGGTTGATATTGGTTAAATATGCAATCTACCTTCTCAAGGATATCTACAACCTATTATTTGTTGTCTTTGGCTACTTACCTAAGGGCAATTCAATAAGTAAGATCAGTACGTTACCTTGTTGAATTATAAGACCAAATCTTATTTACCAATAGATCTTCTCTTCCCTCTTGTTTATAGTAACAGAGGAGATCCTAGGACCACAATTTTTTCTCCATTGGTGACAACAATAATTTTATGGAAGAAGATGTTATGTATATTTATATCAAATCAAAGATAAAAAGAGCGGTGATAATTTCAAGGCATAAAATCACATAGAGCATATTTTCTCTAATACCAAAGTGTGTTTTGAGCACAAAGGAAGATTTCTACTCAAGCTAAATTCTTATGTGAAGACCATGGAGTTGAAAATTTGAAATAAAATTTTACATGTATTGCATATAGTCTTCAAGCAACATGTACTAACTTAACACCAGTTAAAATTTATAAATGCAAATCCTTATTTATTTATTTTGTCCAATTTTCACAACACTAAACTTATGCTTGCATGAATATATAATGCAAGTTCATATCTATTCATTGTACTAACCTTCTTGTGTATTTTTTCTCCTCTAATTCTAATTTTTTTATAAATTTTTTGGATGTTTTGTTCAAGATTTGTATTATAGAAAGGAACATGCACAAAATTTCCAACCAAAGCCTCTAGTAATAAACCCACCCTACCTCTTAGCCTAAATATCAACCAAGAGAAAAGGAATAAGCTCTTGAACTGGCAACAATGAAAGATAATATTACATGTACTAAGAGTATTTTGATTTTTATTATCTTATGTGTATTTTTGATTTCAAGTACCAATCCATATCTACAAAAACTATAATGTGTTAGAATAAATTATTTTTATGCTTGTGTACAAGGTACACTTATTGTCATTCTCTTTTGGAGGATGTAAACCGTCTTTTAACTTCTTTTCCTTGGGTATGGTATTTTTGTAAATTCATTTTTTAGTTAATACAGATTGAATAACTTTTGAATAGATGTCAAGTCAATATTTACCAAAAATTGCATCATAGAACTAATATATATTTCTATTAAGAGAAAAATTATTCCCCTTATTTTTAACCAAACTAATTTTATTTGGAATCTAATAATGTGTATGTATAACAAACCATCTTCCTCAAGACATTCATGTAGCAAGTCTTTGAAATCTAGTTCTTTTCTCATTTAGTTCCTTTGAAGTGTATTAACTCCATATTGATAGATACTAAAAACTGAAAATTTCCTTGGTAATTTTTAGGTTGCAAATAATATACTTTGCTTGCTAAGGTTTGCTCAATGCCTTATTGTAATGCAATTCTACTTAATTGATTTGTATAAAAAGTTTCAGATCAATTGTAATACATAAAATGCTTTCATTCCATAATTGAACTATATAAGATACCCAATACCTAAAAATCAATGATTTTTTCCAAAATCCGGGCTACCTTTAACTCAAGTCTATCATATCAAGCTCAAGTAGAATCATGAATTTAGAGTAAATGGTTATGCATATTTGACATGACAATAACCTTCACTATCAAATAGATTTTGCTTGTGTTGGCCAAAGCTTGGTTGGTGAGAAAGTATGTTTAACCAAAACTTTGCTCATTGCAAAGTATCCTTTATGTAATCCTTGAAGGTCCATGGTATTAGATAAAAGCTTGAGAATATTATAAACCTTGAAACTCAGCTCTATTATAGTTGCAAGCACAAAGAGTTATTTGAAGATGACAAGGAAGATGGATACATTTGCATCAACATTGTGCTTCAACTGATTGAGGAGAATTGACCAAGAATTGGAAACTCATTTAAGTTCTATTGTAGGCTATTTTTAAATTTAGTTGGAAAATGAATACGATAACCTAGTCAATCCTCTTGGTGGTTAATATCTTTTGCAAGTTTTTGTGGTTACTTCTCATGACCATATGTAAATTTTTGAAGTTTGAGCACAAGGGATCAATACTGTTTTGTAATACTTTTGGAGATATTACTTTAACCATCAAACCATCAAGCATTTCAACTCCAATATGGT
Source organism: Lunularia cruciata (assembly GCA_948567375.1). NCBI lineage: Eukaryota > Viridiplantae > Streptophyta > Marchantiopsida > Lunulariales > Lunulariaceae > Lunularia > Lunularia cruciata. The sequence goes on along the minus strand of OX419762.1, from coordinate 12,724,747 downwards.
TTTTATTTGACTGCTAATGTCATTATAAGTAGAAGTAGTCAACTTAGTATAGGCCCTAGTCAAGTTAGTATACGCCTATTTAGTACCTTGATTATAGGAAGATAGCCAAACCTAGGAACATATTGATGATTGGTTCCAAGAGCAAGTCAAGAAGATAAACACCATGGACAATATAGAGTTTGAGGCTAGGTGCAAAAGTTGATTGTTACTTAAATACAAACAGTCCACTAGATATTATTGAAGTCAAATGTATTAAGATAATATCATGCAATTCAATCTTTTGTAGGTTGCAAGTTAGTATTGTTCATCAATTACTCTTGATACAATGTAATCCTCTTGTATCATATATTGTTATGATTTTTTGATGCAAATTTCATATTATATATCAAATAATGTTTGCCCTATCAAGAATGTTTAGTCTAATCATTTAGATATTTGTTAATTATATAGATGCCAACAATATTAAAACTTGTCTTCTTAGGTCATCCATCGATTGTATAAATGTAAGGCTATATTATATAAGTTCATATTATTTTAATCTTTCATTTTCAACATATCTTTAGATGCTATAGTTTTTGGTCCATATTCTCTTGATCATGTGGAAGTTGCTCATATCAAAGTTGAATTTCAATAACTCATTTTTGCTACATTGATGCAAGCCTATATCTATATATTTGTTGGTGTGATATAAGTTACACATGCTAAACCTCATTTCTTTGAAATTTCTAATATGTAGATGTCAGTCCATATCATAACTTTTCATTTTAGATGATCCATTTCTACATGTTGGAGTATATCTCAAACTTATCTCTTGCATAGTATTTGTAGATGTTTTATTTCACATTAAATAACTCTGGTATAACTACTCTCTTCTTCTAAACATTGTTGATATGTATATATGCTAAATCTATTTCCACACATCAGTTGTTCTCTTTGTGATGTAAAATTTGCACAAATAAAATTCTGTTCTTCAAGACATGGTTGATATATAGATATCAATTTTTATCTAGACTTTTTTAGATCTCTTGTGATATATAAGTTGCCCAAATTTAAATTCCTTTCTTTACATCATTTTTGATATAAAGATGCCATCCATATCAAATTGGATGCTAGACTATTTAAGTTCAAATCAAGAGATAATGTCTTGATAGAAGTATCTTGGAACAAGATAAGTGGAAAAGACCAAGGAGAGAAATAGGGGAATGGAAGATTTGGGTGAAAGATTACATTGGGATCCCTAAGCAAGGGAAAATTTTAATGTCTAGCATGAGCTTAGGCTTTGGTATTTATAAGGAATATACAAGGCTTTCAAGAAGCTTCTCAAGAAGCTTCCTAGAAGGCGCCTTCTTAGACTGCAAGTTAAGTTAACTGAAAAGCTTCTTAAGAAACTTCCTTCTAAAAGCCACTTACTTGGCATGCAAGCTAAGCTCGTCTAGAAACTTCCCAAGAAGTTTCCTCCTAGAAGTTGCCATTTAGCATACAAATTACCTTATACTAGGAAGGTTCCAATAAGCTTCCTAGACGCTTCAAGAATATTTTTATAATTCTTTGCTAAGTTGACCTATTTGCTATTTGGTAAGTCTAGACTAACTCGTCTATAAACTACATATTGTTACATATTCCTCTACCCCTAGTTGGTGATATCTTTATCACCATGGAAGCTTCAAACTCTTGGATGGTTGTTTATGCAATGCATAGATGAAAAAGAGGCTCCCATGTGGCATCATGAAGGGGATACCCTTTCCAAAGGACTTTGTACTCAATATGTTGTTGGCGGCCATGTTGGATGGGGCAATGTGTAAGGCTACAACCAACTTCATACTCCTCATGATCATTAATAGGGACAAGAGGAAGAGAGAGTTGACACAAGTAGAAAAGGAAGATGGACTAGAAACAAAGGGTTTCAATTTGGAAATATGAAAGACAAGGTAGATTTGCATATGACACGGTGAGGCAAGTCAATAAGCAACATAAAAAATGATTTGGGTGACATCAAATAGACCTATCCAATTAAGAGCAAGTTTATGAACTTGGGTACCAAGTGGGAAGGGTAGGTACCCAAAAGAAAGCATGACCTTATCACCAAGTTGAAAGGGGAGATCACAATGATGGTGATCCTCATATTACTTTTGTCAATTTTGAGCAACAAGGAGATGAGGTTTGGCTAATTATAGGAATGTAATACCAAGAGCTAGCCATATGACCTAGATGTGAAATTTGGTTTGGTAAAAACTAGAATGATATTATACCATGATGGTCAAAATAGATCAGATAGAAGTATCACCAAAAGAGTACTTCTACTAATAGGGCAAAAACTGAAATAGACTTGAAAACCTTAGAACCAATAGCTAGACATTTGATTTAAAGGTGAGAATTGGTTTGGTAACATCTGGAAGGATTTTACACATGATGTAGTAAGCAGATCAGAAAGAGGTATCACCAAAAGGGGACTTCTACTAATAGAGTAGGAATTGAAATATGCTTGAAATCTTTGAAGGCCATTGCGGAGACCTAAACGGATGAATTAGGCCTTGAAAATGTGCAGATTCCCTCCCCCCTATGAAGGAAGGAACAGCCTTCCCTCTCCCTTGCTTTGTCTTGTCAAGAACTATCCAACGGTATCTCACCCATGTGATTTTGAGATTCCTATAGGAGGATTCCCTAAAAGATTCCCTTTGTCAAAGCTTGTTTGACCAACCAAATAGGACCAAGACTGACATGTCACCTATCAAAGTAAGTAATCCAAGGGTAGAGCTTGCTGACATGTCACCTATATGTGTGCCTAATACTATGGTGGAGGTTCATTGGACGAGATCCTCTTTGTTCATATAATAAAGAGAAGGTGCTCCTTTGGGACATCAAATGATTGAGTGTGAAATCTGTGTTTTCTCTCTTCTCTTGTCCTCAAAGTATTATAATGATATCAAAGTGAGTGTTTTAGTCCAAGGGAGTGGATCCCTCTTGGAAGATCACAAACTATTGAAATTGAGTAATTTGAGGTGGAGAACATAAAGTAATTGCTAGACTTAGGAAGGACTTTACAGAGGTGATGGGATGGGTGCACCGGAAGTAAAATTTCCCACACCTAGCTTTCCATTATTGAATCTATTTCACATCAAGTTTATGTACATCCAGCGTGAGTAAATGAGAGTATTCATTAGTTTATCACTTTGGAGCAAAATTCATGGACAAGGTGATGAACTCACCAAACCCGATGATTCTACCTATGGTGGTAAAGGACAGAGAGTGGGATTTGACAATCTATATTCTATTATGATATCATGGATGTGAATATCCCAAATCTTCTCCCTTTCAACACTCAAGTAGAAATTTGTTATGTAGTGAGATCAAAAGTGATATTTAGAGATTTTGTGGTCAGGAATTTTGGTGAGGAATATTATCAACGAGTGATAGCTTGTAAGGTCCCAATGGTACTTCTGATAGTTCAGCAAAATGATTCATGTGCGCCCTACTACCAAGGATATGATCGCTCCACAATTAGCTCAATTATACTTAGATGCAGTCTTCTCTCACCATGGCTTGTCTCGAGTACTTATCACCAGTAGAGGCTATCAATTCACTAGTTTGTTTTGGTGAACACTCTTTGGTTTCTTCAAAACCAAGTTGGGCATGTCCACAGCTTACCACCCACAAAAAAATGGACAAACAGAGCAGGCTAATTGTACTATTGAAGACATGTCACATGGCTTCACTTTAGAAGCACAAGAGAGGTGGGACATCCTACTCCCATTGGTGGAATTTTCTTGCAACAATTCAATGAATGCATCCACCCAGGTCACTCTATTCTTCCTCATGTATGGTGAGCATCCCTTCACACCTTCTAGCTTGATCAAAATTTGTCCGATGGCTACCAAGGTCAACGTAGTCAACACATTTATTTCTAGAATCCAACAAGGTGTGGAGAGCGCCAAGCACAGATTATTGATTGCACAAAATTAACAAAAGTGGTATACTAATGCACACTGTAGGCACATACAGTTCAATGTTGAGGGTCAAGTGTGGCTATCAACAACCAACCTCACATTAGTTGGAATTTGTAAGCTCAGACCTCATTTTATTGGGCATTTCTTGATTGTTTATCCAGTTGGCACTATGGCCTATCACCTCAAGCTACCACTACACATGAAGATCCATCCAGTATTCCATGTTTCCCTATTATGCAGATATGCTCCCCGATCAGGCTAGTGTCACTCCACACAAGACATTTGACCTTGTCCAACACTCATTGATGGCATAGAGGAATATGAAGTGGAGAGTATTTTCCAAAAATGCATGCGTGGTACTTGCCATCCGCAGATGGACTATCTAGTCTAGTGGAAAGGTTACCCCGTCTATGAAGCAACTTGGGAGCTTGCTACCAATTTGACACATACACCAATGTTGGTGCAAGTGTTTGAGCAACAATTGCACAATAAGGACATTGCGTCTTAAAAGGAGGAAGGTCTATAATACCAAGAGCTAGCCATATGATCTAGATGTGAACATCTAGAATGATGTTATACATGATGGTCAAGATAGATCAGATAGAAGTATCACCAAAAGAGTACTTCTACTAATAGTGCAGAAACCAAAATAGACTTGAAAGCCTTAGAACCAATAGCTAGACATATGATTTAAAGGTGTGAATTGGTTTGGTAACATCTGGAAGAATGTTACACATGATGTACTAAACAGATCAGAAAGAGGTATCACCAAAAGGGGACTTCTACTAATAGAGTAGGAACCAAAATATGCTTAGAAATCTTTGAATGCAATTTTAGAGGCCTAAATAGATGAATTAGGCCTTGAGAATGTGCATATTCCTCCCCCAATGGAAAAAATGTTGGCCTTCCCTCCCCCTGGCTTTTTCTTGTCAAGAGCTTTCCAATGGTACCTCACCCATCTGATTATGAGATTCCTATAGGAAGATTCTCTAAAAGATTCCCTCTTGTGAAAGCTTGTTTGACCAACCCGATAGGACCAGGACCAACATGTCACCCATCCAAGTAAGTTATCCAAGGGTGGAGCTTCCTTGGAGGAGATCTTCTTTGTCTATATAATAAAGAGAAGGTGCTCCTTTGGAGAATCGGATGATTGAGTGTGAAATCTGTGTTTTCTCTTTTCTCTTGTCCCCAGAGTATTACAAGGAGTATTACAAGGAGTGGGATATTAAGGTCAAGAAGGTGGAAGTATGAGGAATGTGAAATGGAGGAGGAGTAAGAGGGGAATCAAGAACAAGTGGATCTTGGCCAAAATTAAGGAAGAAGAAAGAGAATTTGGTGCTTTCTTGCTTGGAGTTATTGTAGGTAAACTTAGCAACCACAAAGCATTCTTCCCAATTGGTATGGTGAATGTTGACAAAGGCATGGACCATATCCTCCAAGGTACAATTTTCATGTTTTGTTTGCCCATCAATTTGAGGATGATAGGCTATGAACAAAGCAAGCTTGGTGCCAAGTAGCTTGTAGAGTGCTTGCCAAAATTTATCAATGAATCAAGGATCATGGTTGGAGATGAATGCACAAAGCATCCCATGATGCTTGAAAACATTATCAAAGTAGATTTGGGCTAATGTTGGAGCATCCAGTATATCAAAGATTGGTGCTATATGGATTTGCTTACTAAGCTTATCAACACACACCACAATTGTTGTATGGTCCTACTATTTTTTTAGCAAGGATGCGATGAGATCTAAGCTCATGTATTCTTATTAAGTAGATGAGATAGGAAGTGGTTGAAGGAATCCACTTGGATTTTGGTTACTAGTCTTGTTGCATTGGCAACTCTAACAAGGTCAAACAAACTCTCAAATCTCTTATGCCATGTTAGGCCACCACCATTGTATTGTAGGGTACCCAAGGTCTTGTCCACATACATGTGACCAATGATTGGTAATTCATGGGCTTCTTGAAGGCACACAAGTCATAGATCACCCTTGATTGGAACATAAATTTGGCTCTCACAAAATAGAAGGCTTTCCTTGAAGGAGAAGGTGTTGTATTCCTTACCATGTGCTACAAGACAACCTTGTACCATCTGAAAGAAGGAAAATGGTCCTAAACCTAATTTTGACTTTTGAGTGAATTAAGACTATCTTAATTGCCACCGTGATGAGAGGTTCAAGAAGAGCCTTCAAATCACGTTTTTGTGATAGGACATGGGAGATGACATGGAACCAATTGGGTTTGTACTCAAGTTTGATGTCAAACAACTTTAGTTGTTCCTCCTATCAATGATGTTGACTCTTCATGTGCTCCAAATGTAATCTTTGCAACAAAGGTTTGTGATTGTTTTGTCACTTGTTTCCCCAAGAGATAATGCATCCATACCTTGGTGGCAGATATTATTGCTAGGTGTTCTTGAACTTAAGGAGAGTAATTTATCTCTATAGTGTTTAGTTGGTGACACACAAAGGCAATGAGATATAACCCATCTGAAAATTTTTATTGCAACCCAACTCCAATGGCAAAGTTAGAAACATCAAAATCAATCACACAAGGTAGTTGAGGATCATATGGTTGAAGAATGGGTCTTGAAGACACCATATGCTTCATCTTCTTAAATGCTTCTTTGTGCTTTTTGGTCCATTGAAAGCTTGAGGTCTTTCCCAAGAGATCAATCAAAGGTATGGTCACATAAGTATAGTAGTAGATGAACCATCAATACAAACTTGCCAATCCATTAAATTCTCACACTTTAATGGTATCCTTTAGAGTAGGCCAATCAATAATGGCTTTGATTTCTCTTCTTCCATCTTGATCCACTCTCATGAGGCCTTATGACCCAAGAAGGTAACTTTTCCTTATGCCAAAGACACACTTTGACTTCCTGTAGTAAAACTTCCATTGATGTAGTTGTCTGAGGACTTCTTGTACATATGTTCTATCTCTATCTTGCTATAGATAAAATATCATCCATGAACCCCACCACATATTGACCCAATAGCCCATCCAACACATGATGCATCTGATCCATGAACTACCATAGCATTGGTGAGCCTAAAAGGTAAAACTTTCTATTGATAATGTCCATACCTTGTGCAAAAGGTAGTCTTTTGTACATCCTCTCTACCAATGAGAATCCATCAACAGCCACTTCAAAGATTGAACTTAGAGAAGTATCATGTTCCACTCAGTTGATCTACCAAATCATCAATTTGAGGTAAAGGATATGCATTCTTCATTATTTATTTATTCAAGCCATGGTAATCAATACAAAAGCAAAGTCCTCCATTTTTCTTTGGGACAAATAGTACCGATGCTCCCCAAGGAGATGTACTATATGAAATCCTTCTTCAATAACTTTGTCAATGGTGTTTGAAGCTCTTCCAACTCCTTTGGTCTACTCATTGGAGTACCTCCAAGTAATTACTTGATCTTGAAGTGCATACCATGATCAAAGGGTAACATTTTTTTGGTAGATTATCCAGAAACACATTTGCAAACTTTTCAACTGTTTGATCAACCATTACTTGATGAGGCTTCTAGCCCTCATCAAATTCTCCATGCATAATGGGCTTGATCCACACCACAAAATAGGAATAACTTACTCCAAAGCTTGTTCTATGGTTGCTTTATTGACAAATTTCTCATCTTGGGATTGACTATTCTTAAATGTCTTATTCAAAGGTGCCAAACAACCTAATTGGTAATTCTTACCTTGGTGTTGTACTTGAATTTTTCATTGGATCCAATCACATTGAACCTTATGACATTAAAGCCAAGGCAAACCTAAAATGATATCATAATATAGAGGTGCTACTACAAATCTCATACACTCCAAATACTCCTTCACAATCTTGAATGTAAAAGGATGTGAGATACAAGGTGCAAAACACTTTCTACCATCCGTTATCATCAATCTACTTCTAATTATTGGCTTGGTAAGAATACCTAATTCTTTTGTTAATTGCATGGATATGCAATTTCCTAAATTTTCCAAAATCAATCAACCATAATTGAAAATCATACCTTGCAAGTGAAGCAACTTGCATAGGTCAAGCCTTCAATCCCAATAGAACTAATCTAGTTCTTAGTAGGTGGCTCAAACTCTCCTACTAGGATTCTTTGTTTCCTTGATCAGCATGCTTGATGGCCTCTATTTGAGCAATTTGTTGAGGTCATCCATTCTTGAATGGACATTCAACAATGCAATGTCTAATTTGGCAAAATAAAAGCAACCACCATTTTGTCAATCTTTTTCTATCTATAGTGCCAAGTGGTCTCCATTGAATGGTATCAATCTCCATAATTGCTGGCTCTTCTTGTGTGGAGTGTGTTGGCATGTTCTATGAAGGTCTAGGTCAAGACCAAGTTGTTGAATCCAAGGGATCAAAATGCTCAACCAACTACATGGCTTCCTCCAAGTGTTTGGACTCTCGTATGGTCACTTCCAATTTGGTATGTGACTCCTCACAAAATAATCCAAAGCTTCATCTTCTTATCTATCTAAAATTTGCATTATGGCATTCTAGAATTGAGTGATGTAGCTTCTCACAAAACCAATCAGCTTTGATTTTGCCAATCTATCACATTTGGATCATGCATCATTCACAGATTGGAATTGTACAATTATTACACTCTGAATTCTGTCCATATCAAGATTTGCACAACAAACTACCATTCAGCTTGCTTCACTTGGAATTGCCACCATAGTTTTGCCACTCCATCCAATTTTCTTGAAGCTAAGATAATTTGTCTTTGTTCATCTTCAAGATTTCTAGCTTCACAATAATGTTTGCAATCAAACATAAAATTCTCCACTATGCACAAGAGATTCTTCCCTTCAAATACCTTGGGCTTTGGAAATCTGATTTTCTCTTCTCCTTCTTGAAATGGTTCTCTCTCTACATGCTCTTGTTGTTGATGGTCTCTTTCTTCCAACAATCAAGTAAGGTACTCAAGTTTTTACTACAAAGCAATAATAACTTCTAGCATTATTGCCATGGACACTACTCTATCAAATTACCTACAATTATCTAAGTTAACATGTAGATGTAACACGTCCAACATTCTCAATAAGTTACAATTTGAAGTATCAAGGGTTCATTGGACGAGGTGATTTCATTCAAAAAGATTTACCCAAAGCATGAGATGATGAATTGCATGAAATGATGCTCAAGTAGTATATGGACACAAAAATCCTAATGGTTTTGGTGAAATGGATTTAGTAGTTCATAAATTCTATCCATCCCATTCCTATTGTGATATCAATGTACAAGACCAAGGAGAGAAATAGGAGAATGGAAGATTGGAATGAAAGATCACATTGGGACTCTTGAATAAGGGAAACTTTGAATGCCTAGCATGAGCTTGGGCTTTGCTATTTATAGAGAACATACAAGGCTCTTGAGAAGCTTCAAGAAGCATTTTAAAAACCATGTTCTTAGAGTGTAAGCTAAGTTAACCAAGAAGCTTCCTTCTAGAAGTTGCCAACTTGGTGTGCAAGCTAAGCTAAGTGGGAAACTTCCCAAGAAGTTTCCATCTAGAAACCATCTACTTGGCATGCAAGCTAAGCTAGCCATGAAGCTTCCCAAGAAACTTCCTTCTAAAAGTTACCACTATGTTACCCACTATTAAGAAGGTACCAAGAATCTTCTTAGATGCTTCAAGAATATTCTTATAATTCTTGGCTAATTTAGCCAATTTTTCTATTTCATAAGTCTCAACTAACTCATTTGTAAACTCCATATTGTTGCAATTAGCTCAAAATATGCTAGAATTTAAAACAAAGAGTCTTGTTATAATTGTGCACTAATTGAAACAAGACTTAGACTATGGCTAGATTTATAACAAGAGGTCTTGACTAAAAGTGTCACTTATTGAGATACAGCTTGTGTTATGATTGAAACATGCATCAATCTAGGTTTTGGTCTTAAAATTGTGGTTCATCTAAAGAATCTAATGGATTTTGATATTAGCCATATTAAAACTTAATTTTTTATTCAAAAGATTATTGGATGTTTAAGATTCCAACCATTTTTAGAGCTCATCTTGAAAATTTCTATAATTGATTTGCTAGATGCTATCTATATATTAAATTTGTTATGGAAAGAAGTTATTGATTATTTGAATGCTAACACATATACCACACATTTTGATCTAAACTCAAAATAATGCAGATTTGTATATACTTTCTTTATTAGAGTTTTAATCTTAACCTCAAAATATCCATGGATGGTTTAACTCATCCAAGTATCAAAACTTGTCATGTCATAACATTGTTGATTGTTTAGATTTTAGTCTTAGCTTCAAATTAGTTGTGGATGTTGTAGAGATTGGCCTTAACTAGAACTTGCTACTTGGAATATTTTTTGACTTGTGACTTAGACTACCAAACTTGTCATCTGCAACAAAAATCTAGGCTATATAAAAACTGTAGCCTAGAACCTATAATATAGGAGATATTTTAGATTTGGTGCCATATCAAACATGAAATCAAAAACTCTAAACATCCATATATGGTATAAAACCATGCCATATTAGTACTAGTCTAGGAATCAGAACAACAACTCATGGTTAAGATAAAAAGACATATAAAAATAAAACATTATACTAGTTTATGTCTTTTCTTTGGATGTAAAGCTAAACTCCAAGAGATATCTATCCACATATCATGATCTAGTTAGTTGTCAAAATGAACAACATGGGTTTCTTATTACCATTGTTGATCTAATCCTATTTACCATATTTAAATAGTCTAGAATTGGTCAAATAGTCCATATTTTAACTAGGTATTATTTGTTGTTTAGTCTAATATAGAACCAATGATACTTATATATACAAAAGAAGAAGAAGAAAGCAAATCTCAAGAACACAAGAAGGATGGGAAGACACCATCAAGTCGTAAAGGGGAGAGACAAAAGAGGTAGAGTGTGGAGCTAGGCCCCAATAGTATCGATATGAGGAATCTGCCCTACCGCACCTATGATATACAAAATAGTTGTTTAATTTTAATCTTTTCTGAACACGTTCCAAAATGATGGATTAGTTATTGTTACATTGTAAAAATTATATAAAAGATACATATATAGAACACCTTGAAAGTATGAACGCACAAGACTTCTCTTTTTCATTTATTACATTTTGAACTTTAGAATGTGAACGACAAATATATAACTTATTTTGAGGGTATGAAATGTTACTGAACTAGTCTGGATATCATTCATTACTTGGTATGAGGTTTAGTTTCAATCATATAATTTAGAATATATTATCTTTTATGCATTATATTCTGAAAATGGCATATTTCCATCAAATGCTATCTTGCTATGGTAGCACGGACTCGACAACCAATTTTTGGAGATGATGGAACATATCAAGCTACTCTAGAAGAAAAATAGTAGAAAAAGACATCACTTGGCGTTCATAGATCTAAATTTTCTTCTGTTTGGTGTTTTATAAATTTAGATTTATCTCATAATTTAGATCATACATTATAATTTTATAATTATTTCTGAGAATATAGAAATATGCAACCACTTGCAAAATCATTTTACTTTTAGGAGTTAAGTATCTTTCATGCAAGTGTTGAATATATGAAAATAAATTTTTTTAATGTCTTATTTAAACTTGAATCAAAATACTGTTTAGAATTAGAATCTCTTTCAAACTTAAATTATAAAATTACTCTATCTAAATACTTTACTTTATTTGATAACAGGCATTTCATCACTATTTTCAGACTTTTAATATTAATTTTATGTATATCTAGAAGTGACCATGTATGCATCTAGAAATGTGTTCCAGGCTAAATGTGAAAGTTTAGTTTTCCCGGGATATGCACAAATTTGACTCGCAACCATATTATCCCCAGGGCTTTATTTTCATGACATTTCCTTTCAGCTACTCCGCATCACATGCCGGAGAATCACATGACAATCATTAGGTAATGTCAGCTGCTAGATTGTGAAAATGGTCAAAGCTACTATACACCAAAGGTCTTTGCAGTGCAAGACCATTTGTCAGCAAATAGGGACAATTCTCCTCATTGCTGGCAGTGAGGTCCCCAGTTCTTCAATTCAACAAGCAAACCAACTTTTCGCTTTCCAGTCTTTCACCCAATTTACATCCATCGAAGGCATGAGCATATTTGGCAGTCGTCTCCCTAACATGGAGACATGTGATTCCTACAGGACGGTGATCATGGAGAGTACTGAACTTGACTTGACGTTCTCCTTCTCCTCCATCAAACAACCATAGTTGTGCTTACATTTGTAGGAGGCCAATTGGTGATTCTATTGTGTAGTTTTTTTATGGTGTATCTAGTAGAGTAGCAATATGAATGGTGCAAAGCGGTTTGGCTATACGGGGAGGTAAATTTATTCCACGTAGGCGTAACATAAGACTTGATATTCCACCAAAGTGATGGAATATATTAGGGAGAATTAACGGGACATTTCATAAGGACAATGTGTCGTCTGATGGAATCTGTTCATAACTATGTTTACTATATTAACTTGTTTTATTTTAGAAACGAGATTCAGCAGATCGTCCTGTGTTTGCATTGACTTCAACTGCAAATTGATGACTTGAAGCGCGATCTCAAGACTTCTGGTAGGGATCTGTTTCTTGACTCATGTGAAATGGAGAATTTGAACACATTGGTATGGCTTGGGCTCGAGAACGTGTTTACCTCGGTGTTTCCGTTGGTATTCCTCTCCACAATACGCAATGTCACGCAAATTTCCGCGGAGATTAGGCAAGTAGCTATAAGATTCACCAAACTAAAACGTGTGGAGCCCTGACCTGAACCAAATGATGCAAAACTGAACGATAGTGTAAACAATAAAGCAGGATACTGGATAGTAAGATGAGTAAGTAGGATGGGAATCACAGTAAGACTTTAACCTTTGCAGCTCCTGTGGGGTAAATGACGTTAGTTTCCCACTTTTGACATGTACTTGAGCATCCTGTAATTCTTTTTCATAGGTATGTTTATATATACAAATGTGAAATTTGACCATACGCCGCTTGAAAGCAATCAACTTGCAAAAGAAGCCATTTCCTCAAACCTGGCAATCCGGAAAAGCTTGGAAGGATTTGGCAGAAGTTCCCCATTGTGATTGGTTTCATTACTGACTGTACCCAACCGATGTACTCCACGTTTCACATGAACAGGTGTAAAGGATGTCTTCGAAAGGCAAATTTCTAGCAACTTCCAATATCAACATGGCAAGCCAGAAGAAGTTCTTCCCTACAAATCTTATTTTCCCAGAGGACTCAAAGTTAATAATATCTTGGTCAAATTGCACAAGAAAAATGAAACAAAGTGCGGGACATCAAACTATTCAAAGATCGTCCTCGTAAGAATGATGAAGTTGAACTTTACCCGAAAGATTCAGATGCCAAATCATAGGACTCGAAAGCCAGTACTGCAGCTGCAAGCTAAAAGACATTCGTTAATACCCATACACCAGCCCACAAAAGTGATAGGTAACTTCATAATTCTCAAGAGGAGATCTTCGAAGCGTTTGGTATCTCGCACTTTGAACTTCATTGTTCTCATGCAATTTTATTCACATCCTTCTTGCTATCCTATGGTTGTCGTTCTTCCCGTCTTATTGGACCAAAATATTATGCATTTTGAGTCTCTTGGAAAATCAAATTTGCGTGGAAAAATTTTGTTCTGGGCCTAGATAGCTTTCCGGGATTCGTTTAATAGCACAGATCACCCAAAGACTCCCATCCGGCGGCGACCACCCAGGTAAATCTTGAGAAAGGCAGGTGAGTACGAAGGATCTGCTGTTTGACCGAGTCCTTTGAGAGATGGTGGCAAGATTACGAGTGAGGGGATGCAATCGCACACTGACAGATATTTGTATAGACAAAAAGTGCTCACCTGTAGACTCGAAGTGAACTTACCCATTATCGACATGAAACTAAAACCGTACCGTAGCTGTAGAGCTGGGCCACTGTGGTCCCGATTGTCATCCAGCTGTTACACTGATGCACACGTGATTCGGGTTCCAGATGACCGTCGAGGAACGTGCGCTATTCCAAATTAGGCGCCGCCAAGGATGCGCTGCGCATTGCAAGTTCAAGTTGGAAACTTATCGAAAGTTGAGCATCTGCAATCTTTGCGGGAGGGGTCGAGGGGTCGCTTTGTAAAATAAAGGTGAATATTTTAAGCATAAAGAAGGCGAGATCGACTTATCCTCGCAACAATAAAAACACGCATTGCGATGGAGGGGATACGTGCAAACAAACTTTTTAAGCAACAGGAACAAGGTTGACATCTATTCAATTCTTTAAGACAGCACCGAAGATACAAGGGATGCACAAACTTTGGAATACCTAAAACTCTTAAAAGAAAGCTATGCCGACATTAAAAAATCACTCCAAGCGGCAAATCTAGTTTGTGTTCAGACGAACTTTAAGAGCTTGGTATTCCGGTAAGATGTATGATATACTGTAGAAAGCTTCAATCTTTATCACGGTGAAGAAAATCAAGGTTAACGAAGAATCCTTGATTCCTTCTCGTGCCGCTGAAATTTTCTCTAGTTCGTATTTTGATTTCTGGACTGTCTGCTTTATTTCCCAATGCACGAAATATCGATATCACACTTTTGTTCGGACGATGGGGTCTACGGAAACCGAATGTTATAGAGTGGGCAACGTGAAAGAGACGAATCTCGGTTTACTCTATCGCCTGCCGTAAAAATATTAGTCTAAGAATCTCTGCCTATAGCTACTTTATTTTGATCGAACATACAATGTCAGTTCATATAAGTACTAAGAAATATGAGAAAATATATTTAAAGGGAAGGACACTTTTAGATCTTAAGACTACCCTCAGAGTTTCTAAGCTTTATAGAATGAAAGTGTACATTTGAAATTAAAACCATATCACATCTTTAAGGAGTTTTGTTACAGAATTGTCAAGAATAATGAAAGAATTATTTCTCAGTTTTGAAAAAATTCGACGTATATCAAAGAATCTGATAGAGTAAAACGTAATTTTTACTCTTTGAATATTACAGTGTGAGAACGCCGTGTAAGGGAGACGTGAGAGCGCTGCCTAGAGTGGAGGAGGCTGTTGTCGTCAGATGGAGTGCTTCTGCCTTATTTGATTTAGTTTATATACGTATAAACTAAAAACTAGGATGAAAATTAAAGACAAGTACTCTTTAGTCCTTTTTCATAGATTTTCTAGTTAATTTTCGAATTTTTTTTTCAAAATAGTGACTTAATCAAATGAATTATAGTTATATTAAAAATTAATTTTGAATCTTTATAGATATTTTCCATTAAAAATGAAAATAAATTTTTTATCCTTATATAAACCAAAACTAACTAAAAATTTATATAAAAAAATACATTATTTAGATGTTTAATGTAATGATTAAAATATTTTTTATGTACTAAGAAATTTAATGAAATAGCTTTGAATACTGCATATAAATTTTAATAACAAAGAATGAAATAATGTTAAAAATTTATTCCCAAAAACTAAAAGAATAATATCTGATTTTATGAATTACACTAACCACCCCCAACTAGTGCTAAGAATGGGAGAAAACAAGGTACTGAATGGAATGAAGGTGACCGCGTAGAAAAAATGAAGGATGGGAAGACCTCATCAAGCCGTACAAGGGAGAGACAAAAAGGGTAAAATGGGGCTAAGCCCCAATAGAGTCTATATGAGAAATCTGCCCTACCACACCTAATATATCCAAGCTATGCAAGTAATACGTTCTACACACAACTAGAGCATATGAAGAAATATCACTTAATGTGATTGCTCTTGTGTGGATTGCACCAACCACTGCACTCTGTAGAGCAATGGACACACGTTGTCTAAAATATGCTACAAAGTATGAGAGTGAGAGTGAGAGTGGTACCTCTAGCGCCTAACATGATAAGCTTTCTCGCACTCCCTCACAAATGTTCGTGCGCAGTCTCCATTGCTCCACATAACTCCAAGACTAGAGGAATAAAGAGGTGATCTTGTTGCATGCCTCTATACTTGGAGACCTTGTGATCTGCTGCTGCACTCGCTGCACATCCTAGGGATGGGTAATCACTCCCTCTGGTACTGAATTGGAAGATTGTCATATCGGTGAAAGTACTAGAGACAAGGGTTGCTTGCATAGATCGTTCTAGATCTGAAAAGATGTTTTTGAGCGTAAGCATCTTTTGACATTTAGACCATTACTAGCGGTTTTCCTTATGGGGATATGATACTATTGGGGTTTAGGCCCATTTTACTCTTTATATAATTTTCCTGCTCAACTTGACGGGGTCTTCCTATCTTTCTTGTTATTCTACGACGTGGCTGTAGTCATTTTCTTTTAGCGAAATGTTTTTACTTAGAGCAATCTCACAACGTAACCTTGTTTAGGTCGATGTTTCACCACCATATGACCTTGTTTCAAACAAATTAACAATTTTCTTGGAAACCGAGACTCTGCGCGTGTTATCCGTGAATGAGAGTGCACACAAACGAGAATCGCCCGTGCTACTTTGCATATAACGTTTACACGGATTACTTTGTAGCATTCCCGCAAAGTGACCAAATTCTATTAATGAAATGATACGCAGTTATACTCTAACCGATCCCATAACCTTAGTGTTTATCACTATTTAAACGCACCATGGCCAAACAAAAGTTCATAAGAATACTAAGGGGCATACGGCCATATCTGTGCAGTATATGGGAGGATTTTTTTCTTTGATCTGAAGCGTTCAACATGTATTTCAGGACGTCACCTCCAAAACTGAGGATGAATAACACGTCGTTTCATTGTAGATTTGAAGCCAGTAGCTATAGCATGACGATCTCAAGCTAATAAGATGATGGTTTGAATTTCAAAATCCTCTAACTTTGGATAACAGGCATTTCCTATATGAGGCGGAAAATGATGAAGAGCAATATCATCAGAGGGTTTATCCCCAGACTAGTGGAGGTGTACAAAAGTTATAAGAAAATTTTGCAATCTCATACGCGTATGTCATCCTGTTTTGAAACAATCGAGAAATTTTCGTTCACGGACGATTCTTCCGAACATACCGTCGTTCATTATGACGGCTGTCATATAAAAGCACAAGGGCGACCGCGTAGAAAAAGTGAAGGATGGGAAGACCCCGTATAGAAATACATGATGAAACATCCATAAAGAAAGAGGACGTACATGCTATAGGAAATCCCCATCAAGCCGTACAAGAGAATGAGAAAATTAAAATGGTGCTAAACATCCATAAATAAAACCATATAGAAACATCATATAGAAACAAAATAATATGATGAAATATCCATAATAGAATCATGTGGCGAAATACCGACCCAAACATAATCATATTGTAAAATTACTCTTTTACCATGTTTGAACTCGAATCAAACTACTGTTATGATTCGTGACACGAAGACAATGATGATGCTCATGATCATAAGCAGCCCCGTCTCATATTTCTACTGCATCAGCAAAGTACATACAGCTCCACTTAGATTCGTATGCAAACCGTTCAGCTTCATGTAGATTAAGCTTGCCTTCTCCGTACTAACCTGTCTGGTGTCAAACACTGCATTCGAGAACGCGTAAGTGCCATTACGTCATGTCCAGGCACGTTCAAATCCACGATAGAAACTTTTGAACATTAATAACAGGCCTATCGAGCCCGCACCCACAAAGTACAACAGAGGCAATAGCACACTTAACTTTAGCCCGTCACAAGTTCTACGATGGCAAATTGTGAGTCAAGTACAGGGCGACCGCGTAGAAAACACTAAGAATGGGAAGACCCCATCAAGCCGAACAAGGGAGAGACAAAAATAAAAAAAGATGTAAGATGGACTTAAGCACCAACAGAGTCTATACGAGTGATTTTGATTAAAGTGAAAATAGCCTTTCAGTCTGACTTCAATTCTTGAACTATTCATTTGGATATCATAAAATAAGCTAGAAACGGTACCAACTCGGTACGGTGTTGGACTTGTGGTAACGTACCAGAATTTTCTCCATTGCATGCAACTATCATGACATTTACAAGTTTAGGGTGAGTCATATCACGTGTCTATTGTTGCTCTCCTAGATGCCGGATCCAAGTCAGACGATCCCTTGATTTCATCTAGCATGCTGGGGATAGAAGAGAGCCAAACGATGATATGCGCGTGGATGAATTACCGATATTTTAAGTGCTAATGGTCTTGGGCTGGCAACAGCCTTGATCGGTGACAATTTCTCCTACATGGGTATTATTGAGGCGGATATCTAGTGAAGAATAGATTTATATGAAGTGGAACTACCCTTCCTGATCATCGCCCACGCTTGATGATAGAATACATGTCTCTGAAGGTACCAACATAGTGAACAGCCAAATGCAGTTGGAATAATCTCTGAGAGTGTCATTTAGGATTCTTAAGATGAAAGGGAGATCATCACAGCACTTCTGAAGGTCAGAATGCGGTTTTATTTCAGAATACTATCAACATTTGCGCCCGTTCAAATCGAGTGCGTCGAGATGCATGTCATGACTTCGAATTCGACCAGCTGTGAAGTACCAACAGAATTACCAGAATACAGTTGAGATGCCTCTTCGGAAGACTCTGTTGAAGATCGAAATTTTTTTAGTGAACTCTTGTCCTTGTCCCCATTCATGTCCATGTCCATGACCACTAATTAATCTGCTCACAACGATTAAAGAGACAAATTTCATAATTTCAAATGTTTTAATTAGGGCTTTAACATTCAACCATTTAAAACCTAGATGCTAAATATATAAAATTACAATGAATACTTATCTTTTCAAAGGAAAAAAACTTTAGATCTCTCGTTTATATAATTATAGGGGAAGGCAAAATGGATTATATAGCCAAGTTTGAAAAACTTGAAATTATCTATGGGTCAAAATTAATCTTCAATTGGAATATTTAAATTTATATTCAACTTGTAAAAGTTGGTGAATCTTGTAAAAGACATCAGAATATTTATTGGATAAGATAAAATGAATTTTGAACGATAACACTTTAAAGAAATGAGATTGAAGTATCTATATTATAATAATAAATTCAAGAAAGGAGAATTTATATTTAATTATTAACAAATATTCAAAAATATTTTAAGGAACCTCATCATCATTTATAGAGTTCAAATTGATGAGCTAACAAATTGTCAAGCTTGTGTATATTCTTCTCATCATCAATAATTTTTTTATTTGATATCCATAATGGAAAATGAAGGACCACTGAAGAACTCATTAGCAAAATGAATATTGATCAAATTATATATTGAGAAGAGCAATATTTTGCTTCATTTACCTAGATGCAAGAAAATTGTAATTGGTGATTTATAAGTAAACCTATGATTGAAGAATCAGAACTCAATCACTTCAAAAGAGTATTTTGTTCTATGATTAGATAATGTTTTAGGACTGGATCTCATGGTTCAATAATTGTTGTGGAAAAAGAGAGGAGGATAATATATCATTTCAAATTATTATTTTATTTCTAGGTAAATTTTGATTGAAATTAGTATTTATTTAGTATTAGAGACTCATTTCAATTAACTAGACCTTATATATATTCTCTCTCTTTTAAGAACAAAACATGGTATGTGTTGGAATTGATGGATGGTAAAATGATTATTTAGTATGATGATAATACCCTTTAAGTATAAGGAAACTTACCAAAGAAAAATTTGGTCATAAGCTCAATCAACAAGTCTTATAGAATTTTCTTGAACTTGTATACAACTATATTTACGGACTGATGAGACCAAAATATCTTAATATTTCATCATCTTACATAATGAGCCAAGGAAAGTTTCCATATTTATTTGGAAACAAGTATGAGAAAAGTGTAACAAAAATTTGAAGTTCAGATGTTAGTGAAAGATCTTGATGAGAAATGTAGTCATATACATATCTCAACGATTTTCAGGAAAAATGGTATGCTTTTGAGGAAAAATTTTAGAGTGTCCTTTTTCTCCTGCCAATAATTGTAAATTATTGCCCATTTTTGAATATTTAAGGATACTCTATTGAATTTCCTTTAATTTGCTGTAGGTTCTATTAATTTCATTGATGCATATGCATCAAGGAATTAATAGAACCTACAATATTTTAGCGAAGAATTTGGAGTAATATAATAAAGACTTAGAAAGTTAACTTGTTTTTAAGGAACGAGAATATCACAAAGGACATAAGAGAACCATCAAAAGAAGCCAAGGACACTTACTATGTCTATGGTAAATTGCAAAAGCATAAAAAATCATGCTAGAAAAATAATCATTTTACAAAAGGATTAAAGTTCTAAGTTTTAATCATGAGCGGAGAATTGAGAACAAGCATGTTAAAGATTCGATGGCAGTAATATATTATGATTTTATTACTTTACTGGAAAGAAACTTAGATACTGACAGATGTATCAATAAGGAGAAAGGCTCTTGGGTATTTTTATAATATTTTTTGACTTTGAATCGGGAATCAAAATCAAAAAATACTCAGTGAGAAAGGTTGAGATTTCAAATTTCAAGCTTGGTTTATAAATAAAGCTTCAAGGAAACTCTACGCAAGGACTGATTTTCATACATGTTGTCCTTAGTCAAATCTTCTCAAAAGGTCAAATTTTCAATGGTCCGATATCTATTATTAATATTGATATTCAATAAACATGTGATTATGCATAACATGAATTTTGTCATTAATTGAAATACACAAGATTTGGTATAAATAAAATGTACATGAAGATTTCTTTTGTTAAGGCAAAATCTTAAGAGAGTAATATATATGAGGTAGCCACAAGCATCCGGATTCATTAAGAAAGAGGATGAGGAAAAATAAATTTTCTTCAGACATTTATTTATGGATCAAACTAAAATTTAGAGCATGGTAATGAGAAATTAGACAGTTATTTAATTTCTGTCAGGCTGGATTAATAGCACTTTTCATCTTCGAGTCTGTTTTAGGAGAACTCTGTAGAATATATAGTTCATATCAATGCATGGAATATATTCAAATCTGATATAAAAAGTGGAGTTATTTCAGTTTTATAAGAGAAATAAATTCATACTTTGAGCTGAGTGATAGAGGAGAGTTAAGATTATTAAAAACTCTAATTTGGCCACCAGGACCGCTATA
Organism: Lunularia cruciata; assembly: GCA_948567375.1. Taxonomy (NCBI): domain Eukaryota; kingdom Viridiplantae; phylum Streptophyta; class Marchantiopsida; order Lunulariales; family Lunulariaceae; genus Lunularia; species Lunularia cruciata. Next base: position 12,703,673 of record OX419762.1, on the reverse strand, counting down.
CATATATTTTCTCTTTATCACGATAATGTTACATTCAATCAAGAATTACCGAATAATTTAAAATTGAAAGGGTACATCCACTGTTTATATCATGGACAAGGACTTTGTCCTTATATCAACTAAACTATACTGAATTAAAATGTTGTGAAATTGAATTAGAGGTAAAAAATCCTTCAAATGGATGATTCCATTGCAATTTGAAAAAAGTACTATTTATGCTATATGTCTGTCTATTGATGTCATAAAAGATGAAAAGTTTCTATGGTGTCCGAAACATATATTTATTTATTTGGTTGGAATTTCTATATATAAGGCTTGATCTTGCTTATATAATACATTATTTTATGTCAATTCAAACATAATTTTTATCTTAAGAGAGGCAAAGAAACACCTAGCTTTGAATAGAGTTTTTAAAATACTAAAGTAAAAACTAGTTTTGGCACTTATTTTCAACTGCAAAGTGGAAAATTCTTTGTGAGATAGTATGATACTAAGTTAAAAGGAATTTACGGCAAACCTTATGTATGTCACTATATATATATATATATTTTTTTTTTTTTCATTTATAAAGAGTAATCATTAGTTGGATGAGTAATATTAATAACGCATTGTGCTGACTAAATGTTAAGTTGAATTCAAAACTCTTGCTCAAACCACAAAAGGGATATCAATCATTAGCATTCCACATTTAATTTCTGAATTTAGGCTGTATTTTAAATTGCAAAAATTCTATAATAAATATAGCTAATCAAGCAATTTCATGTCCAACTAACTTTGATTTAAAAATCCGCTTACATTATCATTCCAATACAAATCATAGAGAGAAAATTCAATTCTATCCTTCGGGAAGAGAGATTACGAAGTAATAATTTAGAATATCATTTTAATAAGACGTTATGAATATATAATAAAGAAGATATGGGCAATGTTCTCATGAGAACTTTCCCACAATAAAAGTAAGTAAAAGTACATAGTATGGTTCCATGCAATCCATCAACTTGAAGACTTCATCATAGAGTCTAATTAGGAGCTGTATTAAAGAATGGAATTACTTTAGGGAACTCCTTTTTATAATTAATGAAAAGTCAATCCTTTATTTAAAAGACAAAACCAATGATTAATCCAGAGGCATTAACTTATGATATGAAAATAAATATGAATATTCTTCCATGATAATATAAAAAAGTGCAAACTCATACTCAATAAGCTTATTTGTATGCTTGTATGCACTCCATCTGTTAAAAAAGTTAAAGAATTATGATTTGAATAAATCTTTTTTCTTGTAATAAAAAAAGTTAGCATAACTCATTCTCAACAAGCTCAATCGTGCTTTTTATACTCGCCGCAAAGAACATGCAATTTATCTAGATGGAATGCTGAAACTTATTGAACGCCAGTGGTTTTGGATGTTGGATTAAGATTGTAGATCGTAGATTGTAAATTGAACGTATTGATTCCATTGATCACGATTTAATTCGGTACCCTCATTTCTCAAGAGACTTATATTCGTATTTTCTTCAGTACGGATCAGAATAACCATATGTATCACGTTTTGATAATTCAACTCAACCTGTCATGCTCAAACATCTTGGGACCTAAGATTAATTCCCGCATCGTGCCAAAAATCTCTATATGAGGATCAGCAGATGCATACTTTGACACATCATATTTTGGTCACTCGAGCTCTCGTCATCAGAAATTGTCAGATTGGAAGTAGGATCAACTTACAAGTCGCGCAATGCGAAGGTCGCCGAATCTACCAAACAGCTAAGTCTATCATATTCAATGATAGACTTAGCTGTGATGAATATGTGTCATACATTTACAAGAGAATGTCATCGAGAGAAAGTCTATTAAACAACAACTTGAGAATTCATTTTCTTTCGGCCTAATCCGTGGGCGGGTCTACAATGATATTTACAGGAATACAACGAGGGTGATGTAAATACCGTAAAATTTAATCCGTCGGGGTGTGTCTATATCGTATAACTACGAAATAATTCGTAGAAATACATTGGGTAATTAGCCTGGAAACTTCTGAGAAATCATAGGAGATTATACTGTCTCATGAGCTATACAGAAACTTCACAGTTCAGAGGTATGGGAAGGAACTGAGTATCGTATATATTACACATCACGTTATTATACACTCTCCGTACTCTTTTTACGAAAGCACACGTAAAACGATTTACGAAACTCCGAAGGTACCCAATTGGAACCCCTTTTGTACACTATCGAGCCAGGCTGCCCATGAATTGGAATTTGAGAATGTGAAGGGTTGAGATTGAATATGAGAATTCGAAGGTCCTCATGATCAGTAGCTGGATAAGAATTCTCTCTTTTGCTAGATTAACGATGCTCCAACCTTTTTGCTCCTTGCTGGATATGAAGTTGCAGTTGCACATGTCCGACAACGAGGCACCTTCACCAATAAAACAGAGCAAGGATCTTGGAAACGCTTTCTTAACGTAAGATATGTAGAGTACACAGGGGGCTATCGGACAACCGCTTACTAAAGGTGACATAACGACCCTACGTGGGCCGCAAATGCAGAAAAATATACAGAAAAGCAATTCTTTCTGTCATAGAACGTTGCCTTAGGGGTGTATACGGACTGAAAAACATACAGAAGCTTAAGCTGCCCGGATAAAGATACATCGTCATAGTGATTATTAATCTGTGATATGTCTTGAACGCTGACATTCTATGGACATATTTGATCACGAAATGCTAGCTGCACAAAACTGCTAGCGGTTGCCAATTTGAATGAATTCAAAATTCGTTAGTGCTTATAGGAACTCGTGAACTATTGACGCACCTCTGGAATGTTGTCGATGGATTTCAAGTCTTTTGAGTATATTACCTCGAACATGTGTTGGTTATAGAATGATCAAACTAGAATAGACTAGAAGAATCATATAATCAATACATTCATTGGAATGATTTCACTATTTCATTGTAAACTGAAGAGAGCCCGGTACTTCTACTGATTTTCCTCGCGGGTTGGCTTCATTTCTTTTTACACTTCTTTGAGATTAACATTTTCTTATACTAGGAGACTGATATTTGTCTTTAGGCGAATAGCTAACATGAAGGTCCTGATCATATTTTTCTTCAAGATGCCGTAAGAGACGTGAATCTGCAGGATGTCGTGTACATACGTAGATTCTACTGGCTACTGGAACTCCATCAACACCTTGGAATATTTCATTTTTCTAACATCATTTTACCTACTAGGTTTTTATTCTTATACGGTTTGGTGGGTCTTCTCATCTTTCTTGCTATGTTTTACGTGTCGCTCTTTTCCTCATGAAGCTTTTATCGTTTTTAATTGAAAAGAAGTTTGAAAAGGTTTTCTATGTTAACTTTCGTTCTATGTGTACACCACCGTACTGACCTTTACATGCACGACCACTATATAATGATCAAGACCGTGGACTTGCAATTCAGTCGAACTCAAAGCTTTCAGTTGATCGGTTGAGCCAGTGCTCTAGCCAGCAGTGAGCTTCAGGCGATCAATTGAGCAGGTGAACCTCCTTGGTTCTCTTATCACAAACTTCTCTTTCCTTCGTGTAGTTCTTTCCATGTTTCTCATCTTTGACTCACAGAAGCTTGTAGTAGAACTGCTACAAGTTTATCTCTTAAGGTCTACTGCTCTTCCTTCTTTCTGTGTTCTTCTCGATCAATCTCCACTTGCAATTGTGCCAGATATAGCACAGCTGTAATCTTCATATATAGCGTACATATATAGCGGTAAATATACTCCCAGAGTGCACATCAGGTCTATATACATCTCGTTCCAAGCAATTATATATCACTGTCAGGAATTCTTCTTTGTTTAGCTGTACTTCTCTTTCATATCACTGAAGCTTCATCCCCGACTCGTTAATACTCATTATTACTGATATCTGAATTATCTTTTCTATTACTAGCAAAGTGTTTACTTCACTATTACTCTGTGAGCTGCCTGTGACTGAGTGTGAGAGGTAGTTCAGTTCAGATTTGAACGCTTAATCATGGCAGCTGCTCTGAGTCAGTTCACAGCTCTTCCAGGAACTGGTTTCAACGCGATATCTTCAATTATGTGCACAAAGCAGAGAAAACTTCTCAAGGTTCAAGCCCAGGCCATGGGCCAACAGCAAACCATTTATCCGCACAACTGGGCCGGACCTGTGCGACAGGTCCGAAGTAAGGTGTGCACTGTAACTCACGGAGAAGCTATGCCTAGTCCACTTGTCTCGGTGGCCGGTATGGACACGGGGATAGCTGCTCGAATTAGTGCAATTGAAGCTGAGATAGCTCGGATGAAGTTGGAGGTTGCAATTCAAGAGGAGATTGAAACAGATGACGAGGAGATTATTTCTCAACAAGAAATAGAATCATTCTATGAGGGTCGGCGTTCTGTGGAGAGTAACGTTGATTCCGCTTTGAAGCACCCTTATGCTCATTTGAATGTAAGCGAGAGGTGGGAAGAAATTCAAGGGTCACAACATTGGAGCGGGTTGTTGGACCCCATCGATCCTGTCCTTCGGGGTGAGATGCTGCGGTACGGAGAATTTGCTCAAGCTACGTATGATGCATTTGACTATGACAGTCACTCAAAATTTTGTGGCAGCTGCAGATACAGCAAGACGCGTCTCCTTTCGCAAGTAGGACTGGATAATCGAGGATACGAAGTCACTGATTACTTGTACGGAACATGTGGTGACAACCCCCTTGCCAATTTCTTCGTAAACCAAAAGCATGAATTAGCTGGTCGCTCCAAAGACAACGAGAAAGTGTGGGATAAGGAGTCCAATTGGATGGGTTTCGTAGCAGTTGTGACAGATCCAGAAGAAATTGCACGACTTGGACGCCGGGACATAGTGGTTGTTTGGCGAGGAACGGTGACCAAGCTGGAATGGCTGGAGAATTTGAGGGATTATTTGGCTCCTAGTGGGCTTGATCAGAGGAACTCAGGGCAAGGGCCACTCAACGATCTCAAGTTGGAGGCTGGATTTCTTGCTGTTTACAAAACCAAGAACGAAAGATCACCCTACACCACAAAGAGTGCCCGACAACAAGTCTTGGAGGCCGTGAAGAGGTTGGTGCAGAAGTACGGAGAGGAGGAAAATCTTAGTATCACCGTTACCGGCCATAGTCTAGGAAGTGCATTGGCTAAGATATGCGCATATGATATGGCGGAGTCCAGAATCAATCATCGCACAAAGGTTCACTGCCACAAACACAGGGTCCCAGAACATTGGGATGATCACCATGGGGAAGGAAGCAGTGACAGTGAAGACGATGAATCTGAACCAGAAGAGGATCTTGGTGATATTCCAATCACAGTTTTCTCATATGGAGGACCCAGGGTTGGAAACGATGCATTCCGCTACCGAGTGGAGGAGCTTGGAATTCGAGTGCTCAGAGTCGTCAACGAGAACGACAGGGTCACCAAACTTCCAGGAGTACTAATCAATGAGAAGTGGCAGTTTCTTGAGAAAAATCTCAAGCCCGTTTGGAACTGGTTGGAAACTCTTCCTTGGACGTACAGTCACATCGGGATAGAATTCAAACTCAACAATCTGGACTCCCCATTTCTTAGGAGAACAAAAGACCCCTGGAATGCCCACAATTTGGAAGCATACCTCCATTTGCTTAATGGATTCCACGGGTCTGGATTGCCTTTCTCACCAGCCCTCCCAAGGGACATTGCTCTGGTGAACAAAGGGACTAATCTTCTCACTGCCAACCATTACATTCCACCAGCGTGGTGGCAACAGGCAAACAAGGGTCTTATTCGTGAGCATGGCCGTTGGGTAGTTCGCAGTCGAGACCCTCAAGATTATCCTGAGTACCACTTGGACGATTTAGTTGACTTGACTAGTCAGTCTCAGCTTCAGTAGAAGCCGATCCTAAACTACTTATCAGTATTTGTGTTGGAGTTCTAGCATGCACTCCCCAGATATCACACCACTCCTTGTAGGTTTTGCCACAATAGACAAAGGTACAAATGTTCCATGATTTCTCAGGCTCAAGTCTTTCTTCGTGCGAGAGCACTGGAACAATAACTATCCAACCAATGTTTTCAAGGAGACAAGACCAGAATTTGGAATATCTGCCTCATTCCAAGACGACATATAACAATACTCTAGTTCCTCATTGCTGTAGAACACAACTTTCTGAGGTGCCGGAAACTCGTGGAGGAATTGAATCATGACAACAAATTCGCATGTGGATAAAATCAAGCATCAGCTGAGCTTTACTATGATCTACGTACACGTGAGTGGAATTGTTTGTCTCTAAGCACCGGTAGGGCCATACGTCTTGAAGACTGTCAGCGTGGAAGGTGAAGGTGAACATAGGATGTCTGTACCTCTAGGAGAAGTAAACTACTGAATAAAGTGCTCAATATGTCAATGAGCTCTTACACAAATTAGAAATTTACGCCAAGTTCTTTATAATTCGGAATTAAACATTGGGACATGTATTCCGCATGGGCATTTGGTCTAGTGGTATGATTCTTGCTTTGGGTGCAAGAGGCCGCGAGTTCGATTCTCGCAATGCCCCATTACCTTGATGATTTTAAGGCATCTGCCCGAGAGGGAATTTCCTGATGTGATAATTTGCATGGTTTGGTTACAGGGACTTGGGGCACAGGAAGAATTGCTGTTGATTGGGATAGGATCACATACCTCACGAGTAATTATGTACAATAGCACGGATTATAGTACGGAATACAGTGGCGATCTTTGTCACTCTTTGACTTAAATTGAAAAGGGCTATCGCGTAGAATAACAAGAAGGAAGGTTGAAAGTGCTGGTCTTTCTCACTCTTGGCTTATAGTGAAAAGGATGGACCGCCTAAACAAGATTTCTGGTATAGACTCTATTGGGGTCTAACCCCATTTTACCTTTGTGGTCTCTACCTTGTACGGTTTGATGGGGGTCTTTCCCCTTACTTGTTTTCTATGCGGTTGCTCTTGTTTCTAAATAAAAAGAAGTTATTATAATATTTTACATGGTTCGGTTTCAGGACTTGGGAGCACATGAAAGACTTGTCGTTGACTGGGATAGGGTCACATACCTCACGAGTAATTATGTACAATAGCACGGATTATAGTACGGAGTACAGTCCGTTGAAAGTGGCCATCATTGTCACTCTCGACTTAAAGTGGAAAGGGTGTAGAATAACAAGAACGATGGTTGAAAGTGGTTGGCTTTCTCATTCTCGGTTTACGGTGAAAAAGGTGACCGCGTAAAGACAAGAAGGATGGGAAGACCCCTCAACCCGTTATAAGATGAGACATAAGAGGTAAAGTGGCGCTAAATTTCAATAGTATCGGAATGAGAACTCTCAGCTTATTTCCGAAGAAGAATAAACAAAGAAGGGCGCTTATTCCCAATAGGATTGATATGAGGGGGTGTCTGATATAAATTGGGAGTTTCAGAAATAGATTTCATGGATGTGTCAGGCAACTTCATAATTATTTTCAGTGCACTATGTAATCGAGTAAAAGGCGACCCCGTAGGACAAATGAAGGATGGGAAGACCCCATCAAGCCTTACAAGGGAGAGACAAAAAAGGTAACATGAGGCTAAGCCCCAATAGAGTCTATATGAGAAATCTGCCATACCGCACCTAAGATATCCGAGCTATGCAAGTGGTGCGGTCTACACACAAATGGAGCCTCCGAATAAATATCATCTAATGTGATTGCTACTCTCCTATGGATTGCACCAGCCACTACCCTCTATAGAGCAATGGATTGTAACACCCATTTGTGCATGTGTGTGGTATTGTGATATTTAGCTTGGTATTACAAGTACTTAAGAGATATTATTTATATAGAGATAAAGGATGGTTCTATATTAGTCATGGTTAGCTAGAGTTAGTCATAGCTAAGATAGATGGGACCTTACTTTAGAGGAAGTAGAAAAGATGAGCACCACTATTTTGGATTTTAGTCTGTTGACTTGGTATTATTCCTAGGTGTTTGGCTTTGAGGAAAGAGTTGAGAACTCTTGGGCCCGCAAGCCTTTTTGTTTTGGATTCTTCTTTAGTCCAAGGATAGCCCATGTGAAGAAATCCTTGACTGAGTGGTTGGGTCAAGATAAGACCACATGCTTAGGGGAATATGCCCATGTGAATGGATATTCCTTTCTACTTTTTGACTTTACTTGACTTTTAGTCTAGTAACTTGAGTTACTATGGTAATTAGTAACTTTGGTACGTAACTATTTCACAAGTATATATACAAGGAGTGAGGAGGTACTCATCATCCTTTCATTTGCAACTATCTCTCTCTCATTGAGTTCTCTAGTGAGCAATGTCTTGAGCCTTGGAGTGTTAGCCTTGGAGGAGTATGATGGAGTTCGGGTTCCTTGCCTTCTTAGTCCATGGTGCGCTACCATAATAGCCATCAGAGGTTCATCCTGAGTGAGAGACAGGTCGGCTCACAGGACACATGCTGTCTAAAATATGCTACAAAATATGAGAGTGAGAGTGGTACCCCTTGATGCCTAACATGATAAGCTCTCGCGCACTCCTTGACAAATGTGTCAAATGCCGTGTCCATCGCTCCATATAACTTCAAGGCTAGAGGAACAAAGAGGTGACCTCGTTGCATGCCCCTATACTTGGAGACCTTGCGACTTATTGCTGCACTCGCCGCCCATTCCGAGGGATGGGTAATCACTCCCTCCGAAACTATATCTCGTGTAGGGTCTATAACCACAACATCAGCTACTATCACTTGATCATCTCGGACCAAATATAAGTCTGCCCTGACATGTATCGTCTGCAAAGCATACAAATGCTCCCTCCAAGCCAAGTATCCACTCTCTTGAGCCATAGCAAACACTATGTCCCTAATGGCATCATGTGTAGCTATCCTTTGTCCTCCAAAAGGACACCATGTCATGTGGACCGCTCTTGCATCTAGTGTAGAACCACACTCACAAGTGAGTAATGAAGATGCAGATGGGTGGACCAAACCTAGGCAAAACCTCATCATTATAGAGAAAGTAGCTAGTGCGAGTTGGAATACCCTAATGCATGGTCGAGCTAGGATCCAAGAGCCTGCACCCTTGCCGGAGCAAGAGCAAAGACTTGCTCTAGTAGCCTGAGGAATGGAAGAGTCGACTAAGAGAGAATGTAGCATATGCTCACACTATCGCTACATCAAGGAAGACTGTAAACCTCTAGTCCAATTTGATGATAGTGAAGCAAAAGGTGGAAAATCCTCTCGTGCTCATGGGGATAGACTATCTCTCATCTGCCGCAATAATACCTGGAGAGAAAAGGATCCTCCCTCCACCTTTGTCGCATAAGTCTCCAAAACCGGCCTATCAACAACCACAAAACGAGAGGAAAGTAAGGGTGCCGAGAGAGCCCAAGTACCCAAAAATGCTATAGGTACTGTCTCCTCCATAGATAGCAAGCCAACCCCACCACATGAGATCCACAGAGTCGTCTGTCTATGTGCCAAATCCCTTGTCACACACTCAAAAGTCATTGGTCCAATAATATCACCAAAGACTCCCATAATCCTCCTATCAAATGCTCTCAAACGTGAAAGGAAGGACGATGAGGGAGGAATTGTGCAGATGAGGTAGGATGGTCAACGAGCAATACTGGAGGAGAGTATACCAAATGACACCTACGGATCTCCTAGTAATGGAAGGTCATCCACATGGAGAACATCCTCTACAAGGGCAATGTCTAAAAAGCGTGTGACAAAATCCTCCAATCCTATTGGTACTCTAAGAACACAAAGTCCATCTGTGGATGTGATACATCCCTCTGGAAGCTCAAGGTGGGAAGGGATACCTAAAAGGGACCATGCGCTACACTTTGACACCTTGACTCTCAAGCCTACAAGATGTAGCTCAGTAGTCAAGTAGTCAAAGGCCTGCTTAATCTGATCTGCAGGGCCTATGATGTATGTATCATCTGCCAAGGAGTGAAATACACAACCTAGCATGGCCAAAGTAGTAGATATGAGAGCTCTAAAGTGAGCCATGGCAAATAACGGCCTCCCCAAAGGATCTCCCTTACGTGTACTAACAGCTGACTCCAAGATGGTGACTCCCTCTTGTGAACCACCATGCTGGTAGTAAAGAGAAGCAGGAGAGCCATAAAAAGACTGCACAAAAGGAATGAGACTCACCAAGGATCCACCAACCTCCCTAAGCTCTCTAAAGATAGATGCACGTGAGACACTATTAAAAGATTTCTCAACATCCACCTATAGGACGACCCACTCCGGATGGATATCTAGGAGTGCTCTAATGCTTAAAGATATAGCCTCATATACTCCAGTTGTAGCTACTCCAAACGAATGTGGACTGAGGTGCTATCAAAAGTGAGAATGATGTTGAAGGACAATGGTATGACTGACCAAACGCAAAAAGATCTTTCCAATAGTAATCGGTCTAATGCCCTCAGTGTCCTTCTCCATTGCAAGAAGTTGACTAGCACCTAACACCTGACTAATAGACATAGGAATGTCTCCTCTCGCTACTACTGCAACCACTTGAAACAACTCAGAAAAAACCACTAGAAGGATCATTTGCCTGGAAGCAATCTCTAAAGTGCTCATAAACCATCCTTGACAAGCCTCTTGAGGAAAGGCAAGGGGCAGTGCATAATACTTGTGCAAATAACGACCTATCAAGGCATAAAGGCTGCTCAGGCTGATATTCTAAGACCTCTAGTGGTAGTCCCTCTACTGCTATAGGATGTAGTGAGCATAGGGAAAAGATAGTCTCATCAGTAGGACTCACCATAGACAAAGGGTGTAGCGCTTGTGCTGCTCTACTAAACTCTCCCGCTTGACTCAATATCCTACACCGTCATATTCAAGTGGACTCTGTGGTATCCTATGGTGACGCCTATCTCCTAAATTGTGTAGCCCTAACAAAAGCCTCCTAAAGGGCCACCCAATCTCCCACTTAGAATCGATGAAATCTAGCAGCCACCTCTCTATGCCCCGCACGTCCCTCTCTAGCATAGCAAATACACCATCAAGGGAGTAAGAGGAATAAGAACTATGCTAACTTGTCCAAGGGATCACATGCCAAATGATCAAGTGGTAGGCAAAAAGCCTATCTAACCTCATCATGGAGTGGGTGGGGTAGCCTATGGAATAGACGTGGACATGGAAAACTAGTCTTAAATAACCCTAAAATGTAACCCGCATGTAATACCACAAGCTAGCCATATGATCTCGATGTGAAATTTGGTTTGGTAACATCTAGAATGATGTTATACATGATGGTCTAAATAGATCAGATAGAAGTATCATCAAAAGAGTACTTCTACTAGTAGAGCAAAAACCAAAATAGACTTGAGAACCTTAGAACCAATAGCTAGACATATGATTTAAAGGTGAGAATTGGTTTGGTAACATCTGGAAGGATGTTACACATGATGAACTAAACAGATCAGAAAGAGGTATCACCAAAAGTGGACTTCTACTAATAGAGTAGGAACCAAAATATGCCTGAAATCTTTGAAGGCAATTTCGGAGGCCTAAACGGATGAATTAGGCCTCAAAAATATGTAGATTCCCCCCCAACATAAGAAAGGCTGGCCTTCCCTACCCCTGGTTTGTCTTGTCAAGAGCTTTCCAGTGGTACCTTACTCACGTGATTCTGAGACTCCTACAAGAAGATTCCTTAAAAGATTCCCACTGGTCAAAGCTTGTTTGACCAACTAGATAGGACCTAGATTGACATGTCACCCATCCAAGTAAGTAATCCAAGGGTGGAGCTTGATGACATGTTACCTATCTGTGTGCCTAATCCTATGGTGGAGCTTCCTTGGAGGAGATCTTTTTTGTCTATATAATAAAGTGAAGGTGGTCCTTTGGGGCACCAAATGTTGAGTGTTTAATTTATGTTTCTCTCTCTTCTCTTGTCCTCGGAGTATTACCATGGTATCAGAGCGAGTGTCTTAGTCCAAGAGAGTGGATCACCCCTTTTGGAAGAGCACAAACTACTTAAACTGAGTAATTTGAGGGGGAGAACATAAAGTAGTTGCTAGACTTAGGAAGGACTTTAGAGAGTGGACGGGATGGATGCACCGGGAGGAAAATTTCCCACACCTAGCTTTCCATTCCCAAATCCATTCCACATCAAGGTTATGTACATCCAGCGTGAGCAAATGAGGGTATCGTTAGTTTATCACTTTGGCATAGAATTCATGGATAGGGTGATGAACTTAGCAAACCTGGTGATTCTACCTACGGTGATATATGACAGAGAGTGGAATTTGAAAATCTACATTCTATTATGATAATATGGATGTGAATGTCCCAAATCCTCTCCCTTTCAACACTCAAGTAGAAATCCGTTATGTAGTGAGACTGAAAGTGATGTTTAGAGATTTTGTGGTTAGGAATTTTGGCGATGAGTATTGTCAACGAGTGATAGCTTCTAAGGTCCCAATGGTAGTTCCGATAGTTTGCACGCCTTCTAGAGTGATCATATTGACTCTGTATTGAAGTAGATATTAGCAATTGAGTGTTGCAGGAACCATGGATCCGCAATTCCAAGAGTTGGTGCAAGGAATACAAGGGATGTTGAATGAATTTCAAACGATTAAGATGACCATGAAGACATTACAAAGTCAAGTGCAAATCATCAAGAATGATCAAGCCATGCAAGAAGAAGAGCTGTCTCAAAACCCAATACCTACGACTGAAGTACTTGGAGGGACAACTGTGCCTATGAACCCTATCAATGATGAAGCCACATTGCTACTCCAGATGAAGAAGACCTGCAACATTGAGCCTTACAAGGGGCAGCATATGATAGGAGTAGTGGAAAATTGGATCTCAAGAATGAATTGATATTTCCAATTGTTCTCAATAAAGATCACGGAGCATGCTGCAGGCGTGTTTGCATGTAGGTACTTGATTGATAAAGACCTCACATGGTATGATGTTTGGGAATGATCCATGTTGGCAAAGAGAAGGGAGGTCATGTGGACAATAATGCAAGAAGGGTTGCTGCAATCGGTGGATTTTGTGCAGATTGCTCAAACCCGACTATGGGGATTGAGATAGAAGAATAGCGTACAAGAGTATGTAGAGGCATTTTTGGATCTACAAGTCGTAGTAACCGACATGAGTCCATCAGAAGCTCTTGAAAATTTCAAACGAGGGTAAAAGGAGCGGACTCGCCAAGAAGTTCTTGCAAAATTCTTGCACGGTATTTGAAGCCATTGCTTGTGCACAAAGAATAGCAGCAACATTGGGTGGAGGTGAAGGAGTAGTTCCACCTCAACATTATTGGGCAGAAATGCCACCCATGGGTGGACGAGTACCAATGGAATTGGGCAACCTTTAATTTCAAGATCAAGGAACATGACCGCTTCAAGGGGAGCATGGACAGGTAGAAGAACAAAGAGATGGAGTCCCACGAGGAGAAGGAACTTGAGGGGAAGAACACTGTTGTTACAATTGTGGCCATATTGGGCACATATTGACCAATTGATGCACTCGTTTACCTAGAGGCCCTTGGCCTTCGTACAGGTGATCTTTGAACAACATGGAGAGGTGCATTGAAGGGGAGGAGGTGGAAATCACTTCAGAAAACAAAGATCACCAATAAATGTACCTCACGGCCTTACTGGCTCAATAAGGAAGAAGAGAAGCAAAGGAAGGAAGAAGACTAATGTGAAAAGATCCCAAAAGGTAACCTCATAATTGATTGTTGTGAATGGAGTCCTAGAAGTGGGACAATCAAGTGAGAGTATTAATCAATCCGGGAGCAATAGAGAATTTTTTAGCTCGCTCTATTGCAATAAGATTGGGAATGGATCTAGAGAAAGATAGGAGTGAAAAAGTAGAGTTGCCTAACGGGCAAACAAAGAGGATTGAATCATCACCTAGATGGGTAACACTCTCTATAGGAGATTGTTACCCATCTAGGAAGCAATTGAGTGGTGAGTGATACAATTAGCTTGTTATGATGCAATCTTAGATCATTGATAGAGCATTACAACCCTATGGTAGATTAGAGGAAGAAAGTAGTGAGAACCCACCAATGGTCAATCATTAGGGTTAAAGAAAAATCACCCAAGCAGGATCTGCCTCTATATGTCATAGGGACAGCAACTATCTATAAGACCGATAGATGTTTCATGGGTCTAATAAGAGAAGTCTAGAATGCACAACTCGATGAACACGTTCCTTCAGAAATTGAAGGATGTGGTGGATGAATTTCAATATGTCTTTCTCGATGATCTACCCTCAAGATTACCACCAAAAAGGAGAGTAGATCATAAAATTGAGACACTCCCGAGGAAGACACCTCCTTGTAAGGCCCCATATTGCCTATCACCTCATGAGTTGGAGGAGTGTAAGACTCAAATTGAGGAGATACTACAGAAGAGGTTCATCCAACCTAGCATATTACCATATGGAGCTCCTATCTTGTTTGTGAAGAAGAAGGATGGTACAATGCGCATGTGCATTGACTATTGAGGTCTCAATCAACAAACAATGAAGAACAAATACCCCTTACCCCGCATGGATGACTTGTTTGATCAACTCCATGGAGCAAGATACTTCACCAAATTGGACTTGCAGAGGGTTACAATCAAATCCAAATCATAGAAGAGGATGTGTACAAAACTGCCTTTTGAACCAGGTATGGCCACTTTGACATCTTGTGATGCCTTTTGGCCTCACCAATGCACCTGCCACTTTCACGAGTCTAATGAATGACATATTTCGTCCATACTTGGATAAGTATGTTATTGTCTTCTTGGATGATATCTTACTGTATAGTAGCACAATGATAGAACACAAACAACATCTACGAGAAGTCTTCCAGATTCTAAGATAGAATAGATTGTATGCCAAAATCTCAAAGTGGGAGTTTGGCAAGTCTGAAGTAGACTACTTGGGGCAAAGAGTAAGTGTAGAGGGTATTCAAGTATTGACAAATAAAATAGAGGTCATTCAAAAATGGCATGCCCTAGAAGATCAGACTCAACTCAAAAGCTTCTTGGGGTTGATGGGATTCTATCGTAGATTTGTCAAGGACTTCTCCAAGGTTGCACAACCTTTAATTGCACTACTTGGCAAGGGGAAGAAATGGACATGGGGAACCGCACAAGAGTTGGCCTTTCAAGAATTGAAAGCTACCTTGCTACATGCACCAATCTTGAAGTGGTATGACCCAACACGACCAATCAAGTTGGCTATAAATGCATCAGGCGTAGCAATAGGAGCAATCCTACAACAAGAGTGGCATGGTGGATGGCATCCAATTGCATATTTCTCTTGAAAGTTGTTACCGGCAGAGTGCAACTACCACACCACAAAATGAGAAGAGCTGGCCATTGTTATGGCGACCAAGCATTGGAAGCACTATTTGGGCAAGAAGGCATTTGTAGTAGAGATAGACCATAAACCTCTAGTCTACCTTGAGATGCAAAAGGATCTATCTCGTCGCCAGATTCAATGGGCAGAGTGGTGACAATGCTTCAACATGTCAATCACCTATGTGGAAGGTAGAAGCAACTTGCAGATGCATTCATCCGTATGCCAATGGCAAACAACTTGGTGGTAGAGGTTAAGATTAACCCTAAATTCTGGCCAGAGATTTTGGCTACTACAAAAATGGATCCACAGATTGTAGAAGCGCAATCATCGAAAGGCATCACCAGCACCCAAGGACTCACCTTTCGTGATGAAAAATTATGCATCCCAAATTTCCCAAATTTATGCACCACCATTCTAGTGGAATGTCATGATTTGGCCGTTGCAGGTCATGTCGGAGTGGACAAGACCTTGGATGCAGTCCAATGCTATTATTATTGGGCCAAGATGAGCAACGACTTGATGGGCTACGTGCACAACTGCCTACTTTGTCAACAAAACAAAGCCTCTAATCAAGCTCATGCAAGGCTACTTCAACCTCTCCCATGCCTATCCAACGTTGGGAACAAGTGAGTATGGATCTTGTCTGTGAATTACCCAAGACCACCTAAGGGTTTGACTCCATAGCGGTCTTTGTGGACCGGCTTAGCAAAATGATTCATGTACGCCCTACCACCAAGGATGTGACCGCTCCACAACTAGCTCAATTATACTTAGATGCAGTCTTCTCTCACCATAACCTGTCTAGAGTACTTATCACCGATATAGGCACTCAATTCACTAGTTTGTTTTGGCAAACACTCTTTGGTTTCTTCAAAACCAAGTTGGCCATGTCTACAACTTACCACCCACAAACAACTGTCCAAACAGAGCGGGCTAATCGCACAATTGAAGACATGTTATGCGGCTTCACCTTAGAAGAGCAAGAGAGGTGGGACACTCTACTCTCATTTGTGGAATTCACTTACAACAATTCAGTGAATGCATCCACCCAAGTCACTCCATTCTTCCTCATGTATGGTGAGCATCCCTTCACACCTTCTAGCTTGATGAAGATCCGTCCAGTGACTACCAAGGTTGATGCAATCAACACATTTGTTTCTAGAATCCAACACGGTGTGGAGAGCGCCAAGCACAGATTACAGATTGCACAAAATCGACAAAAGCAAAATGCGGATGCACACCGTAGGTACATGGAGTTCAATGTTGGGGATCAAGTGTGACTATCAACAACCAACCTCACATTAATGGACCTTGTAAGCTTGGACCTTGTTTTATTGGGCCTTTCTCGATTCTTTGTTGTGTCGGCGCTGTGGCCTATCACCTTGAACTACCACCACACATGAAGATCCATCCAATGTTCCATGTTTCCCTACTATGCAGATATGCTCCCCGATCAGGCCAGGGTCATTCCACACAAGATATTTGACCTTATCCAACACTCATTGATGGCATAGAAGAATATGAAGTGGAGCGTATTCTCCAAAATTGCATACATAGTACTCGCCATCTATGGGTGGACTATCTCATAAATTGGAAAGGTTACCCCCTCTATGAAGCAACATGGGAGCTTGCTGCCAATTTGACACATGCACCAGTGTTGGTGCAAGCATTTGAGCAACAATTGCACAACAAGGACGTTGCATCTTAAAAGGAGGGAGGTTTGTAATACCACAAGCTAGCCATATGATCTAGATGTGAAATTTGGTTTGGTGACATCTAGAATGATGTTATACATGATGGTTAAAATAGATCAGATAGAAGTATCACCAAAAGAGTACTTCTACTAAAAGAGCAGAAACCAAAATAAACTTGAGAACCTTAGAACCAATAGCTAGACATATGATTTCAAGGTGAGAATTGGTTTGGTGACATCTAGAAGGATGTTACACATAATGGACTAAACAGATCAGAAAGAGGTATCACCAAAAGAGGACTTCTACTAATAGAGTAGGAACCAAAATATGCCTGAAATCTTTAAAGGAAATTTTGGAGGCCTAAATGGATGAATTAGACCTAAAAAATGTGCAAATTCCCCTCCTAATGGATAAAAGGCTGGCCTTCCCTCCTCCTTGGTTTGTCTTGTTGAGAGCTTTCCAATGGTACCTTACGTGATTCTGAGACTCCTACAAGAAGATTCCCTAAAAGATTTCCTCTGGTCAAAGCTTGTTTGACCAACTAGATAGGACCTAGATTGAAATGTCACCCATCCAAGTAAGTAATCCAAGGGTGGAGCTTGATGACATGTCACCTATCTGTGTGCCTAATCCTATGGTGGAGCTTCCTTGGAGGAGATCTTTTTTGTCTATATAATAAAGAGAAGGTGCTCCTTTGGGGCACCAAATGTTGAGTGTTTAATTTATGTTTCTCTCTCTTCTCTTGTCCTTGGAGTATTACACCGCCTGAGAAGCTAATTACTCCCACAACTAGATTGGTATCCCTAGAACAATCAGCAAAGGGATAAAAGAAGCATGGGTAATCTTGAGTGTCACTGCTATTGATGTGGTTGCTTCTCTCAAATGGGCATCCCAAGTGGTCTAATCATAGTCCTTGTGCATCCTTCCCACATGGGTCTTTACCCCTTGCAAGGTAAATTGTTGGTGACATACCGGACATGGTGTATCCCGAGTCACTCTAGGCAACCCCACATGGGAAGGTGTAGCTATGGCTAGCACAAAAATAATGATAGTAACACATGATCCTCATCTCCATATCTCCCAATATCTACAAAACCACAACCCCTCACATCCCAACTCACATAAGAAAACAATCTCTCCAAACCCTGAAATCTATAAACTCTCATAACTTTCAATTTCCATCTCCAAAATTTTCAAACTAATTTCCCATGGAACTTAATCATGAAAACCAAGAGATTGGAAATGAAAATTCCAGACCCATCACTCTCAATGTGTAATGATCACTCTAAACCCTAAAAAAAGCTAAAAATCCTCATAACTTTTTACTCCATTCTCCATAGTTTTCAACCTAGATACCAATGGAACTGAAATTGAAAAACAAAGAGAATAGACTATTCACTCAAGTGCTATATGCTATAGAGCCCTCAGGAATTATAGATGTCTTCTCACATCACTCTCTCTCTTCTCCCGTCTCCACACTCTCCCGGACGGCACACAACTCAAACTGGAATGAAATTGTAATTGAGCTAATAACTGAACCTATAAAGCGCAAGAAGGGCCAATCAGGGTAAGTTGCATTCATTTATAAACATGAGGTATGCCCATATGAATGTTAGGTGTGTCAAAATGAAATAAATGGTAGTCAAAATAGCAACATGAATAACATTTTGGAATGCCACGCTTTGGATGATGACACATATGAATATATTTGAAAGAGGGCTTTGGATGATGATGCATATGAATATATTTGAAAGAGGGTTTTGGCACATATCTCCTCCATGCCTTCCCCTTGCAACTCTTCTTGAACTGGATCTCCCACTATGGGTACTAATAAGTGGCAACAAGCAAGGTTTTGAATTGTGGTGGTGTTTTTATGAGTAGATTAGAATGTTGCAAGGGAGATTGAGAGTTATGGAGAACTATAGACCACCACCATTGGGAACCAAGATACTGATTGAGGTCAAGAAATTCCACTCCAAAAGTGCATAGAAATTTGGTAATGAGAGATCCGGTAGCATTTTAGACTCACCATCGGAATCAGAACCCTTGACAGGGCAATTCAACAAAATGTTGAGGATGGCATGTTCTATTGCTAGCAAAGAAAAGGTGGACAAATGTTTCTGGATGGTAATCCACCACTATGGCCATATCCTAGGTTATTTGGAAGACCCAAAAACATTTTGCATAGATCCATGGTGGTAATTGCAAGAAGCCAGTTCAGAAGAGCATCACTTTTAGTTTCATGGCCATATTTTTGGTTCAGGAGGGGCAATGATTTCTTACTTCTTGTATAGGTGACCAATTGTATAAGAAATGGTTGAGGTATGAAATCTTACAAAGAAGCGAGGAGTTGAAAAATAAGTTGTATGGAGAAGGACTCGCTAAGAAAGAATATGGCAAGGATTGGAGAACCATAGATGTTAAATTGAACAGAATGTGTCCACATTTTTCAAGATTGAAAGCTATATTTGGGAATTGGGCAAACATTACGCCACTAGCTATGGTAAGTTTAGGGGATTAAATCCTCCTTCATGGAAAGGTCTTGCAATGGAACACGGTCAGGAGTGGGATGAACCCACATTGATAAGCACTCAATTTCCTTATCCTCTAGAGGCAGTGCTTCTAGATTCATGCCCTCAATTTGTCACAATACCCAAGGGTTCATGGAGGGATTGGAAAATGGAATAGGAGCAAGCACACAAGGGGAGTCACCTTTTGTTGCACCACCTTGAGCAAAGGAGTCACTTGTTGTTGCACCACCTCCACTAGTCTTGATTAGGAATGGGTCGGAGGGAGTTTTCAAGGATAAGGAAGGAGAGAGTGTCCCAAAGAGGACAAAAAAAGTGTAGAAGCAACAAAAGGGGGATCTAGAATGTCACCAACTGTGTCTTTCTCTCATGATTTTATAAAGATCACAATGCTAAAAAGGCAGACAATATAGAATTGAGGGAGAGGTTACAACTTGCTGAACTAGAAACCACTAATATGAGGAAAAGAGAGAAGAAGCAGATAAAAATAGAAATTGAGCATTTCAAATTAGAGGTAGAGAAAATGAAGGTAGAAATTGAAAAGAAACTAAGTAATGATTGGAGGAAAGCTAGAGCAGAAAACTGCTGGTTCAAGGAGATTGCTTTAGAATCCAAGAACATTCACAAAATCAAGATACCTCTCTTAAGAGGAGAAAATTCTCCAAAGGAAATAAGAAAATATTTCAAAGTTCTTGCTCAAGTTGATAAGCCTTGTGTTACCTCTATTTTACACAAGCCAAAAGATTCTCTACCCAACCATATTGCTCTAATGAAAATGAAAATACCATTGCATCCACTTCCATGTTATAATGTAATATGCAATTGTTTTTAAATAAAGTTGGTGTGTTTTCCATTGTGTAATCTTTGATGTAATATAATTTATAAGTGCTTGAGATAAATCCTTTTTTTTTCAAAATCTCCTTTTTGAAGTGCCAAGCTACTATTGATGAGCTGAAACCCATGCAAAGTAGGCATCCAGCAAACCTGAAAGCCACACGTTGGTGCCTATAGATGCTTGATACCCATCAGGTGCTAGACAATGAAAGTGCTTGATGGCTAGCTCAGCCAACCAAAAAGGAAGGTGCCCAATATTGTTGGTGCTTGATGATGCTCAATGACACTCATCAATTATTGTTGGTGCCTAATGGTGCACTACGTTGTTGTTGGCATCTAATGGCACCCAATGGCACTAGTAGATTTACTTTTCAAAAGATGCTCATTTTCACATGATCAAAATATTTACATTCACACATGAGGAGCACAAAGTGTGAGAATGAAGTAAAAAGAGAGTATATATACATATAAAATAAGGTACATATGAAATGACATATACCTATCAATATATGGAGAGCTAGTCATGTGGATCTCAAGTTGGAATTAAAGAACCTAAGGTGGAGTTGATGCAACATGAAGTCTATGTGCAATACCATCCTCAAGTCTACTTTGCTATATGTTGCATGAAATCCTAAAAGTGCTCAATGACCACCATAGAGTCCAGTTGGGTACAATACCATCCTCAAGTCTACTTTGCTATATGTTATGTGGAATCCGTAAAGTGCTCAATAACCACCATAGAGTCCACTTGCTCTCATCCAAGGATCTGCTCTTAATAGAGGCAGCTAGAAGGTCACAAAGATCAAAATTGTAAGAACTCAATCTATTAAAAGTCCACTCCTCCTCATCCCAAATAACAGTAGGGTGGTTTGTACCACCCATTTTTGCATATATGTGTTATTGTGATATTTTATTTTGGTATTACAAGTACTTGAGAGATATTACTTAAATAGAGATAAAGGATGGTTCTACATTAGTGGTGCTCATCTTTTCCACTTCCTCTACAGTAAGGTCCCCACTATCTTAGCTATGACTAACTTTAGCTAATCATGACTAATGTAGACCTATCGTTTATCTCTATATAAATAATATCTCTCAAGTATTTGTAATACCAAGCTAAATATCACAATACCACACACATGCACAAATAGGTGTTACATTTACCCCTGGACTACATTTTCACTTTGTCCTCAAAGTGGAGATCTCTCTACCTTCTATACTACATCTTCAACTTATCATCATTAATCCTATCAAAGTGTCTTTCTCCCAACTCCTTGAGATCATAGGTATAATTTCCCCACACCTTCTCCACCACTATGAAAGGTCCAAAAGTACTATGACAAAAAATATCAAACATCTTGTGGCATGTTGGGCCACCACCATTGGCACTAGAGGGTACCCAAGGTCTTGTCCACACCCATGTGACCAACAATTGGTAAGTCATGGGCTTCTTGGAGGTGCACAAGTCAGAGATCATCCTTTGGCTTGAACATATATATGGTGCTCATGGAATAGAAGACCTTCCTTAATGTACTCCTTGTCACATGTTGCAAAACAATCTTAAACCATCTAGAAGAAGGGATCTTGTTGTAGAGTTGTCCTAAAATTCATTTGGACTTTGGAGTTGACTGACACCGTTGTAATTACCACCATGATGAGAGGAAGAGACTTCAAATCAGGTCATTGTGATAGTGTATCAAGGATAACATAGAACCAATTAGGTTTGTACTCAAGTTTGATATAAAAAATTGGAGTTGTTCCTCCCATTGATGATGTTGACTTTTCATGTGTGTCAAATGTAATATTTGCAACAAGGGTTTGTGATTGGCTTGCATAATCACCTATTTTCCTCTCCATACCTTGGTGGCATATACCATTGCTAGTTGTTCTTGATCTCAAGCAAAGGAATTCATTTTTGTTGTACTTAGTCAATAAGACACAAAGGCAATGGGATGTAACCCATCTAGGAATTCTTGCTGCAACTCGGCTCCAATCACAAAGTTAGAAGCATCAAAATCAACCACACAAGGTAGTTGAGGATCATATGGTTGAAGGATGGTCTTGAAGACACCATACGTATCGGCTTTTGGAATGCTTCTTTGTGCTTGGTGGTCCACTAAAAGCTTGAGTTTTCCCCAAGAGGTTGGTCAATGGTGCAACCACATGAGCATAGTCATGGATGAACCATCGGTAGAAATTGGCCAATCCATTAAGTGCCCATAATTTTGTGGCATCCTTTGGAATAAGGTAATCAATAATGGCTTTGATTTTCTCCTCTTCAATCTTGATTCCTTTGATGAAATCTTGTGACCCAAGAAGGTAACGTCCTTCTTCCAAAAGGCACACTTCTTGCAGTAAAGCTTCCACTACAATACTTCTCTTAGGACTTCTTGCAAGTGATTTGCATGTTCTACCTATAGATTAGAATATCATCCAAGAACACCACCATGTATCAATCCAATAGCCCGTTCAACATCCAATGTGTTTGATCTGTAACATCCATTTGTGCATGTGTGTGGTATTGTGATGTTTAGCTTAGTTTAGCTTTAGACAAATACTTGAGAGATATTATTTATATAGAGATAAAGAATGGTTCTACATTATTCATGATTAGCTAAAGTTAGTCATAGGTAAGATAGTGGAGACCTTACTTTAGAAGAAGTGGAAAAGATGATCATCACTATTTTGGATTCTAGTGTATTGACTTTGTATTGTTCCTAGGTGTTTGGCTTTGAGGAAAGAGTTGAGAACTCTAGGGCCTGCATGCCTTTTTGTTTTGGATTCTTCTATAGTCCAAGGATAGCCCATGTAAAAGAATGCTTGACTTAGTGGTTGGGTCAAGATAAGATCACATGTTTAGTGGAATATGCCCATGTGGATGGATATTCCTTTATACTTTTTGACTTTACTTGACTTTTAGCCTAGTAACTTGAATTAATATGGTAAATAGTAACTTTAATGTGTAACTATTTCACAAGTATATAAACAAGAGGTGAGGAGTTACTCATCATCCTTTCAACTATTTCATTGAGTTCTCTAGTGAGTAATGTCTTAAGCCTTGGAGTGTTAGTCTTGGAGGAGTATAATGGAGTTGGGGTTCCTTGCCTTCTAGTCCATGGTGCACTACCATAATAGGTATTAGAGGTTCATCCTAAGTGAGAGACAAGAAGGCTCACATTTTTGGACCTCAAGACCTCTCTAGAAAGCAAAATAATGTTCCACAAACAATTCTATATTAGATAGAAGGAGGCTATGAGAGCTCACTTGGAAGGAACTTAGGGGAGGAGAGAGCTAAACTTATGTTAGAGAACTTGGACCCATTTTTATACCATGTATTTCATTATGATGTCTTTGAGGTGATTTTGTATATCTTGTACACACCAGAGAATTTGGAGAGATTATGTGAGGTGGATTGCAGATTTTAGAGATTAAGGTGAGTTTGGGCAAAATCTCAAGTTTGATATTTAAGCTTGAAATTTCTTCACATGATAGTTTGAGTTATTCTTCAGCTAGCACACTTGAATTTATTGTGAGAGCTACTATGCGTATTGAGCTAGAATTTTTGAAAGTTGATAGGGTAAACTGCTCCTACAATTACATGCTCTCTGGAAAATTGTACAGAGTCTTCCATTTCTTCAATTTTTAGTGGATTTTCCAAAAACATCCAAGAAAATTGAGTGCATTACATCCTACCTTTTGACACAAAAATTATAGAGAGAGCATTCTTGGACAAAGAGTTATGAGTTTTTAAAGTGAAGGGGGGGTGGTTTTTAGACCAAATCTGAAATATATGTACTGAATAGAAAGGTGCCTAGGCCAAATTTCTTGATGAAAAGATCTAAAATTTTTCAAGGAAGGATGCACTAAAGTTCTGATCAAGTGTGAAAAATTTCAAAGGACTTTGACATACCTATTGAGAGATTTGCACGACATTGTGAGGAACGGTAAATTATGCAGAGTTTATATCTCATGCATGAGGAATTTGAGAGCAACAAAAGGCATGTTTGAGTGTTTAGACTCATCTTGTGAACATGGAGGGTCACCAAGAGTGGAAATTGAGACTATGCAAGGTTCCCAATGGTTTGAGGTGATTGTAGGGGTGGATTTGAGAAAAAGAGAGTTTACAATAGAATTTGAAGAGAGTGTTGAGAGGATCCAAAAACCTACACCACTTGGAGGAAAGGGTGAGTCTAAGTGCTTTCTATGTGGAGAGAAGGCTAAGGCAAGTTCATGTCCATTGATTTTTGAGAGCAAGAGATTGAGGGAAAGGAGAGGCTTACTTGACTTTGGTTTGCATGTTGGACCTTTTTCACCAAGATTGGGAGGGAGAAGATCTAAGACCAAGGAGTTGTGTGGGGTTTGTGGAGTGAAAGGACTTCCAAAAGGACATGATTGTAGTGGAGTAAAAATACTTTTGGAGACTTTGTTAAAGGATCTTGGAGAGAGTCTTAGTATAGCTATAGAAATACTACCACCTTCATCAGCTAGTTTTCAAGATTAGTGATGGAGATAATCTTTCAACTTATGGATAAACTATCCATGAGAGTTCAATTAATATGCACTCTAAGATTTGATGTTGCTATAGAAATCTTGGAGTTACCTGAAACTTTTGTGTTCTCTAGGGTGGATTACTCTCAAATGGTGTTAGTCATGTATATACTCTATTAGTTATAGAGTGAGAGAAAAGAAAAAAAACGAAAAATTGAGAGAAAAGAAAGATAGTGAAGGGTTAAGTTGGAGAAACTTCTGGTTTTCTTTGGCAAGGATGGAGAAGATGTGGAGGTCTTTGTGAGAGACTTAAAGAGAGCTTTCATAAGAAACAATGAGAGGAGGAAGAATGAATGGGCCTCTTTATCACCAAATTTCTTTGAGGATGCAACACTTACATGGTATGAGTCAGAATACCAAAAGAGAGAGAGGAGAGATGGGAAAGAAGAGTCTTGGGAGAGTTTGACTTCAAAACTCATTGAGAACTTTCTTCTAGATGAGAGTGATAAGAGATTGATGAGTGAAGTTACCTTTCTCAAGCAAGGAGATGGAAAGAAAGTGAGAGTCTATGTGGAAAGAGTAGAAAAGTTAGAGTCAATATTTTGCATAGTGTTGAGGAAAGGTGGGGATGATGTGGAGACTTCTATGATTGGCAGAGGGGCTATGCTCACCAAGAATTTTGTGGGAGGGTTGAGACTAGAAATAAGAAGTAAGGTGAGATATGAGAAACCTTTTTCCAAGGTTGAAGCTATCAAGATTGCAATTCGTATGGAGGAGAGTTTGGAAGGGGAGAGTGATTTGGTGGTAAAGGAGGTTGTGCATCCTCCTCAAGTTTACAATTATGGTGGAACTTCTAATAATTTGGTGGCAAGGATTGCACCACAAGTTGCAGTAGTAGTAATTGCTCCAGTTCTTGCACCTCCACCAAAGGATCTACTTCAAACCATCATAAAACAACTTGCAAATCTCAAGATCAATGTGGTGCAACTATGGGAGACAAGAGAGGTGGATCAGAATGTGGAGAGGAGACCTCGGAGTTATGGAAGTTATCCATATAGAGGAGGTCAACCAACCAAAAATTTTGATGAGAGAAATTGTTTGGTTGTGGAAGAAGAGGTCACATCCAAAGGAATTACCCAAATTCTACTTACCATGGAGGAAGGGGTTATGAAGGAGCCAATAGAGGGAAAGAGGGAGGTAGTGAAACCCAAGTGGCTCCTAATCCAAACAAAGGTAAGGAGATAGCATTTATAGATGTGGTTGAGAGCAAGTATGAGAAGGGAGAGTGCTCAAAGTCCAAGGGTCTTAATTTGGATCTTTTGGCACAAGAGATGAAGAGAGCTTGTTTTGCAAAGGATGTGCACTCTTCTCAAGGATTTACTCATAGCCAAGATACTCTTATGCCTACTAGGAGTACTCGCACAAGCACTTCAACACCATCAACAACAAAAACTCCAAGGAAGAAGTTGAGGATGGAGGACTTCTTGATCTCAAAGCAACAATGGAGCTACAATGTCTTGGAGGATGTTGGTAGTCACAAGGCTAATATCACAGTGGGCCAATTGATTGCTTTGAATTCTACTTTGAGAAAGGAGTTTAGAGGTGGTTTTAATTCTACAAGGATCAAGAAGAAGAAGGAGGCAAAAGCTCCATTGTCAATGGGGGTGGTGGATGCCAAACCAACACCATGGGAGGCTTGTGAATATGCCTCCAAGATTGATGTGAGAGTGAATGGTCACAACATCAAGGATGCATTGGTTGATGGAGGATCAGCAGTGAATGGCATGTCAAAAAGGTTGGTGAAGAATTTGGGTATGATACCCTCTAGACCTTTAACATTTGTGGTGATTATGGCAAACAAGCAACAAGTTTGACCAATAGGGGTGATGGATAAGGTGTTAGTTTCAGTTATGGGAGTTAAAAATCTCATGACTTTCCAAGTTTTGAAGGATTCAAGTTATGACTTACTTCTTGGGAGGCCATGGTTGAGAGCAACATGCACAATTGATTGATGTCACAAAGGGTACTTGAGGATTGGGCCATCAAACCATAAAGTCATAGTCTTTGTGACTAACACCACCAACACCCCACATTCAGATACACCATCTTCTGATTATTGGGAATCAGATTCAAAAGAAGGAGCTTTAGGTGTGGACACAAGCATGGAAGAGGAGATTTCTATAAAGGATGATGAATCTTAATATGATTCAAATGTGTATCCCTTGGAATTTTACACCTACACTAGAGGTTTTGAAAGACCCAAATAAATCACCATTGACACTTGAGGAGATAGAAAGGAGGTTATCTACTCTCAAGTATGGTCCAAATGTTATCAAGGAGGAGAAGGTGAGATTTGAAGAGATTTTTTGCAAGTTCATCCATGTGTTTGTTTTCAGTTACAAGGATCTAAAGGATGTCACATTGGAGGAGCACAAGATTGAGGTGGAATCACATGCAAGACCAATCCTCCAAAAGCAATGTCACATTAGCCCACCAATATCATTGGTGGTGAAGGAGGAGATTGATAAGCTCAAGGAGGCTAGATTTATCTTTGAGGTGGAGAATTCAAAATGGGTGATTGTGAAGAAAAAGAATAGCAAGCTTCGGGCATGTGTGGATTACAAGAAGCTTAATGTTATTACTAAGAAGGACTATTACCCTTTTTCATTCATTGATAAGATCTTGGAGGAAGTTGCGGGTCATGAGAGGTACAATTTTGGAGATGGTTATAATGGTTAACCAAATCAAGATTGCACTAGAGCATCAACAAATCACCACATTCACCACACCTTGGAGAACTTATGCTTTCAAGGTCATGCCTTTTGGGCCTTGCAATGCTCCAACCACATTCTGATGGTTCATGAACAAGGTATTTAAACCTTTCATTGGGAAATTTGTGAGAGACTTCATTGATGCCTTTTGTGTCAACGGGAGCAAGGAGGAGCACTTTGAGCACCTAATCAAGGTCTTGCAATGCTTGGATGAGGCAAATGCATCACTTGACCTAGAGAAGTGCATTTTTTATGTGAAGAAGGTCTACTTTTGGGGCACATCATCTCCAAGGACGGAATAATAGCTGATCTTGAGAAGGTGAGGAAAATCTCAGACCTTCTATTCCCTTCAAGCTCGACAAAGTTACACCAATTCTTGGGGATGGTTGGGTACTATAGGAGGTTCATCTTCTCATTTTTTAGCAAGGCTTATGCATTGACCATCTACATGAAGAAGGGTGTAGAATACATGGTGATTTTGGAAGACAAGGAGACTCTCAAAGCTTTTGAGGAGCTCAAGAAATCCCTTGTTGTAGCTCCAATTCTTGCTAAACTTAATTGGAGTAAGCCTTTCATCCTCTACAATGATACTTCTAATGTAGCTATAGGATGCACTCTTAGTCAATTAGACCAAGATGTGCATGATCATCCAATAGCATATGCTAGTAGGTAGATTCAACAAAAAATAACTAATCTGTCACGGAGAGAGAAGGGTTGGCAGTGATATTTGGTCTCAAGAAGTTTAGACATTACTTGATTAGAGAGAAAGCCACAATTGTCAAGGATCACAAGGCTTTGAGGTGCATCTTCAACAAGCCTAATGTAGAAGGGACACTGGCAAGGTGGATAATATTGTCTGAGTATGACTACACCATTGAAGATAGGCAAGGAAAGAAAATGCAAATGCTAATTTGTTATCTAGGGCCTATGATCATGATGTAGATGAGCCAATGGATGATTCCTTCACAGTTGAGGAGCTCATGACAATCTCAGTCACTCAAGAGGTTCCAATGGAGTACAAGGAGATTGTGCATTTTGTGACAAGAAGTAACTATCCAGAAGGGATTCATGCTAGGGAGAGGAAGGCCCTTGCAGCAAGATCTAGACCTTAGACAATGGTGAAGGATATCCTTTTTCACCAAGGAGCAGATGGTCTACTTCAAAGAGCAGTGGATCTACTTCAAAGAGCAGTGGGTAAGGAAGAGTCTATCCTACCCATAAAGGTTTAGTGTGTGGAGAACACTTTGCATGAAAGGTGAGTGCTTTCAAGATTCTAGATGCATGTTACCATTCTAGAGTGATTTTCAAAGATTTTCTTGATTATTGCAAAACTTGCATGTTTGTCAAGCTTTTGCTAGAAAGTCTACTTCTGCTCCACCACTTAGATCAATTCCATTGCTATGACCTTTTGAGAAGTGGGAAATCAATTTTGCAAATCCTCTCAATAGAACCCCAAGGAACAATAGATACATTGTGGTAGTTACTAATTATCTTACCAATTGGGTTGAGGCTAGACCATTGAGGGACAAGAATGAAGATGAAGTTGGTAGATTTTTTATGAACGCATTATCATCAAGTTTGGATGCCCTTTGGAGTTGGTTTCTGATAGAGTAGAGTTTATATTAAACATCACTACAACCATGCTATGACATTTCTTGATCATACATAGAGTAACTACATCCTATAAGCCAAATTATAATGGCTTGGCAAAGAGAACCAGTCAGACCTTGTGCATGATGTTGGCCAAAGATGCAAAAATGGAAGGAGCTAAACATCATTGGGACAAGAGGATTCATGCAGTTTTGTGGGAGTATAGGACAACCATGAAACTATCACCAGATACTATCCATTTCAATTGGCATATGGTATGATGTCTACCTTACCTATTCACTTTGATATTCCTACCTTCCAAAGCATTCATAGGAGATTGAAGAAAGCATAAGGAAGGTGATGTAGAGAAGTCAAGGAAGGATCAATTCATGGAGTTGGAAGAAGCAAGAGCAGTTTTCTATGGTTCAAGTAGAGCAAGCTCAAAGGAAACAAAAGGAGAGCTATGACAAGAGGCAAGGCAAGAAGAAGGTGGAGCCTTTCAAAGAATGTGATAGGGTAACGTTGCTTGATTCTATTTGATTCAAGAGAGTAAAAAAGAAGTTTTTGCCTAAGTACATTAATCCTTTCACTGTGGATGTAAAATACCAAATCCGAGGAGAGAAATGGGAGAGTGGAAACTCACATTGGGACACTTGAATGAGGGAAAAATCCAAATGCCTAGCATGAGCTTTGGCTTTGGTATTTATAGGTAGCATACAAGGCCTCTGAGAAGCTTCTCAAGAAGCTTCCTCAAGCCACTTTCTTGGAGTGCAAGCCAAGTTAACTAGGAAGCTTTTCAAGAAGCTTCATTCTAGAAGCCGCCTACTTGGCGTGCAAGCTAAGCTAGTTGGAAGCTTCTAGAAGCTTCCTTCTAGAAGCTACTTACTTGAGGTACAAGCTAAGCTAGCCGGGAAGCTTCCCAAGAAGCTTCCTAGGTACTTCCAAAATATTCTAGGCTAATTTGTCTTATGTGCTACTTCATAAGCCCGACTAACTTCATCGCTAAACTCCATATTGTTACATATTCCCCCCCCGCTAGTTGGTGACGTCCTTGTTGCTAGTGAAGCTTTGAAGTCCTAGATGGCCGTCTATGCATTTTGGAGGTGAGAAAGAGGTTCCCATGTGGCATCATGAAGGGGATACCCTTTCCAAAGGACCTTGTACTCTGTATGTTATCGACGGCCTTATTGAATATGACAACATGCAAGGATAAGATCAAATTTGTACTCCTCATAATCATTGATAGGGAGAGGAAGAGGGGGAGGTTGGACTCAAGAGGAAAAGGAAGAGGGTTAGGAACAAAGGGTTTCAAATTAGAAACATGAAAGACAAGATGGATACGCATGTGACACGACAAGGCAAGTCGATAAGCAATAGGAGAGACAATTTGGGTGATATCAAAGGGTCCTATCCAATTAGGGGCAAGTTTACAAACTTGGGTATCAAGGGAGAGAGGGAGGTTACTAGAGGATAACATGACTTTATCATCAACTTCAAAGGTGAGATCATGACGATGGTGGTCCGCATATTGTTTTTGGCAATTTTGAGCAACAAGGAGGTGAGACTTGGTTCCTTGGAGAGATTGGGATATAGTGGTCAAGAATGTGGAAGTATGAGGAACCTGAGGTGGAAGGGGGAGCAAGAAGAGAATTGGGAACAAGCGGATCTTGGCCAAAATTGAGAAAGAAAGGAGAAAATCCGGTGCTTGCTTGTTTGGAATTGTTGTAGGCAAATTTTGCAATTGCAAGACATTCATCCCAATTGGTATGGTGGACATTGACAAAGGCACGCGGTATATCCTTCAATGTACAATTTGCACGTTTGGTTCGTCCATCAGTTTGAGGATGATAGGTCGTGAACAAAGCAAACTTGGTGCCGAGTATTTGGAAGAGTGCTTGCCAAAACTTCTCGGTAAATCAAGAATCGCGGTCAAAGATGAGGACACATGGCATTCCATGACGCTTGAAGACATTGTCAAAGTATATTTGCACTAAGGTTGGAGCATCCATGATATCACAAGTTGGTGCTAAGTAGATTTGCTTACTAAGCTTATCCACAAACACCACAATTGTTGTGTGTCCTTGCTTTGTCTTGGGTAAAGATGTGATGAGATCCAAGCTCACATGCTCCCATCAAGCGGATGGAATGGTGAGTGGTTGAAGGAGTCCACTTGACTTTTGGTTGTTGGCCTTGTTGCATTGGCAATTCTCACACAATTGGACAAATTCTCAAACATCTTACGTCATGTTGGGCCACCACCATTGGTGTTAGAGGGTACCAAAGGTCTTGTTCACACCCATGTGACAAACTATGGGCAAATAATGGGCTTCTTGAAGACGCACAAGTCAAAAATCACTTTTGGCTAGAACATAGATCTGATCTTGATGGAATAGAAGGCCACCCTTGATGGAGAAGGTGTTGTACTCCTTGTCGGATGCTGTAAGGCAACCATGTACCATCTGGAAGAAGGGATCTTGTTGTAGAGCTGAACTCATTTTGGACCTTGGAGTCAATTGCCACCGTTGTAATTGCCGTTGTGATGAGAGGAAAAGACTTCAAATTAAGTTGTTGTGATAAAGCATTAGGGATGATGTGGAACCAACCTGGTTTGTATTCAAGTTTGATGTCAAACAATTAGAGTTGTTCCTCCCATCAATGATATCAACTCTTCATGTGTTCCAAGTGTAAAGTCTACAACAATGGTTTGTGATTAGTTCACATGATCACTTGTTTCCCTAAGAGGTAATGCCTCCATATCTTGGTGGCATATACCATTGCAAGTTGTTCTTGATCTCAATCAGAGTAGTTTCTTTCAGCCATCTTGAATTGGCAAGACACAAAGGCAATGGGATGTAGTCCATGTCGGAATTCCTATTGCAACATGGCTCCAATTGCAAAGTTAGAAGCATCAGAATCAACCACATAGGGTAGTTGAGGATCATACGGTTGAAGAATGAGCCTTGAAGACACAATATGTTTCAACTTCTAGAATGCTTCTTTGTGCTTGGTGGTCCACTCAAAGCTCAAGTCCTTATGCAAGAGATCAGTCAATGGTGCAACCACATGAGCATAATAATGAATGAACCATCGGTAAAAACTGGCCAGTCCATTAAATGCCCATACTTCTATAGCATCCTTTGGAGTAAGCCAATCAATAATGGCCTTGATTTTCTCCTCTTCCATCTTGATCCCCTCTGATGAGATCTTGTGCTCCAAGAAGGTAACTTCCTTTTGCTAAAAGGCACACTTCAACTTCTTGCAATAAAATTTCCATTGTCGTAGTCATCTTAAGACTTCTTGCACATGATTCACATATTCTGCCTTTGTCTTGCTATAGATTAAGATATCATCCAAGAACACCACCACGTGCTGATCCAATAGTCCATCCAACACCTAATGCATCTAATCCATGAAGACTATTGGAGCATTAGTGAGCCCAAAAGGTAGAACTCTCAACTCAAAACGCCCATACCTTGTGCGAAAGGCTATCTTTTGCACATCTTCCCTACCAATGGGGATTTGCCAATAGCCGCTACAAAGATCCAGCTTGGAAAAGTATTGTGCTCTACTTAATTAATCAAGCAAGTCATCAATTTGAGGCAAGAGATATGCATTCTTCATTGTTTGCTTATTGAGCCCACAATAATCAATACAAAAACAAAGTCTTCCATCCTTCTTTGGAGCAAATAGTACCCGTGCTCTCCAAGGAGAGGTACTATGTTGTATGAAGCCCTTCTCCAACAACTTTGTAAGTGTTGTTTGCAACTACTCCAACTCCTTTGGTGAGAGCCGATAGATTGGTCTACTCATTGGAGTACTCTCAAGCAATAACTCAATCTTGAAGGGCATACCACGATTGGAGGGTAATCCCCTCGGTAGATCATCTAGAAACACATCCATAAACTCTTGAACTATCTAATTAACCATTACTTGATGAGGGTCTCGGCTCTCCTCAGATTGTCCTTGTGCAATCGGCTTGCTCCACACCACAAAAATGGACTTATCTTCCTCCAAAGCTTGCTCTATGGCTACTTCACTAACAAAATTCCCATTTAGGAACTCATTTCTCTTCAAAGCTTACCCCATGGTTGCCTTCTTGGAAAACTTCCCATCTTGGAGCTCCTCTCTCTTCAAGGCATGCTCTATGGCTACCTTCTCAACAAACTTCCCATCCTGGGATTGACTATGCTTAGGTGTCTTACTAAGAGGTGCCAGATAACCTAATCAGAAATTCTTACCTTGGTGTTGTACTTGAATTTGTCGTTGGGTCCAATCAAATTGAACCTTATGACGTTCAAGCCAAGGTAGTCCTAGAATGACATCATAGTGTAGAGATGTCACTACAAACCTCATACACTCCAAATACTCCTTCCCAATCTTAAAAGTAATAGGATATGAGGTACAAAATATAGAACGCTTTCTACCATCTGCCATCATCAATCTATTTCCAATTGCTGGCTTGATAAGAATAACCAATTCCTTTGCTACTTGCATAGACATGTAATTCTCTGAACTTCCAGAATGAACCAAAATCCTACAACCCCGATTAGATATTGTACCTTGTAAGTGAAGCAAACTTGCATAGGTTGAGCCTTCAATCCCATTGGAACTAATCAAGCTCCCAATAAGTGGCTCAAAATCTCCTATTGGGATTCTTCATTTCCCTGATCATTCTGTTCCATAAACTCCATTTGGGCAACTTGTCAAGGTCACCCATTCTTAAGTGGACATTTAACAATGAGATGTCCAACTTGGCAACAATAACAACCTCCATTTTGTCACAATCTTTCTTTATCCGCTGTATGAAGTGGTCTCTATTGGATAGCATCAATCTCCGTTGGTGTTGGTTCTTCTACTTGTGCGTAGTGTATTTGTAAGCTTTGTGTAGGTTGAGGTTGAGACCAAATTGTCGCAACCAAGGAATCAAAGCGCTCAACCAATTGCATGGCTTCTTTTATGTTTTGTGGTTCCTGCATGGTCACTTCCAATTTGGTTTCTGACTTCAATCCCCACACAAATTGATCTAGAACTTCACTTTCTTGTATATATTACCACTTTGGCTATTACTCTATCCCACTACTCCCAATTTATCTAATTGATTAACACATAGATGCAACACGTCCACCGTTCTCCATAAGTTACAACCGGAAGTATCAATGGTTCCCCAAACAAGGTGATCATATGCAGAAAATCCTGCCCAAAGTGTGAGATGATGAATTGTGTGAAATGATGCTTGGGTAATATTTGGATATGAAAATCCCAATGGTTTGGTGGAAGTAGATTAGGTGGTCCATAAATTCCATCCATCCCATTCTTGCTTTGATACCAATGTAAAGACCAAGATCAAGGAGAGAAATAGGAGAATGGAAGCTCACATTGGGATGCTGGGATGAGGGAAAACTCCAAATGCCTAGCATGAGCTTTGGCTTTGGTATTTATAGGTAACATACAAGGCCCTTGAGAAGCTTCTCAAGAAGCTTCCTTGAGCAGCCTTCTTAGAGTGCAAGCCAAGTTAACCAAGATGCTTCCTTCTAGAAGCCACTTATTTGGCATGCAAGCTAAGCTAGTTAGAAGCTTCTAGAACTTCTTTCTAGAAGCTACTTACTTGAGGTTCAAGTTAAGCTAATCGAGAAGCTTCCCAAGAAGCTTCCTAGATACTTCCGAAATATTCTAGGCTAATTTGTCTTATTTGTTACTTTGTTAGCCCTATTAACTTTGTCGCTAAACTCCATATTGTTACAAGTTGTTTCATTGACAAACTTTCCATCTTGGGACCTATCTTTCTTCAAAGTTTGCTCTATGGCTACTTCCTTGACAAACTTTTCATCTTGGGATTGACTATTCTTAGGTGTCTTACTCAAAGGTGCCAAACAAACTAATAGGAAATTACTACCTTTCTGTTGTACTTGAATTTGTTATCGGGTCCAATCAAATTGAACCTTATGATGTTCAAGCTAAGGTAAACCTAGAATGACATCATAGTGTAAAGGTGCCACTCCAAACCTCATACACTCTAAATACTCCTTCCTAATCTTGAATGTAATAGGATGTGAGGTACGGAGAGCAAAAACCCTTTCTAACATCAACCATCATCAATTTATTTCCAATTACTGGCTTGATAGGAATATGTAATTCCTTTACTAATTGCATGGACATGCAATTCTCTAAACTTCCAAAATCAAGCAAAATCCTACAACCATGATCAGATATCATACTTTGCAAGTGAAGCAAACTTGTATAGGTTGAACCTTTGATTCCATTAGAACTAATCAAGTTCTCAATAGGTGACTCAAAATTTCCTATCGGGATTCCTTGTTTCCCTAATCATTTTTCTCTACAAACTCCATCTTGGTAATTTGTCAAAGTTGCTCATTATTGAGTGGACATTAAGCAATGTGATGTCCAATTTGGCAAGAATAAAAACAACCACCATTTTGTTGCAATTTTTCTCTATTTATAGTGCCAAGTGGTCCTTGTTGAATGACATCAATCTCCATTAGTGTCATCTCTTCCACCTGTATGTAGTGTATTGGTAGGTTTAGTGAGGTTGAGGTCAAGACCAAGTTGTTACAACCAAGGAATCAAAGTGTTTGGCCAACTACATGTCTTCCTCGAAGTGTTTTGGCTCTTGCATAATCACCTCTAATTTGATTTGTGACTTCAAGCCCTTCACAAATAGATCCAAAGCTTATCAAGTATATTTGGAATTTGCATGATAGTGTTCTGGAATTGCATGGTGTAAATTTTTATAGAGTCAATTTGCTTCAACTCTACCAACCTATCTTGTGTGGCTTGTCTGACATTTATAGCTTAGAATTTGACCAATTATTTCACTCTTGGATTTTGTCTAAGTCAAGATTGGTGTAACAAATTGCTATTCAACTCGCTCCACTCGGAATCACCACCATAGCTTTGCTAATCCATCCAATTGGCTGGAAGCCAAGAGAATCTATTTCCATTTATCTTAAAGATTGGAAACTACAAAATAATGTTTGTAATCAAACAAAAAATTCTACACTATATCCAAAATATTCTTGCCTTCAAATACCTTGGGTTTTGGAAATTGGATGCGGTCTACTCCTTCTAGAATTGGTGCTCTCTCTATGTCCTCTTGTTGTTGATGGTCTTGTTCATCCAACAATCAAGTAAGATGCTTGATTTTTTACTGCATAGCAATGATAACGTATGGCGTCGTTGGGAAAATAATCTATATATTCCATTAGTACTATTTAGTGTGGTAGGTAAATAAGTGGAGAAGTATGTATATTTAGTAAAAGTGCCAGTTGTAGGCATTAACTTTTGGATTCCATCAATGATTTTTAATATTTGTGAGTGAACTTTCTAGGTAGTAACTCCAAGAGTTGTCAAAATAGTAGGCTCCTATATGTGTAGGTAGTCACAAGTAGAGAAGAAGGCATCAAAAGGCATAGAATTAGGGCAGAAAATAAAGACAAGGAATTTAGAGGAGGTGAAACGAGCCGTTGAGGTAGCATTGAGGAAAGGAAGTCAAATGTTGTGGAAGACCTTGGAGCAAGAAAGGACTGAAACTAAAACTTCTCTTGAAGAATAAGAATTTGAGGACTTAATTGAAAGCACGCCAATATCCAAATTTCAGAGTGATCCGACAAAAGTTAAGTCAGAAGTTGATGACGAGGAACCCAAAAAAGTTCCATTTGACTAATCTTGAGGAGGAAAAGACAAAAAAAAGGAGAAACCGCTCCACATGGAAAAGTCTTGTGGGGAAGGACAAGAACAAAGGCCATTTTTGGAAGGGGAGTCAGCTGAAGACGAAGCTGATTTTTGGAGAAATAGGACAAGAGAGTACAGGAAAGTATCAAAGGGAGGGAATTTTTTGGAGTAACGGAGCAGTATCAAAGGAGTTGGAAGGAGAGAAAAATGATAGAGAGAGTGAAGTGACAATGAAGGAATTTGCAAGAAGACTTTTCAGGAAGTGACAGTGAAGGGGAATGACAGAAAAAGAAGGAGAGAGAGAGAGGGGGAAGTGATAGAGAAGGAATTGGCAGGAAGACTTTTCAGGAAGGGATTGATAGGAATGACAGTGAGGTGTGAAAAGGAGGTGACAGTGAAGAGAAAGTCAAGAAGGCTCTTGGGGAAGTGACAGTGAAGGAGAAAGCAAGAAGCCAGGGGAATTGAATGGAAATCAGGAGAAGGTTTTCAAGAGACCAGAAATCAAGCAGAGGAGAAGGAGAGAAAATCAGGTAGGGAATCGAGAAAACAAGAAGCAAGAGGAATCGAAAGGAAATCAAGAGAGGGTTTTCGAGAGACCAGAATCAAGAAAGGGAATACCAAGAGAGTTTTTCTTGAGTGACAGGGGATTATCGAGAGAGGACTTTTTGGGGTGATAGGGGATATATCGAAGGAGTTTGGAGTCATAGGGGCATATTGAAGGAGTTTGGAGTGAAGGGGAAGTCTCGAAGGTTTTGACGAATAGAAAAGGATCGAAGAGAGAGGAGTTTAGACAAGATCGAAAGCAAGAATTGGAAAGGGCAGAGGAGAATTATCGAATAGAGAGGGAATAGTGAAGGATCAAGGGAAGGAAAGGAGAAGAAAGGGGCAGGAAAATTATCGATAGGAGTTCAGGAGTCTAGAGGGCACTCGCTTGTAACATACACACGCGATAGCTGGAAGTTCAAAGGGAATTGAAGGGCAGCAACCAGTTATGGAGAGTGGAGTGTAATGTCGTCTGGAGATCTTCATTTTTTTGAAGACGGAGACGACAAGATCTCTTCAATAGTTGACGAGAGTAACAGTTCAGGGATCAAAGACAGAGAAGGGGAATCGAAAGGAGGGAATTGGCAGAAAAGAAATACAGGACCAGTAACCAAAAGAAGGACAGGGAAGTGAAAGGAAGGAAGAGAAGGAAAGACAGGAGTGATCGAAGGAGGATTTGATGCATATGATATTTTCACGGGTTTTAGTGGACAATCAGCAGCTGTAACAGCACTCAAAGATCGGGAATTGAATCAGCAACTTGAACAAGCGGAGAAGGAAAGAGCTGCAGACCAGTTGGATCTGCAATAAAAAGTTGGGCAGCTGGGAAGGAAAGGAATTTGCGAGCGTTACTTTCTAGTCTGGAGTCTGTTTCTTGGGCAGATCTCATCCTTGCAGACTTTGTGAAAAAGACGTACAGGAAAGCAACTCTGTTCGTACATCCAGACAAAGTTCAACAAAAACGAGCCACAGTAGAGCAAAAGTACATTGCAGAGAAGGTATTCGATCTTCTAAAGGAAGCATGGAACAAATTTAGTTCCGAGGAACCATCCTGAAGACATTCTCTCCATAGGAACGAGGGAATCTCAGACCAATGCAATATGCCATATGCCCAATAAACGAAGTTGCAGCAAGAATGCTCAGTGTGGCTCCATTGACGAAATTGGTGCAAGCAAGATCAGCAGCTGTTTGTTGTCGTCTCACGCATCTATGTTCGAACAGGTTCCAGAAACTCTCCTCTTCTGCCAAGGGTTCCTCTTGCGAGATTGAGCTTGGCACAATTCCCTGTGATATCACTGCAATAACACTAGTCGATGTCAGGGAGGACGAAGAAGAGACACTGAGAAACGCTCACAAACGGGGTTATACACTCAGCAAGCTTGGTAGTAAGGAAAAAGTAGGGGTCTGGACCAATCTAGAGGAAACCGGTTCTCAAATTCTAGACCATTTGGGCGCTATGCAGCTGTCAAATCCGCGGTGGTGTTACAATTGTACCATTCAGTTGTTTGGATGAAAATGGATGTGAGGAATCGTGAAGTTCTGTAGAGAGAATTTGTAGTCTGAAGAGTTTGAGATTTTTCTGTCACCGATGATACAGTCGGTTTGAAATCAACTCAATCTGGACAAAGAGAGCAGGAGTCTGTGGGCAGTGACAAAGAAAGAAATTGAAGGAGTTAGGAGTTCAGGGAAGATCAAAGAGTTTTTGGTGAGAAAAATCAGGAGAAAGTTCGAGGAGAAGAGAAAAAGACTGGAGCTGTTGGAGATTGAGGATTCTTGAGCATACCATTCTGCGGTGCCACACCAGGAGACTGTCCCATTTAGATTACTCACAAGCCTTGGACAATTGAACTTACTACTGGTAGATGCATGTCCTTCAGGCACGCGCTTGTGATTTCCAGCTCTATTCAGTTCTTGTGTTCAGGAGAAAGAACTAAGAGGCGATGCTTCTACCACAGGATTGCAGTAATATCTCTGCTATACATGTTCTCATTTGATGCTTTGTCCGGATCCCGTGAGACAGTCTACTTGGCCATATGGGTGAATGTAAATCTTGGCAACAACTCTGTGAACTCCCATATCAACTTCAGATTCTGGTTTATGGTTCGGTTCTATCATAACAGATTTTTCCAGTGGTCTTTTGACGAGAGATCGAAGAACAGCAAAGTAGGAGAAGAAGGAAACCAGTTTGATATTTCTGTGTGATGTGTGAATGATCTTTGAAATTGGATAGTGAGAGGCACCGGCAGAAGAATTAATGGTAAATGAGGTAGGCCGAGGACTGATGCCATAGTAAGGCATGTAAGTAAGGGGAGTGCTATGTTCCTTCTTGTATGTGGTTTTGTGTGGAGAATGGAAGTGCACACAGCTGAATGTTCACTGAGTGTTGAATGTCCATTGAGCTTCTATGTAGTAGTTGTAGAAAAGCAGAGCACATTGTAATAGTGGTTGCAAACAAGAAGGAGTAAAGGAAACTCAGCAATAGGTTTTTTATACAGATCCGGTACTCATTATAAGTTCACACGATTGCAATGATCAAACTTTATGCATGCTACTGTGGTACCCACATTTTTTGTTTTTCTATGGTTAGTCATGTTTAAGAGACAAAGTAAGCATTGAAAGTCGAAATGTGGACAAAGAATGGACGGAAGTAACTTCAGAGGAAATCCGAAGAAGATGATATCGGATCCGATGATGGAGGTGCTTGGAAGAGGAGTACACCGGAAAAAGTCCGAAGATCACCGTCTTCGGGTTGGAAGACGCAGGCGAGACGAAGACCATTTAACAACCTTTGTATGTGGCAAGAAAGTACATTTCAAGAAACGGCGGGGGCAAAAGAAGCATGTCTTGACAGTGACCGGGAGTTGCACGCAGAAGAGAGAAATTTGCAGCTGAAATCGACTAAAGAATGATTGCGATTTGGGGTAATATAAAATTGTGACTGCGCAGGGAAAAGTTGAATACTCCGAGTAAGTTTCCAATTCCTTTGAGTAGTCGCCCTGCAGTAATGCGTGTCCGGAAGCCCATCGAGAGTGAGATTTTTTGAAACCCTGAGGGAGTTAGAGTGTCTTGTCCAGGAGAGGGTCTCATCTTCCAACATCGTAGAACGAGAGAACAGATCATGGCAAAGTAGGTGGCCAACGCGCTGGCGGTGCAAGGTTTTGCAATCCGAAGGGTAGATGTAGTAGCTAGAATCAAAGTCTTGATTAGACTTCATATTACCTTTTTAGCATGGAATTGGAATTTCAGTTTCCCGAGAGTAATGGCAGATGCCAATAATTGTGAGGAGGGTCTCGAGGTGGAAAGGAAGAGAGGCAATCTGGCTCGATGAACTAAGTCGGATTGGAAGTTAGTATTGGGGAGAGAAGCCGGAGAGCCAACGGGGATCACCTTCTATCGGAAGTGTGATGCTGCAAAGGAGACGGCGGAGATCTGCAATTCGTTTTTTGCTCCGAGAACTAGGAATGGCTACAAGTTGGAGTTCTATCGGGATCCGATCCAAAGAAGCATTGCGGGGGCGATGATGGCCATGTTCAAGCCAAAATGAACCACCTACGTAAACATGCAGCAAGCTGTCTTCTTCCATCAAATGTTTGCAGGAGCTCCAGTGAATTGGGCGAAGTGCTTTCACCACCAACGAGGCAGATGGTGGTTAATTGGTGAACGGGCTCGCCACCACATTATTTTGCACCGTTTGTAGCCCACTTCTACTTCAGACTGAACTTACTAACCAAAGAAGAGCGTCATCATATGGTGTCTCACATGCATCCTGATTTACGACGGGAAGCAGACAAGGAAGAGCGCCAGTATATGTTGCATCTTTGAGCAAGTGATGTATACTTCACGAGGACCGGACAGTGGAAAGTCAAAGAAATTACCAGTCCGAAGATGAAGAAACATGGCAAACCCAAAGAAGCAAGGTTGCCTCCCACGCAAAGGAAGACTCGGCGGCTGATGTTGAAGACTGCAAAGATTGTAAAAGAGGCATCATCGGGATCGGAGTCTGGGGAAGAGATTGAGTCGCAAGAAGAGGAATTGGAAGAAGAGGAGCTCACCTTAAAAAGTGAGGAGTCTGGGAGCAATAGCGATGGGGAGCCAGAGGTCCAGCAATTGGTGGCAATAAGTGAGGCTTGTCAGGTGATGGTGGTGAACAAGTCAAGACCAGAAGAGAAAGCGGAGAATCCCGCGGGGCTGAGTTCAAGAGGCCAAGATGAGGAAAGTATAGAGATATTGAAGATATGAAGATCGCAACTTTGGATGAAGGAGCCAATGACGGAGGAGAAGACTCCAGACAAAGATGGCAAGGAAGAGGAAGAAAAATTCGGCGGGATATCATATTTGACAAAGGTGGTCGCACCATTGCTAGAGCTTTTGAAGGAGCATCAAAGAGTAATTCCCCGAGATCGCAGGAAGGGGATGAATGAGTTGCAGGTGGTGAAGCATCTGTTGAGTGAAGTGAAGGGGTTGCAGGAGCAACAAGACCGAAGAAATGAAGAAATTGAAGAACTTTGGAGGGAGGAGGTCTTGAAGAAGAAGACTTTCAAGATGTTACAAGAGAGCTGCGAAGAAAAAGAAAAGAAACTATAGAGGCGAGCCAGAGAATTCATGGAACAAGCGATGTGGCTCAACAAGATGAAGGAAGAAGTGAGTGATGTGCGCATCAAGAACGTTCATTTGAAGGCGATGATCATCGTAATGGAGCAGGAGTTGGACAGTTTGAAGAAGAGTGCAGCAGCAAAAGATCAAGCGTGGCAGAGAGAGTTGGCAGCCAGGCAAGAAGAAGAAGAACAATTACGAGAACTTGTTAGGAGCACGGAAAAGCAAAGCGTGCAGTATGCGGAGGAGAAGAAGATGCTCGTTGCAAAATACAAAGATGAGTTGAAGATGTATCGTGAGGAGTTGAAGGTAGAGCACTCTCGAGGATATGCATCGGAATCAGTAGGGGAAGTTGCAAGGAAGTTAAGAGCAATTTTAAGCATGGAGTTTGAGGGGAGATTGGAGAAAGCTCGCCTACATGAGTTGAAGTTACTTGTGCAGGAAACTCGGAAGGGAAAAGCCAAGGACGTGGACATGAATACCTTATTGATTTGA
The DNA here is from genome assembly GCA_948567375.1 of Lunularia cruciata. NCBI lineage: Eukaryota > Viridiplantae > Streptophyta > Marchantiopsida > Lunulariales > Lunulariaceae > Lunularia > Lunularia cruciata. The sequence continues at coordinate 12,661,126 of OX419762.1, read as the reverse complement.
TTGAGGGAACGCGTAGATAAGAAAATGTTATATGTGGAGAACAATGTTAGTCTTAGACTAGATTAAGTCAATTCGGAGTTAGAGAAAATTTGGAATAGTGTGACAATGGAGAAGAAACCCGATGTCACAAAAGTAGGAATTCAAGTGTCATCGGACTTGACACTTGACACTTTAGAGAAGAGTGGGTCAGGAGATAGAGAGTTAGATAAGTCACTCCTGAGCTCAATTGTAGTTCCTAGTGTAGAAGTTGTAGAATTAGTGAAGGAATTGGTAGAATCAGCTATACCCAAAGAAGGCAAAGTATTAAGAAGATCATCGGGGTTGGAAGCCGATGATGAGGTAGACATCGGATCGGGATAAGTGTCGATTTTGAGATAGGAAAAGGCAGATATGAAGAGATAGATTGTCACTTGGGATCTACAGGTAGGAAAAGATGTAGGAAGCGGTGCTTGGGTAGGCAAGTCTGCTGTTTGCTTCAGTATTTAAGTGGAGCATTCGCAGGACAATGTTATTCAGTATTCACATTTCAGAAGATAAATAAAGCGAAGTGTTGTTCCTAATACTCGTCGCTTAAGCTTAATTCCGATTGTCAATTTCGTGTTTGTGTTTGTGAGTGTGTGGAGAATTCCGAAGAGCAAGTCAGGGTGTCTGTGGATGTTGGAATCTGCAGCATTGATCTTCATTTTGTGTGTTTGATCCTGAGTGAACTGCATCGGAGCAATGCCTTGATAGATCTGAGAGGAATTGTAGTGTTGGTAGTATTCTGCATTTGTGAGTGCAGCACAAAGTTGATGTGAAGCAATTTTGATCGAGGAAGTTGTGCCTTCAGTGGAGGGGTGGAACACAATTCTAAGGTGAAATTGTTCTTTGCAGTGAAGTGCTGTCTTCGGGAGAATCTGAATCATCACACTCAAGAGTTGTTTGGACAGAATTTGCTATGATGTGATTATGTGTGTATTCGTGACAAGGTATCAAGATTGTGAGCTTGTTACTCTCTTCTAGGTGTAGTTTCTACCTGAGAGATTAAAGAAGCAATCAAGAAGAACTGCAATTGTGACTTTTGACTTTGTATTTGGACATTTCTGAATAGTATCTTTGTGGGAACAAACTTTACTTACCCGATTACCGCAAAAGTGATATTTGCCGGGTTGTCATAGCTACTCGTATCATTACAAAAAGTCTGAAGTCAGAGAGCAAGCAACTAGGTGCCCGGTGCATTACCGGGACCATATTATCCCCGTGACAATGGCATTGCCGCCATGCTTACTACACTATTATACTATTTCTAATTTATCTCATTTATTGACACATAGATGCAACACGTCCACCGTTCTCCATAAGCTACAAATGAAAGTACCAAGGGTTCCTTTAAAAAGGTGATAGCATTCAAAAAAATTCTACCCAAAGCCTGGGTGATGAACTACATGAAATGATACTTGGATAGTACCCAAACACTAAAATCCCAATAGGTTGGCAGAAATGGATTTGGTGGTCCATAAATTCTATTCATCCGGTTCCTACTCTGATACCAATGTAAAAAACTAAGACTAAGGAGAAAAATAGGAGAATGTAAGATCATATTGGGACACTTGGATGAGGAAAAATCCAAATACCTAGTATGAGCTTAGGCTTTGGTATTTATAAAGAGCATACAAGGCTCTTGAGAAGCTTCTCAAGAAGCTTCATTCTAGAAGCTACCTACTGGGCATGCAAGCTAAGCTAGTTAGAAACTTCTTGAAGCCTCCTTCTAAAAACTACCAACTTGGAGTGCAAGCTAAGCTAGCCAGGAAGCTTCCCAAGAAGTTTTCTCCTAGAAATCACCACTTGGCATGCATGTTACCCAATATTGGGAAGTATTAAGTAGCTTCCTAGATACTTCTAGAATATTCTAGGCTAATTTGGCCCATTCATTACTTTGTTAGCCTTAACTAACTTCATTGCTAAACTCCATCTTGTTACAATTTGCCATAGGGTTGTGATCAAAGATATGATCAAAAGTGATATGCAAACTTGTAGTGAGTAACAAAATAAGTCCTAGTTTGGTGCACTAGCAACAAATCCATCACTATCTTCAAGTAAAGCAGACAACATATCCGGACTGATGTAGTCATGGCACTCACTTTGGTCAATAATACTTACAAGGGAACTTCATGGTCTCAATCTCTATGAGAGAGAGCTTGAGAGGCAAAAGTGATAGTACTCCTTCTATTATGCACTCCAAAGTGCTCTACGTTGGAGATACTTTGAGTACTCTCCTTCAACTTTTCACTGAATTGCACTCTCCATGGTTGGTAAGTGGGAATTCTCTTGAGTATCCTATAGAAGAACAAACAAGTGCATTCCATCTAAAGTTGGCGGATTAGTCAAGCCTATGAGGAGGATATCACTCTCTTGCAAGTTCAACACTTGTTGGGGTAACTCATATTCCAAAACTAATTTTTTCTCAAGAGAATGGGACTCTTCTTGAGCTTGTCTCTTGCTGGTTAGACGTCTCTTGATAGCACATCTCTGATTTCTCTTTATTGCTCTCAAATCATGAGGGGTTTGAATAGCTCCTAGGTCTTTGGACTACATTCATTGCCTTGCACAACTTCACTTTTGGGTACATCAAGGAGAGTATCTCCGGCAGCAATGCCAAAAGGCATGTGATATCTTAGAGTTGACATACTTATAGTATAGTCAATAGGAATAGTTTGCTCTCACAAGGATACTATTTGGAAATGCTTGGAAGTGAAGTGAAACACCCACTTGTCACCAAATCTCAATTCATTTATTTTCTCATGTTTAATCCTTGCGCAAAAACCACTCCCAAAAGAGGGTAGTGTCATTTTCTATGGTGCACTTCAACAAAAAGAAAATCATCAAACTAATCACTTTCACTCTAAAATCTAGTTGGTATTGCTCTTGAAGGTGATGGTTCATTCAACTCAAATGCCATTCCATTCCAAGATGAAGTATTTGCAAATGTGTTTTACCCTTCCTAGAAGGCACAACTTGTAGGACTGAAATTTTTCTACTTCTTGTCTAAAATTTATGATTTTGTGGTACTGCTTATGTGGTGAGCTTCTCCATCCACTTGTTGCACATGTTTAGACCTTCAAATTCTTTAGTGCACACCCTAATCAAGGGCAAGTACCTATTTGGCACTATGCATTGAAGACCTATTATGAATTTCCTCACATCTACTCTAGTTTAGACATTGACACAACATGGAAAAATCTAGGACATCAAACTTGCAAAGGTGTGAGAGCACTCTTTACTTGTAATCAAAGCTTGTATTCTAAAAGAATGAGTGAATGAACACAAGTGCCAGCAACATTCTGCCTTATATATAGATTTGACTCCAAGCCAAAGATTAAAATCCCAAGTGAATCTAAAAAGTTCTATATCTAAATTTTCCATCACTGATTATATTATCCTAATCATCTATATAATGATAAGTCTCCTACATGTGTCAAGGGAGATATTGGACCCTACTAATCTATTTCTAGTGTATAATCCCGAGTGTCCTCTTCTCCAAGTATGTACAACTTTGAGTGCAGTACCATTTCAAGTGCACTCGTCCTCAACTCTTTACAACTCCTAGTGCCACTCAACTCTAGGGACACTCTTTTAAATTGTATGTGACATTGAATGCAAGCATGACTAGCCTACTCAAAGTGCTTGACTACTATACAACTTTGAGTACGTAATCCTTTCTAAACAATGTTGTCTAATTGAAGGACTTCCTTTTGGAGGAGTGCCTATAGTTAGACCTACAAAGAGTGAAGAGCTTCATTGCCTTCTTAGTTATCTCATTAATTGACCTCTTTGGGCTTAATAACTTGCAATTTCTAACAAGAAGGTATGGCACACTTCATGAAACTTCTTATCTAAATGCTCCTTCAAGTGTAGGGACAAGTTGTTCATGTATTCCTCCTTATAGACTTGATTTTGCAAGCATTGGACCTACATCTTCAATTTATGGTGCTAAGTCCTCAAGGCTCATACTACTCCCTCTTCTTTCAGCATCTCCATGTATAGGGCCTAGGTTTCTTTTACTTAATGTAGTGCCTTCAACGAATCTTCCACTTGTTGTTTAGATGCTTGCTCCATTTACCCTTTTGTGACTCAAGCACTTGGAGGCTTTTCACATGTTTCACTTGTTCTTTCATTGCCTCCTTGCTAGGAGGTTCTAGTTGAATGGCCAATTTTGTCCAATACTCTTGCATTTGTAGCTCCAACATCACTACTTGATCATGTTTCTCCTACAAGGCACTCCGAGTGCTATCTAATTCTTGGCACTTGCTACATAGGTCTTGCATGTTATCCTCAGGCAAAGTCACTCTCTCATGTGCAAGAAAATCTGTTTCTCAACCACTTTCTCTTGTGCCACACTTTACTTCCTGAGTGCCATTGGTTATCTAGTAGGTAATGGTACTTTGCAGCAAGTGCCATTAGAGGTAAGTGCCATTGGCGGCCAATTCAAATTGTGGCAGCACTTCCCTCTCAACACCATGGCACTTGGCACTCGGATCTGTACATCTCACCTATTGGCACTATGAATGCCTCACTATGAATGAACTCTTGCAAGCACTCAAAATGGTACCCTTGCACTCCAAGTGCTATTCCATCTTTAGGCACTTAGTGTCATTCTACACCTCTTTGAGTACTTCTCATCTCCTATATGACACAACTTTGCTAGCCACCTTGATACTTGGCCATGGAGCTCATATGATCTCCAAATTACTTCTCCTTTCAACACTAGAGATTGTCCTACATCACTTTGAATATCTAAATATCCTGCAAGTAGACCGGCCTGCAAGTACTTGAAATAATCCTACATCACTTTGAGTGCTTCTACTATTCTAGCTTTCTAAGGTCACTCCTCCAAGTACCTCTCTATTGAAGCACTTCTCCTATTAATACTATCATTCTCTATGGTTCTCTTTAGCACTTAAGCTTGATATGATCAATAAAAGCAAATTTTGAGAAATGGGTACACCGTATCAAGCAAGTGGAGTCATCTTCCCTAAGAATGAGAAGCTTTGTGTTAAAAGAGAAATGGGTTGTTAGAGAAGAGGCAACCAAAGACACGGATGTCATCACCATTGATGATGGTCCTCCCCAGACACTGAGACAATCTACTGTTCTTGTAGGAACCAAGCATGACATTTTTTGAATCTCCTTGGAAGGAAGGAAATCAAGGGCCAACTTTGATGCTCACGGTACAAGACCCTGCAGAATTATTGGAACTAGAATCTACCTTGCCTACAACACCATTGAGGTAAAGGATATTTCTTGTATTGGAGAATGCCCTACTACTCAAAACCATAGGGTAGATTGTGCTCCATGTGTCAATAATACAACATGCCGATGTATTGTTAGGAGATTTCAAGAAGCCGATCCCTAAGATCATCACAAATTGGAGATGTTAGCCTTCATGTTAGACACTCTAATGATGGCTAGTGTCTAAGAAAGAATTCTTGCAATGTATAAATAGCCCAAGCAAGGAGTGGAAGTAGGGTCTAACCTCTATGTTGACAAAGATTGCATGTGGTACATTAGCCTGCACCCATATCATCAATTTGTGGAGGAGTTGGAAGAGCTCACCACAAAACAGGCCTTAGGATATGCAAAGTAAGGACCAATTGGAATGAGACGGCAATGACTCTAGAGTCTCAGTTTGACCTCCTACAAAATGACTTAGTAGATGCTAACCACCAGCTCCAAGCTGCCTTGTCATGTAAGACTACTGCCAACTGGTAGTTAGCAAATAGCCAAAAGAAAGAAGGAGAACTTCATGAGCTCTGGGTTTAGATATCCCATGAGAAGGAGTACTCCAACATCAAGATACACAAACTAGGTGAAGTCATTAATGCTGCACATTAGGAAACAATAAAGTTGAAGTAGTCAGTTCTGCATTAGAAGCAAAAGTTGCAACTCTAAGGAAGGAGAAGAGCCTTGCACAAAAGGTCTAGGACACTTGAAAGAGGGAATTTTCTTCTTTGTGTCTACTACAAATATTTTGTCATAGAGCAAACCTAATACCAGAAGGACTTCCTTTACTACAAGGAGAAGAGGATGGAAAAGCAAGCTAAAGTCAAGGTATAACAAAAATCTCAAAACAACCTCACCATTCAAAATTGGAATTTGGAGTAGAGAGTCCACCAACTACTTTGATTTATTAGGCAATAGAAGCTATAATGGCCAATAAAGGTTGAGGACTCCAAAGTAGAGGATGCAAGCAAAAGGAAGGAAGATGGTCCAAATGGATCAATAGGAGAAGGATCCAAGAATGGTACGTCTAACAATGACAAGGTGAGTCCCTTAATTTGGGCACCTAAGGACTATCTTGCTAGCAATCATTCTTTCACAAAATTATCTTCTAGGCCCAATACCCCAAGAGATAGTGCAGGAAATCAACAAAGATATGGTGAGAATGCTTTCAGTGGAGCAAGTCCAAAGTTAGTCTTAGAAGATAACTAGTATCTGGAGAGTAGTCCCAAAGATAGAGGACTTGAAGAAGGGAAGTCTATGACCAAAGAGATGATCACCACTATGAGCATGGTCCAACTCCATTCCTGGAGTACCATGGAGGTCGACACACCAACTCGAGGAGAGTGAGCGATTGATGAATATAGAAATATGGGAAGTTTGGTGGAAGCAACCTACATAATAGACCTCCTAGAGCAAATTGTAGAGAAGGGATTTTAGGGATGAGTAGAGAAGATATTGTATTGGCTATCATAGATGAAGGAATAAAAAATTGCACTCATATGTCAATGGGGAAGATCCTACAAGAAGAAAAGTGCAGCATCTTGGATCAAGAGAGTTAGTTGGATCTTCTACATGCAGCCAATTAGCCAGTCGAGGGCTTGCTAGGCAAGACCAATTAACACCAAACGAATAAGACTTGGTATGCTGGTTAGCAGACAGTAGAGTAGTAATCACCAAAGACTGTCCATTTTACATGAGCATCTCTTAGGCCTTGGAGTTCCTAGGGCCCCTAAGGCCAATTAGAGAGGCACCAAGAATGCAAGAGATTCCAGGTCTTGAACACTACACTTGGGATGTGATAGTGATAAGGGCAACCAACAAAACAAATCTTCACCCCTAGAAGTCATAAAGAGAGTCACCCAAGAATCCCAAGAGTTCCAAGGATTGCTTGAGTTGGTAATCCCATAGTACCACGAGTCAAGCTATAATCTCATTATTGTCTCCGCTTGACTGTTGTTTGTGACATTTTGAGCTCTGTGCATCATTAATGTCCACCAAGTGGAGGAAGCTGCCCAAGCCTTATGTCAAGAAGACAAGGAGTGGTCTATGTAGTATCCCTCCTTACCACTACCAAACTTGACCTAAGATATGCAAGTAGATGTTCTCATTGCTTTTAGTCAACTACAATCAGAAACTTTGATCTTTACCTTGGGAGAACACGTCTATGAATATGATTGGGCCTTCCTCATTACAAGAGTGGCAATAAAGCAACATTTCTATCTACAAGCAACCATTGGTACAAAAAAATTCTCCATGTTATGGACATGGGGAATCAAGTTTTGGGATCTCTTTAAAACCCATTGTGTATTAGTAGAAGAATTACTAAGGGAGGACCTTCATTAGAGTACTCCCATGAGTTAACCTATGTAGTAGTAGAGCTCCCACACTTTTCTCTAAGGTACTGAGTGGATTGCTTGAAACTGGTAAATCAAGGTCTGTTGTTGAAACAACACCTTTGTCTTGGATGTGAAATATGTGAAAGAAAATTGGGTCACTAATGTTGAGTTCACATGGATCCACTAGGATGTGAGGTTAAAGGCTGCCCATAATGCCATTATCAATACAGATCTTGCATCCCAGATCATGCCAATGAGAACCATAGTCCAAGAGTTAAGGATCATGTTTGAGTAATTGGGACAAAGAGCAGATACCAATTTTGTTCCTTCCGTAAAGCTTCCTTTGAGAGTATTGGAGAAACAAATGAGGTATTCTTGAAGTCAACCCTTCAAGCATTCATTGTCTTATGATACTCTAAGCAGTTGCTTGATCAAATGCTTTGACCAGAAGTAGGATATGGACCTCAATGATGAGGGAGAAGACTCTAGTGAGCCCAATAGCCCCAAAGTTGTGACTTACGTCTTGGAATTTAGTAATCCCAAAGTTAAAACTGCTTGTGCCTTATTGTGAGGACTAAGAGGTTCTAGTAAGAAACCCAATAATTCTTGCAACTATCCATGAGGATTTTTTTTTTGTACTCAAACCAAATTTGTATGTACCAATTCCTCATGCAACCATATCCTTTGAAAACCATGTATGGCAGATGGTGCCAACCAACAACTTACTATATTGGCTATCTCTTAGCACCAAGGACTTATGCCTTTGACAACTAACATCAAAGACATGGAATCTACTAGGCTTCCCTCATGTAATACCAAAAGCTAGCCATATGATCTAAATGTGAAATTCGGTTTGGTAACATCTAGAATGATGTTGTACATGATGATCAAAATATATAAGATAGAAGTATCACCAAAAGAGTACTTCTACTAATAGGGTAGAAACCAAAATAGACTTGAGAACCTTAGAACCAATAGCTAGACATTTGATTTAGAGGTGAGAATTGGTTTGGTAACATCTAGAAGGATGTTACACATGATGGACTAAATAGATCAGAAGGAGGTATCACTGAAAGAGGACTTCTACTAATAGAGTAGGAACTGAAATATGCTTGAAATCTTTGAAGGCAATTTCGGAGGCCTAAACGGATGAATTAGGCCTAAAAAATGTGCACTTCACTCTCCAATGGAAAATAAGGCTGGCCTTCCCTCACCTTGGCTTTGTCTTGTTGAGAGCTTTCCAACGGTACCTTACATGATTGTGAGATTCCTACAAGAAGATTCTCTAAAAGATTCTCTCCGATCAAAGCTTGTTTGACCAACCAGATAGGACCTAGACCAGACATGTCACCCATCCAAGTAAGTAATCCAAGGGTGGAGCTTGCTGACATGTCACCTATCTGTATCCCTAATCCTATGGTGGAGCTTCCTTGGAGTAGATCCTCTTGGTCGATATAATAAAGAGAAGGTGCTCCTTTGGGGCATCAAATGTTTGAGTGTGCAATCTATGTTTTTTCTCTTCTCTTGTACTCGGAATATTATAATGGTATGAGAGTGAGTGTTTTAGTCCAAGAGAGTGGATCGCCTCTCTTGGAATAGCACAAACTATTGAAACTGAGTAATTTGAGGTGGAAAACATAGAGTAATCGCTAGACTTAGGAAGGACTTTAGAGGGCGGATGGGATGGATGCACCGGGAGGACAATTTCTTGCACCTAGCTTTCCATTCTCAAACCCATTCCACATCAAGGTTATGTATATCCAGCGTGAGTAGATGCACCGGGAGGACAATTTCTTGCACCTAGCTTTCCATCCTCAAACCCATTCCACATCAAGGTTATGTATATCCAGCGTGAGTAGATGAGAGTATCGCTAGTTTATCACTTTGGTGCAGAATTCATGGATAGAGTGATGAACTCACCAAACCCGGTGATTCTACCTGTGGTGACATATGACAGAGAGTGGGATTTGACAATCTACATTCTATTATGATAATATGGATATGAATATTCCAAATCCTCTCTCTTTCAACACCCAAGTAGAAATCCGTTATGTAGTGAGATCAAAAGTGATGTTTAGAGATTTTGTGGTTAGGAATTTTGGTGAGGAGTATTATCAATGAGTGATAGCTTTTGAGGTCCTAATGGTAGTTTTGATAGTTTGTGCGCCTTCTAGAGTGATTATATTGACTCTGTATTGAAGTAGACATTAGCAATTGATTGTTGTAGGAACCATGGATCCGCAATTGCAAGAGCTGGTGCAAGGAATGCAAGGGATGTTGAATGAATTTTGAGAGATTAAGATGACCATGGAGACATTACAAAGTCAAGTGCAAATCCTTAGGAAAGATCAAGCCATGCAAGAAGAAGAGCCACCTCAAAACCCAATACTTGCGACAGAAGTACTTGGAGAGGCACCCGTGCCTACAAACCCTATCAACAATGAAGCCACATTGCTACTCCAGATGAAGAAGACCTGCAACATCGAGCCTTACAAGGGGCAGCGTACAATGGAAGTAGTGGAAAATTGGATCTCGAGAATGAATCGATATTTCTGATTGTTCTCAACAGAGATCATAGAGCATGCTGCAAGCGTGTTTGCATGTGGGTACTTGACCAATAAAGCCCTCACATGGTATGATGCTTGGGAAAAATCCATGTTGGCAGAGAGAAAGGAGGTCACATGGATAGCAATGTAAGAAGGATTGTTGAAGAATTTCCAATTGGTGGATTCGATGCAGATGGCTCGAACCTGACTATGGGGATTGAGACAAAAGAATAGCATACAAGAGTATGTGGAGGTATTTCTGGATCTACAAATTGCAATCACCAACATGAGTCCAGTAGAGGCTCTTGACAATTTCAAACGAGGGTTGAAAGAGCGGATTCACCAAGAAGTCATGGTGCAAAATCCTCGCACGGTATTTGAAGCCATTGCTTGTGCGTAGAGAATAGTAGGAGCATTAGGTGGAGGTGAAGGAATAGTTCCACCTCAACATTATTGGGCAGAAATGCTACACATGGGTGGACCAGTACCGATAGAATTGGGCAACCTTCAATTTCGGGATCGAGGAGCACAACCGCTTCAAGGGGAGCATGGACAGGTAGAAGAACAAAGAGATGGAGCTCCACAAGGAGAAAGGACTCAAGGAGAACAACACCATTGTTACAATTGTGGCCGTATTGGGCACATATCTACCAAGAGTTGCACTCGTTTCCCTAGAGGCCCTCGGCCTTCGTACAGGCGATCTTTGAACAACATGGAGAGGCACATTGAAGAGGAGGAGGTGGAAATCACTTCGGAAAATGAAGATTGCTAGTAAATATACCTCGTGGCCTTACTAGCTCAGTAAGGAAGCAAAGAAGTGAGGGAAGGAAGAAGAATAATGCACAAAGATCCCGAAGGCAACCTCACAATTGATTGTCGTGAATGGAATCCTAGAAGGTAATCAAGTGAGAGTATTAATAGATCCGGGAGCAACATAGAATTTCTTGTCTTGCTCTGTTGCAATAAGATTGGGAATGGATCTAGAGAGAGATGGGAGTGAAGAAGTAGAGCTACTTAATGGGAAAACAAAGAGGATTGAATCATTACCTAGACGGGTAACCCTCTCTATAGGAGAATATCAGGAAGCAATTGAGTGGCAAGTGATACAGTTGGCTTGTTATGATGCAATTTTAGGCATGCCATGGATGGAGTAGTACAACCCTATGGTAGATTGGAGGAAGAAAGTAGTGAGAACCCACCAATGGTCAATCATTGGGGTTAAAGAAAAATCACATTGGTAGAAATTGCCTCTATATGTCATAAGGACGGCAACTATCTATAAGACTGATAGATGTTTCATGGGTCTAATAAGAGAAGTCCAGAGTGCACAACTTGATGGACAAATTCTTGAGAAATTGAAGGATGTGGTGGATGAGTTTCAAGATGTCTTTCCCGATGATCTACCCTCCGGATTACCACCAAAAAGGCAATAGATCACAAAATTGAGACACTCCCGGGGAAGACACCTCCTTGTAAGGCCCCATATCGTCTATCACCTCATGAGTTGGAGGAGTGTAAGATGCAAATTGAGGAGATGATGCAGAAAGGGTTCATCCAACCTAGCATATCACCATATGGGGCCCCTATCTTGTTTGTGAAGAAGAAGGATGGTACAATACGCATGTGCATTGACTATTGAGGTCTCAATCAGCAAACACTGAAGAACAAATACCCCTTACCTCGCATGGATGACTTGTTTGATCAACTCTATGGAGCGAGATACTTCACCAAATTGGACTTGCGGAGCGGTTACAATCAAATCCAAATTGCAAAGGAGGATGTGTACAAAACTACCTTTTGAACCAAGTATGGCCACTTTGAGTATCTTGTGATGGCTTTTGGCCTCACCAATGCACCTGTCACTTTCATAAGTCTAATGAATGACATATTTTGTCCATACTTGGATAAGTTTATTATTGTCTTCCTGGATGATATGTTAGTATATAGTAGCACGATGACAAAACACAAACAACATCTATGAGAGGTCCTCAAGATTCTAAGACAGAATGAATTGTACGCCAAAATCTCAAAGTGCAAGTTTGGCAAGTCTGAAGTAGACTACTTGGGGCATAAAGTAAGTGCAGAGGGCATTCACGTATTGACAGATAAAATAGAGGTCATTCAAAAATGGAGTGCCCCAAAAGATCAGACTCAACTTAATCATTCAAAAATGGAGTGCCCCAAAAGATCAGACTCAACTTAAGAGCTTCTTGGGGTTGATGGGATTCTATTGTAGATTTATCAAGGACTTCTCCAAGGTTGCATAGCCTTTAACGGGACTACTTGGCAAGAGGAAGAAGTGGACATGGGGAATTGCACAAGAGTTGGCCTTTCAAATATTGAAAGCCGCCTTGCTACATGCACCAATCTTGAAGTGGTATGACCCAAAACGTCCAATCAAGTTGGCTATAGATGCATCAGGCATAGCAATAGGAGCAGTCCTACAACAAGAGTGGCATGAAAGATGGCATCCAATTGCATATTTCTCTCGATAGTTGTTACTGGCAGAGCGCAACTACCACACCACAGAACAAGAAGAGCTGGCCATTGTTCTAGCAACCAAGCATTGGAAGCACTATCTGGGCAAGAAGGCATTTGTAGTAGAGACAGACCACAAACCTCTAGTCTACCTCAAAGACGTAGAAGGATCTATCTTGTTGCCAAATTTAGTGGGCTATGAGCCGGCCTGTCTCTCACTCAAGATGAACCTCTAATGGCTATTATGGTAGCGCACCATGGACTAAGAAGGCAAGGAACCCGAACTCCATCATACTCCTCCAAGGCTAACACTCCAAGGCTCAAGATATTGCTCACTAGAGAACTCAATGAGAGAGATAGTTGCAAATGAAAGGATAATGAGTACCTCCTCACCCCTTGTTTATATACTTGTGAAATAGTTACGTACCAAAGTTACTAATTACCGTAGTAACTCAAGTTACTAGACTAAAAGTCAAGTAAAGTAAAAAAGTAGAAAGGAATATCCATTCACATGGGCATATTCTCCTAAGCATGTGGTCTTATCTTGACCCAACCACTAAGTCAAGGATTCCTTCATATGGGCTATCCTTGGACTAAAGTAGAATACAAAACAAAAAGGCTTACGGGCCCAAGAGTTCTCAACTCTTTCCTCAAAGCCAAACACCTAGAAATAATACCAAGTCAACACACTAAAATCCAAAATAGTGGTGCTCATCTTTTCTACTTCCTCTAAAGTAAGGTCCCATGTATCTTAGCTATGAATAACTTTAGCTAACCATGACTAATATAGAACCATCCTTTATCTCTATATAAATAATATCTCTTAAGTACTTGTAATACCAAGCTAAATATCACAATACCACACACATGCACAAATGGGTGTTACATTTACCCCCGGACTAAGTTTTCACTTTGTCCTCAAAATGAAGGTCTCTCTACCTTCCATGATATAACTTCAACTTATCATGGTTAATCCTATCAAAGTGTCTTCCTCCTAACTCCTTGAGATCAAAGGTGTAATTGCCCCACACCTTCTCTACTATGAAAGGTCCAAGTACTTAGTCAAAAACTTCTTCTTTGCACTCTCTTGAATCAAACAACATTACCCAATCACCTTCCTTGAAAGGCTCCACCTTCTTCTTTCCGTGCCTCTTGTCATAGCTCTCCTTTTTTTTCCTTTGGGCTTGGTCCACTTGAACCATAGCAACTCCTCTTGCTCCTTCCAACTCCATGAGTTGTTCCTTCCTTGACTTCTCTACATCACCTCCTTGTGCTTTCTTCAATCTCCTATGAATGCTTTGGAAGGAAGGAAGATCAAAGTGAATAGATAGGGTAGACTCAATACCATATACCAATTGAAATGGAGAATATCCCATGGAGGTCTTCATGGTTGTCCTATACTCCCACAAAACTACATGAATCCTCTTGTCCCAATGATGTTTAGCCACCTCCATTTCTGCATCTTTGGCCAACATCATGCACAAGGACTGATTGGTTCTCTCTGCCAAGCCATTGGAATTTGGCTTATAGGATGTAGTTACTCTATGTGTGATAGAGAATGTCGTAGCATGGCTGTAGTAATGCTTCCTGTAACCTCTCCTCCTCTATCAGAAACCAACTCCAAAGGGCATCCAAACCTAGTGATAATGTGTTCATAAAGAAATCTACCTACTTCATCTTCATTCTTGTCCCTCAATGGTCTAGCCTCAACCCACTTGGTAAGGTAGTCAGTAACTACCACAATGTACCAATTGTTCCTTGGGGTTCTATTGAGAGGACCTACAAAATCAATTTCTCACTTCTCAAAAGGTCCTAGCAATGGAATTGATCTAAGTGGTGGAGTGGATGTAGACTTTCTAGCAAAAGCTTGACAAACATGAAAAGTTTTGCAATAATCAAGACAATCCTTGAAAATCCCTCTCCAATAGTAACCTGCATCTAGAATCTTGAAAGTAGTCACCTTTATTGCAAAGTGTCCTCCACATACTAAACCTTCATGAAACTCCTTTATGAGTAGGATAGACTCTTCCTTACCCACTGCTCTTTGAAGTAGACCATCTGCTCCTTGGTGAAAGAGAATATCCTCCACCATTGTGTAAGGTCTAGATCTTGCTGTAAGGGCCTTCCTCTCCTTAGCATGCATCCCTTCTGGATAGTTACTTCTTGTCGCAAAATCCACAATCTCCTTGTACTCCATTGGAACCTCTTGAGTGACTGAGATTGTCATGAGCTCTTCATCCGGGAAGGAATCATCCACTGGCTCATCTCCATCATGATCATAGGCTCTAGATAACAAATCAGCATTTGCATGTTTCTTTCTTGGCCTATCCTCAATGGTGTAGTCATACTCAGACAAGAGTATCATCCACCTTGCTAGTCTTCCTTCAACATTAGGCTTGTTGAAGATGTACTTCAAAGCCTTACGATCCGTGATAATGGTGGCTTCCCTCCAATCAAGTAGTGTCTAAACTTCTTGAGACCAAAGATCATTGCCAACCCTTCTCTCTTTGTGACAGAGTAGTTCTTCTTTGCTAAAACCATATGTCTACTAGAGTAAGCTATTGGATGATCATGTCCATCTTGGTCTAATTGACTAAGAGTGCATCCTATAGCTCCATTAGAAGCATCAGTGTAGAGGATGAAAGGCTTACTCCAATCAGGTTTAGCAAGAATTGGAGCTACAACAAGGGATTGCTTGAGCTACTCAAAAGCTTTGAGAGCCTCCTTGTCCTCCAAAATCACCATGTAATCTACACCCTTCTTCATGTAGATGGTCAATGCATAAGCCTTGTAGGGAAATGATAAGATGAACCTCCTATAGAATCAAACCATTGGCGTAATTGGCGTAATTAGCATAAAGAATTGGCGTAACTTTGTCAAGCTTGAAGGGAATGGAAAGTCTGAGATTTTCCTCATCTTCTTAGGATCAACTACTATTCCATCATTAGAGATGAAGTGCCCTAAAAGTAGACCTTCTTCACATCCAAAAATGCACTTCTCTAGGTTAAGTAATGCATTTGCCTCATCCAAGCGTTGCAAGACCTTGATTAGGTGCTCAAAGTGCTCCTCCTTGCTCCCATAGACACAAAAGTCATCAATGAAGTCTCTCATAAATTTCCCAATGAAAGGTTCAAATACCTTGTTCATGAACCGTTGGAATGTGGCTGGAGCATTGCAAAGCCCAAAAGGCATGACCTTGAAAGCATAAGTACCCCAAGGTGTGGTGAATGTGGTGAGTTGTTGATGCTCTGGGGCAATCTTGATTTGGTTGTATCCACTATAACCATCTCCAAAACTGTACCTCTCATGACTTGCAACCTCCTCCAAGATCTCATCAATGAATGGCAATGGGTAGTAGTCCTTCTTGGTAACAGCATTGAGCTTCTTGTAATCCACACATACCCGAAGTTTTCCATTCCTTTTCTTCACAATGACAATTGGAGACACCCATTCTGAAGTCTCTACCTCAAAGATAAATCCGGCCTCCTTGAGCTTATCAATCTCCTCCTTCACAACCAAAGATATTGGTGGGCTAATGCGACGTTGGTTTTGGCGGATTGGTCTTGCATGTGACTCTACCTCTATCTTGTGCTCCTCCAAGATGACTTCCTTCAAGTCCTTGTAATTGAAAGAAAAAACACTGATGAACTTGCAGAAAACCTCCTCAAATCTCACCTTCTCCTCCTTGGTAACATTTGGGCCATACTTGAGGGTAGCTAACCTTCTCTCTACCTCCTCAAGTGTTAATGGTGATTTATCTGGGTCCTTCAAAACCTTTGGCTTAGGTGAAAAATCCATAGCACACAAAAGATACACATCTGAATCAGATTCAAATTCATCCTCCTCCATGGAAGTCTCCTCTTCCATGCTTGTGTCCACACCTGAAGCTCCTTCTTCAAAATTTGATTCCCAATAATCAGAAGATGGTGTATTTGAATGTGAAGTGTTGGTGTTATTAGTCACAGTAATTGGGACTCTATGGTTTGATGGCCCAATCCTCAAGTACCCTTTGTGCCATCGATCAGTTGTGCATGCTGCTCTCAACCATGGCCTCCCAAGAAGTAAGTCATAGCTTGAATCCTTCAAGACTTGGAAAGTCATGAGATTTTGAACTCCCATAACTGAAACTACCACTTTATCCATCACCCCTACTGGTCGAACTTGTTGCTTGTTTGCCATGCTCACCACAAATGTTGAAGGTCTTGAGGGTATCATACCCAACTTCTTCATCAACCTTTCTGACATGGCATTTACTATTGATCCTCCATCAACCAATGCATCCTTGATGTTGTGACCATTCACTCTCACATCAATCTTGGAGGCATATTCACAAGCCTCCCATGGTGCTGGCTTGGCATCTACCACCCCCATTGATACTAGAGCTTTTGCCTTCTTCTTTCTCTTGCTCCTTGTAGAACTCAAACCACCTCTAAGCTCATTTCTCAAGGTAGGTTCAAAGCAATCAATTGGCCCACTGTGATGTTAGCCTTGTGACTACCAACATCCTCCAACACATTGTAGTTCCATTGTTGCTTTGAGATCAAGAAGTCTTCCATCTCCAACTTCTTCCTTGGAGTCTTTGTTGTTGATGGTGTTGAGGTGCAAGTGCTCCTAGTAGACATAGGAGTATCCTTGCTTGGAGTAAATCCTTGAGAAGAGTGAACATCCTCTGCAAAATGAGCTCACTTCTTCTCTTGTACCAAAAGCTCCAAATTAAAACCCTTGGAGTTTGAGCACTCTCCCTTCTCATACTTGCTCTCCACCACATCTATGGATACTATCCCCTTACCTTTGTTTGGATTAGGAGCCACTTGGGTTTCACTACCACCCTCTTTCCCTCTATTGGCTCACTCATAACTCCTTCCTCCATGGTAAGTGGAATTTAGGCAATTCCTTTGGATATGGCCTCTTCCTCCATAACCAAAACAATTTCTATCATTGAAATTATTGGCTGGTTGACCTCCTCTATATGGATAGTTTCCATAACTCCTAGGCCCTCTCCCTACATTCTGATCCACCTCTCTCTTCTCCCATAGTTGCACCACATTGATCCTGAGATCCACAAGTTGTTCTATGATGGTTTGAAGTGGATCCTTTGGTGGAGGTGCAAGAATTGGAGCAACTACTACTTGTGGTGCAACCCTTATCACCAAAGTATCAGAAGTTCCACCATACTTGTAGCCTTGAGGAGGATGCACAACCTCCTTCACCACCAAACCACTCTCATCATCATCTCCACCTTTCCCCAACATTATGCGAAATTTGGACTCTAACTTTTCCACTCTTCCACATAGACTCTCACTTTCTCTCCATCTCCTTGCTTGAGAAATGTAACCTCACTCATAAATCTCTCATAACTCTCATCAAGAATAAAGTTCTCAATGAGTGCTGAAGTCAAAGTCTCCCAAGACTCCTCTTCCCCATCTCTCCTCTCTTTCTTTTGGTATTCTGACTCATACCATGTAAATGTTGCATACTCAAAGAAATTTGGTAATAATGAGGCCCACTCATTTTTCCTCCTCTCATTGTTTCCTATGTAATCTCTCTTGAAGTCTCTCACAAAGGCCTCCACATCTTCTCCATCCTTGCCAAAGAAAACCGGAAGTTTTCTCATCTTAACCCCTCACTATCTTTCTTTTCTCTCAATTTTTTTTTCTTTTTCACTTCTCTTTTCTCTCACTCTATTACTAATAGAGTATATACATGACTAACACCATCTGAGAATAATCCACTCTAGGGAACACAAAAGTTTCAGGTTGCTCCAAGATTTCTATAGCAACATCAAATCCTAGAGTGCATATTAATCGAACCCTCATGGATAGTTTATCCATAAGTTGAAAGATTATCTCCATCACTAATCTTGAGAACTAGCTAATGAAGGTGGTAGTATTTCTGTAGCTGTACTAAGACTCTCTCCAAGATCCTTCACCAAAGTCTCCAGAAGTGCTTTTACTCCACTACACTCATGTCCTTTTGGAAGTCCTTCCACTCCACAAACCTCACACAACTCCTTGGTCTTAGATCTTCTCCCTCCCAATCTTGGTGAAGAAGGTCCAACATGCAATCCCAAGTCAAGTAAGCCGCTCCTTTCCCTCAATCTCTTACTCTCAAAGGTCAATGGATATGAACTTGCCGTATGTCCCTTCTCTCCATATAGATAATATTTAGACTCACTTTTTCCTCCAAGTGGTGTAGGTTTTTGGATCCTCTCAACACTCTCTTCAAATTTGATTGTAAACTCTTTTTTATCAAATCCACCCTTACAATCATCTCAAATCCTTGGGGAACCTTGCATAGTCTCAACTTCCACTCTTGGTGACCCTCCATGTTCCCAAGATGAATCTAAACACTCAAATATGCTTTTTGTTGCTCTCAAACTCCTCATGCATGAGATCTCCACTCTGCAGAATTGACCCTTCCTCACAATTTCACTCAGATCTCTCAACTCGTATGTGAAAGTCCTCTAAAATTTTGCACACATGATTAAAACTCAAGGGTGTCACTCCTTGAAAAATTTCAGATCTTTTCATGAAGCCATTTGGCCTAGACACCTTTCTCTTCTACACACATATTTCAGATTTGGTCTGAAAACCACCCTCCTTACTTTAAAAACTCCTTACTCCTTGTGCAAGAACAATCTCTATCTAGTTTTTGTGGAAGCAGGTAGGATAAGATGCACTGAATTTTCTTGAGAATTTTCAGGACAATTCATTGAAAATTGAAGAAATGGCAAACTCTGTACAATTTTGCAAAGAGCATGCAGTTGTAGGAGCACTTTACCCTATCAACTTTCAAAATTTCTAGCCCAATGCGCATAGTACCTCTCAGAATAATTTTAAATGTGCTAACTGAAAAATAACCCAAGCTATCATGCATAAAAATTTCAAGTCCAGATCTCAAACTTGAGATTTTGCCCAAAATCACCTTAATCTCCAAAATCTACAATCCACCTCACACAATCTTTCCAATTCCTCTCATGTGTACAAGATGTACAAAATCACCTCAAAGACATCATAATGAACTAAAGGGTATACAAATAGATCTTGGTTCTATAACATAAGTTCAACCCTCTCCTCTCCTAATGTTCTCTACAAGTGAGCTCTCATAGCCTCTTTCTGCCTAACGTAGAATTGAACCCGGAATATTATCTTGTCTTCTAGAGAGGTCCCGGCAATGGAACCAAAAATGTGAGCTGACCTGTCTCTCACTCAGGATGAACCTCTAATGGCTATTATGGTAACGCACCATAGACTAAGAAGACAAGGAACCCGAACTCCATCATACTCCTCCAAGGCTAACACTCCAAGACTCAAGACATTGCTCACTAGAGAACTCAATGAGAGAGAGATAGTTGCAAATGAAAGGATAATGAGTACCTCCTCACCCCTTGTTTATATACTTGTGAAATAGTTACGTACCAAAGTTACTAATTACCGTAGTAACTCAAGTTACTAGACTAAAAGTCAAGTAAAGTAAAAAGTAGAAAGGAATATCCATTCACATGGGCATATTCTTCTAAGCATGTGGTCTTATCTTGACCCAACCACTAAGTCAAGGATTCCTTCACATGGGCTATCCTTGGTCTAAAGAAGAATATAAAACAAAAAGGCTTGCGGGCCCAAGAGTTCTCAACTCTTTCCTCAAAGCCAAACACCTAGGAATAATACCAAGTCAACACACTGGAATCCAAAATAGTGGTGCTCATCTTTTCTACTTCCTCTAAAGTAAGGTCCCATGTATCTTAGCTATGAATAAATTTAGCTAACCATGACTAATATAAAACCATCCATTATCTCTATATAAATAATATCTCTTAAGTACTTGTAATACCAAGCTAAATATCACAATACAATACACATGCACAAATGGGTTTTACAAGGTAGAGTGGCGACAATGCTTCAACATGACAATCACCTACGTGGAAGGTAAGAAGCAACTTGCAGATGCATTCACCCGCATGCCAATGGCAAACAACTTGGTGGTAGAGGTTAATATTAACCCTAAATTTTGGCTTGAGATTCTGGCTGTTACAAAAACTGATCCACAGATTGTAGAAGCGCAATCATCCAAAGGTGTCACTAGCACCTAAGGACTCACCTTTTGGGATGGTAGATTATGGATCCCAAATGTCCTAAAATTACGCACCACCATTCTAGCGGAATGTCATGATTTGGCCATCGTAGCTCATGTCGGAGTGGACAAGACCTTAGATGCAGTCAAGCGCAATTACTATTGGCTCAAGATGAGCAACAACATGATGGAGTACGTGCGTAGCTGCCTACTTTGTGAACATAACAAAGCTTCTAATCAAGCTCATGCAGGGCTCCTTTAACCTCTCCCCACTCCTACCCAACATTGGGAACAAGTAAGTATGGATCTCGTTTGTGAATTACCCAAGACCACCTCAAGGTTTGACTCCATCGTGGTCTTTGTGGACCGGCTTAGCAAAATGATTCATGTACGCCCTACCACCAACGAGGTGACTGCTCCACAACTAGCTCAATTATACTTAGATGCAGTCTTTGCTCACCATGGCTTGTCTAGAGTACTCATCACCAATAGAGGCACCCAATTCACCGGTTTGTTTTGGCAAACACTCTTTGGTTTCTTCAAAACCAAGTTGGCCATGTCCATAGCTTACCACTCACAAACAAATGGCCAAACAGAGCGGGCTAATTGCACGATTGAAGAGATGTTACACAACTTCACCTTAGAAGAGCAAGAGAGGTGGGACACCCTACTCCCGTTGGTGGAATTTGCTTACAACAATTCAGTGAATGCATCCACCCAGGTCATTCTATTCTTCCTCATGTATGGTGAGCATCCCTTCACACCTTCTAGCTTGATGAAGATCCGTCCTATGGCTAAGGTCGATGCAGTCAACACATTTGTTTTTGGAATCCAACAAGGTGTGGAGAGCGCCTAGCACAGATTACAGATTGCACAAAATTGACAAAAGCAATATGCTGATGCACACCATAGGCACATGGAGTTCAATGATGGGGATCAAGTGTGGCTATCGACAACCAACCTCACATTAGTTGGACCTTGTAAGCTCAGACCTCGTATTATTGGGCCTTTCTTGATTCTTCATCGTGTTGACACTATGGCCTATCACCTTGAGCTACCACCACACATGAAGATCCATCCAGTGTTCCATGTCTCCCTACTATGCAGATATGCTCCCCAATCAGGCCAAGGTCATTCCTCATAAGACATTCGACCGTGTCCGACACTCATTGATGGTACAGAGGAATATGAAGTGGAGCGGATTCTCTAAAAATGCATGCGTGGTTCTCGCCATCCACGGGTGGACTATCTAGTACAATGGAAAGGTTACCCCCTCTATGAAGCAACCTGGGAGCCCGCAGCCAATTTGGCACATGCACCGGTGTTGGTGCAAGCATTTGAGTAACAATTGCACAACGAGGACGTTGCGTCTTAAAAGGAGGGAGGTATGTAATACCAAGAGCTAGCCATATGATTTAGATGTGAAATTTGGTTTGGTAACATCTAGAATGATTTTGTACATGATGGTCAAAATAGATAAGATAGAAGTATCACCAGAAGAGTACTTCTACTAATAGGGTTGAAACCAAAATAGACTTGAGAACCTTGGAACCAATAGCTAGACATATGATTGAAAGGTGAGAATTGGTTTGGTAATATCAGGAAGGATGTTACACATGATGGACTAAACAGATCAGAAGGAGGTATCACCAAAAGAGGACTTCTACTAATAGAGTAGGAACTGAAATATGCTTGAAATCTTTGAAGGCAATTTCGGAAGCCTAAACGAATGAATTAGGCCTTGAAAATATACAGAATACCCCCCCAATGGAGGAAAGGCTGGCCTTCCCTCCCACTTGCTTTGTCTTGTTGAGAGGTTTCCAATGGTACCTTACGTGATTCTGAGATTCATACAAGAAGATTCCCTAAAAGATTCCCTCTGGTCAAAGCTTGTTTGACCAACCAGATAGGACCTAGACCAGACATGTCACCCATCCAAGTAAGTAATCCAAGGGTGGAGCTTGCTGACATGTCACCTATCTGTGTCCCTAATCCTATGGTGGAGCTTCCTTGGAGGATATCCTCTTGGTCTATATAATAAAGAGAAGGTGCTCCTTTGGGGCATCAAATGTTTGAGTGTGCAATCTATGTTTTCTCTCTTCTCTTGTCCTCGGAGTATTACACCACATTGATGGATGCTCTTCCTAGGGCCTTAGGGAGCAATTGAAGGAGAGGTTGGACTTGGACATACCACAAGCTTATGGTATCTAACACTCTTCTTATGGGAAGAAGCCACACCACTAGCCAAAGGTATGAGCCCACCCCGTTGGATTACATGAAACAATGAATATACTAAAAGTGTGTTGGAGAAAGTGGTACATGACTCAAGATCCAATCATCTTTTGAGCAGCCATATATTGCAAGACCTTGGCCCAACTATATCACCCTTGGGTCATGGTGATAGTAAATAAAATGGTATGGTCAACCCTTCCCAAGATGAGCTGACAACCTCACCTTCATGTACTTCTTAGAATAGGCAAACATAGCGGTTTGTTGTTTGGGTAGGAATTTAGAGTTAGTCCATATGGATCGTTGTATCCAAGTATGAGATACTATCTTTAAGGACTACCAAGATAATGATTATACAAGCATCTAGTACCATATGAGGATCCAGTTCTTCCCTTTTAAAAAACAAAGGCAAGAAGAAGTAGTAGGCTTCAAAAAGATGCTCGCTTAGAGGGTAAGGACTTAAGAGAGGGATGTGTTGTCCAAGCAAAGTAAGTAATAAGGGCATTATAGGCTACAAGTAAGTCAATGTTGTGGGATATAGAGTAAAAAACTTTTGTTATAGGCAAAATACTATGGACTTTAACTATGAGATTCTCTCTATGGGACAAATGAAAGAATGGTCACATTATCTCTATGTTGGCTATGATGCACCAAAGGTATCATATCCATTGCCTTGAGTGCAATTTTTCTTGTGATGAGGTCCACCACAAGTCCAACAAGCAACACACCGCTCACTAGTTGCTTTTGACCCAAAAATGAAGGTAAGGATCTAGCTATACTAGGCCCTCCACTTTCTCTTTAAGATCTTGGCTATCCGCTTTGCCCTTGGGAGCCAACGTGGTGTAGTGTACTCTATTGCACTCTAGAAGAAGTAATAGATATGGATGAGGTCTTCTTACAAAATCTAGATCACGCCACTCCCTCTCCTACCATGTTGAACTCAATGCAATCAGCTAAACTAAAGACCACTGCCAAATTTGATAAGGTAGGCTATAATAACATTGCATCAGATACTCTATGTCTCAATTCCTTGTCCAAGATCCCATACCAAAATTAGATTGCTTGGGACTCCTTGGGTAAAAAAAATCAGCTATCTCATGCAAGTCTATACCGTGTGTAGGCTCTCTCTAGTCTTTGGTTTGAAATCTTGCAAGCTCCTCAACTTATCAGTCCATACTTCCTAGTAGTTCTACCTCAAACATTGGAAGAACTCCACCATGGGGTTAAATCTCAATATTGCACCACCTCCTACAACAATACCTCCACTTGTTGTAGCACCATCTCCAACTAGTGCATCTCCATTGGATACACCAATGCTACTAAAACTATAACTTGTGGGTATTGCCAATCTAACCCAAGAAACCAAGCTTGAAGTGATGGAGATGTAGTTTGGAAACCAATATTGTCTCCATAGCTCAATCTCTTCTAAGTGAGCTCTCCTAAATTCATGGTAGTTGTCCATTGGTGGACCCTCTAAGTGCAAGAACAACCCCTTCCATGCCATGAAGGTGTTAACAAAGTCAAGGTTTTGCGTCTATTTCAAATCACACCAACTATCAAACTCTTGGATGAAGTCATCTAGCTCAATGGTACCCCATTAGATCAAAATAGCACTTGGGGCCTTTGGAGACCCCATAAATCTTGTCCATGTCCCACAACATTGGTATGGATGTACCAAGTGCACTCTCAACTAAATCAGCTCTTGTGTCAAACTCCAAATCCAAATCAATGTCCTCCTTCATTAGGACCTAAGATAAGGGTTGATATCAAGTGCCAATTTGGGTAAACCCACTACTTATTGCAACAAAATCTCTTCTCAAATCCTTGGAGAACTCTATCATGAAAATGTACCTCATATTGCAACTATAACCACCAAGTACCATCACCAAGTGCCACCACTAAGAACCACCAACTAATGTTACTCTAACTATGACAACTACAATAGAGGAAAGTGCAACATGTAACTTGCCATCATAACATGCACTCTCATGACCTTTAGGCCATCACTTCCTACCTCATTAGAGAAAAAAGACAGATAATCATCACTCCAACCGCATTACCAAGAGCATAATAGAGCACCAATGCTCCAAATATCAAGACCTCTCACACAAACATAGTGCACGAACATGAACTAGAGATTGAAGGGGGTCCAATCACAAGAAATCAAGACAATAACACTCCATCTCACAAATTAACTTTGGATTGACTTTACCACCATTTGGCATTTGACATAATAAGACTTCTATCTACTCCTACACTACTAGGATCACCAAGGATGGGATCAAACTACCTCTCCTAGCCAGAAATACATGTGTATATATATCAAACTATCAATCACTAGGACAATAAGTGAGGGTGGACCAATTGGCTAGGGCACCAGTTTGGAAACCAGATATTTAAGGTTCAAATCCTATTGTGCATAATCTTGAAGGGTGGGAACATTTTGCAAAACAACTACCAAAAACTAAACTAATTTCGCTAACTTCTTGCAAGTTGGCTTGTTAGCCCTTCTAGGCCTTCATAGCCTCTCTAGCACATAGCACTATACCTTGAAGCCTCTAAATGCTGAAATTTGACCCAACTCAAGCAACCTCCAACTTTGGACAGCCTCCACCAACTCAACCTCTAACTTTGGGCACCTTTGCTAATCTGTCAAACCTTTCTTATAGTTTGTTGACCTCCAAATCTGTGAAATTAGGCCAACTTGAGTGGATCGGGACCTTCAAATCCATAATTCAAGTGAATGGGTTATCAAATCCACCTCCAATTTTTCAAATCACCACACTCAATTGCCAATTCAACCTCTCACTCTTAGATCTACCTCTTTGATCAATGAAATTGAACACCTTGTCTCAATTTGACCTCAATCTTCACCAAATTTTGATAAAGCTTTTGCACACCATCTACCTCACTGCCAGCTCTATAGCCACAAGGTGCTTCCACACACAATCACTCTCAAGAAAATCCAAGACCATGATCAAAAGTACAAACAATCACCAAGCTTGGAGATACCATCACTGCACTCAACTCAAACATCCACTTTTTCCTTGACTCTCACTTATCTTATGTAATCAGTTCACTCTTTCACTCAAATTGCACTCAAATCAGACCTGAACTTGATCCCCTTTTCAACAATCTACCAAAAATCAAACCTTGATTAAAGTTAAGCCATCCACTCTAGCTAAGAGACTCTATGTGACTTGCCGATCTTTATCTACCAAAACCAAGAGCTCAAAGGCTCAACATTAGAGAAGTGAGCTCTTTGGAGTTGCACTTCAAAGGTAAACCCCTTTACTTGTCTTGTATCTCCAACCTTAATGGTGCCATTGACATTGCATTTGACAGTGCAGATAGTGCAAGTGATGATGGTTCTCATGGTATAATTAATAACACTAATACAAAATATGCCTACTGTTAAGTAATCTTTGAGCAACTACTAATATAATTGTGCCAAGACTATCACTCCAACATCCAAGCAACTAACTTTGGGATTGCAAATGTCATGACACATGAGCTCTTAGAGGAGAGTGAGAGTCATCTAGCAAACCCTTTGCTAGATGACTCTCACTATCCTCTACTTGAACATAAGCACTCACTAACATCTCCATAGTTAATGCTAACTCTTGTGCATGTGACTATAATTAGAACCTATAGCCCCCCACCATGGCTGCAAGCCTTAGGATTTCCAAGTTCAAGTTTGCTAACCTCTACTCTCTCTCCCTCTTTGTCTTAGCAAAGGTCAAATGTATCTCCTTTTTTGCAATGAGAGTATCCTCTCTCACAAAGGAGTCTCACACTCTCAAAAAGGAGTCTCTCCCACTCCTCTAAGCTCTCCAATCTACTCTTAAGCTCAACAATATATCCCTCTTGCTCTTCCTCAACTTGGATTACAATAATGTAATACACGCTCTATGCCAATGGACAAGGGGGGAGGTGGAGACCAAGTGGGTGAAGTGGAGGTCCCTCAAGGAAACAAGAAGGTGAAGGGGCTCTTTGATATGAGGATGAAATTGCTTTCAGATGTGAGGGAGAAGGGGCACTCTATATAGATGGAGAGGGGCTTTATCCTAGATGAAGATATAAAAGGGGCTCTTTGAGGAGACACTTCACTCCCTAGCTTCACTATTGGTAATATATGTGTCTTGACACAAATTGGTTGAACATTTGTGAACAATGGACAATTATACATCAAAATGTTCATCCATAAAGTAAAATGAAATATAACTCACTTATTAAATTTGATAATATAGTGTATAAAAAACTGAACTGATCAGTGACTCACCATCCTCATCCTCTCCATCATTTGTCCTATTGTCCTTTGACTCTCCATCCTCAACATCACCATTCTCTCCATTCTGTATAACCTCCTCCTCAAGAATGTATCCTCTCTACCCAAAGAGGTGAGTGGAGATCTGCCCAAGAAAGGTGACCCCAAATTGCCACCCATTAGGATGCCTCAATTGCATTTGCAAACTCCTCACCTCTATAGTAATGGCAAAAATGCAAACTCACTTTAGTCATAGTCCTCTACACCGGATCTCCTCAACTTTGTCTTGATGTTGAGAACTAGATGCCCATGTACAATCTTGGGGTAAATTTTTGGTACCACAAATGCAACCATCTTTTGGAAAAAAGCTTTGAATTCAAGATACACACACTATCTTGCTAAACACCTCTTTGCAACTTAGTCTCACTAGGGAACCAATTTAAGACTACAACGTAAGGCATTGTCCTCCCTAAAGGCATCATAAACTATATCAATAGACAACTTAAATTGCCACCCCTTAGTAGTCCCTATTAAAGAATTCTTGTCTCATGATGCAAAAACTTGGTACATGCCAATACCTAGCAAAAAAAGAAGTAATTTTAGCAAACACACAACGAGAAAAAGCAAAAGATGCCCAAAGCCAATGTGGTACAAGGAAATGAAACTTGCAAACACTACAAGCAGGGTTTTAGCACAGGTTGGCATTGTGTGGCAAGGTTTGTAGGCAGATCAACATTGTAGGACAGGGTATTGGAGCTATTGAATGCTGCAAGATAGGGTTTTATGGCAGGTCAACGCCAAGTGATGCACACTAATGCTATGAGATAGAGTATGTAAATGGGATTTTAACGTGGATTAGTGTGTGGCAATCCTTGCCAATGATGGGAATTTTGTGGGGTTTAAGTGGACGTCATTGGTTGGCATTGACAATTGGATTTCAAGAACTTGAGAAAAAAATCAAAAACACAAACCGGAATAAAAAATTGGGTCCAATACGGAGTATTTTACCTCTGCACAAGGGTATTATAAACCAAAATAATTTTCAAGCTTACTATATCTAGATCCACTTCTCTGATTCTTGCAACTACTGTTTGAACTTGGTTCTTATTCATCTAGGACCATTTGTTGAAATGTTTTAGGTGTGCAATAGTGTAAAATGAAATTAGCCAATCTCCTTCTTAAGTATTAGTCATATCCTCTCCATCCACAATCTTCTCATATCCCCATACTTTTTCCATGGTTTACTTGCTTTCTCCAAACTCTCTTCAAACTCAAGAACCAAACTGAATCATCTGTATTCCAAACCAAATGGGTAATCTCCTTTGTGTGCTCCTTAGAATTCCACTTCCCTTTGAAACTATCTTGGTTTCTTCTCTCCACTCTCCTTTGAGTTTTTCCTCTCTTTTCTGATGGAGCAAAATGAACCCATCTATGGAAACCTTAGGCATGAAATCATTCGAGGGAAGTCCCAAATTAGAAGTGTAATCAAGAACCAGAAGTACCCTGTCAGGTTAGATTGGGATTATCTAGGAAAACATTTAATGGAGGGGATAGAAATAGCATGAAGGGCGGCAGCCACCTATTATAAGCATAGAAATTAGAGCCAGAGTAAAATTCCTTTTATGGTTAACATAGATACTTAAGAGAGATACAACACCATAAGCACAGATTAGATTTTATCTTAAAGGGCCCAAGAGGTTGGCCTCTCCCTATGGACACAGAGTAATAAGGGACTACATGAGTGATTAGTAGACATCAAACATACATTGTATTTAGAATGGTAGTAAAGAAGCCTCAAGCCATTGACAAGCAATAAAGGGAATCCATATGATTGCTGCAATTAGGTGATTGAATGTATGGCAATATCAAAGTCAATGTAATTCCATTCATGAGTAGTACTCCTTGTCCCTCATTGCACTTTGGGCCCGATTAAGTAGGAAGACAATAAGCTTTCTCCTTATCAATTTGTTATCTAGAGGATGAGGGAGACATTACAGAGAGTCAAAGGGTTCATGGGGGTGACATACCCTTGAATCATCTCCAAGGTAAGTATCTACGGGAATTTCTTGTTCCATAGTGGAGAAACACCGGACTATAGGAGTAGAGACTACCACCCCTCTCCAAGCCACATCAAAGGCTGGTTGTGCATGGAGCTATGTAAGTCACCTTCTTTAAATCTAGTAGTCCACTGTCCCTCCACTATGGGATTGGTTTTTCCCATGTGAAACCTTCTCTCTCCCCTCTCTCTTTTGAGTATGGAATTCTCCTTCTCTTTGAAATTGTCTTGGTTTCTTCTCTCCTCTCTCCTTTGAGTTTGTCCTCCCTTCTCTCTCCTCTCTCTCCTTCAGTTTTTTCCTCCCTTCAAAACTTTCAAAACTATGAGAGAATCTGTTCTTCAACTCACTCCTCCCTTTGAAACATAGTCCCCTTTGGGTTTGGCCACTCTCTCTCTTGCAAATGGTCTCCACACTGCAAATAATTTTCTCCCTCAGTAATAATATGCAAAATATTCAGCAGATTCTCTCCTACAAGAAATGCACTTGCATATGGCTTAAGTGGGAAAGCTTATACAGTGACTTGTGGTGGAAATTGTCGTGCGTATATACATCGCTACACAACATACATCGCTGTCAATATCATACACTATAAAAGCACAACTCACACATAAGTCATACATAGACTCTAAAGTGCCACAATAATCAGATCGCTTAACACTCTCAACTCAACTCAACTCAGATCAGTACTTGATCTGTCACTCTATAAACTGCCAACAACTGGGCACTGATTACAGTCAAGCCACACCCACTCAAGCATAGAGAATCCAGGTGACGCTCGCCGGCCTCTGTCCACCATAGCCAGGAACTCGAAGGCTCAACATCAAAGAAGTGAGCTCTCTAGAGCTCACTTCAAAACTATACCCCCTGGACTCGAGCTAGCCCTAAAACCCTAACGGTCCCGTTGACGGCACACTCGACGGTGCAAACGGTGCAAAGTGACGGTGGGCCCCACCGTGAAGTCAGTACCCCAAACACGAAATCTAACCGTCGGAAAGTAGTCCCTGAGAAACAGCTAGAATAACTCTAACTACCATCATTGGAACTCCAGTGTCCGAGCATCTAGATGCAAAACTACAAATGGCGTGACAGCTGTCGTGCGTATATACATCGCTACACAACATACATCGCTGTCAACATCATACACTATAAAAGCACAACTCACACATAAGTCATACATAGACTCTAAAGTGCCACAATCGCCCCCCTAGCTGGCGGTTAGGTCCCTCTAACTCCAGATAGCCATCTACTCTAAGTATATGGTATACCCTCTAATGGGCAAAGATCAGGAGGCCGGGTGCTATGGAGCCCCATCATTAGTCGCCTGTCTGCAATCTATACCATATAAAGAATGAACTAGCTATAGGTCAAGTACATCTAGGACATAACCACTGTCCCTGAGGAACCACCGTGAGGGGAGGAGTCATGCATGCCATATGCCATCCTCTCGAATAGCTATCACACACTAACATAGTAGCAGCTCCACCAGAAGAGCCACATAACATACACCTCAAGCCTGCACGTACAAGTGCCAAGCTTGGGTCCATAGTACCATCAATGTTTGGGAGGTGGCATGGCGCACAATTGCGCACATGATCCTTCCAAACAACACCATCACGTCCTTCTAACACAAGGACTCCAGATGGCAAAACCTCGCGCACTCTCAAGATAGTGCGGCCTGTAGAAACATCAAGTGTCGTCGGTGCTGTCTGTTGTAGATATACATAGTCGCCTGGATGAAATTGACGGATTGAGGGTCTATAACCTCCTCCTCAAATGGTAGCATAGCGTAAAGTATCTCTATGTTGAGCAATCGCCAAGTTCTCAAAGGCCATTGGCATCACTCTCCGAAAGATCTCTGCCCGCTGAGAACATGCGCTCATCCATACATCGGGGTCATCCAAGTCCAAAACTACAGTAGCATCTCGACAAATGGCTGCAGGTAAATCTAGATCTCGTCCATAGAGTAGAAAGTATGGAGAGAAGGATGCTAAGGAGGCTTGCCGGCTGAACCGATAGCCCATGGCCAACCAAGGTAACTGGAGATCCCAATCTCCCAAGTGGCCTCTCTGCAAACCATACTTTCGCAATCCTCTCTTCACCGTCTGAACCACTCTCTCTGCTAAGCCATCTGCCTCAGGGTGATC
This sequence comes from Lunularia cruciata, assembly GCA_948567375.1. NCBI lineage: Eukaryota > Viridiplantae > Streptophyta > Marchantiopsida > Lunulariales > Lunulariaceae > Lunularia > Lunularia cruciata. Next base: position 12,629,740 of record OX419762.1, on the reverse strand, counting down.
TCGGGATGTAGTACGATGATCAATCAAAGCCTTGTCACACAAGACCTGAAACTCTCCCAAGAACTCTGTACCCTGATCAGTCAAAACCTCAGCTGGTGCACCAAAATGACTAAGAACTCGATCCAGGAACGAGTAAGCTGTCCCTTCACTAGACTTGTCAGGAAGTGCCACCAACTCAATCCACTTGGAGAAGTGCTCCACCATCACCAAAACATACCGATGATGTCTCACAGTCAGCGGTAAAGGTCCGGCGAAGTCCAAACTCCAACGGTAACCCAATCCCATGATAGGTAATGGGTGTAACTGTGGCGTAGGAGCATTGAATGATGCTCTAACTCGGTCACAAACCATACATCTGGCAACAAACTGCTGTACCTCGGTCTGCATACCGTGCCACCAATAATGACTCTAGAGTAAGCTATATGTACGCTTTACTCCAAAATGTCCTAGCTCCTCATGAGCATGACGGACCAACTGTGGTCTCTGTGATGGAAGTGGTACTACTCGTACTCTACCATCCTCCCATACACGCAAAAGGTGTCTACCCTCCAATCTGAACCGTTTGGCTTGCTGAAGAACACGGTCTCTCTCCTTGGCCCCAACTGTGCCACCCACAACACCAGTGCGAAGATAGTCCATCACTAAGACATCATCATGAATGTCTCGCTGAACTGTACCAATATCTTCACTCTTTGGATCTGTGACCTCAATAACTCCTCCTATATGCGCTGAGAGAGATACCACCAATGTCTCTGCAAATATACACAGAAAGGCTGATGCATGCCAACCTGGCACCATCTCCTCATCTGTCTCACCATGCCAACGTGCTCCGGTCTGATCCTGCTGGCTGGGACATGGGTTTCTACTCAACCCATCTGCATCACGGTTCACCACTCCAGGTCTGTGAACAACCATGAAATCATACTCTTGTAAAATCAGAGCCCATCGTGCAAGCTTCCTTGAAAGCTTGTCGGACTCCATCAACCACTTCAGCGGCTGATGATCAGTGATGAGAGTGAAGGGGTTACCAAATAGGTAACATCGGAAATGTGCTACTGCCCAAACTGCTGCCAAGCACTCTCCCTCATATGAACTATACTTCGCATCCGCTGAATTGTTGGAGCGACTAGCATAGGCCACCACAAACTCCTTCTCCTCATCATCATGCTGGGTGAGCACCGCTCCAAGCCCCAACATACTCCAATCAGTATGAACCTGAAATGGTCGTCCCCTGATCGGTCTCCTCAAAATAGGAGCAGATGTCAACCTCTCCTTGAGCTCTACAAAAGCTCTCTCCTGCTCATCTCCCCAACACCACTCCTGTGTAAGCTTGGTCAGCTTCGTCAAGGCCTTGGCAATGGCACTAAATCCTCTAACATAGCGGCGATAGAAGTTCGCCAACCCAAGGAATGCTCGCACTCTGCTCACATCCGTAGGCCGAGGAATACGTGCAATAGCCTCCACCTTGGTCTGCTGAACACCAAGTCCTCCGGGGTAGATAGTGTGACCCAAATACTCAACCTGCTCGTGGAAGAACCTACACTTCCCAGGATGTAGTTTGAGTCCATGAGATCTCAACCTCTCAAACACCTCCAACAACTGTCGCTCATGCTCCTCCACAGTAGTGCTATACACCAAAATGTCATCAATATAGCACCGAGCAAAATCCAGTCCAGCTAGGATCCTATCCATGACCCTCTGGAACTCAGCGGGAGCATTCTTCAACCCAAATGGTAAGAACCTCCACTGATATAACACATCCTTGCCGTGAGGATCAATAGCCCAAAATGATGTCTTGGACTTATCTTCCTCCCTGATCGGCAACTGATGATATCCTGCTCAAAGATCCAAAGTACTGAAGACCTTTGCATGCCCAATCGCATCAAAAATCTCCTCCGGTGTAGGCATGGCATACCAATCAGCCTTGGTCTGTCGGTTGATAGGACGGTAATCTCCACACATCCGCCTATCTGTATAGTTGCCATGCATATCCTTCTTGGCTGGCATCACTGTCGCTGATGCATACTCTCCATGTGAAATTTCCACCAAACCAGCCTCAAAAAGGTCACTACTCCGGCTCTGAATCAATGTCCTCTCTATCTCACTATATCGATAAGGACGTCGGAAAATAGGTGTGTCGCTAGTCAGCTCAATCCGTATACCAGGTCCCTTCAGAGCACCCAAATCCTTCATACTGAAGGCAAAACAACTCGTGTGACTCCTCAAGAACCTCCAAACCCTCCGTCTTTCCTCTCCAGTAAGCTTGGGTCCAAGATCTGGCTCCCAAGTATCCTCTGTAACTGTAGTAGGAGTGGAAGACGTACTGACTGGCTGCTACACTAGGCCCTTGGGAGCAATGGTGTCATGCTCCCGACCACTAGAGGTCCCAACCTCTGTGTGAAAAACTCCCTCCACTCTGGCTGCAAGCTCCATATGTCCTCTGGCTGCATCCCATGTGGACCAAGGGTGTAATCCAAGTAGCCCACGCTCACCTGGATGGACTCCAAGGAGACCACTCTCCCTAGTAGCTACTGGATGTGTCCCAAGAATACCATGTCCACTCGGTCCATCGCCCCCAGCATGTGCCTGAATTGTCTCAATAGGCACAGGGCTCACAAGTGTCCGAGTGGTGATGCCTATCAAGCGCATCCTACGCTGCTCTGCCAAACCAAGGCTCACAATCCAGGTCAAACAATTCAGGTCCATAGCCTGACCTAACACCTGACGCCTGGATGCCTCTGACACTGCTGGAACAGCGGTAATACCGGTGCGAAAACCCATCGCCCACTCTCTCTCATCAGCATTGGGCTCCACCAACTGCTGTAACTGTGAGTCCCAAACAAGTCCAGGTCCTCCCTCTCGAAAAGCATGAGAGCCTAGGAAACTCATGAGTGTGGGAAATGCAGCTCTAGGCTGTCCAACTAGGTTCACCACTGCCATAGGTGACCTATCAGCCACTACCACTGTCTGAGACTGACGTCCAGCATCCAAGATATCATCAACAAGAATGTGGTCTAGTCGCTGAATCCCATCATAACTACGCTGTAGAACCTCTCTGGGTAAAAGGTTCGTCCACCAAAGACGAAGACGATGAGCCCGTGATCCCACTCTGGCTGCATCTAACAATACAACAGGTCCCATCCAAGAATGGACCTGATGTGTACTCGCCACCACTCTAGTGCGAGAATCACCCATCAATGGAACGTTCTCCAAAAGGTAAGCTGGAGAAACAGACTGATGAACCTGGAGATGTCGTAGTATCCATAACATCTCCCAAAACACACCAGAACGAGGATCCTGAAGACCCAAACCGTGGCCCGCACGTGTATGTCCCTGACATGGCCATCCAAAAATCACCAAGTGAATAGGCCCATGTCTCTCTAGGTCATGCGCCCCCAATAAGGAAATGTCTCCTGGTAAGGCCTTCTGGTAACCTCTGACTGCTGACATCGGTAATAACTCCGGATACCAATAGGCCAAGTGTGCCACATGATGTAGAGAGACTCGCCTAGCAGTCTCATCTCTCTCTACATACAAGTACCTCTGTACTCGGATACCCGCCTGTAACACTGCAGCTAGTCCGGTGCTGATCCCACCAAACAACTCTAATAGACATATCCCCTCTACTAGATACTACCAAGCAATGAGTGTGGTATCCAGAGGTGTCAAAGCAATCGCCTGTAGAGGCTCATCCTCACACTCATCCCCTGATGGTACGAAGGCTCCACTCCAAGCCTGCTGCACCAACTGATCTGCATGCTGCTGCAATGCCTCCTCTGAACTCCACAATGGAACATCCAAGGTGGATGGAACAATCCCACTCGTACTCCATAGCCGAGTGATCTCCTCTGGTACTGGAGTATCCTCTGCATGGGCGTTCCCCTCCAACAAGTCACCAGGCCAAGTAACTGCACCGCTGAAAGCCAAAACTGATGCTGCCATGGTCCCGGACTGTAGTGAGCCAAGACTGCCACTACTAAAGCGTACTAGTAGGCGACATACCCGTCCCTCACCAGACTGCCAACCAGGTCTATAAGAGGCTGTCTCCTCCCAATAGTCAATACTGAAACCCATAGGGTATAACACTGCTCCCCCAACTAGCACATCATAGGACTCAGCTATCGTCGCAATAGCCTGAGCTCTCACCACCGAGCTATCAGTCGGATGACCAGGCTGAACCTGGACAACAAGCTCTCCACGTGTGATGTACTGTGTCGAACCACCACCAAGAGATGTCTGGATCTGAAATGGACACCTCTCCACATCGGTCTTCCGTAACTCCAGACCAACAACTGCAGCCTTCCCCAACATAAGGGGCTGCGCACCAGAGTCTAACAAGACTCTCTGTGGTGTATAGACCTTCCCTGAAGGTCCTACCAAACGAAAGATCCCCCTCTGGTTATCCAATAGGACAACACCAGGTGTAAACCGCGCTCTCTCAAAGGCCGGTCTAGCTGGCAACTCCTCCAGTCTAGCCGTTGCTGCCTGCCATAAACCACTGGTCGCTGAACGGATCCCATGCTCCTCAACCAAGTCAGCTCCACTACCAACCACCTCTGCTCTAGTAGTAGGAATTGCACCATCCCTACTCTCATACAATGTGGCAGCCAACCGGAACACTGGGGCTGGGTCAACTCCCAATGTAAACATGTTATTGGCTGAAAATAAAGGATGCCGCATAATCAGCTGAGCCGCCTCCAACATCATGCTAGACTCAGTCTATGTAGTAGCAGGTGGCTGACTAGTAGGTACTCCATCAGGTACTCCATCACCACCTACCACACCTGCACTGGGACGTCTAGGAACCATGGATGTCGTCTGCAATGCCTCAGATAGCGTGAAAGACTGGGGAAGTCTGACCTGTCTCCCAACCTCTCCTCTCTGTGGGTCCAACTCCACTGATGCTCCTCTAGGCTCTAGAGCATGTACTGCACTCCTAGTCACTGCTGCAGATGCATCCACCTGTGCTGCTCCGCACATGAAGTCCAAAGCATCTCTATCACCAGCATATGAGGTGGAAGCCTCAGCACCTGAATCTGATCTCCTATGAGCAATAGCCATACTAGCCAATCTCTGCTCCAACTACTCAATCCGAGTAGCCATAGTTGTGTCAGAAGTAAGGGCAGGTACTGCACCTCTACTAGGTGTAGATCCTCTACCACCACCTCTACCACCTCGTCCTCCATGAACTGGAGCTCCTCTACTACCTGCCATAGCAGCCCTACCACTCCGTAACTCCGGGTGTAGGTCAAAACACCGGTCACTAGTGTGACCAAATCTGTGGCAATGCTCACACTGCCTCTATGCTGGTTGTGATGTACCAGAGGTATCAGGTCCGCTGCCCTGAGTACACTCTCTCCTATGGTGAGGTCCACCACAAGTCCAACAAGCAACACCACCACTCACTGGCTGCTGCTGACCCAAAAATGAGGGTAAGGGTCTAACTCCACTAGGCCCTCCACTCGCTCCATAGGATCTGGGCTGTCCACCCTGTCCTCGAAAACCAACTGGGCGTGGTGCACTCTGCTGCACTCTAGAAGAAGTCACAACCATGGATGAGGTCTCTCTACCGAATCCAGCTGTCACCACTCTCTCCTCCACCATGTTGAGCTCAATACGCTCAGCCAAACCAAAGACTACTGCCAAAGTGGGCGAAGTAGCCTCCAACAACGTAGCATCACGAACTTTACGTCGCAACTCCCTGTCCAGTATCCCATACCAAAACTGGATTGCCTGGGCCTCAGTAACTCCCTGAGTGAAACTGATCAGTCGCCTCATGCGAGTGTATGCCTCGCGTAGGCTCTCTCCAGCCTTCCGCTGGAACTCCTGCAAGCTCCTCAGCTTGTCAGTCCGCACTCCCTGGTAGTTCTGCCTCAAACATAGGAAGAACTCAACCATGGGGTTAAACCCCGGTACCACACCACCTCCTGCAGCGGTACCTCCACTCGTAGTAGCACTATCTCCAGCTAGTGCACCTCCACTAGCTCCACCCACACTACTCGAGCTAGAACTCGTAGGTACAGCCGATCTACTCCTGGCCACCGAGCCTGAAGTGATGGAGACATAGTGAGGAGACCAATATTGTCTCCATAACTCAATCTCCTCCAAATGAGCTCTCCTGAACTCATGGTAGTCGTCCATCGGTGGACCCTCCAAGTGCTGAAACAACCCCTTCCATGCCATGAAGGGTGTGAACAAAGTCGGGTTCCGCATCTGCTGCAGATCACACCAACTATCAAACTCCTGGATGAAATCATCCAACTCAATAGTACCCACTGTACCAGAGTAACGCCTAGGGCCTTTGGAGGCCCCATAAATCTCGTCCATGTCCCACAACAACGGTGCGGACACACCAAGTGCACTCTCAACTGAATCAGCTCTTGTGTCGAACTCCAACTCAGAGTCAATCTCCTCCCTCACTGGGACCTGAGATACAGGCTGATATCGAGCACCACTCCGAGTAAACCCACTGCGTACTGCAGGGCTAACTCCTCTGGAATCTCCAAAGAACTCCGTCGTGACCACGTAACTGCAACAGCAAACCCGAACCACCAACTGCAACCGCAAGTCGCAACCGCAAGTATCCCACCAAGTGCCAATACCACCGCGTGCCAACACCAACTAGACACCACGCAATAATGTAACTCTAACCGAGATAACTACACTAGGGGAAAGGCAACCTGTAACCTGCCATCATAACACGCACTCTCATAGTCTGTAGGTCATCACTTCCTGCCTCACCGGAGAGAAACAAAGGTAGTCTGACTGGTCATCACTCCAGCCTCACCACCGAGAGCACACCAGAGCACCAACGCTCAAAAGTCAAGGCACCTCACACAAACGTGGTGCACAAACAGGAAGCAGAGAATGGAGGGGATCCAATCACAAGAAATCTAAACGAAAACCCTCCATCTCATAACACAACACGGGACTGACTCTGCCACCATTTGGCATTTGACATAAGAGTAGTTTGTATCTAAGTCCTAAGCTACCAGGATCACCAAGAATGGGATCAAACTGCCTCTCCTAGCCAAAGCTACATGTGTATAGATAACAATGGCACAGTCACTATGACAACAAGTGAGGGTAGACCAGTTGGCTAGGGCACCAGTCTAGGAACAAGAGATCTAGGGGTCAAACCCTGTTGCGCACAATCTAGCAAGAAAGGCAGATTTTGCCAACCAATGACCAAGATCTACACTAAACTAGCTAGCCTCACGCCAGCAAGCTGGCCCTTCTGGCCCTTCTAGGCCTTCGTAGCCTCTCATAGCCCACAGCCCTATGCCTCGAAGCCTCGAAGCCTCGAAATGCCGAAATTCAGCCAAATGAGGCCTTTCTTGTTGCCACTTCGAACCTCCTCCAAAATTGGCGAAATTTCTCCAAATCTGCGAAACTCCTCCAAACTAGCGAAACTTCTCCAAATCTGGCCAAACAGCGAAACTCCTCCAATTCTTGCCCAAAATCTGATGTAAAATCTGACGTAAACCCTAAAGATGGATGTCCACCAAATCCCCCGCTAACTTTCCACTCGAGCCAAATTGACAAAACGGGTTTTTCCAAATCACAATTTCATGAGAAGAGCTTTCCAACTCCACCTTCAATTTCACTTTCTGAGCCCAACTCGCAGCAAATTGGTCCTGCCTTCACCTCCTGAGCTCAAAATCACAACACTGCTCGAAAATTGCTCCTTCTTTGCTCGAAATTTGGCCAGCGCTTCCGCACACCGTCCGCCTAACTGCCAAATTTGCATCAACTACGAGCTTTTGCACACTAGGGAAACACAGAACCTGAATCGAGCTACCACGATCCACCGAGCTTGGAGATACCACCAACACTCAACGTTCCTGCACCCGATTTCCCCCTGACTTCACTTCTCTGATGTAATCAGATTGCTTAACACTCTCAACTCAACTCAACTCAGATCAGTACTTGATCTGTCACTCTATAAACTGCCAACAACTGGGCACTGATTACAGTCAAGCCACACCCACTCAAGCATAGAGAATCCAGGTGACGCTCGCCGGCCTCTGTCCACCATAGCCAGGAACTCGAAGGCTCAACATCAAAGAAGTGAGCTCTCTGGAGCTCACTTCAAAACTATACCCCCTGGACTCGAGCTAGCCCTGAAACCCTAACGGTCCCGTTGACGGCACACTCGACGGTGCAAACGGTGCAAAGTGACGGTGGGCCCCACCGTGAAGTCAGTACCCCAAACACAAAATCTAACCGTCGGAAAGTAGTCCCTGAGAAACAGCTAGAATAACTCTAACTACCATCACTGGAACTCCAGTGTCCGAGCATCTAGATGCGGAACTACAAATGGCGTGACAAAATGTATTGCTTTTATCAAGTTCAAAACCTATTTTTTCCACTAAATAATGTAAATTTGGAACTCAAAGTATATGAACATTGACTCAAATTGAAAGCATAAACCAATGGCACTATGTGACATGACATGTCATCATTTGGCACTACTTAATAGACACAAGAATGGGCATCAACTAGCACCATCCACAAAAAATGTGCATCCACTAGCACCGTCCACAGACAATGGGCACCTACTAATGCCTTCTGTAGATGATGGGTGCCAACTGGCAATTTCTATGGGCAATAGGCACCTTCCCACACCTTTCACAAACAGTAGGCGCCAACTTGCATCTTCATGAAGTATCAAGGCCTCCTCCGCAAACAAACAGGCCAAGGGTTTAGTTGAAGTTATCCAACTAGAGGGTGTGTGAGTGAAATAATGCATAACGAAAGTTTATTATTTATAACGGAGTAACAAGTTCATGTTTAACTTCCTCTTGATGATGATAAGCAAGGGATTGTTGCATCACCCTTGATCTGCTTTGTTCTCTACCAAACTCCACTTTATTTAAAAAAATATTTGGATCTACTTGAGTTTCTTATGTAAAACTACTCTGGCAAAACATCCAATCTATCTATACAAAAATTTGTGTAAAATAATACAAACTTTAACCCACTTCAACAAGTATATATTTTTTTACATGTATCTTTAAGCTATACTCTCAACTCCCAAAGTGAATGCAATCTAGCTTTGAAAACTCTTATGTAATGCTTGTTTATCGCATCAGTATTTGCAAAATGTTTATTGAACTCTTCTTTGTACTCAGACCGAGTCTGCTTGAAAGTGTGGACTAGGTGATACATTGGCCGTGACCAGAATCACCTAAGAAATATGTAGTGGCCTCAAAACTGCTACAATTTCCTCTTCTGTTCAGATCATTCCATATTGATTACTTCTTTTAAGAAGTCATGCAGTGACATGACCTCGGCTGCCCGCGGTCCCTCTCGCTCTCCAGATTAGAACTCGCGGCGAAACATTCAAATAAGGTAATTTATTATTAACCTAAGTGCAATTAATGCTTTGATGCAAACTCCTTATTCTTTTTTCTTTTTTTCAAACCATCCACTACGAGTTTACTAAAAATAAAAAACTTGGACTATTATGGAGTTCAAAAAAAAACTCTCGTTGTAGAGGGCACTTTTGCTTTGCAAGCGGACCCATCTCTTTTTCTCCACTACTTCTGAAAGTAAATAGAGTTAAGAAAATTTACTAACCTTCTAAAATTTAGTTATGAAACCCCTAATGTTCTGCATTGGATTGGCTTATAACCCGTACATCCTCAAATTTGACAATGAACTGCACCGTCTCTGAGATGGTGTAACTGCAGATAACTTTAGTACTTCAGATATCACATTCGACCTGCACCGCTATCGATTCAGAAAATTTGACTGTGACGGCAAATTTTTCTGTGACGTCTTACTAGTCTAACTCAATCCGACTCTTAACAAGACCTGGAAATGCAAGTAATACAGATTCTTGCATATTGCGAAAGGCGATGTGACACCATTCGTGATTAAAACCTCTCTTCCCGAGATTCACCGGAGAAACGTCTAGAATTGCGTTGCAAATCAAGCGCGGTCAGAAACATTGTGGAACCATGTCCTGTGGGGAAGACCTCTTGTCCTGAAGAAACTTAAGATCTACATTGAACACGTTGTTTGTAGCTAGAAACCGACGGATTCATTGAAAGGCCTGACCATTGCTCCGAAAATTATTATCTCAATCAGCGATGATTCTCCGCTTAGAAAGAATATGCCATTGATGGCTTTCCAAATCGAGGTGAGAACAAAATAAGCTCAAAAAACGAATTGGATCTCTACTTATTCCTATATGTTGTCCTCTGGACTAAGTTTCCGATTCTAGTGAAGTGTCTCCAGTTGGGCTAAAAGAAATGTGATCTAGCTCGAGATATGGTAACGCAGAAGTCCGCTAATCAATCCTCTCTTTCACAACAATATTGTAATGGGTTTTAATGAACAGACTAAATTGGCCACCCTTCTCAGTTGTGTCAATCTTGTCAACGCCCGGAGGAGGAGACATGTCAAAGGATTGAACTAGACGACCTAGAACCAAATGCAAGAGCGGCATAGCAACAATGATACCTGGGCAGCTCCTTCGCCCAGAGCCAAAGGGTAGAAAATGAAAGTCATTCCCCGCAGCATCGATCTTGCCGTCCATGAACCGATCGGGATTGAACTTCTCTGGCTCGTCCCAGTAAGTAGGGTTGTTACCAATCCACCAAGCATTCACCAGAATCTTGCTTTGAGCTGGGATATCATAACCTGCCAGTTTTGCCTTGTTCAGATTCATGTGGGGCACGAGAAGGGGAATGGCCATGTGCAGACGCATGACCTCCTTCACCACAGCCGTCAAGTATGGGGTGTTGGGAATGTCCGGCTCTGTAATCAGATTTCCACGACCAAGCACGGTGTCCAGCTCCTCCCGTACCCTTTGAAAGATATCGGGGTTATTGGTTAGCTCGGCAACACCCCATTCAATTGACCACAAAGTGGTCTCGATTGCAGCGACATTAATGTTTTCCACGATGTAAAGAACATTATCAGAATTAATTTCCCCTTTCTGCTCCGACTCGAAAATGTAGTCGATTGCGACCTTTTGCCCAGCCTCGTGCTTCGCTGCTCTAGCTGCCAGCACTTTCTTGCGCTCATCGATGAAGTATTCCTTGAAGATCGCTAGTCTTTTATCCTTCAGCTCCTGGCAATATGCCAAGTACTTCTTTAGAAAGGGTCGAAGAATTGGGATGAAATCACCATAGTTATACTCAAAGCTCTGAGCAAGACGACTTCTCTCACGATTGACGGTCTGCAGCTTAATGAAAAGCTCGTCATTTACGGACTCAAATCTCCTGTCGAACATCATACGGTACATCACATTGTACATCATGAGCTGCAACCTTCGCCTGATGATACAACCTGAGGTTGACGCCTCCGGATCTGCCTTCAAATCCTTAATGACATGGTTGATCTCGTCTTCCCATGCGAATCGGGACTGCTGGACTACTTTATTGGTGAAGAAGGGCACCGTCATGATTCGGCGCATTCTCCTCCAGTGTTCCCCATAAACTGTGAATACCATGTCCTGTCCATTACCAGTGAAGATGTCGAATACCACGTTTCTTGTCCTAGATCCGAATTCCACGCCCTGTGTGTGCAGAACCTCCTTAGCAAGTTCTGGGCTGGAAATGCCTACATAGTTTTTCACACCCATCTTCAAAAGAAAGATATCTCCGTACTTCTTAGACATTTCTGCCAGATTCCGGTGGTTCAAATCATCTCCCACCTGCAGCCAATTTCCGAAGATAGGCACTCCACGAGGTCCTGGAGGAAGATTCAATCTCTCTTTGCTCATTTCCATGATTAAAATGATCAGCAGAGTTGCTCCTAGAAGTGCAAACAAACCATTCTGCATCGTGAGGTTAGCAGACGAGCCTGGCAGCACTGAATCCATCAAATTGCTGACCCATGCTGCTGCTGCGACAGACATGTCCGCAGCCATGGTACAAACACCTATAATCCAATTCAATTCCAACTGAACTCTACTCTGAATTTCTATCTTCCAGACTGGAAGGCGTAACCAACCCAACTCAAAAACTTTTCGTGGAATGCAAGTGCTCTTATGTTGGGGAAGTTAGCTCTGCTCTCATGAGCGAGAGCTTTCAATAGGCAGAACCACTCCGAGTTGCTGTCAATGAAGTGTAGTGCCTTGGTTTATTTAGTGTCGTTTTCTTCTCTTCAAACACCAGAATAACGTCAGGTAAATGGTAAAAACAGAAAAGTTCCGAAATATGGACGAAAAGATGAAATAAAAGATGAAGAATGAATAAAGAATGAAAAGATGAATAAAGATGAAATTTCACCTTTTTGAGATGCTGAACGCAGGGTTGATGAAGTGACTGTGGTAAACCGATCGAGATCTCATTCCAAACTTCCAGTACTTACCTTCCGTCGCGTTTCTATCATGAGCGTGACACGAACAGGAACTTCGTCCACTTGAAACCTGGTAAATCCCTCCGAGAGATGCCTTAGCAAGCTCTCTGGATCCCCGTTAATGACCCGAACTTCAAGCCTGGTCGATTCTGAAACAGAAGTATCAACGCAAACTTGGTTTTTCCGCTCGTTTCTTTTCTGGTTCCACGCGTCAATCTGCTGGATTCTTCTGGACTTCCACCTTCGCATCCATGATGAATAGGTAAGGGTAACCAGATCAAGTGAAAACAAGCATCTTGTCTGTGCTCTTGAAAGCAAGTTGAGTCCATGTGCAATGGTTGTACGCACGAACAAGCAACACCGTCACTCTGAGGATCTTTTAATGTTGTCTATTAAACAGGTTCGAGTAGATGAAACTTGACCATCTGCTTACTAGTGTTTTGATTATTCTTCGTCGGCTCCTGTTCTGCGTGAACAAAATTGTCCATGTCCTAACATGTTAAATTAGATGCTGACACGACGCACCCTCCATTATTATATTCCAGTTTCTTCAGTAGTAATGGGGATTGATGCGGGACGTGAATTACCTTGATGACATGATTATTTTACTTCAGTAACTGTTCTAAGAAACTCTTCTGCATCGTATTTACCGGCGCAGCATCATGTAGTATTAGAGGGTAGAACGATCTCCTGTACTAGTCATGTTGTATAACTCGTGTCTCAGTCTTGTCACTCAGACATCAATGTCAGAAAGCGTTTCGTATCAGTGGGCCGATCCTGACCAACTTCTACAAAATCTCTAACTACCAACAGAAACGGGTGTGCAAGAACACTCCTAGCACTCTCCAAAGGAAGAATGTGAAGATGTTCAAATATGTTAGGTTTTGAGGCCCTTTGTCGGTCTAGGTCGAGCATAGCATTGCATATGCATGCTTCTCTCCACCCATGGCCACAATTTGAGTCACAAATTGAGCTCTTTCCAGTGTTATTAGTGAATCTTACTCATGACTGAAATTTGTAAGACTATTACTTTTTCAAGTTACTATGATATGCAGGAAAAATTATCATGAACGTGTGTTTTAACAAACTTGAATCCCTATAGCTTAACATATTTGGAATAATTAATGATTCCATTACGAAACACATGAACAGTACTTCCGTTGCATGATGCGGCCTCTCCCCTAAAATGCATCGTGAGCTCATCAAGTCAGCGATATGCGATCATGAGATTCTCACGACATGCATACATCCTTCAATTTTGCTATCGCTACTTCTGCACCGTTACGGTAGACTAATGCGGAGCACGCTTTTTCAAGTTCCCTCATGATTCACAAGTCAAGAACGCAAAGTTCAACCGCAAACTGTTAAATACACTGAAGCCTTTTCGTAATAAGTGTTACAATAAATCGCGAGAGTATAGAGCATAGGAATAGACGAGGTATGCACAATTTAACAACAATATGGGAAGAAATAGTAACAAAAATATGTAGAAACAAAGCTGCTTTTAAGGTTCGGGGCATACTATAGTGAGTCAAATCAAACGACGAGGAAGGAACGATCGATGGTGGTCATAACACAAACAGTACCAAAGCATCTAAGTACATCTAGGTTTTATGATCTTTGAAGATGTACGCCAATTTCTCCGAGAGCTGACACATTTATGATCACAAACCCCCCAAATCTTGCACATAGCTCATAGCGCCTTGCCAAACCGAAGATTTTAGCGGAAACTCTCTTTAGACATTCTCTAAACCTACTGTAGTTTATTACGCACGAGGAGTAGGAGTGATCTTGAGACACGATTAGGCGATGTAATTCATTCTGCACCACTGAAGAACCACTTGACGTAAAACTAAATCCCCGATTTCATGTACAGTCTAAAGTTTGTATCGTGTACTGTATCCCATCGTAACGACTTTGAATATCTTGAAGACGTATCTAAATTTCCTAGCTAGTGGAATTCCAGGGCAGAAGGTCTAAACTTAAAGGTGAATTTTACTCTCCCCAAATAAATGGGTTTCCTATTCACTTCGTATTAAATTTTGATCTTAACTAAAAGCCTAGCAAGGTCACCCTTGCTAGGCTTTTAGTTATATATTCTAGTGCGGAGCAGAACTCAATCCATGAGTTTCATGTGTCCCCAACCATCAGTTACAACTACTCATAATCGATGGATTGTTATGATCAAAATTTAGTTGCAATTGAATCTATTCACGTGTTCATAATCCCACAAAATGTTCGGAACTGTGAGCTGTTCCACAACAATTTTAGGTGAGAACTGTTAGCTGTTAGGGATAAGGTCAACTCGCATTCTAAAATATACGCGGATGTGTAGGAATTGGTGAACAGGACCTTCGAATTTAAAACGGTTCAGGGATCTTTCCTTCTTGATGCATATGTCGTGCGGGCATAGCAGAATTCTTCCACTGCTTGTGCAAGAGCTTCAAAATTATTCTAGATGATGAGTAAAGAACGAATTGCTATTCTCAAATTGCTCCGTATACTCTGCTCGTAACACCATGCATGTTCTCCTTGACCAGATGGATCATGATACATGTCTAATTTATAAAGAAAATGCCAGAATCATAGAAAGGACTAACAATGGTGCAACAATCAGTTTTAATTGTCTTGTTGCTATTATTTAAAAATGTATTACAAAAGTCGTCAACAAGTGTACGCAGGATTTTGGCTATCACATGAGACGTAACTTAGCTCCAATCCAGATAATTATGAAACTTATTATTTTAGATCAAATACTTTTCTGTGGGATTATACTTACATACATACGAGCACTAAAAGAAGGAAGTAAATTATTTATAGATAGGAGTATGTATATGTTTACTATAACTTCCGGATTTTAATATCAGTATTGAAAATAACTGCTACGCAACTTACAAGGAGTTTGTATTAAAGGGATAAATATCTTCTGAAACTTCCGTCTTTGATTTCAGTAAAATACAAATAATATTTTATATAATCGTTTAACAACAACAAAATTTTCAGTATGTGTATTATAATTTGATGATGAATGAATTCTTATGCAGAGAAAGCCTCTCAATAATGATACGTCTTATGCTCTTATAAGTAATAATACACTCTCCTTGGTGACCAAGGTTTTGGAACATTTAGCCTAAAACCAAAAAATTATTCAATAGTGGTATATGTTTCACGGAAAAAAAAACAATAATTACATGATAGTGCCAATAGTAACAGTTCCTTATAAGAGTGAATAAGGAGGATTTCCCAAATTAAACTTGGAATCGATTTGGTAACGTTGCTTCTTGCTTAATAAGATCCCTCTTCTTCCAAGTTTTGATCACTTACGAAAATATTACCAAAAATTTCAATGCTGCTTGCTCATGGATGGCTGCAGGTTGACTGGCATGACTTGCCGAGTACGGTAAGCTGAATCTGCAACTTTCACCTTTGACGGAGACTTGACTAAGACGCTCCATCTACTTTGAAGGAGATAATCGACATCTATGGAAGTGAGGTAGTGAAGTGCCAATCTTGTCAGCTTATACCTCACCCTTCACTTTCGGCTCAAAACAGCTGTTTTGATGGCTGTTTTGATCCAAGGTGGCTGTTTTGATCCAATATCCACAATAGCAGTTGCATCCCCTGGATTGGTCAGCAGTAAAGATCGTGCTCCACATCGTATAGAACTGGAAACGGGTTAACTCACCTTCAACCAGTTACGGTATCCGTCTACTTCTAACATGTATAAACCATGTATCCGGCTGAAGGATTGCTCCCTTGCGTGGGAGTTACATAACAACGATAGAGAGCTGGATAGCCGTTGAAGCTTACTTTACTAAACCTGCCAAGCCAAGGCAAGATATGGCAGGCTCAAATTGGCTCAAAACAGCCACCTTATTTCTATGCACAACTTGTCTTGCCGAAGGCACAAACCTCTGCTAATGCTTAGATCGTATATCTCCAATTGCTTAATGTATATGACTCTTGGATAAGTGGAAATCAGCGTCTGAAGTATGAATGGCTAACTAATCGGTCCTAGCCTTGCAAACCAAACTGTAATGGTTCTTTATGAAGAGACTGAACTGTCCACCCTTCTCGGTCATGTCGATTTTATTAACTCCGGGTGGAGGCTCCATGTCAAACGACTGGACGAGGCGACCGAAAACTAAATGCAATAGCGGCATTGCAATGATGATACCGGGGCAGCTCCTACGCCCTGCACCGAAAGGAAGAAAGCGGAAGTCATTCTCATCGACGTTCTCATCCAAGAACCGGTCCGGGTTGAACTTCTCTGGTTCATCCCAGAGCGCAGGGTCGTTACCAATCCACCAAGCGTTGATCAGGATCTTGCTTTCTGCTGGGATATCGTATCCTGCAATCTTTGCCCTGTGTAAATTCATGTGGGGCACAAGAAGGGGGATAGCCATATGCAGACGCATAACCTCCTTCACGAAAGCCGTCAAGTATGGGGTTCTAGGAATGTCTGGCTCGGTAATGAGATTTCCACGCCCAAGCACGGAATCCAGCTCATGCCTCACCCTCTTGAAGATGTCGGGATTATTTGCCAGCTCTCCGATTCCCCATTCGATGGACCACAATGTGGTTTCGATAGCGGCGACATTGATATTCTCTACGATATACAGCACATTGTCAGAATTAATTTCTCCTTTCTCCTCCGACTCGAAAATGTAATCAATCGCAACCTTCTCTCCCGACTCCTTCTTCGCGGCCCTGGCGGCAAGTACCTTCTTGCGCTCATCGATGAAGTAGTCCTTAAAAATCCCGAGCCTCTTATCCTTCAGCTCCTGGCAGTAATTTAGGTACTTTCTCAAAAATGGTCGAAGAATTGGAATGAAGTCACCGTAGTTGTACTCAAAGCTCTGTGAAAGACGACTCCTCTCGCGGTTGACCGTCTGCAGCTTGATGAAAAGGTCGTCATTCACAGTTTCGAATCTCCTCCCGAACATCATGCGGTACATGACGTTGTACATCATGAGCTGTAGCCTTCGTCTGATTATGCAACCAGTGGTGGATGCCTCCGGATCTGCCTTCAAGTCCTTAATCACATGGTTAATCTCATCTTCCCAAGCGAATCTGGACTGTTGAACTACTTTGTTGGTGAAAAATGGCACCGTCATGATTCGGCGCATTCTCCTCCAGTGCTCTCCGTAAACTGTGAACACCATGTCCTGTCCATTACCTGTGAAGATGTCGAACACAACATTTCTTGTTCGAGATCCGAATTCAATGCCCTGTGTGTACAGAACCTCTTTGGCAAGCGCTGGGCTGGAAATGCCAACATAGTTTTTCACTCCCATCTTCAGCAAAAAGATATCCCCATACTTCCTAGACATCTCTGCCATATTTCGATGATTCAAATCATCTCCGACCTGAAGCCAATTTCCAAAGATAGGTACTCCGCGAGGTCCGGGTGGGAGATTCAACTTTTCCTTGCTGAGTTCCACAATCAAAATTACCAACAAACTCGCCGCGAGAAGTCCATACAGACAATTCTGCAAGGTGAAGCTGGCCGAGGAACCCGGCAGCACAGATTCCAACATCTCACTAAACCAAGCGATTGCTCCTAGAGACAAATCGACAGCCATCGTTCTTTTCGACTCTATCATCACCAAGTGTTTAAGATTGCAAAAAATCTGGATTTGTTGCGACTAGAAGTCCACCAGCAAGACTGACATTGTTTTGTAGAGTTCGATGAGAAAACCAAGAGTAACTCCAACGCGCTTCGTTATTTTCTTTTAGGAAGAGTGACGACGACCCGCCGGCAATGCCTTTCGCAGATAGGTCCTCCTCGAGGTACTAGATGAGTGCGATGGAGAGACGCATGAACGGTTTGTGACTCCGAGGAGCACAATCAACTATCGGGTTTAAATAAGCCCACGGGAGAGCTGAGGAGCTCACAAATTAAGACACAGCTTGTAATCTGTTATTCCACACGGAATTATTCCCGGCACCAAAGCGTAAGGGGAACATTAAAGTAATCGGTGACCGGAAGAATGGAATCAAGGCTTCAAGTACTTCAAGACCTCCATGACTCAAGATTGAAATGTTTGACGCGGTCCAAACATTCCACTTGGTATAAAACTAAACTTTAACCACCATAACTTGGTCGTTCCAAATATAGATTTGTATCAAGCTAATTTTAGCTCCCAAATCACCCCAATTAACTCAAACTCTCCAACGAAGATGATGTGGCTTTTGCTTCAGGACATTGGCCTATACCCATCTGATATGTGACAAAGGGGAAGTTAGCAAAGAGAAAGCGGCGACCGCGCAGGATAACAAGAAACCCCATCAAGCCCAAGCCGCACAAGGATAAACACTAGAGATAAAATGGGGCTAAGCCCCAAGGAGTTAAAACAGGGTATTAGCCTCCATGGGTCCTGCCGTTACATGGGAGGAGACTTCTATACATTTTGAAGTTTCGACGAAGAAATCAGCTGACATACAATTATGACTTGACCATTACATTCTATATCCGGATATTTCCGGTCTTAATTTCAAAGAGGTCCATTCGTCTGTAGTTGAATTGACATCGATATTTAATGGGCCCATACGCAACTTGGGCTTGCTTAACCATGCAACAACGATTGTAATCAGCAGCGATTGGGGGTGATGAGTTGGACTCGATAAGGGACAAGACCGCGTTTTCTGGAAGATTTAGTCCACTGCGATTGAAATTGTCATTCTCTGTGATGGACTGACTTGGCCAAGGCCACCAACTTGCGCATGATGGGCGAAGGCCCCTCACGGCCAATCAGAGGTCCAATTAATGTTCTGCTCTACCCGACACGTTTCCTGTGGCTCTCTACCGAGCTATTTACAGGAGTATAATAGCGTGCAGGACCCCTTCGCCCCGGTTCCCTGTAAAAATATGGGCCACAATCATGCCACATGAAACTTTCATCAGGTAAAGGTATTCTAGTGATGAGGTTATTTCGGTACTCTAAATGTCTGTCAATCATGTGTGACTTTACGTCTCATCGTTTCCATGAAATTTCATGTTGATTGATGAACGACTTGAGAGCCTAAAAGGATATGCGACGGGCATGAGAAAGGGTTCGATGAGTGTTTGTGTATATCTGTATCTCTCGGTGAGAGCATTCTTCTCTATTAGTGCAGTACCTTCCGTTAATGTAGATCATTTATGCTTCCAGTTTTATATTTCAAAGATTTCATTATCGCCAGCCCTTGAACTGCCGTCATGGGAAAACTCAAGAGGTATCATTCCTTTAAGAGATGAAGGGGATTAGATTACAATACTAGTACTTGGATCTGAATCTTCTTATAATCGTACACTTTACTTTCATAAGCCAGTTTCTCTCTCCTAGTTTCAGAATCTCCAAGAATGAGAATCGTGAGTAGTGCACATTATACCCGTAGAAATCAAGATTCAAGCACAGACGAGTCAGTGATACGTATCTAGAAGCAATGCGTGCTCATCTTTTATTGTAACGAACGCGATAACACTGCTAATATATGACTGCTTGAGAGCCGCGGGAGAGTGCGGGGACTGGAGAGGAAAGGGAGAGACGAGAGACAATTTCTATAATTTCTGAGTGTTCTCTAGCATGTAGCAATCCAGTGAATAGTCTATTCTCTTTGTTTTTCAATTTTGGTTCCATTGGCACCTGGATTGAAGACTATGGAAAATGGAGTAGAAAGTTATGAAATTTTTTAGCTTTTTTAGGGTTTAGAGTGATCATTATACTTTGAGAGTGATGGGTTGTGAATTTTCATTTCCAATCTCTTGGTTTTCATGATTAAGCTCCATGAGAATTTAGTTTGAAAATTTTGGAGATAGAAATTGAAAGTTATGAAAGTTTATAGATTTTAGGGTTTGGAGAGATTATTTTCTTATGTGAGTTTGGATGTGAGGGGTTGTTGTTTTGCATATATGGAGAGATATGGAGAGGAGCAGCATGTGTTACTATCACTATTCTTGTGCTAGCCATGGCTACACCTTCCCATGTGGGGTCGCCTAGAGCAGGTCGAGATACACCATGTCCAATGTATCACCGACGCTTTACCTCGCAAGGGGTAAAGACCCATGTGGGAAGGATGCACAAGGACTATGATTGGACCACTTGGGATGCTCACGTGAGACGAGCGACCACATCGACAGCAGTGACACTCGGGATTACTCACGCTTCGTCTAAACCTTCGCTGATTGTTCCAAGGATACCGATCAAGTCGTGAGAGTGGTTAGCTTCTCAGGCGGGTTGCATTTTGGGGTTATTTGAGACTAGTTTTCCATGTCTACGTCTATTCCATGGGCTACTCCGCACACTCCATGATGAGGCTAGATAGGCTTTTCGCCTACCATTGGATCATTTGGAACGTGATCCCTTGGACAAGTTAGGATGGTTCCTATTCCTCCTACTCCCTTGATGGTGTCTTCATTATGCTAGAGGGAGACGTGCGAGGCATAGAGAAGTGGCGGCAAGATTTCATCGATTTCGAGCGAGGGATCGGGCAGCCCTTCAGGAGGAGTCTGTTAGGGCTACATGATTTAGGAGACAGGCATTGCCACAGGATACCATAGATTCCACTCAATTACGATGATGTAGGACATTGGGTCAGGCCGGAGAGTTTAGTAGAGCAGTACGAGCGCTACATCCTTTGTCTATACTGAGTCCTACTGATGAGACCATTTCTTCCCTATGCCATTGCATCCGATAGCAGTAGAGGGACTACCACTAGAGGTCTTAGATTATCAACCTGAGCAGCCTTTATGTCTTGATAGGTCGCTATTTGCACAAGCATTGTGCATTGCACCTCGCCTTTCCTCAGGAGGTTTGTCAGGGATGGTTTATGAGCACCTTAGAGATTGCTTCTAGGCAGATGATCCTTCTAGTGATTTTTCCGAGTTGTTTCAAGTGGCTACAGCAGTAGCAAGAGGAGACATTCCTATGTCTGTTAGTCGGGTGTTAGGTGCTAGTCTACTTCTCACGATGGAGAAGGACACGGGAGGCATTAGACCAATTGCTATTGGAGAGATCTTTTTGTGTTTGTTCAGTCGTACCATTGTCCTTCAACATCGTTCTCGCTTTCTACAGCACCTTGGTCCACATCAATTTGGAGTAGCTACACCTAGAGGATGTGAGGCTATATCTCTAGGCATTAGAGCACTCCTAGATATCCATCCGGAGTGGGTCGTCCTATAGGTGGATGTTGAGAACGCTTTTAATAGCATCTCATGTGCATCCATCTTTAGAGAGCTTAGGGAGGCTGGTGGATCCTTGGCGAGTCTCATTCCTTTTGTGCGGTCTTTTTATAGCTCTCTTGCTTCCCTTTACTACCAGCATGGTTGTTCACAAGAGGGAGTCACCATCTTGGAGTCAATTGTTGGTACATGTAAGGGAGATCCTTTGGGAGGGCCCTTATTTGCCATGGCTCACTTTAGAGCTCTCCTATCAACTACTTTGGCCATGCCAGGTTGTGTACTTCCCTCCTTGGCAGATGATACACACATCGCAGGCCTTGTAGATCAAATTAGGTAGGCCTTTGACTACTTGACTACCGAGCTACATCTAGTAGGCTTGAGAGTCAAGGTGTCAAAGTGTAGGGCATGGTCCCCTTTAGGTATCCTTCCCCACCTTGAGCTTCCAGAGGGGTGTATCACATCCACAAATGGACTTCGTGTTCTTGGAATGCCAGTAGGATCGGAGGATTTTGTCACACGCTTCTTGGACGCTGCCCTTGGAGAGGATGTTCTCCATGTGGATGACCTTCCATTACTAGGAGATCCATAGGTGGCATTTGGTATACTCTCTTCCAGTATTGCTTGTCGACCATCCTACCTCATCCATACGGTTCTCCCCTCATCGTCCTTCCTATCACGTTTGAGAGCATTTGATAGGAGGATTATGTGAGTCTTTGGTGATATTATTGGACCAATGACTTTTGAGTGTGTGACAGGGGATTTGGCATGTAGACAGAGGACTCTACTGATCTCATGTGGTGGGGTTGGCTTGCTCTTTATGGAGGAGATGGCACCTATAGTGTTTCTGGGTAGTTGGGCTTTCTTGGCACCCCTACTTTCCTCTCGTTTTGTGGTTGCTGATAGGCCAGTTTTGGAGACTTGTGTGATAGAGGTGGAGGGAGAAGCCTTTTCTCTCCAAGTGTTATTGCAGCAGACAAGAGATAGTCTATCCCCATGAGAGATAGTCTATCTCCACGAGCACGAGAGGGTTTTCTACCATTTGCTTCACTATCGTCAGATTGGACTAGAGGTTTACAGTCTTCCTTGATGGAGTGACATTGTGAGCATATGCTACATTCTCTCTTAGTTGACTCGTCCATTCCTCAAGCTACTAGAGCACATCTACGCTCTTGCTCCGGCAAGGATGCAGGCTCGTGGATCCTAGCTCGACCGTGCTTTAGGGCTTTTTGACTCGCACTAGCTACTTTCTCTATAGCGATGAGGTTTTGCCTAGGTTTGGTCCACCCATCTGCATCTTCACTACTCACTTGTGAGTGTGGTTCTACACTAAATGCAGCGGTGGTCCACATGACACGGTGTCCTTTTGGAGGATAGAGGATAGCCACCCATGATGCCATTAGAGACATAGTGTTTGCTATGGCTCGAGAGAGCGGATACTTGGCTTGGAGGGAGTGTTCGTATCCTTTGCAGACGACACATGTTAGGGCAGACTTATACTTGGTCCAAGATGATCAGGTGACAGTAGCGGATGTCGTGGTCACAGACCCTACACTGGATATAGTTTCGGAGGGAGTGATTACCCATCCACCTGGATGGGTGGCGAGTGCAGCAGCAGGTCGCAAGATCTCCAAGTATAGGCGCATGCAGCGAGGTCACCTCTTTGTTCCTCTAGCCTTGGAGTTATATGGAGCAATGGACACGGCATTTGACACATTTGTCAAGGAGTGCGTGAGAGCTTATCATGTTAGGCGACAGGGGGTACCACTCTCACTCTCACACTTTGTAGCATATTTTAGACAGCGTGTGTCCATTGCTCTACAGAGTGCAGTGGTTGGTGCAATCCATAGGAGAGCCATCACATTAGGTGATGTTTCTTTGGATGCTCCAGTTGTGTGTAGACCGTATGACTTGCATAGCTCGGATATCTTATGTGCGGTAGGGCAGATTTCTCATACAGACTCTATTTGGGCTTAGCCCCATGTTACCCTTTTTGCCTCTCCCTTGTACGGCTTGATGGGGTCTTCCCATCCTTCATTTTTCCTACGCGGTCGCATTTTAACTTTTATTGTATTTAAAAAGGTTTTATTGTTCACATGAATCTGTTTCCACACGACAAGCATGGCATAGTTTTCTTGGCATCATGCTAAGATGGATCAATATCCTTGGGGTTGAAACAGAAACCAAATCAGGTTGATTGAAGCATAGTCTAATTCTAATTTCAACAAAAATCATTTCTATTTCTCAAGATTTAATAAGAAGTCAATCTACTTCTCTTTCTCATTAGAAGAGCACTTCCACTCACATACAATATGACATGGAAGTTTTATGCAGTCCACTCTATCTTCAATAACGAAATATCGTTATGTCAGTTTAAGTATCCTGATCTTTTCCTGCTAAACGGCAGGGAGATAAATTATTCTCTAACATTAGAGGCATTATTGGCATATATTAAAACATTATTGGCATATATTACAACAGGATGATCACCGGGTGGAGGGTCAATTTGGTTGAACAGTGATCCGAAAACATGGGTACTTGTGAACGATTGTAAATAAGCAGTTGAAAAAGATCCAATTTCTAAGGAGAATTTAAGTTAATATTCTTGGAAAAGGATTTCAAAAATATTGAACCCTAATAATAATAATAATAATATTATTATTATTACTATCATTATTAAAGTTTATAAGAATGCATAATGATCTATCAACTTTTCCAATATCCTTCTTCCCATAACATCCTATAACTCAAAGATTTGATGGCATGATGGGCTGATGGATGCCTATCAAATCTGTTAAAAACTGTAGTGAAATTTATAAAAATCTACACATTAATGACAACACACCAAGAGCACTGAAAGCACTTTTGCTCACTTTCTTGCATCAAAAATCTTGTTACATCAAATGAGAAACAAATTACTTGTAGACTAGCATACATGTTATAAACTAGTAAAACATTTGGAGGTGTTTGCACTTCCTTACTTGACTGATAATCTAATGTCCTTGTTGCTCCCTTTTTGACTAAATCCCTAGCATCTTGATGGCATAAATCATGGTGGAAAGATTTTATTTGTTTCTATATATATGCTCTTTGTATACTTTATATCACTACATGGTAGTAGCTTTACAAACCTCAATTACCATGTGTCACAAATACTATCATATTAGTTTCAACATTCCCATTCTTCAAAGGAAAGATAGTATTCAACTAAAATTATAAACCTTGTAAATCCAAAGTTTTTGTTAAAAAGTCTACAATTTGAATTTTGGTCTTGAAGTAATTGAAATAGATCAAGAGAACACTTGTTCTCTGTTTCTTCTCTTACTTATTAATATTGTATCTTCTATGTGATTGGTTCTCTTGTGGAATCGTAGGTTGTAGTACTCTGATTGTCACCATATGTTGGAATTGGATCATCTTGTCCAGATTGTAGTTCCTTGAGTGAACTGCAAAGCCATATTGCTTCTTTAGCAACTAAAAATGTTATGTAATCTTCCACTAGGATAGACTTAACAAAAAATTGTTATCATTGGCTGCTCCAAGGTATGGTCCATTATTCATCATGAATATGAAACCACTGCATGATTTTCTCCTATTAAAACACCCATAAAATAAGCATCACAGTACTCTACTAGTGTTTAATAGCATCTTATACTCCACTAAATTCTAATCCATAGTTTGAAGCACACTCTAGGTACTTGAATTCTCTCTTCATTGCTTTCCAACATTGAGGTTGAGGTGAAGGATTATAATTTAACTTTACAATTATGCTAATAGTGTAAGGTTAGATCTTGTATAGATTATCAAACTTTACCATTATGCTAATAGGGTAAGGTTAGATCTTGTATAGATTATCTACTACATCAAACATCCTACTACTTCTTGTTAGGGTACTCTATTGGGTTCTATATTTTCCATTTGTAGTTTGACATTTGGATCTATAGGAGTAGCAATGGATATACTTCTCCAAACTTGTACTATTTTATCATTTAATTTATATATCTTTTTTGAGTCAATCTGATTCTGAAATTCTCTTTTTTACAAAAGATAAGAAGTCCTAAATAGTAGTCAAAGTAGATTTCTTTTCCATGTGTATCTTCAAAGTCTCTATTAAGTAGCATGGTAGCAACGTAGGACTTATCTTTCCCACAAATCAATCATCATCAACAAAGATACAAAGGATTATTCTAGATCCACAATGCACACAAGGATCAGGAAAGGATGATCTCAGCCTACCTCACTAAGAAGTCATCAAATTTCCAATTCAAATTTTGTGAGGCTTTCTTCAAGCCATCAAGGCTATTCATCAATCTGCAAATACTATTCTCCCTTCTAGCTTCTTTTTATCCTTGTGGATACTCTATGTTAATCTTCTTGTGCAAATATTCATTAAGGAGAGCTATCTTTATGTCTTCCACTATGGGTATGAATGAATTGATCTGATGGAATCAAATATGGCTACATGAGCAGATATCTCCTTATAGTCAATTCTCTTAAGCCATGAATTTTCCTTGGCTACAAGTTTTACCTTGTGCTTTGATATGCTCCCATAAGCATCAATCTAAGTTCTTTAGACTCACTTACATTCTAATACTTTTCTCCCTTTGGAAAGTTCTTAGCTTCCAAGTCTTGTTTTGTTTCAATGACTCAAACTACCATCCATGTCTTTTTTTTCTTCAATGGCTCAAACTCCTCATCCATGACCTTCATGAACTTAAGTGACTGTATTGCATCTTGGAAATGAATACAATTTATATTCACATCTACTCCTTCAATCTTAGTTGCAACAATGCAAGCATTAGATTTCTTATTATAATCTCACTCTTGAATGGTAGTCTTCTCATTCTCCCACTTGTGCAAGTTTCTCCAATTTTAATGGTTGAAGTTGAGCTGATTTAGAGATTGAGTTTTGTATCTTGATTGTCTTCATTCTTTTCTTGAAACAAACAAATGTTGGTCTCACTTGTGGATTTAGGGTTTAAGCCTCAATTCTAGACTCTATAGAAGCTTATAGTAACTCTACATCAACTTCTATCTCATCAATGCTCATTCTAGCATTTACTTTCTCTCCATCTCTCTCTTGTAGATAATCAATGTCTATGTTCAGCAATTGTGGCTGTTGATGATTGTGTAATTCCTTTATGAACATGATATTCCTACTTTCACATACTATTTTCTTCTTATGATTCCGTCATTTAAAGGCTTGAGATTTTTACTTCTATCTTAAAATAGACATCTTTTGTTCCTTTGGATCAAGCTTCTTTCTAAAATCCGTTCATATGTGCACAAAGGCCAAGTAAAAAAAAGTTCTCAAAAACAATTGTTGTCTTTGTTCCATGCCAAAGCTCATAACAATTTTTCTCTTAAACTCTACTAAAAATATCATTCCAAATATGTGTAGCAACTTTTATTACTTTTGCCCAGAAATTGCTGGTCAGCTTGGTACAAAGCAAGGTTGTTGCTTCCAGCATTATTCTATATTTCTCTCATAAGTATTATCTTACTCTAGCAAACTCTTCCCTAGTGTATTCAATTCTCTATCAAATCAAATTTTAGTTTCTTGATATTCACTCCACATGTTGAGTTTTTGTGTGTGCATGGATGTTTCTGAAGCAACAAAGAATGTATTATGTCTCTTTCAAGAAAAATACAAATTTGAAACAGACTAGTGTCATCCTTGAAAAGGAGAAAATATCTTGATCCTCTTATTGAGCTCTTGTTCATAGATGACAAACATCATTGTGAACGAACTCTTCAACATTGTATCTACCTCTACTCTTGGTGGATTTTGCAAAAGGTAGTCAATATTGCATTCCTAGGGCACATCGATCACAATAAAATGACTTCCAATTACTAGTTTCTTTTGGTTTCATATTGAGACACCCTCTACTGGTCCTTTTTCTCCACCTTCCTAACACAGACAAGATTTAAATGACCAAGTCTTTAGTGCAAAAGTATAATATCAAACTTCCAGCACCCTATATACATTTCTAATTTTTTGTTCTTCTCATGGCTTGCAACAATAGATTTAGCTTGGGAGATGTTACTTATCATGGTAACTGTGAACTAAATTTTGTAAAGTTAGCTTGAGAGATGTTACCTATCTTGGCAACTCTAATCTAAATTTTGTAAAGCTTTGATGTTTTGACACCCATCATCACCATTGCTCAAGTTTTTTCCATGTAGTAGCCTTCTTTGGTGTATGTGGTTTGGATATCTTAATCTATTGTTTGACCGATGTCAAATAGGTTTCTCTTCAACTTTGTATTACCTCTCACTCTAGTAATCTAATGCTCCCATTATCAACAACATTCATTGGCTAGGTCCCTTCTTCAATCTTCTTTAAATCATGGAATCACTCCCATTTGTTGGTCATATGCTCTAAAGCTCTTCAATCAACATGCCAAATGTCTTTGTTTAGATTATCATTGAAACTTGTGGCCATGCTAGAACTAGTAGTAAATGCAATACTTTTTGTCATTAGAGCATTTTTGTGACTTCTAGGACTAGTGCATAGTGGAGATATCTTTGAGGTAGATTTTGCTCAGCTTTGGATTCTTTTACTCAATGCATAATCTTCACACACTTCTTACAACTTGTCCTCTTCTTCAGTTTAGAAATGTTTATTTTCTCCTAAGTCTCACTGTTATATCTATCTCCATTTCTTCTTCTATCAAAGTTTGAAAGGTTCTCTCCCTTGAAATCTCTCTTTTGTCTACTCCACACATAGTCAAGGTTACTCTTTAAGCAATCTTGCAATGGGTCTTTCAATATTTGCTACTTCTCAAGTACATTCTCCCATGCTTATAATATGATAATAATGCTATGGAAAACTTCAAATCTTAGTGATGGTTGAGGAATAGTATATTCTAACACCAAGGTTACTTAATTGATTAGCAAGGGTTTTTCCTTGGCTTATAAAATATAATATGTCTTCCTCTTGGTTTCATTTGTAATCAAATAATTTCTGTTTTGAGAATGTGATTCTTCTAGTAAGCAAATTGCTCATGCTCATGCAGTGTAGTCAATGTACTCCATATCTGGTTCATGGTTCTACAGTTGATCAGTCTCTACAAGTATTTCTCTTTGGTGAATACATAATATACATTTGTATAACATCCTTTTTGCTCTAGTAATGTGTATCTCCTCCATCTACTATGGCTTGTTCTGGAATCTTTATCCTATTTATGACCAATAAGTCTCTTTAACTTGAGTACAATCATCATTTTATATTTTCTGAATAAGTGAATTTTTCTCAATGAATCTATGATTGTATGTTATATTTATCACATCAATCTTCCTATCATTCCTTAATCTACTCTCAGATCTGAAAGATTTTTTATAATCTCTCAATGTATTTATATTATTCCCAATCTACTCTAAATTTGAAATATTTTTTCTGAACTCTCAATCTATTTATATGAAATCTCATATTAAGATAATCTTCTATTACTCTTGATGTGCTAGGAAGCATAAGCACACAATGTATTTGAATACTAATTCTAACCATTTCTTTAATTTCTATTGAAAACTACAATTTTTAAATTTCCTTTATTTTTATATCATATGTAATAAAATTCATAAATAATTAACAAAACATATACTTACATGATAATCAAGTTAATCAATAGAGTCTATGATGTCATAAGAAAAATTATCTAGATTAATTATTTCAGCAAATACTTTGAGACAAATTTAATACTTATGAGCTATATTTACCTTTAGACCAAATATCAAAATAAATTATTGTAGTTCAATCTTATTTAAAGATCTTATGAAAAATTTGAGTTTTGTATACATATAAAGTTCAGGTGTACTATTCTAACAAAATGTTTGCATAAAAGTTAGAGGCTGCTATCCACAAATTTATTATGGGGCTTGAAGCACAAGGTGATTTATGCATTGGTGTCAATTAGGTGATTTATGGACTTCTGTGGCTCTGCATGATAGTTGAATATAAACATCAGTATGTTAATGGACTTCTTCTTCAATTTTTGTTTGAGTGAAATCATGAATAAATTCTAAATGATAAAGAGAAGGCGACCACATAGGAAAAATGAAGGATGGGAAGACCAAGCCGCACAAGGGAGAGACAAAAATGGTGACACGGGGCTAAGCTCCAATAAAGTCTATATGAGAAATCTACCCTAAAATATCCAAGCTATGCAAGTCGTACGGTCTACACACAACTAGAGCATTTGGAGAAACATCACCTAATGTGATTGCTCTCCTATGGATTGCACCAGCCACTACCTTCTATAGAGCAATAGACACACGCTGTCTAAAATATGCTGCAAAGTATGAGAGTGAGAGTGGTACCCCTTGACTCCTAACATGATAAGCTCTCATGCACTCCTTGATAAATGTGACAAATGTCGTGTCCATTGCTCCATATAACTCCAAGGCTAGAGGAACAAAGAGGTGACCTTGTTGCATGCCCATATACTTGAGACCTTGTGACTTGCTCCTGCACTCGCTGCCCATCCAAGGGGATGGGTAATCACTCCTTCCAAAATTGTATCCCGCATAAGGTCTGTAACCACGACATCCGCCACTATCACCTGATAATCTCGGACCAAGTATAAGTCTACCTTGACACCAGTCATCTACAAAGCATACAAATGCTCTATCCAAGCCAAGTATCCACTCTCTCATGCCATAAAAAAAACTATGTCCCTAATGGCATCATGTATAACTATCCTCTATCCTCCAAAAGAACACCATGTCATGTGGACCACTGCTGCATCTAGTGTAGAACCACACTCACAAGTGAGTAATGAAGATGTAGATGGGTGGACCAAACCTAGGCTACAAAATTGCTACAAAATTTTGTCCACCCATTGGGATTGCTTCTAAATTTTGAGTGGCTAAATCAGCTTTTCTGTGAGCTATTTCATTATATATTGGCAGACAAATTCCTTAATATTATTGGAAACCACCAAATAACTTATGAAAATGGGAGCTCAGTGTTAAGAGTATGTCATGCCATTTGTAGTGTCGCATCTAGATTGCTCGGATGCTGGAGTTGTAGTGATAGTAGTTAGAGGTATTTCAGCAATTTCCCACAAACTACTTTCTGATGGTCAAATTTCATGTTTGGGGTACTGACTTCACGGTGAGGCCCACTGTCACTTTGCACCGTTTGCACCGTCGAGTGTGCCATTAGTAAGACCATTAGGGTTTCAAACCTAGCTCAAGTCCAGGGGTATACCTTTGAAGTGCAACTTTAGAGAGCTCATTTCTTTGATGATGAGCCTTTGAGTTCTTGGTTATGGTGGACAGAGGCCGGTGAGCATCACCTAGATTCTCTTAGCTAGAGTGGATGTGGCTTGATTGTAATCAATATCCAATTGTTGGCAGTTTATAGAGTGACAAATCAAGTATTGATCTGAGTTGAGCTGATTCAAGATTTGTAATTAATCCGACTACATCATAGAAGTGAAGTCAAGGGGAAATTGGGTGCAAAAATTGTGAGTGTTGGTGGTATCTCCAAGCTCAATGGATTGTTGGTAGCTCGATCAAATTTCAATTTTCCCTAGTGTGCAGAAGCTTGCTACTTGATGTAGATTTGGCAATAAGGCAGATGGTGTGTAGAAGTGCTGGCCAATTTTTGAGCAAAGAAGAAGCAAATTTTGAGCAGTGGTTGTGATTTTGAGCTTACAAGGTGAATGCAGGACCAACTTGTTGCAAGTTGGACTCAAAAAGTAAAATTGAAGGTGGAGTTGGGAACTTATCCTTATGAATTTGTGATTTGGAGAAACCTATTTTTCAAATTTGGCTCAAGCGAAGAGTTAGTGAAGGATTTGGCGGTCTACCAACTTTAGGGTTTATGTCAAATTTTGGCCAGATTTCGAGGAGTTTTGCAAGTTTGGAGGAGTTTTGCAGATTGAGAGGAGTTTTGCCAGATTTGGAGAGGGTTTGAAGTGGCAAGAAGAAAGGCTAAATTTTGGCATTTAGAGGCTTTGAGGCATAGGGATGTGGGCTATGAGAGGTTACGAAGGCCTAGAAAAGCCAGCTTGCTGGCGTGAGGCTAGCTAGTTTAGAGTAGATCTTGGTCATTGTTTGGCAAAATCTGCTCATCCTATTAGATTGTGCACAACAGGGTTTGACTTCTAGATCTCTTGTTCTTGGACTGGTGCCCTAGCCAACATTCCACCCTCACTTGTTGTTCTAGTGACTGTGCCATTGTTATCTATACATTTGTAGCTTTGGCTAGGAGAGACAATTTGATCCCATTCTTGGTGATCTCGATAGTTTAAGACATAGATACAAACTTCTCTTATGTCAAATGCCAAATGGTGGTAGAGTCAGTCTTGTGTTGCTTTATGAGATGGGTTTTAGTTTAGATTTCTTGTGATTGGACCCCCTCCATTCTCTACTTTCTATTTGTGCACCACATTTGTGTGAGGTGCCATAAATTTAAAGTGTTGGTGCTTTGGTGTGCTCTTGATAGTGAGGTTGGAGTGATGACCAGTCAGACTACCTTTGTTTCTCTCCGATGAGGCAAGAAGTGATGACCTGCAGATTGTGAGGGTGTATGTTGTGATGGTAGGTTACAAGTTGCCTTTTCCCCTAGTGTAGTTATCTTAGTTAGAGTCACAGTAGTGGGTAGTGTTCCGTGGGTATTGGCACTTGGTGGTGCTCAGTTGGTGTTGGCACTTGGTGGAGTACTTGTGGTTGCGGTTTGTGATTCCATTTGGTGGTTCTAGTTTGCTATTGCAGTTGTGGTTACTTTGTCACGACTGAGTTCTTTGGGGATTCTAGAGGAGTTAGCCCTACAATACGCAGTGGGTTAACTTGGAGTGGTGCTTGGTATTAGCCTGTATCTCAGGTCCTAGTGAGGGAGGAGATTAATTTTGAGTTGGAGTTTGACACAAGAGCTGATTCAATTGAGAGTGCACTTGGCATGTCTGCACCATTGTTGTGGGACATAGACAAGATTTATGAGGCCTCCAAAGGCCCTAGACATGACTCTAGTATAGTGGATACCATTGAGTTGGATAACTTCATCCAGGAGTTTGATAGTTGATATGATCTGCAGCAGATGCGGAACCTGATTTTGCTTACATCCTTCATGGCATGGAAGAGGTTGTTTTAACATGTGGAGGTCCGCCGATGGATGATTACCATAAGTTTAGGAGAGATCATTTGGAGAAGATAGAGTTATGGAGACAATATTGGTCTCCAAACTATATCTCTATTACTTCAAGCTCGGTTGCCAGGAGTAGATTGGCTGTACCCATGAGTTCTACCTTAGTAGTGTTGGTGGAGCTAGTGGAGGTGCACTAGTTGGAGATAGTACTACCATGAGTGGAGGTACCGCTGCAAGAGGTGGTGTGATATTGGGGTTCAATCCCATGGTGGAGTTCTTCCAGTGTTTGAGGTAGACCTACCATGGAGTATGAACTGACAAGCTAAGGAGCTTGCAAGAGTTCCAACGGAAGGCTGGAGAGAGCCTATGCAAGGCATACACGGTCATGAGGTGGCTGATCAGTTTCACTCAGGGAGTTATTGAGACCCAAGCAGTCTAGTTTTTGTATGGGATACTGGTTAGGGAGTTACGACGTAGAGTTTATGATGCTATGTTGTTACAATCCACTTTGCACACTTTGGCAATGGTCTTTGGTTTGGCTGAGCGTATTGAGCTCAACATGGTAGAGGAGAGGGTAGTGACATTTAGATTTGGTAGGGAGACCTCATCCACAACTGTTACTTCTTCTAGAGTGCAGCAAAGTGCACCATGCCTAATTGGTTTTCAATGATAGGGTGGATAGCCTAGATCCTATGGAGCGAGTGGAAGGCCTAGTGGAGATAGACCCTTACCTTCCTTTTCAGGTCAATGACAACAGCAACACAACCAGTGAGTGGTAGTGTTGCTTGTGGTGGACCTCACTATAGGAGAGAGTGCTCAGGGTAGCAGACCTGATACCTCTAGTACATCATAGCTAGCACAGAGGCAATGTGAGCATTGCCATAGATTTGGTCACACTAATGACCGATGCTTTGACCTACACCTGGAGTTACGGAGTGGTAGGGCTACTATGGCAAGTAGTAGAAGAGCTCCAGTTCATGGAGGACAAGCTCATAAAGGTGGTGGTAGAGGATCTACACCTAATAGAGGTGCATATCTGCCCTTACTTCTAATATAGCTATGGCTACTTGGATTGAGCAGTTGGAGCAGAGATTGGCTACTATGGCCATTACTTAGAGGAGATCAGATTTGGGTGTAGAGGCTTCCACCTCATATGCTGGTGATAGATATGCTTTGGACTTCATGTGTAGAGCAGCACAGGTGGATGCATTTGCAGTAGTAACTAAGAGTGTTGTACATGCTCTAGAGCCTAGAGTAGCCTAAATGGAATTGGACCCACAAAGAGGAGAGGTTGACAGGTCAGACTTCCCCAATCTCTTGTGCTATTAAAGCATTGCAAATGACATCCATGGCTCCTAGACGTCCCAATGCAGGTGTGGTAGGTGATGATGGGGTGCATGATGGATTACCTACAAGTCAGCCACTTGCTACTACACAAACTGAGTCGAGCATGATGTTGGGAGCGGCTCAACTGATTATATGGTGCGCTTTGTTTTCAGCTAGTGACATGTTTACACTGGGAGTTGACCCAACCCCAATGTTTTGGTTGGTTGCCACGCTTTGTGAGAGTAGCGATGATGTGGTTCTTACTAGTAGAGTAGAGGTGGTTGATAGTAGAGCTGACTTGGTTGAAGAGCATGGGATCCATTCAGCGACCAATGGTTTATGGCAAGGAGTAGCGGCTAGACGGGAAGAGTTGCCAACTAGACCGGCCTTTGAGAGAGTGCGGTTCACACCTAATGTTGTCCTATTGGATAACCAGAGGGGAATTTCTATTTGGTTGGACCTTCAGGGAAGGTCTATACACAACAGAGAGTCTTGTTAGACTCTAGTGCACAGCCCCTTATGTTGGGGAAGGCTACAGTAGTCGGTTTGGAGTTATAGAAAACCGATGTGGAGAGGTGTTCATATCAGATATAGACATCTCTAGGTGGTAGTTCAACACAGTACATCACACGTGGAGAGCTTGTTGTTCAAGTTTAGCCTGGTCATTTGATTGATAGATCGGTGGTGAGAGTTGAGGCTATTGTGACAATAGTTGAGTCATATGATGTGCTAGTTGGGGGAGCAATGTTGTATCTCATGGGTTTCAGTATTGACTATTAGGAGGAGACAACTCCCATAGACCAGGTTGGCAGTATGGTGAGGGATGAGTATGTCGCTTACTAATATGCTTTAGTAGTGGTAGTCTTGGCTCACTACAGTCTGGGACCATGGCAACATCAGTTTCAGCTTTCAGTGGTACGGTTACTTGGCCTGGTGAGTTATTGGAGAGGAACACCCATGCAGAGGATACTCCAACACCAAAGGAGATCACTTGGGTTTGGAGTACAAGTGGGATTGTTCCATCCACCTTGGATGTTCCATTGTGGAGTTCAGAGGAGGCATTGCAACAACATGCAGATTGGTTGGTGCATTAGGCTTGGAGTGGAGCCTTTGTACCACTAGGAGATGAGTGTGAGGATGAGCCTCTAGAGTTGATTACCTTGACACCTTTAGATACCACACTCATTGCTTGGCAATATCCAATAGAGAGAGTATGTCTATTGGAGTTGTTTGGTGGGATTAGCACCGGACTAGCTACAATCCTACAAGCTGGTATATGAGTACAAAAGTACTTGTATGTGGAGAGAGATGAGATTGCTAGGCGAGTTTCTCTACATCAGGTGGCGCACTTGGCCTATCAATATCCGGAGTTATTACCAATGTTAGCAATCAAGAGTTACCAAAAGGCCCTTCCAGCAAACATTTCCTCACTGTGGGCGCATGATCTAGAGCAACATGGGTCTATTCATTTGGTGATTTCAAGATGGCCATGTCAAGGACATACACGTGCTTGCCAAGGTTTGGGTCTTCAGGATCCGTATTCTTGTGTGTTTTGGAAGATGTTGCGGATACTACGACATCTTCAGGTTCATGAGTATGTTTCTCCAACTTACCTTTTGGAGAACATTTCTTTGATGGGTGATTCTTGCACCAGAGTGGTGGCAAGTACACCTCAAGTCAATTCTTGGATGGGACCTACTATATTGTTGGATGCAGCTAGAGTGGGATCATGGGCTCATTGTCTTTGTCTTTGGTGGACAAACCTCTTACCCAAAGAGGTTTTATAGCATGCATATGATGGGATTCAACGACTAGACCACATCCTTGTTGATGACATCTTGGATGTGGGGCATTAGTCTCAAATGGTGGTAGTGGCTGATAGGTCACCTATGGTAGTGGTGAACCTAGTTAGACAGCCTAGAGCCGCTTTTCCCACACTTATGAGTTTCCCAAGCTCTCATGCTTTTTGAAAGGGAGGACCTAGATTTGTTTGGGACTCACAGTTACAGCAATTAGTGGAGCCCAACGCCGATGAGAGAGAGCGGGCAATGGGTTTTTGCACTAGTATTACCGTTGTTCCATAATATTAGAGGCATCTAGGCATAAGGTGTTAGGTCAGGCTATGGACCTGAACTATTTGACTTGGATTGTGAGCCTTGGTTTGGCAAAGCAACATAGAATGCGCTTGACAAGCATCACCACTCGGACACTTGTGAGTCTTGTGCCTATTGAGACAATTTAGGCACATGTTGAGGGCGATGGACCGACTGGACATGGTATTCTGAAGACACAACCAATAGCTACTAGGGAGAGTGGTCTACTTGGAGTACATCTAGGTGAGTGTGGGCTACTAGGATTACACCCTTGGTCCACTTGGGATGCAGCTAGAGGACATGTGGAGCTGGTAGCTAGAGGACATGTGGAGCTTGCAGCTAGAGTGGAGGGAGTTTTTTACGCAGAGGTTGGAACTTCTAGTGGTTGGAGGCATGACACTACTACTCCCAAGGGCCCAATGTAGCAGCCAGTCAATACATCTTCCACTCTTGCAACAATTATAGAAGATACTTGGGAGCCAGATCTTGGACCCAAGCTTACAAGAGAGGAAAGACGGAGAGTTTGGAGGTTCTTGAGGAGCTACATAAGTTGTTTTGCCTTCAATATGAAGGATTTGGGTGCTCTGAAAAGACCTAGTATACGGATTGAGTTGACTTGCAATACACCAATTTTTTGACATCCTTATCGTTATAGTCACATGGAGAGGACATTCATTCAAAGTCGGAGTAGACACCTTTTTGAAGCTAGTTTGGTAGAGATTTCACATGGAGAGTATGCATCAACAACAATGATGCCAGCCAAGAAGAAGATGCATGGAAACTACAAAGATAAGCAGATGTTTGGAGATTATTGTCCTATCAATCGATAGACTAGGGCTTATTGGTATGCCATGCCTACACCAAAGGAGATTTTTAATGAGATTGTGCATGCAAAGGTCTTCAATACTTTGGATCTTTGAGCGGGATATCATTAGTTGTTGATCAAGGAGGCGGATAAGTCCAAGACATCATTTTGAGCTATTGATCCTCATAGCAAGGATGTGTTATATTAGTGGAGTTTCTTACCATTTGGGTTAAAGAATGTTCCTGTTGAGTTCTAGAGGGTCATGGATAGGATTCTAGTTGGATTGGATTTTGCTTGGTGCTATATTGATGACATTTTAGTTCATAGCACTACTTTGGAGGAGCATGAGAGACAATTGTTAGAGGTGTTTAAGAGGTTGAGATCTCATGCACTCAAATTACATCTTGGGGAGTGTAAGTTCTTCCATGAGCAGGTTGAGTATTTGGGTCACACTATCTACCCTGGAGGACTTGGTGTTCAGCAGACCAAGGTGGAGGCTATTGCACTTATTCCTCGGCCTACGGATATGATCAAAGTGCAAGCATTCCTTGGGTTTGTGAACTTCTATCACCGCTATGTTAGAGGATTTAGTGCCATTGCCAAGGCCTTGACAAAGCTGACCAAGCTTACACAAGAGTGGTGTTGGGGAGATGAGCAAGAGAGAGCTTTTGTAAAGCTCAAGGAGAGGTTGACACCTACTCCTATTTTGAGGAGCCAATTAGAGGACGACATGTCTCTCACTCAGGATGAACCTCTGATGGCTATTATGGTAGTGCACCATGGACTAAGAAGGCAAGGGACCCCAACTCCATCATACTCCTCCAAGGCTAACACTCCAAGACTCAAGACATTGCTCACTAGAGAACTCAATGAGAGAGAGATAGTTGCAAATAAAAGGATGATGAGTACCTCCTCACCCCTTGTTTATATACTTGTGAAATAGTTATGCACCAAGGTTACTAATTATTGGAGTAACTCAAGTTACTAGGCTAAAAGTCAAGTAAATTCAAAAAGTATAAAGGAATATCCATTCACATGGGAATATTCCACTAGCATGTGATCTTATTTTGACCTAACCACTAAGTCAAGGATTCCTTCACATGGGCTATCCTTGGACTATAGAAGAATCCAAAAAAAAAGGCTTGCGGGCCCAAGAGTTCTCAACTCTTTCCTCAAAGCCAAACACTTAGGAATAATATCAAGTCAACACACTAGAATCCAAAATAGTGGTGCTCATCTTTTCCACTTCCTCTAAAGTAAGGTCCACTCTATCTTAGATATGACTAACTTTAGCTAATCATGACTAATGTAGAACCATCCTTTATCTCTACATAAATAATATCTCTCAAGTACTTGTAATACTAAGCTAAATATCACAATACCACACACATGCACAAATAGGTGTTACAATTACCCCCAGAATAAGTTTTCACTTTGTCCTCAAAGTGAAGGTCTCTCTACCTTATATGATATATCTTCAACTCATCATGGTTAATCCTATCAAATTGTCTTCCTCCCAACTCCTTGAGATCATAGGTGTAATTGCCCCACACCTACTCCACAATGAAAGGTCCAAAGTACTTAGGCAAAAACTTCTTTTGCACTCTCTTGAATCAAATAGAATCAAACAGCATTACCCATCACCTTCTTTGAAACGCTCCACCTTCTTCTTGCCTTGCTTCTTGTCATAGCTCTCCTTTTGTTTCCTTTGGGCTTGCTCCACTCAAACCATAGCAATTGCTCTTGCCTCTTCTAACTCCATGAGTTATTCCTTCCTTGACTTCTCTGCATCACCTCCATGTGCTTTCTTCAATCTCCTATGAATGCTTTGGAAGGTAGGAAGGTCAAAGTGAATATGTAGGGTAGACTCAATACCATATACCAATTGAAATGGAGAATATCCAGTGGAAGTCTTCATGGTTGTCCTATACTCCCACAAAACTGCATGAATCTTCTTGTCCCAATGATGTTTAGCCCCCTCCATTTCTGCATCTTTGGCCAACATCATGCACAAGGTCTGATTGGTTCTTCTCTGCCATGCCATTAGAATTTGGCTTATAGGATGTAGTTACTCTATGTGTGATAGAGAAATGTCATAGCATGGCTATAGTTATGCTTCTTGTAAACTCTACTCCTCTATTAGAAACCAACTCCAAAGGGTATCCAAATCTAGTGATAATGTGTTCATAAAGAAATCTACCAACTTCATCTTCATTCTTGTCCCTCAATGGTCTAGCCTCAACCCACTTGGTAAGGTAATCAGTAAGTAC
Organism: Lunularia cruciata; assembly: GCA_948567375.1. Taxonomy (NCBI): domain Eukaryota; kingdom Viridiplantae; phylum Streptophyta; class Marchantiopsida; order Lunulariales; family Lunulariaceae; genus Lunularia; species Lunularia cruciata. The sequence goes on along the minus strand of OX419762.1, from coordinate 12,590,679 downwards.
CACAATGTACCAATTGTTCCTTGGGGTTCTATTGAGAGAACCTACAAAATCAATTCCCCACTTCTCAGAAGGTCCAAGCAATGGAATTGATCTAAGTGGTGGAGTGGATGTAGAATTTCTAGCAAAAACTTGACAAACATGACAAGTTTTGCAATAATCAAGACAATCCTTGAAAATCCCTCTCCAATGGTAACCTGCATCTAGAATCTTGAAAGCAATCACCTTTCTTGCAAAGTGTCCTCCACACACTAAACCTTCATGAAGCTCCTTTATAAGTAGGATAGACTCTTCCTTACCCATTGCTCTTTGAAGTAGACCATCTACTCATTGGTGAAAAAGAATATCCTCCACCATTGTGTAAGGTCTAGATCTTGTTGCAAGGACCTTCCTCTCCCTAGCATGCATCCCTTCTAGATAGTTACTTCTTGTCACAAAATCCACAATCTCCTTGTACTCCATTGGAACCTCTTGAGTGACTAAGATTATCATGAGCTCCTCATCCAAGAAGGAATCATCCAGTGGCTCGTCTCCATCATGATCATAGGCTCTTGATAACAAATAAGCATTTTCATGTTTCTTTCCTGGCCTATCCTCAATGGTGTAATCATACTCAAACAAGAGTATCATCCACCTTGCTAGTCTCCCTTCAGCATTAGGCTTGTTGAAGATGTACTTCAAAGCCTTGTGATCCGTGACAATGGTGGTTTTCCATCCAATCAAGTAGTGTCTAAACTTCTTGAGACCAAAGATCATTGCCAACCCTTCTCTTTGTGTGATAGAGTAGTTCTTTTCTGCTGAACCATTTGCCTACTAGCATAAGCTATTGGATGATCATGCCCATCTTGGTCTAATTGACTAAGAGTGCATCCTATAGCTACATTAGAAGCATCAGTGTAGAGGATGAAAGGCTTACTCCAATCAGGTTTAGCAAGAATTGGAGCTACAACAAGGGATTGCTTGAGCTCCTCAAAATCTTTGAGAGCCTCCTTGTCCTCCAAAATTACCATGTAGTCTACACCCTTCTTCATGTAGATGGTCAATGCATAAGCCTTGTTGTAAAATGAAAAGATGACCCCCTATAGTATCCAACCATCTCCAAGAATTGACATAACGTTGTCAAGCTTGAAGGGAATGGAAGGTCTGATATTTTCCTCACCTTCTCAAGATCAATTGCTATTCCATCCTTGGAGATGATGTGCCCCAAAAGTAGAGCTTCTTCACATCCAAAAATGAACTTCTTTAGGTTGAGTGATGCATTTGCCTCATCCAAGTATTGCAAGACCTTGATAAGGTGCTCAAAGTGCTCCTCCTTGCTCCCATAGACACAAAAGTCATCAATGAAGTCTCTCATAAATTTCCCAATGAAAGGTTCAAATACCTTGTTCATGAATCATTAGGATATGGCTGGAGCATTGCAAAGCGCAAAAGGCATGACCTTGAAAGTGTAAGTTCCCCAAGGTGTAGTGAATGTGGTGAGTTATTTATGCTCTGGTGCAATCTTGATTTGGTTATATCCACTATAACCATCTCCAAAACTGTACCTCTCATGACCTGCAACCTCCTCCAAGATCTCATCAATGAATGGCAATGGGTAGTAGTCTTCTTGGTAACAACATTGAGCTTCTTGTAATCCACACATACCCAAAGCTTGCCATTCTTTTTCTTCACAATGACAATTGGAGACACCCATTCTGAATTCTCTACCTCAAAGATAAATCCAGCCTCCTTGAGCTTATCAATCTCATCCTTCACAACCAAAGATATTGGTGGGCTAATGCAACATTGCTTTTGGCGGATTGGTCTTGCATGTGACTCCACCTCTATCTTGTGCTCCTCCAAGGTGACTTCCTTCAAATCCTTGTCACTAAAAGCAAACACATGGATGAACTTGCGGAAAATCTCCTCAAATCTCACCTTCTCCTCCTTGGTAACATTTGGACCATGCTTGATGGTAGATAACCTTCTCTCTACCTCCTCAAGTATCAATGGTGATTTATTTGGGTCTTTCAAAACCTCAGGCTCAAGTGCAAGATTTATAGCACACAAAGGATACACATCTGAACCAGATTTTGATTCATCCTCCTTTATGCTTGTGTCCACACTTGAAGCTCCTTCTTCAGAATCTTATTCCCAATAATCAAAAGATGGTGTATCTGAATGTGAAGTGTTGATGGTGTTAGTCATAGAAATTGTAACTCTATGATTTGATGGCCCAATCCTCAAGTACCCTTTGTGCCATCGATTTGTTGTGCGTGCTACTCTCAACCATGGCCTCCCAAGAAGTAAGTCATAGCTTGAATCCTTCAAGACTTGGAAAGTCATGAGATTTTGAACTTCCATAATTGAAACTAGTACCTTATCCATCACCCCTACTGGTTGAACTTGTTGCTTGTTTGCCATGCTCACTACAAATGTTGAAGGTCTTGAGGATATCATACCCAACTTCTTCATCAACCTTTTTGACATGGCATTTACTACTGATCCTCCATCAACCAATGCATCCTTGATGTTATGACCATTCACTCTCACATCAATCTTGGAGGCATATTCACAAGCCTCCCATGGTGTTGGCTTGGCATCCACCACCCCATTGATATTAGAGCTTTTGCTTTCTTCTTCCTCTTGCTCCTTGTAGAACTCAAACCACCTCTAAGCTCCTTTCTCAAGGTAGGGTTCAAAGCAATCAATTGGCCCACTGTGATGTTAGCCTTGTGACTACCAACATCCTCCAACACATTGTAGTTCCATTGTTGCTTTGAAATCAAGAAATCCTCCATACCCAACTTCTTCCTTGGAGTCTTTGTTGTTGATGGTGTTGAGATGCGAGTGCTCCTAGTAGACATAGGAGTATCCTTGCTTGGAGTAAATCCTTGAGAAGAGTGAACATCTTCTACAAAGTGAGCTCTCTTCTTCTCTTGTGCCAAAAGCTTCAAATTAAGACCCTTGGAGTTTGAGCACTCTCCCTTCTCATACTTGCTCTCAACCACATCTATGGATGATATCTCCTTACTTTTGTTTGGATAAGGAGCCACTTGGGTTTCACTACCTCCCTCTTTCCCTCCATTGGCTCCCTTATAACCCCTTCCTCCATGGTAAGTGGAATTTGGGCAATTCCTTTGGATATGGCATCTTCTTCCACAACCAAAACAATTTCTATCATTGAAATTGTTGGTTTCTTGGTCTCCTCTATATGGATAGTTTCTATAACACCTAGGCCCTCTCCCTACATTTTGATCCACCTCTCTCTTCTCCCATATTTGCACCACATTGATTTTGAGAGCTGCAAGTTGTTTTGTGATGGTTTGAAGTGGATCCTTTGGTGGAGGTGCAAGAACTGGAGCAACTACTACTTGTGGTGCAACCCTTGCTATCAAAGTATCAGAAGTCCCACCATACTTGTAGCCTTGAGGAAGATGCACAACCTCCTTCACCACCAAATCACTCTCATCTCCTTCCAAACTCTCCTCCATACGAATTGTGATCTTAATAGCGTCAACCTTGGAAGAAGGTTTCTCATATCTCACCTTGCTTCTAATTTGTGGTCTCAACCCTCTCACAAAATTCTTGGTGAGCATGGCCCCTATGCCAATCATAGTAGTCTCCACATCATATCCACCCTTCCTCAACACTATGCAAAATCTAGACTCTAACTTTTCCACTCTTTCCATATAGACCTCACTTTCTCTCCATCTCCTTGCTTGAGAAAGGTTACCTCACTCATCAATCTCTCATAACTCTCATCAAGAAGAAAGTTCTCAATGAGTGCTGAAGTCAAAGTCTCCCAAGACTATTCTTGATGTGGTGCCCACATTTTTTGTTTTTCTCTGTTTATTAGTGTTTAAGGGAAGAAGTAAGCACTCGAAGCCGAATTGCAGAAGAAGAATGGATGGAAGTGACTTCGGAGGACATCCAAAGAAGGCGACATCGGATCCGATGATGGAGGTACTCAGAAGAAGGGTACGACAGAAAAAGTCCAAAGAGCACCATCTTCGGGTCAAAAGGCGCAGGTGGTACGAAGACCATCTAACAACCTTGGTACATGGCAAGAAAGTACACTTCAAGAAATAGCGAGGCAGAAGAAGCATGTCTTGACAGTGACCGGACATCAACACGTAGAAGAGAGGAGGTCGAATTTGAAATTGACTGAAGAATGACTACAATTCGGGGTAATATAAGATTGTGATTGCACAGGGACAAGTTGAATATGCCAAGAAAATTCCCAATTCCTTTGAGTAGTCGTCTTGCAGTAACGCGTGTCCGGAAGCCAATTGAAAGTGAAATTTCCAAAATCCCAAAGGGGTTAGAGTGTCTCGTCCAGGAGAGGGCATTATCTTTCAGTGTCGTAGAACGCGAGAGCAGATTATGGCGAAGAAGGTTGCAAATGCACTAGCGGTATGAAGTTTCACAATTTGTAGGTTAGATGTAGTAGCTAGATGTAATACTCCGAGGACAAGAGAAGAGAGAAAACAAAAATTGCATACTGAAACATTCGATGCCCCAAGGGAGCACCTTCTCTTTATTATATAGACAAAGAGGATCTCCTCCAAGGAAGCTCCACCATAAGATTAGGGACATAGATAGGTGACATGTCAGCAAGCTCCACCCTTGGATTACTTACTTGGATGGGTGACATGTCTGGTCTAGGTCCTATCTGGTTGGTCAAACAAGCTTTGACTGGAGGGAATCTTTTAGGGAATCTTCATGTAGGAATCTCAGAATCACGTAAGGTACCGTTGGAAAGCTCTCAACAAGACAAAGCAGGGGGGGAAGGCCTACCTTTCCTCCGTTGGGGGGGGGGGGGGGAATCTGCACATTTTTGAGGCCTAATCCATCCGTTTAGGCCTCTGAAATTGCCTTCAAAGATTTCAAGCTCTTCTTGTTCTATGGTGTGGTAGTTGCGCTCTGCTGGTGATAACTTTTGAGAGAAATATGCAATTGGATGCCATCCATCATGCCACTCTTGTTGTAGGACTGCTCCTATTGCTACACCTGATGCATCTATAGCCAACTTGATTGGACATTTTGGGTCATACCACTTCAAGATTGGTGCATGTAACAAGGCGGCCTTCAATTCTTGAAAGGCCAACTCTTGTGCAGTTCCCCATGTCCACTTCTTCCCCTTGTCAAGTAGTGTCGTTAAAGGCTGTGCAACCTTGGAGAAGTCCTTGACAAATCTACGATAGAATCCCGTCAACCCCAAGAAGCTCTTAAGTTGAGTCTGATCTTCTGGAGCACTCCATTTTTGAATGACCTCTATTTTATCTGTCAATACTTGAATGCCCTCTGCACTTACTCCATGCCCCAAGTAGTCTTCTTTGGACTTGCCAAACTCACACTTTGAGATTTTGGCGTACAATTGATTTTGTCTTAGAATTTGGAGGACCTCTCGTAGATGTTGTTTGTGTTCTATCATCGTGCTATTGTATACTAAGATATCATCCAAGAAGACGATAACAGACTTATCCAAGTATGGACAAAATATGTCATTCATTAGACTCATGAAAGTGGCAGGTGCATTGGTGAGGCCAAAAGGCATCACCAGATACTCAAAGTGACCATACCTGGTTCGAAAGGCAGTTTTGTGCACATCCTCCTTTGCAATTTGGATTTGATTGTAACCACTCTGCAAGTCCAGTTTGGTGAAGTATCTCGCTCCATGGAGTTGATCAAACAGGTCATCCATGCAAAGTAAGGGGTATTTGTTCTTCATTGTTTGCTGATTGAGACCCTAATAGTCAATGCACATGCGCATTGTACCATCCTTCTTCTTCACAAACAAGACAGGGGCTCCCTATGGTGATATGCTAGGTTGGATGAACCCTTTTTGCAACATCTCCTCAATTTGAGTCTTACACTCCTCCAACTCATGAGGTGATAAGCGATATGGGGCCTTACAAGGAGGCGTCTTCCCCGGAAGTGTCTCAGTTTTGTGATCTACTCACCTTTTTGGTGGTAATCTTGAGGGTAGATCATCGAGAAAGACATCTTGAAACTCATCCACCACATCCTTCAATTTCTGAGGAATTTGTCCATCAAGTTTTGCACTCTGGACTTCTCTTATTAGACCCATAAAACATCTATCGGTCTTATAGACAGTTGCCATCCCTACAACATATAGAGGCAGTTTCTGCCTGTGTGATTTTTCTTTAACCTCAATGATTGACCATTGGTGGGTTCTCACTACTTTCTTCCTCCAATCCACCATAGGGTTGTACTGCTCCATCCATGGCATGCCTAAAATTGCATCATAACGAGCTAACTGTATCACTCGCCACTCAATTGCTTCCTGATATTCTCCTACATAGAGGGTTACCCATCTAGGTAATGATTTAATCCTCTCTCTTTGCCCATTTGGTAACTCTACTTCTTCACTTCCATCTCTCTCTAGATCCATTCCCAATCTTATTGCAACAGAGTGAGACAAGAAATTCTCTATTGCTCCCGGATCTATTAATACTCTCACTTGATTACCTTCTAGGATTCCATTCACAACAATCAATTGTGAGGTTGCCTTTCGGGATCGTTGTACATTATTATTCTTCCTTCCCTCGCTTCTTTGCTTCCTTTTTGAGCCAGTAAGGCCACAAGGTACATTTACTAGTGATCTTCGTTTTCCGAAGTGATTTCCACCTTCTCCTTGTCAATGTGCCTCTCCATGTTGTTCAAAGATCGCCTGAACAAAGGCCGAGGGCCTCTAGGGAAATGAGTGTGACAATTGGTAGATATGTGCCCAATACGGCCACAATTGTAACAACGGTATTGTTCCCCTCAAATCCCTTCTCCTTGTGGGACTCCATCTCTTTGTTCTTCTACCCGTCCCCGCTCTCCTTGAAGCGGTCGTGCTCCTCAATCCCAGAATCAAAGGTTGCCCAATTCTATCGGTACTGGTCCACCCATGTGTGGCATTTCTGCCCGATGATGTTGAGGTGGAGCTACTCCTTCACCTCCACCTAATGCTCCTGCTATTCTCTGCGCACAAGCAATGGCTTCAAATACCGTGCAAGGATTTTGCACCATGACTTCTTGGCGAATTCGCTCTTTCAACCCTCGTTTGAAATTGTCAAAAGCCTCTGCTGGACTCATGTCAGTAATTGCAACTTGTAGGTCCAAAAAAGCCTCCATATACTCTTGTACGCTATTCTTCTGTCTCAATCCCCATAGTCGGGTTCGAGCCATCTGCACAGAATCCACCGATTGGAAATTCTTTAGCAGTCCTTCTTGCATTGCTGTCCATGTGACCTCCCTTCTCTCTGCCAGCATGGATCGTTTCCAAGCATCATACCATGTGAGGGCTTTATCGGTCAAGTACCCACATGCAAACACGCTTGCAACATGCTCTGTGATCTCTGTTGAGAACAATCTGAAATATCGATTCATTCTCGAGATCCAATTTTCCACTACTCCCATCGAACGCTGCCCCTTGTAAGGCTCGATGTTGCAAGTCTTCTTCATTCGGAGTAGCAATGTGGCTTCATCGTTGATAGGGTTCGCATGCACAGGTGCCTCTCCAAGTACTTCAGTCGCAGGTATTGGGTTTTGAGACGGCTCTTCTTCTTGCATGGCTTGATCGTTCCTGAGGATCTGCACTTGACTTTGTGATGTCTCCATGGTCATCTTAATCTCTCAAAATTCATTCAACATCCCTTGCATTCCTTGCACCAGCTCTTGCAATTGCGGATCCATGGTTCCTGCAACACTTGATTGCTAATGTCTACTTCAATACAGAGTCAATATAATCACTCTGGAAGGCGCACAAACTATCGGAACTACCATTGGGACCTCAGAAGCTATCACTTGTTGATAATACTTCTCACCAAAATTCCTAACCACAAAATCTCTAAATATCACTTTTGGCCTCACTATAGAACGGATTTCTACTTGAGTGTTGAAAGGGAGAGGATTTGGGACATTCATATCTATTATATCATAACAGAATGTAGATTGTCAAATCCCACTCTTTGTCATATATCACCAAAGGTAGAATCACCAGGTTTGGTGAGTTCATCACTTTGTCCATGAATTCTGCACCAAAGTGATAAACTAGCGATACCTTCATCTGCTCACGCTGGATGTACATAACCTTGATGTGGAATGGATTTGAGAATGGAAAGCTAGGTGCGGGAAATTGGCCTCCCGGCGCATCCATCCCATCCGCTCTCTAAAGTCCTTCCTAAGTCTAGCAACTACTCTATGTTCTCCGCCTCAAATTACTCAGTTTCATTAGTTCGTGCTATTCCAAGAGGGGTAATCCACTCTATTGGACTAAGACAATTGCTCTGATACCATTGTAATACTTCGAGGACAAGAGAAGAGAGAAAACACAAATTGCATACTCAAACATTCGATGCTCCAAGGGAGCACCTTCTCTTTATTATATAGACAAAGAGGATCTCCTCCAAGGAAGCTCCACCATAGGATTAGGGACACAGATAGGTGACATGTCAGCAAGCTCCACCCTTGGATTACTTACTTGGATGGGTGACATGTCTGGTCTAGGTCCTATCTGGTTGGTCAAACAAGCTTTGACCAGAGGGAATCTTTTAGGGAATCTTCTTGTAGGAATCTCAGAATCATGTTAGTAAGGTACCGTTGGAAAGCGCTTGACAAGACAAAGTAGGGGGGAGGGAAGGCTTGCCTTTTCCCTATTTGAGGGGGGGAGAATGTGCACATTTTTGAGGCCTAATTCATCTGTTTAGGCCTCCAAAATTGTCTTCAAAGATTTCAGGCATATTTCGGTTCCTACTCTATTTGTAGAAGTCCCCTTTTGGTGATACCTCTTTCTGATCTGTGAAGTCCATCATGTGTAACATCCTTCCAGATGTTACCAAACCAATTCTCACCTTTAAATCATATGTCTAGCTATTGGTTCTAAGGTTCTCAAGTCTATTTCGGTTTTTGCCCTATTAGTAGAAGTACTCTTTTGGTGATACTTCTATCTGATCTATTTTGACCATCATGTATAACATCATTCTAGATGTTACCAAACGGAATTTCACATCTAGATCATATGGCTAGCTCTTGGTATTATACCAGAATTGAAGTCTTGACTAGACTTTGCATTACATTTTTAGCATGGAACTAGAATTTCAGTTTCTTGGGAGTGATGGCAAAGATAGCTACCAGTAATTGTGATGAGGGTCTCAAAGTTGAAGGGAAAAGAGGAAATCCGGCTCGATGGACTGAGTCGGATTGGAGGTTAGTATTGGGGAAGGAAGCTAGCGAGCCGACGAGGATCACCTTCTACCGGAAGTGTGATGTTGTAGAAGAAACAACGGAAATTTGCAACTCATTCTTCACTCCGAGAACTACAAATGGCTACAAGGTTAAGGGGGAACCTGAGGTTCAGCAATTGGTGGCGGTCAGTGAAGCTTGTCAGGTGATGGTTGACAAAGAACCTGGAACAACGAGTCACTACGCAACCATGGTGGTGAATAAGCAGAGACCAGAGGAGAAGGAGGAGTATCCTGCGGGGCCAAGTTCAATAGGTAAAGAAGAAGAAAGTGCAGATATGGTGTCTTTGAAGATACAAAGATTGCAACTTTGGATGAAGGAGCCGATGAAGGAGGTGAAGACTAAAGATGAAGATGGCGACGAAGATGAAGAAAGCTTTGGTGGGATATCATATATGACAAAAGTGGTCACCCCGTTGCTGGAGCTGTTAGAAGAGCATCGGAGGGTAATTCTCCAAGATCGTAGGAAGGGGATGAATGAGTTGTAGGTGGTGAAGCATCTGTTGAGTGAAGTGAAGGGGTTGCAAGAGCAACAAGTCTGAAGAAATGAAGAAATTGAAGAACTTCGGAGGGAGGAAGTCTTGAAGAAGAAGACTTTCAAGATGTTACAGGAGAGCTGCAAGGTAAAAGAGAAAGAACTGCAGAGGCAAGCCGGAGAATTAAAGGAGCAGGCAATGTGGCTAAGCAAAATGAATGAGGAAGTGAGTGATGTGCGCATCGAGAATGTTCATTTGGAGGTGATGACAATCGTAATGGAGGAGGAGTTGCATAGTTTGAAGAAGAGTGCAACGGGGAAGGATCAAGCATGGCAGAGGGAGTTAGCAGCCAGGCATGAAGAAGAAGAACGATTACGAGAGCTAGTCAGAAGTGTTGAGGTATAGAGTTACAATATGCGGAGGAGAAGAAGATGCTTTCTGCGAAGTACAAAGATGAGCTGAAGATGTATCGTGAAGAACTGAAGGTAGAGCGCTCTCAAGGATATGCGTCGGAATTAGTAGGAGAAGTTGCGGGGAAGTTGAGAGCAATCTTAAGCATGGAGGCTAAAGGGAGATTGGAAGAAGCCTGCCTACATGAGTTGATGTTGCTTGTGCAGGAAACTCGGAAGAGAAAAGCCAAAGATGTGGATATAAACACGTTGCTGATTCTATTGAGGGAGCATGTAGACCGGAAGATGTTAGAAGTAGAAGACAATGTTAGTCTCAGATAAGATTTAGTCAATTTGGAGTTAGAGAAAATTTGGAATAGTGTGACAGTGGAAAGGAAACCCGATGTTGCATAAGTAGGAATTCAAGTGTCATCGGACTTATTATTAGACACATTAGAGAAGAGTGGGTTAGGAGATAGAGAGTTAGATAAGTCACTCCTTAGTGCAATTGTAGTTCCTAGTGTAGAAGTAGTAGAATTAGTGAAGGAATTAGTAGATTTAGCTATACCCGAAGAAGGAGAAGTAGTAGGAAGATCATCGGGTTTGGAAGCCGATGATGAGGTAGACATAGGATCGAGATAAGTATCAATTTTGAGATAGGAAGAGGCATATATGAAGAGATGGATTGTCAGTTTGGATCTATAGGTAGGAAGAGATGTTAGGAAGCGGTACATTAGTAGGAAGAACTGCCGTTTGCTTTAGTATTTAAGGGGAGCATTCGCAGTCTCATGTTGTTCAGTATTCATATTTCTAAAGATAGATAAAGCGAAGTGCTATTTTCAGTGCTTGTCGCTTGAGCTTAATTCCGATTGTCAATTTTGTGTTTGTGTTGTGAGTGTGTGGAGAATTCCGAAGTGCAAGTCAGTGTGTTTGTGGATGTTGGATTCTGGAGCCTTGATCTTCATTTTGTGTGTTTGATCCGGAGTGAAGTTCATCGGAGCAATGCCTTGACAGGTCTGAGAAGAATTGTAGTGTTGGTAGTATTTTGCATTTGTGAGTGCAGCACAAAGTTGATGTGAAGCAATTTTGATTGAGGAAGTTGTGCCTGCAGTGGAGGGGTGGAACACAATTATGAGGTGAAATTGTTCTTTGCAGTGAAGTGCCATCTTTGGGAGAATTTGAATCATCACAATCAAGAGTTGTTTGGACAGAATTTGCTATGATGTGATTATATGTGTGTGTATTCGTGACAAGTTGTCAAGATTGTGAGCTTGTTACTCTCTTTTGGGTGTAGTTTCTACTTGAGAGATTAAAGAAGCAATCAAGAAGAACTACAAGTTATTGTTTGACTTTGTATTTGACCAATTCTGAATTGTATCTTTGTGGGAACAAACTTTACTTACCCGATTACCGCAAAAGTGATATTTGATGGGTTGTCACATGATTTTTGGCACTGCTGCCGGGGGATACACAACTCGGAATTGGAAGAATATGAAGCACTCGAAGAGGGGCATCAAAGCAATATGAACGTCTGCATTGAGAGAACAACGGGAAGAGAGAGTTCGAAGACGAACGTTGCATTGTGAAGAAGAAGAACATCTGAAGATTCAATCTACATTGGCCGAAACTGAGCGAGAAGCATTGGACGATCAACTTCTTCACAAAGTTCAAGGATCTTTACAAGAACTTGAACAAAAGAGACATGAAGGAGGGTGGCAAGGCTACTTTTCATCCCCGTCTTCCAAGAAGAAGAAAGACTCAAGCAGGCAGACATATGCATTACGACCTAGTACACCGACTTCCCCTAAAGCTGTAAAGGAAGTCAAATTCATTAAGAAGTTCATTCGCAAAAAGACAGCACAAACACTTACGGAAGAAGAGTGTCAACATTTGGTATGAACAATTCCCCGATTATCCCGAAGAAATTTCGAAGACCAGGTTGAAGGTGTGGGACCTCTTACTTCTAATTGGGTTGAAGTCGACACAACCAGAGAAGTAGAAATTGTCAAAGAAAACCCCAATTTGGACTTGACAAATTAGAACCCTTGGGCAGACAACATGGTGTCCATACCAAGTAGCTCTTTGGTTCCCGTAAGTTTGAACTTACCACAGCCAAATCCGCCGCATCAAACAATGACTTTGTTACCTGTGACCCGACATGCTTATCAGAAGTATAAAGGTACGGAACAAGACGAAGACCTTGATGAATTTATCAAGGAGTTCAAAGTCATTTCTTTTGCCAACAAGAAACATGACTCCGCGGATCGACTGCGGATTTTTCCAAGTCTGCTCCAAAAGAAGGCTCGGAGCTGGTACACCCATGTAACGCAAAAGGGATTCACACCAACAGACTAGGTAGACTTACAAAATGGCTTCCTGGAACAATTTTGGGAAGTTATTGATTACGATACGAGTGTCTTTGTGGCAGTTAATGATTTGGATCAAGGGAAGAAGGAAAAATTGAGAGATTACTCTGAGCGGTTCATGGCCTTATTGAACCGAGTTCCGAAACAATCCGGTGTGGTGGGTTATTCCAATGCCCAAGCCATTACCTGGTTTCTTGGAGGGCTTTCACCGGAGATTTGAATCTTTGCCAGGGAGAGGAATGTAACTTCCCTGGACAAAGTCCTCAAACATGTTGCCCGATATGAGGCGGCTCATTCTCACTCATCCAGCAACCAAAGAAATCATGAGAAGAAGGGCAAGAAGCCAAGATGAAGAGCTTCTCGCAGCACCTCCCCTTCTTTGGAGGAATCCTTTGTATCTTCTAGTTCTTCTTTGGAATCCGATGAAGAACCCAAGCCACAAAGAATACGAAGATGCAGAGGAAAGAAGCCAGTAATGCCGCTAGTAAAGAATGTACCTAAGGCAGATCAGAAGTTGGAAACTCTTATTAAAGAGTTCACGGATTTCAAGATCCAGATGATTGGGGCTAAGGACCAAAGAAAGCCCCCGTCATTTGGTCGACCAAATGTATGGTGCACAGCGTGTAGAAAATCCGGCCACGCTAATATGGAGTGTTTGACTCGCATGGCATTTTAGTGCAACAAATTGATTGGGTGCTTGGATGGGATCAGGGTGATGAAGAAGATTCTACATACCAAACCCAAGAAATAAAGCCTCCAGCAAGCCCATCATATTAAGGTCCCAGGTATGGACCACAAGAGTACAATCCTATTGCTCTCCCACAAAGACCACCGATGGGTGGCCAAAATAGACCTCAAAATGTTGCATCAGGTGCTTGTTACAATTGTGGCTCGATGTGACATTGGTCTCCAAATTGTCCAGAGCCAAGATGGCAAATTGGGTACGTGCCCCTTTGTGGGAATTGTAAAGGATCAGGGCACAAAGGAAATCAGTGCCCACAACCACCTAATCCAAAGCCCCCTATCAAGTATGTACAGACACCCGTAGAGCGTGATGTGCTCCAGGCAAAGGGGGATACAAATGTAAATTGTATCACACTTGAGGAAGAGAGGCCTCGAGAAGAGAGTCCCGCTTCAAAAGGAGAGTGGCCGGACCTCAATATTTTGAAGGTAGAAACTCGCACGAGGAGGAAGAATTGAGCTCCAGAAGAAGTGAGTACTACGTCTTTGTCCTCACAAAAAACGAAGAGATTGTGATCAAAAGCTATCCTTTCTGCAAAGGAGGAAAAGGTCCTAGCAAAAGCTGAAGCAAAATCCTTGCAGAAAGAAATTAAGGAAGCAGTACTACATACACAGGAGATGAGTTTGGAGGAAAATACAAAGACACAACCTCCAGTTTTTCCGGCGGATGTCAGATCTGAAGTAAAAGACTTGATCCAAGCCAAAGTTGGTCAACCCAATGATCATCGGGTCAAGAACCTACGCACTCCGATTACCATCCTTAAGCACCCCGAAGTCCGCTTTGAACAAGTGCAAAATTTAGATCCAAAGACAAAGACGAAGCAGGTGAAACTGGGAGGAGTTCTACAGTATGATATTGTGGCAGATATGGCGTCTACAAGTGCTAATGTCACATTTAAACAATTGTGGGAGGACAACAAGCTATATTAAAAGTAGCTAAGTTCAACCCTCAAGAAAGTAAGGGCGATGACCAAGAAAGACTTGCCCGCAATTTATCGTATTGAATAGGAAGATTTGGGATCTCCCGAGGTGGATGTAGAGATAGCAGGTTGTATGATCACATCCATACCCATTGATTCGGGTCGGGTGTGAATGGCATGACAGAAGACATTGCACATCAATTAGGGTACACAACGTTTGAACCAACACCCCGAATTCAGAGGTTTGTGGATCAAACCAGGAGACAGCCCTTGGGCATGCTGTCGAATATCACTATGATTATAGGAGGGGTGCCCTTCAAATTAAATTACATTGTGCTACGACCAGTAAGCAAAACTGGCTCTCCTCTCTTGATCGGAAGACCCTGGTTGTATAGTGCCCAGGTCATGGTGGATTGGCACCAGCAAAAATTAAGATTTAAAGATACCTCGTCCAAAGAGCAAAAGCTCGTGACTATGAGTTGGACTAAGGTTCCTCACCTTGGGGAAACTACTTCGTCATAAGACGGAGATGAATCTGAAGATTCATCGTCTTTGTCTTCTGAGGACTCCGAAGATGACGTCCAAGTTAATTACCTAGAATGCTACGAGGTAGAGGTCAAAGACAAAGACCCATACGACATCGCCTCGGGTGAACAAGACTTGGAGGAAGGGGGTTTGACAGCAGTACGTCTCGGATTGAGCCGAGTAAGCCACGTGGAAGGTGTCATTAACCCTAATGACTGTCAAGATGTGGTCTTGACTGAAGAAAAGATTCTAAAGATTTTGAAGACAATCACCGCAGAGGAGTTTGTAGGATACACTGCCCTGTTTATAGAGTTCCAAGATGTATTCACCTGGTCTATTGATCAAATGCCGGGAATTCCACAAGAATTTGGAGAGCACCAGATTGATCTGCTTGAAGGTGCAGTTCCGATTCGGCAAAGACAATACCGCCTGAACCCGAAGTACTCCCTCTTGGTGAAAGATGAAATTGATAAGTATTTAGGGGCCGGAACAATTTTCCTATCCTTAGAAGTGAGTGGGTTTCCCCCATTGTCATCATTCCAAAGAAGAAGATGGGGAAAATTTGAGTGTGCCAAGATTTTTGCAAATTAAATGCAGTCACACAAAAGGACCATCATCCTTTACCTTTTACTGATACAATTTTGGACCAAGTAGCTGGTCATCCTTACTATAGTTTTCTCGATGGATTTTCCGGATACAATCAAGTGTCTATTCGAGAAGAGGACAAGGATAAAACTACATTCACCATCGATTGGGGCACCTTTGCATACAATCAAATGCCCTTTGGGTTGTGTAATGCTCCCGCTACTTTCCAGCGGATGATGAATTCAATCTTCAAAGATTTCCAGCACAAATTTGTGGAAGTCTTCATTGATGATTTTTGTGTTTTTGGGCGAAGAGATGTACATTTAGATTACCTTCGCCAAACTTTTGAAAGGTGTTATTTTGCCGGCTTGTCATTACACTCGGAGAAATGCTTCCTCACAATGAAGGAAGGAATTCTTCTAGGGCATCGGGTGTCAAGCTGAGGTATTGAAGTCGACGTCGAGAAGGTTAAAGTAATCGCAGCTTTGGAATCCCCAAAGAACATCTGGGAGCTGAGAACCTTCTTGGGACATGTCCGATACTAGAGACGCTTCGTGTCAAATTATGTGGTGCTTGCTGCACCCCTTACAAAGCTTCTAAAGAAATCCAAAGACTTATCTGTGGGAAGCAAATCAAGAAGAAGCTTTCCAGGTGTTGAAGAAGAAACTGGTTGAAGCACCAGTTATGAGGGCCCCAAATTGGGACGTCCCTTTTCATATGTATGTGGACACTTTGTCCATGGCCATCGGTGTCGTCTTAAGTCAGAAGGACAAGAAGAAGAAGGACTACCCGATATATTACACCAGCCGATAATTATTAGTTTCAAAAAAGAACTATTTGACGACTGAACAAGAACCACTCGGAATGGTGTATGCCTGCAAGAAATTTTGCCACTACCTATTGTGATACGAATTTGTCTTCTATTTGGACCATTATGCATTACAACACTTGGTCAAGAAGGCAAATTTGTTCGAGCAAATTGCACAATGGATCTTGTTGTTACAAGAATTCACATACATTGTACAAGTAAGGAAGGGAGCTTCGCATTCAAATGCGGAATTCTTCTCCAAGTTAGAAACTCAAGACCAAGATTTGGAAATTGATGATCGGTTTCCTGATGAAGAGCTATATCATTTAATGGCTATTTGAAGTACGAGGTATGCGGCAGAATATCACTATTTTCATATGTGCCATTGTCTTGAGGGGCTGGACCCGGAACAAAGGACAGTCTTCCTCCAGAAAATGGGACCGTACCAATTAAAACACAACATTTTGTTTAAAATAGGCAAAGATGAAGTACTTTGGAGATGTTTGGAAGCATACAAAGTCGGAAGAGTCATTGAATCCTTACACTCGGAAGCATCAGGGGGACATGATGCCCTAAAAAATATGGTGAAGAAATACGGCAGGGTATTGGTGGCCTACAATGTATAAAGATACTCATGCCCATACTTGAAGTTGTGATGCCTATCAAAGAACACGGAAATCGACGGCGACTTCCCAGTGGCCTTTGAAACCAATTTTTCCCCTGGCCCCATTTGACAAATGGGGTATTGATTTTGTGGGTCCTATTCAACCAGTAACCTATGTCACGAGGAAGAGGTACATTCTAGTATGTACCGATTATGCCACCAAAATGGTGGAAGCAAAGGCAACACGAAGAGATGATACAGAGACAGTGGCAGAAATTTTCTTCCGAAACATCATCTCCCGGTATGGGTGTCCTCTGGAATTGATCAGTGATCGGGGAACTCAATGGTGGAAGCGTTAACCAAGTACTTCCAAATTAAACATCAGAAGACCACACCTTACAACCCAAAAGTGAATGGACTCACGGAGAAGGCCAATCGATTGCTGTGCAAAATTTTGAATAAGGTGACAGTCAGTTATGCCTATGACTGGGATACAAAGTTACCTGCAGCATTGTGGGCATATTGAACAACTGAAAAGATTACTACCAAGCAAACTCCTTACTTCCTGACATACGGATTGCATCCCATATTACCAGTCGAATTTGAAGTACCGACATATCAAATTCTTTGTGAAGAACGCTTGTCGGAGGAAGAAAGCCAAGATCTTCGGATCCATCAACTGATGTGGTTGGAAGAGAAAAGGGATGATGCAATGCAAACTACAAAGGAAATTCAAGAACAATGGAAGGTCAGGCACAATAAAAGAATCAAACCTGTGGCTGTTCACAAGGGCGACTTGGTATTGTTATATGACAATCACCGCATATTTTTTCCAGGAAAATTACATTTGAGGTGGATGGGGCTATATCGCATGATGCACATACATGTTAATAGTTCTATTCAACTAGCAGACCTAGACGGCAATCCTTTTGCAACTCGCGTCAACAGTTGGAGGGTTAGAAAATATTGGACCCCGAACCCGACTTTGTATAAAAATCTGGTTGTCGGTGTTCGCAAGGACACTCACATTTGAGGGAGGGGGTATGTGGTGCCCACATTTTTTGTTTTTCTCTATTTATTAGTGTTTAAGAGAAGAAGTAAGCACTAGAAGCCAATTGTGGAAGAAGAATGGATGGAAGTGATTTTGGAGGACATCCGAAGAAGGTAACATCGGATCCGATGATGGAGGTACTCATAGGAAGGGTACAACAGAAAAAGTCTGAAGAGCACCGTCTTTGGGTCAGAAGCCATAGGTGATACAAAGACCGTCTAACAACCTTAGTACGTGGCAAGAAAGTAAACTTCAAGAAACGGTGGAGGTAGAAGAAGCATGTCTTGACAGTGACCGGACATCAACACGTAGAAGAGAGGAGGTTGAATTTGAAATCGACTGAAGAATGATTGCAATTTGGGTAATATAAGATTGCAATTGCACAGGGACAACTTGAATATGCCAAGTAAATTCCCAATTCCTTTGAGTAGTCATCTTGTAGTAATGCGTGTCCGGAAGCCAATTGAGAGTGAAATTTTCCAAAATCCCGAAGGGGTTAGAGTGTCTCGTCCAAGAGAGGGCATTATCTTTCAGTGTCCTAGAACGCAAGAGCAAATTATGGCAAAGAAGGTCGCAAATGTGCTAGCGGTGCAAAGTTTTTCAATTTGTAGGTTAGATGTAGTAGTTAGAATTGAAGTCTTGACTAGAATTTGCATTACATTTTTAGCATGGAATTGTAATTTTAGTTTCTCGAGAGTGATGGCAGAGATAACTGCCAGTAATTGTAAGGAGGGTCCCGAAGTTGAAGGGAAGAGAGGAAATCCGGCTTGATGGACTGAGTTGGATTGGAGGTTAGTATTGGGGAAGGAAGTAGGAGAGCCGACGGAGATCACCTTCTATCCGAAGTGTGATGCTGCAGAAGAAACGACGGAAATTTGCAACTCGTTCTTCGCTCCGAGAACTAAGAATGGCTACAAGGTGGAGTCCTACCGGGATCCGATTAGGAGAAGTATCATGGGGGCAATGGTGGCCATGTTCAAGCCAAAACGAACAACGTATGTGAACATGCAACAAGCGGTCTTCTTCCACTAGATGTTTGTAGGGTTCCGGTGAATTGGGCGAAGTGTTTTTACCATCGAACAAGACAGATGGTGATCAATTGGCAAACAGGTTCTCCACCGCATTATTTTGCACCATTTGCAATGCACTTCTACTTTGGGTTGAACCTGCTGATAGTAGAAGAGCGGCATCACATGGTGTCCCATTTCCATCTTGACTTAAGACAGGAAGTGGACAAAGAAGAGCAATAGTTTATGATACACCTGCAAGCCAATGATGATCATTTCTTGAAGACCAGACAGTGGAAGATAGAAGAAGTCACAAGTCCAAAAACGAAGAAGCACAGTAAACCCAAAGAAGCAAAGTCGCCTCCCGCTCAAAGGAAGACTCAAAGACTGATTATGCAGAATATGAAGATGGTGAGAGAAGCATCATCGGAATCAAAGTCTGAAGAAGAAACTGAGTCGCAAGAGGAGGAATTCGAAGAAGAGGAGCTCACCTTAAAAAGTGAGGAGTCTGGAAGTGATAGCAAGGGGGAACCTGAGGTTCAGCAATCGGTGGCGGTCAGTAAAGCTTGTCAGGCAATGGTTGATAGAGAACCCGGAACAACGAGTCATTGTGAAGTCATGGTGGTGAATAAGCAGAGACAAGAGGAGAAGGAGGAGTATCCAGCGGGGCCAAGTTCAATAGGTAAAGAAGAAGAAAGTGCAGATATGGTGTCTCTGAAGATACAAAGATCGTGACTTTGGATGAAGGAGCTGATGAAGGAGGTGAAGACTGAAGATGAAGACAATGACAAAGATGAAGAAAGCTTTGGTGGGATATCATATATGACAAAAGTGGTCACCCCGTTGCTAGAGCTGTTAGAAGAGCATCGGAGGGTTATTCTCCAAGATCATAGGAAGGGGATGAATGAGTTGCAGGTGGTGAAGCAATTGTTGAGTGAAGTGAAGGGGTTGCAGGAGCAACAAGTCCAAAGAAATGAAGAAATTGAAGAACTTCGGAGGGAGGAAGTCTTGAAGAAGAAGACTTTCAAGATGTTACAAGAGAGCTGTGAGGTAAAAGAGAAAGAACTGCAGAGGCAAGCCGGAGAATTAAAGGAGCAGGCAATGTGGCTAAGCAAAATGAATGAGGAAGTGAGTGATGTGCGCATTGAGAATGTTCATTTGAAGGCGATGACAATTGTAATGAAGCAGGAGTTGGATAGTTTGAAGAAGAGTCCAGTGGGGAAGGATCAAGCATGGCAGAGGAAGTTAGCAGCCAAGCAAGAAGAAGAAGAAAGATTATGAGAGCTAGTTAGAAGTGCTGAGTTATAGAGTACACAGTATGCAGAGGAGAAGAAGATGCTTGCTGCGGAGTACAAAGATGAGCTGAAGATGTATCGTGAAGAACTGAAGGTAGAGCGCTCTCGAGGATATGCGTCGGAATTAGTAGGAGAAGTTGCGGGGAAGTTGAGAGCAATCTTAAGCACGGAGGCTGAAGGGAGATTGGAAGAAGCCCGCCTTCATGAGTTGAAGTTGCTTGTGCAGGAAACTCGGAAGAGAAAAGCCAAAGATGTGTATATGAACACGTTGCTGATTCGATTGAGAGAGCGTGTAGACCGAAAGATGTTAGAAGTAGAAGACAATGTTAGTCTCAGATTAGATTTAGTCAATTCGGAGTTAGAGAAAATTTGGAATAGTGTGACAACAAAGAGGAAACCCAATGTTGCATAAGTAGGAATTCAAGTGTCATCGGACTTATTATTAGACACATTAGAGAAGAGTGGGTTAGAGATAGAGAGTTAGATAAGTCACTCCTTAGTGCAATTGTAGTTCCTAGTGTAGAAGTAGTAGAATTAGTGAAGGAATTAGTAGAATTAGCTATACCCAAAGAAGGAGAAGTAGTAGGAAGATCATCGAGTTAGGAAGCCAATGATGAGGTAGACATCGGATCGGGATAAGTATCAATTTTGAGATAGGAAGAGGCAGATATGAAGAGATGGATTGTCAATTTGAATCTGCGGGTAGGAACAAATCTTAGAAAGCTGTACATTAGTAGGAAAAACTGCCGTTTGCTTTAGTATTTAAGGGGAGCATTTGCAGTCTCATGTTGTTTAGTATTCATATTTTTGAAGATAGATAAAGCAAAGTGCTGTTTTTAGTGCTCGTCACTTGAGCGTAATTCCAATTGTCAATTTTGTGTTTGTAATTGTGATTGTGTAAAGAATTCCAAAGTGCAAGTCAGTGTGTTTGTGGATGTTGGATTCTGCAGCCTTGATCTTCATTTTGTGTATTTGATCCTGAGCGAAGTGCATTGGAGCAACGCCTTGTCAGGTCTGAGAAGAATTGTAGTGTAGATAGTATTCTGCATTTGTGAGTGCAGCACAAAGTTGATGCGAAGCAATTTTGATCTGTGAGCCGGCCTGTCTCTCACTCAAGATGAACCTCTGATGGCTATTATGGTAGTGCACCATGGACTAAGAAGGCAAGGAACCCGAACTCCATCATACTCCTCCAAGGCTAACACTCCAAGACTCAAGACATTGCTCATTAGAGAACTCGATGAGAGAGAGATAGTTGTTGCAAATGAAAGGATGATGAGTACCTCCTCACCCCTTGTTTATATACTTGGGAAATAGTTACGTACCAAAGTTACTAATTACCATGGTAACTCAAGTTACTAGACTAAAAGTCAAATAAAGTCAAAAAGTAGAAAGGAATATCCATTCACATGGGCATATTCCCCTAAGCATGTGGTCTTATCTTGACCCAACCACTAAGTCAAGGATTCCTTCACATGGGCTATCCTTGGACTGTAGAAGAATCCAAAACAAAAAGGCTTGCAGGCCCAAGAGTTCCCAACTCTTTCCTCAAAGCCAAACACCTAGGAATAATACCAAGTCAACACACTAAAATCCAAAATAGTCGTGCTCATCTTTTCTACTTCCTCTAAAGTAAGGTCCCCTCTATCTTAGCTATGACTAACTTTAGCTAACCATGACTAATATAGAACCATCCTTTATCTCTATATAAATAATATCTCTTAAGTACTTATAATACTAAGCTTAATATCACAATACCACACACATGCACAAATGGGTGTTACAATTACCTCCGGACTAATTTTTCACTTTGTCCTCAAAGTGAAGGCCTCTCTACCTTCTATGGTACATCTTCAACTTATCATGGTTAATCCTATCAAAGTGTCTTCCTCCCAACTCCTTGAGATCATAGGTGTAATTGCCCCATACCTTCTTTACTATGAAAGGTCCAAAGTACTTAGGCAAAAACTTCTTTTGCACTCTCTTGAATCGAATGGAATCAAACAACATTACCCAATCACCTTCTTTGAAAGGCTCCACCTTCTTCTTGCCTTGCCTCTTGTCATAGCTCTCCTTTTGTTTCCTTTGGGCTTGCTCCACTCGAACCATAGCAATTGCTCTTGCCTCTTCCAACTCCATGAGTTGATCCTTCCTTGACTTCTTTGCATCACCTCCTTGTGTTTTCTTCAATCTCCTATGAATGCTTTGGAAGGTAGGAAGATCAAAGTGAATAGGTAAGGTAGACTCAATACCATACACCAATTGAAATGGAGAATATCCGGTGGAAGTCTTCATGGTTGTCTTATACTCCCACAAAACTACATGAATCCTCTTGTCCTAATGATGTTTAGCCCCCTCCATTTCTGCATCTTTGGCCAACATCATGCACAAGGTCTGATTGGTTCTCTCTGACAAGCCATTGGAATTTGGCTTATAGGATGTAGTTACTCTATGTGTGATAGAGAAATGTCGTAGCATGGCTGTAGTAATGCTTCCTATAAACTCTCCTCCTCTATCAAAAACCAACTCCAAAGGGCATCCAAACCTAGTGATAATGCGTTCATAAAGAAATCTACCCACTTCATCTTCATTCTTGTCCCTCAATGGTCTAGCCTCAACCCACTTGGTAAGGTAATTAGTAACTACCACAATGTACCAATTGTTCCTTGGGGTTCTATTGAGAGGACCTACAAAATCAATTCCCCACTTCTCAAAAGGTCCTAGCAATGGAATTGATCTAAGTAGTGGAGTGGATGTAGAATTTCTAGCAAAAGCTTGACAAACATGACAAGTTTTGCAATAATCAAGACAATCCTTGAAAATCCTTCTCCAATGGTAACCTGCATCTAGAATCTTGAAAGCAGTCACCTTTCTTGCAAAGTGTCCTCCACATACTAAACCTTCATGAAACTCCTTTATGAGTAGGATAGACTCTTCCTTACCCACAGCTCTTTGAAGTAGACCATCTGCTCCTTGGTGAAAAAGAATATCCTCCACCATTGTGTAAGGTCTAGATCTTGCTGCAAGGGCCTTCCTCTCCCTAGCATGCATCCCCTCTGGATAGTTACCTCTTGTCACAAAATCCACAATCTCCTGATACTCCATTGGAACCTCTTGAGTGATTGAGATTATCATGAGCTCCTCATCCGGGAAGGAATCATCTACTGGCTCATCTCCATCATGATCATAGGCTCTAGATAAAAAATCAGCATTTGCATGTTTCTTTCCTGGCCTATCCTCAATGGTGTAGTCATACTTAGACAAGAGTATCATCCACCTTGCTAGTCTCCCTTCAGCATTAGGCTTGTTGAAGATGTACTTCAAAGCCTTGTGATTCGTGATAATGGTGGCTTTCCCTCCAATCAAGTGGTGTCTAAACTTCTTGAGACCAAAGATCATTGCCAACCCTTCTCTCTTCGTGATAGAGTAGTTCTTCTCTGCTGAAACCATCTGCCTACTAGCATAAGCTATTGGATGATCATGCCCATCTTTGTCTAATTGACATCCTATAGCTACATTAGAAGCATCAGTGTAGAGGATGAAAGGCTTACTCCAATCAGGTTTAGCAAGAATTGGAGCTACAACAAGGGATTGCTTGAGCTCCTCAAAAGCTTTGAGAGCCTCCTTGTCCTCCAAAATCACCATGTAATCTACACCCTTCTTCATGTAGATGGTCAATGCATAAGCCTTGTTGGAAAATGAGAACATGAACCTCCTATAGTATCCAACCATCCCCAAGAATTGGCGTAACTTTGTCAAGCTTGAAGGGAATGGAAGGTCTGAGATTTTCCTCACCTTCTTAGGATCAACTGCTATTCCATCCTTGGAGATGATGTGTCCCAAAAGTAGACCTTCTTCACATCCAAAAATGCACTTGTTTGGGTTGAGTGATGCATTTGCCTCATCCAAGTATTGCAAGACTTTGATTAGGTGCTCAAAGTGCTCCTCCTTGCTCCCATAGACACAAAAGTCATCAATGAAGTCTCTCACAAATTTCCCAATGAAAGGTTTAAATACCTTGTTCATGAACTGTTGGATTGTGGCTGGAGCATTGCAAAGCCCAAAAGGCATGACCTTGAAAGCGTAAGTTCCCCAAGGTGTGGTGAATGTGGTGAGTTGTTGATTCTCTGGTGCAATCTTGATTTGGTTATATCCACTATAACCATCTCCAAAACTGTACCTCTCATGACCTGCAACCTCCTCCAAGATCTCATCAATGAATGGCAATGGGTAGTAGTCCTTCTTGGTAATAGCATTGAGCTTCTTGTAATCCACACATACCCGAAGCTTGCCATTCTTTTTCTTCACAATGACAATTGGAGACACCCATTCTGGATTCTCCACCTCAAAGATAAATCCAGCCTCCTTGAGCTTATCAATCTCCTCCTTCACAACCAAAGATATTGGTGAGCTAATGCGATGTTGCTTTTGGCGGATCAGTCTTGCATGTGACTCCACCTCTATCTTGTGCTCCTCCAAGGTGACTTCCTTCAAATCCTTGTAACTATAAGCAAACACATGGATGAACATGCAGAAAATCTCCTCAAATCTCACCTTCTCCTCCTTGGTAACATTTGGGCCATACTTGAGGGTAGCTAACCTTCTCTCTACCTTCTCAAGTATCAATGGTGATTTGCTAGGGTCTTTCAAAACCTCTGGCTTAGGTGCAAAATCCATAGCACACAAAGGATACACATCTGAATCAGATTCAGATTCATCCTCCTCTGTGGAAGTCTCCTCTTCAATGCTTGTGTACACACTTGAAGCTCCTTCTTCAGAATCTGATTCCCAATAATCAGAAGATGGTGTATCTGAATGTGAAATGTTGGTGGTGTTAGTCACAGGAACTATGACTCTATGGTTTGATGGCCCAATCCTCAAGTACCCTTTGTGCCATCGATTTGTTGTGCGTGCTGCTCTCAACCATGGCCTCCCAAGAAGTAAGTCATAGCTTGAATCCTTCAAGACTTGGAAAGTCATGAGATTTTGAACTTCCATAACTGAAACTATCACTTTATCCATCACCCCTACTGGTCGAACTTGTTGCTTGTTTGCCATGCTCACCACAAATGTTGAAGGTCTTGAGGGTATCATACCCAACTTCTTCATCAACCTTTCTGACATGGCATTCACTGCTGATCCTCCATCAACCAATGCATCCTTGATGTTGTGACCATTCACTCTCACATCAATTTTGGAGGCATATTCACAAGCCTCCCATGGTGCTGGCTTGGCATCCACCATCCCCATTGATGCTAGAGCTTTTGCCTTCTTCTTCTTCTTGCTCCTTGTAGTACTCAAACCACCTCTAAGCTCCTTTCTCAAGGTAGGGTTCAAAGCAATCAATTGGCCCACTGTGATGTTAGCCTTGTGACTACCAACATCCTCCAGCACATTGTAGTTCCATTGTTGCTTTGAAATCAAGAAATCCTCCATCCCCAACTTCTTCCTTGGAGTCTTTGTTGTTGATGGTGTTGAGGTGCGAGTGCTCCTAGTAGACATAGGAGTATCCTTGCTTGGAGTAAATCCTTGAGAAGAGTGAACATCCTCTGCAAAACGAGCTCTCTTCTTCTCTTGTGCCAAAAGCTCCAAATTAAGACTCTTGGAGTTTGAGCACTCTCCCTTCTCATACTTGCTTTCCACCACATCAATGGATGCTATCCCCTTACCTTTGTTTGGATTAGGAGACACTTGGGTTTCACTACCACCCTCTTTCCCTCTATTGGCTCCCTCATAAACCCCTTCCTCCATGGTAAGTGGAATTTGGGCAATTCCTTTGGATATGGCCTCTTCCTCCACAACCAAAACAATTTCTATCATTGAAATTGTTGGCTGGTTGAAATCCTCTATATGGATAGTTTCCATAACTCCTAGGCTCTCTCCCTACATTCTGATCCACCTCTCTCTTCTCCCATAGGTGCACCACATTGATCTTGAGATCCTCAAGTTGTTCTGTGATGGTTTGAAGTGGATCCTTTGGTAGAGGTGCAAGAATTGGAGCAACTACTCCTTGTGGTGCAACCCTTGTCACCAAAGTATCAGAATTTCCACCATACTTGTAGCCTTGAGGAGGATGCACAACCTCCTTCACCACCAAATCACTCTCATCCCCTTCCAAACTCTCCTCCATACGAATTGCGATCTTGATAGCTTCAACCTTGGAAGAAGGTTTCTCATGTCTCACCTTGCTTCTAATTTATGGTCTCAACCCTCCCACAAAATTCTTGGTGAGCATGGCCCCTATACCAATCATTGTAGTCTCCACATCATCCCCACCCTTCCTCAACACTATGCAAAATCTGGACTCTAACTTTTCCACTCTTTCCACATAGACTCTCACTTTCTCTCCATCTCCTTGCTTGAGAAATGTAACCTCACTCATCAATCTCTCATAATCTCTCATAACTCTCATCAAGAAGAAAGTTCTCAATGAGTGCTAAAGTCAAAGTCTCCCAAGACTCCTCTTCCTCATCTCTCCTCTCTCTCTTTTGGTATTCTGCCTCATACCATGTAAGTGCTGCATCCTCAAAGAAATTTGGTAATAATGAGGCCCACTCATTCTTCCTCCTCTCATTGTCTCCTATGCAAGCTCTCTTGAAGTCTCTCACAAAGGCCTCCACATCTTCTCCATCCTTGCCAAAGAAAACCGGAAGTTTCCCCATCTTAACCTCTCACTATCTTTCTTTTCTCTCAATTTTTCTTTTTCTCTTTTCTTTTCTCTCAC
This sequence comes from Lunularia cruciata, assembly GCA_948567375.1. Classification (NCBI taxonomy): domain Eukaryota; kingdom Viridiplantae; phylum Streptophyta; class Marchantiopsida; order Lunulariales; family Lunulariaceae; genus Lunularia; species Lunularia cruciata. The sequence goes on along the minus strand of OX419762.1, from coordinate 12,563,958 downwards.
TCTATAACTAATAGAGTATATACATGACTAACACCATTTGAGAGTAATCCACCCTAGGGAACACAAAAGGTTCAGGTTGCTCCAAGATTTCTATAGCAACATCAAATCCTAGAGTGCATATTAATCTAACTCTCATGGATAGTTTATCCATAAGTTGAAAGATTATCTCCATCACTAATCTTGAGAACTAGCTGATGAAGATGGTAGTATTTCTGTAGCAATACTAAGACTCTCTCCAAGATCCTTCACCAAAGTTTCCAAAAGTGATTTTACTCCACTACACTCATGTCCTTTTGGAAGTCCTTCAACTCCACAAACCTCACACAACTCCTTGGTCTTAGATCTTCTCCCTCCCAATCTTGTTGAAGAAGGTCCAACATGCAAACCCAAGTCAAGTAAGCCTCTCCTTTCCCTCAATCTCTTGCTCTCAAAGGTCAATGGACATGAACTTACCTTATGTCCTTTCTCTCCACATAGAAAGCACTTAGACTCACTCTTTCCTCCAAGTGGTGTAGGTTTTTGGATCCTCTCAATACTCTCTTCAAATTCTATTGTAAACTCTTTTTTCCTCAAATCAACCCCTACAATCACCTCAAACCCTTGGGGAACCTTGCATAATCTCACTTTCCACTCTTGATGACCCTCCATGTTCCCAAGATGAATCTAAACACTCAAACATGCTTTTTGTTGATCTCAAACTTCTCATGCATGAGATCTCCACTCTGCAGAATTGACCTTTCCTCACAATGTCACTCAAATCTCCCAGCCTGTATATCATAGTCCTCTGAAATTTTTCACACTTAATCACAACTCTAAGGCGTCCCTCTCTACAAAATTTCAGATCTCTTAATGGAGTCATTTGGCCTAGACACCTTTCTATTCAGCACCCATATTTCAGATTTGGTCTGAAAACCACCCTACTCACTTCAAAAACACATAACTCCTTGCACAAGAATGATCTCTCTCTAATTTTTGTGGCACCAGGTAGAATACAATGCACAAAATTTTCTTGGGAATTCTCAAGACAATTCACTCAAAAATGAAGAAATGGTGAACTCTATACAATTTTCCAGAGAGCATGCAGTTGCGGGAGCACTTTACCCTATCAACTTTCAAAAATTCTAGCCCAGTGCGCATAGTAGCTCTCACAATAATTTTAAGGGTGCTAACTGAAAGATAACCTAAGCTATCATGTGTAGAAATTTCATGTCTAGATCTCAAACTTGAGATTTTGCCCAAAATCACCTTAATCCCCAAAATCTGCAATCCTCCTCACACAATCTCTCCAATTCCTCTCATGTGTACAAGATGTACAAAATCACCTCAAAGACATCATAATGAACTACAGGGTATACAAATAGATCTTGGTTCTCTAACATAAGTTCAGCCCTCTTCTCTCCTAATGTTCTCTCCAAGTGAGCTCTCATAGCCTCCTTCTGTCTTATGTAAAATTGAACGCAGAACATTATCTTGCCTTCTAGAGAGGTCCCGGCAACGGAACCAAAAATGTGAGCCGGCTTGTCTCTCACTCAGGATGAACCTCTGATGGCTATTATGGTAGTGCACCATGGACTAAGAAGGCAAGGAACCCCAACTCCATCATACTCCTCCAAGGCTAACACTCCAATACTCAAGACATTGCTCACTAGAGAACTCAATGAGAGAGAGATAGTTGTTGCAAATGAAAGGATGATGAGTACATCTTCACCCCTTGTTTATATACTTGTGAAATAGTTATGTACCAAAGTTACTAATTACCATAGTAACTCAAGTTACTAGACTAAAAGTCAAGTAAAGTCAAGTAAAGTCAAAAAGTAGAAAGGAATATCCATTCACATGGGCATATTCCCCTAAGCATGTGGTCTTATCTTGACCCAACCACTAAGTCAAGGATTCCTTCACATGGGCTATCCTTGGACTAAAGAAGAATCCAAAACAAAAAGGCTTTTGGGCCCAAGAGTTCTCAACTCTTTCCTCAAAGCTAAACACCTAGGAATAATACCAAGTCAACACACTAAAATCCAAAATAGTCATGCTCATCTTTTCTACTTCCTCTAAAGTAAAGTCCCCTCTATCTTAGCTATGACTAACTTTAGCTAATCATGACTAATATAGAACCATCCTTTATCTCTATATAAATAATATCTCTTAAGTACTTGTAATACCAAGCTAAATATCACAATATCACACACATGCACAAATGGGTGTTACAGATCGAGGAAGTTGTGCCTTCAATGGAGGGGTGGAACACAATTCTGAGGTGAAATCATTCTTCGTAGTGAAGTGCCGTCTTTGGGAGAATCTGAATCATCACAATCAAGAGTTGTTTGGACAGAATTTGCTATGATGTGATTATGTGTGTGTGTATTCATGACAAGTTGTCAAGATTGTGAGTTTGTTACTCTCTTCTGGGTGTCGTTTCTACCTTAGAGATTAAAGAAGCAATCAAGAAGAACTACAAGTTACTGTTTGACTTTGTATTTGACCAATTCTGAATCGTATCTCTGCGAGAATGAACTTTACTTACCCAATTACCGCAAAAGTGATATTTGCCGGGTTGTCACACTTGCCCATCTCTCTTCTCTCTCTTTCGATATTCTTACTCATACAATGTAAGTGTTGCATCCTCAAAGAAATCTGGTAATAATGAGCCCCACTCATTTTTCCTCCTCTCATTGTTTCCTATGCAAGCTCTCTTGAAGTCTCTCACAAAGGCCTCCACATCTTCTCCATCCTTGCCAAAGAAAACTGGAAGTTTCACATCTTAACCTCTCACTATCTTTCTTTTCTCTCAATTTTTTTTTCTCTTTTTTTCTCACTCAGTAACTAATAGAGTATGTACATGACTAAACCCATTTGAAAATGATCCACCTTAGGGAACACAAAAGGTTCAGGTTGCTCCAAGATTTCTATAGCAACATCAAATCCTAACGTGCATATTAATTGAACTCTCATGGATAGTTTATCCATAAGTTGAAAGATTATCTCCATCACTTATCTTGAAAAGTAGCTGATGAAGGAGGTAGTATTTTTGTAGTTGTACTAAGACTCTCTCTCCAAGATCCTTCATCAAAGTCTCCAAAAGTGCTTTTACTCCACTACACTCATGTCCTTGTGGAAGTCCTTCCACTCCACAAACCTCACACAACTCCTTGGTCTTAGATCTTTTTCCTCCCAATCTTGGTGAAGAAGATCCAACATGCAAACCCAAGTCAAGTAAGCCTCTCCTTTCCCTCAATCTCTTGCTCTCAAAGGTCAATGGACATGAACTTGCCTTATGTCCCTTCTCTCCTCATAAAAAGCACTTAGACTCACTCTTTCCTCCAAGTGGCATAGGTTTTTGGATACTCTCAACACTCTCTTCAAATTGTATTGTAAACTCTCTTTTCCTCAAATCCACCCCTATGATCACCTCAAAACCTTTGGGAACCTTGGATAGTCTCAATTTCCATTCTTGATGACCCTCTATGTTCCCAAGATGAATCTAAACACTCAAACATGCTTGTTGTTGCTCTCAAACTCCTCATGCATGAGATCTCAACTTTGCAGAATTGATCTTTCCTCACAATTTCACTCAAATCTCTCAACTTGTATGTGATAGTCCTCTGAAATTTTTGCACACTTGATCAAAACTCTAGTGCATCCCTCCATGCAAAATTTCAGATCTTTTAATGGAGCCATTTGGCCTAGACACCTTTCTATTCAGCACACATATTTCAGATTTGGTTTGAAAACCATCCTCCTCACTTCAAAAACTCATAACTCACTGCTCAAGAATGATCTCTCTCTAATTTGACAATCTGCAAGTAGGATATAACATATTGAATTTTGTTGGAAAGTTTCACAACAATCCACTAAAAATTGAAGAAATGGCAGACTCTGTACAATTTTCCAGAGAGCATGCATTTGCGGGAGCAGTTTACCCTATCAAATTTTAAGAATTCTAGCCCAATGCGCATAATAGCTCTCACAATAATTCTAACTGTGCTAACTAAAGGACAACCCGACCTATCATGTGTAGAAATTTCAAGTTCAGATCTCAAACTTGAGATTTTGCCCAAAATCACCTTAATCCCCAAAATCTACAATCCATCTCACACAATCTCTCCAAATCCTCTCATGTGTACAAGATGTACAAAATCACTTCAAAGACATCAGAATGAATTCTAGGATATACAAATGGATCTTGGTTCTCTAACATAAGTTCAACCCTCTCCTCTCCTAATGTTCTCTCCAAGTGAGCTCTCATAGCCTCCTTCTACCTAATGTAAAATTGAATGCGGAACACTATCTTGCCTTCAAGAGAGGTCCCGGCAATGGAACCAAAAATGTAAGCCAGCTTGTCTCTCACTCTGGATGATTCTCTGATGGCTATTATAGTAGTGCACCATGGACTAAGAAGGCAAGGATCCCAACTCCATCATACTCCTCCAAGGCTAACACTCCAAGACTCAAGACATTGCTCTCTAGAGAACTCAATGAGAGAGAGATAGTTGCAAATGAAAGGATGATGAGTACCTCCTCACCCCTTGTTTATATACTTGTGAAATAGCTATGCACTAAAGTTACTAATTACCGTAGTAACTCAATTTACTAGCCTAAAAGTCAAGTAAAGTCAAAAAGTAAAAAGGAATATCCATTCACATGGGCATATTCCACTAGCATGTGATCTTATCTTGACCTAACCACTAAGTCAAGGATTCCTTCACATGGGCTATCCTTGGACTATATAAGAATCCAAAAAAAAAGGCTTGCGGGCCCAAGAGTTCTCAACTCTTTCCTCAAAGCCAAACACCTAGGAATAATACCAAGTCAACACACTAGAATCCAAAATAGTGGTGATTATCTTTTCCACCTCCTCTAAAGTAAGGTCCTCTCTATCTTAGCTATGACTAACTTTAGCTAATCATGACTAATGTAGAACCATCCTTTATCTCTATATAAATAATATCTCACAAGTACTTGTAATACCAAGCTAAATAACACAATACAACAAACATTCACAAATGAATGTTATAGGTCCCAAAAGGCAACCTCACAATTGATTGTTATGAATGGAGTCCTAAAAGGCAATCAAGTGAGATTATTAATAGATCTGGGAGCAACCAACAATTTCTTGTCTTGCTTTGTTGCAATAAGATCGCAAATGGATCTAGAGAGAGATGAGAGTGAAGAAGTAGAGTTACCTAATAGGCAAACAGAGAGGATTGAATCATTACCTAGACGGGTAACACTCTTTGTAGGAGAATATCAAGAAGCAATTGAGTGGCGAGTGATACAATTAGCTTGTTACGATGCAATCTTAGGCATGCCATAGATAGAGCATTACAACCCTATGGTAGATTGGAGGAAGAAAGTTGTGAGAACCCACCATGGTCAATCATTGGGGTTAAAGAAAAATCACACAAGCAATAACTACCTCAATATATCATAAGGACGGCAATTTTTTGTAAGACCAATAGATGTTTCATGGGTCTAATAAGAGAAGTCCAAAGTGCAAAAATTGATGGAAAAATTCTTGAGAAACTGAAAGATGTGGTGGATGAGTTTCAAGATATCTTTCCCGATGACCTACCCCCAAGATTACCACCAAAAAGGAGAGTAGATCATAAAATTGAGACACTCCCAAGGAAGACACTTCCTTGTAAGGCCCCATATTGCCTATCACCTCATGAGTTGGAGGAGTGTAAGACTCAAATTGAGGAGATGCTATAGAAAAGGTTCATCCAACCTAATGTATCACCATATGGGGCTCTTGTCTTGTTTGTGAAGAAGAAGGACAGTACAATGCGCATGTGCATTGACTATTGGGGTCTCAATTAGCAAATAATGAAGAACAAATACTCCTTACCTTGCATAGATGACTTGTTTGATCAACTCCATGGAGCAAGATACTTCACCAAATTGGACTTGTGGAGTGGTTACAATCAAATCCAAATTGTAGAGAAAGATGTGTACAAAATTGCCTTTTGAACCAAGTATGGCCACTTTGAGTATCTTGTGATACCTTTTGCCCTCACTAATGCACCTGCCATTTTCATGAGTGGAATGAATGACATATTTCATCCATACTTAGATAAGTCTGTTATCATCTTCTTGGATGACATCTTAGTATACAATAGCACAATGACGGAACACAAACAATATCTATGAGGAGTCTTTAAGATTCTAAAATAGAATCTATTGTATGCCAAAATCTCAAAGTGCAAGTTTGGCAAGTCTAAAGTAGACTATTTGGGGCATAGAGTAAGTGCAAAAGGCATTCAAGTATTGACGGATAAAATTGAGGTCATTCAAAAATGGAGTGCTCCAGAAGATCAGACTCAAACTCAAGAGCTTCTTGGGGTTGATGGGATTCTATCATAGATTTGTCAATGCTTCTCCAAGGTTGCACAACCTTTAATTGCACTATTGAGCAAGGGGAAGAAGTAGACATGGAGAATTGCACAAGAGTTGGCCTTTCAAGAATTGAAAGTGGCCTTGCTACATGCACCAATCTTGAAGTGGTATGACCCAAAACGTCCAATCAAGTTGGCTATAGATGCATTAGGCGTAGTAATAGGAGCAATCCTACAACAAGAGTGGCATGACAGATGGCATCCAATTGCATATTTCTCTCGAAAGCTGTTATCGGTAGAGCACAACTACCACACCACAAAACAAGAAGAGATGGCCATTATTCTTGCAACCAAGCATTGGAAGCACTATTTGAACAAGAAGGAATTTGTAGTAGAGAGACCATAAACCTCTAGTCTACCTCAAACGCAGAAGGATCTATCTCGTCGCCAGATTTGTTGGGTAGAGTGGCAACAATGCTTCAACATGACAATCACCTATGTGGAAGGTAAGAGGCAACTTGCAGATGCATTCACATGCATGCCAATGGCAAACAACTTGGTGGCAGAGGTTAAGATTGAATTATGGCCAAAGATTCTAGCTGCTACAAAAATTGATCTATAGATTGTAGAAGCGCAATCATCCAAAGGCGTCACCATCACCCAAGGACTCACCTTTTGTGATGGCAGATTATGGATCCCAAATGTCCTAGAATTACATACTACCATTCTAGCGGAATGTCATGATTTGGCCATTGTAGGTCATGTTGGAGTGGACAAGACCTTGGATGCAATCCATCACCATTATTATTGGCCCAAGATGAGCAACGATGTGATATACTACGTGCGCAGTTGCCTACTCTGTCAACAAAACAAAGCTTCTAATCAAGCTCCTGTAGGGCTTCTTCAAACTCTCCACACTCCTGCCCAACATTGGGAACAAGTGAGTATGGATCTGGTCTATGAATTACCCAAGACCACCTCAAGGATTGACTCCATCTTGGTCTTTGTGGACCAACTCAGCAAAATGATTCATCTGTGCCCTACAACCAAGGATATGACCGCCTCACAACTAGCTCAATTATACTTAGATGCAGTCTTCTCTCACCATGGCTTATCTCAAGTACTCATCACCGATAGAGATACTCAATTTACTCATTTGTTTTGGTGAACTTTTGGTTTCTTCAAAACCAAGTTGGCCATGTCCACATCTTACCACCCACAAACAGATGGACAAATAGAGCTAGCTAATCGTACTATTGAAGACATGTTACGCCACTTCACCTTAGAAGAGCAAGAGAGGTGGGACATCCTACTCCCATTGGTGGAATTTGCTTATCACAATTCAGTGAATACATCCATCTAGGTTACTCTGTTCTTCCTCATGTATGGTGAGCATCCCTTCACACCTTCTAGCTTGATGAAGATCCGTCCAATGGTTACCAAGGTTGATGCAATCAACACATTTGTATCTAGAATCCAACAAGGTGTGGAGAGTGCCAAACACAAATTACAAATTACACAAAATTGACAGAAGCAATATGCTGATGCACACCGTAGGCACATGGAGTTCAATGTTGGGGATCATGTGTGGCTATCAACAACCAACCTCATTAGTTGGACCTTGTAAGCTTAGACCTTGTTTTATTGGGCCTTTCTCTATTCTTTGTCGAGTCGGCACTGTGACCTATCACCTCAAGCTACCACCACACATGAAGATCCATCCAATGTTCCATATTTCTCTACTATGCTGATATGCTCCCTGATCAAGCCAGTGTTATTCCACACAAGATATTTGACCTTGTCTGACACTCATTGATGGCACAGAGGAATATGAAGTGGAGCATATTCTCCAAAAATGCATGCATGGTACTCATCATCGGCGGGTGGACTTTTTAGTACAATGGAAAGGTTACCCCTTCTATGAAGCAACCCGGAAGCCTGCTGCCAATTTGACACATGCACCGGTGTTGGTGCAAGCATTTGAGCAATAATTGCACAACGAGGACATTGCGTCTTAAAAGGTGTAATACTAAGAGCTAGCCATATGATCTTGATGTGAAATTTAGTTTGGTAACATTTGGAATGATGTTATATATGATGGTCAAAATAGACCAGATAGAAGTGTCACCAAAAGAGTACTTCTACTAATAGGGCAGAAACCAAAATAGACTTGAAAACCTTAAAACCAATAGCTAGACATGATTTAAAGGTGAGAATTGGTTTGGTAACATCTAGAAGGATGTTACACATGATGGACTAAACAGATCAAAAAGAAGTATCACCAAAAGGGGACTTCTACTAATAGAGTAGGAACCAAAATATGCCTGAAACCTTTGAAGGCAATTCTGGAGGCCTAAACGGATGAATTAGGCCTCAAAAATGTAGATATTCCCCACCCCCCCCCCCCAAAGAGAGGTAAGGTTGGCCTTCCCCCTGCTTTGTCTCATTGAGAGCTTTCCAAAGGTATCCATGTGATTTTGAGATTCCTACATGAAGATTCCTAAAAGATTCCCTCCGGTCAAAGCTTGTTTGACCAACCAGATAGGACCAGGACGGATAGGTCACCCATCCAAGTAAGTAATCCAAGGGTGGAGCTTGCTAACATGTCACCTATTTGTGTGCCTAACCCTACAGTGTACCTCTTTGTCTATATATAAAGAGAAGGTGCTCCTTTGGGGCTTTGGATGATTGAGTGTAAATCTATGTTTTCTCTCTTCTCTTGTCCTTGGAGTATTACAATTAATTACTCTCTATTGATTTCACAACACATCCAATACCAATTTTATGTAATTATTCAATTTGAATGCTTGTGATCCTAAAAGTCTTAACCATAATTACTTCACTCTTGAAATATTTTGTTCAACTTACAACTGAAATCCCTAGAGATTTATGTCCATGTTGTTCTTAATAATGTGCTTGTGATAATAAACCAACCCATGAGATGTCAAATGGTTTTACAAATTGTCTACTTAATCATTGAGAACAAAGATATTTGTCTGAAAGAACACTTATATAATATAATGAGGTGCTCATGAACTACTTAATTTCTCAAGAAAACAAAAAAAAGCCATATGGACATTAGCATTGGCTCCATTGCTTGTGGATATGCATCTACATGCATAAATTAAGGATATAATACATTTGAGGACTCTTGAAAATACTCAAAGAAGATTCTATAAACAACATGAGATGCTTAAAGTAACTCATAGCAGTGACTGCTTTACCAACAAAAGGAAAATGGTGCATTAAAATTTTCAATAACCCATGGATTGCTTAATAGAGTCTTTATTGTACAAAATTTTGATACAAGATTGCAGTCAGATTGTCTCATTGGTTTTGTTGGTTTCAACCAATTTTTGATAAATGAGAAATAATATTTTGCAAATAGTCTGCATGTTATTATGCACAATTTATGCAATTGTAAAAGATATTCTATTCTTGTCAAAGAACACAAGAAGATCATAGCTCTTTGGACCAAGTTTTACATCAACTATAAGATAAGGATTTATTCAAGGTTAACATAAATATGGAGTGTATTATAATTTACATCATGCTAAACCTTATTGGAGATAAAATTAGCTTGACTAGAGTTGAGTGATTTACCTTTCTAAATGAGCTTTTGACTAGTATGGTGCATATAGTTCCTCAAATTTGGCCTGATCAAAGCATGAGAATTTTGAGCTACTTAAGATAAATTAGTTAAAAGTCTCACCAATAGAAATCAAGTGTATATGGTTTTCATGATCATGATTTATAATTTATGATGCTCAATGACGCTTTCTAGATACTTCACATAATCAAGATTTTCAACTTATACTTGATTCTAAGTCCTTGTGAATCTTACTACAAGAGAAAAGATTAAGTTTCTACAAGCCAAGGAAGGTTATGTAATCTTCCAAAGATAGGAGACCTTAAGAGAAACACATAAGAAGAAACACACAATTTCACACTCAACCTCCAATGCCTCCAAAGGAGCACCTTGATTGTATTATATAGCAAAGAGGACTTCCCTGAAGGAAGCTACACCCTTGGATCAAGTACATGGATTGGTGATATGTTAGTGATCTCTACCCTTAGATAGTTGCATGCATTGGCAACATGTTGGTTTTGATCCTATTTGGCTGGTCAAATGCTCTTTGACTAGAGGGAATATTTAGAGAATCTTCTTGTAGCAATCTCCAAGCATGGGTGACGTATCGTTGGAAAGCTCTTGGTGAGACAAACCTGGGAGGAGGGAAGGCTAGCCTTACCTCAAGTTGGGGAGGGGGGCCGGGGAGTAGGGGGAGGAATTGGCACATTTTCAAGGCCTTATTCATCCATTTACACCACCAAAATTGGCTTTGAAGTTTTGAGGCTATTTTCAACTCCTGCTGTAGAAGACCAAGACCGATGAGAGAAATAAGAGAATGGAAACTCACATTGAGACACTTGAATGATGGAAAACTCCAAATGCCTAGCATGAGCTCTGGCTCTTGTATTTATAGGGATCATACAAGGCTCTTGAGAAGGTTCTCAAGAAGCTTTCTTGAGCCGCTTTCTTGGAGTGCAAGCCAAGTTAATTGGGAAGCTTCTCAAGAAGCTTCCTTCTAGAAGTCGTTTACTTGGCATGTAAGTTAAGCTAGTTGGAAGCTTCTAGAAGCTTCCTTCAAGAAGCTACCCACTTTGGATGCAAGCTAAGCTAGCCAAGAAGCTTCCCAAGAAGCTTCCTAGATACTTTTGGAATATTTTATGCTAATTTGTCTTATTTGCTACTCGTTAGCTCTACTTACTTTTTTGCTAAACTCCATATTGTTACATATTCCCCCACCACTAGTTGGGGACGTCCTCATTGCCAATGAAGCTTTGAACTCCTGGATGGTCAATTGTGCATTTTGGAGATGAGAAAGAGGTTCCCATACGGCATCATGAAGAGGATAGCCCTTCCAAAGGACCTTGTACTTTGTATATTGTTGATGCCCGCATTGGATGTGGCAACGTGCCATGGTACAATCAACTTTGTACTCTTTATGATCATTGATAGGGACAAGAAGAGGAGGAGGTTGGACTTGAGAGGAAAAAGAAGATGGTTAGGAACAAACGGTTTCAACTTGGAAACATGAAAGACATGATGGATGCGCATATGGTAAGGCAAGGCAAGGCAAGGCAAGGCAAGTCAATAAACAACATGAGAGATAATTTAGGTGACATCAAAGGGTCCTATCCAATTAGGAGCAAGTCTACAAACTTGGGTATCAAGTGGGAAAGGGAGGTTATTGGATGAGAGCATGACTTTATAACCAACTTGAAAGCATAGATTGCGGCAATGGTGATCCGCATATTGTTTCTGCCAATTTTGAGCAACAAGGAGATGAGATTTGGCTTGTTGGAAGGATTGGGAGATGGTGGTCAAGAAGGTGGAAGTATGAGGGACATGAGATAGAAGAGGAGCAAGAAGGGAATTTGGAACAAGTGGGTCTTGACCAAAATAGAGAAAGAAAGGAGAGAATCTGGTGCTTACCTATTTAGAATTATTATATGCAAACTCCGTAGTTGCTAGACATTCATCCCATTTGGTATGGTGAATGTTGACAAAGGCACATAGCATATCTTAAAAGGTGCAATTTGCATGTTCAGTTTGAGGATGATAGGCGATGGAAAAAGCAAGCTTGGTGCCAAGTATATGGAAGAGAGCTTGCCAAAACTTTCCAATGAAACAAGGATCACGGTCGGAGATGAGTACACACGACATCCCATGATGCTTGAAAACATTGTTGAAGTAGATTTGCGCCAAGGTTGGCACATACACATTATCACCGTTGGTGCCAAATGGATTTGCTTACTAAGCTTATCCACAAACACCATAATTGCTATGTGACCTTGCTTTATCTTGGGCAAGGAGGTGATGAGACTTAAGCTCACATGTTATTAATGAGTAGATGGAATGGGGAGTGGTTGAAGGAGTCCACTTGGTTTCTAGGTATTGGCCTTGTTGCACTGGCAACTCTCACACAATTGGACAAACTCCCAACCATCTTGTGCTATATTGGGCCACCATCATTGGCATTGGAGGGTACCCAAGGTCTTGTCCACTCCCATGTGACCAACTATTGGTAAATCATGGGCTTCTTGAAGGCGCACAAGTTGGAGATCACCTTTGGCTAGAACATAGATCCGGTCCTCATGGAATAGAAGGCCTTCCTTGAATGAGAAGGTGTTGTTCTCCTTGTTGCATGTTATAAGACAACCATATACCATTTGGAAGAAGAGATCTTGTTGAAGAGTTGACCAAAATTTGTTTTGGACCTTGGAGTCAATTGACATTGTCATAATTGCCACCGTGATGAGAAGAAGAGACTTCAAATCAGGTTTTTGTGATAGAGCATCATGGATGACATAGAACCAACTTGGTTTGTACTCAAGTTTGATGTCAAACAATTAGAGTTGCTCCTACCATCGATGATATCGACTCTTCATGTGTTCCAAGTGTAAGGTCTCCAACAATGGTTTGTGATCAGTTAGCATGATCACTTGTTTCCCCAAGAGATAATGCCTCCATACCTTGGTGGCATATACCATTGCAAGTTGTTCTTGGTCTCAAGTAGAGTAATTTCTTTTAGCAATATTTAGTCGGTGAGACACAAAGGCAATGAGATGTAGTCCATCTTGGAATTCTTGTTGCAACTCGGCTCTAATTGCAAAGTTAGAAGCATCAAAGTCAACTACACAAGGTATTTGAGGATCATATGGTTGAAGAATATATGGTTGACACCATATATTTCAAATTCTAGAATGCTTCTTCTTGCTTGGTGGTCCACTAGAAGCTTGAGTTCTCCCCTAAAAGGTCAGTCATTGGTGTAAAGACATGAGCATAATAATGGATGAACCGTCAGGGAAAAACTGGCCAATCCATTAAATGCCCATAATGGCCTTGATATTTTTGTCTTCCATCTTGATGTCTTCTGATGATATCTTGTGACCCAAAAAGGTAACTTCCTTCTGCCAAAAGGTACACTTTGACTTCTTGTAGTAAAATTTCCATTGTCGTAGTCATTTTAGGACTTCTTACACATGATTCATATGTTTTGTATCTACCTTGCTATAGATTAAGATATCATCTAAGAACACTACCACGTACCAATCCAATAGTCCGTCCAACACCCAATGCATATAATCCATGAAGACTATTAGAGCATTAGTGAGCCCAAAAGGTAATAACCCTCTACTCAAAATGCCCATACCTTGTGCAAAAGGCAGTCTTTTTCACATCCTCCTTATCAATGAGGATTTGCCAATAGCCGCGACAAAGATCCAACTTGGAAAAGTACTGTGCTCCACTTAATTGATCAAGCAAGTCATCAATTTGAGGCAAGGGATATGCATTCTTTCATTTTTTGCTTATTGAGTCTATGGTAATCAATATAGAAACAAAGTCCATCATCCTTCTTTGGAACAAATAGTACATATGTTTCCCAAGGAGAGGTACTATATCGTAAGAAGTCGTTCTCCAACAACTCTATAAGTGTTGTTCACAACTCCTCCAACACCGGTAGATTGGTCTTCTCATTGGAGTACTCCTGGCAATAACTCAATCTTGAAGGGTTATTGCCAGGAGTACTCCAATGAGTAGACCACAATCAAAGGGTAATCCTTTTGGCAGATCATCCGGAAACATGTCCACAAACTCCTAAACTATCTGATCACCTATTGTTTGATGAGGCTCTTGGCCCTCTTTAGATTGTCCTTGAGCAATTAGCTTAACAAATTTCCCATCTAGGGACTCATCTTTCTTCAAAGCTTGCTCCATGGCTGCTTTCCTGGCAAGTTTCCCATCTTGGGACTCATCTCCCTTCAAGGCTTGCTTTATGGCTACCTTTTTGATAAACTTCCCATCTTGGGACTATCTACTCTATACTATGATGTCATTCTAGGTTTATCTTGTGCGACTCAAGTGGCATTTATAGCTTGAAATCAACCGAGTAATTGCCACCAAAGTTTTGCCACACCATCCAATTGGCTAAAAGCCAATAGAATCTATTTTTGTTCATCTCAAAGATTGGTAGCTTCAAAGTAATGTTTGCAATCAAACACAAAATTCTTTATTGTGCTCGAAAGATTCTTGCCTTCAAACACCTTGGGTTTTGGAAATCAGATTTGATCTTCTCCATCTTGAGTTGGTGCTCTCTTTATGTTTTCTTGTTGTTGTTGGTCTCGTTCATCCAACAATCAAGTAAGGTGCTCAATTTGTTACTATATAGCAATGATAACATATGGTATTGCCTCCATGGCTACTACTCCATCTCACAACTCTCAATCTATCTAATTTATTAACCCATAGATGCAGCATGTCCATTGTTCTCCATAAGTTACTACCGGAAGTATCAAGGGTTCCTTAGACAAGGTGGTCATACGCAAAAAATCTTGCTCAAAGCACAAGGTGATGAATTGTGTGAAGCAATACTTGGGTAATACATGGACACAAATATCCCAATGGTTTGGCGGAAGTGGATTTGGTGGTCCATAAATTCCATCCATCCCATTCTTGCTCTGATACTAACGTAAAAGACCAAGACCAAGGAGAGAAATAAGAGAATGGAAACTCACATTCGGATACTTGAATGAGGGAAAACTCCAAATGCCTAGCATGAGCTTTGGCTCTTGTATTTATAGGGATCATACAAGGCTCTTGAGAAGCTTCTCAAAAAGCTTCCTTGAGCTGCTTTCTTGGAGTGCAAGCCAAGTTAATTGAGAAACTTCTCAAGAAGCTTCCTTCTAGAAGTTGCTTACTTGACATGCAAACTAAGCTAGTTGGAAGCTTCTAGAAGCTACCTACTTGGGGTGCAAGCTAAGTTAGCCGGGAAGCTTCCCAAGAAGCTTCCTAGATACTTTTTGAATATTCTAGATTAATTTGTCTTATTTGCTACTTTGTTAGCCCTACTAACTTCATCATTAAACTCCATACTGTTACACTTGCCCTATTAGTAAAAGTCCTCTTTTGGTGTCACTTCTATCTAATCAACCTCACCTATCATACATAACATCCTTCTAGATTTTCACCTCTAGCTAATATGTCTAGCTATTGGTATTACAGGTTACCACAATTTTCTCTGATGCGTGAAAGTTATACAATCTAAAAGAAAATTTGGTTGAATTTGAAAGTATAAACTATACTATGAAAAGTGATATGGTATTGAAAGGAATAAATTATTGCTTTACTTGAGCACAAATACTAAAATAATAATTATTGAGGCTAGATGTGTTGGGTTTGTGTCTTAGAATGCAAATTAAGCATTTGTAGGTGGTAAGATAGTATAGGATATGCAATAAAGCAACTGATTTGTAATCATTAAATCTATTTTCCTTCCATATCATATATTGCCTACAAATTTCCCTACATTTAGTAAGTGATCTATAGATGCTATCATATATCAAATATATTATCTTACATATTTTGGTGGTATAGATACTTACATATACAAAAACTCCTCACTTCAAGTCTTTGTCACGCCATTTTTAGTGTTGCAGTTTCACCAAGTTGGAGGACTTTTGCAAGTTTGGAGGAGTTTCACCAAAGTTTGGAGGAGGTTTGAAGTGGCAAGAAGAAAGGCCTCATTTGCCTGAATTTTGGCATTTAGAGGCATAGGGCTATGAGAGGCTACAAAGGCCAGCTTGCTGGCATGAGGCTAACTAGTTCAGAGTAGATGTTAGTCATTGGTTGGCAAAATCCGCCCATCCTACTAGATTGTGTGTAAGAGGGTTTGACTCCTAGATCTCTTGTTCCTAGACTGGTGCCCTAGCCAATTGATCCACCCTCAGTTGTTGTCCTAGTGACTATGCCACTGTTATCTATACACTTGTAGCTTTGGCTAGGAGAGACAATTTGTTCCCATTCTTGGTGATGATGGTAGCTTAGGACTTAGATACAAACTTCTCTTATGTCAAATGCCAAATGGTGGCAGAGTCAATCCCATGTTGTTTTATGAGATGGATGGTTTTCATTTAGATTTCTTGTGATTGGACCTCCTCCATTCTCTACTTCCTATTTGTGCACCACGTTTGTGTGAGATGCCCTAACTTTTGAGAGTTGGTGCTCTTGTGTGCTCTCGATAGTGAGGCTAGGGTGATGACCAGTCAAACTACTTTTGTTTCTCTCCAATGAAGCAAGAAGTGATGACCTACAGACCATGAGAGTGTGTGTTGCGATTGTAGATTACAGGTTGCTCTTCCTCTTAGTGTAGTTATCTTGGTTAGAGTTACATTAGTGGGTGGTGCTTAGTTGGTGTTGGCACTTGGTGGGGTACTTGCGGTTGCGACTTGTGGTTGCAGTTTGTGGTTTCGGTTTGCTGTTGCAATTTGCGGTTGCGGTTACTTTGTCATGATGGAGTTCTTTGGGGATTCTAGAGGAGATAGCCCTACATTACAGAGTGGGTTTACTGGGAGTGGTACTTGTATTAGCATGTATCTCAGGTCCTAATGAGGGAGGAGATTGACTCTAAGTTGGAGTTTGGCACATGAGTTGTTTCAATTGAGAGTGCACTTGGTGTGTCTGCACCGTTGTTGTGGGACATGGATGCAATTTATGGGGCCTCCAAAGGCCTTAGGCATTAATCTGGTATAGTGGGTACCATTGAGTTGGATGACTTCATCCAGGAGTTTGATAGTTGGTGTAATTTGTAGTAGATGCGGAACTTGACTTTGTTTACACCCTTCATGGCATGGAAGGGGTTGTTTCAGCATCTAGAGGGTCTGCCGATGGATGACTACCTTTAGTTCAGGAGAGCTCATTTGGAGGAGATCAAGTTATGGAGATAGTATTGGTCTTCAAACTATGTCTCTATCACTTCAAGTTTGGTGGCCAAGAGTAGATTGCCTATACCTACGAGTTCTAGCTCGAGTAGTGTTAATGGAGCTAATGGAGGTGCACTAGCTGGAGATAGTGCTACTACGAGTGGAGGTACCGCTACAGGAGGTAGTGTGATACCGGGGTTTAATCCCATGGTGGAGTTCTTCCAGTGTTTGAGGCAAAACTACAAGGGAGTGCGGACTGACAAGCTAAGGAGCTTGCAGGAGTTCCAGTGGAAGGCTGGAGAGAGCCTACGCAAGGCATACACTCACATGAGGCGGCTGATCAGTTTCACTTAGGGAGTCACTAAGGCCCAAGCAATCTAGTTTTGGTATTAGATACTAGAAAGGGAGTTGTGATGTAGAGTTTGTGATGCTACGTTGTTACATGCTACTTTGCCTACTTTGGCAGTGGTCTTTGGTTTGGCTGAGCGTATTGAGCTCAACATGGTGGAAGAGAGAGTCGTGACATTTGGATTTTGTAGGGAGACCTCATCCACAATTGTGACCTCTTCTAGAGTGCAGCAGATTGCACCACGCCTTGTTGGTTTTCGAGGACAAGGTGGACAACCTAGACCCTATGGAGCGAGTGGAGGGCCTAGTGGAGTTAGACCCTTACCTTCATTTTTGGGTCAGTAGTAGCCAGTGAGTGGTGGTGTTGCTTGTTGGACTTGTGGTGGACCTCACCATTGGAGAGAGTGTACTCATGGCAGTGGACCTGATACCTCAGGTGCATCATAGCCAACACAGAGGCTGTGTGAGCATTGCCACAGATTTGGTTAGACTAGTGTCCGATGTTTTGACCTACACCCGGAGTTACGGAGTGGTAGGGTTGCTATGGTAGGTAGTAGAGGAGCTCTAGTTCATGGAGGATGAGGTGGTAGGGGTAGTGGTAGAGGATCAACCCCTAGTAGGGATGCAGTACTTGCCCTTACTTCTGATACAACTATGGCTACTTGGATTGAGTAGTTGGAGCAGAGATTGGGTAGTATAGCCATTGCTTTGAGGAGATCAAATTCGGGTGCTGAGGCTTCCACCTCATATACTGGTGATAGAGATGCTTTGGATTTCATGTGTGGAGCAACACAAGTGGATGCATCTGCAATAGTGACTAGGAATGGAGTACGTGCTCTAGAGCCTAGAGGAGCATCAATGGAGTTGGACCCACAAAGAGGAGAGGTTGGGAGATAGGTGTGTAACACCCATTTGTGCATGTGTGTGGTATTGTGATATTTAGCTTGGTATAACAAGTACTTGAGATATATTATGTATATAGAGATAAAGGATGGTTCTACATTAGTCATGATTAGCTAAAGTTAGTCGAAGCTAAGATAGAGGGGACCTTACTTTAGAGGAAGTGGAAAAGATAAGCACCACTATTTTGGATTCTAGTGTGTTGACTTGGTATTATTCCTAGGTGTTTGGCTTTGAGGAAAGAGTTGAGAACTCTTGGGCTCGCAAGCCTTTTTGTTTTGGATTCTTCTATAGTCCAAGGATAGCCCATGTGAAGGAATCCTTGACTTAGAGGTTGGGTTAAGATAAGATCACATGCTTAGGAGAATATGCCCATGTGAATGGATATTCTTTTCTACTTTTTGACTTTACTTGACTTTTAGTCTAGTAACTTGAGTTACTCTAGTAATTAGTAACTTTGGTACGTAACTATTTCACAAGTATATAAACAAGGGGTGAGGAGGTACTCATCATCCTTTCATTTGCAGCTATCTCTCTCACATTGAGTTCTCTAGTGAGCAATATCTTGAGTCTTGGAGTGTTAGCCTTGGAGGAGTATGATGGAGTTGGGGTTCCTTGCCTTCTTAGTCCATGGTTTGCTACCATAATAGCCATAAGAGGTTCATCTTGAGTGAGAGACAGGCCGGCTCACAGGGCAGACTTTCCCAATCTTTCACACTATTTGAGGCATTGTTGATGACATCCATGGCTCCTAGATGTCCTAGTGCAAGTGTGGTAGGTGTTGATGGAGTGCATGATGGACTTCCTGCTAGTCAGCCACCTACTACTACATAGATTGAGTCTAGCATGATGTTGGAGGTGGCTCAGCTGATTATGCGGCGTCCTTTGTTTTCAGCCAATGATATGTTTACATTGGGTGTTGACCCAGCCCTAGTGTTCTGGTTGGTTGCTACGCTGTGTAAGAGTAGGGATGATGTAGTTCCCTACTACTAGAGCAGAGGTGGTTGATAGTGGAGCTGACTTGGTTGAGGAGCATGGGATCCGTTCAATGACCAATGGTTTATGGTAGGCAACAACGGCTAGACTAGAGGAGTTGCTAGCTAGACCGGCCTTTGAGAGAGCATGGTTCACACCTGGTGTTGTCCTATTGGATAACCAGAGGGGGATTTTCCATTTGGTGAGACCTTCAAGGAAGGTCTATACACCACAGAGAGTCTTGTTAGACTCTCGTGCGCAACCCCTTATGTTGGGTAAGCTTGTAGTTGTCGGTCTAGAGTTACGGAAGACCAATGTGGAGAGGTGTGATACTCCAAGGACAAGAGAAGAGAGAAAACACAGATTGCACACTCAAACAATCGATGCCCCAAGGGAGCACCTTCTCTTTATTATATAGACAAAGAGGATCTCCTCCAAGGAAGCTACACCATAGGATTAGGGACACAGATAGGTGACATGTCAGCAAGCTCCACCCTTGGATTACTTACTTGGATGGGTGACATGTCTGGTCTAGGTCCTATCTGGTTGGTCAAACAAGCTTTGACTGGAGGGAATCTTTTAGGGAATCTTCCTATAGGAATCTCAGAATCACGTGAGTAAGGTACCGTTGGAAAGCTCTTGATGAGACAAAGCAGGGAGGATGGAAGGCCAGCCTTTCCTTTATTGGGGGGGGGGGATCTACACACTTTCGAGGCCTAATTCATCCGTTTAGGCCTCCGAAATTGCCTTCAAAGATTTCAAGCATATTTTGGTTCCTACTCTATTAGTAGAAGTCCCCTTTTGGTGATACCTCTTTCTGATCTGTTTAGTCCATCATGTGTAACATTATTCCATATGTTACCAAACCAATTCTCACCTTTAAATCATATGTTTAGCTATTGGTTCTAAGGTTCTCAAGTCTATTTCGGTTTTTGCCCTATTAGTAGGATTACTCTTTTGGTGATACTTCTATCTTATCTATTTTGACCATCATGTATAACATCATTCTAGATGTTACCAAACCAAATTTCACATCTAGATCATATGGCTAGCTCTTGGTATTACAAGAGGTGTCCATTTTAGATCCAAACATCTCTAGGTGGTGGTTCAACACAGTACATCACACGTGGGGAGCTTGTTGTCCAAGTTCAACCTGGTTATCTGGCTGATAGCTTGATGGTGAGAGCTTAGGCTATTGCGACAATAGTTGAGTCATATGATGTGCTAGTTGGGAGAGCAATGTTATATCCCATGGGTTTTGACATTGACTATTGGGAGGAGACAACCTCTTATAGACCAGGTTGGCAGTCTGGTGAGGGACGGGTATGTCACCTACCTATATGCTTCAATAGTGGCAGTCTTGGCTCACTACAGTCCAAGACCATGACAACATCAATTTTAGCTTTAAGTGGTGTAGTTACTTGGCCTGGTGACTTGTTAGAGGGGAATGCCCATGCAGAGGATACTCTAGTATCAAAGGAGATCACTCGGATTTAGAGTACGAGTGGGATTGTTCCTTGGATATTCCACTATGGAGTTTAGAGGAGGCATGGCAACAACATGCAGATCAATTGGTGCAATAGGCTTGGAGTATAGCCTTCATACCATCAGGAGATGAGTGTGAGGATGAGCCTCCAGAGTTGATTACTTTGACACCTCTAGATACCACACTCATTGCTTGGAAGTATCCATAGAGGAGATATGTATATTGGAGTTGTTCGGTGGGATTAGCACCGGACTAGCTATGGTATTACAGGCGGGTATACGAGTATAGAGGTACTTGTATGTAGAGAGAGATGAGACTACTAGCCAAGTCTCTCTACATCATGTGGCACATTTGGCCTATTGGTATCCGGAGTTATTATCAATGGTTAGCAAAAGGCCCTACCAGTAGACATTTCCTTACTAAGGACGCATGATCTAGAGAGATATGGACCTATTCACTTGGTGATTTCTAGATGGCCATGTTAGGGACATACACGTGTTGGCCAAGGTTTGGATCTTCAGGATCCTTGTTCTGGTGTGTTTTGGGAGATGTTATAGATACTACGACATATCCAAGTTCATCAGTCCGTTCCTCTAGCTTACTTTTTGGAGAATGTTCCTTTGATGGGTGATTCTCGCACCAAAGTGGTGGCAAGTACACATCAAGTCCATTCTTGGATGGGACTTGTTGTATTGTTATATGCAGCTAGAGTGGGATCACGGGCTCATCGTCTTTGTCTTTGGTGGATAAACCTCTTACCCAAAGAGGTTCTATAGCGTGCTTGTGATGAGATTTAGCATTGACCACATCCTTGTTGATGATATCTTGGATGTTGGGTGTCAATCTTAGATAGTGGTAGTGGCTGATAGGTCACCTATGGCAGTGGTGAACCTAGTTGGACAGCCTAGAGCCACATTTCCCACACTCATGAGTTTCCCAAGCTCTTATGCTTTTTGAGAGAGAGAGGACTTGGACTTGTTTGGGACTCATAATTCTAGCAATTGGTGGAGCCCAATGTTGATGAGAGAGACCAAGCAATGGGTTTTTGCACCGGTATTACTGTTGTTCCAGCAATGTTAGAGGCATCCAAGCATCAGGTGTTAGGTTAGGCAATGGACCTAAACTGTTTGACTTGGATTGTGAGCCTTGGCTTGGTAGAGAAGCATAGGATGCGCTTGTTAGGCATCACCACTTGGACACTTGTGAACCTTGTGCCTATCGAGATAATTCAGGCATATGCTAGGGGCAATGGACCGAGTGGGCATGGTATTCTTGGGACACAGCCAGTAGCTACTAGGGAGAGTGGTCTACTTGGAGTCCATCTAGGTGAGCGCGGGCTACTTGGATTACACCCTTGGTCCACTTGGGATGCAGCTAGAGGATGTGTGGAACTTGTAGCCAAAGTGGAGGGAGCTTTTCATACACAAGTTGGGGGCATGACACTATTTCTCCCAAGTGCCCAATGTAGCAACCAATTAGTACGTCTTCCACTCCTACTATAGTTACAGAGGATAATTGGGAGCCAGATCTTGGACCCAAGCTTATTGGAGAGGAAAGACGGAGGGTTTGGAGGTTCTTGAGGAGCCACAAAAGTTATTTTGCCCTCAATATGAAGGATTTGGGTGCTCTAAAGGGACTTGGTATACGGATTGAGTTGACTAGCGATACACTAATTTTCCGGCATCTTGATTGATATAGTGAGATGGAGAGGACATTGATTCAGAGCTGGAGTAGTGACCTTTTTAAGGCTAGTTTGGTGGAGATTTCACATAGAGAGTATGCATTAGCAACAATGATGCCAGCCAAGAAAGATATGCATGGCAACTACACAGATAGGCAGATGTGTGGAGATTACCATCCTATCAACCAATAGACAAGGGGTGATTGGTATTCCATGCCTACACCGGGGGAGATTTTTGATGCAATTGGGCATGCAAAGGTCTTAAGTACTTTGGATCTTCGAGCAAGATATCATCAATTGCCGATCAAGGAGGAGGATAAGTCCAAGATAACATTTTGGGCTATTGATCCTCATGGCAAGGATGTGTTATATTAGTGGAGGTTCTTACCATTTGGGTTAAAGAACGCTCTTGCTGAGTTCTAGAGGGTCATGGATAGGATCCTAGCTGGATAAGATTTTGCTCAATGCTATATTGATGATATTTTGATCTATAGCACTATTGTGGAGGAGCATGAGAGACAGTTGTTGGAGATGTTTGAGAGGTTGAGGTCTCATGGACTCAAATTACATCCTGGGAAGTGTAGGTTCTTCCACTAGTAGGTTGAGTATTTGGGTCACACTATCTACCCCGGAGGACTTGGTGTTCAGCAGACCAAGGTAGAGGCTATTGCACGTATTCCTTGGCCTACGGATGTGAGCAGAATGTGAGCATTCCTTGGGTTGGCAAACTTCTATCACCGCTATGTTAGAGGATTTAGTGCCATTGCCAAGGCCTTGACAAAGCTGACCAAGCTTACACATGAGTGGTGTTGGGGAGATAAGGAAGAGAGAGCTTTTATAGAGCTCAAGAAGAGGTTGACATCTACTCCTATTTTGAGGAGACCGATCAAAGGATGACCATTTCAGGTTCATACTGATTGGAGTATGCTGGGGCTTGGAGTGGTGCTCACCCAACATGATGATGAGGGGAAGGAGTTTGTGGTGGCCTATGCTAGTTGCTCCAACAATTCAGCGGAGGTGAAGTATAGTTCATACAAGGAAGAGTGCTTGGCAACAATTAGGGCAGTAGCACATCTCCAATGTTACCTATTTGGTAACCCCTTCACTCTCATCATTGATCATGAGCCATTGAAGTAGTTGATGGAGTCCGACAAGCTTTCAAGGAAGCTTGCACAATGGGCTTTGATTTTATAGGAGTATGATTTCACGATTGTTCACATACTTGGAGTGGTGAACCATGATCCAAATGGGCTGAGTAGAAACCCATGTCCCAGCCAGCAAGATCAAACCGGAGCATGTTGGCATGGTGAGACAGATGAGGAGATGGTGCCAGGTTGGCATACATTGGCCTTTTTGTGTATATTTTCAAGGGCTTTGGTGGTATCTCTCTCAATGCATACAGGAGGAGTTATTGAGGTCATAGATCCAAAGAGTGAAGATATTGGTACAGTTTAGCAAGATATTCATGATGATGTCTTAGTGATGGACTATCTTTGCATTGGTGTTGTGGGTGGCACAGTTGGGACCAAGGAGAGAGACCATGTTCTTCAGCGAGCTAGACAGCTCAAATTGGAGGGCAGACACCTTTTGCGTGTATGGGAGGATGGTAGAGTGCGAGTAGTACCACTTCTATCTCAGAGATGACAGTTGATCCGTCATGCTCATGAGGAGCTAGGACATGTTGGAGTAAAGCGTACATATAGCTTATTCTAGAGTCATTATTGGTGGCACGGTATGCAAACTGAGGTACAATAGTTTGTTGCCAGATGTATGGTTTGTGATCAAGTTAGAGCATCATTCAATGCTCCTACGCCAAAGTTACACCCATTACCTATCATGGGATTGGGTTGCCATTGGAGTTTGGACTTTGCTAGACCTTTATAGTTGATTGTGAGACATCATTGGTATGTTTTGGTGATGGTGGAGCACTTCTCCAAGTGGATTGAGTTGGTGGTACTTCTTGACAAGCCTAGTGAAGGGACAACTTACTCATTCCTAGATCAAGTTCTTAGTCATTTTGGTGCACCAGCTGAGGTTTTGACTGATCAGGGTATAGAGTTCTTGGGGGAGTTTCAGATCTTGTGTGACAAGGCTTTGATTGATCATCATACTACACCCCAAGATCACCCTAAGGTAGATGGCTTAGGGTAAGAACAAAGAGAGTGGTTCAGACGGTGAGGAGAGGATTGCAAAAGTATGGTTTGCAGAGAGACCACTTGGGAGATTGGGATCTCCAATTACCTTGGTTGGCCATGGGCTATTGGTTCAGCCGGCAAGTCTCCTTAACATCCTTCTCTTTGTACTTTCTACTCTATGGACAAGATCCAGATTACAGATCGTAGCCATTCGTCGAGATGCTACTATAGTTTTGGACTTGGATGACCCCGATGTATGGATGAGCACATGTTCTCAATGGGCAAAGATCTTTTGGAGAGTGATGGTGATAGCCTTTAAGAACTTGGCAATTGCTCAACATAGAGATACTTTACGTTATGCTACCATTCGAGGAGGAGGTTGTCGTGCGTATATACATCGCTACACAACATACATCGCTGTCAACATCATACACTATAAAAGCACAACTCACACATAAGTCATACATAGACTCTAAAGTGCCACAATAATCAGATTGCTTAACACTTCAACTCAACTCAACTCAGATCAGTACTTGATCTGTCACTCTATAAACTGCCAACAACTGGGCACTGATTATAGTCAAGCCACACCTACTCAAGCATAGAGAATCTAGGTGACGCTCGCCGGCCTCTGTCCTGTGAGCCGGCCTGTCTCTCACTCAGGATGAACCTCTGATGGCTATTATGGTAGCGCACCATGGACTAAGAAGGCAAGGAACCCCAACTCCATCATACTCCTCCAAGGCTAACACTCCAAGACTCAAGACATTGCTCACTAGAGAACTCAATGAGAGAGAGATAGTTGCAAATGAAAGGATGATGAGTACCTCCTCACTCCTTGTTTATATACTTGTGAAATAGTTACGTACCAAAGTTACTAATTACCGTAGTAACTCAAGTTACTAGACTAAAAGTCAAGTAAAGTCAAAAAGTAGAAAGGAATATCCATTCACATGGGCATATTCCCCTTATCTTGACCCAACCACTAAAGCAAGGATTCCTTCACATGGGCTATCCTTGGACTAAAGAAGAATCCAAAACAAAAAGGCTTGCGGGCCCAAGAGTTCTCAACTCTTTCCCCAAAGCCAAACACCTAGGAATAATACCAAGTCAACACACTAAAATCCAAAATAGTGGTGCTCATCTTTTCTACTTCCTCTAAAGTAAGGTCCCATCTATCTTAGCTATGACTAACTTTAGCTAACCATGACTAATATAGAACCATCCTTTATCTCTATATAAATAATATCTCTTAAGTACTTGTAATACCAAGCTAAATATCACAATACCACACACATGCACAAATGGGTGTTACATTTACCCCCGGACTAAGTTTTCACTTTGTCCTCAAAGTGAAGGTCTCTCTACCTTCTATGGTACATCTTCAACTTATCACGGTTAATCCTATCAAAGTGTCTTCCTCCCAACTCCTTGAGATCATAGGTGTAATTGCCCCACACCTTCTCTACTATGAAAGGTCCAAAGTACTTAGGCAAAAACTTCTTTTGCACTCTCTTGAATCGAATGGAATCAAACAACATTACCCAATCACCTTCTTTGAAAGGCTCCACCTTCTTCTTGCCTTGCCTCTTGTCATAGCTCTCCTTTTGTTTCCTTTGGGCTTGCTCCACTCGAACCATAGCAACTGCTCTTGCCTCTTCCAACTCCATGAGTTGATCCTTCCTTGACTTCCCTGCATCACTTCCTTGTGCTTTCTTCAATCTCCTATGAATGCTTTGGAAGGTAGGAAGATCAAAGTGAATAGGTAAGGTAGACTCAATACCATACACCAATTGGAATGGAGAATATCCAAGGGAAGTCTTCATGGTTGTCCTATACTCCCACAAAACTGCATGAATCCTCTTGTCCCAATGATGTTTAGCCCCCTCCATTTCTGCATCTTTGGCCAACATCATGCACAAGGTCTGATTGGTTCTCTCTGCCAAGCCATTGGAATTTGGCTTATAGGATGTAGTTACTCTATGTGTGATAGAGAAATGTCGTAGCATGGCTGTAGTAATGCTTCCTGTAAACTCTCCTCCTCTATCAGAAACCAACTCCAAAGGGCATCCAAACCTAGTGATAATGCGTTCATAAAGAAATCTACCCACTTCATCTTCATTCTTGTCCCTCAATGGTCTAGCCTCAACCCACTTGGTAAGGTAATCAGTAACTACCACAATGTACCGATTGTTCCTTGGGGTTCTATTGAGAGGTCCTACAAAATCAATTCCCCACTTCTCAAAAGGTCCTAGCAATGGAATTGATCTAAGTGGTGGAGTGGATGTAGACTTTCTAGCAAAAGCTTGACAAACATGACAAGTTTTGCAATAATCAAGACAATCCTTGAAAATCCCTCTCCAATGGTAACCTGCATCTAGAATCTTGAAAGCAGTCACCTTTCCTGCAAAGTGTCCTCCACATACTAAACCTTCATGAAACTCCTTTATGAGTAGGATAGACTCTTCCTTACCCACTGCTCTTCGAAGTAGACCATCTGCTCCTTGGTGAAAAAGAATATCCTCCACCATTGTGTAAGGTCTAGATCTTGCTGCAAGGGCCTTCCTCTCCCTAGCATGCATCCCTTCTGGATAGTTACCTCTTGTCACAAAATCCACAATCTCCTTGTACTCCATTGGAATCTCTTGAGTGACTGAGATTGTCATGAGCTCCTCATCCGGGAAGGAATCATCTACTGGCTCATCTCCATCATGATCATAGGCTCTAGATAACAAATCAGCATTTGCATGTTTCTTTCCTGGCCTATCCTCAATTGTGTAGTCATACTCATACAAGAGTATCATCCACCTTGCTAGTCTCCCTTCAACATTAGGCTTGTTGAAGATGTACTTCAAAGCCTTGTGATCCGTGACAATTGTGGCTTTCCCTCCAATCAAGTAGTGTCTAAACTTCTTGAGACCAAAGATCACTGCCAACCCTTCTCTCTCTGTGATAGAGTAGTTCTTCTCTGCTGAAACCATCTGCCTACTAGCATAAGCTATTGGATGATCATGCCCATCTTGGTCTAATTGACTAAGAGTGCATCCTATAGCTACATTAGAAGCATCAGTGTAGAGGATGAAAGGCTTACTCCAATCAGGTTTAGCAAGAATTGGAGCTACAACAAGGGATTGCTTGAGCTCCTCAAAAGCTTTGAGAGCCTCCTTGACTTCCAAAATCACCATGTAATCTACACCCTTCTTCATGTAGATGGTCAATGCATAAGCCTTGTTGGAAAATGAGAAGATGAACCTCCTATAGTACCCAACCATTCCCAAGAATTGGCGTAACTTTGTCAAGCTTGAAGGGAATGGAAGGTCTGAGATTTTCCTCACCTTCTCAGGATCAACTGCTATTCCATCCTTGGAGATGATGTGCCCCAAAAGTAGACCTTCTTCACATCCAAAAATGCACTTCTCTAGGTTGAGTGATGCATTTGCCTCATCCAAGCGTTGCAAGACTTTGATTAGGTGCTCAAAGTGCTCCTCCTTGCTCCCATAGACACAAAAGTCATCAATGAAATCTCTCACAAATTTCCCAATGAAAGGTTCAAATACCTTGTTCATGAACCGTTGGAATGTGGCTGGAGCATTGCAAAGCCCAAAAGGCATGACCTTGAAAGCGTAAGTTCCCCAAGGTGTGGTGAATGTGGTGAGTTGTTGATGCTCTGGTGCAATCTTTATTTGGTTATATCCACTATAACCATCTCCAAAACTGTACCTCTCATGACCTGCAACCTCCTCCAAGATCTCATCAATGAATGGCAATGGGTAGTAGTCCTTCTTGGTAACAGCATTAAGCTTCTTGTAATCCACACATACCCGAAGCTTGCCATTCTTTTTCTTCACAATGACAATTGGAGACACCCATTCTGAATTCTCCACCTCAAAGATAAATCCAGCCTCCTTGAGCTTATCAATCTCCTCCTTCACAACCAAAGATATTGGTGGGCTAATGCGACGTTGCTTTTGGCGGATTGGTCTTGCATGTGACTCCACCTCTATCTTGTGCTCCTCCAAGGTGACTTCCTTCAAATCCTTGTAACTAAAAGCAAACACATGGATGAACTTGCGGAAAATCTCCTCAAATCTCACCTTCTCCTCCTTGGTAACATTTGGGCCATACTTGAGGGTAGATAACCTTCTCTCTACCTCCTCAAGTGTCAATGGTGATTTATCTGGGTCCTTCAAAACCTCTGGCTTAGGTGCAAAATCCATAGCACACAAGGGATACACATCTGAATCAGATTCAGATTCATCCTCCTCCGTGGAAGTCTCCTCTTCCATGCTTGTGTCCACACCTGAAGCTCCTTCTTCAGAATCTAATTCCCAATAATTAGAAGATGGGGTATCTGAATGTGAAGTGTTGGTGGTGTTAGTCACAGGAACAGTGACTCTATGGTTTGATGGCCCAATCCTCAAGTACCCTTTGTGCCATCGATCAGTTGTGCGTGCTGCTCTCAACCATGGCCTCCCAAGAAGTAAGTCATAGCTTGAATCCTTCAAGACTTGGAAAGTCATGAGATTTTGAACTCCCATAACTGAAACTACCACCTTATCCATCACCCCTACTGGTCGAACTTGTTGCTTGTTTGCCATGCTCACCACAAATGTTGAAGGTCTTGAGGGTATCATACCCAACTTCTTCATCAACCTTTCTGACATGGCATTCACTGCTGATCCTCCATCAACCAATGCATCCTTGATGTTGTGACCATTCACTCTCACATCAATCTTGGAGGCATATTCACAAGCCTCCCATGGTGCTGGCTTGGCATCCACCACCCCCATTGATACTGGAACTTTTGCCTTCTTCTTCTTTTTGCTCCTTGTAGAACTCAAACCACCTCTAAGCTCCTTTCTCAAGGTAGGGTTCAAAGCAATTAATTGGCCCACTGTGATGTTAGCCTTGTGACTACCAACATCCTCCAACACATTGTAGTTCCATTGTTGCTTTGAGATCAAGAAGTCCTCCATCCCCAACTTCTTCCTTGGAGTCTTTGTTGTTGATGGTGTTGAGGTGCGAGTGCTCCTAGTAGACATAGGAGTATCCTTGCTTGAAGTAAATCCTTGAGAAGAGTGAACATCCTCTGCAAAACGAGCTCTCTTCTTCTCTTGTGCCAAAAGCTCCAAATTAAGACCCTTGGAGTTTGAGCACTCTCCCTTCTCATACTTGCTCTCAACCACATCTATGGATGCTATCCCCTTACCTTTGTTGGGATTAGGAGCCACTTGGGTTTCACTACCTCCCTCTTTCCCTCTATTGGCTCCCTCATAACCCCTTCCTCCATGGTAAGTGGAATTTGGGCAATTCCTTTGGATATGGCCTCTTCCTCCACAACCAAAACAATTTCTATCATTGAAATTGTTGGCTGGTTGGCCTCCTCTATATGGATAGTTTCCATAACTCCTAGGTCCTCTCCCTACATTCTGATCCACCTCTCTCTTCTCCCATAGTTGCACCACATTGATCTTGAGATCCGCAAGTTGTTCTGTGATGGTTTGGAGTGGATCTTTTGGTGGAGGTGCAAGAATTGGAGCAACTACTACTTGTGGTGCAACCCTTGTCACCAAAGTATCAGAAGTTCCACCATACTTGTAGCCTTGAGGAGGATGCACAACCTCCTTCACCACCAAATCACTCTCATCCCCTTCCAAACTCTCCTCCATACGAATTGCGATCTTGATAGCTTCAACCTTGGAAGAAGGTTTCTCATATCTCACCTTGCTTCTAATTTGTGGTCTCAATCCTCCCACAAAATTCTTGGTGAGCATGGCCCCTATGCCAATCATTGTAGTCTCCACATCATCCCCACCCTTCCTCAACACTATGCGAAATCTGGACTCCAACTTTTCCACTCTTTCCACATAGACCCTCACTTTCTCTCCATCTCCTTGCTTGAGAAATGTAACCTCACTCATCAATCTCTCATAACTCTCATCAGGAAGAAAGTTCTCAATGAGTGCTGAAGTCAAAGTCTCCCAAGACTCCTCTTCCTCCTCTCTCCTCTCTCTCTTTTGGTATTCTGACTCATACCATGTAAGTGCTGCATCCTCAAAGAAATCTGGTAATAATGAGGCCCACTCATTCTTCCTCCTCTCATTGTTTCCTATGCAAGCTCTCTTGAAGTCTCTCACAAAGGCCTCCACATCTTCTCCATCCTTGCCAAAGAAAACCGGAAGTTTCCCCATCTTAACCCCTCACTATCTTTCTTTTCTCTTAATTTTTTTTTTCTCTTTTCTTTTCTCTCACTCTATTACTAATAGAGTATATACATGACTAACACCATCTGAGAATAATCCACTCTAGGGAACACAAAAGGTTCAGGTTGCTCCAAGATTTCTATAGCAACATCAAATCCTAGAGTGCATATTAATCTAACTCTCATGGATAGTTTATCCATAAGTTGAAAGATTATCTCCATCACTAATCTTGAGAACTAGCTGATGAAGGTGGTAGTATTTCTGTAGCTGTACTAAGACTCTCTCCAAGATCCTTCACCAAAGTTTCCAAAAGTGATTTTACTCCACTACACTCATGTCCTTTTGGAAGTCCTTCAACTCCACAAACCTCACACAACTCCTTGGTCTTAGATCTTCTCCCTCCCAATCTTGGTGAAGAAGGTCCAACATGCAAACCCAAGTCAAGTAAGCCTCTCCTTTCCCTCAATCTCTTGCTCTCAAAGGTTAATGGACATGAACTTGCCTTATGTCCCTTCTCTCCACATAGAAAGCACTTAGACTCACTCTTTCCTCCAAGTGGTGTAGGTTTTTGGATCCTCTCAACACTCTCTTCAAATTCTATTGTAAACTCTCTTTTCCTCAAATCCACCCCTACAATCACCTCAAACCCTTGGGGAACCTTGCATAATCTCAATTTCCACTCTTGATGACCCTCCATGTTCCCAAAGATGAATCTAAACACTCAAACATGCTTTTTGTTGATCTCAAACTTCTCATGCATGAGATCTCCACTCTGCAGAATTGACCCTTCCTCACAATGTCACTCAAATCTCCCAACGAATATGTCACAGTCCTCTGAAATTTTCCACACTTGATCACAACTCTAGGGCGTCCCCCCCTGCAAAATTTTAGATCTTTTCATCGAGCGATTTGGCCTAGACACCTTTCTATTCAGCACCCATATTTCAGATTTGGTCTGAAAACCACCCCCCTCACTTCAAAAACTCATAACGCACTGCGCAAAAATGATCTCTCTCTAATTTTTGTGGCACCAGGTAGAATACAATGCACTGAATTTTCTTGGAAATTTTCAGGACAATTAACTAAACATTGAAGAAATGGCAGACTCTGTACAATTTTCCAGAGAGCATGCAGTTGCGGGAGCACTTTACCCTATCAACTTTCAAAAATTCTAGCCCAGTGCGCATAGAAGCTCTCTCAATAATTTCAAGTGTGCTAACTGAAAGATAACCCAAGCTATCATGTGTAGAAATCTCAAGTCCAGATCTCAAACTTGAGATTTTGCCCAAAATCACCTTAATCCCCAAAATCTGCAATCCACCTCACACAATCTCTCCAATTCCTCTCATGTGTACAAGATGTACAAAATCACCTCAAAGACATCATAATGAACTACAGGGTATACAAATGGATCTTGGTTCTCTAACATAAGTTCAGCCCTCTCCTCTCCTAATGTTCTCTCCAAGTGAGCTCTCATAGCCTCCTTCTGCCTAATGTAGAATTGGACGCGGAACATTATCTTGCCTTCTAGAGAGGTCCCGGCAACGGAACCAAAAATGTGAGCCGGCCTGTCTCTCACTCAGGATGAACCTCTGATGGCTATTATGGTAGCGCACCATGGACTAAGAAGGCAAGGAACCCCAACTCCATCATACTCCTCCAAGGCTAACACTCCAAGACTCAAGACATTGCTCACTAGAGAACTCAATGAGAGAGAGATAGTTGCAAATGAAAGGATGATGAGTACCTCCTCACTCCTTGTTTATATACTTGTGAAATAGTTACGTACCAAAGTTACTAATTACCGTAGTAACTCAAGTTACTAGACTAAAAGTCAAGTAAAGTCAAAAAGTAGAAAGGAATATCCATTCACATGGGCATATTCCCCTTATCTTGACCCAACTACTAAAGCAAGGATTCCTTCACATGGGCTATCCTTGGACTAAAGAAGAATCCAAAACAAAAAGGCTTGCGGGCCCAAGAGTTCTCAACTCTTTCCCCAAAGCCAAACACCTAGGAATAATACCAAGTCAACACACTAAAATCCAAAATAGTGGTGCTCATCTTTTCTACTTCCTCTAAAGTAAGGTCCCATCTATCTTAGCTATGACTAACTTTAGCTAACCATGACTAATATAGAACCATCCTTTATCTCTATATAAATAATATCTCTTAAGTACTTGTAATACCAAGCTAAATATCACAATACCACACACATGCACAAATGGGTGTTACAGTCCACCATATCCAAGAACTCGAAGGCTGAACATCAGAGAAGTGAGCTCTCTGGAGCTCACTTCGAAACTATACCCCCTGGACTCGAGCTAGCCCTGAAACCCTAACGGTCCCGCTGACGGCACACTCGACGGTGCAAACGGTGCAAAGTGACGGTGGGCCCCACCGTGAAGTCAGTACCCCAAACACAAAATCTAACCATCGGAAAGTAGTCCCTGAGAAACAGCTAGAATAACTCTAACTACCATCACTTGAACTCTAGTGTCTGAGCATCTAGATGCGGAACTACAAATGGCGTGACAGCTGTCGTGCATATATACATCGCTACACAACATACATCGCTGTCAACATCATACACTATAAAAGCACAACTCACACATAAGTCATACATAGACTCTAAAGTGCCACAATCGCCACCCTAGCTGGCGGTTAGGTCCCTCTAACTCCAGATAGCCATCTACTCTAAGTATATGGTATACCCTCTAATGGGCAAAGATCAGGAGGCCGGGTGCTATGTAGCCCCATTGTTAGTCGCCTGTCTGCAATCTATACCATATAAAGAATGAACAAGCTATAGGTCAAATACATCTAGGACATAACCACTGTCCCTGAGGAACCACCATGAGGGGAGGAGTCATACATGCCATATGCCATCCTCTCGAACAGCTATCACACACTAACATAGTAGCAGCTCCACCAGAAGAGCCACATAACATACACCTCAAGCCCGCACGTACAAGTGCCAAGCTTGGGTCCATAGTACCATCAATGTTTGGAAGGTGGCATGGCGCACAATTGCGCACATGATCCTTCCAAACAACACCATCACGTCCTTCTAACACAAGGACTCCAGATGGCAAAACCTCGCGCACTCTCAAGATAGTGCGGCCTGTAGAAACATCAAGTGTCATCGGTGCTGTCTGCTGTAGATATACATAGTCGCCTGGATGAAATCGACGGATCAAGGGTCTATAACCTCCTCCTCGAATGGTAGCATAGCGTAAAGTATCTCTATGCTGAGCAATCGCCAAGTTCTCAAAGGCTATCGGCATCACTCTCCGAAAGATCTCTACACGTTGAGAACATGCGCTCATCCATACATCGGGGTCATCCAAGTCCAAAACTACAGTAGCATCTCGACGAATGGCTGCAGGTAAATCTGGATCTCGTCCATAGAGTAGAAAGTATGGAGAGAAGGATGCTAAGGAGGCTTGCCGGCTGAACCGATAGCCCATGGCCAACCAAGGTAACTGGAGATCCCAATCTCCCAAGTGGCCTCTCTGCAAACCATACTTTTGCAATCCTCTCTTCACCGTCTGGACCACTCTCTCTGCTAAGCCATCTGCCTCAGGGTGATCTCGGGATGTAGTACGATGATCAATCAAAGCCTTGTCACACAAGACCTGAAACTCTCCCAAGAATTCTGTACCCTGATCAGTCAAAACCTCAGCTGGTGCACCAAAATGACTAAGAACTCGATCCAGGAACGAGTAAGCTGTCCCTTCACTAGACTTGTCAGGAAGTGCCACCAACTCAATCCACTTGGAGAAGTGCTCCACCATCACCAAAACATACCGATGATGTCTCACAGTCAGCGGTAAAGGTCCGGCAAAGTCCAAACTCCAACGGTAACCCAATCCCATGATAGGTAATGGGTGTAACTGTGGCGTAGGAGCATTGAATGATGCTCTAACTCGGTCACAAACCACACATCTGGCAACAAACTGCTGTACCTTGGTCTGCATACCGCGCCACCAATAATGACTCTAGAGTAAGCTATATGTACGCTTTACTCCAAAATGTCCTAGCTCCTCATGAGCATGACGGACCAACTATGGTCTCTGTGATAGAAGTGGTACTACTCGCACTCTACCATCCTCCCATACACGCAAAAGGTGTCTACCCTCCAATCTGAACCGTCTGGCTCGCTGAAGAACACGGTCTCTCTCCTTGGCCCCAACTGTGCCACCCACAACACTAGTGCAAAGATAGTCCATCACTAAGACATCATCATGAATGTCTCGCTGAAGTGTACCAATATCTTCACTCTCTGGATCTGTGACCTCAATAACTCCTCCTGTATGCGCTGAGAGAGATACCACCAATGTCTCTGCAAATATACACAGAAAGGCTGATGCATGCCAACTTGGCACCATCTCCTCATCTGTCTCACCATGCCAACGTGCTCCGGTCTGATCCTGCTGGCTGGGACATGGGTTTCTACTCAACCCATCTGCATCACGGTTCACCACTCCAGGTCTGTGAACAACCGTGAAATCATACTCCTATAAAATCAGAGCCCATCGTGCAAGCTTCCCTGAAAGCTTGTCGGACTCCATCAACCACTTCAGCGGCTGATGATCAGTGATGAGAGTGAAGGGGTTACCAAATAGGTAACATCGGAAATGTGCTACTGCCCAAACTGCTGCCAAGCACTCTCCCTCATATGAACTATACTTCACCTCCGCTGAATTGTTGGAGCGACTAGCATAGGCCACCACAAACTCCTTCTCCTCATCATCATGCTGGGTGAGCACCGCTCCAAGCCCCAACATACTCCAATCAGTATGAACCTGAAATGGTCGTCCCCTGATCGGTCTCCTCAAAATAGGAGCAGATGTCAACCTCTCCTTGAGCTCTACAAAAGCTCTCTCCTGCTCATCTCCCCAACACCACTCTTGTGTAAGCTTGGTCAGCTTCGTCAAGGCCTTGGCAATGGCACTAAATCCTCTAACATAGCGGCGATAGAAGTTTGCCAACCCAAGGAATGCTCGCACTCTGCTCACATCCGTAGGCCGAGGAATATGTGCAATAGCCTCCACCTTGGTCTGCTGAACACCAAGTCCTCCGGGGTAGATAGTGTGACCCAAATACTCAACCTGCTCATGGAAGAACCTACACTTCCCTGGATGTAATTTGAGTCCATGAGATCTCAACCTCTCAAACACCTCCAACAACTGTCTCTCATGCTCCTCCACAGTAGTGCTATACACCAAAATGTCATCAATATAGCACCAAGCAAAATCCAATCCAGCTAGGATCCTATCCATGACCCTCTGGAACTCAGCGGAAGCGTTCTTTAACCCAAATGGTAAGAACCTCCACTGATATAACACATCCTTGCCGTGAGGATCAATAGCCCAAAATGCTGTCTTGGACTTATCCTCCTCCTTGATCGGCAACTGATGATATCCGGCTCGAAGATCCAAAGTACTGAAGACCTTTGCATGCCTAATCGCATCAAAAATCTCCTCCGGTGTATGCATGGCATACCGATCAGCCCTGGTCTGTCGGTTGATAGGACGGTAATCTCCACACATCCACCTATCTGTATAGTTGCCATGCATATCCTTCTTGGCTGGCATCACTGTCACTGATGCATACTCTCCATGTGAAATCTCCACCAAACCAGCCTCAAAAAGGTCACTACTCCGGCTCTGAATCAATGTCCTCTCCATCTCACTATATCGATAAGGACGCCGGAAAATAGGTGTGTCGCTAGTCAGCTCAATCCGTATACCAGGTCCCTTCAGAGCACCCAAATCCTTCATACTGAAGGCAAAACAACTCGTGTGACTCCTCAAGAACCTCCAAACCCTCTGTCTTTCCTCTCCAGTAAGCTTGGGTCCAAGATCTGGCTCCCAAGTATCCTCTGTAACTGTAGTAGGAGTGGAAGATGTACTGACTGGCTGCTATACTGGGCCCTTGGGAGCAATGGCGTCATGCTCCAGACCACTAGAGGTCCCAACCTCTGTGTGAAAAACTCCCTCCACTCTGGCTGCAAGCTCCATACGTCCTCTGGTTGCATCCCATGTGGACCAAAGGTGTAATCCAAGTAGCCCACACTCACCTGGATGGACTCCAAGTAGACCACTCTCCCTAGTAGCTACTAGATGTGTCCCAAGAATACCATGTCCACTCGGTCCATCGCCCCCAGCATGTGCCTGAATCGTCTCGATAGGCACAGGGCTCACAAGTGTCCAAGTGGTGATGCCTATCAAGCGCATCCTACGCTACTCTGCCAAACCAAGGCTCACAATCCAGGTCAAACAGTTCAGGTCCATAGCCTGACCTAACACTTGACGCCTAGATGCCTCTGACACTGCTAGAACAGCGATAATACCGGTGCGAAAACCCATTGCCCGCTCTCTCTCATCAGCATGGGGCTCCACCAACTGCTGTAACTGTGAGTCCCAAACAAGTCCAGGTCCTCCCTCTCGAAAAGCATGAGAGCCTGGGAAACTCATGAGTGTGGGAAATGCAGCTCTAGGCTGTCCAACTAGGTTCACCACTGCCATAGGTGACCTATCAGCCACTACCACTGTCTGAGACTGACGTCCAGCATCCAAGATATCATCAACAAGAATGTGGTCTAGTCGCTGAATCCCATCATAACTACGCTGTAGAACCTCTCTGGGTAAAAGGTTCGTCCACCAAAGACGAAGACGATGAGCCCGTGATCCCACTCTGGCTGCATCTAACAATACAGTAGGTCCCATCCAAGAATGGACCTGATGTGTACTCGCCACCACTCTAGTGCGAGAATCACCCATCAATGGAACGTTCTCCAAAAGGTAAGCTGGAGAAACAGACTGATGAACCTGGAGATGTCGTAGTATCCGTAACATCTCCCAAAACACACCAGAACGAGGATCTTGAAGACCTAAACCGCGGCCCGCACGTGTATGTCCCTGACATGGCCATCCAAAAATCACCAAGTGAATAGGCCCATGTCTCTCTAGGTCATGCGCCCCCAATAAGGAAATGTCTCCTAGTAAGGCCTTCTGGTAACCTCTGACTGCTGACATCGGTAATAACTCCGGATACCGATAGGCCAAGTGTGCCACATGATGTAGAGAGACTCGCATAGCAGTCTCATCTCTCTCTACATACAAGTACCTCTGTACTCGGATACCCGCCTGTAACACCGCAGCTAGTCCGGTGCTGATCCCACCAAACAACTCTAATAGACATATCCCCTCTACTGGGTACTGCCAAGCAATGAGTGTGGTATCCAGAGGTGTCAAAGCAATCGCCTCTGGAGGCTCATCCTCACACTCATCCCCTGATGGTACGAAGGCTCCACTCCAAGCCTGCTGCACCAACTGATTTGCATGCTGCTGCAATGCCTCCTCTGAACTCCACAATGGAACATCCAAGGTGGATGGCCGAGTGATCTCCTCTGGTACTGGAGTATCCTCTGCATGGGCGTTCCCCTCCAACAAGTCACCCGGCCAAGTAACTGCACCGCTGAAAGCCAAAACTGATGCTGCCATGGTCCCGGACTGTAGTGAGCCAAGACTGCCACTACTGAAGCGTACTGGTAGGCAACATACCTGTCCCTCACCAGACTGCCAACCAGGTCTATAAGAGGCTGTCTCCTCCCAATAGTCAATACTGAAACCCATAGGGTATAACACTGCTCCCCCAACTAGCACATCATAGGACTCAGCTATCGTCGCAATAGCCTGAGCTCTCACCACCGAGCTATCAGTCAGATGACCAGGCTGAACTTGGACAACAAGCTCTCCATGTGTGATGTACTGTGTCGAACCACCACCAAGAGATGTCTGGATCTGAAATGGACACCTCTCCACATCGGTCTTCCGTAACTCCAGACCAACAACTGCAGCCTTCCCCAACATAAGGGGCTGCGCACCAGAGTCTAACAAGACTCTCTGTGGTGTATAGACCTTCTCTGAAGGTCCCACCAAACAAAAGATCCCCCTCTAGTTATCCAATAGGACAACACCAGGTGTAAACCGCGCTCTCTCAAAGGCCGGTCTAGCTGGCAACTCCTCTAGTCTAGCCGCTGCTGCCTGCCATAAACCACTGGTCGCTGAACGGATCCCATGCTCCTCAACCAAGTCAGCTCCACTACCAACCACCTCTGCTCTAGTAGTAGGAATTGCACCATTCCTACTCTCACACAACGTGGCAGCCAACCGGAACACTGGGGCTGGGTCCACTCCCAATGTAAACATGTCACTGGCTGAAAATAAAGGATGCCGCATAATCAGCTGAGCCGCCCCCAACATCATGCTAGACTCAGTCTGTGTAGTAGCAGGTGGTTGACTAGCAGGTACTCCATCAAGTACTCCATCACCACCTACCACACCTACACCGGGACGTCTAGGAACCATGGATGTTGTCTGCAATGCCTCAGATAGCGTGAAAGACTGGGGAAGTCTGACCTGTCTCCCAACCTCTCCTCTTTGTGGGTCCAACTCCACTGATGCTCCTCTAGGCTCTGGAGCACGTACTGCACTCCTTGTCACTGCTGTAGATGCATCCACCTGTGCTGCTCCGCACATGAAGTCCAAAGCATCTCTATCACCAACATATGAGGTGGAAGCCTCAGCACCTGAATCTGATCTCCTATGAGCAATAGCCATACTAGCCAATCTCTGCTCCAACTGCTCAATCCGAGTAGCCATAGCTGTGTCAGAAGTAAGGGCAGGTACTGCACCCCTACTAGGTGTAGATCCTCTACCACCACCTCTACCACCTCGTCCTTCATGAACTGGAGCTCCTCTACTACCTGCCATAGCAGCCCTACCACTCCGTAACTCCGGGTGTAGGTCAAAACACCGGTCACTAGTGTGACCAAATCTGTGGCAATGCTCACACTGCCTCTGTGCTGGCTGTGATGCACCAGAGGTATCAGGTCCGCTGCCCTGAGTACACTCTCTCCTATGGTGAGGTCCACCACAAGTCCAACAAGCAACACCACCACTCACTGGCTGCTGCTGACTCGAAAATGAGGGGAAGGGTCTAACTCCACTAGGCCCTCCACTCGCTCCATAGGATCTGGGCTGTCCACCCTGTCCTCGAAAACCAACTGGGCGTGGTGCACTCTGCTGCACTCTAGAAGAAGTCACAACCGTGGATGAGGTCTCTCTACCAAATCCAGCTGTCACCACTCTCTCTCCTCCACCATGTTGAGCTCAATACGCTCAGCCAAACCAAAGACTACTGCCAAAGTGGGTGAAGTAGCCTGCAACAACCTAACATCACGAACTCTACGTCGCAACTCCTTGTCCAGTATCCCATACCAAAACTGGACTGCTTGGGCCTCAGTAACTCCCTGAGTGAAACTGATCAGCCGCCTCATGCGAGTGTATGCCTCGTGTAGGCTCTCTCCAGCCTTCCGCTGGAACTCCTGCAAGCTCCTCAGCTCGTCAGTCCGCACTCCTTGGTAGTTCTGCCTCAAACATAGGAAGAACTCAACCATGGGGTTAAACTCCAGTACCACACCACCTCCTGCAGCAGTACCTCCACTCGTAGTAGCACTATCTCCAACTAGTGCACCTCCACTAGCTCCACCCACACTACTCGAGCTAGAACTCGTAGGTACAGCCGATCTACTCCTGGCCACCGAGCCTGAAGTGATAGAGACATAGTGAGGAGACCAATACTGTCTCTATAACTCAATCTCCTCCAAATGAGCTCTCCTGAACTCATGGTAATCGTCCATCGGTGGACCCTCCAACTGCTGAAACAACCCCTTCCATGCCATGAAAGGTGTGAACAAAGTCGGGTTCCGCATCTGCTGCAGATCACACCAACTATCGAACTCCTGGATGAAGTCATCCAACTCAATGGTACCCACTCTACCAGAGTAACGCCTAGGGCCTTTGGAGGCCCCATAAATCTCGTCCATGTCCCACAACAACGGTGCGGACACACCAAGTGCACTCTCAACTGAATCAGCTCCTGTGTCGAACTCCAACTCAGAGTCAATCTCCTCCCTCACTGGGACCTGAGATACAGGCTGATACCGAGCACCACTCCGAGTAAACCCACTGTGTACTACAGGGCTAACTCCTTTGGAATCTCCAAAGAACTCCGTTGTGACCACGTAACTGCAATAGCAAACCCGAACCACCAACTGCAACCGCAAGTCGCAACTGCAAGTGCCCCACCAAGTGCCAACACCAACTAGACACCACCCACTAATGTAACTCTAACCGAGATAACTACACTAGGGGAAGGGCAACCTGTAACCTGCCATCATAACATGCACTCTCACGGTCTGTAGGTCATCACTTCCTGCCTCACCGGAGAGAAACAAAGGTAGTCTGACTGGTCATCACTCCAGCCTCACCACCGAGAGCACACCAGAGCACCAACGCTCAAAAGTCAAGGCACCTCACACAAACGTGGTGCACAAACAGGAAGCAGAGAATGGAGGGGATCCAATCACAAGAAATCTAAACAAAAACCCTCCATCTCATAACACAACACGGGACTGACTCTGCCACCATTTGGCATTTGACATAAGAGTAGTTCGTATCTAAGTCCTAAGCTACCAGGATCACCAAGAATGGGATCAAACAGCCTCTCCTAGCCAAAGCTACATGTGTATAGATAACAGTGGCACAGTCACTATGACAACAAGTGAGGGTGGACCAGTTGGCTAGGGCACCAGTCTAGGAACAAGAGATCTAGGGGTCAAACCCTATTGCGCACAATCTAGCAAGAAAGGCAGATTTTGCCAACCAATGACCAAGATCTACACTAAACTAGCTAGCATCACGCCAGCAAGCTGGCTTGCTGGCCCTTCTGGCCCTTCTAGGCCTTCATAGCCTCTCATAGCCCACAGCCCTATGCCTCGAAGCCTTGAAACGCCAAAATTCAGCCAAATGAGGCCTTTCTTGTTGCCACTTCGAACCTCCTCCAAAATTGGCGAAACTTCTCCAAATCTGCGAAACTCCTCCAAACTAGCGAAACTTCTCCAAATCTGGCCAAACAGCGAAACTCCTCCAATTCTGGCCCAAAATCTGACGTAAATCTGACGTAAAATCTGACGTAAACCCTAAAGATGGATGTCCGCCAAATCCCCCGCTAACTTTCCACTCGAGCCAAATTGACAAAACGGGTTTTTCCAAATCACAATTTCATGAGAAGAGCTTTCCAACTCCACCTTCAATTTCACTTTCTGAGCCCAACTCGCAGCAAATTGGTCCTGCCTTCACCTCCTGAGCTCAAAATCACAACACTGCTCGAAAATTGCTCCTTCTTTGCTCGAAATTTGGCTAGCGCTTCCGCACACCGTCCGCCTAACTGCCAAATTTGCATCAACTACACAAGCTTCTGCACACTAGGGAAACATAGAACCTGAATCGAGCTACCACGATCCACCGAGCTTGGAGATACCACCAACACTCAACGTTCCTGCACCCGATTTCCCCCTGACTTCACTTCTCTGATGTAATCAGATTGCTTAACACTTCAACTCAACTCAACTCAGATCAGTACTTGATCTGTCATTCTATAAACTGCCAACAACTGGGCACTGATTACAGTCAAGCCACACCTACTCAAGCATAGAGAATCCAGGTGACGCTTGCCGGCCTCTGTCCACCATAGCCAGGAACTCGAAGGCTCAACATCAGAGAAGTGAGCTCTCTGGAGCTCACTTCGAAACTATACCCCCTGGACTCGAGCTAGCCCTGAAACCCTAACGGTCCCGCTGACGGCACACTCGACGGTGCAAACGGTGCAAAGTGACAGTGGGCCCCACCGTGAAGTTAGTACCCCGAACACGAAATCTAACCATCGGAAAGTAGTCCCTGAGAAACAGCTAGAATAACTCTAGCTACCATCACTGGAACTCTAGTGTCCGAGCATCTAGATCCGGAACTACAAATGGTGTGACAAGGTTATAGAACCCCAATCCGTCAATTTCATCCAAAAGACTATGTATATGTACAACAGACAACACCAACAACACTTGATGTTTTGATAGGCCGCACTATCTTGAGAGTGCATGAGGTTTTTCCATCTGGAGTCTTTGTGTTAGAAGGACGTGATGGTGTTGTTTGGAAGGATCGTGTGCACAATTGTGCACCATGCCACCTCCTAAACATTGATGGTACTTTGAGCCGGCTTGTTTTTCACTCAGGATGAATCTCTTATTGCTATTATGGTAGCACACCATGGACTAAGAAGGCAAGGAACCCCAACTCCATGATACTCCTCTAAGGCTAACACCTAAGTCTCAAGACATTGCTCACCAAAGAACTCAATGAGAGAGAGATAGTTGCAAATCAAAGGATGATGAGTACCTCCTCACCCCTTGATTATATACTTGTGAAATAGTTACATACCAAAGTTACTTATTACCGTAGTAACTCAAGTTACTAGACTTAAAGTCAAGTAAAGTCAAAAAGTAGAAAGGAATATCCATTCACATGGACCTATTCTACTAGCATGTGATCTTATCTTGACCCAACCACTAAGTCAAGGATTCCTTCACATGGGCTATCCTTGGACTATAGAAGAATCCAAAACAAAAAGGCTTGCAGAC
Organism: Lunularia cruciata; assembly: GCA_948567375.1. Taxonomy (NCBI): domain Eukaryota; kingdom Viridiplantae; phylum Streptophyta; class Marchantiopsida; order Lunulariales; family Lunulariaceae; genus Lunularia; species Lunularia cruciata. The sequence goes on along the minus strand of OX419762.1, from coordinate 12,520,581 downwards.
CCAAGAGTTCTCAACTCTTTCCTCAAAGCCAAACACCTAGGAATAATACCAAGTCAACACACTAGAATCCAAAATAGTGGTGTTCATCTTTTCCACTTCCTCTAAAATAAGGTCCCCTCTATCTTAGCTATTACTAACTCTAGCTAATCATGACTAATGTAGAACCATCCTTTATCTCTAAAATGTCCTAGCTCCTCATGAGCATGACGAACCAACTATGGTCTTTGAAATGGAAGTGGTATGACGCGCACTCTACCATCCTCCCATACACGCAAAAGGTGTCTACCCTCCAATCTGAACCGTTTGGCTTGCTGAAGAACATGGTCTTTCTCCTTGGCCCCAACTATGCCACCCCCAACACCAATGCAAAGATAGGCCATCACTAAGACATCATCATGAATGTCTCGCTGAACTGTACCAATATCTTCACGCTCTAGATCTATGACCTCAATAACTCCTCTTGTATGCGCTGAGAGAGATACCACCAAAGCCTCTGCAAATATACAAAAAAAGGCCAATGCATGCCAACCTGGCACCATCTCCTCATCTGTCTCACCATGCCAACGTGCTTCGGTATGATCCTACTGGCTGGGACATGAGTTTCTACTCAACACATCTGCATCACGGTTCACCACTCCAGGTCTATGAACAACCATGAAATCATACTCTTATAAAATCAGAGCCCATTGTGCAAGCTTCCTTGAAAGCTTGTCCGACTCCATGAACCACTTCAACGGCTAATGATCAGTGATGAGAGTGAAAGGGTTACCAAATAGGTAACATCTAAAATGTGCTTCTGCCCAAACTGTTGCCAAGCACTCTCCCTCATATGAACTATACTTCACCTCCGCTGAATTGTTGGAGCGACTAGCATATGCCACCACAAACTCCTTCTCCTCATCATCATGTTGGGTGAGCATCGCTCCAAGCCCCAACATACTCCAATCAGTGTGAACCTGAAATGGTTGTCCCTTGATCGGTCTCCTCAAAATAGGAGCAGATGTCAACCTCTCCTTGAGCTCTACAAAAGCTCTCTCTTGCTCATCTCCCCAACACCACTCCTATGTAAGCTTGGTCAACTTTGTCAAGGCCTTGGCAATGGCACTTAATCCTCTAACATAGCGGCAATAGAAGTTTGCCAACCCAAGGAATGCTCGCACTCTACTCACATCCATAGGCCGAGGAATACATGCAATAGCCTCCACCTTGGTCTGCTGAACATCAAGTCCTCTTGGGTAGATAGTGTGACCCAAATACTCAACCTGCTCATGGAAGAACCTACACTTCCTAGGATGTAATTTGAGTCCATGAGATCTCAACCTCTCAAACATCTCCAACAACTGTCTCTCATGCTCTTCCACAATAGTGCTATAAACCAAAATGTCATCAATATAGCACCGAGAAAAATCCAATCCAGCTAGGATCCTATCCATGACCCTCTGGAACTCAGCAAGAGTGTTCTTTAACCCAAATGGTAAGAACCTCCACTGATATAACACATCCTTACCGTGAGGATCAATAGCCCAAAATGTTGTCTTGGACTTATCCTCCTCCCTGATCGGCAACTAATGATATCCTACTCAAAGATCCAAAGTACTGAAGATCTTTGCATGCCCAATCGCATCAAAAATCTCCTCCAATGTAGGCATGGCATACCGATCAGCCCTAGTCTGTCGATTGATAGGACGGTAATCTCCACACATCCACCTATCTGTATAGTTGCCATGCATATCCTTCTTGTCTGGTATCACTGTCGCTGATGTATACTCTCTATGTGAAATCTCCACCAAACCAGCCTCAAAAAGGTCACTACTCCGGCTATGAATCAATGTCCTCTCCATGTCACTATAACTATACGGATTTTAGAAAACTGGTGTATTGCTAGTCAACTCAATCCATATACCAGGTGCTTTTAGAGCACCCAAATCCTTCATACTGAAGGCAAAACAACTCGTGAGGCTCCTCAAGAACCTCCAAACCCTCTGTCTTTCCTCTCCAATAAGCTTGGGTCCAAGATCTGGCTCCCCAAGTATCCTCTGCAATTGTAGTAGGAGTGGAAGACGTATTGACTGGCTGCTACACTGGGCCCTTGGGAGCAATGGTGTCATGCTCCCGACCACTAGAGGTCCCAACCTCTATGTGAAAAACTCCCTCCACTCTGGCTGCAAGCTCCACACGTCCTTTGGCTGCATCCCAAGTGGACCAAGGGTGTAATCCAAGTAGCCCACTCTCACCTAGATGGACTCCAAGTAGACCACTCTCCCTAGTAGCTACTAGATGTGTCCCAAGAATACCATGTCCACTCGGTCGATCACCCTCAGCATGTGCCTAAATTGTCTCAATAGTCACAGGGCTCACAAGTGTCCGAGTGGTGATGCCTATCAAGCGTATTCTACGCTGCTTTGCCAAGCCAAGGCTCACAATCTAGGTCAAACAGTTCAGGTCCATAGCCTGACCTAACACCTGATGCCTGGATGCCTCTAACACTACTAGAACAGCGGTAATATCGGTGCAAAAACCCATAGCCCGCTCTCTCTCATCAGTGTTGGGCTCCACCAACTACTATTACTATGAGTCCCAAACAAGTCCAGGTCCTCTTTCTCGAAAAGCATGAGAGCTTGGGAAAACTCATGAGTGTGGGAAATGCAGCTCTAGGCTGTCCAACTAGGTTCACCACTGCCATAGGTGACCTATCAACCACTACCACTATATGAGACGGACATTCAACATCCAAGATATCATCAACAAGGATGTGGTCAAGTCGTTGAATCCCATCATAAGCGCATTGTAGAACCTCTCTAGGTAAGAGGTTTGTCCACCAAAGACGAAGACAATGAGCCCGTGATCCCACTCTGGCTGCATCTAACAATACAACAGGTCCCATCCAAGAATGGACTTGATGTGTACTCACCACCACTCTAGTGCGAGAATCACCCATCAAAGGAATGTTCTCCAAAAAGGTAAGCTGGAGAAACGGATTGATGAACTTGGAGATGTTGTAATATCCGTAACATCTCCCAAAACACACCAGAACGAGGATCCTAAAGACCCAATCCTCTAACAGCACGTGTATGTCCCTGACATGGCCATCCAGAAATCACCAAGTGAATAGGCCCATGTCTCTCTAGGTCATGCGCCCCAGTAAGGAAATATCTGCTGGTAAGGCCTTCTGGTAACCTCTAACTGTTAACATTGGTAATAACTCCGGATACCAATAGGCCAAGTGTGCCACATGATGTAGAGAGACTCACCTAGTAGTCTCATCTCTCTCTATATACAAGTACCTCTATACTCGATACCCGCCTGTGATACCGCAGCTAGTCCGATGCTGATCCCATCAAACAACTCCAATAGGCATATCCACTCCACTGGATACTGCCAAGCAATGAGTGTGGTATCCAGAGGTGTCAAGGTGTAACAATATGGAGTTTAGTGACGAAGTTAGTCGGGCTTACGAAGTAGAGAATAAGCCAAAATAGCCTAGAATATTCTAGAAGCATCTAAGAAGCTTCTTAGGAAGCTTCCCAACTAGTTAACTTGCGCCCTAAGCAGGTAGCTTCTAGAAGCTTCTAACTAGCTTAGCTTGCACGCCAAGTAGGCGGCTTCTAGAAGGAAGCTTCTTGAGAAGCTTCCTAGTTAACTTGGCTTGCACTCCAAGAGAGCGGCTCAAGGAAGCTTCTTGAGAAGCTTCAAGGGTCTTGTATGCTACCTATAAATACCAAGGCCAAAGCTCATGCTAGGCATTCGGAGTTTTCCCTCATTTCAAGTGTCCCAATGTGAGTTTCCATTCTCCTATTTCTCTCCTCGGTTTCGGTCTTTTACATTGGTATCAGAGCAGGAATGGGATGGATGGAATTTATGGACCACTAAATCCACTTCCGCCAAACCATTGGGACTTTCATGTCCAGATATTACCAAAGCATCGTTTCACACAATTCATCACCTCGCGCTTTGGGCAGGATTTTCTACATATGATCACCGTGTCAGAGGAACCCTTGATACTTCCAGTTGTAACTTATGGAGAACGGTGGACGTGTTGTATTTATGTGTTAATCAACTAGATAAATTGCAGGTAGTGGAATAGAGTAGTAGCGATGGCGGCAATACCGGATGTTATCCTTGCAATGCAACAACAAATCGAGCATCTTACTCGATTGTTGGATGAACGAGACCAGCAACAACGAGAACAAATAGACAGAGCGCCAGTTCGAGATGGAGAAGATCGCATTCGATTTCCGAAACCCAAGGTGTTTGAAGGCAAGAATCTTCCAGGCACAGTGGAGAATTTTGTGTTTGATTGTGAACGTTACTTTGAAGCCACCAATCTTCAAGACGAACGGAAACAAATTCTCTTGGCTTCTAGCCAATTGGATGGAGTGGCAAAACTTTGGTGGCGATTCCGAGTAGAAAGAGCTGAACGACAAATTGTTACACCAATTTTTACATGGGCAGAATTCAAGGATGCAATACTTGGTCGATTTCAGACTATAAATGCCACCCGAGCTGCACGAGATAAATTGGTAGAGTTGAGGCAGATTGGCTTAGTGAGAAGCTACATCACACAATTTCAGAATATCATCATGCAAATTCTAGATATCCAAGAAGGTGAAGTTCTGGATCGATTTGTGCGAGGATTGAAGTCACGAACCAGATTGGAGGTGACCATGCAAGAGCCACAAAATGTAGAACAAGCCATGCAATTGGCTGAGCATTTTGATTCCTTAGTTGCGACAACTTGGTCTCGACCTCGACCTACACAAAACCCACCAGTACCACGAGTGGAAGAACCGGTACCAATGGAGATTGATGCTATCCAGCGAAGACCACTTGGCACAGCAGATAGAGAAAGATTATGACAAAATGGAGGTTGTTTTTATTGTCGCCAGTTGGGGCATCGCATTGCTGAATGTCCACTCAAGAATGAACGACCTCGACAAGTTGCCCAAGTAGAGGTTGTGGAGCGGAATGATCCGGGAAATGAGGAATCCCAGTAGGAGATTTCGAGCCGCTGGGAGCTTGATTAGTTCCAATGGGATTGAAGGCTCGACCTATGCAAGTTTGCTTCACTTGCAAGGTATGATATCTAATCGGGGTTGTAGAATTTTGGTTGATTCTGGAAGTTCAAAGAATTGCATGTCTATGCAAGTAGCAAAGGAATTGGGTATTCCTATCAAGCCAGTGATTGGAAGTAGTTTGATGATGGCGGATGGTAGAAAGGGTTCTGCATTCTGCACCTTGCATCCCGTTACCTTCAAGATTGGGAAGGAGTATTTGGAGTGTATGAGGTTTGTAGTGGCACTTCTACACTATGATATCATTCTAGGTCTACCTTGGCTTGAATGTCATAAGGTTCAATTTGATTGGACCCGACACCAAATTCAAGTACAACACCAAGGTAGGAATTTCCGATTAGGTTGTCTGGCACCTCTGAGTAAGACACCTAAGAATAGTCAGTCCCAAGATGGGAAGTTTGTCGAGAAGGTAGCCATAGAGCAAATCTGGAAGGGAGATGAGTCCCAAGATGGGAAGTTTGCCAGGAAGGCAACCATGGAGCAAGCTTGGAAGAGAGATGAGTCCCTAGAAGGGAAGTTTGTGAATGAAGCAGCCATAGAGCAAGCTTTGGAGGACGATAAGTCTGTATTCGCGGTGTGGATCAAGCCGATTGCACAAGAACAATCTGAGGAGGGCCAAGTGCCGCATCAAGCAATGGTTGATCGGATAGTTCAGGAGTTTGTAGATGTGTTTCCGGATGATCTGCCAAAGGGATTACCCTCCGATCGAGGTATGCCCTTCAAGATTGAGTTATTGCCAAGGAGTACTCCAGTGAGTAGACCAATCTATCGGCTCTCACCAAAGGAGTTGGAGGAGTTGCGAACAACACTTACAGAGTTGTTGGAGAAGGATTTCATACGACATAGTACCTTTCCGTGGGGAGCACAGGTACTATTTGTTCCAAAGAAGGATGGAGGACTTCGTTTTTGTATTGATTACCGTGGGCTCAATAAGCAAACCGTGAAGAATGCATATCCCTTGCCTCGGATCGATGACCTGCTTGATCAACTAAGTGGAGCACGCTACTTTTCCAAGCTGGATCTTCGTAGTGGCTATTGGCAAATTCCTATTGAAGGAGAGGACGTGCAAAAGACTGCTTTTCGCACAAGGTATGGACATTTTGAGTGGAGAGTTCTACCTTTCGGACTCACTAATGCTTCAGCAGTCTTCATGGATCAGATGCATCGAGTGTTGGAGGGACTATTGGATCAGTCCGTGGTGGTGTTCTTAGATGATATCTTAATCTATAGCAGGACAGAGGCAGAACATGTGAATCATGTGCGAGAAGTCCTAAGACGACTACGATAGTGGAAATTTTACTGCAAGAAGTCAAAGTGTGCTTTTTGGCAGAAGGAGGTTACCTTCTTGGGTCATAAGATCTCATCAGAGGGGATCAAGATGGAAGAAGAGAAGATCAAGGCCATTACTGATTGGCCTACCCCGAAGGATGCTATAGAAGTACGAGCATTCAATGGATTGGCCAGTTTTTACCGACGGTTCATCCACTATTATGCTCACGTGGCTGCACCATTGAGTGACCTCTTGGGAAAGAACTCGAGCTTCCAGTGGACCACCAAGCATGAAGAAGCATTCCAGAAGTTAAAGCATATGGTGTCTTCAAGACCCATTCTTCAACCATATGATCCTCAACTACCTTGTGTGGTTGATTTTGATGCTTCTAACTTTGCAATTGGAGCTGTGTTGCAACAAGAATTTCCAGATGGACTACATCCGATTGCCTTTGTGTCTCGCCGACTAAATACAGCGGAAAGAAATTACTCTGCTCGAGATCGGGAACAACTTGCAATGGTATATGCCACCAAGGTATGGAGGCATTATCTCTTGGGAAAACAAGTGATCATGCGAACTGATCACAAGCCATTGTTGCAGACCTTACACTTGGAGCACATGAAGAGTCGGCATCATCGATGGGAAGAGCAACTCCAATTGTTTGACATCAAACTTGAGTACAAACCAGGTCGGTTCCATGTCATTCCCGATGCTCTATCACAACGACCTGATTTGAAGGATCTTCCTTTCATCACGGCGGCAATTACAACGGTGTCCATTGACCCTAAGGTCCACAATGAGTTTCAATCAGCTCTACGACAAGATCCCTTCTTCCAAATGGTACACGGTCGTCTGACAGCATGCGACAAGGAGTACAACACCTTCTCCTTCAAGGAAGGCCTTTTATTCCATGCAGACTAGATCTATGTTCCAGCCAAAGGTGATCTTCGACTTGTGCGCCTTCAAGAAGCCCATGATTTACCAATAGCTGGTCACATGGGAGTAGACAAGACCTTGGGCACCCTCCAACGCCAATGGTGGTGGCCCAACATGACACGAGATGTTCGAGACTTTGTCCGATCATGTGAGAGTTGCCAATGGAACAAGGCCAGCAACCAGAAGCCGAGTGGACTCCTTCAACCACTCGCCATTCCATCCGCTCGTTGGGAGCATGTGAGCTTGGATCTCATCACATCCTTGCCAAAGACAAAACAAGGACACACCGCCATCGTGGTGTTTGTGGATAAGCTTAGTAAGCAAATCCACTTGGCACCAACCTGTGATACCGTGGATGCTCCAACCTTAGCGCAAATCTACTTCGACAATGTCTTCAAGCATCATGGGATGCCACGTGTACTCATCTCCGACCATGATCCTCGATTTACCGGGAAGTTTTGGCAAGCACTCTTCTAGATACTCGGCACCAAGCTTGCTTTGTCCACGGCCTATCATCCTCAAACTGATGGACAAACCGAACGTGCCAATCGTACATTGGAGGATATGTTACGGGCCTTTGTCAATATCCACCATACCAACTAGGATGAATGTCTCGCAGCTGCAGAATTTGCCTACAACAATTCCAAACAGGCAAGCACTGGATTTTCTCCCTTCTTTCTCAATTTTGGCCAAGATCCGCTTGTTCCAGATTCTCTTCTTGCTCCCCCTCCCTCTCAGGTTCCTCATACTTCTACATTCTTGACCACTATATCCCAATCTCTCCAACAAGCCAAATCTCACCTCCTTGTTGCTCAGAATCGCCAAAAACAATATGCAGACCATCATCGTCGTGATCTCACCTTTGAAGTTGGTGATAAAGTCATGCTATCCTCTAGTAACCTCCCTCTCCCACTTGATACCCAAGTTCATAAACTTGCTCCTAATTGGATAGGACCCTTTGATATCACCCACATTATCTCTCCTGTTGCTTATCGTCTTGCCTTACCTTGTCACATGCGTATCCATCCTGTCTTTCATATTTCCAAGTTGAAACCCTTTGTTCCTAACCCTTCTTCCTTTTCCTCTTGAGTCCAACCTCCCCCTCTTCCTGTCCCTATCAATGATCATGAGGAGTACGAAGTTGATCGTATCCTTGCGCGTCGCCATATTCAACAAGGCCGTCACCAACATACGGAGTACAAGGTCCTTTGGAAAGGGTATCCCCTTCATGATGCTACATGGGAACCTCTTTCTCACCTCCAGAATGCACAGATGGCCATCAAGGAATTTGAAGCTTCACTGGCGACGAGGACGTCACCAACTAGCGGCGGGGGAATATGTCACCCAACTAGTTAACTTGCGCCCTAAGCAGGTAGCTTCTAGAAGGAAGCTTCTAGAAGCTTCTAACTAGCTTAGCTTGCATGCCAAGTAGGCGGCTTCTAGAAGGAAGCTTCTTGAGAAGCTTCCTAGTTAACTTGGCTTGCACTCCAAGAAAGCGGCTCAAGGAAGCTTCTTGAGAAGCTTCAAGGGTCTTGTATGCTACCTATAAATACCAAGGCCAAAGCTCATGCTAGGCATTTGGAGTTTTCCCTCATTTCAAGTGTCCCAATGTGAGTTTCCATTCTCCTATTTCTCTCCTCGGTTTCGGTCTTTTACACAAGGTAAGTGACTCTAGAGGCTCATCCTCACACTCATCTCTTGATGATACGAAGGCTCCACCCCAAGCCTGTTGCATCAATTGATCTGCATGCTACTGCAATGCCTCCTTTGAACTCCACAATAGAACATCCAAGGTGGATGGAGCGATCCTACTTGTACTCCAAAGCCGAGTGATCTCCTCTGGTACTGGAGTATCCTCTTCATGAGCGTTCCCTTCCAACAAGTCACAGGCCAAGTAACTGCACCACTGAAAGCTAAAATTGATGTTGCCATGGTCCCGAACTGTAGTGAGCCAAGACTACCACTACTAAAGGGTACTGGTAGACGACATACCCATCTTTCACCAGACTGCCAACCTGGTCTATAAGAGGCTATCTCCTCCCAATAGTCAATGCTAAAACCCATGGGATATAACACTGCTCCTCCAACTAGCACATCATATGACTCAGCTATTGTCCCAATAGCCTGAGCTCTCACCACCGAGCTATCAATCGGATGACTAGGCTGAATCTGGACAACAAGCTCTCCATGTGTGATGTATTGTGTCAAACCACCACCTAGAGATGTTTGGATCTGAAATGAACACCTCTCTATATCAGTCTTCCGTAACTCCAAACCAACAACTACAGCCTTCCCCAACATAAAGTGCTTCGCACCAGAGTCTAACAAGACTCTTTGTGGTGTATAGACCTTCCCTTAAGGTCCCACCAAACAAAAAATCCCCCTTTGGTTATCCAGTAGGACAACACCAAGTGTAAACTGCGCTCTCTCAAAGGCTGGTCTAGTTGGCAACTCCTCCAGTCTAGCCACTGCTGCATGCCATAAACCATTGGTCGCTGAACGGATCCCATGCTCCTCAACCAAGTCAGCTCCACTACCAACCACCTCTGCTCTAGTAGTAGGAACCGCACCATCCCTACTCTCACACAGTGTGGCAGCCAACCAGAACACTAGGGCTGGGTCAACTCCCAATGTAAACATGTCACTAGCCAAAAACAAAGGATGCCGCATAATCAGTTGAGCCGCCCCCAACATCATGCTAGACTCAGTCTATGTAGTAGTAGGTGGCTGACTAGCAGGTAGTCCATCATGCACTCCATCACCACCTACCACACCTTCACTAGGACATCTAGGAACCATGGATGTTGTCTGTAATGCCTCTCATAGTGTGAAAGACTGGGGTAGTCTGACCTATCTCCCAACCTCTCTTCTCTATGGGTCCAACTCCATTGATGCTACTCTAGGCTCTGGAGCACATACTGCACTCCTAGTCATTGCTAGAGATGCATCCACCTGTGCTGCTTTGCACATGAAGTCCAAAGCATCTCTATCACCAGCATATGAGGTGGAAGCCTCAGCACCCAAATCTGATCTCCTCTGAGCAATAGCCATACTAGCCAATCTTTGCTTCAATTGCTCAATCCGAGTAGCCATAGCTGTGTCAGAAGTAAGGGTAGGTACTGCACCCCTACTAGGTGTAGATCCTCTACCACCACCTTTACTACCTCGTCCTCCATGAACTGGAGCTCCTCTACTACCAGCCATAGCAGCCTTATCACTCCGTAACTCCGGGTGTAGGTCAAAACACCGGTCACTAGTGTGACCAAATCTGTGGCAGTGCTCACACTGCCTCTGTGCCGGCTGTGATGTACCAGAGGTATCAGGTCCGTTGCCTTGAGTACACTTTCTCCTATGGTGAGGTCCACCATAAATCCAACAAGCAACACCACCACTCACTGGCTCCTGTTGACTCAAAAATGAGAGTAAGGGTCTAACTCCACTAGGCCCTCCACTCGCTCCATAGGATCTGGGCTGTCCACCTTGTCCTCAAAAACCAACTAGGCATGGTGCACTCTGCTGCACTCTAGAAGAAGTCACAGCCGTGGATGAGATCTCCCTACCAAATCCAGATGTCACCACTCTCTCTTCCACCATATTGAGCTCAATACGCTCAGCCAAACCAAAGACTACTGCCAAAGTGGGCGAAGTAGCTTGCAACATCGTAGCATCACGAACTCTATGCCGCAATTCCCTATCCTGTATCTTATACCAAAACTGGACTGCTTGGGCCTCAGTAACTCCCTGAGTGAAACTGATCAGCCGTCTCATGCAAGTGTATGCTTCACATAGGCTCTCTCCAGCCTTCCGCTAGAATACTTGCAAGCTCCTTAGCTTGTCAGTCCACACTCCCTAGTAGTTCTGCCTCAAACACAAGAAAAACTCCACCATGGGGTTAAACCCCGGTACCACACCACCTCCTACAGTGGTACCTCCACTCGTAGTAGCACTATCTCCATCTAGTGCACCTCCACTAGCTCCACCCACACTACTTGAGCTAGAACTCGTAGGTACAGCCGATCTACTCTTGGCCACCGAGCTTGAAGTGATGGAGATAGTGTGGAGAACAATACTGTCTCCATAACTCAATCTCCTCCAAATGAGCTCTCCTGAACTCATGGTAGTCATCCATCGGCGGACCCTCCAAATGATGAAACAACCCCTTCCATGCCATGAAGGGTGTAAACAAAGTTGGGTTCCACATCTGCTACAGATCACACCAACTTTCAAACTCCTGGATGAAGCCATCCAACTCAATGGTACCCAATGTACCAGAGTAACGCCTAGGGCCTTTGGAGGCCCCATAAATCTTGTCCATGTCTCACAACAGTGGTGCGGATACATCGAGTGCACTCTCAACTGAATCAACTCCTATGTCGAACTCCAACTCAGAGTCAATCTCCTCCCTCATTGGGACTTGAGATACAGGCTAATACCGAGCACCACTCCGAGTAAACCCACTACATACTGCAGGGCTAACTCCTCTGGAATCTCCAAAGAACTCCGTCGTGACAAAGTAACCACAACAGCAAACCCAAACCACCAACTGCAACCGCAAGTGCCAACACCACCACGTGCCAATACCAACTAAGCACCACCCACTAATGTAACTCTAACCGAGATAACTACACTAGGGGAAAGAGAAACCTGTAACCTGCCATCATAACATGCACTCTCATAGTCTGTAGGTCATCACTTCTTGCCTCACCGGAGAGAATTAAAGGTAGTCTGACTGGTCATCACTCCAGCCTCACCACCGAGAGCACACCAAAGCACCAACGCTCAAAAGTCAAGGTACCTCACACAAACGTGGTGCACAAACAGGAAGCAGAGAATGGAGGGGTCCAATCATAAGAAATCTAAACAAAAACCCTCCATCTCACAACACAATACGGGACTGACTCTGCCATCATTTGGCATTTGACATAAGAGAAGTTCGTATCTAAGTCCTAAGCTACCAGGATTGCCAAGAATTGGGTCCTCTGCCTCTCCTAGCCAAAGCTACATGTATATAGATAACAGTGGCACAGTCACTATGACAACAAGTGAGGGTGGACTAGTTGGCTAGTGCACCAGTCTAGGGGTAAGAGATCTAGGGGTCAAACCCTGTTGCATGCAATCTAGTAGGAAAGGCAGATTTTGCTAACCAATGACCAAGATCTACTCTAAACTAGCTAGCCTCATGCCAGCAAGCTGGCTTGTTGGCCCTTCTAGGCCTTCATAGCCTCTCATAGCTCACAGCCCTATGCCTCAAAACACTGAAATGAGCCCTTTCTTCTTACCACTTTGAACCTCCTCCAAAATTGGCAGAACTTCTCCAAACTTGCAAAAGTCCTCCAAACTAGCAAAAGTCCTTCAAACTAGTGAAAGTCCTCCAAATCTGGCCAAAAAACAAAACTCCTCCAAATTTGGCCAAAATCTGATGTAAATTCCAACCAAAATTTGACGTTAAATCTGACGTAAACCCTAAAGTTGGCTGTCCGCCAAATCCCCCACTAACTTTCCACTCAAGCCAAATTGACAACACGGGTTTTTCCAAATCACAAATTCATGAGAATAGCTTACTAACTCCACCTTGAATTTGACTTTCTGAGCCAAACTCGTAGCAAATTGGTCATGTCTTCACCTCCTGAGCTCAAAATCACAACCACTGCTCAAAATTTGCTCCTCTTTGCTCAAAATTTGGCCAACGCTTATGCACACCGTCCGCCTAACTGCCAAATCTACATCAATTGAACGAGCTTCTGCACACTAAGGAAACACTGAACTTGAATCAAGCTACCAACAATCCACCGAGCTTGAAGATACCACCAACACTCAAAGTTCATGCACCCGATTTCCCCGTGACTTCACTTCTCTGATGTAATTAGATTGCTTACCACTCTCAACTCAACTCAACTCAGATCAATACTTGATCTATCACTTTTTAAACTACCAACAACTGGGCATTGATTACAGTCAAGCCACACCCACTCAAGCATAGAGAATCCAGGTGATGCTTGTCGGCCTCTGTCCACCATAGCTAGGAACTCGAAGGCTCAACATCAAAGAAGTGAGCTCTCTGGAGCTCACTTCAAAACTATACCCCCTGGACTTGAGATAGCTCTGAAACCCTAATGGTCCCGCTGATGGCACACTCGACGGTGCAAACGGTGCAAAGTGACAGTGGGCCCCATCGTGAAGTCAGTACCTCGAACACAAAATCTGACCGTCGGAAAGTAGTCTCTAAGAAACTTCTGAAATAACTCTAACTACTATCATTGGAACTCCAGTGTCCGAGCATCTAGATGCAGCACTACAAATGGCGTGACAACTTCTGTAGTGTATGATGTTGACAGCGATGTATGTTGTGTAGTGATGTATATACACACAACAGCTATCACGCTATTTGTAGTGTTGCATCTAGATTGCTTGGACATTGGAGTTGCAGTGATAGTAGTTAGAGTTATTCTAGTAGTTTCTTAGAGACTACTTTCCAACGGTCAGATTTAGTTTGGGATACTGACTTCCTGGTAGGGCCCACCATTACTTTGCACCATTTTCATCATCAAGTGTGCCGTCAATAGGACCGTTAGAGTTTTAGACCTAGCTTGAGTCCAAGGGTATACTTTCAAAGTATTGCTCCAGAGAGCTCACTTCTCTGATGTTGAGCCTTCGAGTTCCTGGCTATGGTGGACAGAGGCAGGCAAGCGTCACCAGAATTCTCTTAGCTAGAGTGGGTGTGGCTTGACTGTAATCAGTGCCCAATTGTTGGCGGTTTATAGAGTGACAGATCAAATACTAATCTGAGTTGAGTGGATTCAACAGTTGTAAACAATCTGATTATTGTGGCACTTTAGAGCCTATGTATGACTTATGTGTGAGTTGTGCTTCTATAGTGTATGATGTTGACATCAATGTATGTTGTGTAGCAATGTATATATGCACAACATCTTCCATAGATTATAAAGATGCAAACTTATAGTAGTCTCATTGTTATTTGTTTTGTTAATCCTTTCCAATATCTACTGATGTTTTAAATTATTAAAATATCAGAACCTATCTAGAACTCCAAATATTTATAAATATTGAGATATTGTAAATTCCAAGCCACATCAAAATACCATTTTGGGTCTTTTGTTGATAGTAGATAGTATGAATGTTGTGTTGTATTAGAACTTGTTATCTTTTGTTGATTGTGAAGAGCTATATTAAGATTGAAGTCTACAACTCATCACATATAAATGTTTTAGATGAGAACTTGTCATATTTATCTTTTGTTGATATTTTAGATATCTGGCTTTATAAATAGAAGTCTATAACTCATAATATTTTAAGATCTCCTAAATATAATCCATATTAAAATTTGATCTCAAGTCTTCTATTGATAGTGTATATTCTAGACCTTAACAAAACTTATCATATTAGACCTTCTATTAGTTGTAAAGATGTCAAGAAATATCAGAACTTTAGCTTAGGACAAATATTTAGAGATGATATATCTTCAATATCATATCATAACTTGTCACATCTGGTCTTTTGTTATTTTTTATATGCCAAGCCATATCCATAACTCATAATTTATGGATGTATAACATCAAAAAAATAGTCTATGACTCAAAATGGTTAGAGATGCTAGACCATATTAAGATTTGTCGCTTGAAGCATGTGTTTTGATAACAATGTAAATGCCCAGGCATATAAGAAAAAGAACTTGCATGAGGTGAAAACTTCTAAGAAGGCCTTGCATCTAAAATTTATCAAACTATTTTGATTATGAATTTAAATAGCCAAAAATCTGGACAACCAACAAAGTACTTGCTTGATGAAGTAAGTTTTGAGATGTTTTACATCTGGATATTGAATAAAACTCACAACAATTTGAGATGTTAAGTTATCTCAAAACTTATTGCATCTAGCAAGTAATTTTTTGATTGTATAGATGTTTGGCCATATTAAAATTGTAGTCTAAAATTGAGAATAGTTTAAGATATTTTTAGATTTGAGTGGGTCATAGAACTGGTTGCATCTCGCAAGTTGTTTTCTGACTGAATAAATGTTGGATTATGTTAGGATTTTAATCTATAATCTTTAAAATCTAGAAATATTATAGATTTTATTCCATATTAAATGTTTAAACTCAAAACATCTCTACATAATTTAGAGACCAGGCCATTTTAGGACAAGTTTAGGACTCAATATATCTTGGATATCTCCCATAACTTAGATCAAGAATTCAACTTTAAACTCAAGAAATTACCATCAATATGCTCTAATTTACATAGTCAAACCCCACCCACTCTAGAGAAGAGACTCCAATTGTAATAGTGCCATTGATGGTGCAAATGGTGTAGTGAACAGTTGTCCCAACAATGTGATTAGTAGCACTAACACTAAATCTAGCCGTCAAAGTAGTCCTTGAGCAACTACAAATATAACTTTGATTGCCAAGACTAACATTCCTACATCTATACAAACTAGCTCAAGTGCTACAAATGTCATAACAACCTAAATCTTCTTAATATGTTTAAACAATTTTACAATTGGTCAATATTCCATGATTGAATAAATAGATTCTATACAATTTTGTGTTATATAAAATTTTCATCTAGTCTTCTCATCTTACTTTAAATTAAAAATTTAGTCTTCTTTTAATCTAAATTAAAAAGAAATTTAGAAATTTTATAGATTTTATCTTGTACTTGAAATAAAATATATTTAAATGATATATTTAGATTATGAAACTTCCAAAATATGAAATTTTACCACATTCAAAGTAAAATAAAATACTTTTATCATATTAAAAAAATTCCCTAAACTTATATTTAATAGAGCATTAATATTATCTTTGATTTTGCTTTACTCCTCTCTTACATTACTTTAGAAATATATTCTGTGATGAAATGTGAGATATTGTAGTTTTCTCTAGTAAAATCTTGCTAAATTTCATATATATATATATATATATATATATATATATATATATAACTTTCACTCATCCTTAGTAGGGTTTTAGAGTTTTAATTAAGTTCAAGAAACTCTAAACTTGAGCTCAAACAACTATCTACTTGCATATTGATAAAATCCAAAATAAGATAGAAATTATACTTTCTCAAAATTTGATTTTGAAAAAAAATAAAAATGAAAAATGACTTAGATGTATTAATATAAAGGTCAGTCTTTTGAATTACTAATACTAGGGTTTATGTAATTTCAAGTTCCTTTTGGTTAGTTGCTTATGGAAGAGTTATGAAGAAAGGATTAAAAGATATTTGATTAGTAATGCATACATAACTCATTTTTTAATCTTTAAAAATACTAATAAATATTCATAAATCCTTTAAATTGAGTTTTAAAAATATATGATCTCACTATAAAAGCTTCAAGAATTTTCATTCTTGTTCACAATAATCATCTCAGTTCCAGTTCATTCAAACATAATATAGTTTTTCTTCTCTTAATCAAGGACAAGTGATCTTTAATTTAAAATATTTCATTTCATCCAAAATTTTACACAATTCAAATCTATATGAAAATTCATATGATATCTGATCTTTTGTATTTAGAAAAAATTGAATTTCATTTTACTAATCTCATGAAGTAAACTTTACACCATGATGATTTCATTTTATGATGAAATTTGGAACGTTGGCAGCATGCATAACAGATGCAAGTTGGGCGGAGTAATACCAAGAGCTAGCCATATGATCTAGATGTGAAATTGGGTTTGGTAACATCTAGAATGATGTTGTACATGATGGTCAAAATAGATTAGATAGAAGTATCACCAAAAGAGTACTTCTACTAATAGAGTAGGAACCAAAATAGACTTGAGAACCTTAGAACCAATAACGAGACATATGATTTAAAGGTGAGAATTGGTTTGGTAACATCTGGAAGGATGTTACGCATGATGGACTAAACAGATCAGAAAGAGTTATCACCAAAAGGGGACTTCTACTAATAGAGTAGGAACCGAAATATGCCTGAAATCTTTGAAGGCAATTTCGGAGGCCTAAACGAATGGATTAGGCCTTGGTCAAAACTTGGTTGACCAACCAGATAAGACCTAGACCGACATATCACCCATCCAAATAGGTAATCCAAGGGTGGAGCTTGCTGACATGTCATCTATCTGTGCCTAATCCTATGGTGAAGCTTCTTTGGAGGAGATCCTTTGTCTATATAATAAAGAGAAGGTGCTCCTTTGGGGCCCCAAATGTTAAGTGTGTAATCTGTGTTTTCTCTCTTCTCTTGTCCTCGGAGTATTACAGGCGGAAGCATCTTAGTAGCATTTCCAATGGGTGATGGGTGAGTAATGAGTAAGAACCTATCCTTGGGACAAGGACAACAGTTGGAAATGGTTGCTAATACCCCATAAGTAGAGGAGAAAAACAAAGAATCCACCTAACGAGGGTCCTTAATCACTTATTTAACTTTTTTTTAGTCTTCTCTTCTCTGGTCTGATTAGGTCAGGTATACTAATGCTCCCCTATATTTGCACCTCCTTTTTCAGAGCAAAAGGTTTTTCTAGAGCGAGAGGGCTTTTCAACAAAATTTTGGGGGGGAGGGGGTGTAGGAGGTGTGGAAGCGGCTCAAGATATGCCATGCTTGGTGTGTCACCGTCACTTTGCTTTACCTTAGGGTAAAGACCCATGGAAGAAGGTTGAAAAAGGACTATGATTGGACCACTTAGGATGCTCATGTGAGGCGAGCAACCACATTATTTGAGACTAGTTTTCCATGTACAAGTCTATTCCATAGGCTACCCAATACACTCCATGATGATGCTAGATAGGCTTTTTGCCTACCACTTGATCATTTGGCACTTGATCCTTTAGACATGTTAGCATGGTTTGCATTCCTCTTACTCCCTTGATGGTCCTTTTGTTATGCTAGAGGGAGATGTGCGGAGTATAGAGAGATGGCTATGAGGTTTTATTAATTCCAAGTGAGGGATTGGGCTGCCTAAGAGGAGGTTGCATGTATTAGGAGACAAGCTCTGGGATAGGATACCACAGAGTCCACTTGATTACAATGGTGTAGGACATTTGTCGTGCGTATATACATCGCTACACAACATACATCGTTGTCAACATCATACACTATAGAAGCACAACTCACACATAAGTCATACATAGACTCTAAAGTGCCACAATAATCAGATTGCTTAACATTCTCCACTCAACTCAACTCAGATCAGTACTTGATCTGTCACTCTATAAACTGCCAACAACTGGGCACTGATTACAATCAAGCCACACCCACTCAAGCATAGAGAATCCAGGTGACGCTTGCCGGCCTCTGTCCACCATAGCTAGGAACTCGAAGGCTCAACATCAGAGAAGTGAGCTCTCTGGAGCTCACTTTGAAACTATACCCCTGGACTCGAGCTAGCCCTGAAACCCTAACGGTCCCGCTGACGGCACACTCGACGGTGCAAACGGTGCAAAGTGACGGTGGGCTCCACCGTGAAGTCAGTACCCTGAACACGAAATCTAACCGTCAAAAAGTAGTCCTTGAGAAACTGCTAGAATAACTCTAACTACCATCACTGGAACTCTAGTGTCCGAGCAACTAGATGCGGAACTACAAATGGTGTGACAACTGTCGTGCGTATATACATCGCTGTCAACATCATACACTATAGAAGCACAACTCACACATAAGTCATACATAGACTCTAAAGTGCCACAATTGCCCTCCTAGCTGGCGGTTAGGTCCCTCTAACTCTAGATAGCCATCTACTCTAAGTATATGGTATACCCTCTAATGGGCAAAGATCAGGAGGCCGGGTGCTATGGAGCCCCATCGTTAGTCGCCTGTCTGCAATCTATACCATATAAAGAATGAACTAGCTATAGGTCAAGTACATCTAGGACATAACCACTGTCCTTGAGGAACCACCGTGAGGGGAGGAGTCATACATGCCATATGCCATCCTCTCGAACAGCTATCACACACTAACATAGTAGCAGCTCCACCAGAAGAGCCACATAACATACACCTCAAGCCTGTACATACAAGTGCCAAGCTTGGGTCCATAGTACCATCAATGTTTGGAAGGTGGCATGGCGCACAATTGCGCACATGATCCTTCCAAACAACACCATCACGTCCTTCTAACACAAGGACTCCAGATGGCAAAACCTCGCACACTCTCAAGATAGTGCGGCCTGTAGAAACATCAAGTGTCATCGGTGCTGTTTGCTGTAGATATACATAGTCGCCTGGATGAAATCGACGGATCGAGGGTCTATAACCTCCTCCTCGAATGGTAGCATAGCGTAAAGTATCTCTATGCTGAGCAATCGCCAAGTTCTCAAAGGCCATCGGCATCACTCTCCGAAAGATCTCTGCCCGCTGAGAACATGCGCTCATCCATACATCGGGGTCATCCAAGTCCAAAACTACAGTAGCATCTCGACGAATGGCTGCAGGTAAATCTGGATCTCGTCCATAGAGTAGAAAGTATGGAGAGAAGGATGCTAAGGAGGCTTGCCGGCTGAACCGATAACCCATGGCCAACCAAGGTAACTGGAGATCCCAATCTTCCAAGTGTCCTCTCTGCAAACCATACTTTCGCAATCCTCTCTTCACCGTCTGAACCACTCTCTCTGCTAAGCCATCTGCCTCAGGGTGATCTCGGGATGTAGTACGATGATCAATCAAAGCCTTGTCACACAAGACTTGAAACTCTCCCAAGAACTCTGTACCCTGATCAGTCAAAACCTCAGCTGGTGCACCAAAATGACTAAGAACTTGATCCAGGAACGAGTAAGCTGTCCCTTCACTAGACTTGTCAGGAAGTGCCACCAACTCAATCCACTTGGAGAAGTGCTCCACCATCACCAAAACATACCGATGATGTCTCACAGTCAGCGGTAAAGGTCCGGCAAAGTCCAAACTCCAACGGTAACCCAATCCCATGATAGGTAATGGGTGTAACTATGGCGTAGGAGCATTGAATGATGCTCTTTCTCGGTCACAAACCACACATCTGGCAACAAACTGCTGTACCTTGGTCTGCATACCGCGCCACCAATAATGACTCTAGAGTAAGCTATATGTACGCTTTACTCCAAAATGTCCTAGCTCCTCATGAGCATGACGGACCAACTGTGGTCTCTGTGATGGAAGTGGTACTACTCGCACTCTACCATCCTCCCATACACGCAAAAGGTGTCTACCCTCCAATCTGAACCGTTTGGCTCGCTGAAGAACACGGTCTCTCTCCTTGGCCCCAACTGTGCCACCCACAACACCAGTGCGGAGATAGTCCATCACCAAGACATCATCATGAATGTCTCGCTGAACTGTACCAATATCTTCACTCTCTGGATCTGTGACCTCAATAACTCCTCCTGTATGCACTGAGAGAGATACCGCCAAAGTCTCTGCAAATATACACAGAAAGGCCGATGCATGCCAACCTGGCACCATCTCCTCATCTGTCTCACCATGCCAACGTGCTCCGGTCTGATCCTGCTGGCTGGGACATGGGTTTCTACTCAACCCATCTGCATCACGGTTCACCACTCCAGGTCTGTGAACAACCGTGAAATCATACTCCTGTAAAATCAGAGCCCATCGTGCAAGCTTCCCTGAAAGCTTGTCGGACTCCATCAACCACTTCAGCGGCTGATGATCAGTGATGAGAGTGAAGGGGTTACCAAATAGGTAACATCGGAAATGTGCTACTGCCCAAACTGCTGCCAAGCACTCTCCCTCATATGAACTATACTTTGCCTCCGCTGAATTGTTGGAGCGACTAGCATAGGCCACCACAAACTCCTTCTCCTCATCATCATGCTGGGTGAGCACCGCTCCAAGCCCCAACATACTCCAATCAGTGTGAACCTGAAATGGTCGTCCCCTGATCGGTCTCCTCAAAATAGGAGCAGATGTCAACCTCTCCTTGAGCTCTACAAAAGCTCTCTCCTGCTCATCTCCCCAACACCACTCCTGTGTAAGCTTGGTCAGCTTCGTCAAGGCCTTGGCAAGCGCACTAAATCCTCTAACATAGCGGCGATAGAAGTTTGCCAACCCAAGGAATGCTCGCACTCTGCTCACATCCGTAGGCCGAGGAATACGTGCAATAGCCTCCACCTTGGTCTGCTGAACACCAAGTCCTCCGGGGTAGATAGTGTGACCCAAATACTCAACCTGCTCATGGAAGAACCTACACTTCCCAGGATGTAATTTGAGTCCATGAGATCTCAACCTCTCAAACACCTCCAACAACTGTCTCTCATGCTCCTCCACAGTAGTGCTATAAACCAAAATGTCATCAATATAGCACCGAGCAAAATCCAATCCAGCTAGGATCCTATCCATGACCCTCTGGAACTCAGCTGGAGCGTTCTTTAACCCAAATGGTAAGAACCTCCACTGATATAACACATCCTTGCCGTGAGGATCAATAGCCCAAAATGCTGTCTTGGACTTATCCTCCTCCCTGATCGGCAACTGATGATATCCGGCTCGAAGATCCAAAGTACTGAAGACCTTTGCATGCCCAATCGCATCAAAAATCTCCTCCGGTGTAGGCATGGCATACCGATCAGCCCTGGTCTGTCGGTTGATAGGACGGTAATCTCCACACATCCGCCTATCTGTATAGTTGCCATGCATATCCTTCTTGGCTGGCATCATTGTCGCTGATGCATACTCTCCATGTGAAATCTCCACCAAACCAGCCTCAAAAAGGTCACTACTGCGGCTCTGAATCAATGTCCTCTCCATCTCACTATATCGATAAGGACGTCGGAAAACAGGTGTGTCGCTAGTCAGCTCAATCCGTATACCAGGTCCCTTCAGAGCACCCAAATCCTTCATATTGAAGGCAAAACAACTCGTGTGACTCCTCAAGAACCTCCAAACCCTCCGTCTTTCCTCTCCAGTAAGCTTGGGTCCAAGATCTGGCTCCCAAGTATCCTCTGTAACTGTAGTAGGAGTGGAAGATGTACTGACTAGCTGCTACACTGGGCCCTTGGGAGCAATGGTGTCATGCTCCTGACCACTAGAGGTCCCAACCTCTGTGTGAAAAACTCCCTCCACTCTGGCTGCAAGCTCCATACGTCCTCTGGCTGCATCCTATGTGGACCAAGGGTGTAATCAAAGTAGCCCACGCTCACCTGGATGGACTCCAAGTAGACCACTCTCCCTAGTAGCTACTAGATGTGTCCCAAGAATACCATGTCCACTCGGTCCATCGCCCCCAGCATGTGCCTGAATTGTCTCGATAGGCACAGGGCTCACAAGTGTCCGAGTGGTGATGCCTATCAAGCGCATCCTACGCTGCTCTGCCAAACCAAGGCTCACAATCCAGGTCAAACAGTTCAGGTCCATAGCCTGACCAAACACCTGACGCTTGGATGCCTCTGACACTGCTGGAACAGCGGTAATACCGGTGCAAAAACCCATTGCCCGCTCTCTCTCATCAGCATTGGGCTCCACCAACTGCTGTAACTGTGAGTCCCAAACAAGTCCAGGTCCTCCCTCTCGAAAAGCATGAGAGCCTGGGAAACTCATGAGTGTGGGAAATGCAGCTCTAGGCTGTCCAACTAGGTTCACCACTGCCATAGGTGACCTATCAGCCACTACCACTGTCTGAGACAGACGCCCAACATCCAAGATATCATCAACAAGGATGTGGTCAAGTCGCTGAATCCCATCATAACTACGCTGTAGAACCTTTGTGGGTAAAAGGTTCGTCCACCAAAGACGAAGACGATGAGCCCGTGATCCCACTCTGGCTGCATCTAACAATACAGCAGGTCCCATCCAAGAATGGACCTGATGTGTACTCGCCACCACTCTAGTGCGAGAATCACCTAACAAAGGAACATTCTCCAAAAGGTAAGCTGGAGAAATAGACTGATGAACCTGGAGATGTCGTAATATCCGTAACATCTCCCAAAACACACCAGAACAAGGATCCTGAAGACCCAAACCGCGGCCCGCACGTGTATGTCCCTGACATGGCCATCCAAAAATCACCAAGTGAACAGGCCCATGTCTCTCTAGGTCATGCGCCCCCAGTAAGGAAATGTCTCCTGGTAAGGCCTTCTGGTAACCTTTGACTGTTGACATCGGTAATAACTCCGGATACCGATAGGCCAAGTGTGCCACATGATGTAGAGAGACTCGCCTAGCAGTCTCATCTCTCTCTACATACAAGTACCTCTGTACTCGGATACCCGCCTGTAACACCGCAGCTAGTCCGGTGCTGATCCCACCAAACAACTCCAATAGACATATCCCCTCTACTGGATACTGCCAAGCAATGAGTGTAATATCTAGAGGTGTCAAAGCAATCGCCTCTGGAGGCTCATCCTCACACTCATCCCCTGATGGTACGAAGGCTCCACTCCAAGCCTGCTGCACCAACTGATCTGCATGCTGCTGCAATGCCTCCTCTGAACTCCACAATGGAACATCCAAGGTGGATGGAACAATCCCACTCGTACTCCATAGCCGAGTGATCTCCTCTGGTACTGGAGTATCCTCTGCATGGGCGTTCCCCTCCAACAAGTCACCAGGCCAAGTAACTGCACCGCTGAGAGCCAAAACTGATGATGCCATGGTCCCGGACTGTAGTGAGCCAAGACTGCCACTACTGAAGCGTACTGGTAGGCGACATACCCGTCCCTCACCAGACTGCCAACCAGGTCTATAAGAGGCTGTCTCCTCCCAATAGTCAATACTGAAACCCATAGGGTATAACACTGCTCCCCCAACTAGCACATCATATGACTCAGCTATCGTTGCAATAGCCTGAGCTCTCACCACCGAGCTATCACTCGGATGACCAGGCTGAACCTGGACAACAAGCTCTCCACGTGTGATGTATTGTGTCGAACCACCACCAAGAGATGTCTGGATCTGAAATGGACACCTCTCCACATCGGTCTTCCGTAACTCCAGACCGACAACTGCAGCCTTCCCCAACATAAGGGGCTGCGCACCAGAGTCTAACAAGACTCTCTGTGGTGTATAGACCTTCCCTGAAGGTCCCACCAAATGAAAAATCCCCCTCTGGTTATCCAATAGGACAACACCAGGTGTAAACCGCGCTCTCTCAAAGGCCGGTCTAGCTGGCAACTCCTCCAGTCTAGCCGCTGCTGCCTGCCATAAACCACTGGTCGCTGAACGGATCCCATGCTCCTCAACCAAGTCAACTCCACTACCAACCACCTCTGCTCTAGTAGTAGGAACTGCACCATCCCTACTCTCACACAATGTGGCAGCCAACCGGAACACTGGGGCTGGGTCAACTCCCAATGTAAACATGTCATTGGCTGAAAATAAAGGATGCCGCATAATCAGTTGAGCCGCCTCCAACATCATGCTAGACTCAGTCTGTGTAGTAGCAGGTGGCTGACTAGTAGGTACTCCATCAGGTACTCCATCACCACCTACCACACCTGCACTGGGACGTCTAGGAACCATGGATGTCGTCTGCAATGCCTCAGATAGCGTGAAAGACTGGGGAAGTCTGACCTGTCTCCCAACCTCTCCTCTCTGTGGGTCCAACTCCACTGATGCTCCTCTAGGCTCTAGAGCACATACTGCACTCCTAGTCACTGCTGCAGATGCATCCACCTGTGTTGCTCCGCACATGAAGTCCAAAGCATCTCTATCACCAGCATATGAGGTGGAAGCCTCAGCACCCGAATCTGATCTCCTATGAGCAATAGCCATACTAGCCAATCTCTGCTCCAACTGCTCAATCCGAGTAGCCATAGCTGTGTCAGAAGTAAGGGCAGGTACTGCACCCCTACTAGGTGTAGATCCTCTACCACCACCTCTACCACCTCGTCCTCCATGAACTGGAGCTCCTCTACTACCTGCCATAGCAGCCCTACCACTCCGTAACTCCGGGTGTAGGTCAAAACACCGGTCACTAGTGTGACCAAATCTGTGGCAATGCTCACACTGCCTCTGTGCTGGCTGTGATGCACCAGAGGTATCAAGTCTGCTGCCCTGAGTACACTCTCTCCTATGGTGAGGTCCACCACAAGCCCAACAAGCAACACCACCACTCACTGGCTGCTGCTGACTCGAAAATGAGGGTAAGGGTCTAACTCCACTAGGCCCTCCACTCGCTCCATAGGATCTGGGCTGTCCACCCTGTCCTCAAAAACCAACTGGGCGTGGTGCACTCTGATGCACTCTAGAAGAAGTCACAACCGTCGATGAGGTCTCTCTACCAAATCCAGCTGTCACCACTCTCTCCTCCACCATGTTGAGCTCAATACGCTTAGCCAAACCAAAGACTACTGCCAAAGTGGGTGAAGTAGCCTGCAACAACCTAACATCACGAACTCTACGTCGCAACTCCTTGTCCAGTATCCCATACCAAAACTGGACTGCTTGGGCCTCAGTAACTCCCTGAGTGAAACTGATCAGCCGCCTCATGCGAGTGTATGCCTCGTGTAGGCTCTCTCCAGCCTTCCGCTGGAACTCCTGCAAGCTCCTCAGCTCGTCAGTCCGCACTCCTTGGTAGTTCTGCCTCAAACATAGGAAGAACTCAACCATGGGGTTAAACTCCGGTACCACACCACCTCCTGCAGCAGTACCTCCACTCGTAGTAGCACTATCTCCAACTAGTGCACCTCCACTAGCTCCACCCACACTACTCGAGCTAGAACTCGTAGGTACAGCCGATCTACTCCTGGCCACCGAGCCTGAAGTGATGGAGACATAGTGAGGAGACCAATACTGTCTCCATAACTCAATCTCCTCCAAATGAACTCTCCTGAACTCATGGTAGTCGTCCATCGGTGGACCCTCCAAGTGCTGAAACAACCCCTTCCATGCCATGAAGGGTGTGAACAAAGTCGGGTTCCGCATCTGCTGCAGATCACACCAACTATCGAACTCCTAGATGAAGTCATCCAACTCAATGGTACCCACTGTACCAGAGTAACGCCTAGGGCCTTTGGAGGCCCCATAAATCTTGTCCATATCCCACAACAACGGTGCGGACACACCAAGTGCACTCTCAACTGAATCAGCTCCTGTGTCAAACTCCAACTCAGAGTCAATCTCCTCCCTCATTGGGACCTGAGATACAGGCTGATACCGAGTACCACTCCGAGTAAACCCACTGTGTACTACAGGGCTAACTCCTCTAGAATCTCCAAAGAACTCCGTCGTGACAAAGTAACCACACCAACAAACCCGAACCACCAACTGCAACAGCAAGTCGCAACCGCAAGTGCCCCACCAAGTGCCAACACCACCGCGTGCCAACACCAACTAAAACACCACCCACTAATGTAACTCTAACCGAGATAACTACACTAGGGGAAGGGCAACCTGTAACCTGCCATCATAACACGCACTCTCACGGTCTGCAGGTCATCACTTCCTGCCTCACCGGAGAGAAACAAAGGTAGTCTGACTGGTCATCACTCCAGCCTCACCACCGAGAACACACCAGAGCACCAATGCTCAAAAGTCAAGGCACCTCACACAAACGTGGTGCACAAACAGGAAGTAGAGAATGGAGGGGATCCAATCACAAGAAATCTAAACGAAAACCCTCCATCTCATAACACAACACGGGGCTGACTCTGCCACCATTTGGCATTTGACATAAGAGTAGTTCGTATCTAAGTCCTAAGCTACCAGGATCACCAAGAATGGGATCAAACTGCCTCTCCTAGCCAAAGCTACATGTGTATAGATAACAGTGGCACAGTCACTATGACAACAAGTGAGGGTGGACCTGTTGGCTAGGGCACTAGTCTAGGAACAAGAGATCTAGGGGTCAAACCCTGTTGCGCACAATCTAGCAAGAAAGGCAGATTTTGCCAACCAATGACCAAGATCTACACTAAACTAGCTAGCCTCACGCCAACAAGTTGGCTTGCTGGCCCTTCTAGGCCTTCGTAGCCTCTCATAGCCCACAGCCCTATGCCTCGAAGCCTCGAAACGCCGAAATTCAGCCAAATGAGGCCTTTCTTGTTGCCACTTCGAACCTCCTCCAAAATTGGCGAAACTTCTCCAAATCTGCCAAACTCCTCCAAACTAGCAAAACTTCTCCAAACTAGCGAAACTTCTCCAAATCTGGCCAAACAGCGAAACTCCTCCAATTCTGGCCCAAAAATCTAGGCCTTTGTAGCCTCTCATAGCCCACAGCCCTATGCCTCGAAGCCTCGAAACGCCGAAATTCAGCCAAATGAGGCCTTTCTTGTTGCCACTTTGAACCTCCTCCAAAATTGGCAAAACTTCTCCAAATCTGCGAAACTCCTCCAAACTAGCGAAACTTCTCCAAACTAGCGAAACTTCTCCAAATCTGGCCAAACAGCGAAACTCCTCCAATTCTGGCCCAAAAATCTGATGTAAACCTTAAAGATGGATGTCCGCCAAATCCCCCGCTAACTTTCCACTTGAGCCAAATTGACAAAACGGGTTTTTCCAAATCACAATTTCATGAGAAGAGCTTTCCAACTCCACCTTCAATTTCACTTTCAGCCAAATGAGGCCTTTCTTGTTGCCACTTCGAACCTCCTCCAAAATTGGTGAAACTTCTCCAAATCTATGAAACTCCTCCAAACTAGCGAAACTTCTCCAAACTAGCAAAACTTCTCCAAATCTGGCCAAACAGCGAAACTCCTCCAATTCTGGCCCAAAAATCTGATGTAAACCCTAAAGATGGATGTCCGCCAAATCCCCCGCTAACTTTCCACTCGAGCCAAATTGACAAAATGGGTTTTTCCAAATCACAATTTCATGAGAAGAGCTTTCCAACTCCACCTTCAATTTCACTTTCTGAGCCCAACTCGCAACAAATTGGTCTTGCCTTCACCTCCTGAGCTCAAAATCACAACACTGCTCGAAAATTGCTCTTTCTTTGCTTGAAATTTGGCCAGCGCTTCCGCACACCGTCTGCCTAACTGCCAAATTTGCATCAACTACACGAGCTTCTACACACTAGGGAAACACAGAACCTGAATCGAGCTACCACGATCCACCGAGCTTGGAGATACCACCAACACTCAACGTTCCTGCACCCGATTTCCCCCTGACTTCACTTCTCTGATGTAATCAGATTGCTTAACATTCTCCACTCAACTCAACTCAGATCAATACTTGATCTGTCACTCTATAAACTGCCAACAACTGGGCACTGATTACAGTCAAGCCACACCCACTCAAGCATAGAGAATCCAGGTGACACTCGCCGGCATTTGTCCACCATAGCCAGGAACTCGAAGGCTCAACATCAGAGAAGTGAGCTCTCTGGAGCTCACTTCGAAACTATACCCATGGACTCGAGCTAGCCCTGAAACCCTAACGGTCCCACTGACGGCACACTCGACGGTGCAAACGGTGCAAAGTGACGGTGGGCCCCACCGTGAAGTCAGTACCCCGAACACGAAATCTAACCGTCGGAAAGTAGTCCCTGAGAAACTGCTAGAATAACTCTAACTACCATCATTGGAACTCCAGTGTCCGAGCAACTAGATGCGGAACTACAAATGGCGTGACACATTGGATTAGGTAGAAGAGTTTAGTAGAACAACAAAAGCACTACACTTATTGTCTATGGCTAGTCCCATTGACGAGACTATCTCTTCCCTATGCTCACTCCATCATATGGCAAGAGTAGTAGTACCATTAGAGATCTTAGATTATCAGCTTGAGCAACTTTAATATCTTGATAGGTTGCTTTTTGCACAAGCGTTTTGCATTGCACCTTGCCTCTCCTTAGGATGCTAGTTAGAAATGGTATATGAGCATCTTAGAGATTTCCTTCAAGCATATGATCTTTCTAGTGGATTTATCGAGCTGTTTTTGGTGATTGTAGCAATAGAAAGAGGAGATATTCCTACACCAATTAGGCAAGTGTTAGATGCTAGTCGACTTCTAATGATGGAGAAGGATATTGGGAGCAATTAGACTGATTGCTATTGGAGAGACCTTTTTGTGCTTGGTTAGCCACACCATTATCTTTCAGCATCAATCTCACTTACAAGAGCACCTTAGTCCACATCAATTTGGAGTAGCTATACTTGGAGGTTGTGAGGCTATATCATTAAGCATCAAGGCACTCCTAAATATCCATTTGGAGTGAGTTGTCCTACAAGTGTTTTTTAGGGATATTGAGAACAATTTTAATAGTGTCTCTCAAGCATCCATCTTTAGAGAGCTTAGGGAGACCGATGGATCCTTGACGAGTCTCATTCCTTTTGTGTGGTCATTGTATGGCTCTCCTATTTCCTTTTACTACCAGCATCGTTGGTCATAGGAGGGAGTCACCATCTTGGAGTCAGTTGTTGGTACTTGACAAGGAGATCCTTTAGATTCTTTGTTTGCCATGGCTCACTTTAGAGCTCTCTTATCTACTACTTTAGCCATAGCCAAGTTGTATATTTCCCTCCTTGGCTGACAATGAACATATTATGGGCCTTGTAGATCAGATTAGACAAGTCTTTAATCACTTGACTACCAAGTTACATCTTGTAGGCTTAAGAGTCAATGTGTCAAAGTGTAGAGCATGGTCCCCTTAAGGTATCCCACTCCACCTTGAGCTTCTAGAGGAGTGTGTCACATCTACAAATAGACCATGTGTTCTTGGAATGCCCATAAAATCTGAGGATGTTTTCACATGCTTCTTGGGCACTACCCTTGCAGAGGATATTCTACATGTGGATGACCTTCGTCTACTAGGAGATCCATACGTGTCATTTGGTATATTTTCCTCTAGTATTGTGAGTCAACCAACTCACCTTCTTTGCACAGTTCCTTCTTCCTTGACTTTCCTATCATGTTTGAGAGTTTTTGATAGGAGGATTTTGGGAGTGTGTGGTGATATCATTGGACCACATATATAACAATATGGAGTTTAAGGACAAAATTAGTAAAGGCTAACAAAGTAGAGAATGGGCCAAATTAACCTAGAAAATTCTAGAAGTATCTAGGAAGCTACTTGGTACCCTCCCAAGTATTGGGTAACATGCATGCCAAGTAGCAACTTCTAGGAGGAAGCTTCTTGGGAAGCTTCCCGGCTAGTTTAGCTTACATCCCAAGTAGATAGCTTCTAAAAGCTTCAAACTAGCTTAGCTTGTATGCCAAGTAGGTGACTTCTAGAAGGAAGCTTCTTGAGAAGCTTCTCAAGAGCCTTGTATGCTCCTCATAAATACCAAAGTGGAAGCTCATGGTAAGCATTCAAAGTTTCCCACACTTAAGTGTCCCAATATGATCTTCTATTCTCCTATTCCTCTCCTTGATCTTGATCTTTTACATTGGTATCAGGGCAAGAATAGGATAGATGGAATTTATGGAGCACCAAATCCATTTCCGCCAAACCATTGGGATTTTTATGTCCAGGTATTATCCAAGCATCAATTCACACAATTCATCACCTCATGCTTTGGGCAGAACTTTATGAATGTGATCACCTTGTCCGAGGAACCCTTGGTACTTTCAGTTGTAACTTATGGAGAAAAGTGGACATGTTGCATCTGTGTTAATAAATTACATAAAATAGGAATAGTATGATAGAGTAGTAGCCATGGCAACAATGCGTGAGGTTATCATTGCTATGTAGCAACAAATTGAGCACCTTACTCTATTGTTGGATGAACAAGACTATCAATGATAAGAACACATAGAAAGCACACCAAATTTGAGAAAGAGAAGCTTGAATCTGATTTCCAAAACCCAAGGTATTTGAAGGCAAGAATCTTCTAGATGTAGTGGAGAATTTTTTGTTTGACTGTAAACTTTATTTTGAAATCACCGATCTTCAAGATGAACAAAAACAAATTCTCTTGGCTTCTAGCCAATTCGATGAAGTAGCAAAACTATTGTGGTAATTCCAAGTTGATCAAACTAAATAGCAATTTGTTACACCAATCTTGATTTGTGCAGAATTCAAGTGTGCAATAATTAGTTGATTTTAAGCTATAAATGCCACTCAAGCTACATGAGATAAGTTAGAGTTGAAGTAGATTGGTTGTGTAAGAAGTTACATCATGCAATTCCAAAACACCATCATGTAAATTTCACATATACTAGAGGTGAAGCTCTGGATCAATTTGTGAGGAGCTTGAGGTCACAAACCAAATTAGAGGTAACTATGCAAGAGCCACAACACTAGAAGGAAGCGATGTGGTTGGCCGAACACTTTGATTCCTTGGTTGCAACAACTTGGTCTCCACCTCAACCTCCATAGAGCCTACCAATACACTACACACAAGTGGAGGAGCCAACACCAATGGAGACTGATGCCATCCAATAGAGACCACTTGGCACCACAAATAGAGAAAAATTGCTACAAAATTATGGTTGTTTCTATCGTCACCAAATTGGATATTGCATCGTTGAATGTCTACTCAAGAATGGGTGACCTTGATAAGTTGCCTAGATGGAGTTTGTGGAGCAAAATGCCAAGGGAAACAAGGAATCCCAATAGGAGATTTTGAGTCATACATATTCCTATCAAGCTAGTAATTGGAAGTAGATTGATGATAGCGGATGGTAGAAAGGGTTATGTATTCTATACCTCACATCCTATAACATTCAAGATTGGGAAAGAGTATTTGGAGTGTATGAGGTTTGTAGTAGCATCTCTATATTGGGATGTCATTTTGGGTTTGCTTTGGCTTGAACATCACAAGGTTCAATTTGATTGGACCCAACAAGGAATTCAAGTACAACACCAAGGTAGGAATTTTTGATTAGGTTGTCTAATACCTTCGAGTAAGACACCTAAGAATAGTTAGTCTCAAGATGAGAAGTTTGTTAGGAAAACAACCATAGAGCAAGCTTTGAAGGAAGATAAATCCCAAGATGGGAAGTTTGCAAGGAAAGCAACCATAGAGCAAGCATTGAAGGAAAATAAATCCCTAGATAGGAAGTTTATATGTGAAGCAGCTATAGAGCAAGCTTTGGAAGAAGATAAGTCTATTTTCATGGTGTGGATCAAGCAGATTGCACAAGGATGAGGCTCTTGAGGAGAGTCAAGAGCCTCATCAAGCAATGGTTGATCAAATAGTTCAAGAGTTTGAGGATGTGTTTCTGGATGATGTGCCAAAAGGAATACCCTCCAATCGTGGTATGCCCTTCAAGATTGATTTATTGCCAATGAGTACTCCAATGAGTAGACTAATCTATTGGCTCCCACCAAAGGAGTTGGATGAGTTGTGAACAACACTTATGGAATTGTTGGATGTAACAATATGGAGTTTAGCGACAAAGTTAGTAGGGTTAACAAAGTAGAAAATAAGACAAATTAGCCTAGAATATTCTAGAAGTATCTAGAAAGCTTCTTAGGAAGCTTTCCGGCTTGCTTAGCTTGCACTCCAAGTAGGTAGCTTTTGGAATGAAGCTTCGAGAAGCTTCCAACTAACTTGGCTTGCACCCCAAGTAAGCAACTCATAGAAGGAAGCTTCTTGAGAAGCTTCTCAAGAGCCTTATATGATCCCTATAAAAACAAGAGCCAAAGCTCATGTTAGGCATTCAGAGTTTTCCCACATTCAAGTGTCTCAATGTGAGTTTCCATTCTCCTTTTTCTCTCCTTGATCTCAGTCTTTTACATTGGTATCAGACCAGGAATTAGATGGATGGAATTTATGGACCACCAAATCCACTTCCACCAAACCATTGGGATTTTCATACCCAAGTACTACCCAAGCATTGTTTCACACAATTCATCACCTCACGCTTTGGATAAAGTTTTTGCATATGATCACCATATCTGAGGAACCCTTGGTGCTTCCATTTGTAACTTATACAGAATGGTGGACATGCTGCTTCTATGTGTTAATAATAAATATAGATTAGGAGTGGCATGATAGAGTAACAACTATGGCAGCAATGCTTGAGTTTATTTGTAAAAGACCGAATCCAAGGAGAGAAATAGGAGAATGGAAGCTCACATTGGGACACTTGAATGAGGGAAAACTCCGAATGCCTAGCATGAGCTTTGGCTTTGGTATTTATAGGTAGCATACAAGGCCCTTGAGAAGCTTCTCAAGAAACTTCTTCAAGCTGCTTTCTTAGAGTGCAAGCCAAGTTAACTAGGAAGCTTCTCAAGAAGCTTCCTTCTAGAAGCCGCCTACTTGGCATGCAAGCTAAGCTAGTTGGTAGCTTCTAGAATCTTCCTTCTAGAAGCTACTTACTTAAGGTGCACGCTAAGCTAACCGGGAAGCTTCCCAAGAAGCTTTCTAGATACTTCTGGAATATTCTAGGCTACTTTGTCTTATGTGCTACTTTGTAAGCCCGACTTACTTTGTCGCTAAACTCCATATTGTTACATATTCCTCCGCCGCTAGTTGGTGACGTCCTCGTTGCCAATGAAGCTTCAAATTCCTAGATGGCCGTCTGTGCATTCTAGAGGTGAGAAAGAGACTCCCATGTGGCATCATGAAGGGGATACCCTTTCCAAAGGACCTTGTACTCCGTATGTTGGTGACGGCCTCGTTAGATATGGCAACGCGCAAGGATACGATCAACTTCGTACTCCTCATGATCATTGATAGGGACAGGAAGAGGGAGAGGTTGGACTCAAGAGAAAAGGAAGAGGGGTTAGGAACAAAGGGATTCAACTTGGAAACATGAAAGACAGGATGGATATGCATGTGACAAGGTAAGGCAAGTCGATAAGCAACAGGAGAGACAATTTGGGTGATATCAAAGGGTCTTATTCAGTTAGGGGCAAGTTTACGAACTTGGGTATCAAGTGGGAGAGGGAGGTTATTGGAGGATAGCATGACTTTATCACCAACTTCAAAGGTGAGATCACGACGATGGTGGTCCGCATATTGTTTTTGGCATTCTAAGCAACAAGGAGGCGAGACTTGGGTTGTTGGAGCGATTGGGATATAGTGGTCAAGAATGTGGAAGTATGAGGAACCTGAGATGGAGGGGGAGCAAGAAGAGAATCTGGAATAAGCAGATCTTGGCCAAAATTGAGAAAGAAGGGAGAAAATCCGGTGCTTGCCTGTTTGGAATTGTTGTAGGCAAATTCTGCAGCTGCAAGACATTCATCCCAATTGGTATGGTGGACATTGAAAAAGGCCCGCAACATATCCTCCAATGTACGATTCGCACATTTAGTTTGTCCATCAGTTTGAGGATGATAGGCCGTGGACAAAGCAAGCTTGGTGCCGAGTATCTGGAAGAGTGCTTGCCAAAACTTCTCGGTAAATCAAGGATCACGGTTAGAGATGAGTACACGTGGCATCCCATGATGCTTGAAGACATTGTCGAAGTAGATTTGCGCTAAGGTTGGAGCATCCACGGCATCATTGGTTGGTGCCAAGTGGATTTGCTTACTAAGCTTATTCACAAACACCATGATTGCGGTGTGTCCTTGTTTTGTCTTTG
This sequence comes from Lunularia cruciata, assembly GCA_948567375.1. NCBI lineage: Eukaryota > Viridiplantae > Streptophyta > Marchantiopsida > Lunulariales > Lunulariaceae > Lunularia > Lunularia cruciata. Next base: position 12,485,979 of record OX419762.1, on the reverse strand, counting down.
GCAAGGATGTGATGAGATCCAAGCTCACATGCTCTCAGTGAGCGGATGGAATGGCGAGTGGTTGAAGGAGTCCACTCGGCTTCTGGTTACTAGCCTTGTTACGTTGGTAGCTCTCACACAATCTGACAAATTCTTGAACATCTCGTGTCATGTTGGGCCACCACCATTGACGTTGGAGGGTACCCAAGGTCTTGTCCACACCCATGTGACCAACGATGGGTAAATCATGGGCTTCTTGAAGGCGCACAAGTCGAAGATCACCTTTGGCTGGAACATAGATCCGGTCCGCATGGAATAGAAGGCCTTCCTTGAAGGAGAAGGTGTTGTACTCCTTGTCACATGTTGTTAGACACCCATGTACCATTTGGAAGAAGGGATCTTGTTGTAGAGCTAACTGAAACTCATTATGGATCTTGGGGTCAATTGACACCGTCGTAATTGCTACCACGATGAGAGGAAGGGACTTCAAATCAGGTCATCGTGATAAAGCATCAGGGATGACATGGAACCGACCTAGTTTGTACTCAAGTTTGATGTTGAACAATTGAAGTTGCTCTTCTCATCAATGATGTTGACTCTTCATGTGCTCCAGGTGTAAGGTCTGCAACAATGGCTTGTGATCAATTTGCATGATCACTTGTTTCCCCAAGAGATAATGCCTCCATACCTTGGTGGCATATACCATTGCAAGTTGTTTCCAATCTCGAGTAGAGTAATTTCTTTCAGCTGTATTTAGTCGGTGAGACACAAAGGCAATGGGATGTAGTCCATCTGGAAATTCTTGTTGCAACACAGCTCCAATTGCAAAGTTAGAAGCATCAAAATCAACCACACAAGGTAGTTGAGGATCATATGGTTGAAGAATGGGTCTTGAAGACACCATATGTTTCAACTTCTGGAATGCTTCTTCATGTTTGGTGTTACACTAGAAGCTCGAGTTCTTTCCCAAGAGGTCAGTCAATGGTGCAGCCACATGAGCATAATAGTGGATGAACCGCCAATAAAAACTGGCCAATCTATTGAATGCCCGTACTTCTGTAGCATCCTTTGGGGTAGGCCAATCAGTAATGGCCTTGATCTTCTCTTCCTCCATCTTGATCCCCTCTGATGAGATCTTATGACCCAAGAAGGTAAACTCCTTCTGCCAAAAAACACACTTCAACTTCTTGTAGTAAAATTTCCATTGTCATAGTCGTCTTAGGACTTCTTGCACATGATTCATGTGTTCTGCCTTTATCTTACTATAGATTAAGATATCATCCAAGAACACCACCACTGACCAATCCAATAGTCCATCCAACACCCGATGCATCTGATCCATGAAGACTGCTGGAGCATTAGTGAGTCCGAAAGGTAGAACTCTCCACTCAAAATGTCCATACCTTGTGCAAAAGGCAGTCTTTTGCACATCCTCTCTATCAATCGGAATTTGCCAATAGCCGCTACGAAGATCCAACTTGGAAAAGTAACGTGCTTCACTTAGTTGAGTAAGTCATCGATCCGAGGCAAGGGATATGCATCCTTCACGGTTTGTTTATTGAGCCCACGGTAATCAATATAGAAACGAAGTCCTCCATCCTTCTTTGGAACAAATAGTACCGGTGCTCCCCAAGAAGAGGTACTATGTCATATGAAATCCTTCTCCAACAACTCTATAAGTGTTGTTCGCAACTCCTCCAACTCCTTTGGTGAGAGCCGATAGATTGGTCTACTCATTGGAGTACTCCCTGGCAACAACTCGATCTTGAAGGGCATACCTTGACTGGAGGGTAATCCCTTTGGCAGATCATCTGGGAACACATCTGCAAACTCCTGAACTATCCGATCAACCATTGCTTGATGTGGCACTTGGCCCTCCTCAGATTGTTCTTGTGCAATCGGCTTGATCCACACCGCAAATACAGACTTATCTTCCTCCAAAGCTTGCTCTATGGCTGCTTCCTTAACAGATTTCCCTTCAAGGGACTCATCTCTCTTCCAAGCTTGCTCCATGGTTGCCTTCTTGGCAAACTTCCCATCTTGGGACTCATCTCCCTTCCAGATTTGCTCTATGGCTACCTTCTCGACAAACTTCCCATCTTGGGACTAACTATTCTTAGGTGTCTTACTCAGAGGTGCCAGACAACCTAATCTAAAATTCATACCTTGGTGTTGTACTTGAATTTGGCGTCGGGTCCAATCGAATTGAACCTTATGCCATTCAAGCCAAGGTAGACCCAGAATGATATCATAGTATAGAGGTGCCACTACAAACCTCATACACTCCAAATACTCCTTCCCAATCTTGAAGGTAACAAGATGTGAGGTGCGGAATGCAAAACCCTTTCTACCATCTGCCACCATCAAACTACTTCCAATCACTGGCTTGATAGGAATACCCAATTCCTCTACTACTTGCATAGACATGCAATTCTTTGAACTTCCAGAATCAACCAAAATCCTACAACCCCTATTAGATATCATACCTTGCAAGTGAAGTAGACTTGCATAGGTCAAGCCTTCAATCCCATTGGAACTAATCAAGCTCCCAGTAGGCGGCTTGAAATTTCCTACTGGGATTCCTCGTTTCCCTGATCATTCCGCTCCACAACCTCCACTCGAGCAACTTGTCGAGGTTGTCCATTCTTAACTGGACATTCAGCAATGCGATGCCCCAACTGGTGACAATAAAAACAACCACCATTTTGTCACAGTTTCTCCTTGTCTGCCATGCCCAGTGGTCTTCGTTGAATTGCATCAATCTCCATTGGTGATGGCTCCTCCCCTTGTGTGTAGTGTATTGGTAGGCTTTGTGGGGGTCGAGGTCAAGACCAAGTTGTTGCCACCAAGGAATCAAAACATTCGGCCAACCGCATGGCTTCCTCCAAGTGTTGTGGCTCTTGCATGGTTACCTCTAATTTGGTTCTTGCCTTCAAGCCCCTCACGAATCAATCCACAGCTTCGCCTTCCAAAATATCTGGAATTTGCATGATGGTGTTTTGGAACTACGTGATGTAACTTCTTATAGAGCCAATCTGTTTCAACTCTGCCAACTTATCCTGTGCAGCTCGTGTGGCATTTATAGCTTGGAACCGACTGATTATTGCGCTCTTGAATTCTGCCCATGTCAAGATCAGTGCAACCATTTGTCATTCGGCTCACTCCACTTGAAATCTCCACCATAGCTTTCCTACTCCATCCAATTGGCTAGAAGCCAAGAGAATCTATTTTCGCTCATCTTGTAGATTGGTAGCTTCAAAATAACATTCACAATCAAACACAAAATTCTCCACTGCACCCGGGAGATTCTTGCCTTCAAATACCTTAGGTTTAGGGAATCTGATCCAATCTTCTCCTTCTCAAATTGGTACTCTCTCCACCTGCTCTTGTCGTCGAAGATCTTGTTCATCCAACAATCAAGTAAGGTGCTCGATTTGTTGTTGCATAGCAAGAATAACATCATGTATTGCCGCCATGGTTGCTCCTCTATCACACCACTCCCAATCTATCTAATTTATTAACACATAGAAACAACACGTCCACCGTTCTCCATAAGTTACAACCGGAAGCACCAAGGGTTCTTCAGATATGATGATCATATGTAGAAAATCTTGTCCAAAGTGCGAGGTGATGAACTGTGTGAAATGATGCTTGGGTAGTATTTGGACGCAAAAATCCCAATGGTTCGGTGGAAGTGGATTTGGTGGTCCATAATTTCCATCTATCCCATTCCTGCTCTGATACCAATGTAAAAGACCGAATCCGATGGGAGAAATAGGAGAATGGAAGCTCACATTGGGACACTTGAATGAGGGAAAACTCCAAATGCCTAGCATGAGCTTTGGCTTTGGTATTTATAGGTAGCATACAAGGCCCTTGAGAAGCTTCTCAAGAAGCTTCCTCAAGCCGCTTTCTTAGAGTGCAAGCCAAGTTAAGTAAGAAGCTTCTCAAGAAGCTTCCTTCTAGAAGCCGCCTACTTGGCATGCAAGCTAAGCTAGTTGGAAGCTTCTAGAAGCTTCCTTCTAGAAGCTACTTACTTAAGGTGCACGCTAAGCTAACCGGGAAGCTTCCCAAGAAGCTTCCTAGATACTTCCGGAATATTCTAGGCTACTTTGTCTTATGTGCTACTTTGTAAGCCCGACTAACTTCGTTGCTAAACTCCATATTGTTACATTATCCTTGCTATGCAGCAATAAATAGAGCGCCTTACTTGATTGTTAGATGAACAAGATCTTCGACAATAGGAGCACATAGAGAGAGTAATAGTTTGGGAAGGAGAAGATCAAATCCGATTCTCTAAACCCAAGGTATTTGAAGGTAAGAATCTCTTGGATGTAGTGGAGAATTTTGTGTTTGATTGTGAATGTTATTTTGAAGCTACCAATTTGCAAGATGAGCAAAAATAGATTCTCTTGGCTTTTAGCCAATTGGATGGAGTAGCAAAACTATGGTGGAGATTCCAAGTGGAGCGTCTAAGTGGAGCAAGTTGAATGACAAATTGTTGCACCAATCTTGATGTGGGTAGAATTGAAGAGTGCAATATTTAGTCAATTCCAAGCTATAAATGCCACATGAGCTACACGAGAAAGGTTGGGAGAGTTGAAATAGATTGGCTTTGTAAGAAGTTACATCATACAATTCTAGAACACCATCATGCAGATTCTAGATATATTGGAAGGTGAAGCTCTGGATTGATTTGTGAGGAGCTTGAAGTCAAGAACCAAATTAGAGGTAATGATACAAGAGCCACAACACTTGGAAGAAGCCATGCGGTTGGCCAAATGTTTGATTCCTTGGTTGCAACAACTTGGTCTTGACCTTGACCTCTACAAAACCTACCGATACACTACACACGGGTGGAGGAGCTAGCACCAATGGAGATTGATGCCATTCAACAGAGACCACTTGGTATTGCGAATAGAGAGAAACTATGATAAAATGGTGGTTGTTTTTATTGTCACCAAGCGGGACATTGCATTGTTGAATGTCCACTCAAGAATGTGCAACCTCAACAAGTTGCCCAGATGGAGTTTGTGGAGCAAAACAATCAGAGAAATGAGGTATCCAAGTAGGAGATTTTGAGCCACCTATTGGGAGCTTGATTAGTTCCAATGGGATTGAAGGCTTGACTTATGTAAGTTTGCTTTACTTGCAAGGTATGATATCTAATTAAGGTTGTATGACTTTGGTTGATTCTAGAAGTTTGGAGATTTGGAAATTGCATGTCTATGCAAGTAGTAAAGGAATTGGGTATTCCTATCAAGCCAGTAACTAGAAGTAGAATGATGATGGCGGATGGTAAAAAGGGTTTTGTATTCTGTACCTCACATCCTGTTACCTCCAAGATTAGGAAGGAGTATTTGGAGTGTATGAGGTTTGTAGTGGCACCTCTACACTACAATATCATTCTAGGACTACTTTAGTTTGAACGTCATAAGGTTCAATTTAATTGGACTCAATGACAAATTCAAGTACATCACCAAGGTTAGAATTTCCAATTAGGTTGTCTGGTACCTCTAAGTAAGACATCTAAGAATAGTCATTCCTAAGATAGGAAGTTTTTTGAGAAGGTAGCCATAGAGCAAGCCTTGAAGAGAGATGAGTCCTAAGATGGGAAGTTTTCCAAGAAGGTAGCCATGGAGCAAACTTTGAAGAGAGATGAGTCCATAGATGAGAAGTTTGCTAGTGAAGCAACCATAAAGCAAGCTTTGAAGGAAGATAAGTCTATATTTGCGGTGTGGATCAAGCTGATTGCACAAGGACAATCTAAGGAGGGCCAAGAGCCTCATCAAGCAATGGTTGATCAGATAGTTTAGGAGTTTGCAGATGTGTTTCCGGATGATCTGCCAAAGGGATTACCCTTTGATCATGGTATGCTCTTCAAGACCAAGTTATTGCCAAGGAGTACTCCATTCAAAAGACCAATCTATCGGCTCTCACTAAAGGAGTTAGAGGAGTTGCAAATAACACCTACAAAGTTGTTGGAGAAGGACTTCATATGGCATAATATCTCTCCTTGGGGAGCACCAGTACTATTTGTTCCAAAGAAGGATGGAGGACTTTGTTTCTTTATTGATTATTGTGGGCTCAATAAGTAAACAATGAAGAATGCATATCCCTTACATTGGATTGATGACTTGCTTAATCAACTGAGTGGAGCATGATACTTTTCCAAGTTGGATCTTTGTAGTGGCTATTGGAAAATCTCCATTGATAGGGAAGATGTGCAAAAGACTACCTTTCGCACAAGGTATGGGCATTTTAAGTAGAGAATTCTACCTTTTGGTTCACTAATGCTCCAATAGTCTTCATAGATCAGATGCATTGGGTGTTAGATGGACTATTGGATCAATACGTAGTATGTTCTTGGATGATATCTTAATCTATAGCAAGAGAGAGGTAGAACATATGAATCACGTGCAAGAAGTCCTAAGACGACTACGACAATGGAAATTTTATTGCAAGAAGTCAAAGTGTACCTTTTGGTAGAAGGAAATCACCTTCTTGGGTCACAAGATCTCATCAAAAGGGATCAAGATGGAAGAGGAGAAAATCAAGGCCACTATTGATTGGCCTACTCTAAGGGATGCTACAAAAGTATAGGCATTTAATGGATTGGCCAGTTTTTATTGACAGTTCATCCATTATTATGCTCATGTGGCTACACCATTGACTAACCTCTTGGGGAAGAACTTGAGCTTCCAGTGGACCACCAAGCATGAAGAAGTATTCCAGAAGCTGAAACATATGGTGTCTTCAAGACCCATCTTTCAACCATATGATCCTCAACTACATTGTGTGGTTGATTTTAATGCTTCTAACTTTGCAATTGGAGCAATGTTGCAACAAGAATTCCTAGATGGACTACATCCCATTGCCTTTGTGTCTTGCCGACTAAATACAGTTGAAAGAAATTAATCTACTCGAGATTGAGAACAACTTGCAATGGTAAATGCCACTAAGGTATGGAAGCATTATCTCTTGAGGAAAAAGGTGATCATGCAAACTGATCACAAACCATTTTTGCAAACCTTACACTTGGAACACATGAAGAGTCGACATCATCCATGAGAGGAGAAACTCCAATTGTTTGATATCAAAATTGAGTACAAACCAGGTCAATTCTATGTCATGCTTGATGCTCTATCATGACAACCTAATTTGAAGTCTCTTCTTCTCATCAGTACGGCAATTACAACGGTGACAATTGACTCCAAGGTCCAAAACGAGCTTTGGTCTACTCTACAACAAGATCTCTTCTTCCAAATGGTACATGGTTATCTTATAGCATGTGACAAGGAGTACAACACCTTCTCCTTCAAGGAAGCCTTCTATTCTATGAGGACCAGATCTATGTTCCAGCCAAAGGTGATCTCCAACTTTTGCATCTTCAAGAAGCCCATGATTTACTAATAACAAGTCAGGTGGGTGTGGACAAGACCTTGGGTACGCTCCAACGGCAATGTTGGTGGCCCAACATGACACAAGATGTTCAAGAGTTTGTCCAATCATGTGAAAGCTACGAACACAACAAGGCCAACAACCAAAAGCTGAGTGGACTCCTTCAACCACTCCCCATTCCATCTGCTCAATAAGAACATGTGAGCTTAGATCTCATCACATCCTTGCCCAAGACAAAGCAAGGACATTGTAATACCAAGGGTTAGCCATATGATCTAGATATAAAATTTGGTTTGGTAACATCTAGAATGATGTTATACATGATGGTCAAAATAGATCAGATAGAAGTATCACCAAAAGAATACTTCTACTAATAGGGTAGAAACCGAAATAGACTTGAGAACCTTAGAACCAATAGCTAGACATATGATTTAAAGGTGAGAATTGGTTTGGTAACATCTGGAAGGATGTTACACATGATGGACTAAACAGATCAGAAAGAGGTATCACCAAAAGAGGACTTCTACTAATAGAGTAGGAACCAAAATATGCCTGAAATCTTTGAAGGCAATTTCGGAGACCTAAACAGATGAATTACACCTCAAAAATGTGCAGATTCCCCCCCCCCCCCCCAACTAAGGAAAGGCTGGCCTTCCCTCCCCCTGCTTTGTCTCATCGAGAGCTTTCCAACGGTACCTTACGTGATTATGAGATTCCTACATGAAGATTCCCTAAAAGATTCCCTCCGGTCAAAGCTTGTTTGACCAACCAGATAGGACCTAGACCAGACAGGTCACCCATCCAAGTAAGTAATCCAAGGGTGGAGCTTGCTGACATGTCACCTATCTGTGTCTCTAATCCTATGGTGGAGCTTCCTTGGAGGAGATCCTCTTTGTCTATATAATAAAGAGAAGGTGTTCCCTTGGGACATCGAATGTTTGAGAGTGCAATCTGTGTTTTCTCTCTTCTCTTGTCCTCGGAGTATTACATACATACAACAATTGTGGTGTTTATGGATAAGCTTAGTAAGCAAATCCACTTGGCACAACCTTTGATACCATGGATACTCCAACTTTAGTGCAAATCTACTTTAACAATGTTTTCAAGCATCATAGGATGCCATGTATACTCATCTCCGACCGTGATTCTTGATTCATTGGGAATTTTTGGCAAGAACTCTTCCAAATACTTGGCACCAAGCTTGCTTTATCCATGGCCTATCATCCTCAAACTAATGGACAAACCTAACCTAGAAATCATACTTTGGAAGATATGTTGTGTGCCTTAGTCAATGTCCATCATACCAATTGGGATGAATGTCTTGCAGTTGCAAAATTTTCCTATAACAATTCAAAACAAGCAAGCACCAGATTTTCTCCTTTCTCAATTTTGGCCAAGATCCACTTGTTCTAGATTCTCTTCTTGCTCCTCCTCCATCTCAAGTCCCTCATACTTCAACCTTCTTGACCACCATCACCCAATCTCTCCAACAAGCTAAATCTCACCTCCTTGTTACCCAAAATTGTCAAAAGCAATATGCACACCACTATCATCATGATCTCACCTTTGAAGTTGGTGATAAAGTCATGCTATCCTATAGTAACCTACCCTTCCCACTTGATACCCAAGTTTGTAAACTTACCTCTAATTGGATACGACCCTTTGATGTCACCCAAATTCTCTCTCTTTTTGCTTATAGACTTGCCTTGCCTTGTCATATGCGCATCCGTCCTGTCTTTCATGTTTCCAAATTGAAACCCTTTGTTCATAACTCTTCTTTTTCCTCTTGAGTCCAACCTCCCCCTCCTCCTATCCCTATCAATGATCATGAGGAGTACAAAGTTGATTGTATCCTTGCATATTGCCACATTCAACAATATCATCAACAACATATGGAGTACAAGGTCCTTTGGAAAGGGTATCCCCTTCATGTTGCCACATGAGAACCTCTTTTTCATCTCTTGAATGCACAACTTGCCATCCAGGAGTTCAAAGCTTCATTGGCAACAAGGATGTCACCAACCAATGGTGGGGAAATATGTAACAATATGGAGTTTAACGACAAAGTTAGTAGGGCTAACAAAGTAGCAAATAAGATAAATTAGCCTAGAATATTCTAGAAGTATCTAGGAAGCTTCTTGGGAGCTCTCCAGCTAGCTTAGCTTGCACTCCTAAACTCCAAGTAGGTAGCTTCTAGAAGCTTCAAACTAACTTGGCTTGCATGCCAAGTAAGCAGCTCCTAGAAGGAAGCTTCTTGAGAAGCTTCTCAAGAGCCTTGTATGATCCCTATAAATACAAAGCCAAAGTTCATGCTAGGCATTCAAAGTTTTCATACATTGAAGTGTCCCAATATGAGTTTCCATTCTCCTATTTCTCTCCTTGGTCTCAATCTTTTACATTGGAGAAGGATTTCATACGACATAATACATCTCCTTAGGGAGCATCGGTACTATGTATTCCAAAGAAGGATGAAGGAATTTGCTTCTATATTGATTACTGTGAGCTCAATAAACAAACAATGAAAATGCATATGTCTTGTCTCAAATTGATGACTTGCTTGATCACTTGAGTGGAGCACAATACTTCTCCAAGTTGGATCTTTGTAGTGGCTATTGGCAAATCTACATTGATAGGAAAGATGTGCAAAAGAGTGCCTTTCACACAAGGTATGGGCATTTTGAATAAAAATTTCTACCTTTTAGGCTCACTAATGCTCCAAAAGTCTTCATGGATTAGATGTATTGGTCGTTTGATAGACTATTGGATCAGTACATGGTGGTGTTCTTGGATGATATTTTAATCTATAGAAAGAAAAAGTAGAACATGAAAATCATGTGCAAGAAGTCTTAAGGCTATTACATCAATGGAAGTTTTATTATAAGAAGTCAAAGTGTGCCTTTTGGTAGAAGGAAGTTATCTTCTTGGGTAACAAGATCTCATCAGAACAAATCAAGATGGAAGAGGAGGAAATCAAGGTTATAATTTGTTGGCCTACCCTAAAGGATGCCATAGAGGTGTGAGCATTTAATGGATTGGCAATTTTTTACCGATGGTTCATCCACTATTATGTGCACGTGGCAACACCATTGATCTACCTCTTGGGTAAAAATTCAAGCTTTTTATGGACCACCAAGCATGAAGAAGCATTCTAGAAGTTTAAACATATGGTATCTTCAAAACCTATTTTTTCAACCATATGATCCTCAACTACCTTGTGTTGTTGACTTTGATGCTTCTAATTTTGCCATTGGAGTTATGTTGCAGCATGAAGTCCCAAATGGGTTACATCCCATTGCTTGTATGTCTTGCTAATTAAACACCGTAGAAAGGGATTACTCTACATGAGATCAAGAAAAACTAGCAATGGTATATGCCACCAAGGTATGGAGACATTATCTCTTGGGAAAATAGGTGATTATGTGAACCGATCACAAACTCTTGTTGTGGACATGACATTTGGACCACATGAAGAGTATACATCATTGATGGGAGGAGCAACTCTAATTTTTTGACATCAAACTTGAGTACAAACCCAATGGGTTTCATGTCATCCCTGATGCCCTATTATGATGACCTGATTTGAAGTCTCTTCCTCTCATCACGGCGGAAATTACAATGGTGTCAAATGACTCCAAGGTCCAAATTGAGTTTAGGACAATTCTACAACAAGATCCCTTCTTTCAGATGGTACAAGGTCATCTTGCAACATGCGGCAAGAAGTACAACACCTTCTCCTTCAAGGAATGCCTTCTATTCCATGAGGATTGGATATATGTTCTAGCCAAGGGTGATCTTTGACTTGTCTCCAAGAAGCCCATGACTTACGAATTATTGGTCACCTGGGTGTGGACAAGACCTTGGGTACCCTCCAATGCCAATGGTGGTGGCTCAACATGGCACAAGATGTTCAAGAGTTTGTCCAATTGTGTGAGAGCTGCCAACATAACAAGACCAACAACCAGAAACTAAAAGGACTCCTTCAACCACTCCCCATTCCATTTTCTTGATGGGAACACATGAGCTTGGATCTCACTACATCCTTGCCTAAGACAAAGCAAGGTCACATAGTGATAATGTTATTTGTAGATAAGCTTAGTAAGAAAATCCATTTGGCACCAACTTTTGATACCGTGGATGCTCCAACATTGGCATAGATCTACTTCAACATTTTCTTCAAGCATCATGGGATTCCTCATGTACTCATCTTTATTTGTGATTGGTGATTCACTAGAAAATTTTGGCAAGCACTCTTCTAGATACTCGACCCCAAGCTTACTTTGTCCATCGCCTATCACCATCAAACTGATGGACAAACTGAATGTGAAAATTGCAACTTGGAGGATATGTTTCTTGCCTTTATCAACATTCACCATACTAATTGGGATGAATATCTTGCAGCTACAAGTTTACATTCAATAAGTCCAAACATGCAAGCACTGGATTCTCTCCTTTTGTCCTCAATTTTGGCAAAGATCCACTTGTTCCAGAATCTCTTCTTGCTCCTCCTCAATCTCATGTCTCTCATACTTCCACCTTCTTGACCACCATATCCCAATCCCTCCAACAAGCCAAATCTCATCTCCTTGTTGCTCAAAATCATTAGAAACAATATGCAGACCACCATCATTGTGATTCCACCTTTCAATTGGTGATAAGATCATGCTCTCGTCTAATAAACTACCCTTCCCACTTGATACTCAAATCCATAAACTTGCTCCTAATTGGATAGGACCCTTTGATGTCACCCAAATCATTTCTCCTATTGCTTATCAACTTGCCTTGCCCTATCATATGTGCATCCACCTTGTCTTTCATATTTCTAAGTTGAAACTCTTTGTTCCTAATCCATCTTCTTTTCCTTCTCATGTCCAACTATCAATGATCATGAATAGTATGAAGTTGATCAGATCCTTGCACATCACTACATTCCACGAGGCCGTCAACAACATACAAAGTACAAAGTCCTTTGGAAAAGGTATCCCCTTCATGATGCCACTTGGATTCTTTTTCTCATTTGTAGAATACACAAACAGCCATCCAGGAGTTTGAAACTTCAATGGTGATGAAGACATCACCAACTAGCAATGGGGGTATATGTAACAACATGGAGTTAGCAACAAAGTTAGTCAAGGCTAAAAAATTAGTGAATGTGCCAAATTAGCCTAGAATATTCTAGAAATATCTAAGAAGCTACTTTGTACCCTCCCAAGTAATGGATAACTTGTATGCCAAGTGGTAACTTCTAGGACTAAGCTTCTTGGGAAGCTTCCCGGCTAGCTTAACTTGCACCCCAAGTAGATAGCTTTTAGAAGGAAACTTCTAGAAGCTTCTAACTAGCTTAGCTTGCATGCAAAGTAAGCGGCTTCTAGAAGGAAGCTTCTTGAGAAGCTTCCTAGTTAACTTGGCTTGCACTCCAAGAAAGTGACTAAAGGAAGCTTCTGGAGAAGCTTCGCAAGAGCCTTGTATGCTCCCTGTAAATACCAAAGCCGAAGCTCATGCTAGACATTCCGAGTTTCACACACTCAAGTGTTACAATGTGATATATTCCATTCTCCTATTTCTCTCCTCGATTTTGATCTTTTACAACATATATTTGAATGTGTGATGGAGTATTTGGCACATAGACAAACATATCTTTTGATCTCATGTGGAGTGGTGGGCCTATTATGTATGGAGGGGATGGCACCTATAGTGTTTTTGGGTAGTTGAGCTCTCTCTACACCCTTACTTTTCTCCCATTTTGTGATTGTTGATAGGCTAGTTTTGGGGACATATGTAGCTGAGGTGGAGGAGAGATCCTTTTCTCTCTAGGTGTTATTGTGGCAAATGAGAGATGATCTATCTCCATGGATGGGAGTACCTTTATTTCTTTTCTTCACTACTATTAGATTGGACAAAAGGTTTGTAGTCTTACTTGATGGAGCAACAATGTTAGCATATGCTACATTCTCTCTTATTTGGGTCATCCATGCCGTGAACCACTAGAGCACATCTTTGCTTTTTCTCTAGCAAGGATGTAGGCTCTTGGATCCTAGCTCAACCATGCATTAGGGCATTTTGACTCATACCAACCACCTTCTCTAGAATGATGAGGTTTCACCTAGATCCTACACATGATGCAGTTTTGGAAGAAGAAATTACTCAACTCCTAAATGGGCGGTGAGCGGAGCAGTAGCACTCAAGGTCTCCAAGTATAAGGATATGCATTAAGGTCACCTTGTTGTTCCTCTAACCTTGGAGTTATATGGAGCAATGGATAAGTCATTTGATACATTTGTCAAGGACTGTGCAAGAGCTTATCATATAAGACTTCAGGAGGTACTACTCTCACTCTCGTACATTGTAGCATACTTTAGATAGCATGAGTCCATTGCTCTACAAAGAGCATTGGTTGGTGCAATCCATAAGAGAGCCGTCACACTAGGTGATGCTTCTTTGGATGCTCAGTAGTTTGTAGACCTTACGACTTGCATAGCTCAGATATGTTAGATGCGGTAGTGCAGATTTTTCATATTGATACTTTTGGGGCCTAGCCCCATTTTACCTCTTTTGTCTCTCCCTTTACGGCTTGATGATGTCTTCCTGTCCTTATTTTGTTCTGTGTGATCGCCTTTCACCTAAGGAGTGAAATTTATTTTATTGATGATATATTAACAAAATTGATTTTTTAGCTTACAAAGTGAATATGTATTAATATATACATATTCTTATAGAACGGTTGCTAACACCCACATAGGCTGAGGAGCATAAGGAGGAATCTACCTAAGGAGGGAAATTTATTTATTGATGATATATCTACATAATTAAATTTTTAGCTTAAAAAATGAGTGAATATTAATATAATCATATTTTATATAAGTGTATTTTATAAATTTATATATGTTTATTATTTATATTCATTACTTTGAGTTCTAAGTGACCAAGTTTTACATATAGTATACAAATACATAGTTCTTGTGAAGTTGGTAACTATAAGGACTAATATTTTCTCATTGATTGATCGTAATGAAAACTAAAACCCATTGGAGAAAATAGGTAAGCTAAAATCATCTCGTTCGGTTCAGAATTTAGTTATTATCATGCAAACTAAAATACCTTTGAAAAACATACTTCAAATTAAGTGAAATACATCCACCGCAATTAACATTCGACCATACAAACATCCTGAACTAGGCCAGCTAAAGATACCACCCCTTTTACTAGGTTGACACGCTTGCCACGCGAACTAATCTGATTGTACTAAGAGTTTTGAATTTTGCATTTACATTTCTCTTTTCAAATTGTCTGGATGTGGTTTTGGTTTTTGATATTCCGCTTTGATTTCCGTTAAAATTCCAATTCCATTTCTGGTCTATTTTTTGTTGCCATCAAACTCCAGTTTCCATTTTCTATTTCATGTGTTGCTACCGACTTTCAGACACACTCACGACGGCACATGTTATTTGCATGTATGTCAAGATATCATCATTGTGTTCAAGCCGCATATGCGTCATTGCACATGTGTCGCACGTCGGAGATTTATATGATGTCAATTGACCATCTTTTTCAACACGAGGCTAAGAATTAAAGAATATGGAAAAAAATTCAAAATATTTTTCGCAAAAGAATTGCACTGTTTTCACTTGAAAAGACTACTTAAAATGGTCAATTGATGTTTCGATAAGTATTCTTTGTTAACCTTAGTGCCAAAGTTCCAACTTTGTTGTAACAAACATGCCATTCCTTTTGTTTTAATGAATACTAGCTGCACATTACACCGATGTTGCGTTTCTCTTTCAAAGAGATAAATACCTCACCAAATCCTCACTTTCCCATAATTGAATTCACAATAGCCCTTCTGTTTCAAGTGCTAAAAAAGAGCTTGATAAGGTAAACAAGAAATTGGAGGAAAAGTATGCAAATTCACATATTACATTAAGAAAACCTCAAATTGAACCTTGTGAGTGATGTGTGAAAGTTGACCACGATGTAGAAAGGGCCAGTTGAACCTCGGTAATGGAGATAATACCGAGAATCTGGACAGCAAAAGTTGACATCACTCACCATCCTCCCTCATCCATCCCGACACGACTCTCTTTAGCACTTCGCTTAGGTTCTGGTTTCACATAAACCACAAATTGGGGGTTTGCTCTCTGATAACTTTTGCATAAAACTCATGGAAAACTCATTTCTGTCGAGATGTGTGATGGGCAAGGATCGGGATGAATGAATCGAAAATGGAAAATGGAAAATGGAAAAGGAAACGAATAATCAAACGAAAGATGGGAAAGGAAAATCAACCCAAACACGGAACTAGAAATGGAATTTGAATGGAAATGAAAACGGAAATCAAACCCAAAAATGGAATCAAACACTTGAAAAGAGAAACACACACCCAAATTCTTGATCCAATCAGATCAGTACACAGTGGAAATTAGTGCCGTGGTCACCGTGGCCGTCATGGCCATTAGTCGTCCGTGGCAATGGTTGTCAACTTAGCTCGCCCAATTATTAATGATTGAAAAAGTATATGCTGTAATTGACGGAAATTCATATAATTGTGTATACACACAATTGGTCTAAAATCCAAACGAATATGATCCAGGACCCTCATACGAAGTATATCTTTTCGGGATTTGTCACGATTAATTTAGAAACACTGTAATCGAGGACGTGGACCAAGTCGTTCACGTGCAGTTCAAGATCCATAAAGGGGAGGGAAGCAGTAGAGAAGAGAATTCGAAGCTAACACACTCATGGAAGTAACCTCTTACCAAGGACAACGGATTTCGAGAGATCGACTAACATTATGTCCATGATTGATTCCACCAATCAGCAAGTTCTAAGTTCTTATATATTCATATATCATTCAATTCGTGACCAATTCAAAGCAGATACCAATTGTTCTTGTCTCTTGTGTGGAGAGTCACGCAAATCTCCTGATTTCCCACACAAGAGGCAATGTTAACTCTAAGATTTGTTCTCCTGAAGGTCCCAGTTTCAGTAATAACTGAAACTGGGACCCGACCAGAATATATTAGAACGTAAATCGAATTCGTCCAGAAACTATGCGTCAGAACGGCACAAACATTGGGATTAAAAGTTGGTACGTAGAAATAATTCGCAAAATTTTGAAGTGAGCGGACTTTGAACCAGTCCTCGTCTCTAATCTGTACACTGAAAGCTAGACACAAGGTAGAGTCAAAATCCTGTGATTGGATAAAACAACACACAATTAAAAGACTGGCATGAGTCTCAACCTCTAGGGAACTCCCAATTTGGGGCATCAAGATGTCTGGAACTCAAATGACAAGAAATCCATGGCCATTAGAAGTTCTCCGTCATTTTTGTCTACTACACAGTGTACATGGTGCAAACAATACCTTCGTTTAAGTATATGTGCTTCGTTTAAGTATATTGACAGTTCACATCATGTTATGGTCCCCAACGTCGAGTATTTGCTGATCATTCTGTACTTTATCCTACTTGTCTCCCGACTCGTGAACTGCGGCTGCCTCTCTGTTCCATCATAAACTAGCATGAGATCTGGTGACTTTCTCAAACAAGGTACAACATACAGTGTCAGGTTTTCTCTAGGACAGGCCATAGAATTGCCCGGTTTATTGAAGGCCTGAATATTGTCTCTCGGCGGGTTGGCTCCTGCAAAGATGAATGATTTTGATAATCACTGGATCCTGCATCCTCCCAGTCCTTTTTTATCTTCATATAGCACACTAGATTCATCTCCGTTGTACGGCGTGAATTCCATCATATCAAGTTCTCTGGCTGCAATCATCAAGAGTTCAGAAAATCACGACCAGATGTTCTCATAATTATGTGCACCAAAAGCCTTTCTGTGAGCATTGAACGCACTCCCCACAGGACAGAAATGGCGCTTGACAATATGAGCTCGAGATAATGGACTGGTTTTACCTGAAATCTTCCTGTACATATGTCCCGTGATGGAGGTTGAATCCCGTCTATTTGTCGAAAGCGAAGATACCTTTGTCACGTTCGGTTTCAACATCTGAGCCATGTGCAAATCATAATCAGCACCAACTTGAGCACAATGACCGATAGATTCGGGTAATTTCACGACGTGTCATTGTAGGTAGTATAATCGTTTGAAGTTAGGTGTTAACATGGGGGCTTCAGATTGAACACGAATCAGATTTCTAAGCTGTGTGTACTACACAGTCCGCGTTCCTAACGATTGGTTTGTCTATCTACCTTCGGTAGAGGACGCACATGACTGGCCACATAGCCACTAAAGTTTAACACAATTCAAACAGGAATATGATGACAAAATCAGTACTTGCATAACTTCCGACGTTTAATCAAGCAATGAATCTGAATCAAATCAAGCAACATTGAATACGATCGACCTTGACTTCTCTAAGGAATCGGACTAACTAGACGCTCAGGAAAATTGTTTGGATACTCACGGCACCATCTCGTTGCTGGATTCCAGCATCGACGATTGCAGAACCTTGCAATTGGCTGGAAGCATCCATGGCTTGTCACCGAGTTGCACAAAAACTGAAGCCTTCTACACCCTGTTAGCCGAACCTGGAACAGACTTTTACGTGCACTTGGAGGTTGAATTTGGTCTAAGTCTGCATGGAGACTATGGAGCTTGGCCTGTTCTACGTGAACTTCTCGCAGTATCGGAGATCCCGCACCTTTCACAAATGTGCATCTTTATAGTGAAGAGCCCTGTACCTGGCTACGCAGCTGCCCTGTCAGTGGTGACTTTTTCTCACACTCTAAGATCATTGAAGAATACAAGCATGGCCTATTATGTCCAATTTCATGTTCGTATAGGGACAGTGGTAAGGAGAGATTTTGCGCACTGTAGAAAATATTATTGATTGAGCTACTTTTGTCGTTTTCCACAAAAATAGGTTCCCATACAGTGGCCAAATTATACAATTTAAAATCCAACCCTTACTAAGAAATTTTTACTGTTTTCAGTTCTAAAAGGTGTGTGGATTTATTACCTTTCCAAACCCTTTTCCATTTGTAAAGAAACGGTGAGAGAAAAACGCGGCCGCGGTGTGAAAGCAAGAAGGATGGGAAGAACCCATCATTCGTAAAGAAACGGTTGTGGGGATATATTCACACACGAGACATAACTTAGTCTACAATTATTTACCTCATGAGTCTTACTTTCGTTCCCTCTTTCTCTTTCGGTAACTTGTTGCCCTTGTCTCAATTAACCTGAAAATGTACTTTCTTTTCATTTCTGTCAAGTCTATTCCAAGACATAGTTCTCAACATTATCTCAATTTTATCGACTGCTAATTAATTCGCCATTCAACTGGCGAATTTTGGCTTCAAAGCATCCTGGGAAGTCTCAAGTCACAAGACCAATATAGCTTCAAGACAGTCAAGCTAGCATATCCAACTGATGCTTGTGGGCTGGTGATTCAACAGGAACTTTGAAGAGTTGAGGCGTCAGTTTTTTCAGCCAGTCTTGGAGGCCATGGATTGCCCGATTAACAATTGAGAGCCAAGTACGTTATGTCCTTCTAAATCCCTTTCTGTGTTTGTAGGATTGACGGACTCATGCTGACAAAGAGCATGCAGGGGTTAAGCCCCGTCCTCGTACACTCGCTCGGGGAGCGTCTCATAATATTGGAGACTAGGGCAGTTCATGTCCTCTGCACTAACATCTTCATGTTGTCACCACGTCATGCTTTCCTCTCAAGGATACACTTGCTCACACTCGCAATGAGTTACAGATACTGATGCATCGTAAACATCATGCTAACCCCTGGACGCAGATTTACACATGCTTACCTCTATGTAACTGATAGTTATAACGATCTTCACTAGGTTACCACCCTGCGTCAGAGTCAAAGTCAGTCCGGTCTGAAGTGGGTATGGAACTTGGGTATAGGAGACTACAGAGAGGGATGAATATGAATGTTGGAAATACTAGACCGAGTATATTAGCTCACAGTTCCAACTTATCAAAATTATATTAGAAGATGATGATAAAAGATAGTGTAAAATTGGGTCTAACGTCCACAGTGACTACTGTGAGAATAAGATAATGGTGTAGTTCAAGGGGCCTCTGTCCAGTACTAGCTTATTTTGCTTAGTGTATAATGTCAAGTAAGATCGGTAAGGAAGTTCATTCCAGTTGTCAAAGTTTAGATGATATAAAGTAATAATTAAAAAAGAAAGAGTATTCTCAAATTTACTCTCAAGAGCAGGTTTATGATTTTTATAATTTTTCACCTAATGGAGAATCTTTGTCCTATTTTGCTAATTTTGTTTCGCTTGGACAGAAAAACCAAATTAGCAGATAGATCAACAGTGTTGTGTTGGGTGCAAAAAATAATGAATAATAGGGAACAAATTTTATATTATGTCTAGAACTTGAGTAAAAGTTCTTTGTACTATATAGGACTTGAATAAAAGAAAATATCAAGTCCAAATATCTTAAGAAAATCTATACTCTTAATTTTTTTCTAATGTCAGCAAACTATACCCTCTTAAATGGATATCCTGTATTCGAATAGTATAAACACCTTTCGTGATAAATTCAGCACATAATACTCCTCTTAAATGGACCCTTCTAAATTCAACAATATAATGACCTGTCACAACTTATTCGATTTCAGCATAATATATTCCTCTTAAGTGATTCCCTCTAAATTTGAACCATAGCAAAAAAAAAATTCAGGTAAGAAACAAAAAAACTCTAAAGGACTTGAACGGTGAAGTGCAAAACTCTCAGACGTGCCACTTGGAGGGTGGTAGCTGAGTTTACCCAAAAGAGCTCATCGGAATCCAGTGTGGAAAGCGAGCACCTAAAACAGGTTGGTATTAAAGAATCCGGAGGGCACTAGGGTGGTTCAGCGCAAATACATAGATTTCTTTTTAAGACACGGACATATCCATGACCCCCAAGTCATTTCTATGACTCGTCGACGGATACCCACGAGCTTTTGTCGTACTGGTAGCGGTAGTAGTAGTACATGGTTTGCCATTATAATGGATATTGACAGACCCACATGATCTTTAACTCCTTGCAATCACTAATGATGATACTGCTCATTGACAAGGTTCCTTCTTTGTTGTTGATCATATATCTTGCTTTTCCTCAATAATATATCTTTTGAAATGTCTGGCCGTGGCTTATTTTCCTGATAATATTAGGAATCTAGTTTTAAAATGAACTAGTATACCAAGACGTTGAAACTCTTTGGTTGGCTGTAGTTTCTTGGGAACTTTAATGCACATTTTATATAAGTAAACATGTCACCTTCATATTAAAATAGTTCTGCATGAGTTCAGCAATGAAGGAGATTCTGATTCCAGATTCTATATCTTTCTTGATTTTCTTTCTATATCTTATGTTGTTCCTACTAACAAGTTAATAGTTCGAGTCAAATGCTTTACATCGCTGTAAAGCAGGTCTTGGGGGGTCTTTGCCGTTATAAAATCCTGCGACGACGTTCAAGTCAAATATAAGCCGAAATTTGGATTTAACCTATTCTTCTGCGATGCAGGATATCGCCAAGAAGTCTGTTTTGTGAGAAGCGCAGAAAGATGAAGGTGGGATAAGAACAACATTCTTCCAGTATCGATACATAAACTACCCATTCTATAAACTCCCCTGCTTCCTTCACACGCCTCTTGTATTCCATAGAACTTTGTTACTTCGCTCCAGGCAAAAAGGTATGTACTTTGAGTTCACGCTTGGCGTGTTTGACCATTCCATGTTTGGTATTCTGGAATACCAAAGAGGATAGACGAAACTCTGTCAGTGCAAAAAACCTCGATGTCCAGTATACACTTAGTATCAATCGGAAGACTTCGTTATTAATGCTATATAGCTTAATTTGATTCGCTTACCAACATGAACACTTTGTTGCTATTGATTTGGTTATATTCTAATCACTTACAGATTATTGAAGGTCATGGAACGAGCATGTTGCTCCATGGCCATGGCCACATCAAGCCACATCCACAAATGTCAAATTAAATTTAATCCGACTGTCACTACATCTGCTAAACTAAAGTTGGCCAGAATGATAGGTGCGAGGGCCCGATTAAAACCGATTTAATGATTAGCTGGAAAATGCAAGCTCAATGTTGGTTACTGACATAAGATGACGAGAATGCGTTCTTCTTATATTTACATGTTTTCTGCCTTCGATGATCCTCCGCCCTCGTGCTTCAACCATCTGCAGTCCATTTTAAGTGGTTCCTGTTGTTTTGGCGAACGGGCTCCAAAACGTGTGAGCTTTACGACAGAATATGAGATTAAAATAATATCCCTGGCTCCAGACTACTGTCTAAACTCATAGGAATACTGCTATTTAACGGTGCACATGATATAGAGTTTCAATGATGAAGTAGTAGTGAGAGCAAAGAGCTTCACGAAATATTCATCTGAAAGTGTGATTGTCTTTCACGTACACGGACGCTAAGGTATGTCCACGTGCTTTCGGCTCTCTATTTGGCCTTGTGGGCCTTGTGGGCCCTTTCTCTCCTGAAGAAAAAGAGAGTCAATGAAAGTAATAATCAAACAATGGAATCAGTTGCCAATTAGACGAACTGATGCATGAGACCTTCTGTCATCATCATCTCCGAGAGCCTTTAAAACTTTGTGCTTTTGGAAAGAATGACTGGCGCCTGGCATGGACAGAGAGATTGTTGTGCCAGGTGTAGGGCGTGACACCGACGGCGCCGGCAACTAAACTAATATACTCAACTGTCCAGGAGATCGATCGACCACTTTGCCTGTTTAAAACATTGAGATGTCGGTATCTAAAGTTGAGACTAAGAAACTCAACTTCATACACCTGCAACTGGTGAGAGACATAAGGCATTAAGTTGAGTTATGATAGCATTACCTGTGATGGACATACATGGCCACAGATCAGGGAGTTCAATTCCCATGGACATAGACTATACACTGCTAAACTCAACTATCGATCCAAGATGAGCAGTAGTATATGAACTGTAGCTAGTAATTGTGGATGAAGTATCAAAAGCTAGTACTCCTGGGGCTAAGTGAACGAAGGAGAGTTAATCCTTAGTAACACTTTATTCACCAGTTCTCGTTAGTCATCACTTTTAGAGTTATGGTGAAGAGTGACTCGACTACTTGTGTATTTCTTCTTTACCTATATATGTTCATGCAGGACTTGTGTCCCGCGAGACCATTCTTTGGTGAACTTTGGTGTCTCTACCTTCAGTTTTGACTTCTGTAACATGGTATCAAAGCAGAAAAGGGACGGTGAGAGCCTTTGAGTTCAATTTCGCAGAAGGTCTCGATTACAAGTGATCTGATTTTTCAATATTTATACTGTGAGTACTAAACTCGATACTTATGGTGGAATCACAGGTGAGACTTTGACAAAGAACAATTATTCTGTATGGAGATATAGAATGCCTGTCTTCTTGAAAGGCCAAGAATTGTTTGTTCTTGTCACGGGTGTTGAAACTTGTCCTGTAGGCGTTCCTTCAGATCCTAATGTCAGTTATTGGAATAGGCATGCCAATCAAGCTGCGCACTACCTTTCTTTGTAAGTTTCACCATCATTTTTTGGTTACATACAAGGTGTTGATACTCCCAAAGAGGTTTGGGATGCATTAGCAAATGCTTTTCAGATGTCGAACAAAGGCAAGAAAGCTTCAACTGAAGCAGCAATTAATGGAGGTTAAGAAGGACAACTTAAGCCTAACTGATTAGGTTTATCACATTCGTGGTCTGGTTGAATAACTTTGGAGTTAAGGTTGAGGATGATGATTTGATTCTTCATACTATTCAAAGTCTACCAAAGGAGTATAAACCTTTTGAGACATCTATAGCCATTAGAAATACTTGTCCTCTATTTGATGAGCTAGTCCTAATGTTAGTCTCTGAAGAGATGCGGTTGCAAGGTGGTGGTAATGGTCTTGTTGCTCAAGATAAGGTTCTGTTTGCTGGGAGAGGTCGTGCAAGAGGCAAAGGATGTGGAAGTTCACTTCATGGAGGTGTTTTTGGTAAAGGTCAATCCTCATAAAGATGATATGAAACTCAAGGCAAGTCCACAACAGAGAGATTCTGCAAGTACTATAAATCAAAGTCTCATTATGAGAAGATTTGTTCCAAGAAGCAAGATGATATTTGAACTGATAAACTACCTCAACAGAACTATATGGAGAAGGATTCCTACTTAGAAGATCATCTATTAATGATGACTCACACTGCTACATTGATGATCAAGAGTGAAGAAGAGTGGTTCATGGACTCAGGATGCTCCAACCATATGACCAATCAGGCTAGTATTTTCAGTTCTAAAGTGCCATAATATAAATTATTTTCTATGAATACCAGTGATAATACTAAACATATTATTACTCATACATGCACTATTCTTTTGTCATCTCCATCTGCCAATCTTAGTGGATTAGGAGAAGTTCTTCATGTACCTACAATCACCAATAACTTAGCTTCTGTTGGCCATATTATTGAGAAGTGTTTTCAGGTTTTATTCAACCAAGATGGTGTTTTTGTGGACAAGTATGAGATATCTGCTATGCCCATAAAATGCAAATTTGGATCTAAAATTGGGAGGATATTTAAATTAGACATCGAGATCCACTTTGGTACAAATCAGAATGCTATGTTTATTCATGGCTCAACTGATTTTGCAGATCTTGAGATGTGGCATAAACGATTGGGTTACATGAACCTACAAAGACTAAAGGTGCTACGGGGCTTTCAATATTTTCTGATCCTTTTCCTACAGGGGTTTGTGAGGCTTTTCAATTTGGTAAGCAAGCCAGACAACCTTTTATGCATCATGGTGTAAGAATTGATCCACGTAGGCATATGGACTGCTTAGAAAAAAGAGTTTAACAGGCTCTAAATATTTTGTCTTATTTATTGACAATGTTTCAAGATATAAGCGGGTCTACTTTCTGAAAGCTAAATCAATTATCTTTTCAATTTTCCAAATATTCAAGCAGCTTGTGGAGAAGCAACATGGTTATAATATCCTACATCCAATGGAGGAGGATAATTTATTTCAAATATGTTTGATGTCTTTCTACATGAGCAAGGTATCAAGCAGAAGTTACTTGCAGCTATACCCCTCAACAAAATGGAGTTGCTGAGCAAAAGAACCAAAATATTTCTAAAGTTGCAAGAGCCATGCTCAATGAGAAGGCAATAGCCATGTGTTATTGCACAAAAGCAGTTAATTGTGCAATTTACTTGATGAATCTATCTCTTACTACACCAGTGCAAAAATAACACCTTTTCAAGCGCTTACAAGTAAGAAACCTGATTTATGAAACAAAAAAATGGTCTGTCAACCAAGTAGTTCAGGAATTTCCAGTAATTTAGATGAGGTTACAAGTAGCACATCTCAACCTGAACAGCATAGGACAAGTACAAGGGATAAATATCCAGTGGGACGTTTTTAAGTTGAGGGTTGTTTTAGCCCAACATCATGTATATATGGTAAAGGCTATACAAGAAAGAGAACCAAACTCTCTTGAGGAAGCAATGCATCATGCAGATTGGGTGCAGGCCATGGAGCTTGAAGTTGCAGCCCTACATCACCAACAAACATGGGAATTGGTTGATTTACTCCATGGTCAGAAGGCAATTT
This sequence comes from Lunularia cruciata, assembly GCA_948567375.1. Lineage (NCBI taxonomy): Eukaryota > Viridiplantae > Streptophyta > Marchantiopsida > Lunulariales > Lunulariaceae > Lunularia > Lunularia cruciata. Next base: position 12,460,996 of record OX419762.1, on the reverse strand, counting down.
GTTGCATGTGTATTTTTAAAGTCAAGAGGTATTCTGATGGTTCAATGAGTAGGTACAAGGCAAGGCTTGTAGCAAAGGGTTGCTCACAACAATATGGAATTGATTTTGATGAGACTTTCAGCTCTATTGCCATGATGTCATCAATTGGTGCTCTCGCATCATTGGCCACTTTCAATAAGTGAAAACTCTATCAGATAGACTTCAAGAACACTTTCCTCAATGGAGATTTGGAGGAGGAGGTCTACCTGATTCAACCACCTGGATATGAAGATCCAAGGTATCCAAACAAAGTTTGCTTATTGAAAAAGTCTCGTTATGAAAAGCAAGCTTCACTAGCTTGGAATGTCAAGATAAATTCCTATCTTTTATCCATTTGATTTCAATTTTGCAGTTCAGATTCTTCACTATAAAAACTACAAGTTGGTGGCAATATGGTTCTTTTGATCATCCATGTTGACAATCTGATCATCACCTATAGTTGTCAAGATTTCATTTGGCAAGTACAAGATCAGTTGAAGGGAGAGTTCTACATGAAAGATTTGGGAGAACTCAAATACTTCTTGGGTATTGAGTTTATTCAAGATGGAAATAACCTTTGGTTACTACAGTGCCAATATTCTCTCAACATGTTGGAGAAATTTGGTATGATTGCTTGTAAACGTATTTCTACTCCTCTCCCAACTTCTGTTAAGTTAAATGCCAAAGGTGATGAGTTGTTCGCTGATCCAAATATGTACATATAGATTGTTGGAAGTCTGATTGAGACTCTTACTAGACCAGATCTAAGCTCTACTGTTGGCCTAGTAAGTCCATTTGTGCAAGCACCAAGGAAGCCACATCTTGATACAGTTTAAAGGATTTAACGTTATGTGAAGTTTACCATCCAATTTGGTCTTCACTATTCAGCTGGTGGGCTACCCATTGTACAAGATTGTATAGGTAAGGACTGTGCAGGAAGGGCTCAAGATCAAATATCACCATCAGATTATCAGCCTTGTAAGTTCTGGAATTAGTTGCTCATCCATGAAGTAACCAACCGTTGCTTTATCATGAACAAAAATATAATATAAGGGTGCCCTAATGCTACATGTCAGTCTATTTTGCTTCACACCTTATTAGAAGATATGAGAGATATATATCATGATCCCATAATCTTAAACATAACATCAACTGCATTAAAGTTGCTAACAATCTAGTATTTCATGCAAGGACCATATAGAGGTCCATTGTCATTTCATTTGAGAAAGATATTGGTTGGAGCAATAGATCTGCATACATAACTGTCCTCACTATCCTCACTGTATAAGTCGAGAAATTTGTCGATAAAATAGAACTCAGAACGGTCAATATGACGATGATGCGTGGGGTTGCTGGATGTTCCCTTATCTGCCACTGTAAGTTAGGGCCTCACCTACATCATGTATGCCTTACAGAAATAAACATGCATTTGTGAGCTTCGGGGTGAAATCTAACGGAAACAGCGTCTGCATTCTAGAGAGGAATCATTGGTCTCGAACTGCTGCAACGTAAGATTGCATATGTACCTTTGGTTACATCGTTAATGTTCTTGAGTTTGCAAAAGACAGTGACAAGTCGCAGGCTGTACTTACATATTTAAGGCCTTTTAAAGCCGATTTATTGCATTCACTTCTGAAGAGTGAGAAAGAATGTCATCTATCTGGATTTCATTAACCTAGAAAGAAGCCGAGTGACGTTATTAAATCCAGATAATGTTAGAATAATTGGTCTACTGTTATAGTCTACTTATCGTCCTATTTCTGAAATTGCTGGGCAGATTGTAACTTGCGTAGGATACTATCTATAAAGCTAAGGCGGCAACAAAAACTGAAGCTATGACCAGGCCCCTCCAGGGACTAGCGACTGTCACAAATCCCGCGCTCTGTTCATGTGCACTTGCAAATTGTCAGCTCATATCGGTAAAACAATTCTCAAATCAAATCAGTCAATCGTAGCACATCATCGCAGACTAGAACAAAATTAACACACTGCGGGATGAGTCTAACAATAACAATTTGAGGCCCTAACTTACAGTGGCAGCCTAAGAAACTAACCCGCTCCTCGGCACCAATTCATTGCTAGCGCTCTATAAACCAAAAGCATAAAGTTTTCATTAGACAAAGTAAGCCTGGCTTGTTGTAGAACTTACATCTGATACAGTTGGTGCAGGGACTGGAGCTGTCTCGACGGTCGGTGTGGGAGCAGATGCAGGTTCTTCAGTAGGAGAAGGGACGATAGGGGCAGGAGCGGTGGCAGGGGTAACGGAAGGGGGAGCAACGAATGGAGCGGCAACAGGTGGAGTGGAGAAGAACGGAGATGCAACTGGTGGGGTAATGAAAACTGGAGCTGCAACTGGTGGGGTTGCAAAAGCCGGGGGAGCTGCAACCGGTGCAGCGATAGGAGCAACGATTGGAACCGATACAGAAACAGGGGTAGATGCTGGAGCAGACGATGGTGGATCCACGCCAGAGAAGGGTGCAGGTGTTGGTCCTTGACCCTCAACTTGCATGACTCCCATAAGGATCATAGCGACGACAATGTACTGGGAAGCCATTGGAGCTGGTTGAGTAACATACAAAGTCATTTTAGTACATCGACTTTGTTCATGTCTGTCAGTAAAGATTAAGTCCACAGGAAGCTCTGGCTGTACAACCTACAAAGCCATGATTTTAACAAACCAAGAGACACCGGAAATCATGAGAATCTTGAAGTAAAGACTTCAGCTGGTCAGCTACAGATTAAAACTCACGCCGGAAACGCCTGAATAATTATGCAGTATGCAGTTTGGGGGCTAAGCAGCTCTTACTCTAGAGTGAAATTTCTTCTATTTTCCAATTTCGCCTCAGTACTTCGTACTTGTTCCAGATTATATTAGTAAACACAATTCCATATTCTGAATTACTCATTAGAAGTCAATTTGGCCGGATCTCCATTGAGCTTTTCAAAAGCTCGATTTCAAAAGTTGGGCTTTGCAGAGTTGAGCTTTTTAAACCGGGTTTTCTCAAAAGCTCAATAGAGGCAAAGTTTTTCCAACTCTTTGCCTATGCTGGAAAGAAAGGATCAAGTAATGCAATCAATTGCGGGGCTTAAGGAATTCAAGTACCTTGTAGAATCTGAGTGGACTAAAACAATCTTGTGTGCACGCTAGATCGCTTAGGTAAGCTAGGAGATAGATTTGTATTTCCTCTGGACCAACACCGTCGAGTAGAAAGTTAGAAAAATTCTCATACAACCTGCCATTCTCAAGGAACACTTGCAGCCAACACTTAGGAGCGTATCTATATCTATATCTATCTATCAAGTAGGTAACAGAATTGATCCCTACCCAATGAACTCTCATTACAGAAAACGGAACACGGAAAGAACACCAAAGGATTATTGACAAACTCATTCAAAGCAACTTCGAGCTACCTTTCGATGATCTAGCTTCAAGTGCACTGATTCCCTGCAGGGCTCCTCTTGCTTGTTTGAAGACCTGCGATCTCTGTGATGAGTAGATTGGGAATGAGAATGTAGTGATGTTCAAAGCCTTTTATACCTACATTATATTCGTTTATGAACTTGGATCCCATACTGGATCTACCAAAGGATGCTACAGAGGAGGTGCCAAAAATCAGATATGCGTGCAGATTCCGGGGCTTGCTCATACAGATGTGCATCGTGCGGCGCGTTGCCCATGATTCATGCCAGATAACTTACCAAAGAAGCGAAGCTCGCGGTCGCACTTTTAAACCGTATAGATAGCGACAGCTATTGAAATAGTGCAGAGCGCGACTCAAGGTCCACATGTGGCTTAAGAATGTAGGCTCTTTCACAACCGTCATGGCAAATAACTCCGAACTGTCACATCCCGTAACAGTAGAGGTAGTCTCACGTTTGAAGCGACTTGGCTCCAGGTCCTGCAGATCTGAAGCAGTTGAAAGTGCTCACGTCGGAGTTTGAAGGGAGCTCCGAATTGACCGGTTGGCCTGTAGAATGCAACAATAGCCAGATGTACAAATTCGGGAGTGCGAAAGCATAACTGTTTCCATCGTATGGAGGAGGCCTAGATCTGGTTCTCTTAAAATCACAGCTATATAGAGAAACAAGGCAAGATCTAAATGTAATTGTCTTCCAAGTACTCTCAGGTGGACCCTAGCATACCATCAATCCAAAAGATTGACACTCATGCAGCATAGTTCAAGTTACTTGAAATTGCTTGGACGTGTTTCGGAGCACCATATCGTAATGCATTTTTCTTTTAGGGCATCGCTGATTATGTCGATTGATATCCAAATATGATTTGCTTGCAGGAGTTCACATACTCATTGAGGATCCAGTCTTCAGTGCAGCATCAAGATTTAATGTATCTACAAGTTCAAATCGTTACTGGACCTCTGGAAAAGTTTTCCAAGTATTGTGTGATTCTGTTGCCTTAGGTGGACTTTGAAGCGTCTAGTTTGAAGTTTCGAAAGCCAGAGGGGTGCTGACTTCGCAGATCACTAAACATCTTATTACAAAGGGCTACTCCACTGAAAATACAGTCTCTAACCCAATGAACATCTGTAGATTCGAGCCGACTTTCACATGATATGTTCATCGCATGTTGCTTTAATAGCATCACTTGAGTCATTTCATTAATCTCGTGGAATTCACCTCGCATTTGACAATCTTCCTTTGCATGGAGACTTTTTAGAGCCTTTCTAGAAACAGAAATCTTGATAAGGATACTGCTGATTAGCTATCAATCCGATCAACACACTGTGTTTACATGTAGATGTCATAGATATCTTCACTATTAGATATTCCACACAGACGGAATAGTCAATATCATCAAATCGGCGACCGTCCACTTGCTCTGAAGCAAAAATGCGGAGTTTTCTCTCTCTCTCTCCTGACGTTGGCTAAGTGTCTAGGATTCGAGAAGAGTCCTGAGAAGAAGCCCACCAAAGACGTAGCTACCGATTTCAAGAGTACTGGATCCGCCTTTTGAGATGAGAAGAAGTCTACGAACAGCTCATTCAGGAGGATTTGCAATTTGCTTGAAGTTAAGGAACAGATAGACCAATAACCGCGTTGATTCAGTGAAAATGAATCAAAATAACCAAAAATGATGTTCATATCTTAGAAGGAAAAACATGAAAATTGCAGACTAGGGTCTGCAATTTTCACATGTTTTTCGGTGACCGGAAGCGACTTCTCTTCAAAATCCACTTACAGTTTGACTCACTCCTCTCTGGGAATACGTGGACGAGGTGGAATGACCGTTTCATGCAGGAAAGATAGATATGTCCATGACGTTACCACAAAGTCTCAATCATCGCCCTCGAACATCTGTTTAATCATCGATCACCCAGATTCAGTGAAGCAAGAATTACGGAATTCTGTGGACGTCTGTAAAAAACGCGGACGGCAGGATTCGAACCTGCGCGGGCATAGCCCAATTGATTTCGAGTCAATCCCGATAACCACTCCGGCACGTCCGCTCTATCGCTCAACGTCTTTCATGTTTAACTATATATAATTTAAAAACGAGTTATACTATTTGTCCACGAACACAAAAATATGTGGGACTATATTTTTTAGGAGTGCTCGTGCACAATTTCTCGGTTCACCCGAACTTATATGTGCTATGTACTCTGTCCCGGAAGTGATCATAATGCAAAGGTTATTCTGCTAGAGCTTACCTCATGCATCTATTAAAAACAGACACAGGCCTGGTGGTCCGACCACATGCCCCGATCTGACCTCCCGTTTATTGGAGTGCACTTACCGTTAGATTTTGCTTAGCTTGAACTCCAACGGGAGAATGGGACAGAACCGGGGCAGAGATCAGGCCCCGGAGAAAATACACTCTTACAACTTGGGTTGTCAATCTACTGATCATTCAGAGCAGATCAAGTGTTTGGGTAATGTATGGCTGAGACTGGAACCCTATCATGTCAAAACATATTGAAGCATCGGCATACTTTAATCTTGCACTCAATTTCGTTGATTACTTTTGAAGACATACACTTTAAAACTCACATCGAAATTCAAATGAAAAGGCTCGAAAATCTGACAGAAAACTTGACTTCTTGTGTTGGCAATTTGCAGATGTATTCTTCAGGACTTGCCACGAACCGTTTGGTTGCAGTTGAACAACAGGCGCCGTGTGCAGACATCCTCCTAGGTCGAGGTATAAACAATATCTCACGCTTCGCTCCAACACAGCCATGACACCATCCACTCCTCTCCAACTTCGCTCCACTCCACCCATCATCGTGGGCATAAGCATAAAGAAGATCATTAAAAGATCGTGAACTGTTGTTAACACTACAACCCTCGTTGTTATTTATTTCTCTGTTTGATGGTCCTCCTCCTCTGTTTTCAAGTTTCAGATGCTAATCTGTTGTGTCTTGATTCTTCATCCATGACGTATATAAGTTCTCGGCAGGTGCTACTTATGCAATGCACCACTTATGTCCTTACTTCCGCTTATCTTCGTAATGTTAGATTCGTTTGCATTCTACTTGCTTAGATCCAATTGATTTCTATTTGCATAAGGTCATGCATGCATGGACTTCATATGCACGTTGTCGGTTCCATACTTAGTGGGGTCTGGATCCCCGGTTCTTCCTACGACTTCTGATCCCATCTCTCAAATATCTGTAGCCAGAAGTATGTTACTCAACATGTTGGCATTTCAAAGTTTTTATCGAAATTCCAGTTTAACAAGTTTCTCCCAAATGATAGTCCTAACCGTAAAATGAAGAAGCACCATTGGAGCCTTATTCATATCTACGGTCTGCCAAACTGAGTACTCTGAATAAGTTATAATAATATGACCAGTGTTTGCACTTTAAAAACATTTTTTTACGTATCAACTTTACTGAAGGTCCTACTTTCCCTTGTCAAGAATGATGAGCGCAACGTTTTACATGGACACGAGGACATCAAGTGCAGGTGGACAATTGTTTTGGTCTTTCGAATGCTGCTTTACGCCTCCGACTCAACTTGATTTTGTGGTGTATTTACTCACCGAGATTGTCTCCAAACGTTTGCACATGAAAACGAGGAAACCTAGTTAAGCTCTGCGTGTCCTTGAAAGTATTTGTAGTTGTGTATCGTGTCATCGATGATTAACTTGTCAAGTGGAAGAAACTTCATTGAATATTCCTGTATAATAACAAGAATGTAAGGCCAACCATGGATTCCTGTTGTTGCTCAGAGTCTGGTTGTTGTATCGAAACTCTCATATTTCACCAACTTCACTTGAAATCTCACGTCGATGAGCTTGATTTGCGCTTATATGAAGTTCGACGTGTAGAAACAAATCCCAAAATTGATATTGAACTTCGAAAGGATGCTAACGGATATTGTGGCGAAAGTCACAAATCATATCAATGGCCTTATATTTCATCTAGGTGCGTTCGATTGCCAGGTTTAAAATTTAGAATCTGTTCTCTCACGGTGTTGGTAAACCGTTTCCATCAACAGTAACATCTAGTTGTCGCATGATCTCAAGATCGTTGATTTCAAGAATGATGCAAACAAGGCAGGTTATTTGTGGATGTATCTTGGTTCGCACCGTCGTCGGTTGTGTGTGTCTTGATTAATTTTCATGATTTCTTTGTTGGATTTTGCTGGCCTAAGTAACAACCAGCCCAACGAATCTCTTCGTCTTGTCCCCTTTCTCCTCACACTGCATCCGCTTGGTAGATATCAACACCAAGAGCCTCGTGCTTAAAGCTCATGATTCTTGTACAGGACCCCAGCGCTCTAGAATTAATTGGCAGGTAGGATATCAATTTGCAAACAGGTGAAATGAATCACTGATGGACGAGAGTAAACCTTCTCTCAACACTGTTACCCTCTTGGCCCAAACCCGTACAATTGGTTGCAATCAATGGGTGATTCTAGATTCTCCATTGCGGATGATAGTTTAATGGATGTAAAGCGCCACGAGCGACAAAGGTTATGCTAAACTACTGCATTGACACAATAACCTATGTTTCTGGTGCAACTACTCTGTTGCATCCATCACCACACTAAAGGTCGGTGATAGGTTGGAATGGTAGAAAGAATGTGCTCCTACCTGTAAATCAGGTATTCAAGCTCGTCAAACAATCCACCAACAACGACATTGGTAGAAACTACTGACTTTATGGCACGGTTGAAGGATCAGTTGAAACATTAGAGAATTTGAGACGGCTCGCTTAGTCTCGCAGCATTACAACATGCCACTTGTCCAAGGAGTTTAGTTTCCTCTACATGCGCATTGAAATCGCAGATGAAACTACGTTGAAGTCATCAGAGAGGGTTGATTGTTGAGGAGACAATCGGGGTTAGCGGCTGCTTCCAGCTACAGAGAAATTTGCAGATGAGCTGTTTCAATCGACTGTTGAGATCGAACTTTTGTGACTATATATTCTGCTATTTGTTTTAACAAAATGGCCGGGTTGCATTGAAGTTTCTCTTCATGTAGAGTCCGAGATCTAGTTTCGTTTTTTCCCCTCTCAAACTTTCGTCAACATCGTAGCCTCTGCCTACAAGTCCTCCTACAATTCCTTGGCTTTGAAACATTGTGCTTTCAACTCGTCATTCTAGGAAGACATGCAACTGATTAAAATGCTGCAGATCTAATTCATGCAATTCTTATATCTGTACAGTTCGAGGCAGTTTAGGAAGGGAGCTCTCAACTATTACCAGGTTCTAAGTGGAACCACCTGCTCACTGTCAGGGGCAGCGTCCAGATTCTTAGTTACAAGTTTGTGTTTGGTTTTCGTTAGATAGCCTATAAGATTGACGAGATACATAGCAGGAACTCTCTTCTTTAAGTTGCGTCAGGCTATGGATGCTTGGCGCCACTCAAAAGTCCTCGTCATATTTTCCGTTTTAGGGTGTGGAGTGCTGTTGATAGATGCTGTGAGTGTAAACTTGATAAACTATCTTGGCGACTCACTATCTTACGATTGTGAACTGGGAAGCTATGCTGACATGACGGTTGCTCCGCCGACTGGGTTTGTCAAGAACGCCCAAAATGTTACCGTGTATAAGGATGTTGAAGGGAGTCGATTTTGCAATTTCTCGTTTAAGAGCTCGTACACAAGAGATTGGCACCACCTTGCATTTCATGTGTGCCATTATCATGCAGATGAGCCGGATGATATCTACGAATGGAGATTTCGGAAGAATGGAATCTTCCTCTCTGGGTCAGACTTCAAGCACGAGTGGAAAATTATACGAAATCCAAGATTTGGGCGACTTCCTGAGAAACAATTATAATTTGTTATAAAATCCTTGACCACTTGCTCTTAGAATTCAAAATCTTGTCTTACATTCGATATAGAACGCGGGGACAGGGAAATGGTAAGACCGAAAAGCTCCGGTGAATACGTGACAGTAACTCATGTGTAAGCCACTTTTCTAGAGACAACAACTCTCTGTTCCGCTATGCAGGTTACCGTATATTGTTAGTAAATTTCACGATCCTGAAATCCACATTCAAGGTACTAGTGTGAATGGCAAGCTCAAAGCTTATAGCAGATTGTCCATAAACAATCAGTTGAAGATCACGAGAGAAACAGAGCGAGCGCAAAGACTGTGACTTGAAATCTGTCTTCCTGGTAAAAAAGCATGTAGAGACGAATACTTCTCAGACGATGATAAAACGCTTCGAAATGATTTCAAACTCCTAAGTGAGTGAAGTTTCTCTATCGGCTCACTTGAGTGTTTCTTTAGAGAAACACAGTTCTCATCGTTCAGGGCTAATATAGAACTGCCGAAACCAGAATATAAGGTTTACATCTACATAGAATGCCATCTACAGAGATAAACAATAATCACTGGTGATCCAGTATTTCCTCCATGTACATATGTGGAGGTCATTTATATACTGATATGTTCCATTTATGTCTGTCCATATAATATACAATCGCTTCTTGGAAACGTGTCCCTCCGGTCGGTGATATTTAGCGAACCCATGTTATAACGAGAGGACAATTAGCATTCATATATGGTACTCACAATAAGTAACGATGTTTCCATTCAGCGCTTTTTTAATAATAGAAGTACAAGCATTGCAAGCTCTAAAATTGCGGTAAGCCAGAACTGAATGAAGAAGCCAGAGAGTTCAAGGGTGTAACTTACTGAATGCACATATTCAGTGTCACAGATCTTAAATCTGGACATCAGGTTCAATATATGTAGCTTTAAGTTGTTGAAACACACAACAACAACAACAAAAAATAATAATAAAAAATTTGTTGAAACCTACGAAGTGATCATATCTATTCAATCTGAACAGTTGCCAAAGTGTGTGGTCCATGAGTGGCTAGTTCCGAGTACGGAGTACTGCGCTGGTGCGGAGGTTTTAGAGTAGTTGTAACCTTCTTGTCGTACTGACGTGAATGAGAGAGAAGGGAATTTAACTTCACACCTTCGGATGCAGAGATGCACACCGAGTAGTTAGGCAGATAAAAGACCGTTGCAGTCTCACGTGAGAGGGCAATTTAAATTGACACCCTCCAATTCATAGAAGCACCTTGAGTAGTTAGGCAAACCAAACTACTCAAACCAAACACTGATACAGCTTCACATGAGAATTAGGATTCACTTGATGTCCAGATGATATGATTTATGTAGAGTGCGTCTGAAACACATACTATTTCTCGGAGACTCATCTGAATACTTTAACAATTCAAACATCTCACTATAAAGCATGATGGTTCCTCGAGACTAGAAAATAACACTACAAGCCACCTTGAACCATGAAACCATAGTCCAATGGACGTATCAGACCTACCGGAACCTGCAATTGAATTATATTCAAGAGATGTTGATCAAGACACTTACTCTCGATGATCTTAGTCATGCAACCTGGAAAGCTAACATTCCAATTCCATGCCAAGAATGTAACCCGAAGCCTGCTTAGGACCTCAATTCTTGCGATCACATCTAACCTCCGAATCGCATGGTTTCTCATTGCAAATTTGGAGTTGTTCTTCCCACCTCCCATCTTTCTCTCTTCCACTCTAGGTTGGGGACTATTCTTCCTACTGATTCTCGGCTTAACTCTCTTGACTTCCTCCCGACACACTAGCGCGTCTCCAGTCGGCCTGCAGGAGATCCAGGCCGACTTCTTAACAGCGATGGAAAACTACTTGTCTTTGTTGCATCTTTAGCCCAAATTTTATAGTGGCGCGCCTCCTTCATCTTTTGTCACTTTGAGTTTCTACCTTTTGTCACTTTGAGTTTCTACAAGAAATCACACCTCCTGCGTGCTCCTATCACTATCAATTCCCCTCACACGTATGACCGCAGTTTTTGTAGGCAGTACCTTCTTGAACGTCTTGCCCCAAAGGAAAGTTGTTACATTGTCCTCGCCTCGGGTTGAGTGCCCCCAAGACGAAGTCTCCTTACTTCGGGTTTCCGGTTGACAGGGCAATTCTGAGTACTTTGCCTTCTGACACAAAGTCACTTTACCTCAGGTTACAACTCGAGGACACTTTTCTTGGTCTTCTTCTGCCATACAGGCACAATGCGACTTCTTCTATACACTTGTTCTTCAAAATTACCAAAAAAAAAGTTGTGGGTACCACACAAGCACCTGATTCTCTCCTTTCTTTCTCAATTTTGGCCAAGACCCACTTGTTCCAAATTCCCTTCTTGCTCCTCCTCCATCTCATGTCCCTCAAACTTCCACCTTCTTCACCACCATCTCCCAATCCTTCCAACAAGCCAAATCTCATCTCCTTGTTGCTTAGAATTGGTAGAAACAATATGCGGATCACCATCATTGTGATCTCAATTTTCAAGTTGGTGATAAGGTCATACTCTCATCTAATAAACTCCCTCTCCCACTTGATACCCAAGTTTGTAAACTTGCCCCTAACTAGATAGGACCCTTTGATATCACCCAAATTGTCTCTCTTGTTGCTTATTGACTTGCTTTGCCTTGTCATATACGCATCTATCCGGTCTTTCATGTTTCCAAGTTGAAACCCTTTGTTCTTGACCCATCTTCTTTTTCCTCTCAAGTCTGTAACATCCATTTGTGCATGTTTGCGGTATTGTGATATTTAGCTTAGTATAACAAGTACTTAAAAGATATTGTTTATATAGATAAAGGATTGTTCTACATTAGTCATGATAAGCTAAATTTGGTCATAGCTAAGTTAGTGGGGACCTTACTTTAGAGGAAGTGGAAATAATTAGCACCACTATTTTGAATTCTAGTGCATTGACTTGGTATTATTCTTACGTGTTTGGCTTTGAGGAAAGAGTTGAGAATTCTTGGGCCTGCAAGCCTTTTTGTTTTGGATTCTCCTATAGTCCAAGGATAGCCCATATGAAAGAATCCATGACTTAGGGGTTGGGTCAAGATAAGATCACATGCTTAGTGGAATATGCCCATGTGTATAAATATTCATTTATACTTTTTGAGTTCCCTAGTGAGCAATGTCTTGAGTCTTAGAGTGTTAGCCTTGGAGGAGTATGATGGAGTTGAGGTTCCTTGCCTTCTTAGTCTATGGTGCACTACCATAATAGCCATCAAAGGTTCATCTTGAGTGAAAGACAGGCCAGCTCACAATTTTAGTTCCATTTTCATGACCTCTCTAAAAGGTAAGATATTGTTCCATGTACAATTCTATATTAGACAAAAGGAGGCTATGAGAGCTCACTTGGATAGAACTTTAGGGGAGGAGAAGGCTGATCTTATGTTAGAGAACTAAGACCCATTTGTATACCCTATAGTTCATTATGATGTCTTTGAGGTGATTTTGTACATCTTGTACACATGAGAGGATTTGGAGAGATTATGTGAGATGGATTGTAGATTTTTGGGATTAAGTGATTTAGGGCAAAATCTCAAGTTTGAGATTTGGACTTGAACCTTCTACACATGATAGCTTGGGTTACCCTCCAGTTATTACACTTAAAATTATTGTGAGAGCTACTATGCGCATTGGGCTAGAATTTGTGAAAGTTGATAGGGTAAACTGCTCCAACAACTGCATGCTCTTTGGAAAATTGTACAGACTCTGTCATTTCTCCAATTTTCAATAAATATTTTTTAAATTTTCTAAGAAAATTCAGTGTATTGTATCCTACCTGTTGATAAAAAAATTTAGAGAAAAAACATTCTTGTGCAAAGTATTATGAGTTTTTAAAGTGATAAAGATAATCTTTTAACTTCTCTCATGGATAAATTATCCATGAGACTTTGATTAATATGCACTTTAGGATTTGATGTTGCTATAGAAATCTTGGAGTAACCTAAACCTTTTGAGGAAGGGTAGGGATGATGTGGAGACTACTATGATTGGCATAGTAGCTATGCTCACCAAGAATTTTATGGGAGGGTTGAGACCACAAATAAGAAGCAAGGTGAGATTTGAGAAACCTTCTTCCAAGGTTGAAGCTGTCAAGATCACAATTCATATGGAGTAGAGTTTGGAAGGAGATGAGAGTGATTTGGTGGTGAAGGAGGTTGGACATCCTACTCAAGGTTACAATTATGGTGGAAATTTTGACACTTTGGTGGCAAGGGTTTCACCACAAGTAGTAGTTGCTCTAGTTCTTGCACTATCACCAAAGGATCCACTTCAAACCATCACTGAACAACTTGTAGATCTCAAGATCAATGTGGTGCAACTATGAGAGAAGAGAGAGGTGGATCACAATGTGGAGAGAGGGCCTAGGAGTTCTGGAAGTTATCCATATAGAAGAGGTCAACCAACCAACAATTTCAATGAGAGAAATTGTTTTGGTTGTGGAGGAAGAAATCACATCCAAAAGAATTGCCCAAATTCCACTTATCATGGAGGAAGGGGTTATGAAGGAGCCAATAGAGGGAAAGATGGAGGTAGTGAACCCCAAGTGGATCCTAATCCAAACAAAGGTAAGGGGATATCATCTATAGATGTGGTTGAGAGCAAGTATGAGAAGGGAGAGTACTCAAAGTCCAAGGGTCTTAATTTGGATCTTTAGGCACAAGAGAAGAAGAGAGCTCATTTTGTAGAGGATGTGCACTCTTCTCAAGGATTTACTCCTAGCCAAGATACTTCTATACCTACTAGGAGCACTCGCATAAGCACTTCAACACCATCAACAACAAAGACTCCAAGGAAGAAGTTGTGGATGGAAGGAAAATGCAATTGCAGATTTGTTACTTAGGGCATATGATCATGATGGAGATGAGCCAGTGGATGATTCCTTCCCAGATGAGGAGCTCATGGTAATCTCAATCACTCAAGAGGTTCTAATGGAGTACAAGCAGATTGTGGATTTTGTGACAAGAGATAACTATCCAAAAGGGATGCATGCTAGGGAGAGGAAGGCCCCAACAGCAAGATCTAGACCTTACACAATGGTGGAAGATATTCTTTCTCACCAATGAGCAGATGGTCTACTTCAAAGAGTCTTGGGTAAGGAAGAGTGTAATATTCCAAAGACAAGAGAAGAGAGAAAATACAAATTTCACACTCAATCATCTGATGCCCCAAAGGAGCACATTCTCTTTATTAAATAGACAAAGGGGATCTCTTCCAAGGAAGCTCCACCATAGGATTAGGAACATAGATAGGTGATATGTCAGCAAGCTCTACCCTTGGATTACTAATTGGATGGGTGACATATTGGTCCTAATCCCATCTCGTTGGTCAAACATGCTTTGACTAGAGAGAATCTTTTAAGGAATGTTCCTATTAGAATCTCAAAATCACTTGTGAGTTACCATTGGAAAGCTCTTGATGAGACAAAAAAGCAAGGAGGAAAGGCCAGCCTTTTATTCCTTTTGGATAGGGGGGGAATTAACACATTTTAAAGGCCTAATTCATCCGTTTAGGCCTCCAAAATTGCCTTCAAAGATTTTAGGCATATTTTAATTTCTACTCTATTAGTAGAAGTCACCTTTTGGTTATACCTATTTTTTATCTATTTATTCCATCATGTGTAATATTCTTCTAGATGGTACTGAACCAATTCTCACCTTTAAATCATATGTCTAGCTATTGATTTTACGGTTTCAAGTCTATTTTGATTTTTGCACTATTAGTAGAAGTACTCTTTTGGTGATATTTCTATCTGATCTATTTTGTCTCTCATGTATAACATCATTCCAAATGTTACCAAACCAAATTTCACATCAAGATCATATGGCTAACTCTTGGTATTACAAAGAGTCTATTCTACTCATAAAGGAGTTTCATGAAGGTTTAGTGTGTGGAGGACACTTTGTAGGAAAAAGTGATTGCTTTCAAGATTCTAGATGTAGGTTACTATTGCAGAGGGATTTTCAAAGATTTTCTTGATTATTGCAAAACTTGTCATGTTTGTCAAGCTTTTGCTAGAAAATCTACATCCACTCCACCACTTAGATCGATTCCATTGCTATGACCTTTTGAGAAGTGGGGAATTGATTTTGCAAGTCCTCTCAATAGAACCCCAAGGAACAATTGGTACATTGTAGTTGTTATTGAAAACCTCACCAAGTGGGTTGAGGCTAGACCATTGAGGGGCAAGAATGATATGAATTTGGTAGATTTCTTTATGAATGAATTATCACAAGGTTTGGATGCCCTTTGAAGTTGGTTTCTGATAAAGGAGGAGAGTTTACAAGAAGCATCACTATAGCCATGCTACAACATTTCTCTATCACACATAGAGTAGCTACATCCTATAAGCCAAATTCCAATGGCTTGGCAGAAAGAGACAATCAGACCTTGTGCATGATGTTGGTCAAAGATGCAGAAATAGAAGGGGCTAAACATCATTAGGACAAGAAGATTCATGCAGTTTTGTGTGAGTATAGGATAACCATGAAGACTTCTACTAGATATTCTCCGTTTCAATTGGTATATAGTTTGAGGCTACCTTACCTATTCACTTTGATCTTCCTAGCTTCCAAAGCATTCATAGGAGATTGAAGAAAACACAAGGAGGTGATGCAGAGACGTCAAGGAAGGATCAACTCATGGAGTTGGAAGAAGTAAGAGAAATTGCTATGGTTTGAGTGGAGCAAGCCCACAAAAAACAAAAGGAGAGCTATGACAAGAGGCAAGGCAAGAAGACAGTGTTTATTTTCAAAGAAGGTGATTGGGTAATGTTGTTTGATTCTATTCAATTCAAGAGAGTGCAAAAGAAGTTTTTGCTTAAGTACTTTGGACCTTTCATAGTGGAGAAGGTATGGGGAAATTACACTTATGATTTCAAGGAGTTGGGAAGAAGACACTTTGATAGGATTAACCATGATAAGTTGAAGATATATCATAGAAGGTAGAGAGACTTTCATTTTGAGGACAAAGTGAAAACTTAGTCCGGGGGTAAATGTAACACCCATTTGTGCATGTGTGCGGTATTGTGATATTTAGTTTAGTATTACAAGTACTTCAGTGATATTATTTATATAGATAAAGGGTGGTTCTACATGAGTCATGATTAGCTAAAGTTGGTCATAATTAAGATAGAGGGGACCTTACTTTAGAGGAAGTGGAAAAGATTAGCACCACTATATTAGATTCAAATGTATTGACTTGGTATTATTCCTAGGTGTTTGGCTTTGAGGAAAGAGTTGAGAAATCTTGAGCCCGCAAGCCTTTTTGTTTTTGATTCTTCTATAGTCCAAGGATAGCCCATGTGAAGGAATCCTTGACGTAGTGGTTGGGTCAAGATAAGATCACATGCTTAGTAGAATATGCCCATGTGGATAAATATTCCTTTTTACTTTTTGACTTAACTTGACTTTTAGCCTAGTAACTTGAGTTATTGTGGTAAATAATAATTTTTGTGTGTGAGTATTTCACAAGTATATAAACAAGGATGAGGAGATACTCATCATCCTTTCATTTGTAACTATCTCTCTCTCATTGAGCTCTCTAGTGAACAATGTCTTGAGTCCTAGCCCTGGAGGAGTATGATGGAGTTGGAGTTCTTGACCTTCTTAGTCCATGATGTAGTACTATAATAGCCATCAATAGCCACAAGAATCTTGGGTGAGAGACATGCTGGCTCACAAGTCCAATCTCCTCCTCCTCTTGTCCCTATTAATCATCATAAGGAGTACAAAGTTGATCGTATCCTTGCACGTCGCCACATTCAACAAGACCGTTGACAACATATGGAGTACAAGGTCCTTTGGAAAGGGTATCTACTTTGTGATACCACATAGCTCTAGAATGCATGTTTGGCCATCCAAGAGTTCAAAGCTTCACTGGTGACGAGGACGTCCCCAACTAGCAGTGGGAGAATATGTAACAATATGGAGTTTAACGACAAGGTTAGTAAGGCTAACAAAGAAGAAAACAAGACAAATTAGCTTTAAATATTCTAGAAGTATCTAAGAAGCTTCTTGAGAAGCTCCCAAATATCTTAGCTTGCACTCCAAGAAGATAACTTCTATAAGCTTCTAACTAGCTTAGCTTGCATGCCAAGTAAGAGATTTCTTGAAGGAAGCTTCTTGAGGAGCTTCCCAATTAACTTGGCTTGCACTCCAAGAAAGCGGCTCAAGGAAGCTTCTTGAGAAGCTTCTCATGAGCCTTGTTTGATCTTTGTAAACATAAAAGCCAAAGCTCATGGTGAGCATTCGGAGTTTTCCCTCATTCAAGTGTCCCAATGTGAGCTTCCATCCTCTTATTTCTCTCCTTGGTCTCAGTCTTTTACAATTGGGTTACAATTGGAGTTTGGACTTTGAAGGACCTTTACTCCTCATGTGGTACATTTTGGTTATGGTGGAGCACTTCTCCAAGTGGATTAAGTTGGTGGCACTTCTTGACAAGTCCAGTGAAGGGACGACTTACTTGTTCATGGATTGGGTGCTTAGTTATTCTGGTGCATCGGTTGAGGTTTTGACTGATCAAGGTACAAAGTTTTTGGGGGAGTTTTGGGTCTATTGTGACAAGGCCTCTTTGAGTGATCATTGTAATACCTCTCAAGATCACCTTGAGGCAGATGGCTTAGTAGAGAGAGTGGTTTAGATGGAGAAGAGAAGATTGCGGAAGCATGGTTTGTAGAGAGGTCACTTAGGAGATTAGGATCACCAATTATCTTGGTTGACCATGGGCTATTAGTTCAGCCGGCAAGCCTCCTTAACATCCTTCTCTCCTTACTTTCTACTCTATGGACAAGATCCAAATTTACTCACAACCATTCATCAACATGCTACTATAGTTTTGGACTAGGATGATCTAGATACATGGATAAGCGTATGTTCTCAATGGGCAGATATCTTTTGGAGAGTGATGTTGATGGCTTTTGAGAACTTGGTGATTGCTCAACATGAGGATACCTTACCATATGCTTCCAGTCAAGGAGGAAGCTATAGATCCTCAATTTGTGGATTTCATCCAAGTGACTATATATATCTACAACAAAAAGCATCAACAACACTTGATGTTACTACAGGTTGCACTATCTTGAGAGTGCATGAGGTTGCCTTTTGGTGTTCTTGTGTTAGAAGGATGTGATAGTGTTTTTTGGAAGGATCATGTGCACAATTGTGTGCCATGCCACCTCCCAAACATTGATGGAATTATGGACCCAACCTTGGCACTTGTACATGCAAGCTTGCATTGTATGTTATTTTGCTCTTTTGGTGGAGTTGCTTTTATGTTAATGTGTGATAGTTTTTTGAGAGAATAGCATATGGCATGTTTGACTCCTCCTCTCATGGTAATTCCTCAAGGATAGTGGTTATGTCCTAGATGCACTTGACCTATAGTTAGTTCATTCTTTATATGGTATAAAATGCAAGCAAACAACTAACAATGGGGCTCAATAGCACCCAGCCTCTTGATCTTTTGCCCACCATAGGGTATACTATATACTTGGAGAGGTGGCTATCTAGACTTAGAAGGGCCTAACCACTAGCTAGGAGGCAATTGTGGTACTAACCACTAGCTAGCTATGTATGACTTATGTGTGAGTTGTGCTTCTATATTGCATGATGTTAGCAATGATGTATGTTGTGTAGCAATGTATATAAGCACAATAGCTATCACGCTATTTGTAGCATCACACCTAGATTGCTCGGATTGCCAGAATACTTTTGACCATGAGGGTAATGAATACATGGTAGGGCCCATTGTCACTTGCACCATTCACACCGTCAAGTGTTCCATCAACAAGACCATTGGAGTTGGAGACCTAGGTTAAGATCACGGGGTATATTTTCAAAGTGCTGCTCCAAAGAGCTCACTTTATTGATGTTGAGCCTTCAAGTTCTTGGCTATGGTTGATAGAGGTCGGCAAGCATCACATGGAGTCTCTTAGCTAGAGTAGGTGTGGTTTGACTATAATTAGTGCCTAATTGTTGGCAGATTGTTGAGTGATATATCAAGTATTGATCTGATTGAGTGTGATTCAAATTGCAAACAAGTTGATAATTGTAGCACTTTAGAGTCCATGTATGACTTATGTAGGAGTTGTGCTTCTATAGTATATGATGTTGACAGCACTGTATGTTGTGTAGTGATGTATATATGCATGACATCTTTGGTAATGTGAAAGAGGCATTGGTCATAAGGTGAGGTCAAAAAATCCATGTTGAGGAGTTGTGTTTTAAAGGTTTTGAACCACGCATGGCCTCACTACTTTAAGCCATATAGTGCCTTATTGAGTTTCCAAATTGTGCCTGGTATGGTGTATCTAGGAGGTAATGCTAGATAGAAATTGTGTTTGGGGAGGCCATTCAAGTATGTGTTGACAATGTCAAGTTGCTCAAGGAATAGGTTTGGTGATGCAACCAAGCCAAATATGATATAATTAGTGGTCATAGTTGCAACAAGTGCAAGTTCACCTAGTAGTTGATGCATATAACATGTGTATACCCTTGAGCAAAAAAATAGGCTTTGAAGCGCTCATGTGCATTTGTTTCACTTTGAAAACCCACTTAGAATGAGTAACATTTTCAATCACTAGTAAGTCAATTTGTAGCATTGTAGTGAAAATATGCATGTTTAGTAGCAAATGTATTTTGCCTCCATTACTTCAATCAAGAGTGTTACTTTGGTATTTCTTAATGTGGCAATGTATGATGGTTGTTCAATAGGGTGACTTGGTGGTTCAAGAGTGTTAGCCTTGGGTGAATCAGTTTTATCAATCATTGAAGTTATAATTTCACTATCAAAGTACTTTTGAATTTGCTTGAAAGTGCAGCTAGATCTTTGAATATTGGTGAGTTGAGATCTATTGCAAGTATTGTGTTTGATGTTGGAGCTTTAGGTGTAGTTTGGAACTCATCTATGTAGTGTGGAACTCAAGGCCAACATTGAGCAGACTAGAGTTTGCATCAAAAGGATTAGATCCATTAACCAAGTAGGTATCAATCTTAACGGCCAATGGTTATGGTGTGGTCTATTCTACAAAATGTGTGTGTTGTGATTGCAACCATTTGCTTGAAATGGGTAGGTAGAAAATTTATCATTGGTAGCATAGCCTACAATATTCCTTTGGTTGCTCTTGAGTCAAACTTTCCTAAGTTATGCAAGTCATAAATGCCTTGCATTCCCAAGTTCAAAGGTGCTCCAAATTGGGTTTGAGACCAATCCACACCTTCCATGATGTGCATCCATGCAAATTGGAATTCAAGCTTCTATTCTAAAGGTAAGCAGCTATAAGGATAGCATTTTCCTAATAGCTATAGTGTTTATTGGTCGTATGCATCATAGCTCAAGCTCAACAAGTAACATCATAGCTTGCTCAATAAGTATGTAGATTGCACACTCAATTACATCATTGAGTTCAAGGGACCGACAAGGAGAGGTTCCTTGGTAATCCTACCTTCACTAAACCAGTTATCTACTACTAGTTGAAAAATTCCCCACCTCCATTGGTATGCAAAGTCTCCATGTGTATGTCTTCATGCATAAGTCCCCATGAGTATGTCTTCATTTTGTTGTAATTTGCCTTAAGAAATGATAAGGTATCAGATTTGTGTTGCGAGAGTATTACATCCACTAGTCTTGTGAACTCATCAACAATGACAAGGAAATAAAAGTTACCTTGAAAAGACCAATTGCGCACGGGACTAGCTAAATAAGTATGAATATGTTCTAGCTTTGTAGTGGTAGAGTGGGAAATACCATGAGTACAAAGAAGAGAGGGTAAACAATGGGATTTAGCCAATGCACGAGGTTTGTAGATACCTTAAAGAATATCAATATAGTGCAATCATATGCCAAAGTTCCGCAATCTCCTCATATAAGTTGCTCCTAGATGTCCTAATTTAATGGTCCAAGGACAAGAAACCCCCAAGTGAAACACAAGAGAAATGCAAGGCTTCATCTTTCAATACTCCAATGTCACAAGCACTTTGTCTTTATTATATAGCAAAGAGAATCCACTCAAAGGGACCTCTACCCTTGGATCAAATACATAGATTGGTGACATGTTAACAAGTTCCATCCTTAGATTGGTTTTATGGTGACATGTTTATCCTTGTCCTATTTAGCTATCAAACAAGTTTGACCAAAGGGAATCTTTGGGGAATCTTCTTGTATGAAACTCAAAATATCATGGATAAGGTACCATTACAAAGCTCTTGATGAGACCAACATGGGGGAAAGAAGGCAATGCCTTTTGCTCTAAAGAGGAAACAAAATTTTATTTTTTGAGGCCTAATTCATCTATATAGGCCTTTGGAATTGGCTCTAAAGTTTTCATGATATTTTTTACCTCTGGTCTATTAGTGGATGTACTCTTTTTGTGACACTACTATCTAATCTACTTAGACTATCATAGGATTACCAAGCCAATGATTATCTCAAGATAATATGTCTAACTATTGGTATTACAAACCTCTCCCTTTTAAGATGCAACGTCCTTGTTGTGAAGCTGTTACTCAAAAGATTGCACTAACATTGGTGCATGGGTCAAGTAAGCTCTTGCCATGTTGCCTTATACAATTTGTACACTTTCCAATATATGAGATATTCCACACATAGATAGCGGGTACCATGGATGTATTTCTAGAGAATGCATTTGACTTTGTCTTCCTCCAAGGACAAGGTCTAACTTCTTGTATGGAAGGAAAGTGGGGTAATTAGGATGAAATTTTTTGTCAAAGAAACATGGAACACTAGATGGATCTCTATGTATGGAAATAACTCAAGGTGATAAGCTACTATGTTGATCCGATGGAGGATGAGAAAAGGTACACTAAAACAAGGTTTGAGCTAACAAAGACCAACTAATGTGAGGTTGGTTGTGGATAGCAAACTTGATACTCAATGCTAAAATATATGTGCTTGCAATGTACATCTATATATATTGTTTGTCAATTTTGGGCAATATGTAACCTATGCTTGGCATTTTCCACACCTTATTGGATTCTAGAAGCAAAAGTGTTAACAACGTCAACTTTTATATCCATTGGGTAAATCTTTACCAAGCTTGAAGGTGTGAAAGGGTGTTCTCTATACATGAGGAAGAATGGTATGATCTATGAAGATGCATTCACTAAATTGTTGTAGGAAAATTCTAATTGTGAAAGTAAGGAGTCCCACCTTTCTTGATCTTCTAAGGTAAAGCCCTAGAGCATGTCCTAAATAGTGCAATTGGCTCCCTCTATTTGCCCATCAATTTGTGGATGGTATATCGTGGGCATAACAAGTTTGGTTTTGAAGATGCCAAAGAGTGTTCTCCAAAACAAACTAGTGAATTAAGTGCCCCAATTGATGATGAGTACTCAAGACAAGCCATGGTGAGAAAAGACTACAACTAAGTACAATTGAGCTAATTGTAGGGGATCACATCTTTGGTTGTAGGATACACATGAATCATTTTGTTGAGTTGGTCTACAAAGACTACAATGGATTCAAAACCTAAGGTACACTTAGGCAATTCACATATTAGATCCATGTTGACCTAATCCTTATATTATGTAAGAATATGGAGGAGTTGAAGGAGTTTGGTAGGAGCTTGATTAGAGGCTTTATTTTGTTGATAAAGTAGGCAACTACAAATGTAATCCATCACTTGTTGCTTATCTTGGGCCAATAGTAATGGTGTTTGATTGTATCTAAGGTCTTGTCCATCCCAATGTGACCTGCAATGGTAAAATCATGACATTTCACTAAGATGGTGGTTCTTAGGTCTGGAGCATTACCATCAAATTGTTTTCCATAGGGATTTGAGTGAATGCATCTACAAGTTGCTTCTTGCCTTCCACATATGTGATCTTCATGTTGAACCATTTTCTCCACTTTGCCCAACAAAACTATCAACAAGATAGATCTTTCTATGTCTTGAGGTAGACTAGAGCTTTGTGGTCTATCTCCAATACAAATGCCTTCTTGCCAAGATAATGCTCCTAATGCTTGGTTGCTTGGACAATAACTAACTCTTCTTGTTTGGTGGTGTGATAATTGAGCTTGGCTGGTAACAACTTTTCAAAGAAATATGAAATTGGGTGCCATTCATCATTCTAATCCTATTTTAAATCTACTCCTATCACAACACCTAATGCATTTGAAGATACCTTGATTGAATGTTTCAGGTCATACTATTTCAAGATTGGTCTATGTAGTAATGCATCTTTAATTCCTATGCAATTCCCTATATCAACTTCTTTCCCTTGTTAAGTAGTGTTGTTAAAGGTTGTGCAACCTTGGAGAAGTCTTTGATAAATTAACAATAAAACCCCATCAAACCCAAGAAACCCTTGAGTTGAGTTTGATCTTTTGGAGCACCTCATTTTTTATGACTTATATTCTATTTATTAGCACTTAGATACTTTTTGCACTTACTCTATGCCTCAAGTAATCTACTTCAAACTTGCACTTTGAGACTTTGGTATACATTTGGTTCTAGTGCAAAATCTAGAGGACTCCTTGTAGTTGTTGCTTGTGCTCTATCATTGTCCGATTATAGACTACAACCAAAAAATGATGGAGCACAAGCAACATCTACAAGGAGCAACATCTACGAGGAGTCCTCTAAATCATGGAAAATGATGATAGATTTATCTAAGTATGGACAAAATATGTCATTCACAAACTCATGAAGGTGGTTGGTGTGTTGGTGAGGCTTAGTGGTATTATCATGTACTCAACCATAACCATACCTTATTCAAAAGGTATTTTTTTGTATATCTTCCTCTTTTGCTCCATAGATCAAGTTTGGTGAAGTGTTTTTTCCATTACGTTGATCAAACAAGTCATCCATGTAAGGCAATGGGTATTTGTTCCTCACTTTTTGTTGATTAATGCCTTGATAGTCAATGCACATATGCACTATATTATGCTTCTTCTTCATAAACAAGACAAGAGCTTCATGTGGTGATAAGTTGGGTTGGAAAAACCCTTGTTGCAACATATTCCAAAAGTGAGCCTTGCACTCCTCCAAATCATGAGGTGATAGTTGATATTGGGTCTTATAAGGAGGTGTCTTCCCAAGATATCTCAATTTTATTATCTACTCTCCTTTTTGATGATAATCTTGAAGGCAAATCATCAAGAAAGACATCTTGAAACTCATTGGTTACATCTTACAAATTCTCAGGAATTTATCCATTGAGTTGTGCACTTTGGACTTCTCTTATTAAACCCATGAAACATCTATCTGTCTTACCAATATTTTTTTTTCCAAGACATATAGAGGCAATTCTTGCCTTTGCAATCTTTCTTTATACCCCAATTATCTTACATTTGCTAGTTCTCACTATTCTCTTTCTCTAGTTGATCTTGGAGTTAAAGTGCTCCATCCATGGAAGGTTTACCATCACATCATAATGAGCTAACTATATCACTCACCATTCAATTTCTTCTTGATACTCTGCTATAGAGAATGTTACCTTTTTAATTAATGACTCAATCCTCTTTGTTTCACCATTAGGTGTTTTACTTCATCATTCTCATCCATATTTAGCTCCAACCCTACTCTTATTGCAACAAAGCAAGACAAGAAATTCTTTTTTGTTCCAGGGTCTATCAATACTCTCACTTGATTGCTTCTAGGATTCCATTTACAATAATCAATTGTGTGTTTGTCTTCTGTAACCTTTGCTCACGTGTCCTCTTCCTCTCCTTGCTTTTACTCTTTTTTGTTGAGCCAATAAGGCTATGAGATACATTCATTGGTGATCTTCCTTTTTTGATGTGATTTCAACATCTTTCTCTTTGATTTTCCTCTCCAAGGTGTTCAAAGGTTGCTTGTATAGAGGCCAAGGGCTTTGAAGAATGCAAGCACAAAAATTGATGGCTACGTGCCCAACTTGACCATAATTGTAACAAAATCATTATTTTTCTCAAGCCTCTTCTCCTTGTGGGATTCCATCTCTCCTTTCTTTCACCCATCCTCATTCTCCTTGGAGCAATCATGCTCCTTAGTCTCAAAAAAAATGTTGCCCAATTCTATAAGAATTGGTTCACCAAAGTGTAGTGTTTTAGCCCAAAAGAGTTATGTCAAGGCTTCCCCTTCACGTCCTTTGAGCACTCTTGCTATTCCTTGAGCACATGCAATGGCTTCAAAAACAATGCAAGAATTTTGTAACATAATTTCTTGGTCAATTTGCTCTTTTAATCCTTGTTTGAAATGGTCAAGAGCCTTTACTAGACTCATAAAGGTTATCACAATTTGCAAACTAAGGAATACATCCATTTACTCTTGTATATTGTTCTTTTAGTTCAACTCTCATAGTTGGGTTTGAGTCATCTACATGGAATCCCAATATTGGAAATTCTTTGATAGTCTTCTTGCATTGTTGTAATAATATAGATTTTATTGATGAGTTAGCTGGGACTAATGAAGTAGTAAATAGGTCAAATTAACCAAGAATTATAAGAGTATTCCAGAAGCATCTAGGAAGCTACTTGGTACTTTCCAAGTGTTGGGTAATGTGCATACCAAGTGGTGACTTCTAGAAGGAGGTTTCTTGGGAAGCTTCTTTGTTAGCCTAGCTTGCACACCAAGTAGGTGGTTTCAAGAAGGAAGCTTGGTGGGAAGCTTCCTTACTAGCTTAGCTAGCATGCCAAGTAGACAGCTTCTAGAAGGAATCTTCTTGGTTAGCTTGATGTGCACTCTAAGAAAGTGTTTAGGGTTCTCCAGAGAAAAGGCCCAAGCTTATGCTAAGCATTTAGAGTTTCTCTCATTCAAGAATCATAATGTGATCTTTCACTTTGACCATTTTTTATTTCTCTCCTTAGTTTGGTATCAAAGCATGAATGAGATGGTTGGAATTTATGGACCACCAAAATTATTTCAACCAAACAATTGGGATTTTTGTGTCCATGTACTGCCCAAACATCATCTCACGCTTTGGCAATTTTGTTTCTGAATATGATCACCTTGTTTGACTATCTCTTTGTACTTCCAATTGTAAATTTTGGAGAACGGTGGATGTGTTGCATCTATGTGTTAACTTAGAAAAATTATCTATATTTGAAAAGAATAGTAGCCATTGTGGCATTGCCCAAATTTATCAATGCTATGCATCAACAAATCAAACACCTTACTTGATTTTTTGGAAGAACAAGATCATCAACAACAAGAGTAGATCTAAAAAGCACTATTTTGAGAAGGAGAAAATAAAATATTTAGGCCTACAAAAATAGCTTTGAAGTTTTTAGGCTATTTTCAACTCTTGCTCTATTAGTAGAGGTACTCTTTTGGTGATAACTCTATCTAATTTACTTAGTCTATCTTATATAACATCCTTCTAGATCTTACCAAACCAATTTTCACATTTATATAATATGTCTAACTATTGGTATTATAAACCTCCTTGTTTTAGAGCCCCAATTTCCTCGTTGTGAAGCTATTACTCAACAAATTTCACTACCACACTGATCAAGTTGACTATTGACTCCCATGTTACCTCATAGAATGGGTACCCTTTCCAGCATACAAGATATCCTATACACGGATGGTAAGTACCACATATGTATTTTAGAGAATGCAATTTTCCTTCATACTCCACCATGCCACCAGTGAGTACTGGACAAGGGCAAAGTTCTTGTAGGGAAGGAAAGTGGGGTGGTAGAGGTGCATATTTACATAGTAAAGAAACATGAAACATTGGATGGATTTCCATGTGTATTGATAACTTAAGATGATAGGCCTTTGTGCCAATTCAACAAAGGATGGGAAAAGGCCCAATAAAATGAGGTTTGAGCTTACAAGGGCCAACTAATGTGAGGTTGGTTGTTGATAGCCAAACTTGATCCTCAGTATTGAACTCCATGTGTTGGCAATATGCATCTACTTAGTATTTTTGTCAATTTTGGGTAATCTACAATCTGTACTTGGCATTCTCTATGCCTTGTTGGATTCTAAAAAAAAGTGTTGACAACATCAACCTTGGTAGCCACAAGGTGGATCTTCATCAAGCTCAAAAGTGTGAAAGGATGCTCTCCATATATGAGGAAGAATGGTGTGACCTATGTGGATATATTCATTGAATTGTTGTAACAAATTCCACCAATGGAAGTAAGGTGTCTTAGCTCTCTTGCTCATCTAAGGTGAAGCCCCGGAGCATGTCTTCAATAGTGTGATTATTCCTCTCTATTTTTCCATTGATCTATGAATGGTAAATTGTGGACCAAAGAGTGTTGTCTAGAAGAAACTAATGAATTGTGTACCTTTATTGGTGATGAGCACTCAAGACAATCCATGGTGAAAAGAGACTACATCTATGTACAATTGAGTTAATTTATGGAGTAGTCATGTTCTTGGTGGAAGGATGCACATGAATCATTTTGTTGAGTTGGTCAACAAAGACTATGATGGAATCAAACCTGGTGGTCTTGGGCAATTCACAAATGAGATCCATGCTTACCTATTCCCAACATTGTGTAGGAGCAGGGAGGGGTTGAAGGAGCCCTACAAAAGCTTGATTAGGAGCTTAATTTTTTTAATAGAGTAGGCAGCTTTGAATGTATTCGATCATGTCATTGCTCATCTTGGGCCAATAGTAATGGCGTTTGATTACATCTAAGGCCTTGTACATTCCAACTTGACTTGCAATGGCAAAATCAATTGCTAGGATGGTGATTCTTATGTCCATGGCATCTAGGATCTATAACCTACCATCATAAAAGGTGAGCCTTTGGGTATTGTTAATGCCTTGGATGATTGAGCTTTTACAATTTGTGGTTCAGTTTTTGTAGTAGCAAGAATTCTTGGCTAGAATTTTGAGTTCATTTCAACCTCAAGTACTAGAATTTTTTACCATATGCATCCAAGTGAATGCATCTACAAGTTGCTTCTTGCCTTCCACATATATGATCATCATGTTAAACCGTTGTCTCTACTCTATCCATTGTATCTATTGACAATATAGATCTTTTTGTGTTTAGACTAGAGGTCTGTAGTCTATCTATAATACCAAGATCTAGCCATATGATCTCGATGTGAAATTTGGTTTGGTAACATCTAGAATGATGTATACATGATGGAAAAAATAGATCAGATAGAAGTTTCACCAAAAGAGTACTTCTACTAATAGGGCAGAAACCAAAAAAACTTGAAAACCTTAGAACCAACAATTAGACATATGATTTAAAGGTGAGAATTGGTTCGGTAACATCTAGAAGGATGTTACACATGATGGATTAGATTAGAAAGAGATGTCACCAAAAGAGGAATTCTACTAATAGAGTAGGAACCAAAATATGCTTGAAATCTTTGAAGGCAATTTCAGAGGCCTAAACGGATGAATTAGGCCTAAAAAATATGTATATTCCTACCAAAGGAAAGGCTGGCTTTTCTCTCTATCCTGGTTTTTCTTATTGAGATCTTTCCAATGGTACCTCACCCATGGGATTTTGAGATTCCTATAAGAAGATTCTCTAATAGATTCCCTCCGGTCAAAGCTTGTTTGACTAACCATATAGGATTAGAATCAACATGTCACCTATCTAAGTAAGTAATCCAAGGGTGGAGCTTGCTGACATATCACCTATTTATGTGCCTCATCCTATGGTGGAGCTTCCTTGGAGGAGATCCTCTTTGTCTATATAATAAAGAGAAGGGCTCCTTTGTAGCATAGGATGTTTGAGTGTGAAATCTGTGTTTTCTCTCTTGTTCTTGGAGTATTACACTATCTGAACAACAAATGCCTTCTTGCCAAGATAGTGTTTCCAATGCTTGGTTGCAAAGACAATGACCAACTCTTCTTGTTTGGTGGTATGATTTTTGCATTCTACCAATAATAGCTTGCAAGAGAAATACACAATTGAGTGCCATCCATCATGCCATTGTTGTTCAAGGACTGCTCATATTGCTACACTTGATGCATTTATAGCCAACTTCATTGGAAATTTTGGGTCATACCATTTCAAGATTAGTGCATATAGTAATGTGTCTTTCAATTCTTAAAAAGCCAATTCTTGTACAATTCTCCACATCCACATCCACTTCTTCCCCTTGCCAAAGAGTGCCATTAGAGGTTGTATAACCTTAGAGAAGTCCTTGATAAATTTTCAATAAAATCTTATCAATCCCAATAAACTATTGAGTTGAGTTTGATCTTTTGGATCACCTCATTTTTGAATGACCTCTATTTTATTTTTTAACACTTGGATACCTTTTGGCATTTACTCTATACCCCAAGTTGTCTACTTTAGACTTGCCAAATTTGCAATTTGAGATTTTGGCATATAACTTATTTTGTTATAGAATTTGGAGGACTTCTCGTATATGTTGCTTATATTCTATCATTGTCCTACTATAGACTAAGATGTCATCTAGGAAAATGATAAATTTTTTATCCAAATAGGGATAAAATATGTCATTCATCAAACTCATGAAGTGGCTGGTATGTTGGTGAGGCCAAATGGCATTACTAGGTACTCAAAGTGACCTTGACTTTATTCCAAAGCCAATTTTTGTACGACTTCCTTTGCAATCTAGATTTGGTTGTAACCGCTCACATATCAAGTTTGGTGAAGTGTTTTGCTCCATATAGTTGATCAAACAAGTCATCCATGTGAGATGTGGGGTATTTATTCCTCACCATTTATTGATTTAGGCATCAATAGTCAATGCACATATGTATGGTACTATCTTTCTTCTTCACAAAGAAGACAAGAGCACTATATGGTAATACATTGGGTTGGATAAACCCTTTTTGTAGCATATCCTTGATTTTTGCCTTATACTCCTCCAACTCATGAGGTGATGGACAATATGGGGTCTTACAAAGAGGTATCTTTTCAAAAAAAATCACAATTTTATGATCTACTCTCCTTTTTGGTGGTAATCTTGAGGATAGGTCATTTGGGAAGACATCTTGAAACTCATTGACCACATCTTTCAATTCTCAAGAATTTATCCATAGAGTTTTGCACTCTAGACTTCTCTTATTAGACCAATGAAACATCTATTTATCTTACAGATAGTTGTTATCCTTGTGACATAAAGAGGCAAGTCTTGCCTATGTGATCTTCTTTAACCCCAATGATCTTCCATTGCCAAGTTCTCACTATCTTCTTTCTCCAATCTACCGTGGGATTGCAGTGCTCCATCTATGGTATGCTAAGACTGTATCATAATAAGCTAATAGTATCACTCGCTACTCAATTACTTCTTGATACTCTTCTATAGAGAGTGCTACTTGAATAGGTAATGACTCAATTCTCCTTGTTTTTCCATTAAGTAATTCTACTTCTTCATTCTCATCCTTCTCTAGATCCATCCTCAAACTTATTGCAATAAAGCAAGACAAGAAATTCTTTGTTGCTCTGAGATCTATCAATATTCTCACCTGATTGTCTTTTAGAACTTTATTCACAACAATCAAATGTGAGTTTGTCTTCCTCCATCTTTGCACACTTGTCTTCTTTCTCCTACACTTTTTTTTCTCTATTAAGCCAATAAGCTACAAGGTACATTTACTAGTGATCTTCATTTTCCAATGTGATTTCCACATCCTCCTCTTCAATTCCTCTCTCCATGTTGTTCAAAGCTTGCCTATATGGAGACCGAGAACCTCTAGGAAGATGAGCATGACAATTGATAGTTATGTGCACAACTTAGCTACATTTGTAATAACAATGTTTTTTTGCTCACGTCCCTTCCTCTCATGTGACTTGTGGTACATATATTTTTCATTTTGGACGAGTTTTGAAGAAGACATGCCTTGTTGAATTAAATTGAAACAAAATGAAGAAGAAGTGAGGAGAAATCTTTGTTTTGATGAAGCCTAAGGAAGTCAACTTTGTGGTGGAGGAAGAAGGACTTGGATTGGATCAGATCCAAAGAAGTTTACTTTGTATCAAAGGAAGAAAAACTTGGATCAGACGCAGAAGGAGTGCAAACCCAAAGGAGGAATGGAAGTTGCAAGTCAAGATTGTGGGGCCATATTTCAATGAAAAAGAGTCCAAATCATGCATAATATATCTCGTTGGAACCGTCTTGTTTAGGGCTTTCCCTTGCTACCAAAATCATAGAGTTTGGAGGTTTGTAACCAAAGTTACAAGCATTTGAAGTTTTGTGAGTAGATGTATAGAGTAGTTGCGTGTCTTCGGGTTCACAGTACTTCAGGTCTATGTTCTTTGGGTCTCTACAACTTTGGTTTAGAAACTTCTTCACCTCATGACAAAGTGACTAGATCTGAGGTAGTTTGACTTCAAAGTGCAATGAAGGTGACTTTGAGAGTCTTGCAAGAGGCATGAGAGGAAGTTAGAGTAGGGAAAGATGAGATAATTAGGACACCTATGACTTCCATTTCAATTGATTGAAGATAAGATAGAATTAGAAGAGAAATAGTAGTAGTGAATGAACCAAAAGTGCAGGATCAAATAGTTAGTGTCTTTGGGTCAGTCACATGAACAATTAGAGGAAAGTGGGCTACAAATTGAAGGCGTAGATAGTGTATCTATGCTTTCAATTACAATTCTTGATGAGGATATAGTAGAATTAGCAAAAGAATTGATAGTAGTTAGACCCAAAAAGAGAAATGATAGGAAGATCATCAAGATTGGAAGCCAAAGTAGATGTAGACATCGGATTGGATTATGACCAATTTTGAAATTTTAAAGGGTAGATATGAAGAGGTGCATTGTCATTTCAGATGTGTAGGTTGTGTAGGTATTTAGAAAGTATTTTAGGGAGTAAGATAACTATCAAAGAATTTGCTTATTTAAAGGAGGCATTTGCAATATGTTGTTGTTCAATGCTCATAATTAAGAGAATAGATAAAGCAAAGTGCTTGAAGTTTTGCTTGTTGTTTGAGCTTAATTCCAAGTATCACCATTGTGTTGTGTTTGTGAGTGTGGAGAATTCTAAAATGCAAGTCAATGTGTTTGTTGGATGTTGGATTCCGCTGACGTGATCTTCATTTTGTGTGTTTGATCTTGAGTGAAGTGCAATTGGAGCAATGCCTTGACAAATCTGAGAGAAATTGTAGTGTTGGTAGTATTCTATAGTTGTGAGTGCAACTTATTGTTGATGTGAAGCAATTTTGATTGAGGAAGTTGTGCCTTCAGTGGAGAGATGGAATACAATTCTGAGGTGGAATTTTTTTTGCAAGTGTCGTTTCTAAGAGAGACTAAATCATCACTAAATCAAGATTGTTTGGAAAGATTTGATGGATTTGTGATTAGGAGTGCTAAATTGTGACAAGATTGCAAGTCAGTGCTCGTTACTCTCTTTTGGGTGTGGTTTCTACCTGAGAGTCTAAAGAAGAAATCAAGAAGAACCAAATTTGTGATATTTTTGACTAACAAACTTTACTTACCTGATTACCAAAAGAGTGATATCTGCCGATTGTCACAAGATCCCATCTTTCCTTTTTGCAACCCATCCCCATTCTCCTTGGAATGGTCATGCTCCTTGGTCTTGGAACCAAAGGTTACCCAATTCCATAAGAAATGGCCCAAGTGCAGTGTTTTAGTTTATTATGTTGAGTCAGGACTACTCTTCACCTCTTTTAAGCGCCCTTGCTATTCTTTTTTAGAAGCGTAAGCAATGGCCTCAAAAATAGTGCAATGTTGTATACCATTACTTCTTGGAAAATTTGCTCTTTAAACGTTAGTTTGAAATTTTTCGGAGCTTCTATTGGACTCATGTTGGTTATTGCAACTTGTAGATCAAGAAATGCTTCCATGTACCCTTAAACATTGTTTGTTTGCTTCAAATTCCATAGTTGGATTTGAGCTATCTACACAAAATCCATGGGTTGGAAATTCTTCAATAGCTCTTCCTTCATTGCCATCCAAATGACTTCTTTTCCTTCTACCAACATTGTTTATTCCCAAGCATTGTACTATGTAAAGGCTTTATCAATCAAGTACCCATATGCAAACACACTTATAAAACAATAGATGATCTTAATTATGAATAATTGAAAGTATAATTCATTCTTGAACTCTAATTCTCCACTATTGCTATAGAATGTTGTCCTTTGTAAGACTTGATATTGCATGTTTTCTTCATCCATACTAAAAATGTGGCTTCATTGTTGATTGGGGTTGGTGTCATTGGCATGAGTGACTGTCCAGGTACTTCAACCACTGGTACTAGGTTTTGCAACAATTCTCCTTCTTACATTGCCTAATCATTCTTAAAAGTACGTACTTGACTTTGCAATGCTTCCATGGTCATCTTGATCTCCCAAAACTCATTGAACATTCCTTGCATTCCTTGAATAAGATCTTGCAATTGTAGATCCATGATTCTTACACAATTCAAATGTTCAATTGCTACTTCCTACTTTAATAGAGGGTTAATATGATCTCTCAAAAGGGAGCATGTACTATAAGGATTACCATTGGAATCTTAGAGGCTATCACTCGCTGATAATATTTCTCATCAAAATTGTGGAGTACAAATCTTTAAACATCACTTTTGATCTAACAACATAATGGATTTCTACTTGAGTGTTGGGAATGAGAAGTTTTGCTATATTTAGATCCATTATAACAAAATGTAGATTGTCAAGTCACACTCTCTATTGGATATCACCATGGGTAGAATCATCAAGTTGGGTGAATTCACCACTATATCCATGAATTCTGCCATGAAATGGTAAACAAAATATACTCTCACTTGCTCACACTAGATACATAATCTTTATGTGAAACAGATTCAAGAATGGAAAATAAGGTGCAAGAAATTGTCCTTTGGGAACCTCTATCCCATCCTCTCTCTAAGACACTCCTAATCTATTGATTGCACTATGGTTTTCTCCTCAAAATTACTCAATCTCAATACCCCATGTTCCTCCAAGAGGGGTGATCCACTCTCTTGGATTAAAATATTCACTTTGATACAATTTCAATATTCAAAAGGTAGGAGAATTTCCAAGAGAAACATAAAAAATGAAACACAAAGCTTCACACTCAATACTTCAATACCTCAAAGAAGACCACCTTTTCTTTATTATGTAGCAAAGAGGATTTCCTCAAATAAAGCTCCATCCTTGGATTAGATACATAGATTTGTGACCTATTAACAAGCTCTATCCTCAGATTAGTTGCATGCATAGGTGACATGTCAATTTTTGTCCTATTTGTTTGGTCAACCAATTTGACTAGAAGGAATCTTTAGAGAATCTTTCTATATGAATCTTAGAATTTTATGGGTGAGATATTATTGGAAAGCTTTTGATGAGACAAAAAAAGGGAGAGAAGGCTAACCTTTTCACCCTTGAGAGTGAATCTTTCCATTTTCAAGGCCTAATTCATTTGTTTAGGCCTCCAAAATTTGCTCTGAAGTTTTTAGGCTATTTTTGACTCTTGCCTTATTAGTATATTAGTAGAAGTACTCTTTTGGTGACAACACTATTTAATCTACTATGTTCATCTTATATAACATACTTCCAAATGTTACCAAAGCAATTTTCACCTTTAGATAAGATATTTTGCTATTGGTAATACATAAAACTATGGTGGCATATCCGGGTGGAACAAGCTAAATGGCAATTTTTTATGCTAATATCAACATTGGAAGAATTAAAGATTAGAATAATTAGTTGATTACAAGCAATAAATGCTATGCAACATACACAAAATAGGTTGATGGAATTGAAGCAGATTGGTTCTATAAGAAACTACATCACTCATTTCCAAAACACTATAATGCAAATTCTAGATATATTAGAAGGTGAGGCTCTAGATCAATTTTTTAGGGACATGAGTCATGCACCAAATTGGAGTGACTATGCGGGAGCCCAAATACTTGGAGGAAGCCATGTAGTTGGTTGAGCACTTTGATTCCTTGGTTGAGACAACTTGGTCTTGACCTTGATCTTGACCTTCATAGAACCTACCCATGCATTACACACAATGTTGTCGGGAAAATAATCTACAAGTTGAATTAGTCCTATTTGGTGTAAAAGAGAAACCAAGAGAATATTATGTAAATATATTTAAAATTGCTAATTGCAAACAATATAAACTTCCCAGGTAGAGACTTGATAATTGCCAAAAGAGTGGTGCCAACTTCTATTGGGCTATAGCAAGAATT
The DNA here is from genome assembly GCA_948567375.1 of Lunularia cruciata. Taxonomy (NCBI): domain Eukaryota; kingdom Viridiplantae; phylum Streptophyta; class Marchantiopsida; order Lunulariales; family Lunulariaceae; genus Lunularia; species Lunularia cruciata. The sequence goes on along the minus strand of OX419762.1, from coordinate 12,425,614 downwards.
TTGAGAGTTGATAGAAGAGCAATGGATTTGGTTTTGAAGCTTAGAGAGAATCCTAGGCAAGAGCTATAATGTTTCATCTAACTTGGGAGTTTGTTATGCTCTTGTAAGGAAGGAGAAGAAAAAGAAATCAAAAGCAACAAAAAAAGGAATTAGAATTCCAACAACTATAGGAACAAGGCCTTCAAGAGGTTGATGTGGGTAATTGAGATAGGCCAATATGGGTTAGTTGAAGCCAAAAAAATGGGAGTGAGTGGCATAATATCAAGTTTGGTATTTTGGACAATAGCAAGAGTGAGATCCTGAAGGAATCTAGGGTGGAATAGAGAATTCTTGAAGAGAGAAAAGGACAAAGAAGAGTTTCTCAAGAGAGTGGAGTTTGGATAGGGAGAAATTGGGGGAGAGAAATGGAGTTGGACAGTAGGAGACTTATTGAGAAGAGAGAAGTCTAAAAAGGGTTTTGACAAAGAAGAGAGGAAGGATCAAGGGTCCTTGGCTGGACAAAAAAGGATAAAAAAGGAGAGTATTTTTGGAAAGGAAGGGATCAAAGGGCAGAGTTTGTTGTGCAAGAAGGAAGAAATCAACAAGAAACCAAGAGATTGAAATATCAAATGAGAGAGTAAGGTTCTATGACAGGGAGGAAAGAGAGAAGATATCAAAGGACAAGAAGGAAGGATCAAGATAGGAAGGGATTTTGAAAGGAGTTTTCTTTGGTAGAGGAGAGAAAAGAGGAAGCATCAAGGGTTTTGCTAGAGAGAGAGAGAGAAGAAACAATTTTTGAGAGACAAAGAATTTCTCAAAAGACAAAGGGGTTTTGATGGAGGAGAGAGAGGATAGATTTGTGAGCAAAGGGTTTTTGGACGAGAAGAGTGAAGGATCAAGGGGTTTTTTATAAGAATGGACAGGAAAGGGTATATGGTAGGGACAGTGAAGAGAAGAAGAGGGGTATCAAAAGGGATTTAGGGAAAGAGGGTCAAGAAGGAAAATGGAATGATAGACAAGGATCAAAGAGGATTTTTGAGAGGAGCAAGAGTGATAAATACCAAAGGGGAAAAATCAGAGGTTTTAGGAGTGATAGCTATTGAAGGAAGATTTTTGATTGGTAGGAAAATATTGATCATAGCATTGATGTGGAGTCATTCTGTTGTGCACTACCACTCCTCTATCTCGCATTTCTAGAGCAATACAAGCAGTTTCTTTGTGCTTTGTGCTTTATTCAAGGCTACCCTCTATACATCACCATTGTAAACTAGAATCAGAGCTCTCCTCCTTCCTCTCATCTTCTCCATACAAATCTAACCACTTTTTTTGGGGCTCCTTGCTGTAGACATTTGATGAGTCACTTCACAGAAGCCTTCATAGTTAGTCTAGACTCTCTTCCCCACACCTCCCCACCCCTTGAAGAGCTCAAAGATCATGGCCTTGATAGATTGACTTAATGGCCGATAGATTGGCTAGCAATTGAGGTAGAGGATTTTTTTTTGTTGATGAAAATGTGAATGATCAAAAAGAGAAGGGATTAATGAAAGGTCTGGAAAGAAAGGGAATGAATCCAAGTGCAACAAATGGAGGAAAAACCAAAGTAGCTGAGACTGAGAGCCAAGAGTGACAACAAGGAGACTGGGAAATGCATGGTGAAGACACATGTCTATCGAAGAGTGAATCAAGGAAGAAGGAATTTTAGGAAACAGAGATGGCGGACACAATCAGTCAAGAACAAGGGAGGGTAGAGAAGGAAATATCAAACAAGAAATTATTGAGAGAGAAGAGATTTCAGTCAGAAAGAAAGGAACTGGGAAGAGTAGAGAACAAAGTGCAATTAGGAATGGCAAAGAGAAGTTGAGGATTGAAGGAGTGCCAAACAGGAAATTAGGGAGGTAGGAGAAGAATTCTCAAGAAGAAAGGGAAGCAAAAAAGGAAAAAAAAGCAAGAGAAGTGTTTTTTTGAGAATAGAGGATAGGAAAATCTATAAGCAAGGTGAAGGGTTTCCTAAGTGTAAGGAATAGAAATTGGTTGTAACGGGTTCAACCACACAAGATCAAAAAAAAATACAAGGACAAAGATTTTTAGATCATGAGCAATAGCAAATGGTACATAGAAGTCAATATTAGCACACGAAATCTTAACTCTAAGGACCTTTTAGGAGGAGCTTACAGCAAGGTTCAATTGCAGACAAATTACTCTAATGAAAGAGGCTATCACCATAGAAAACAATAAGAAGAGCTAGCCTCAGACTTTATACATGCTACTTGTGCCACTTAAAAATAATGAAGTCTAAGCGCAAGCAGCTAGGTGCTCATCGCATTCTTGAGACCTTACAATCCGTGTGACAACAAGTAGAAGAGACGGCACCGATTGATGTTATCTAATGGAAACAACTTGGCCCTACAAATAGGGAAAGCTTGCAAAAAAATGGTGGTTGCTTTTATTATCATCAAATTGAGCATCACATTGTTGAATTTCCACTCAAGAATGAAAGACCTTGACAAATTTCCCAAATGGAGTTTGTGGAGCATGATGGTCAAGGAAACAAGGAAACCCTATAGGAGAACTCAAGCCACCTACTGAGAACTTGATTAGTTCCAATAGGATTGAAGGTTTGACCTATATAAATTTACTTCACTTGCAAGATATGATTTATGATTGTGGTTGTAAGATTCTGGTTGATTTTGGAAATTTAAAGAATTGCATATCCATGCAATTAGCAAAGGAATTAAGTATTCATATCAAGCCAATTATTGGACAAAGATTGACAATGGTGGATGGTAGAAAGGGTTCTACATTTTTTATCTCACATCCTATTACATTCAAGGATGGGAAGTAGTATTTGGAGTGTATGAGGTTTATAATAGCATCTCTACACTATGATGTCATTTGAGGTTTACCTTAGTTTGAATATCATAAGGTTCAATTTGATTAGACACAACAACAAATTCAAGTATAACACCAAGGTAAAAATTTCAAATTAGGTTGTTTGGCACCTTTGACTAAGACACCTAAGGATAGTCAGTCCCAAGATGGGAGAGTTTTCAATAGAGCAGCATAGAGCAAGCTTTGGAGGAAGATAAGCCTATTTTTGCAGTGTGAGTCAAGCCGATTGCACATGGAAAATCTAAGGAGGACCAAAACCTCATCAAGCAATGGTTGATCAAAAAGTCCATGAGTTTTCATATGTGATTTTGGATGACTTGCCAAATAGATTACCCTTTGATTGTGGTATGCCTTTCAAGATTGAGTTATTGCTAGGAAGTACTCCAATGAGTAGACCAATCTATCGACTCTCACTAAACAAGGTGGATGAGCTTTGAACAACACTTATAGAGTTGTTAGAGAAGGACTTCATATGACATAGTACATCTCCTTAAGGAGCACTAACAACATATGGAGTGCAAAGTCCTTTGGAAAGCGTACCCCCTCATGATGCCACTTGGGAGTCTCTTTCTCATCTCTAGCATGCACAAATGGCCATCCATGAGTTTGAAGCTTCCATGGTGACATGGTCACAACTTAATGGTGGGAGTATATGTAACAATATAGAGTTTACCAATGAGTTAGTTGAGACTAATGAAGTACCAAGTAGGCCAGATTAACTAAGAATTATAAGAATATTCTAGAAGCATCTAGGAAGCTACTTGGTACTTTCTAAGTATTAGGTAATGTGTATGCTAAGTGGTGACTTTTAGGAAGAAGCTTCTTGGCTAGCCTAGTTTGCTTGCCAAGTAGACAACTTCTAGAAGGATGATTCTCCTTCTTGCATTGCATGATCATTCCTAAAGATATATACTTGACTTTGCAATGCTTCCATTGTAATCTTGATCTCCCAAACTTGTCTAATATCCCTTACATTCCTTGCGTCAGATTTTGTTATTATGGTTCTATGATTTGCACATATGATAGACACTCAGTCAATACTTACTTCAATAAAAGGCTAACAGGGTTACTCAAGAGAGGTCATGGATGATTAGGACTACCATTGGAACCTTAGAGACTATCATTTGTTAATAATATTCTTCACCAAAATTTTAGATTACAAAACCCCTAATCATCACTTTTGGTCTAACTACATAATAAATTTCTACTTGAGTGTTGAAATAGAGAAGATTTGATATATACAGATCCATCACATCATAAAAAAAAATCAAATCCCACTCTCTTTCATGTATCATCGTAGGTAAAATCACTAGGTTTGGTGAATTCATCACTATGTCTATGAACTTTGCTTCAAAATGGTAAACAATATATACACTCACTTGCTTACATTGGATGTACATACTCTTGATGTGGAAAGGATTCAAGGATGAAAAGCAAGGTGTAAGAAATTTTCAAGAACATCTATCCCATCCTCTCTCTAAAACATCACCAATATATTGATTGCATTATGTTTTCTCTCCTCAAAATTACTCAATCTCAATAGCCTATATTCTTCCAAGAAGAGTGATCCACTCTCTTGGATTAAAACAAATACTTTGATACCATTGTAATGTTCCAAGGAAAAAAGAACACCCAAGAGAAATACAAGGATTCATCTTTCAATACTCCAATGCCCCAAAGGAAACACCTTGTCTTATTATATAGTAAAGAGAATCCACTCAAAGAAAGCTCCACTCTTGGATCAAATATATGGATTAGTGACATGTCAACAAGTTCCATTCTTAGATTAGTAGTATGGACTGATTACATGTTGATCTTTGTCCTATTTTGCTGACCAAATAAGTTTGACTTGAGAGAATCTTCAAGGAATCTTCTTGTAAAAAGCCAAAATATCATGGATAAGGTATCATTGGAAAGCTCTCAATGAGATGAAAAAAATCACAAAAAGCAATGAATGTTTCTACCAAGAAGGAAAAATCTTTCAGGTTTAATTCATTTGTTTAGACCTTCAAATTTGGCTCTAAATTTTTCAATATATTTTCCATCTCTAGCCTATTGGTGGAAGTACTCTTTTGATGATATCACTAGCTCATCTACTTAGACCATCACATATAATATCCCTTTAGATATTACAAAGCTAATTTTCACCTCTAGAAAATATGTCTAGCTAATGGTATTAGACTAAGGCGTTGGTGCCACAATGTGGTAGTAGTAATGATGGCAGTTGTAGTTATTTCTAACGGGTAATAGAATTTAGCCTTCAAGTTTGTATAGTCTATCAACTACCTTGGCCAAGGCAAGAGCACACCTTTCCTTGTATATATAGTGCTTGTGCTTTGTTCAAACAAAACCCATGTTCTAGCAATGGAAAGTGCTCAAATGGTAAGAAAAATCATACCAAGATCAAGACAAAGGAAGAATTTACAAAACAAGAATTGGCCCTACAATGGTGCAAAGATAAAGCATCCTAATGCTAATTACTTTGGTAGTACATCCATTTTCCAATATTATAAACTTGGTAGTAGAAAGTATCTTGTAGTCATGGAGTGCAATACTATCAATAGTGATATGACATGTGGCCCTAGAGTCATGAATTAAACCATGGAGACTGATATGTAATGGTGTAGCCATCCCTAATTACAACTATTCATGGTTGTTGAGGTGGGATGGTAAATTTTCTATCATCCAAGTAATATTGCAGCAATTGCTACAATGGGATTGAGTGGATCTAGTGTGTGGTTGGTTGGAGAGTGTTGGTGTGTCTTTAGGCAAGTTGGAATAGCTCCTTGTTATGGTGGTCTTTGATTTGAAGTTGGTTATGACATATGAAACGGATCTCCTAGAGGAAAACCTTGTTTGCTATAGCATATGTTTTCATGATGGCCACACTTTCCACAATATTCATATGTGACGTCCATCTTGCTTCCCTAGTTGATGTGGTGTTGTTGGAAAGATAGTCACATTCTTGTCCTAAGTATCTCTACATTTTGTTAGCACACATCTCCTTAGTGCAAAGTGCAACTTCTACAATAGCTATTTTCAAGCTGGCCTATAGAAGTTGTGAGTGTCATGATATGAGGTAAGTACTTAGTTGTTGGTAGTGTACCTAATAATTTGGTGATGCAAGCATCTTCATCAATCTTTATGCCAACTATAGCCAATCCATTAGCTAGTTCATATGATTGGGCAATCAAAGCCGACAATGATTCTCTTGCATGAAGATTAAGTGTGATAAACTTTCGTAGGAGAACTATTTTGTTGATTGCAATCTTTTGCTCAAATCCATCTACCATTTTATCCCATATTTTGTTGGATAACTTGCTATAATACCAATAGCTAGACTTAATATCTAGAAGAAGAAAATAGTTTGGTAATATTTAGAAGTAGAAAATAGTTTTGTAATATCTAGAATGATGTTATATATCATAGACTAATTAGATAAGATACATGTGTCACCAAAAGTATACTTCCACTAATAAGGCAAGAGCCAAAAGCACCTTGAAAACTTCAAAGCCAATTTTGGAGGCCTAAATGGATGAACTAGGCCTCAAAAATTAAAAAAGTTTCCCTCATCCTTTCAAGGAAAAAGGCTTGCCTTCTTCATCCATAGTTTCTTTTGTTGAGAGCTTTCCAATGGTACCTCACCTATGCGATTTTGAGCTTCCTATAGAAATATTTTTTAAATATTCCTTCCCATTAAACTTATTTAACCAACCAGATAAGAAAAGAACCAACATGTCACCCATCCATGCAACTAATCTAAGGGTGGATCTCACCAACATGTCACCAATCCATGTATCTGATCCAAGGGTGGAGTTCCTTTGAGTGGAAACTCTTTGTTATATAATAAAGATAAGGTGCTCCTTTGAGGCATCGGAGTATTGAGTGTTGAATTTTTTTGTTTCCTTTCTTATGTTTCTCTTGGGAGTTCCCTTATCCTTAGAATATTTCAGTGGCATCATAGTAGGTGTTTTAATTTGAGAGAGTGGATCACTCTTCTTGGAGGAAAATGAGTTACTAAAGATTGAGTAATTTTGAGGGGAGAAAATATAATGCAATTGTTAGACAAGAGGTGGTGTTTTAGAGAGAGGATGGGATAGAGATGCTTGAAGGAAAATTTCCTATACCTTGCTTTCCATTCTTGAATCATCCATTCCACATCAAGATTATGTATATCCAATGTGAGCAAGTAAGAGTATATCTTGTTTATCATTTTGGAGTAGAATTCATTGGCCATAGTGATGAGTCTACCAAACCCAATGATTCTACTAAAGGTGATATATGATAGAGACTAGGATTTGATAATCTAAATTTTGTTATGATCCAATGGATCTAAATATAACAAATCCTCTCCTTTTCAAAATGCAAATAGAAATCTATTATGTGGTTAGACCAAAAGTGATGTTAAGGGATTTTGTAATCTGCAATTTTAGTGAGAGATATTATCAACAAGTGATAGCCTCTAAGGTCCCAATGTAGGCCCCAATGGTAGGTCCCAATTGTCCTTTCTCCCTCACGTGATCATATTATTGAAGTAAGAAATAGCGATTGAGTGTTTATTATGTGTATGAATCATGGAGCCATAGTTGTAGGATTTGATGCAAGGAATGTAGTGGACGTTGAACAGGTTTTGGGAGATCAAAATGACCATGGAGGCATTGCAAATTCAAGTATGTACCTTCAAGAAAAATTAGGCAATGCAAGGAAGGAAACCATCTCAAAACTTGGTATCAACAGTTGAAGTACATGGAGAGTCACTCATGATGATGACACCAACCCCGATCAAAGATGAAGGTACATTATTACTACAGATGAAGAAGACATGTAACATCAAGCCCTACAAGGGAAAAGGTTCCATGGGAGTAATAGAAAACTAGATTTCAAGAATGAATTGATACTTTTGATTATTCACAACTAAGATCACCTACCATTTTGCATTTGTATTTGCAAGTGGGTACTTGACCAATAAAGCCCTTACATGGTACAATGCTTGGTAATGATCAATGTTGGTAGAAGGAAGAGAGATCACTTAGATGTCAAAGCAAGCTAGATTGCTCAAGAGTTTCCAATCCATGGATTTGGTGTAGATAGTCCAAACCCGACTATGGGAGTTGAAGCAAAAGAATAGCATACAAGAGTACATAGAAGCATTTCTTGATCTGCAAGTCATGATAATTTATATGAGTCCAATAGAAGCTCTTGAAATTTTCAAATGGGGTTAAAAGAGTGAACGCACCAAGAAATAATTGTACAAAATCCTTGCACTAGTTTTGAAGCCATAGCTTATGCTTAGAGGATAGCAAGGGCACTTGGAGGAGGTGAAGAGGTAATTCTAACTAGGCATTATAGAGTTGAAACATTGCAATTTTGGTGGACTAATTCTTATGCAATTCTGCAACATTTGGGTCTAAGACCAAGGAGCATGACCACTCTAAGGAGAAAAATGATGGGTCCAAGAAAGGAGAGATATATTCACACAAGGGGAAGCACATTATTATGCTCAAGCATAATAACAATTTTGTTATGATTATGGTTGAGTTGGGCACAAAGCCATCAATAATCATACTCATCTTCCTAAATGCCCTTGATCTCCATACACATGACCTTTGAAAAACATGGAGAGATGAATTGAAGAAGAGGATGTTGAAATCACATTTGAAAAAAAAGACTGCCAATAAGTGTACCTTGTACTAGCTCAATGTAATATCAATAGCTAGACATATTATCTTAAGGTAGAAGTTGGCTTGGTAACATCTTGACTGATGTAATATATGATAGACTAAGTAGAGGTGTCACCAAAAGAGTACTTCCACTAATAGTGTAGGACCAAAAAAACCCTAGAAACTTCAAAGCCAATTTCAAACACCTAAATAGATGAATTAGGTCTAAAATATGCAAAGATTGTCCCCATGGAAGAAAAGGTTGGCCTTCCTTCTCCACAATTTGTCTCATTGAAAGCTTTCTAATGGTATCTCACCCATGCAATTATGAGTTTTCTATAGGAAAATTCCTTAAAGGTTCCATAAAGATTAAACTTGTTTGACCAACCAAATATGACAAGGACCAACGTTTCACCCATCTAAGCGACTAATCTAAGGATAGAGCTCACCGCCATGTTACCAATCCATGTATCTGATCCAAGGATGGAGCTTCCTTTGAAGGGATCCTCTTTGCTATATAATAAACATAAAGTGCTCCTTTGTAATACCAAGAACTAGCCATATGATCTCGATGTGAAATTTGGTTTAGTAACATCTAGAATGATGTTATACTTGATGGAAAAAATAGATCAGATAGAAGTATCACCAAATTAGTACTTCTACAATAGGGTAGAAATCAAAATAGACTTGAAAACCTTAGAATCAATAGCTAGCTATATGATTTAAAGGTGAGAATTGGTTTGGTAATATATAGAAGGATATTATAAATGATGGACTAAATAGATAAGAAAGAGGTATCATTAAAAGGGGACTTCTAGTAATAGATTAGGAATTGAAATATGCTTGAAATCTTTGAAGGCAATTTTGGATGCCTAAATAGATGAATTAGGCCTCAAAAATGTGTAAGTTTTCCCCCCTCCCTTCCCTCCAATAAAGGAAAGGATGGCCTTTCCCTCACCATGGTTTGTCTCATTGAGAGCTTGCCAATGGTGCGTCACCCATGTGATTTTGAGATTCCTATAGGAAGATTCCCTAAAAGATTCCCTTTGGTCAAAGCTTATTTGACCCACCAGATAGGATCAGGACCAACATGTCACCCATCCTAGTAAGTAGTCCAAGGGTGGAGCTTGTTGACATGTCATCTATCTATGTGCCTAATCATATGATGGAGCTTCCTTGGAGGAGATCCTCTTTGTCTATATAATAAAGAGAAGGTGCTCCTTTTGTGCATCGGATGCTTGAGTGTGAAATTTGTGTTTTCTCTCTTTTCTTGTACTCAAAGTATTACAATGCTAGCAGAGCGAGTGTTTTACTCCAAGAGAATGGATCATCCCTCTTCGAAGAGCACAAACTATTGAAATTGAGTAATTTGAGGTGGAGAACATAGAGTAATTGCTAGACTTGGGAAGGGCTTTAGAGAGCGAATGGGATGGATGCACTTAGAGGAAAATTTCCTACACCTAGCTTCCCATTCTTGAATCCATTCCACATCAAGGTTATGTACATCCAACATAAGCAAATAAGAGTATTGCTAGTTTATCACTTTGGAGCAGAATTCATGGACAGAGTGATGAACTCACCAAACTCGGTGATTCTACTTGTGGTGGTATACGACAAAGAGTGGGATTTGACAATTTTCATTCTATTGTGATGTTATGGATGTGAATATCTCAAATCCTCTTCCTTTCAACACTCAAGTAGAAATTTATTATGTAGTGAGACCAAAAGTGATATTTAGAGATTTTGTGGTTAGAAAATTTTGGTGAGGAGTATTATCAATGAGTGATAGCTTTTGAGGTCCCAATGGTAGTCCCGATAGTTCATGTACCTTCCAAAGTGATCATATTAACTCTCTATTGAAGTAAATAGTAGCGATTGAGTATTGCAAGAACCATGGATCTGCAATTGCAAGAGCTGGTGCAAGGAATGCACGGGATGTTGAAAAAATTTTGAGAGATGAAGATGACCATGGAGATATTACAAAGTCAAGTGTAGATCCTTAAGAATGATCAAGCAATGCAAGAAGATGAGCCATCTCAAAACCCAAAGTCTACGACTGAAGTACTTGGAGAGGCACTTGTGCCTACAAACCTGATCAATGATAAAGCCATATTGCTACTTTGGATGAAGAAGACCTACAACATCAAGCCTTACAAGAGACAGCGTATGATGGGATTAGTGGAAAATTGGATCTCAAGAATGAATCAATATTTTTTATTGTTCTCAACAAAGATCATTGAGCATGTTGCAAGTGTGTTTGCATGTGTGTACTTGACCAATAAAGCCCTCACATGGTATGATGCTTAGGAATGATCCATGTTGGTAGAGAGAAGGGAGGTCACGAGGATAGTAATGCAAGAACAATTACTGAAGAATTTCCAATCGGTGGATTCCGTGCAGATGGCATGAATCCGACTATGGGGATTGAGATAGAAGAATAATGTACAAGAGTATGTAGAGGCATTTCTAGATCTACAAGTTGTAGCAACCAACATGATTCCAACAGAGGCTCTTGACAATTTCAAACAAGGGTTGAAGGAGCAGATTTGCCAAGAAGTCATGGTGCAAAATCCTCGCACGGTAGTTGAAGCCATTGCTTATGCGTAGAGAATAGTAGGGGCATTGGGTGGAGGTGAAGAAGTAGTTCCACCTCAACATTATTGTGCAGAAATGCCACACATGGGTGGACCAGTACCGATGGATTTGGGCAACCTTTGGTTTCAAGACCAAGGAGCACAACCGTTTCTAGGAGAGCATGGATAGGTAGAAGAACAAAGAGATGGAGTCCCACAAGGAGAAGGAACTCAAGGAGAAAAACACTTTTGTTACAATTATGGTTGTATTGGGTACATATATGCCAATTGTTGTGCTTGTAGAGGCCCTCTGCCTTCATTCAAGCAATCTTTGAACACCATGGAGGGATGCACTTAAGGAGGAGGTGGAAATCACTTCAAAAACCAAGATCACCAGTAAATGTATCTCGTGCCCTTACTGGCTCAATAAGGAAGCAGAGAAGCAAGGGAATGAAGAAGATGAGTGTGCAAAGGTCCCAAAAGGCAACCTCACAATTGATTGTTGTGAATGGAGTCTTAGAAGGCAATCAAGTGAGAGTATCAATAGATCCGAGAGCAACAAAGAATTTCATGTCTCGCTTTGTTGCAATAAGATTAGGAATGGGCCTAAAGAGAGATGAGAGTGAAGAAGTAGAGCTACCTAACAATGTTGTTGGAAAATAGCTCATGCACACCATTGATGCCATTTGGTGTTAGAGTTTTGATTTCTTGCATTATAATGACTTTGGGTTTTTCTTAGTTATTATGTCTCTGGAATAACTTTTATGCCATTGTGAAGTTGGAAGTTCTTTTATATTTCATAAGCTTGAAGGTTTGAAAATGATGCATAAACTCAAGGGTATCAATTAGTTGCATGAAACGGTAGTTCTTTTGAGTTACACACACTCGGGGCTTAAATTTATGTTACACGAGCTCATGACTTTTGTTGTATGTTTTGGGAGGTCTTTGGCAATTGATAGGCCATAAGGGTTTTGTGAGAATGCTTCAAGTGGATAGAGGAGATCTTTGGCTCATGATCGGACAATGAAGGATTTGGAGAAAGCTTTGAGTGATCAAGAGGGTTTTAGGAATGTTTTAAGAGGTCTTTGGCAATTGACAAGCCATAAGGGTTTTGTGAGAATGCTTTGAGTGGACAGAAGAGGTCTTTGGCTTATGACCGGACAGGGAAGGTTTGGAGAAAGCTTCAAGTGATCATAAGGGTTTTTTAAATGTTTTAGGAGGTCTTTGGCAATTGAAAGGCCATAAAGGTTTAGTGAGAATGCTTCAAGTAGACAAAGGAGATCTGTGGCTGATGACATGACAATGAAGGGTTTGGAGAAAGCTTTGAGTGATCAGGAGGGTTTCAAGAATTTTTTGGGAGGTCTTTGGCAATTGACACGCCATAAGAGTTTTGTGAGAATGCTTCAAGTGGACAGAGGAGATCTTTGGCTAATGACAAGACAATGAAGGGTTTGGAGAAAGCTTTGAGTGATCAAGAGGGTTATAGGAATGTTTTGGGAGGTCTTTGGCAATTGACACGCCATAAGAGTTTTGTGAGAATGCTTCAAGTAGACAGAGGAGATCTTTGGCTAATGACAAGACAATGAAGGGTTTGGAGAAAGCTTTGAGTGATCAAGAGGGTATAGGAATGTTTTGGGAGGTCTTTGGCAATTGATAGGCCATAAGGGTTTTGTGAGGATCCTTCAAGTGGATAGAGGAGATCTTTGGCTGATGACCAAATAGTGAAGGGTTTGGAGAAAGCTTTGAGTGATCAAGAGGGTTTAAGGAATGTTTTAGGAGATCTTTGGCAATTGATAGGCCATAAGGGTTTTGTGAGAATGCGGCAAGTGGACAAAGGAGATCTTTGGCTGATGATCGGACAATGAAGGGTTTAGAGAAAGCTTTGAGTGATTAGGAGGGTTTGAGGAATGTTTTGGGAGGTCTTTGGAAATTGATAGGACAGAAGGGTTTTTTGAGGATCCTTCAAGTGGAAAAAGGAGATCTTTGGTTGATGGTAGGACAATGAAGGGTTTGGAGAAAGCTTCAAGTGATCGGGAGGTTTTTAGGAATATTTCATGAGGTCTTTGGCAATTGATAGGCCATAAGGGTTTAGTGAGAATGCTTCAAGTTGACAGAGGAGATCTTTGGCTGATGACATGACAGTGAAGGGTTTGGAGAAAGCTTCAAGTGATAAGGAGGGTTTTAGGAATGTTTTGGGAGGTCTTTGGCAATTGACAGGCCATAAGGGTTTAGTGAGAATGCTTTGAGTGGACAGAGGAGGTCTTTGGCTAATGATAGGACAGTGAAGGATTTGGAGAAAGCTTTGAGTGATCAAGAGGGTTTTCAGAAATGTTTCAGGAGGTCTTTGGCAATTGATAGGCCAAAAGGGTTTTGTGAGAATGCTTCAAGTGAAGAGAGGAGATCTTTGGTTGATGATAGGACAATGAAGAGTTTGGAGAAAGTTTTGAGTGATCAGGAGGGTTTAAGGAATGTTTTGTGAAGCCTTTGTTAATGATAGGCCATTAAGGGTTTGAGAGAATGCTTTTAAGGAGTCTTTGGTTGATGATAAAATAGTGAAGGGTTTGGAGAAAGCTTCGAGTGATCAAGAATGTTTTGGGAGATCTTTGGCAATTGATAGGCCATAAGGGTTTAGTGAGAATGCTTCAAGGGGACAAAGAAGATCTTTGGCTGCTGATAGGATAGTGAAGGGTTTGGAGAATGCTTTGAGTGACCAGGAGTGTAGAGAGAAAGCTTTGAAGGAGTCTTTGGCTGATGATAGGATAGTGAAGAGTTTGGAGAATGCTTCAAGTGACCAGGAGTATGGAGAGAAAGCTTCAAAGGAATCTCTAGCTGACAACAGGACAACAAAGGGTAGTGGTGGCTGCAAAGGAGAGAAATATCAAAAGGAAGACAAGTGAATGTGCAGATGCAGAGGGAGAGAAGAATCTTCATGTGCTTTTGAGATAGGGGGAAGAGATATCTGAAGAAATATGAGTAGAGAACTTCAGAGGTGAGAGATATTGCTTGCTTGAATTGAGAGCAAGGAAGGAGATTGTAAAAGGCCAAGACCAAGGAGAGAAATAGAAGAATGGAAACTCACATTAGGACACTTGAATGAGGGAAAACTCCGAATGCCTAGCATGAGCTTTGGCTTTGGTATTTATAGGTAGCATACAAAGCACTTGAAAAGCTTCTCAAGAAGCTTCCTTGAGCCACTTTCTTATAATGCAAGCCAAGTTAACTAGGAAGCTTCTCAAGAAGCTTCTTTCTAGAAGCCGCCTACTTGGCATGCAAGCTAAGCTAGTTAGAAGATTCCTTCTAGAAGCTACCTGCTTGGGGTGCAAGTTAACTAGTTAGGAAGCTTCCCAAGAAGCTTCCTAGATGCTTCTAGAATATTCTAGGCTAATTTGGCTTATTCTCTACTCCGTAGGCCTTACTAACTCCGTAAGCCTTACTAACTACATCGCTAAACTCCATATTGTTACATATTTACCCACCTCTAGTTGGTGATATCCTCATCACCATTGAAGCTTCAAACTCCTAGATGGCCATTTGTGCATTTTGGAGGTGAGAAAGAGGTTCCTATGTGGCATCATGAAGGGGATACCCTTTCCAAAGGACCTTGTACTCCATATGTTGTCGGCATCCGTGTTGGATGTGGTGACATGCAAGGATCTGATCAACTTTTTACTCCTCATGATCCTTGATAGGGATAGGGGGAGGAGGAAGTTGGATGGGAGAGGAAAAAGAAGAGGAGTTAGGAACAAAAGGTTTCAACTTGGAAACATGAAAGACAAGATGGATGCACATATGACAAGGCAAGGCAAGTTGGTAAGCAACAGGAGAGACAATTTAGGTGACATCAAAAGGTCCTATCCAATTTGGGGTAAGTTTACAAACTTGGGTATCAAGTGGGAGGGTTAGGTTACTAGAGGATTGCATAACTTTATCACCAACTTCAAATATGAGATCACGACAATGATAGTCCCCATATTGTTTTTGACGATTCTTAGCAACAAGGAGGTGAGATTTGGCTTGTTGGAGAGATTTAGATATGGTGGTCAAGAAGGTTGAAGTATAAGGGACCTGAGACAGAGGAAGAGCAAGGAGAGAATCTCGGACAAGCAGATCTTGACCAAAATTGAGAAAGAAAGGAGAGAATCCAGTGCTTGCTTGTTTAGAATTGTTGTACGCAAACTCCGCAGCTGCAAGACATTCATTCCAATTGGTATGGTGAATGTTGACAAAGGCTTGAAGCATATCTTCCAAGGTGCAATTTGCATGTTCAATTTTTCCATCAGTTTGTGGATAATAGGCTGTGGACAAAGCAAGTTTGGGGCCAGGTATTTGGAAGAAGGCTTGCCAAAACTTTCTGGTGAAGCAAGGATCATGGTCAAAGATGAGTACACATGGCATCTCATGATGTTTGAATACATTATTGAAGTAGATTTGTGCCAAGGTTGGAGCATCCATAGTATCAACCATTGGTGCCAAATGGATTTACTTACTAAGCTTATTCACAAACACCATAATTGTTGTGTGACCTTGTTGTGTCTTGGGCAAGGAGGTGATGAGATCTAAGCTCACATGTTCCTAATGAGTAGTTGGAATGGGAAGTGGTTAAAGGATTCCACTTGGCTTTTGGTTATTGGCCTTGCTGCATTGACAACTCTCACACAATTGGACAAACTCCCAAACATCTTGTGTCATGTTGGGCCACCACCATTGGCGTTGGAGGGTGCCCAAGGTCTTGTCCCAAGGTACTCCAATGTGACCAGCTATTGGTAGATCCTGGGCTTCTTGAAGGCGCACAAGTCGGATATCACCTTTGGCTAGAACATAGATTTGGTCTGTAACACCTATTTGTGCATGTGTGTGGTATTGTGATATTTAGCTTGGTATTACAAGTACTTGACAGATATTATTTATATAGAGATAAAGGATGGTTCTACATTAGTCATGATTAGCTAAAGTTAGTCATAGCTAAGATAGAGGAGACCTTACTTTAGAGGAAGTAGAAAAGATGAGCACTACTATTTTGGATTCTAGTGTGTTGACTTGGTATAATTCCTAGGTGTTTGGCTTTGAGTAAAGAGTTGAGAACTCTTGGGCCCACAAGCCTTTTTGTTTTGGATTCTTCTATGGTCCAAGGAAAGGTCATATGAAGGAATCCTTGATTTAGTGGTTGGGTCAAGATAAGATCACATGCTAGTGGAATATGCCCATGTGAATGGATATTCCTCTCTAATTTTTGACTTTACTTGACTTTTAGTCTAGTAACTTGAGTTACTGTGGTAATTAGTAACTTTGGTACATAACTATTTCACAAGTATATAAACAAGGGGTGATGAGGTACTTATCATCCTTTCATTTGCAACTATCTCTCTCTCATTGAGTTCTCTAGTGAGCAATGTCCTGAGTCTTGGAGTGTTAGCCTTGGAGGAGTATGATGGAGTTGGGGTTCCTTGTCTTCTTAGTCCATGGTGCGCTACCATAATACCCATTAGATGTTCATCTTGAGTGAAAGATAGGCCGGCTCACAAGTCTGCATGGAATAGAAGGCCTTCCTTGAAGGAGAAGGTGTTGTACTCCTTGTCGCCTACTGTCAAACAACCATGTACCATTTGGAAGAAGGGATCTTGTTGTAGAGCTGACCAAAACTCATTATGGACCTTGGGGTCAATTGACACTATTGTAATTGCAGCCGTGATGAGAGGAAGAGACTTCAAATTAGGTCATCGTGATAGAGCATCAAGGATGACATGGAACCGACCTAGTTTGTACTCAAGTTTGATGTCAAACAATTGGAGTTGCTCTTCCTATTGATGATGTTGACTCTTCATGTGTTCAAAGTGTAAGATCTGCAACAATGGCTTGTGATCAATTCGCATGATCACTTGTTTCCCCAAGAGATAATGCCTCCATACCTTGGTGGCATATATCATTGCAAGTTGTTCCAATCTCAAGCAGTGTAATTTCTTTCAGCTATATTTAGTTTGCAAGGCACAAAGGCAATGAGATGTAGTCCATCTAGGAATTCTTGTTGCAACACAACTCCAATTGCAAAGTTAGAAGCATCAAAATCAACCACATAAGGTAGTTGAGGATCATATGGTTGAAGAATGGGTCTTGAAGACACCATATGCTTTAACTTTTGGAATGCTTCTTCATGCTTGGTGGTCTACTAGAAGCTCAAGTTCTTTCTCAAGAGGTCAGTCAATAGTGCAGCCACATGAGCATAATAGTGGATGAACCGTTGGTAAAAGCTGGCCAATCCATTGAACGCTTGTGCTTCTATAGCATCCTTTAGGGTAGGCCAATCAGTAATGGCCTTGATTTTCTCTTCTTCCATCTTGATCCCCTCTTATGAGATCTTATATCCAAGAAGGTAACCTCCTTCTGCCAAAGGCACACTTTGACTTTTTGCAATAGAATTTCCACTGTCATAGTCATCTTAGGACTTCTTGAACATGATTCACGTGTTTTACCTCTATCTTATTATAGATTAAGATATCATCCAAGAACACCACCATGGACAATCCAATAGTCCATCCAACACCTAATGCAGCCGATCCATGAAGATAGTTGGAGCATTAGTGAGTCCAAAAGGTAGAACTCTCCACTCAAAATGCCCATACCTTGTGCAAAAGGCAATCTTTTGCACATCTTCTCTATCAAGATGAATTTGCCAATAGCCATTGCAAAGATCCAACTTGGAAAAGAAATGTGCTCCGCTTAGTTGATCAAGCAAGTCATTAATTTGAGGTAAGGGATATGCATTCTTCATGGTTTGCTTATTGAGCCCATGGTAATCAATACAAAAACAAAGTCCTCCATCCTTCTTTGGAACAAATAGTACCGGTGCTCCACAAAGAGAGGTACTATGTTGTATGAAGTCCTTCTCCAACAACTCTATAGGTGTTGTTTGCAACTCCTCCAACTCCTTTGGTGAGAGCCAATAGATTAGTCTACTCACTAGAGCACTCCTTGGCAATAACTCAATCTTAAAGGGCATACCTTGATTGGAGGGTAATCCTTTTAGCATATCATCCAGAAACATATCCGCAAACTCTTGAACTATCCGATCAACCTTTGCTTGATGAGGCTCTTGGCCCCCCCCCCCTTAAATGGTTCTTGTGCAATCTGCTTGATCCACACCGCAAATACAAACTTATCTTCCTCCAAAGCTTGCTCTATGGCTGCTTTACTAATCAACTTCCCTTCCAGAATCTCATCTCTCTTCCAAGCTTGCTCCATGGTTGCCTTCTTGGTAAACTTCCCATCTTGGGACTCATCTTCCTTCAAGCTTTGCTCTATGGCTACCTTCTCAATAAACTTCCTATCTTGGGACTGACTATTCTTAGGTGTCTTACTTAGAGGTGCCAGACAACCTAATTGGAAATTCCTACCTTGATAATGTACTCAAATTTCTCATCAGGTCCAATCGAATTGAACCTTATGACATTCAAGCCAAGGTAGACCCAAAATGATATCATAGTGTAGAGGTGCCACTACAAACCTCATACACTCTAAATACTCCTTCCTAATCTTGAAGGTAACAGGATGCGAGGTGCAGAATGCAGAACCCTTTCTACCATCCGCCATCATCAAACTACTTCCAATCATTGGCTTGATAGGAACACCCAATTCCTTTGCTACTTGCATAAAAATGCAATACTTTGAACTTCTAGAATCAATCAAAATCCTACAACCTTGATTAGATATCATACCTTGCAAATGAAGCAAACTTGCATAGGTTGAGCCTTCAATCCCATTGGAGCTAATCAAGCTCCCAATAGGCGGCTTGAAATCTCCTATTGGGATTCCTCATTTCCTTGATCATTCTATTCCACAAACTCCATTTGGGCAACTTGTCAAGGTCGTCCATTTCTTAGTGGGCATTCAGCAATGCAATGTCTAACTTGGCAACAATAAAAACAACCTCTATTTTGTTGCAATCTTTCTCTATCTGTTTTACCAATTGGTCTACGTTGGATAGCATCAATCTCCATTGGTGCCGGTTCTTCCACTTGTACATAGTGTATTGCTAGGCCTTGTGTAGATCGAGGTCGAGACCAAGTCATCACAACCAAGGAATCAAAGTGCTCAGCCAATTGCATAGCTTCTTCTACATTTTATGGTTCTTGCATGGTCACCTCCAATTTGGTTTGTGACTTCAATCCCTACACAAATCAATCTAGAACTTCACCTTCTTGTATATCTGGAATTTGCATGATGATGTTTTGAAATTGTGTGATGTAGCTCTTTACTGAGCCAACTTGCTTCAACTCCGCCAATTTATCACGTGCAGCTTGGGTGGCATTTATAGTTTCAAACCAACTCAATATTGCATCCTTGAATTTTGCCCATGTCAAAATTGGTGCAACAATCTGTTGTTCAGCTCACTCCACTTGGAATTGCCACCAAAGTTTTGCCACACCATCTAATTGGCTAGAGGTCAAGAGAATCTATTTCCATTCATCTTAAAGATTGGTGGCTTCAAAGTAACGTTCACAGTTCACGTTCAAACACAAAATTATCTCCTGTGCCCAAAAGATTTTTTCCTTCAAATACCTTGGGTTTTGGAAATCGAATGCGATCTTCTCCATCTTGAATTGGCACTCTCTCTATATGTTATTATTGTTGCTGATCTTGTTTGTCCAAAAATCTAGTAAGGTGCTTGATTTGTTGATGCATTGCAAGGATAACATCCGGTATTGCTACCATAGCTACTACTCTATCCCACTACTCCCAATTTATCTAATTGATTAGCACATAGAGGTAGTACGTCCACCGTTCTCCATAAGTTACAATCGGGAGTATCAAGGGTTCCTCAGACATGATGATCATATGTAGAAAATCCTGCCCAGAGCACAAGGTGATGAATTGTGTGAAATGATGCTTGGGTAATATCTGGACATGAAAATCCCAATGGTTTGGAAAAATTAGATTTGGTGGTCTATAAATTCCATCCATCCCATTCTTGCTTTGATACCAATGTAAAAGGCAAAGACCGAGGAGAGAAATAGGAGAATGGAAACTCCTATTGGGACACTTTAATGAGGGAAAACTCCAAATGCCTAGCATGAGCTTTGGCTATAGTATTTATAGGTAGCATACAAAGCCCTTGAGAAGCTTCTCAAGAAGCTTCCTTGAGCCACTTTCTTAGAGTGCAAGCCAAGTTAACTAGAAAGCTTCTCAAGAAGCTTCCTTTTAGAAGCTGCCTACTTGGCATGCAAGCTAAAGTAGTTAGAAGCTTCCTTCTAGAAGCTACCTGCTTGGAGCATAAGTTAACTAGTTTGGAAGCTTCCCAAGAAGCTTCCTAGATGCTTCTAGGATATTCTAGGCTAATTTGGCTTATTCTTTACTTTGTTAGCCTTACTAACTACATCGCTAAACTCCATATTGTTATAGAGATAATGCATCAAATAAGAAAGTGAGGTCCAGGTAGGGGAACCTTCAAGGGGAAAATTTTGGATTGAACAAAGTGGTAAATGCTTAGTTGTGCCAAGCAAAGAAGAATATAAAATTTTGGAGAATGAATTTTGAATTGACTTTGATAGAGCATAGAAGAGCAGAGGTTGAGAGAGTTCGTTGTCTATGATATGACAAGGAAGAGAAGATTGGCTGAAATGAATAGCATGGATAGTTGAGGAGTTTAGGTGTGGTCACTACATAGAATAGAGTTGTTTGGCTTTGTCCAACTTATAACTACATGGCTGGTTAATATGACAATTTGTGAGCAAATGCATGTACTCTAACATGTGGATATTGTTAAGGGAAAAACTCCATTTTAGGAGCTCTCAATCCAGTTTATGTGAATGATATAGTTCAATGATATGGACACCCAATATGAGTCTGGTTAGATCACTTGTGGCTATTCTACAAACCTCACCATATCTAATCCTATGACCCATCTGGTCTAGAACCACAAATCCAAAATTCAAAGGTGAACTGGAAAAAAGACTATACATGAGTAAAGAGCCACAAACTCAAACTTGACAGAACACAAATAGTTTTGTGAACATCAATGTTAACCTGCAAGATCAAGCACACAAACCCCAAGAAGAACCTACCACTGGGAGCGATTGGAAAAAATCTGCTCTAACAAAGGCAAGATTGCTAATCATACAAGAGTAAGAGAAAGAGTGTTGGACTACAAGAATCCTTGGGTCTTTGACAACAAGAGCAATCTAAGCACAAGCAGCCAATTGCTTGGTGCACTCTTGAGACCAAACAAACCCACGACAATGGGCAAACAGAGAGGATTGAAACATTACCTAAACAAGTAACACTCTCTATAGGAGAATATCAAGAAGCAATTGAGTGGCGAGTGATACAATTAGCTCATTATGATGCAATCTTAGGCATGCCATGGAGCATTACAACCCTATGATAGATTGGAGTGTGGTGCCCACATTTTTTGTTTTTTTCTATTTATTAGCATTTGGGAGAAGAAGTAAACAAAGAAAGCTGAATTGCAAAAGAAGGAATGGACGGGAGTAACTTTGGAGGAAATCCAAAGAAGTCATGATTGGATCTGATGATGGAGGTACTTAGGATAGGGGTACAAAGAAAGAAGTACAAAGAGCATCATCTTCGGATTGGGAAGTGAAGGCCGATACAAAGACCATCTAACAACCTTGGTACGTGGTAAGAAAGTACACTTCAAGAAATGGCAGAGGTAGAAGAAGCATGTCTTGACAGTGACAAGATAGCAACACACAGAAGAAGATGAAGTTGATTTTGAAATCGATTGAAGAATGATCACAATTTGGGGTAATATAAAATTGCAATTGCACAGGGACAATTTGAATATGTCAAGTAGATTTCCAATCCCTTTGAGTAGTCATCCTGTAGTAATGCATGTTAGAAAGCCAATTGAGAGTGAAATTTTCTGAAATCCAGAAGGGGTTAGAGTGTCTCTTCCAAGAGAAGGAATAGTTTTCTAGTGCCAAAGAATGAGAGAGCAGATCATGGAAAAGAAGGTCACAAATGCTCTTGCAGTGTGAAGTTTTGCAATTCATAGGTTAGATGTTGTAGCAAGAATCTAAGCCTTGAACAGACTTCATATTACCTTTTTAGCATGGAATTGGAATTTTAGTTTCTTAGGAGTCATGGCACAGATAGCTGCTAGTAATTGTGAGGAAGGCCACAAAGTCAAGGAGAAGAGAGGAAATTTGGCTCGATGGACTGCGTCGGATTGGAGATTAGTGTTAGGGAAGGATGTAGGAGAACCAACGGGGATCACCTTCTGTCGGAAGTGTGATGCTACAGAGGAGATGGTGGAGATCCAAAATTTGTTCTTTGCTCCGTGTACAAAAAATGGTTATAAGGTGGAGTCCTATCAAGACCCAATTAAACAAAGTATCGTGGGGATGATAATAGCCATGTTCAAACCGGAACAAATGACTTACGTGAACATGCAATAGGCGGTCTTTTTCCACCAAATGTTTGCAAGAGTGAAGGTGAACTAGGCAAAGTGTTTTTTCCAACAAACAAGGTAGATGGTGATCAATAGGTTCACCTCCACATTATTTTGCACCGTTTGCAGCACGCGTCTACTTCGGGTTGCACTTGCTGACAGCAGAGGGGAGGTGTCGCATGGTGTTGCATTTCCATCTTGATTTGAGATGGGAGGCGGATGAAGAAGAGCAACAATATATAGCACACCTACAAGCCAATGATGATCACTTCTTGAGGACGGGACAATGGAAGATGGAAGAAGTCACAAGTCCAAAGAAGAAGAAGCGCAGTAAACCCAAAGATGCAAGGTCACCTCCAGCACAAAGAAAGACCCGAAGACTGGTTCTGCAGAGTAAGAAGATGGTGAGAGAAGCACGTCAGAAATTGAGTCTGAAGGGGAGACTCAGTCTTGAGGAGAGGACTCAAAAGAAGATGAACTCACTTTACAAAGTGAGGAATCCGGAAGTGAGAGCGAGGAGGAACACGGGGTTCAGCAATCGGTCGGAGTGAGTGAAGCTTGTCATGCAATGATTGATAGTGTACTAGGAAAGAAGAATCATTGCGTAGCCTTGGTTGTGGAAGAGAAGGGGGCTGAAAGACAAAAGGAGTACCCTACGGGGCCGAGTTTAGTAGGTAAGGAAGAAGGAAGCTCAGAAGCAGTGTCTCTAAAGATATGAAGATTGTGACTTTGGCAAAAGGAGCCGATGGAAGAGGCAAAGTACAAAGACGGGGCCAAAGACAAAGAGAACTTTGATGGAATACAGTATCTATCAAAGGTTGTCACTCCATTGTTGGAACTGTTGAAGGAGCATCAGAAGGTAATTCCCCAAGATTGTATGAAGGTGACAAATGAGTTGCAAGTGGTGAAGTATCTACTTGTTGAAGTGAAGGGTTTGCAAGAGCGACTAGTCCAAAGAGATGAGGAGGTTGAAGAACTTTGGGTGGATCCAGTCTTGAAGAAGAAGACTTTCGAGAAGTTGGAAAAGAGTTATGAGTCAAGAGGTAAGGAACTGCAGAGGCAAGTCGAAGAATTGAAAGAGCAAGCAATGTTGCTGACCAAGATAAAAGAGGAGGTCAATGGTGTGCGCATCAAGAGTATTCACGTGAAGGTGACGGCCGCAATAATGGAGTAGGAGTTGGAGAGCTTGAGGAAGAGTGCAGCCGAGAAGGATCAAGCATGGAAGAGAGAGTTGGCAGTCAGGCATTAAGAAGAAGAAAGATTGCACGAGCTGGTACAAAGTGCTGAGTTATAGAGTTCACAATATGCGGAGGAGAAGAAGATGCTCATTGCTGAGTATGAAGATGAGTTGAAGTTGTACCACAAAGAGTTGAAGGCAGAGTGATCTCTAGAATATGTGTTGGAATCAATAGGAGAAGTTGCAAGAAAGTTGCAAGCAATCTTGAGCACAAAGGCTTAAGGGAGATTGGAAGAAGCATGTCTACATGAGTTAAAGTTGCTTGTGCAAGAAACTTGGAAGAGAAAAGCCAAAGATATGGATATGATTACTTTGCTGATCCGATTAAGGAAGTGAGTAGATTGGAAGATGTTAGAAGTAGGAGACAATGTCAGTCTCAGATTAGATTTAGTCACATCAGAGTTAGAGCAAAATCAGGAGTAGTGTGACAGAGGAGAGGAAGTCCGATATTGCAGAAGTAGGAATTCAAGTGTCATCGGACTTATTATTAGAAACATTAGAGAAGAGTGGGTCAAGAGACAAGGAAGTAGATAGATTACCCGAGCTTAATTGTAGTTCCCAGTAAAGAAGTAGTAGGAATAGTGAAGGATTTGGTAGTGTTAAGTGTAAGATATACCCAAAATAGGAGAAGTAATATGAAGATTATTAAGTTTGAAAGCCGATGAGGAGGTAGACATCGGATCGGGGTAGAAACAGATTTGAGATAAGAAGAGGTAGATATGAAGAACTGCATTATCATTTCATATCTGCAAGTTAGAAGAGTTGTTGTAGAATGGTATAGTTATTAGAACTATCATTTGCTTCACTATTTAAGAGTGGCATTCGCAGTGAGTTGTTCAATATTCATATAATTGAAGATAGATAAAGCGAAGTGTTGTTTTCAGTGCTTGTCGCTTGAGCTTAATTCTGAGTGTCAATTTTGTATGTGTGTTTGTGAGTGTGTGGAGAATTTTCAAAGTGCAAGTCAGTGTGCTTGTTGGTTGTTGGATTCCGTAGCCTTGATCTTCATTTTGTGTGTTTGATCTTGAGTAGAGTGCAATTGGAGCAATGCCTTGACAGATCTAAGAGGAATTATAGTGTTGGTAGTATTCTGCATTTGTGAGTGCAGCATGAACTTGATGTGAAGCAATTTTGATCAAGGAAGTTGTGCCTTTAGTGGAGGGGTAGAACACAATTTGTTTTCATAGTGAAGTGCAGTCTTTGGGAGAATTTGAATCATCACAATCAAGATTTGTTTGGACAGAATTTGTTATGTTGTGATTATGTGTGTGTGTATTTGTGACAAGTTGTCAAGATCGTGAGCTTGTTACTCTCTTCTGGGTGTGGTTTCTACTTGAGAGATTAAAGACGCAACCAAGAAGAACTGAAATTGTTACTTTGCTTTGCATTTGACCAATTCTGAATCGTATCTCTGCGGGAACAAACTCTACTTACCTGATTACTGCAAAAGTGATATTTGTCGGGTTGTCACATGGAGGAAGAAAGTAGTGAGAACCCACCAATGGTTGATCATTGGGGTTAAAGAAAAATCACATAGCAAGAATTGCCTCTCTATGTCATAGGGATGGTAGCTATTTGTAAGATCAATAAATGTTTCATAGGTCGAATAAGATAAGTCCAAAGTGCACAACTCAATGGATAAATTCTTGAGAAATTGAAAGATGCAGTGGATGAGTTTCAAGATGTCTTTCCTGATGATCTACCCTCAAGATTACCACCAAAAAGGAGAGTAGATCATAAAATTGAGACACTCTCGGAGAAGACACCTCCTTGTAAGGCCCCATATTGCCTATCACCTCATGAGTTGGAGGAGTGTAAGGAGAAAGGGTTCATCCAACACAACATATCACTATATGTGGCTCCTATCTTGTTTATGAAGAAGAAGGATGGTACTGTAACACCCATTTGTGCATGTGTGTGGTATTGTGATATTTAGCTTGGTATTACAAGTACTTAAGAGATATTATTTATATAGAGATAAAGGATGGTTCTATATTAGTCATGGTTAGCTAAAGTTAGTCATAGCTAAGATAGATGGGACCTTACTTTAGAGGAAGTAGAAAAGATGAGCACCACTATTTTGGATTTTAGTGTGTTGACTTGGTATTATTCCTAGGTGTTTGGCTTTGGGGAAAGAGTTGAGAACTCTTGGGCCCGCAAGCCTTTTTGTTTTGGATTCTTCTTTAGTCCAAGGATAGCCCATGTGAAGGAATCCTTGCTTTAGTGGTTGGGTCAAGATAAGGGGAATATGCCCATGTGAATGGATATTCCTTTCTACTTTTTGACTTTACTTGACTTTTAGTCTAGTAACTTGAGTTACTACGGTAATTAGTAACTTTGGTACGTAACTATTTCACAAGTATATAAACAAGGAGTGAGGAGGTACTCATCATCCTTTCATTTGCAACTATCTCTCTCTCATTGAGGTCTCTAGTGAGCAATGTCTTGAGTCTTGGAGTGTTAGCCTTGGAGGAGTATGATGGAGTTGGGGTTCCTTGCCTTCTTAGTCCATGGTGCGCTACCATAATAGCCATCAGAGGTTCATCCTGAGTGAGAGACAGGCCGGCTCACATTTTTGGTTCCGTTGCCGGGACCTCTCTAGAAGGCAAGATAATGTTCCGCGTCCAATTCTACATTAGGCAGAAGGAGGCTATGAGAGCTCACTTGGAGAGAACATTAGGAGAGGAGAGGGCTGAACTTATGTTAGAGAACCAAGATCCATTTGTATACCCTGTAGTTCATTATGATGTCTTTGAGGTGATTTTGTACATCTTGTACACATGAGAGGAATTGGAGAGATTGTGTGAGGTGGATTGCAGATTTTGGGGATTAAGGTGATTTTGGGCAAAATCTCAAGTTTGAGATCTGGACTTGAGATTTCTACACATGATAGCTTGGGTTATCTTTCAGTTAGCACACTTGAAATTATTGAGAGAGCTTCTATGCGCACTGGGCTAGAATTTTTGAAAGTTGATAGGGTAAAGTGCTCCCGCAACTGCATGCTCTCTGGAAAATTGTACAGAGTCTGCCATTTCTTCAATTTTTAGTGAATTGTCCTGAAAATTTCCAAGAAAATTCAGTGCATTGTATCCTACCTGGTGCCACAAAAATTAGAGAGAGATCATTTTTGCGCAGTGCATTATGAGTTTTTGAAGTGAGGGGGGTGGTTTTCAGACCAAATCTGAAATATGGGTGCTGAATAGAAAGGTGTCTAGGCCAAATGGCTCAATGAAAAGATCTAAAATTTTGCAGGGAGGGACGCCCTAGAGTTGTGATCAAGTGTGGAAAATTTCAGAGGACTGTGACATATTCGTTGGGAGATTTGAGTGACATTGTGAGGAAGGGTCAATTCTGCAGAGTGGAGATCTCATGCATGAGAAGTTTGAGATCAACAAAAAGCATGTTTGAGTGTTTAGATTCATCTTTGGGAACATGGAGGGTCATCAAGAGTGGAAATTGAGATTATGCAAGGTTCCCCAAGGGTTTGAGGTGATTGTAGGGGTGGATTTGAGGAAAAGAGAGTTTACAATAGAATTTGAAGAGAGTGTTGAGAGGATCCAAAAACCTACACCACTTGGAGGAAAGAGTGAGTCTAAGTGCTTTCTATGTGGAGAGAAGGGACATAAGGCAAGTTCATGTCCATTAACCTTTGAGAGCAAGAGATTGAGGGAAAGGAGAGGCTTACTTGACTTGGGTTTGCATGTTGGACCTTCTTCACCAAGATTGGGAGGGAGAAGATCTAAGACCAAGGAGTTGTGTGAGGTTTGTGGAGTTGAAGGACTTCCAAAAGGACATGAGTGTAGTGGAGTAAAAGCACTTTTGGAAACTTTGGTGAAGGATCTTGGAGAGAGTCTTAGTACAGCTACAGAAATACTACCACCTTCATCAGCTAGTTCTCAAGATTAGTGATGGAGATAATCTTTCAACTTATGGATAAACTATCCATGAGAGTTAGATTAATATGCACTCTAGGATTTGATGTTGCTATAGAAATCTTGGAGCAACCTGAACCTTTTGTGTTCCCTAGAGTGGATTATTCTCAGATGGTGTTAGTCATGTATATACTCTATTAGTAATAGAGTGAGAGAAAAGAAAAGAGAAAAAAAAAATTAAGAGAAAAGAAAGATAGTGAGGGGTTAAGATGGGGAAACTTCCGGTTTTCTTTGGCAAGGATGGAGAAGATGTGGAGGCCTTTGTGAGAGACTTCAAGAGAGCTTGCATAGGAAACAATGAGAGGAGTAAGAATGAGTGGGCCTCATTATTACCAGATTTCTTTGAGGATGCAGCACTTACATGGTATGAGTCAGAATACCAAAAGAGAGAGAGGAGAGAGGGGGAAGAGGAGTCTTGGGAGACTTTGACTTCAACACTCATTGAGAACTTTCTTCCTGATGAGAGTTATGAGAGATTGATGAGTGAGGTTACATTTCTCAAGCAAGGAGATGGAGAGAAAGTGAGGGTCTATGTGGAAAGAGTGGAAAAGTTGGAGTCCAGATTTCGCATAGTGTTGAGGAAGGGTGGGGATGATGTGGAGACTACAATGATTGGCATAGGGGCCATGCTCACCAAGAATTTTGTGGGAGGATTGAGACCACAAATTAGAAGCAAGGTGAGATATGAGAAACCTTCTTCCAAGGTTGAAGCTATCAAGATCGCAATTCGTATGGAGGAGAGTTTGGAAGGGGATGAGAGTGATTTGGTGGTGAAGGAGGTTGTGCATCCTCCTCAAGGCTACAAGTATGGTGGAACTTCTGATACTTTGGTGACAAGGGTTGCACCACAAGTAGTAGTTGCTCCAATTCTTGCACCTCCACCAAAAGATCCACTCCAAACCATCACAGAACAACTTGCGGATCTCAAGATCAATGTGGTGCAACTATGGGAGAAGAGAGAGGTGGATCAGAATGTAGGGAGAGGAACTAGGAGTTATGGAAACTATCCATATAGAGGAGGCCAACCAGCCAACAATTTCAATGATAGAAATTGTTTTGGTTGTGGAGGAAGAGGCCATATCTAAAGGAATTGCCCAAATTCCACTTACCATGGAGGAAGGGGTTATGAGGGAGCCAATAGAGGGAAAGAGGGAGGTAGTGAAACCCAAGTGGCTCCTAATCCCAACAAAGGTAAGGGGATAGCATCCATAGATGTGGTTGAGAGCAAGTATGAGAAGGGAGAGTGCTCAAACTCCAAGGGTCTTAATTTGGAGCTTTTGGCACAAGAGAAGAAGAGAGCTCGTTTTGCAGAGGATGTTCACTCTTCTCAAGGATTTACTTCAAGCAAGGATACTCCTATGTCTACTAGGAGCACTCGCACCTCAACACCATCAACAACAAAGACTCCAAGGAAGAAGTTGGGGATGGAGGACTTCTTGATCTCAAAGCAACAATGGAACTACAATGTGTTGGAGGATGTTGGTAGTCACAAGGCTAACATCACAGTGGGCCAATTAATTGCTTTGAACCCTACCTTGAGAAAGGAGCTTAGGGGTGGTTTGAGTTCTACAAGGAGCAAAAAGAAGAAGAAGGCAAAAGTTCTAGTATCAATGGGGGTGGTGGATGCCAAGCCAGCACCATGGGAGGCTTGTGAATATGCCTCCAAGATTGATGTGAGAGTGAATGGTCACAACATCAAGGATGCATTGGTTGATGGAGGATCAGCAGTGAATGCCATGTCAGAAAGGTTGATGAAGAAGTTGGGTATGATACCCTCAAGACCTTCAACATTTGTGGTGAGCATGGCAAACAAGCAACAAGTTCGACCAGTAGGGGTGATGGATAAGGTGGTAGTTTCAGTTATGGGAGTTCAAAATCTCATGACTTTCCAAGTCTTGAAGGATTCAAGCTATGACTTACTTCTTGGGAGGCCATGGTTGAGAGCAGCACGCACAACTGATCGATGGCACAAAGGGTACTTGAGGATTGGGCCATCAAACCATAGAGTCACTGTTCCTGTGACTAACACCACCAACACTTCACATTCAGATACCCCATCTTCTAATTATTGGGAATCAGATTCTGAAGAAGGAGCTTCAGGTGTGGACACAAGCATGGAAGAGGAGACTTCCACGGAGGAGGATGAATCTGAATCTGATTCAGATGTGTATCCCTTGTGTGCTATGGATTTTGCACCTAAGCCAGAGGTTTTCAAGGACCCAGATAAATCACCATTGACACTTGAGGAGGTAGAGAGAAGGTTATCTACCCTCAAGTATGGCCCAAATGTTACCAAGGAGGAGAAGGTGAGATTTGAGGAGATTTTCCGCAAGTTCATCCATGTGTTTGCTTTTAGTTACAAGGATTTGAAGGAAGTCACCTTGGAGGAGCACAAGATAGAGGTGGAGTCACATGCAAGACCAATCCGCCAAAAGCAACGTCGCATTAGCCCACCAATATCTTTGGTTGTGAAGGAGGAGATTGATAAACTCAAGGAGGCTGGATTTATCTTTGAGGTGGAGAATTCAGAATGGGTGTCTCCAATTGTCATTGTGAAGAAAAAGAATGGCAAGCTTCGGGTATGTGTGGATTACAAGAAGCTTAATGCTATTACCAAGAAGGACTACTACCCATTGCCATTCATTGATGAGATCTTGGAGGAGGTTGCAGGTCATGAGAGGTACAGTTTTGGAGATGGTTATAGTGGATATAACCAAATAAAGATTGCACCAGAGCATCAACAACTCACCACATTCACCACACCTTGGGGAACTTACGCTTTCAAGGTCATGCCTTTTGGGCTTTGCAATGCTCCAGCCACATCCAACGGTTCATGAACAAGGTATTTGAACCTTTCATTGGGAAATTTGTGAGAGATTTCATTGATGACTTTTGTGTCTATGGGAGCAAGGAGGAGCACTTTGAGCACCTAATCAAAGTCTTGCAACGCTTGGATGAGGCAAATGCATCACTCAACCCAGAGAAGTGCATTTTTGGATGTGAAGAAGGTCTACTTTTGGGGCACATCATCTCCAAGGATGGAATAGCAGTTGATCCTGAGAAGGTGAGGAAAATCTCAGACCTTCCATTCCCTTCAAGCTTGACAAAGTTACGCCAATTCTTGGGAATGGTTGGGTACTATAGGAGGTTCATCTTCTCATTTTCCAACAAGGCTTATGCATTGACCATCTACATGAAGAAGGGTGTAGATTACATGGTGATTTTGGAAGACAAGGAGGCTCTCAAAGCTTTTGAGGAGCTCAAGCAATCCCTTGTTGTAGCTCCAATTCTTGCTAAACCTGATTGGAGTAAGCCTTTCATCCTCTACACTGATGCTTCTAATGTAGCTATAGGATGCACTCTTAGTCAATTAGACCAAGATGGGCATGATCATCCAATAGCTTATGCTAGTAGGCAGATGGTTTCAGCAGAGAAGAACTACTCTGTCACAGAGAGAGAAGGGTTGGCAGTGATCTTTGGTCTCAAGAAGTTTAGACACTACTTGATTGGAGGGAAAGCCACAATTGTCACGGATCACAAGGCTTTGAAGTACATCTTCAACAAGCCTAATGTTGAAGGGAGACTAGCAAGGTGGATGATACTCTTGTCTGAGTATGACTACACAATTGAGGATAGGCCAGGAAAGAAACATGCAAATGCTGATTTGTTATCTAGAGCCTATGATCATGATGGAGATGAGCCAGTAGATGATTCCTTCCTGGATGAGGAGCTCATGACAATCTCAGTCACTCAAGAGATTCCAATGGAGTACAAGGAGATTGTGGATTTTGTGACAAGAGGTAACTATCCAGAAGGGATGCATGCTAGGGAGAGGAAGGCCCTTGCAGCAAGATCTAGACCTTACACAATGGTGGAGGATATTCTTTTTCACCAAGGAGCAGACGGTCTACTTCGAAGAGCAGTGGGTAAGGAAGAGTCTATCCTACTCATAAAGGAGTTTCATGAAGGTTTAGTATGTGGAGGACACTTTGCAGGAAAGGTGACTGCTTTCAAGATTCTAGATGCAGGTTACCATTGGAGAGGGATTTTCAAGGATTGTCTTGATTATTGCAAAACTTGTCATGTTTGTCAAGCTTTTGCTAGAAAGTCTACATCCACTCCACCACTTAGATCAATTCCATTGCTAGGACCTTTTGAGAAGTGGGGAATTGATTTTGTAGGACCTCTCAATAGAACCCCAAGGAACAATCGGTACATTGTGGTAGTTACTGATTACCTTACCAAGTGGGTTGAGGCTAGACCATTGAGGGACAAGAATGAAGATGAAGTGGGTAGATTTCTTTATGAACGCATTATCACTAGGTTTGGATGCCCTTTGGAGTTGGTTTCTGATAGAGGAGGAGAGTTTACAGGAAGCATTACTACAGCCATGCTACGACATTTCTCTATCACACATAGAGTAACTACATCCTATAAGCCAAATTCCAATGGCTTGGCAGAGAGAACCAATCAGACCTTGTGCATGATGTTGGCCAAAGATGTAGAAATGGAGGGGGCTAAACATCATTGGGACAAGAGGATTCATGCAGTTTTGTGGGAATATAGGACAACCATGAAGACTTCCACTGGATATTCTCCATTCCAATTGGTGTATGGTATTGAGTCTACCTTACCTATTCACTTTGATCTTCCTACCTTCCAAAGCATTCATAGGAGATTGAAAAAAGCACAAGGAAGTGATGCAGGGAAGTCAAGGAAGGATCAACTCATGGAGTTGGAAGAGGCAAGAGCAGTTGCTATGGTTCGAGTGGAGCAAGCCCAAAGGAAACAAAAGGAGAGCTATGACAAGAGGCAAGGCAAGAAGAAGGTGGAGCCTTTCAAAGAAGGTGATTGGGTAATGTTGTTTGATTCCATTCGATTCAAGAGAGTGCAAAAGAAGTTTTTGCCTAAGTACTTTGGACCTTTCATAGTAGAGAAGGTGTGGGGCAATTACACCTATGATCTCAAGGAGTTGGGAGGAAGACACTTTGATAGGATTAACCATGATAAGTTGAAGATGTACCATAGAAGGTAGAGAGACCTTCACTTTGAGGACAAAGTGAAAACTTAGTCCGGGGGTAAATGTAACACCCATTTGTGCATGTGTGTGGTATTGTGATATTTAGCTTGGTATTACAAGTACTTAAGAGATATTATTTATATAGAGATAAAGGATGGTTCTATATTAGTCATGGTTAGCTAAAGTTAGTCATAGCTAAGATAGATGGGACCTTACTTTAGAGGAAGTAGAAAAGATGAGCACCACTATTTTGGATTTTAGTGTGTTGACTTGGTATTATTCCTAGGTGTTTGGCTTTGGGGAAAGAGTTGAGAACTCTTGGGCCCGCAAGCCTTTTTGTTTTGGATTCTTCTTTAGTCCAAGGATAGCCCATGTGAAGGAATCCTTGCTTTAGTGGTTGGGTCAAGATAAGGGGAATATGCCCATGTGAATGGATATTCCTTTCTACTTTTTGACTTTACTTGACTTTTAGTCTAGTAACTTGAGTTACTACGGTAATTAGTAACTTTGGTACGTAACTATTTCACAAGTATATAAACAAGGAGTGAGGAGGTACTCATCATCCTTTCATTTGCAACTATCTCTCTCTCATTGAGTTCTCTAGTGAGCAATGTCTTGAGTCTTGGAGTGTTAGCCTTGGAGGAGTATGATGGAGTTGGGGTTCCTTGCCTTCTTAGTCCATGGTGCGCTACCATAATAGCCATCAGAGGTTCATCCTGAGTGAGAGACAGGCCGGCTCACAGTACAATGCGCATGTGCATTGACTATCGGGGTCTTAATCAGCAAATAGTGAAGAAAAAATACCCCTTACCTCGCATGGATGACTTGTTTGATTGACTCCATGGAGCAAGATACTTCACCAAATTAGACTTGTGGAGCGGTAACAATCAAATCCAAATTGCATAAGAAGATGTGTACAAAGCTGCTTTTCAAACCACTTTGAGTATCTTGTGATGCTTTTGGCCTCACCAATATGCCTACCACTTTTATGAGTCTAATGAATGACATATTGTGTCTATACTTAGATAAATCTATTATCGTCTTCATGGACAACATCTTAGTATATAGTAGCACAATGATGGAACAAAAATAACATCTATGAGAAGTCCTCCATATTCTAAGATAGGATTGATTGTACACCAAAATCTCAAAGTGCAAGTTTGGCAAGTCTGAAGTAGACTACTTGGAACATAGAGTAAGTGTAGATGGCATTCAAGTATTGACAGATAAAATAAAGATCATTCAAAAATAGAGTGCCCTAGAAGATCAAACTCAAATCAAGAGCTTCTTGGGATTGACAAGATTTTATTGATGATTTGTCAATGACTTCTCCAAGGTTACATAGCCTTTAATGGCACTACTTGGCAAGGAGAAAAAGTGGATGTGGGGAACTGCACAAGAGTTGGCCTTTCAAAAATTGAAAGCCGCCTTGCTACATGCACCAATCTTGAAGGGGTATGACCCAAAATGTCCAATCAAGTTGGCTATGGATGCATCAGGCGTAGCAATAAGAGCAGTCCTACAACAAGAGTGGCATGATAGATGGCATCTAATTGCATATTTCTCTTTAAATGTGTTATCAGCAAAACACAACTACCTCACCACAGAATGAGAAGAGCTGGCCACTGTCCTTGCAACCAAGCATTGAAAGCACTATTTGAGTGAGAAGGCATTTGTAGTTGAGATAGACCACAAACTTCTAGTCTACTTGGGGACAAAAAAAGATTTATTTTGTTGCCAAATTTGGTGGGCAGAGTGGCAACAATACTTCAACAAGACAATCACCTACATGGAAGGTAAGAAGTAACTTGCATATGCATTCACCCGCATGTTGATGGCAAACAATTTGGTAGCAGAGGTTAAGATTAACCTTGAATTTTGGCAAGAGATTTTGGTTGCTACAAAAACTGATCCATAGATTGTAGGAGCACAATCATCCAAAGATATCACTAGCACTCAAGGACTCACCTTTTGTGAAGATAGATTATGGATCCTAAATGCCCCAAAATTATGTATCACCATTCTAATAGAATGTCATGATTTGGCTATTGCAGGTCATGTCGGACTAGACAAGACCTTGGAAGTAGTCCAACGCAATTATATTGGCCCAGGATGAGCAACAACGTGATGGACTACATACACAGCTGCCAACTTTGTCAAAAAAAACAAAGCTCATAATCAAGCTCCTACATGGCTCCTTCAACCTCTCCTCACTCCTACATAATGTTAGGAACAAGTGAGTATGGATCTCGTTTGTGAATTACCCAAGACCACCTAAGGGTTTGACTCCATCATGGTCTTGGTGAACCGGCTCAGCAAAATGATTCATGTATGCTCTACCACCAAGGATGTGACCGCTCCTCAACTAGCTCAATTATACTTAGATGCATTCTTCTCTCACCATGGCTTGTCTTGAGTACTCATCATCAATAGAGGCACTCAATTCACCAATTTGTTTTGGCAAACACTTTTTGGTTTCTTCAAAACCAAGTTGGCCATGTCCAAAACTTACCACCCCACAAACAAATGGACAAACAGAACGGGCTAATCCCACTTTTGAAGGCATGTTGTGCGGCTTCACCTTAGAAGAGTAAGAGAGGTGGTACACTCTACTTGTAATACCAAGAGCTAGCCATATGATCTAGATGTGAAATTTGGTTTGGTAACATCTAGAATGATGTTATATACGATGGTCAAAATAGATCAGATAGAAGTATCACCAAAAGAGTACTTCTACTAATAGGGCAAAAATCAAAATAGATTTGAAAACCTTAGAACCAATAGCTAGACATATGATTTAAAGGTGAGAATTGGTTTGGTAACATCTGGAAGGATATTACAGATGAAGGCCTCAACAGATTAGAAAGAAGTGTCACCAAAAGGAGACTTCTACAAATAGAGTAGGAATCAAAATATGCCTAAAATCTTTGAAGGCAATTTTGGAGGCCTCAATAGATGAATTAGACCTCAAAAATATACAGATTCTCCCCTCCTAAACAAATGAAAAGGCTGGCCTTCCTTTCTCCCTAGTTTGTCTCATTGAGATTTTTCCAACAATACCTCATCCGTGTAATTTTGAGCTTCCTACAAGAGATTCCCTAAAAGATTCCCTCTTATCAATGCTTGTTTGACCAACTAGATAGGACCAGAACCAACATGTCACCTATCTATGTGCCTAATCCTATGGTGGAGCTTCCTTGGAGGAGATCCTCTTTGTCTTAATAATAGAGAGAAGGTGCTTCTTTGGGGCATTGGAGTTTGATTGTGAAAGTGTGTGTTTCTCATGGTGTGTTTCTCTTCAGGTCTCCTATCCTCAGAGTATTACACTACTCCGCTTGGTGGAATTTGCTTACAAAAATTGAGTGAATGCATCCACCCATGTCACTCAATTCTTCATCATGGATGGTGAGCATCTCTTCTAGCTTACACCTTTTAGCTTGATGAAGGTCCATCCGGTGGCTACAAAGGTCGATGCAGTCAACACATTTGTTTCTTAAATCCAACAAGGTGTGGAGAGTGCCAAGCACTAATTGTAGATTGTGCAAAATTGACAAAAGCAATATGTTGATGCACATTGTAGGCACATGGAGTTCAATGTTGGAGATTAGGTGTGGTTATCTACAACAAACCTCACATTAGTTGGCTCTTGTAAGCTCAGACCTTGTTTTATTGGGCCTTTTTCTATTCTTTGTCCAATTGGTGCTACGGCATATCACCTTGAGCTACAACCACACATGAAGATCCATCCAGTCTTCCATGTTTCCCTACTATGCAAATATGCTTCCCAATCGGGCCATTGGCATTCCACACAAGATCTTTGATCTTGTCTGACACTCATTGATTGCACGGAGGAATATGAAGTAGAGCGTATCCTCCAAAAACATGTGTGGTACTCACCATCCATGGGTGGACTATTTGGTACAATGGAAAGGTTAGCCTCTCTACGAGGCAACTTGAGAGCCCGCTACGAATTTGACACATGCACCGATGTTGGTACAAGCATCAGCTACATAACGAGGACGTTGTGTCTTAAAAGGAGGGAGGTTTGTAATACCAAGAGCTAGCCTTATGATCTTGATGTGAAATTTAGTTTAGTAACATCTAGAATGATATTATATATGATGGATAAATAGATCAGATAGAAGTATCACCAAAAGAGTACTTCTACTAATTAGGTAGAAACCAAAATTGACTTGAAAACCTTAGAACCAATAGCTAGACATATAATTCAAAGGTGAGAATTGGTTTGGTAATATCTGGAAAGATGTTCCACATGATGGACTAAATAGGTTAAAAAGAGGTATCACCAAAAGGAGATTTTTACTAATAAAGTAGGAATCAAAATATACCTAAAATCTTTGAAGGCAATTTTGGAGGCCTAACCGGATGAATTAGGCCTCAAAAATGTGCAAATTTCCCTTCCTTCAAACAAAGGAAAGGTTGGCCTTTCACTCCTCCTTGATTTGTCTCATCAAGAGCTTTCCAATGGTACCTCACCCATGTGATTCTGAGATTCCTACAAGAAGATTCCCTAAAAGATTCCTTTGGTCAAAGCTTGTTTGACCTACCAGATAGGATCATGACCGACATGTCACCCATCCAAGTAAGTAATCAAAGGGTGGAGCTTGCTGAAATGTCATCTATCTATGTGCCTAATCTTATGGTGGAGCTTTCTCAAAGGAGATCTTCTTTGTCTATATAATAAAGAGAAGGTGTAAAAGACCGAAACCAAGGAGAGAAATAGGAGAATGGAAACTCACATTGGGACACTTGAATGAGGGAAAACTCCGAATGCCTAGCATGAGCTTTGGCTTTGGTATTTATATGTAGCATACAAGGCCCTTGAGAAGCTTCTCAAGAAGCTTCCTCAAGCCGCTTTCTTAGAGTGCAAGCCAAGTTAACTAGGAAGCTTCTCAAGAAGCTTAGCTTGCGCCCCTACTTGGCGCGCAAGCTAAGCTAGTTAGAAGCTTCTAGAAGCTTCCTTCTAGAAGCTACTTACTTAAGGTGCAAGCTAAGCTAACCGGGAAGCTTCCCAAGAAGCTTCCTAGATACTTCCAGAATATTCTAGGCTAATTTGTCTTATGTGCTACTTCGTGAGCCTGACTGACTTCATCGCTAAACTCCATATTGTTACATATTCCCCCGCCGCTAGTTGGTGACGTCCTCATTGCCAATGAAGCTTTGAATTCTTGGATGGACGTCTGTGCATTGTGGAGGTGAGAAAGAGGTTCCCAGGTGGCATCATGAAGGGGATACCCTTTCCAAAGGACCTTGTACTCCGTATGTTGGCGACGGCCCCGTTGAATGTGGCAACGCGCAAGGATACAATCAACTTCGTACTCCTCATGATCATTGATAGGGATAGGAAGAAGGGGAGGTTGGACTCGAGAGGAAAAGGAAGAGGGGTTAGGAACAAAGGGTTTCAACTTGGAAACATGAAAGACAGGATGGATACGCATGTGACAAGGCAAGGAAAGACGATAAGCAACAAGAGAGACAATTTGAGTGATATCAAAGGGTCTTATCCAATTAGGTGCAAGTTTACAAACTTGGGTATCAAGTGGGAGGGGGAGGTTACTAGAGGATAGCATGACTTTATCACCGACTTCAAAGGTGAGATCATGACGATGGTGGTCCGCATATTGTTTTTGGTGATTCTGAGCAACAAGGAGGTGAGACTTGGCTTGTTGGAGAGATTGGGATATAGTGGTCAAGAATATGGAAGTATGAGGAACCTGAGATGGAGAGGGAGCAAGAAGAGAATCTGGAACAAGCGGATCTTGGCCAAAATTGAGAAAGAAAGGAGAGAATCCGGTGCTTGCCTGTTTGGAATTATTGTAGGCAAATTCGGCAACAACAAGACATTCATCCCAATTGGTATGGTGGACATTGACAAAGGCACGCAACATATCCTCTAATGTATGATTTGCATGTTCGGTTTGTCCATCAGTTTGAGGATGATAGGCCGTGGACAAAGCAAGCTTGGTGTCGAGTATCTGAAAGAGTGCTTGCCAAAACTTCCCAGTAAAGCGAGGATCACGGTTGGAGATGAGTACGCGTGGCATTCCATGATGCTTGAAGATATTGTCGAAGTAAATTTGCGCTAAGGTTGGAGCATCCACGATATCACAGGTTGGTGCCAAGTGGATTTGCTTACTAAGCTTATCCACAAACACCACGATGGCGGTGTGTCCTTGTTTTGTCTTTGGCAAGGATGTGATGAGATCCAAGCTCACATGCTCCCAACAAGCTGATGGAACGGCAAGTGGTTCAAGGAGTCCACCCGACTTCTGGTTGCTAGCCTTGTTACGTTGGCAACTCTCACATGATTGGACAAATTCTTGAACATCTCGTGTCATGTTGGGCCACCACCATTGACGTTGGAGGGTGCCCAAGGTCTTGTCCACACCCATGTGACCAGCGATGGGTAAATCATGGGCTTCTTGAAGACGCACAAGTCAAAGATCACTTTTGGCTGGAACATAGATCTGGTCCGCATGGAATAGAAGGCCTTCCTTGAAGGAGAAGGTGTTGTACTCCTTGTCACCTGTTGTTAGCCGACCATGTACCATTTGGAAGAAAGGATCTTGTTGTAGAGCTAACCAAAACTCATTATGAATCTTGGGATCAATTGACACCGTCGTAATTGCTGCCGCGATGAGAGGAAGAGACTTCAAATCAGGTCGTCGTGATAGAGCATCAGGGATGACATGGAACCGACTTGGTTTGTACTCAAGTTTGATGTCGAACAATTGGAGTTGCTCTTCCCATCGATGATGTTGACTCTTCATGTGCTCTAGGTGTAAGGTCTGCAACAATGGCTTGTGATCAGTTTGCATGATCACCTGTTTCCCCAAGAGATAATGCCTCCATACCTTGGTGGCATATATCATTGCAAGTTGTTCCCAATCTCGAGCAGAGTAATTTCTTTGAGCTGTATTTAGTCGGCGAGACACAAAGGCAATAGGATGTAGTCCATCTGGAAATTCTTGTTGCAACACAACTCCAATTGCAAAGTTAGAAGCATCAAAGTCAACCACACAAGGTAGTTGAGGATCATATGGTTGAAGAATGGGTCTTGAAGACACCGTATGCTTTAACTTCTGGAATGCTTCTTCATGCTTGGTGGTCCATTGCAAGCTCGAGTTCTTTCCCAAGAGGTCAGTTAATGGTGCGGCCACGTGAGCATAATAGTGGATGAACCGTCAGTAAAAACTGGCCAATCCATTGAATGCTCGTACTTTGGTAGCATCCTTTGGGTAGGCCAATCAGTAATGGCCTTGATCTTCTCTTCTTCCATCTTGATCCCCTTTGATGAGATCTTATGACCCAAGAAGGTAACCTCCTTCTACCAAAAAGCATACTTTGACTTCTTGCATTAGAATTTCCACTATCGTAGTCGTCTTAGGACTTCTTGCACATGATTCTTGTGTTCTGCCTCTGTCCTACTATAGATTAAGATATCATCTAAGAACAGTACCACGGACTGATCCAATAGTCCCTCCAACACCCGATGCATTTGATCCATGAAGACTATTGGAGCATTAGTGAGTCCGAAAGGTAGAACTCTCCACTCAAAATGTCCATACCTTGTGCGAAAGGCAGTCTTTTGCATGTACTCTCCTTCAATAGGAATTTGCCAATAGCCGCTACAAAGATCTAGCTTGGAAAAGTAGCATGCTCCACTTAATTGATCAAGCA
The DNA here is from genome assembly GCA_948567375.1 of Lunularia cruciata. Taxonomy (NCBI): domain Eukaryota; kingdom Viridiplantae; phylum Streptophyta; class Marchantiopsida; order Lunulariales; family Lunulariaceae; genus Lunularia; species Lunularia cruciata. The sequence continues at coordinate 12,385,219 of OX419762.1, read as the reverse complement.
GGTCATCAATCCGAGGCAAGAGATATTCATTCTTCATGGTTTGCTTATTGAGCCTATGGTAATCAATACAGAAACGAAGTCCTCCATCCTTCTTTGGAACAAATAGTACCGGTGCTCCCCACGGAGAGGTACTATGTCGTATGAAGTCCTTCTCCAACAACTCTGTAAGTATTGTTTGCAACTCCTTTGGTGAGAGCCGATAGATTGGTCTACTCACTGGAGTACTCCCTGGCAATAACTCGATCTTGAAGGGCATACCTCAATCAAAGGGTAATCCCTTTGGCAGATCATCCGGAAACACATTTGCAAACTCCTGAACTATCCGATCAACCATTGCTTGATGCGGCACTTGGCCCTCCTCAGGTTGTTCTTGTGCAATCGGCTTGATCCACACCACGAATACAGACTTATCTTCCTCCAAAGCTTGCTCTATGGCTGCTTCATTAACAAACTTCCCTTCTAGGGACTCATCTCTCTTCCAAGCTTGCTCCATGGTTGCCTTCTTGGCAAACTTCCCATCTTGGGACTCATCTCCCTTCCAAATTTGCTCTATGGCTACCCTCTCAACAAACTTCCTATCCTGGGACTGACTATTCTTAGGTGTCTTACTCAGAGGTACCAGACAACCTAATCGCAAATTCCTACCTTAGTGTTGTACTTGAATTTGACGTCGGGTCCAATCGAATTGAACCTTATGACGTTCAAGCCAAGGTAGACCCAAAATGATATCATAGTGTAGAGGTGCCACTATAAACCTCATACACTCCAAATACTCCTTTCCAAACTTGAAGGTAACAGGATGCGAGGTGCGGAATGCAAAACCTTTTCTACCATCCGCCATCATCAAACTACTTCCAATCACTAGCTTGATAGGAATACCCAATTCCTTTGCTACTTGCATAGACATGCAATTCTCTGAACTTCCAAAATCAACCAAAATCCTACAACCCTAATTAGATATCATACCTTGCAAGTGAAGTAGACTTGCATAGGTCGAGCCTTCAATCCCATTGGAACTAATCCAGCTCCCAGTAGGTGGCTTGAAATCTCCTACTGGGATTCCTTGTTTCCTTGATCATTCCGCTCCACAACCTCCACTTGGGCAACTTGTCAAGGTCATCCATTCTTGAGTGGACATTCAGCAATGCGATGCCCCAACTGGCAACAATAAAAACAACCTCCATTTTGTTGTAATCTTTCTCTATCTGCTATGCCAAGTGGTCTTTGTTGGATAGCATCAATCTCCATTGGTACTGGTTCTTCCACTCGTGGTACTGGTAGGTTTTGTGTAGGCCGAGGTCAAGACCAAGTTGTCGCAACTAAGGAATCAAAATGCTCAGCCAATTGCATGGCTTCTTCTACATTTTGTGGCTCTTGCATGGTCACCTCCAATCTGGTTCGTGACTTCAATCCTCGCACAAATCGATCCAGAACTTCACCTTCTTGGATATCTGGAATTTGCATGATGATATTCTGAAATTGTGTGATGTAGCTTCTCATTGAGCCAATCTGCCTCAACTTCGCCAATTTATCTCGTGCAGCTTGGGTGGCATTTATAGTCTGAAATCGACCAAGTATTACATCCTTGAATTCTACCCATGTCAAAATCGGTGTAACAATTTGTTGTTCAGCTCTTTCTACTCAGAATCGCTACCAAAGTTTTGCCATGCCATCCAACTAGCTAGAAGCCAAGAGAATTTTTTTCCGCTCATCTTGGAAGATTGGTAGCTTCAAAGTAACGTTCACAGTCAAACACAAAATTCTCCACTGTGCTTGGAAGATTCTTGCCTTCAAACACCTTAGGTTTTGGAAATTGAATGTGATCTTCTCCATCTTGAACTGGCGCTCTGTCTATCTGTTCTCATCGTTGCTGGTCTTGTTCATCCAACAATCGAGTAAAATGCTCTATTTGTTGTTGCATTGCAAAGATAACATCCGGTATTGCCGCCATTGCTACTACTCTATTCCATTACCCTCAATTTATCTAGTTGATTAACACATAGATACAACACGTCCACCGTTCTCCATAAGTTACAACTGGAAGTATCAAGGTTCCTCTAACACGGTGATCATATGTAGAAAATCCTGCCCAAAGCATGAGATGATAAATTGTGTGAAATGATGCTTTGGTAATATTTGGACATGAAAGTCCCAATGGTTTGGCGGAAGTGGATTTGGTGGTCCATAAATTCCATCCATCCCATTCCTACTCTGATACCAATGTAAAAACCGAAACCGAGGAGAGAAATAAGAGAATGGAAACTCACATTGGGATACTTGAATGAGGGAAAACTCCGAATGCCTAGCATGAGCTTTGGCTTTGGTATTTATAGGTAGCATACAAGGCCCTTGAGAAGCTCCTCAAGAAGCTTCCTCAAGCCGCGTTCTTAGAGTGCAAGCCAAGTTAACTAGGAAGCTTCTCAAGAAGCTTAGCTTGCGCCCCTACTTGGCACGCAAGCTAAGCTAGTTGGAAGCTTCTAGAAGCTTCCTTCTAGAAGCTACTTACTTAAGGTGCAAGCTAAGCTAACCGGGAAGCTTCCCAAGAAGCTTCCTAGATACCTCCAGAATATTCTAGGCTAATTTTTCTTATGTGCTACTTTGTGAGCCTGACTAACTTTGTCGCTAAACTCCATATTGTTACAGAAGGTGCTCCTTTGGGGCATTAAAGTATTGAGTGTGATGCTTTGTGTTTCTTCTCTTGTGTTTCTTTTGGAGGTTCTCTTACCTCCAGAATATTACAATAGTATTAGAGTAGGTGTTTCAATCCAAGAGAGTTGATCACCAGTAGATCATCACTCTTGGAGGAACATTGGATACTAAGACTAAATAATTTTGAGGAGATAAAGTGTAATGTATCTGATAGATTGGAGGTGTTTTAGAGAGAGGATGGGATGGAGGCTCTTGGAGGAAAATTTATTGCACCTTGCTTTCCATTCTTGAATCCATTCCACATCAAGATTATGTACATCTAATGTGAGGAAGTGAGTATGTAGCTTGTTTATCATTTTGGAGCAGAGTTCATGGACTTAAGTGATGAATTCATCGAACTCAGTGATTCTAGTTGTGGTGATATATGATATAGAGTGGGATCAACAATTTACATTTGTTATGAGATAATGGATCTAAATATACCAGATTGTCTCACTTTCAATATGCAAGTATAAATCTATTATGTAGTTATACCAAAAGTGATGTTTAAGGATTTTGTAGTATGCAATTTTGGTAAGGAATATGATCAATGAGGGATAATAGTCAAAGGTCCCGTTGGTAGTCCTAATAGTATATGCTCCCTCTTGAGTGCTCATATTAAGTTTTCACTGAAGTAGGAAGTAATGATTGAGTGTTCACTATATGTAGAAATCATGGAGCTATAGTTGCAAGATCTAATGCAAGGAATGAAAGGGATGTTCAACAAGTTTCAAGAGATCAAGATGACAATGGTGGTATTGCAAAGTAAAGTTAGTGCCTTCAAGATTGATCAAATAATGCAAGAAGGAGAACAATCCCAAAATCCAATACCAGCAATTGAAACACAAAGAGAGTCACTCATGTCAATGACATCAACTCTAGTCAACAATAAAGCCACATTGTTCCTATGGATGAAGAATACATGCAATATCAAGCCTTACAAGAGATAACATTCTATGGAACTAGTTGAAAACTAGATTTCAAGAATGAATAATCAAAAGTATCAAATGAATGATACTTTTGATTATTCATAATTGAGATCATTGATCATTCTACATGAGTGTTTGCATGTGGAAACTTGATTAATAAAACCATTACATGGTATGATGGTTGGGAACAATAATTTTTGGCAAAAGGAAGAGAGATCATTTGGTTGGCAATGCAAGAAAAGTTGTTGAAGAATTTCCAATTTATGGATTTTGTGTAGATGGCTCAAACCAGATTCTGGAATTTAAAGCAAAAGAACAACATCCAAGAGTATGTAGAGGTATTTCTTGATCTATTGGTCATGACAATCAATATGAATCCAACAAAAACTTAGGATAATTTCAAATAGGAGTTAAAAGAGCAAATTCACCAAGAAGTAATAGTACAAATCCTTGCACTATTTTTGAAGCTTGTACTCAAAGAATAGCAAGGGTGCTTGAAGGAGGTGAAGGAGTTATCTCAATGTAATACTATTGGGTCAAGACACTTCATTTTGGTGGACCAGTTCCTATGGAATTAGGCAACATTTGGTTTTGAGAATGAGGAGCATGATAGCTTCAAGGAGAACAAGGACGAGTCAAAGAAAGGAGAGACAAAGTCCCATGAGAAGAAGAGGCTCAAGCAAAACTAGAACATTGTTACAATTGTGGCCGAGGGAGCTATCAATTGTCATGCTCATCTTCCTAAAGGCCCTTGGCATCCATACACATGACCTTTGGACAACATGGAGAGATAAGTTGAAGAGAAGCATCTTGAAATCACATTGGAAAATAAAGATTGCCAATAAATGTACCTTGTAGCCATGTTGGCTCAATGGAGAAGAGTAAAAGCAAAGGGAGGAAGAGAATGAGTGTGCAAGGTAGAGAAAGAAAAATGCAATTGATTGTTGTAAACGTAGTCCTAGAAGACAATCAAATGAGAGTATTGATAGACCTCAAAGCAATAGAGAATTTCTTGTCTTTCTCTATTGCATTAAGATTGGGAAGAGAATTGGAGAAGGATGAGAATAATGAAGTAAATTTGCCTTATGGTCAAACAGAGAGGATTGAGTTGTTACTTAGAAAAGTAACACTCTCTAGAGTATCATGAAGCAATTTAGTGGCAAATGATATGGTTAGCTCATTATGATGTAATCTTAGGCACGTTATGGATGGAGCACTACAATCCTATGGTTGATTGGAGAAAGAAAGTAGTGACAACTAGCCAATCAAAGATCATTGGGTTAAAGAAAGATCATAAAGGCAAAAACTACTTCTATATATTATAAGGACAATGGCTATTGATAAGATAGATAGATGTTTCATGCGTTGACTAAGAGAAGTCTAGAGTGTACAACTCAATGGATAAATTCCTAAAAATTTGAGAGATATGATCAATGAATTTCAAGATGTCTTTTTGGATGATTTACCTTCATGATACCACCAAAAAGGATAGTAGATCATAAAATTGAGCTCTCCTAGAGACAACACCTCCTTATAAGGCCTCATTTCTATAATCACCTCATGAGTTGGAGGAATGTAAGGCTTAAATTGACAAAATGCTATATAAAGGGTTTATTCAACCCAATGTATCATCATACGGGGCTCTTGTTTTTTTTGTGAAGAAGAAGGATGGTACAATGTGCATGCGCATGGACTATCAAGGCATGAATCAACAAACAATGAAGATTAAATACCCATTACCTTGTATGGATAACCTATTTGATCAACTCAATGGGGCCAAAATTTTCCGAGATGACATCTTAGTTTATAGCAAGATGATGATGAAGCACAAGCCACATCTATGTGAAGTCTTCCAAATTCTATGACAAAATCAATTGTATGCCAAAATCTCAAAATGTGAGTTTTGCAAGTCTAGAGTAGGCTACTTGGGGCATAGAGTAAATGTAGAAAGTATCCAAGTGTTAACTGATAAAATAAAGATCATTCAAAAATAAGGTGCTCCAAAAGATTAGACTCAACTCAAGAGTTTCTTGGGATTGATGGGGTTCTACCATCAATTTATCAAGGAATTCTCCAAGGTTACAAAACCTCTAACATTACTACTTGCCAAGAGGAAGAGATGGATATGGGGAACTATAAGAGTTAGCCTTTTAGGAATTGAAAGCCACATTACTACATGCACCAATCTTGAAATGGTATGACCCAAAGTGTCCAATCAAGTTGACAATAGATGCATCATGCATTGCAATAAGAGCAATCCTACAACAGAATTGGCATGATGGATGGTGCACAATTGTATATTTCTCTCAAAAGTTGTTATTGATAAAATTCAATTATCACACCACCAAACAAGAAGAGTTGGTCATTGTCCTTATAACCAAGCATTGGAAGCACTATATTGGCAAGAAGACATTTATAGTAGAGACACACCACAAACCTCTAGTCTACCTTGAGACACACAATCTTTCTCATTGATAGATCCAATGGATAGAGTGGAGATAACTATTCAATATGAAAATAACTTATATGGAAGGCAAGAAGAAAGTTGTAAATGCATCACCTAAATGTCTATGGCAAAAAATTTGGTGATAGAGATCAAAATGAACCCAAAATTTTGACCAAGGATTCTTGTTGTTACAAAAATTGACCCACAAAATGTAAGCACTAAATCATCCAAGGACATCACCAATACCCAAGGACTCACCTTTTTTGATGGTAAGTTATGGATCCCAAATGCCATAAACATAAGAACCATCATCCTAATGGAATGTCATGATTTTTCTATTGCCGATCATATTGGAGAAGACAAGACCTTAGATGTAGTCAAATGTTATCATTATTGGCCCAAGATGAGCAATGATGTGATTCTCCAACTAAAACACACCTCTGTCTCTCCACTTGCCCTCATCTATATTCATTAGAGCCCTCAATCATGATAAGATTATAACCCACATGGCCAATTACATACATGTATATAGATTGCTCACATGGCAGCATCTCATCCGTCGGATCTAGCATACAACCTACCCACTAATGTAGAGATAAACTATGATAAGTCACTTTTTTATAGGTTATGCAAACCACAACATAACACCGGTGGTAACTTATGGAGAATAGCGGACATACTACTTTAATGTGTTAATAAATTAGAAAGATTAGGGGTGGCATGATAGAGTAGCAACCATGGCAGCAATGCCCAATGTTATCTTTGCTATGGAGCAACAAATCGAGCACCTTACTTGATTGTTGGATGAATGAGATCTTTGACAACAAGAGTACGTAGAAGAGTACCAATTTGAGAAGGAAAAGAGAAAATCTTATTCCCTAGACCCAAGGTATTTGAAGATAAGAATCTATTGGGTGCAATGGAGAAATTTTTTGTTTGATTGTGAATGTTATTTTGAAGCTACCGATCTACAAGACGAGCAAAAACAAATTCTCTTGGCTTTTAGCTAATTGGATGGAGTAGTAAAGCTATGGGGGAGATTTCAAGTGGAGCAAGCTAAATGTCAAATTTTTGCACCAATCTTGACATGTGCAGAATCCAAGAGTGCAATAATTAATCAATTCCAAGCTATAAATGCTACACGAGTTGCATGGGATAGGTTTGCAAAATTGAAACAAATTGGCTCTATAAGAAGTTACATCATGCAATTCCAAAACAACATCATGTAAATTCTAGATATCCTAGAAGGTGAAACTCTAGATTGATTTGTGAGGGGCTTGAAGTCAAGAACCAAATTAGTGGTAACCACGCGAGAGCAACAACACTTGGAGGGAGCCATGCGGTTGGCCAAAAGTTTTGATTCCTTGGTTATAACAACTTGGTCTTGATCTTGACCACCAAAAAACCTACCAATACACTACACAAAAGTAGAGGAGCTATCACCAATAGAGATTGATGTCATTCAATGAAGATTACTTGGCACTACAGATAGAGAGAAACTACAACAAAATGGTGGTTTTTTTTATTATCGCCAATTGGGACATAGCATTGTTGAATGTCCACTCAAGAATGGGTAACCTCAACAACTTGCCCAGATGGAGTTTGTGGAGTAGAGTGATCAAGGAAATGAAGGATCCCTATAGGAGATTTCGAGCCGCCTTTTGGGAGCTTGATTAGTTCCAATGGGATTGAAGGCTCAACCTATGCAATTTTGCTTCACTTGCAAGGTATGATATCTAATCGGGATTGTAGGATTTTGGTTGATTTTGGAAGTTTAGAGAATTTCATGTCTATGCAAGTAGCAATGGAATTGGGTATTCCTATCGAGCCAATAATTGGAAGTAGATTGATGATGGTGGATGGTAGAAAGGGTTTTGCATTCCGTACCTTACATCTTGTTACCTTCAAGATTGGGAAGGAGTATTCAAAGTGTATGAAGTTTGTAGTGGTACCTCTACATTATGATATCATTATAGGTCTATATTTGGCTTGAACGTCATAAGGTTCAATTTGATTGGACCCAATGACAAATTCAAGTACAACACCAACATAGAAATTTCTGATTAGGTTGTCTGGCACCTCTAAGTAAGACACCTAAGAATAGTTCGTCCCAAGATGGGAAGTTTGTCAAGAAGATAGCCATAGAGCAGCCTTGAAAGGAGATGAGTCTCAAGATGGGAAGTTTTCCAAGAAGGAAACCATGGAGTAAGCTTTGAAGAGAGATGAGTCCCTAGATGGGAAGTTTATTAGTGAAGCAGCCAAAGAGCAAGCTTTGGAAGAAGATAAGTCTGTATTCACGATGTGGATCAAGCAAACTGCACAAGGACAATCTGAGGAGGGCCAAGAGCCTCATCAATCAATGGTCAGATAGTTAAGGAGTTTGCGGACGTGTTTTTGGATGATCTACCAAAGGGATTACCCTCCGATCATGGTATGCTCTTCAAGATCAAGTTATTCCCAAGGAGTACTCTAATGAGTAGACCAATCTATCAACTCTCACCAAAGGAGTTGGAGGAGTTGGAGAAGGACTTCATACAACATAGTGCCTCTACTTGGGAAGCACCAGTACTATTTTTTCTAAAGAAGGATGGAGGACTTTGTTTTTGTATTGATTACCGTGGACTCAATAAGCAAACAATGAAGAATCCCTTGCCTTAGATTGATGACTTTCTTGATCAACTAAGTGGAGCACAATACTTTCCAAGTTGGATCTTTGCAGTGGCTATTGGCACATCCCTATTGATAGGAAGGATGTGCAAAAGATTGCCTTTTGTACAAGGTATGGGTATTTTGAGTAGAGAGTTCTACCTTTTGGGCTCACTAATCCTCCAGCAGTCTTCATGGATCAGATGCATTGGGTGTTGGATGGACTATTGGATTGGTATGTGGTGGTGTTCTTGGATGATATTTTAATCTATAGCAAGATAGAGATAAAACACATGAATCTTGTGCAAGAAGTCCTCAAAGGACTACGAGAATGGAAATTTTATTGCAAGAAATCAAAGTGTGCCTTTTGGCAGAAGGAGGTCACCTTCTTGGGTCACAAGATCTCATCAAAAGGGATCAAGATGGAAGAGGAGATAATCAAGGTCTTTACTGATTGGCCTACTCCAAAGATGCTACAAAAATATGGGCATTTAATGGATTGGCCAATTTTTACCAATGGTTTATCCATTATTATGTTCATGTGGCTACACCATTGACTGACCTCTTGGAGAAGAACTCAAGCTTCTAGTGGACCACTAAGCATGAAAAAGCATTCCAAAAGTTAAAACATATGGTGTCTTCAAGACCCAACTTTCAACCATATGATCCTCAGCTACCTTGTGTGGTTGATTTTGATGCTTCTAACTTTGTGATTGGAGCAGTGTTGCAACAAGAATTCCCATATGGACTACATCCCATTGCCTTTTTGTCTTGCCAACTAAAAATAGTTGAAATAAACTACTCCACTCAAGATCAAGAACAACTTGCAATGGTATATGCCACCAAGTTATGGAAGGAAACAAGTGATCATACGAATCAATCACAAACCATTATTGCAGATCTTACACTTGGAACACATGAAGAGTCAACATCATTGATGGGAGGAGCAACTCCAATTGTTTGACATCAAACTTGAGTACAAACCAAGTCAGTTCCATGTCATCTTTCATGCTCTATCATGACAACCTAATTTGAAGTCTCTTCCTCTTATCATAGCAGCAATTACAATGGTGTCAATTGACTCTAAGGTCTAAAATGAGTTTCAATCAGCTCTACAACAAGATCCCTTCTTCCAAATAGTATATGGTTGTCTTACAACATGCAACAAGGAGTACAACACCTTCTTCTTCAAGGAAGTTCTTCTATTCCATGAGGGTTGGATCTATGTTCTAGCCTATGGTGATCTCCAACTTGTGCACTTTCAAGAAGCCCATGATTTACCAATAGCTGGTCACATGGGTGTGGATAAGACCTTGGGTACCCTCCAACGCCAATGGTGGTGATCCAACATGACACAAGATGTTTGAGAGTTTGTCCAATCATGTGAGAGCTACCAACGTAACAAGACCAACAACCAAAAGCCGAGTGGACTCCTTCAACCACTCCCCATTCCATCCACTTGATGGAAATACATGAGCTTAGATCTCATCACATCCTTGCCCAAGACAAAGCAAGGACACACAGCAATTGTGGTGTTTGTGGATAAGCTTAGTAAACAAATCCACTTGGCACCAACCTTTGATATTGTGGATGCTCCAACCTTAGCGCAAATCTACTTCAACAATGTCTTCAAGCATCATGGGATGCCATGTGTACTTATCTCCGACCGTGATCCTTGATTCATTGGGAAGTTTTGGCAAGTACTCTTCCATATACTAAGCTTGTTTTGTCCACGGCCTATCATCCTCAAACTAATGAACAAACCAAATATGGAAATCATACCTTGGAGGATATATTGTGTGCATTTGTCAATGTCCACCATACCAATTGAGATGAATGTCTTGCAATTATGGAATTTGCCTATAATAATTCCAAATAGGCAAGCATCGGATTTTCTCCTTTCTTTCTCAATTTTGGCCAAGATCCGCTTGTTCCAGATTCTCTTCTTGCTCCTCCTCCATCTCAAGTCCCTCATATGTCAACCTTCTTGACCACCATATCCCAATCTCTCTAACAAGCCAAATTTCACCTCCTTGTTGCTCAAAATCATCAAAAACAATATGTGGACCACCATCGTTGTGATCTCACCTTTGAAGTCGGTGATAAAGTCATGCTATCCTTTAGTAACCTACTCCTCTCATTTGATACCCAAGTTTGTAAACTTGCCTCTACTTGGATAAGACCGTTTGATGTCACCCAAATCATCTCTCCAATTGCTTATCAACTTGCCCTACCTTGTCATATACGCATCCACCCTATCTTTCACATTTCCAAGTTGAAACCCTTTGTTCCTAACCCATCTTCTTTTTCCTCTCATGTCCAACCTCCTCCTCCTCCTCCTCCTCCTCCTCCTCCTATCCCTATCAATGATCATGAGTATAAAGTTGATTGTATCCTTGCATGTCACCACATTCAACAAGGACGTTGACAACATATGGAGTACAAGGTCCTTTAGAAAGGGCATCTCCTTCATGATGCCACATGGGAACCTCTTTCTCACCTCAAGAATGCACAGATGACCATCCATGAGTTTGAAGCTTCAATAGCAATGAGGACGTCACCAACTAGCGGTAGGAGAATATGTAACAATATGGAGTTCAGCAACGTAGTTAGTAAGGCTAACAAAGTAGAGAATAAGCTAAATTAGCCCAGAATATTCTAGAAGCTTCTTGACTACCTTAACTTGCACCCCAAGCAGGTAGCTTCTAGAAGCTTCTAATTAGCTTAGCTTGCATGCCAAGTAGGCAGCTTCTAGAAGGAAGCTTCTTGAGAAGCTTCATAGTTAACTTGGCTTGCACTCTAAGAAAGTAGCTCAAGGAAGCTTCTTGAGAAGCTTCTCAAGGGCCTTTTATGCTACCTATAAATACCAAAGCCAAAGCTCATGCTAAGCATTTGGAGTTTTCCCACATTCAAGTGTCCCAATGTGAGTTTCCATTCTCCTATTTCTCTCTTTGGTCTTGATCTTTTACAAGCAAGGTCAATAGTAGACATTGCTATATTGAAACTCTATGTTTGAAGCCTTATCAATTTTTCTTCCAAATGCCTTGATGCTCTTGAGGTGATATCCTAGAGGTATTGGGCTCATAGGATTAGCTCAGAATGATACTTTCATATGGGCCCATCTTTTGCACTAGTCAATGGATTGACGTAATAGATATTATGAGACATGGATCCTTGTTCAACCATAGGAGAAAATGTAAATAAAGCAATAAAATTGGATATGCGTCTACAATTTGTAGATTTCATATGGTTCACATCATCAGAGTAAGGAAATGTGATACTAAACAAGGCCTTTAGCATGGATCCATAACATATTATGAGTTGCTTTTCAATGACAACATAGATGTGTTTATTGCATTATATCTTGATACAAATAATAAACCAAATGTTATACAAGCTCAACTAAAATGGAGGTATGCCTATGATGACTACTATCATGCGTATATACATTGCTACACAATATACATTATTTTCAATATCATACACTATAGATATATAACTCACACATAAGTCAAACATAGACTCTAAAGTGCCACAATAATCAGTTTGTTTACACCCCTTGAATCAACTCAACTCAAATCAATACTAGGTTTGTCACTCTATAAACTGCCAACAATTGAGCATTAATTACAATCAAGCCACACCCACTCTAGCTAAGAGAATCCAAGTGATGATTGTTGGCCTTTGTCCACCATAACCAAGAACTCAAAGGCTTAACATCAAAGAAGTGAGCTCTCTGGAGCTGCACTTCAAAAGTATACCCTTAGACTTGAGCTAGGTATGAAATCCTAATGGTCCCATTGACGACACACCCAACGGTGTAAATAGTGCACATGGTGCAAAATAACGATGGATCCTACCTTGAAGTCAATACCCTAAACACAAAATTTGACTGTCGGAAAGTAGTCTATGAGTGATTGCTAAAATACCTCTAACTACTATCACTGTAATTCCAATGTCTAAGCAATCTAGATGCGATACTACAAATGGTGTGATAGTTGTTGTACGTATACACATCACTACCACAACGTACATCGATGTCAACATCATACACGATAGACATATAACTCACATATAAGTCATACATAGACTCTAAAGTGCCATAGTTGCCCCCCTAGTTGGCAATTAGGTCCCTCTAATTCCATACAGCCATCTACTCCAAGTATATGGTATACCTTATGATGGGCAAAGATCAAGAAGCCGGGTGCTATCAAGCCCCATCGTTAATCACCTATTTGCAATCTATACCATATAAAGGATGAACTAGCTATAGGTCAAGTACATCTAGGACATAACCACTATCTTTGAAGAACTACCATGGAGGAGGAGTCATATATACCATATGCCATCCTCTTGAATAATTATCACACACTAACATAGTAGCAACTCCACCATAAGAGCCACATAACACCTCAAGCCTGCATGTACAAGTGCCAAGCTTGGGTCCATATTACCATCAATGTTTGGGAGGTGGCTTGGTGCACAATTGTGCATATGATCCTTCCAAACAACTCCATCATATCTTTCCATCACAAGGACTCTAGATGGCAAAACCTCACCCACTCTCAAGATAATGCAGCTTGTAGAAACATCAAGTGTCATTGGTGTTGTCTACTATAAATATACATAGTTTCTTGGATAAAATCTATGAATCAAAGGTCTATAACCTCCTCCTTGAATAACAGCATAGCGTAAGGTATCTTTATGCTAAGCAATTGCTAAGTTCTCAAAGGCCATTAGCATCATTCTTCAAAAGACCTCTTCTCATTGAGAACATGCACTCATCCATACATCTAGATCATCCATACATCTAGATCATCCAAGTCCAAAACTACAATAGCATCTCAACAGATGGTTGTAGGTAAATCTAGATGTCATCCATAGAGTAGAAAGTAAGGAGAGAAGGATGCTAAGGAGGTTTTCTGGCTGAACCAATAGCTTATGGCCAACCAAGGTAAGTAGAGATCCCAATCTCCCAAGTGGCCTCTTTACAAACCATTTTGCAATCCTTTCTTCACCATTTGAACCACTCTCTCTGCTAAGCCATCTGCCTCAAGGTTATCTTGAGAATTATGGTGATCAATCAAAGCTTTGTCACACAAGACTTGAAACTCCTCCGAGAACTCTATGCCCTGATCAGCCAAAACCTCAATTGGTGCACCATAATGACTAAGAATCCGATATAGGAACAAATAAGCCATCCCTTTACTAGACTTGTCAAGAAGTGCCACTAACTCAATCCACTTGGAGAAGTGCTCTACCATCACCAAAACATACCAATGATGTTTGACAATCAACGATAAAAGTCCAGTGAAGTCCAAACTCCAATGGTAACCCAATCCCATAATAGATAATGGGTGTAATTGTGGCATAGAAGGATTGAATGATGCTTTAATTCAATCACAAACCAAAAATCTGGCAACAAACTATTGTACCCCAATCTGTATACCGTGCCACCAATATGACTCTAGAGTAAGCTTTACTCCAAAATGTCCTAACTCCTCGTGAGCAAGACTGACAAACTGTGGTCTCTAAGATGGAAGTAGTACTACTTGCACTTTACTATCTTCCCATATACGCAAGAGATGCTTGCCCTCCAATCTGAATTGTCTGGCTTGCTGAAGAACAAGATCTCTCTCCTTGGCCACAACTATGCCAACCACAACACCAATGCAAAGGTAGTCATCACTAAGACATTCATGATGATGTCTTAGTGATGACTACCTTTGAAACAAAAAGACAGAAAGGTAGATGCATGCCAACCTGGAACCATCTCCTCATTTGAGTCACCATGCCAACGCCACCGTACTCCAATCTAATCTTGTTGGCTAGGATATGGGTTTCTACTCAACCCATCTACATCATGGTTCACCACTCTAGGTTTATGAACAACCATGAAATCATACTTCTATAAAATCAAAGACCATCATGCAAGCTTTCTTGAAAGCTTGTAAACTCCATCAACCACTTCAGTGGCCAATGATCAATGATGAGAGTGAAGGGGTTACCAAATAGGTAACATTAGAAATTTGCTACTACACAAACTGCTGCCAAGCACTCTCCCACATATGAACTATACTTTGCCTCCATTGAATTGTTGGAGCGACTAGCAAAGGCAACCACAGACTCCTTCTCCTCATCGTCATGTTGGGTAAGCACTGCTCCAAGCCCCAACATACTCCAAACAATGTGAACTTGAAATGGTCATCCATTAATGGGTCTCCTCAAAATAAGAGCAGATGTCAACCTCTCCTTGAGCTCTACAAAAGCTCTCTCTTTCTCATCTCGTCCAACACCACTCTTGTGTAAGTTGGTCAGCTTTGTCAAGGCCTTGGCAATGGCCTTGATGAGTTTGCCACTAATCTAATAGCCACTAAATCCTCTAACATAGCGGCAATAGAAATTTGCCAACCCCAAGTAATGCTTGCACTCTGCTCACATTTGTAGGTCAAGGAATATGTTCAATAGCCTCCACCTTGGTCTGTTGAACACCAAGTCCTTCGGAGTAGATAGTGTGACCCAAATACTTAACCTCCTTGTGGAAGAACCTACACTTCCCAAAATGTAATTTGAGTCCATGAGATCTCAACCTCTCAAACACTTCCAACAATTGTCTCTCATGCTCCTCCACAATAGTGTTAAAGACCAAAATATCATCAATATAGCACTAAGTAAAATCCAATCTAGCTAGGATCCTATCCATGATCCTTTGGAACTCAGCAAGAGCATTCTTTAACCCAAATTCTAAGAACCTCCACTGATATGACACATCCTTGCCATGAGGATCAATAGCCCATAATTTTGTCTTTGACTTATCCTCCTCCTTGATTGGCAACTTATGATATCTTGCTTGAAGATCCAAAGTAATGAAGACCTTTGCATGCCTAATTTATCAAAGATCTCCTCTTATGTAGGCATAGCATATTGATCAGCCCTAGTCTATTGGTTGATAGGATAGTAATCTCCACACATCTACCCATCTGTGTAGTTGCCATGCATATCCTTCTTGGTTGGCAACATTGTCATTGATACATACTTTCCATATGAAATCTCTACAAAACCAACCTCAAAAAGATCACTACTTTGACTCTGAATCAATGTCCTCTCCATATCACTATATCAATAAGGATATCAAAAAATAGGTGTATTGCTAGTCAGCTCAATTTGTATACCAAGTTTCTTCAGAGCACCCAAATCCTTCATACTGAAGGCAAAACAACTCATGTAGCTCCTCAAGAACCTCCAAACTCTTCGTCTTTCCTCTCTTGTAAGCTTGGGTCTAAGATTTGGCTCCCAAGTATCCTCTATAAATGTCATAGGAGTGGAAGACATTCTGATTGGCTGCTACAATGAACCCTTGGAAGTAGTAGTGTCATGCTCCCAACCACTAGAGGCCCCAACCTTAGTGTGAAAAACTCCCTCCAATCTGGTTGCAAGCTCCATTAGTCCTCTAGCTACATCCCAAGTAGACCAAGATTATAATCCAAGTAGCCCACGCTCACTTGGATAGACCACTCTCCCTAGTAGCTAATGGTTGTGTCCCAAGAATACCATGTCTACTCGGTCCATCGCCCCCAACATGTGCTTGTCTCGATAGGCACAAGGTTCACAAGTGTCCGAGTGGTTGTAATACCAAGGGTTAGCCATATGATCTAGATGTGAAATTTGGTTTGGTAACATCTAGAATGATTTTATACATGATGGTCAAAATAGATCAGATAGAAGTATCACCAAAAGAGTACTTCTACTAATAGGGCAGAAACCGAAATAGACTTGAGAACCTTAGAACCAATAGCTAGACATATGATTTAAAGGTGAGAATTGGTTTGGTAACATCTGGAAGGATGTTACACATGATGGACTGAACAGATCAGAAAGAGGTATCACCAAAAGGGGACTTCTACTAATAGAGTAGGAACCAAAATATGCCTGAAATCTTTGAAGGCAATTTCGAAGGCCTAAACGGATGAATTAGGCCTCGAAAATGTGCAGATTCCCCCCCCCCAAAGGAGGAACGGCTGGCCTTCCCTCCCCCCTGGTTTGTCTCGTCGAGAGCTTTCCAACGGTACCTTACTCATGTGATTCTAAGATTCCTACAAGAAGATTCCCTAAAAGATTCCCTCTGGTCAAAGCTTGTTTGACCAACCAGATAGGACCTAGACCAGACAGGTCACCCATCCAAGTCAGTAATCCAAGGGTGGAGCTTGCTGACATGTCACCTATCTATGTCCCTAATCCTATGGTGGAGCTTCCTTGGAGGAGATCCTCTTTGTCTATATAATAAAGAGAAGGTGCTCCCTTGGGGCATCAAATGTTTGAGTGTGCAATCTGTGTTTTCTCTCTTCTCTTGTCCTCGGAGTATTACAGTGGTTATGCCTATCAAGCGCATCCTATGTTACTCTGCCAAGCCAAGGCTCACAATCTAGGTCAAACAATTCAAGTCCATAGCTTGAGCTAAAACCTAAATGCCTGGATGCCTTTGATACTGCTAGAACAATGGTAATACCAGTGCAAAAACCCATTGCTTGCTCTCTCTCATTGGTATTGGGCTCCACCAACTATTGTAAATGTGAGTCCCAAACCAATCCATCCAAGACCTCCCTCTCAAAAAGCATGAGAGCTTGGGAAACTCATGAGTGTGGGAAAATTAGCTCTAGGTTGTCCAACTAGGTTCACCACTGCCATAGGTGACCTACCAGCCACTACCACTATTTGAGACTAACATCCAACATCCAAGATGTCATCAACAATGATGTGGTCTAGTCGTTGAATCCCATCATAAGCGCATTGTAGAACCTCTTTAGATAAGAGGTTCATCCACCAAAGATAAAGATGATGAGCTAGTGATCCCACTCTAGCTGCATCTAATAATACAACAACAAGTTCCATCCAAGAATGGACCTAATGTGTACTTGCCACCACTTTGGTGCAAGAATCACCCATCAAAAGAATGTTCTCCATAAGGTAAGCTGGAAAAATGGACTGATGGACCTAGAGATGTTGAAGTATGTGTAACATCTCCCAAAACACATCAAAATGGAGATCCAACATGTGTATATCCTTGACATGGCCATCCAAAAATCACCAAATGAATAGGCCCATGTCTCTCCAAATCATGCACCCCCAATAAGGAAATGTCTACGGGTAGGGCATTCTGATAACTCTTAACTGCTGACATTGGTAATAACTCAAGATACCAATAGGCCAAGTGTGCCACATGATGGAGAGAAACTTGCCTAGCAATCTCATCTCTCTCCACATACAAGTACCTCTGTACTTGTACACCCGCTTGTAGTACTGCAGCTACTTTGATGCTAATCTCACCAAATAACTCCAATAGACATACTCTCTCTATTGGATACTGCCAAGCAATGAGTGTGGTATCTATAGGTGTCAAGGTCATTGACTTTAAAGACTCATCCTCCACTCATCTCCTGGTGGTACAAAGGCTCCACTCTAAGCTTGTTGCACCAATCAATCTACATGCTACTACAATGTCTCATCTGAACTCCACAATGGAACATCCAATGAGGATGGAAAAATCCCACTTGTACTCCAAATTTGAGTGATCTCCTTTGGTATTGGAGTATCTTCTGCATGAGCATTCTCCTCCAATAAATCACCAGGCCAAGTAATTGCACCACAAAAAGTTGAATCTGATGATGCCATGGTCTTGGACCATAGTGAGCAAAGACTACTACTACTTAAATGTATTAGCAAGCAATATATGCGTCCCTCACCTAATTGTCGACCTGGTCTATAGGAGGTTATCTCCTCCTAATAGTCAATATTGAAACCCATAGGGTATAGCACTGCTCCACCGATTAGCACATCATATGACTCAACTATTGTTACAATAGCCTGAGCTCTCACCACCAAGCTATCAATTGGATGACCAAGCTAAATTTAAACAACTAGTTCTCCATGTGTGATGTATTGTGTCAAGCCACCTCCCAAAGATGTTTGTATCTAAAATAAACACCTCTACACATTGCTCTTTCATAACCCTAGACTGACAATTGCAGCCTTCCCCAACATAAGGGGTTGCGCACCAAAGTCTAATAAGACTTTGTATGGTGTATATACCTTCCCTAAAGGTCCCACCAAATGGAAAATCCCCCTTTGGTTATCTAATAAGACAACACTAAGTATGAATCGTGCTCTCTCAAAGGCCAGTCTAGTTGACAACTCCTCCAATCTAGTTGTTGTTGGCTACTTTAAACCATTGGTCGTTGAGCAGATCTCATGCTCCTCAACCAAGTCAACTCCACTATCAACCACCTCTACTCTAGAAGTAGGAACCACATCATCCCTAGTCTCACAAAGCATGGTAGCCAATCTGAACACTAGGGGTGGGTCAACTCCCAATGTATACATGTCACTAGCTTAAAGTAAAATTTAGCAGATAATCAGCTAAGGTATCCCAACATCGTGCTAGACTCAATTTGTGTATTAGCAGGTGGCTGACTAGTAGGTAGTCCATCATGCACCCCATCACCACCTACCACACCTTCACTAGGACATCTAATAGCCATGGATGACATCTATAGGGCCTTAGAGAACATGAAAGACAGAGGAAGTCTGACCTGTCTCTCAATCTCTCCTCTTTGTGAGTCCAACTCCATTGATGCTCCTCTAGGCTCTAGAGCATGTATTGCACTCCTAGTCATTTTGTAGATGCATCCACTTGTGTTGGTCCGCACATGAAGTCCAAAGCATCTCTATCATTAACATATGAGGTGGAAGCCTCAGCACCTAAATTTGATCTCCTCTAAGCAATGGCCATATTAGTCAATCTTTGCTCTAATTGCTCAATCCAAGTAGTCATAGCCATATCAGAAGTAAGGGTAGGTACTTCACCCCTACTAGGTGTAGATCCTCTACCACCACCTCTACCACCTTGTCCTCCATGAACTAGAGTTCCTCTACTACTTACCATAATAGCCCTACCACTCCATAACTCCGATTATAGGTCAAAGCACCGGTCACTAGTGTGACCAGATCAGTGGCAATGCTCACACTGCCTCTATGCTAGCTATGATGCACCAGATGTATCAGGTCCACTACCTTAAGAGCACTCTCTCTTGTAGTGAGGTCAACCACAATTCCAACAAGCAACACCACTACTCATTGGCTATTGTTAACTCAAAAATGAAGGTAAAGGTCTAGCTCCAACTAGGCCCTCCACTCGCTCCAGAGGATCTAGGCTATCCACCCTATCCTCAAAAACCAATTAGATGTGGTGCACTCTAGAAGAAGTCATAATTGTGGATGAGGTCTCCCTACCAAATCCAGAAGTCACCACTCTCTCCTTCACCATGTTGAGCTCAATACGCTTAGCCAAACCAAAGACTATTGCCAAAGTAGGCAAAGCAACTTGTAACAACATAGCATCATAAACTCTATATTGCAATTCCTTGTCTAGTATCCCATACCAAACTAGATTTCATGGGCCTTAGTAACTCCTTGAGTGAAACTAATCAGCCATCTCATGCTAGTATATACCTTGCATAGGCTCTCTCTAGCCTTCCGTTAGAACTCCTGCAAGCTCCTCATCTTGTTAATCTACACTCCTTGGTAGTTCTACCTCAAACACTGGAAGAACTCTACCATGGAGTTAAACCCCGATCCTACATCACCTCCTATAGTAGTGCCTCCACTCGTATAGCACTATCTCTAACTAGTGCACCTCCATTAGCCCCACCAATGTTACTTGAGCTAGAACTAGTGTATACAGCCAATCTACCCCTAGAAATTGAGCTTGAAGTAATGGAGATATAGTTTGGAGACCAATACTATCTCCATAGTTCAATCTCCTCCAAGTGAGCTCTCCTAAACTCATGGAGTGTCCACCAATAGTCATCCATTGGTGGACCCTTTAAATGCTAAAACAAGCCTTTCCATTTCATGAAGGGTGTGAACAAAGTTGGGTTCCACATCTATTGCATATCACACCAACTATCAAACTCCTAATGAAGACATCCAACTCATTGGTACCCATTATACTAGAGTAACGCCTAGAGCCTTTGGGGGCTAAAATATCTCATCCATGTCCCACAACAACAATGCGGACACACCAAGGGCACTCTCAACTGAATCAGCTCTTGTATCAAACTCCAACTCAAAGTCAATCTCCTCTCTCACTAGGAGGCAAGCTGATATTGAGCAACACTCCAAGTAAACCCACTGCATACTATAGATCTATCTCCTCTAGAATCCCCAAAGAACTCCGTTATGACAAAGTAACCACAAATTGCAACCACAACCACAAGTACCACACCAAGAACCAAGACCATTGACCGAACACCACCAAGTACCAACATCACTAAGTACCAACACCAATTGAGCACCACAAGTGCCAATACCAACAGAACACTACCCACTAATGTAATTCTAACTAAGACAACTACACTAGGGGAATGGGCAACATGTAACCTGCCATCGCACTCTCACAATCAAGTCATCATGTTCTACTTCACCGGGGAGAAACAAAAGTAGTCTGATTGGTCATCACTCTAGCCTCACTACCAAGAGCACACCAAGGTACCAACTCTCTAAATTCAAGGCACCTCACACAAACGTGATGCACAAATAGGAAGTAGAGAATGGAGGGGGTCCAATTACAAGAAATCTAAACAAAGACCTTCCATCTCATAAAGCAACATTGGATTGACTCTACCATCATTTGGCATTTGATAGAATAGGAATTCCTATTTACATCCTAAGCTACTAGGATCACCAAGAATAGGATCAAATTGCCTCTCCTAGCTAAAGCTATAAGTGTATAGATAATAGTGGCCAACCACTTGGACAACAAGTGAGGGTGGATCAATTAGCTAGGGCACCAGTCTAAGAACCAAAGATCTAGAGGTCAAACCTTGTTCCGTACAATCCAATAGGATGGGCAAATTTTGCCAAACAATGACCAAGATCTACTCTAAAGTAGCTAGCCTCTTGCCAACAAGTTGGCTTGTTAGCCCTTCTAGCCTTTGTAGCCTCTCATAGCCCATGGCCATATGCCTCAAAGTCTCTAAATGCCAAAATTCAGCCAAATGAGACCTTTCTTCTTGCCACTTTGAACTCTCTCTAAATCTGGCAAAACTTCTCCAAATTTGGCAAAACTCTTCCAAATCTGGCCAAAATCTTATGTAAACTCCAGCAAAAATCTGACATAAACCCTAAAGTTAGCTAACCACCAAATCCTCTACTAACTCTTCACTTGAGCTAAATTGAAAGAATGAGTTTCTCTAAATCACAAATTCACGAGGGTAGGTTCCCAACTCCACCTTCAATTTCACTTTTTGAGCCCAACTCACAACAAATTGGTCATGTTTTCACCTCCTAAGCTCAAAATCACAATTATCACTTGAAAATTGCTTCTCTTTGCTCAAAATTTGGCAAGCACTTCCGCACACCGTCTGCATTATTGCCAAATCTGCATCAGTCAACAAGCTTCTACACACTAGGGAAAACCTAAACTTTGATTAAGCTACTAACAATCAATCAAGCTTGGAGATACCACCAACAATCATAGTTCTTGCAACCTTTTTCCTCCTAACCTCACTTCTTTAATGTAATCCATTTGTTTACACCACTCAAATTAACTCAACTTAGATCAATACTTGATTTGTCATTCTATAAACTGCCAACAATTGGTTACTAATTATAGTCAAGCCACACCCACTCTAGATAAGAGAATCCAAGTGACGCTCATCGGCCTCTATCCACCATAGCCAAGAACTCAAAGGCTAAACATTAGAGAAGTGAGTTCTTTGGAACTGCACTTTGAAAGTATACCTTTAGACTTGAGCTAGGTCTGAAACCCTAATGGTCCCGCTGACAACACATCCAACGGGTCAAAAAATGCAAAGTGATAGTGGGCTCCACCATGAAGTTATTACCCCAAACACAAAGTGTGATTGTTGAAAAGTAGTCTATGAGTGACTGCTAAAATACCTCTAACTACTATCACTGCAAATCCAATGTCTGAGCAATCTAGATGTGACACTACAAATAGCATGACACTATGTTAGGAGTTAACTTAGGTCTTGAGTAACTCAAGTTATTTTGATTGTGATCATTTAGTCTAGGGTTGGACTACTATATGTGCAAGCTAATAAAAGCTCTCTAGAACACATTACTAAGATTATCAAAAATGCCACTTTTTTGTTCCCATAGATGTAGCCTTATATAGGTGGACCACATATTTTCTTGTGTCAAATGATGCTCCATGCATTTCTTGTGTATTCTTGATTTGGATTGACTAATTAATCAAAGGTCTACTCTAATTTTTCACATCTTTGGAGAGTTAAGGATGCAACTTCATACATGTTGTTTTTCTTACTAAAGTAATTGTGAGTTAGATTACATGCAATTGCTCACATCTTCAATATATAAACAAGATCAGCAGCTAGAGATATCAGACAAACAAGTACTAGCAGTGGAGCTCAATCTATACCTATATGGCATATATAGTCTACAATGGCTCCTCAACTGAAAATCTAGTTCTTCAAGGTTGTTGTTTTGATCTACGCATTGATTCTAC
This sequence comes from Lunularia cruciata, assembly GCA_948567375.1. NCBI lineage: Eukaryota > Viridiplantae > Streptophyta > Marchantiopsida > Lunulariales > Lunulariaceae > Lunularia > Lunularia cruciata. Next base: position 12,361,965 of record OX419762.1, on the reverse strand, counting down.
AATTTGAGATAATAGGTGGGTTAAAATTCAACTAGACATCCTTTCAAGTAGCCTTGCTATCAAATCTTGTAATTCTGACAAGAGTGTGAATACTTACCGATCTTTGTTTGATCCCACATGATCTTTTGGACAAAATCAAGAGCAGCTGTAGCCTTGAGTTGTACAAGAACTCATTGTGTACTTGATTTCTGAACATGGATATGTTTTGAAATCAAAGCAAGATTGTACGTGGAGCCCATATGCTTGATATTCTCTAACTACATCCAATAGTGATAGAATGAGTAAGTGTATTGACTATTTTACACTCTCTAAGTGTATTGACTATTTTACACCATCTAGGTGTAAAGACCACTTTACTCTAAATGAGCAAGTATTGACTATTTTGATCTCTCTAGGTGTATTGATTATTTTACTCTAAATGAGTAGACATATTGACTATTTTACTCTCTTTGTACCCGCTTAGGGCTAGGTATTGGAAAGAGAAGAGTTTTAGAAGAAGCAATGCAGCTTCATTCTAGCTTAACCACACCCTTTGCTTAAGATAAATGTATCTCATCGTTTCATTATTAATATCAATTCATTAATGGCCTTTGATTAATTGGTATCAAAGCAAATTGGTTGAAAAGAGAAAGGAGCTGGCCTTTGCCTATTTGCAGATGGAAAGATTTTCCAAAATGAGTTGAAGCTTCAATGAACATTTTTGTATTTATCTCAAGGTATATTTTGGATTTAGATGTGCAGAATGTCAATTATTGTTGATTTGATAGTACTTTTGGTTGATGGCTATTGCGCCTTTGGCACTTCATGTTGAAATGCAATAGAGATCTAGTGCAAGAGGTGAGGAATGATTTGAAAGAATTCACACTTGATAGGTAGTAATTGAAAGTGTTTCTATGGCTTTGGATTTGGTGGTGGTGAATAAATGTCAAAGCCAATAAAGGAAAGTTAGGTAGCACAAACTCTACAAGAGAGTCTTCAAGAAGTAGAGTCATCAAGTGTAAGCTGAAGCAAAGAGTAGTTCATGCTCAACTTAACATTGAAGAGACAACAAGAGAGAAGACCAAGGTGGTGAAGATCATAATAGGGCAAGGAACACTAGAATCTAGGTTTAAAATCTGAGCAATGTTTCTTGCCAAGAGTTGGAGAATAGAACTATGTGAGCGTGATCATTGGAGAGCTATGTATTTAGCTAAGAGTATCAAAATTCTCTTGGATAAAGAAGATACTCTTCATAAAATATAAATGAATGAATGAATCATGAGTGCAATTGATGCACTAGGGTACCACCATGAAGCATTTGTTTGTTGATTGGGAGATGATTTGTTCAAATTGTGCTTAAGTTTCATGCAAGAGGTGAGAGTAGAATTATTGAGAAAAGTTGCATTATGGCAATTGAGAAAGAGAAAAAAGGGGCTTGAGTTTGATTGAGTGTTTTGGTGTGGATGGGAGGTGTTGTTGTTATTTAGTTTAGTAGGATGATGAGGTGGAGGAAGGGAGGAGAGGTGAGGAGGCTATCAAGTGGAAAATTTGGAAGACAAAGGATGTGCTATGGAATTGCACTTTTTGAGCTATTGGAGCAATCAAACTTGTGTACAGGCTAGGAAGCTAGGTTTGAGGTTTCAAGAATTTTGTGTCATGGAAGGAGGTGGAATGTTTGGGAAGCCAATGTTTGGTTGTATAAAATTTTGAGAACTTTTGTTTTTTGGTGTTCGACCCCAATTACTCTTTTGGCAGGGAGCCTGATTCAAGAGTTAAATTCAAGCATGATTACCATTAAAAGCTTTGTTTGATATTTGGTGTTGACTCATACTTGTGAGGGGTTTTGAATTGAGTTGTCAAAGTTTGGAACTATTCTCTAGAAATCTTGGATAGGAGGATTGAAGAGCATCATCAGCATGTGTCCAATTGAAGGTATTACTTGACATTATCACAAATGTACATGTTAGTGTATCTAGACCAATATTTTTTAGAAGACAAGGCAAGAGTCATGAGAATGGGTTTTTTTTGGTTTTTTTCCTAGAAGAGCAGATTAAGTGATGCACTTCACTTGACAAGTTCTAAAGGGAAATATTGGCATCCTTGAGAAGCTACAAGTTCTATGTACAAAGGGTTTATCGTGAATCATTTTCTTTCATAAAATTTCTTCCAAGTCCTACTTTCTCTTTTGCTTATAGTAGCACGGTTCTTGCATCTTCCATTCTCGGCCATGGATTTGGCATTTTCCAACTCCTTTGTAAAACCAATGACCAATACCAATGTTTAACCAAACCCTTCTCCAACAGATTTAGACCTTTCTTCACAAGTGTCTTCTTTTGCAACCTCTAGACCTACATTGGATCCTTCCTTTGGATCCTTTGGCATTTTACTCCTAGTTATGGTAAATGATACAAAAGGGGATTTAATTGCATCTACACTCCATTCAGTTTCTATTGATGCTCCCGGGTGAAAGTTGAAAAGGGGTAGGTGTTGAAGTCTACAAAGCCAAGTAGTGTAATTACCATGACACAATGCTTCCATTGAGGACTGTTGATATAGATCTGATAAAACTTTTTCAAAGGACTCTTACTTTCACCTTTACAAGATGGGGCAAAATGGCAATCATGAAGATTGGAGGTGCCACATTTGACATTGCCAAGTATGATGGAGCTCAAATTATCTCCGATAGGAGCATCACGTGCTCAAGGCCAACGGTTTTGGGAAATTGCTAAGACCCAAGACCGATTTAGTGTTAGAAGATGATTGGAACAACATGAAGGAGATAGTTGTACACAAAGTGGTTTTACATTTGCAATCACATGTAATAAAGTACAAGAACTACAATTACTCTTTTTGATGAGCTACAAACAAAGTACCATCAAAAAGAGTTATCAAATTGTCTTGACACATCCTTGAAGCTAATGAGCTTCAAGATGAAGGATAATGGGACCAAGATACAAGACCATATCAATGCCTTCAATGATCTTGTTGTGGACTTGCAAAACCTTGGAGAGGACCTCAATGATGAGAGAAAGGCTCTCCACCTATTGAGTTCTCTCCCTACATCCTATCAATCCTTGACACGAGTGTTACTACATCTTGATAGGAAGACCATCACCTACAATGAGGTGGTGAGTGCTCTATTAACCGATGATCTTCAATAGAAGATGATGTTACACCCTCAACCCTTGACCACTTCAAGAATAGTGTTGAATATGAATCATGGAAGGACTTAGAGGCAGACAGATGGTGGGAACAAAGATCTAAGACTAGATCTTGGTCTAAGAGGAGATCCCAAGACTATAAGACTATGCTTTGTTGGAAGTGTGGCAAAGCTTGTCACCTCAAGAGAGATTGTCATAGCAAAGCAGTCAAGCCTTCTTTAGCAAATGTGGCAAAAGACAACAAGGAAGAAGAAGAGGATGACCTTCTTGATAACAATGTCATAGCAAAGCAGTCAAGCCTTCTTTAGCAAATGTGGCAAAAGACAACAAGGAAGAAGAAGAAGATGACCTTCTTGATAACAATTATGCTCTATGATGCCAATAGTATACCTTTTGCACTTCATTTCAACAAAGAAGAGATGAATGGATTCTAGATTGTGCTTTTCCATACCATATGTGTTATAGAAGAGAGTTCTTTAGTTCTTACTTGATATCAAATGGTTTAGTTTTGATGGAGAATGGTTGATATCAAATTATAGGCATTAGATTTGTTAAAATTCAAATGTTTGATGGTCTTATGCACACATTGATTAATTTTAGGCATATTTTTAACATGAGGAGGAACTTGATATGTCTTGGCATGTTAGATATAAATGGTCATCAATGGGAAGTAGTCGATGGTGTACTTTGAGTCATGGTTAGGAGAAAAGTCATCTTGAAGGGAAATAGGCACAAGAATCTTTATGTGCTAAAGGGGAACACTATTTGTGGAGAAGCTCATGCTACTAGATCTCATGATATGATTGACTACTTGTGGCATTCAAGGCTAGGTAACATTAGTGAGAAGAGCATGTCTATTCTTTGCAAGAAAGGTGTTATTTCCACTCTACAATCTAGTAGTTTAGAATTTTGTGAGCATTGTGTACTAGGGAAGCAACATCAAACTACTTTTGGCATTGGAACTCATAGTTCCAAAGAAATTCTTGACCATATACACAGTGATGTATAGGGTCCATCTCCTACTTCCTCACATTCTAGAAAGCTATATTATGTAACTTTTATTGATGATTATTCAAGGTTTTTATGGATTATTATTACTTATATCAAAAGTCTAAGGTCTTTATCACTTTCAAGAAATGGAAAGCCCAATTTGAGACTCAAATTGGTAAGAAAGTGAGATTTCTATGACCCAGATAATGGCAGGGAATACACTTTTGGAGAATTTGAGATGTATTGTTAACAAGAGAGGATAACTCACCATCTCACTACATATATACTCCATAGCAAAATGGTCTTGCTAATAGGCTCAATCAAACATTATTGGACTAAATGAGGAGTATGTTGAGCCAATCAGTTTTATCACATGTGTTTTGGCCTAAGTTATCAACACTACAGCTTACTTATTAAATCTTTCTCCTTCTAGTGTGATTCATTACATGACACCGTTTGAGATGAGGCACGTACGTCTTGTAGATTACAGTCATTTGATAGTCTTTGGATGTAATGCATATCCTTTCATACCCAAGGACAATAGATCTAAGTGTTTCTCTTGGCAACCATAGTGGTGTGAAAGGTTATAGGTTATGAGATCCTCCTCCTTGTAAATTGATTGTCATTAAAGATGTTCATTCAATGAGTCTAGATCATCAATCAAGGGGGAGAAAGCTGTAGCTCCTCATACTAACAAGGGAAAATCTCCTCTAAATATTGTTGAGGGGGAGATTAATTATGATGGTTTTCATGATGAGTCACAAGGAGGCGCTCTCACAAGGGAGCAAGCTCCCTAAATTGAGGAATTACAAGGGCGTGAAGAGATTGGTGAACCTCAACACTTGTCAACACATGAAAATCAAGTAGTCATCAACAAGGAGGATGTGTGGATGCTCTATTTGTGCTCTTGAATGATTTGGAAAATGGGTTGATTCAACATAATTAGGAGATGAAGATATTTCTCTTGTTGATGATGCTGATAGTATGGCTTTGATCTTGGAAGAAGAGGAACTTTCATCATACAATGAGGCTCTAGCTTTGATAGATAAGCTTGAGTGTATCACGCCATTTGCAGTGCCGCATCTAGATGCTTGGACATTGGAGTTCTAGTGATAGTAGTTAGAGTTATTTCAGTAGTTTCTCAAAGACTACTTTCCGACGGTTAGATTTTGTGTTCGAGGTACTGACTTCACGGTGGGGCCTACCGTCACTTTGCACCATTCGCACCATCAAGTGTGATGTCAGTGGGACCATTAGGGTTTTAGAGCTAGCTCAAGTCTAGGGGGTATAGTTTTGAAGTGAGCTCTAGAGAGCTCACTTCTTTGATATTGAGCCTTTGAGTTCCTGGCTATGGTGGACAGAGGCCGGCAAACGTCACCTGGATTCTCTATGCTTGAGTGGGTGTGACTTGACTGTAATCAATGCCCAGTTGTTGGTAGTTTATAGAGTGACAGATCAAGTACTGATCTGAGTTGAGTTGAGTTGAGTTGAGAGTGGTAAGCAATCTGATTACATCAGAGAAGTGAGGTCAGGGGGAAAGTGAGTGCAGGAACTTTGAGTGTTGGTGGTATCTCCAAGCTCGGTGGATCGTTGGTAGCTCAATTCAAGTTCAGTGTTTCCCTAGTGTGCAGAAGCTCATTCAATTGATGCAAATTTGGCAGTTAAGCGGATGGTGTGAGGAAGCGCTGGCCAAATTTTGAGCAAAGAAGGAGCAAATTTTGAGCAATGGTTGTGATTTTGAGCTCAAGAGGTGAAGGCTGGACCAATTTGCTACGAGTTGGGCTTAGAAAGTCAAATTGAAGGTGGAGTTGGGAAGCTCTTCTCATGAATTTGTGATTTGGAAAAACCTATGTTGTCAATTTGGCTCGAGTGGAAAGTTAGCAGGGGATTTGGCAAACATCCAACTTTAGGATTTATGTCAGATTTTACGTCAGATTTTGGCCAAAATTTGGAGGAGGTTTTGCTATTTGGCCAAATTTGGAGGACTTTCGCTAGTTTGGAAGACTTTTGCAGATTTGGAGAAGTTTCACTAATTTTGGAGGAGGTTCAAAGTGGCAACAAGAAAGGCCTCATTTGGCTGAATTTTGGCATTTAGAGGCTTCAAGGCATAGGGTTGTGGGCTATGAGAGGCTACAAAGGCCTAGAAGGGCCAACAAGCCAGCTTGTTGGCGTGAGGCTAGCTAATTTAGAGTAGATCTTGGTCATTGGTTGGCAAAATCTGCCTTTCTTGCTAGATTGTGTGCAACAGGGTTTGACCCCTAGATCTCTTATTCCTAGACTGGTGACCTAGCCAATTGGTCCACCCTCACTTGTTGTCATAGTGATTGTGCTATTGTTATCTATACACATGTAGCTTTGGCTAGAAGAGGCAATTTGATCCCATTCTTGGTGATCCTGGTAGCTTAGGACTTAGATACGAAACTTCTCTTATGTCAAATGCCAAATGGTGGCAGAGTCAATCCCGTGTTGTGTTATGAGATGGAGGGTTTTTTTTTAGATTTCTTGTGATTGGACCCTCTCCATTCTCTACTTCCTGTTTGTGCACCACGTTTGTGTGAGGTGCCCTGACTTTTAAGCATTGGTGCTCTGGTGTACTCTTGGTGGTGATGTTGGAGTGATGACCAGTCAGACTACCTTTGTTTCTCTCCGATGAGGTAGGAAGTGATGACTTGCAGACCGTGAGAGTGCGTGTTATGATGGCAGGTTACAAGTTGCCCTTTCCCCTAGTGTAGTTATCTCGGTTAGAGTTACATTAGTGGGTGGTGCTTAGTTGGTATTGGCACTTGGTGGTGTTGGCACTTGGTGGTGTTGGCACGTGGTGGTGTTGGCACTTGGTGGGGCACTTGCAGTTGTAGTTGGTGGTTTGGGTTTGCTGTTGGGGTTACTTTGTCACGATAGAGTTCTTTGGGGATTCTAGAGGAGTTAGCCCTGCAGTACGCAGTGGGTTTACTCGAAGTGGTGCTTGATATCAGCCAGTATCTCAGATCCTAGTGAGGGAGGAGATTGACTCTGAGTTGGAGTTTGATACAGGAGCTGATTCAGTTGAGAGTGCACTTGGTGTGTCCGCACCGTTGTTGTGGGACATGGACAAGATTTATGGGGCCTCCAAAGGCCCTAGGCATTACTTTGGTACAGTGGGTACCATTGAGTTGGATGACTTCATCCAGGAGTTTGATAGTTGGTGTGATCTGCAGCAGATGCGGAACCCGACTTTGTTCACACCCTTTATGGCATGGAAGGGGTTGTTTCAGCATCTAGAGGATCCACCGATGGATGACTACCATGAGTTTAGGAGAGCTCATTTGGAGGAGATTGAGTTATGGAGACAATATTGGTCTCCACACTATGTCTCCCTCACTTCAGGCTTGGTGGCCAAGAGTAGATTGGCTGTACCTACGAGTTCTAGCTCGAGTAGTGTGGGTGGAGCTAGTGGAGCTAGTGGAGATGCACTAGCTGGAGATAGTGCTACTACGAGTGGAGGTACCGCTGCATGAGGTGGTGTGGTACCAAGGTTTAACCCCATGGTGGAGTTCTTCTTGTGTTTGAGGCAGAACTACCAGGGAGTGCAGACTGACAAGCTGAGGAGCTTGCAAGAGTTCCAATGGAAGGCTGGAGAGAGCCTACGTGAGGCATACACTTGCATGAGGCGGCTGATCAGTTTCACTCAGGGAGTTACTGAGGCCCAAGCAGTCCAGTTTTGGTATGGGATACTGGATAGGGAGTTACGACATAGAGTTCATGATGCTACGTTGTTAGAGACTACTTCACCTACTTTGGTAGTGGTTTTTGGTTTGGCTGAGCGTATTGAGCTCAACATGGTGGAGGAAAGAGTGGTGACATCTGGATTTGGTAGGGAGACCTCATCCATGGTTGTGACTTCTTCTAGAGTGTAGCAGAGTGCACCACGCCTAGTTGATCTTTGAGGATAGGATAGATAGCCCAGATCCTATGGAGCAAGTAGAGGGCCTAGTGGAGTTAGACCCTTACCGTCATTTTTGGGTCAACAGCAGCCAATGAGTGGTTGGTATTGCTTGTTGGACTTGTGGTTGACCTCACCATTGGAGAGAGTGTACTTAGGGCAGCAGATCTGATACCTCTGGTGCATCATAGCCAGCACAGAGGTAGTGTGAGCACTGCCACAGATTTGGTCACACTAGTGATTGGTGTTTTGACCTACACTCGAAGTTACGGAGTGGTAGGGTTGCTATGGTTGGTAGTAGAGGAGCTCCAGTTCATGGAGGACGAGGTGGTAGAGGTGGTGGTAGAGGATCTACACCTAGTAGGGATGCAGTACCTGCCCTTACTTCTGACACAACTATGGCTACTTGGATTGAGCAGTTGGAGCAAAGATTGGCTAATATGGCTATTGTTTAGAGGAGATCAGATTTGGGTGTTGAGGCTTCTACCTCATATGCTGGTGATAGAGATGCTTTGGACTTCATGTGCGGAGTAGCACAGGTGAATGCATCTACAGCAATGACTAGGAGTGCAGTACGTGCTCCAGAGCCTAGAGGAGCATCAGTGGAGTTAGACCCACAGAGAGGAAAGGTTGGGAGACAGGTCAGACTTCCTTAGTCTTTCATGCTATCTGAGGCATTGCAAACAACATCCATGGTTCCTAGACGTCCCAGTGTAGGTGTGGTAGGTGGTGATGGATTACATGATGGACTACCTGCTAGTCAGCCACCTGCTACTACACAAAATGAGTCTAGCATGATGTTGGGGGCGGCTCAGTTGATTATGTGGCATCCTTTGTTTTTGGCCAGTGATATGTTTACATTGGGAGTTGACCCAGCTCTAGTATCCGGTTGGCTGCCACGTTGTGTGAGAGTAGGGATGGTGCAATTCCTACTACTAGAGCAGAAGTGGTTGGTAGTGGAGCTTGGTTGAGGAGCATGGGATCCGTTCAGCGACCAGTGGTTTATGGTAGGCAGCAGCGGCTAGATTGGAGGAGTTGCCAGCTAGACCGGCCTTTGAGAGAGAACGGTTTACACCTGGTGTTGTCTTATTGGATAACCAAAGGGGGATTTTTTGTTTGGTGGGACCTTCAAGGAAGGTCTATACACCACAAAGAGTCTTGTTAGACTCTGGTGCGTAGCCCCTTATGTTGGGGAAGGCTGCAATTGTCGGTCTGGAGTTACGAAAGACCGATGTGGAGAGGTGTCTATTTCAGATCCAGACATCTCTAGGTGGTGGTTTGACACAGTACATCACACGTGGAGAGCTTGTTGTCTAGGTTCAGCCTGGTCATCCGATTGATAACTCGATGGTGAAAGCTCAGGCTATTGCGACAATAGCTGAGTCATATGATGTGCTAGTTGGGGGAGCAATGTTATACCCCATGGGTTTCAGCATTGACTATTGGGAGGAGACAGCCTCTTATAGACTTGGTTCGCAGTCTGGTGAGGTACGAGTATGTCACCTACTAATACGCTTTAGTAGTGGCAGTCTTGGCTCACTACAGTTCAGGATCATGGGCTCATCATTTTTGTCTTTGGTGGACAAACCTTTTACCTAGAGAGGTTCTACATTGCGCTTATGATGGGATTCAGCGATTGGACCACATTCTTATTGATGATATCTTGGATGTTCGGCGTCAGTCTTAGATAGTGGTAGTGGCTGATAGGTCACCTATGGTAGTGGTGAACCTAGTTGGACAGCCTAGAGCCGCATTTCCCACACTCATGAGTTTCCCAGGCTCTCATGCTTTTTGAGAGGGAAGACTTGGACTTGTTTGGGACTCACAATTACAACAGTTGGTAGAGCCCAACATTGATGAGAGAGAGCGGGCGATGGGTTTTTGCATCGATATTACCGTTGTTCCAGTAGTGTTAGAGGCATCTAGGCATCAAGTGTTAGGTCAGGCTATGGACATGAACTGTTTGACCTGGATTGTGAGCCTTAGCTTGGCAGAGCAGCGTAGGATGCGCTTGATAGGCATCACCACTCGGACACTTGTGAGCCTTGTGCCCATCGAGATGATTCAGGCACATGTTGGGGGTGATGGACCAAGTGGACATGGTATTCTTGGGACACATCTAGTAGCTACTAGGGAGAGTGGTTTACTTGGATTCCATCCAAGTGAGCATAGGCTACTTGGATTACACCCTTGGTCCACATGGGATGCAGCTAGAGGACGTGTGGAGCTTGCAGCTAGAGTGGAGGGAGTTTGCACATAGAGGTTGGGACCTCTAGTGGTCGGGAGCATGACACTATTGCCCCCAAGGACCTAGTGTAGCATCCAATCAGTACGTCTTCCACTCCTACTACAATTACAGAGGATACTTGGGAGCCAGATCTTGGACCCAAGCTTACTGGAGAGGAAAGACGGAGGGTTTGGAGGTTCTTGAGGAGTCACACAAGTTGTTTTGCCTTCAATATGAAGGATTTGGGTGCTCTGAAGGGACCTAGTGTACGGATTGAGCTGACTAGCAACACACCAGTTTTTTTACGTCCTTATCGATATAGTAAGATGGAGAGGACATTGATTTAGAGCCGGAGTAGTGACCTTTTTGAGGCTGGTTTGGTGGAGATTTCACATGGAGAGTATGCATCAGCAAAAGTGATGCCAGCTAAGAAGGATATGCATGGCAACTATACAGATAGGCGGATGTGTGGAGATTACCATCCTATCAACCGACAGACCAAGGCTGATTGGTATGCCATGCCTACACCGAAGGAGATTTTTGATGCAATTGGGCATGCAAAGGTCTTTAGTATTTTGGATCTTTGAGCGGGATATCATTAGTTGCCGATCAAGGAGGAGGATATGTCCAAGACAGCATTCTGGGCTATTTATCCTCACGGCAAGGATGTGTTATATTAGTGGAGTTTCTTACCATTTGGGTTAAAGAACGCTCCTGCTTAGTTCCAAAGGGTCATGGATAGGATCCTAGTTGGATTGGATTTTGCTTGGTGCTATATTGATGACATTTTGGTTTATAGCACTACTATGGAGGAGCATGAGAGATAGTTGTTAGAGGTGTTTGAGAGGTTGAGATCTCATGGACTCAAATTACATCTTGGGAAGTGTAGGTTCTTCCATGAGCAGGTTGAGTATTTGGGTCACACTATCTATCCCGGAGGACTTGGTGTTCAGCAAACCAAGGTGGAGGCTATTGCACGTAGTCCTTGGCCTACAAATGTGAGCAGAGTGTGAGCATTCCTTGGGTTGGTGAACTTCTATCGCCGCTATGTTAGAGGATTTAGTGCCATTGCCAAGGCCTTGACAAAGCTGACCAAGCTTTTACAAGAGTGGTGTTGGGGAGATGAGCAGGAGAGAGCTTTTGTAGAGCTCAAGGAGAAGTTGACATCTGCTCCTATTTTGAGGAGACCGATCAGGGGACAACCATTTCAGGTTCACACTGATTGGAGTATGTTGGAGCTTGGAGCGGTGCTCACCTAGCATGATGATGAGGAGAAGGAGTTTGTGGTGGCCTATGCTAGTCACTCCAACAATTCAGCGAAGGCAAAGTATAGTTCATATGAGGGAGAGTGCTTGGTAGCAATTTGGGCAGTAGTACATTTCTGATGTTACCTATTTGGTAACCCCTTCACTCTCATCACTAATCATCAGCCACTGAAGTGGTTGATGGAATCCGACAAGCTTTTAAGGAAGCTTGCACGATGGGCTCTAATTTTATAGGAGTATGATTTCACGGTTGTTCATAGACTTGGAGTGGTGAACCGTGATGTAGATGGGTTGAGTAGAAACCCATGTCCCAACCAGCAGGACCAGACCGGAGCACGTTGGCATGGTGAGATAGATGAGGAGATGGTGCCAAGTTGGCATGCATTGGCCTTTTTGTGTATATTTGCAAAGGTTTTGGTGGTATCTCTCTCAGTGCATACAAGAGGAGTTATTGAGGTCACAAATCCAAAGAGTGAAGATATTGGTACAATTCAGTGAGACATTCATGATGATGTCTTAGTGATGGACTATCTTTGCACTGGTGTTGTGGGTGGCACAGTTGGGGCTAAGGAGAGAGACCATGTTCTTCAACAATCCAGATGGTTCAGATTGGAGGGTAGACACCTTTTGCATGTATGGGAAGATGGTAGAGTGCGAGTAGTACCACTTCCATCTCAAAGACCACAGTTGGTCCATCATGCTCATGAGGAGCTAGGACATTTTGGAGTAAAGCATACGTATAGCTTACTCCAGAGTCATTATTGGTGGCGCAATATGCAGACCAAGGTATAGCAGTTTGTTGCCAGATGTGTGGTTTGTGACCAAGTTAGAGCATCATTCAATGCTCCTACACCACAGTTACACCCATTACCTATCATGGGATTGGGTTACCATTGGAGTTTGGACTTTGCCGGACCTTTACCGCTGATTGTGAGACATCATTGGTATGTTTTGGTGATGGTGGAGCACTACTCCAAGTGGATTGAGTTGGTGGCACTTCTTGAAAAGTCTAGTGAAGGGACAGCTTACTCGTTCTTGGATCGAGTTCTTAGTCATTTTGGTGCACCAATTGAGGTTTTGACTGATCAAGGTATAGAGTTCTTGGGAGAGTTTCATGTCTTGTGTGACAAAGCTTTGATTGATCATTGTACTACATCCCAAGATCACCCTGAGACAGATGGCTTAGTAGAGAGAGTGGTTCAGACGGTGAAGAGAGGATTACGAAAGTATGCTTTGCAAAGAGGCCACTTGGGAGATTGGGATCTCCAATTACCTTGGTTGGCCATGGGCTATCGGTTCAGCCGGCAAGCCTCCTTAGCATCCTTCTCTCCATACTTTCTACTCTATGGATGAGATCCAGATTTACCTATAGCCATTTGTCGAGATGTTACTGTAGTTTTGGACTTGGATGACCCATATGTATAGATGAGCGCATGTTCTCAGCGAGCAGAGATCTTTTGGAGAGTGATGCCGATGGCCTTTGAGAACTTGGCAATTGCTCAGCATAGAGATACTTTACGCTATGCTACCATTTGAGGAGGAGGTTATAAACCCTCAATCCGTCAATTTCATCCAGGCGACTATGTATATCTACAGCATACAGCACCAACGACACTTGATGTTTCTACATGCCACACTATCTTGAGAGTGTGTGAGGTTTTGCCATCTGGAGTCCTTGTGTTAGAGGACATGATGGTGTTGTTTGGAAGGCTCATGTGTGCAATTGTGTGCCATGCCACCTCCCAAACATTGATGGTACTATGGACCCAAGCTTGGCACTTGTACGTGCAGGCTTGAGGTGTATGTTATGTGGCTCTTCTGGTGGAGCTGCTACTATGTTAGTGTGTGATAGTTGTTCGAGAGGATGGCATATGGCATGTATGAATCCTCCCCTCATAGTGATTCCTCAGGGACAGTGGTTATGTCCTAGATGTACTTGACCTATAGCTAGTTCATTCTTTATATGGTATAGATTGCAAACAGGCGACTAACTATGGGGCTCCATAGCACCCGGCCTCCTGATCTTTGCCCATTAGAGGGTATACCATATACTTAGAGTAGATGGCTATCTAGAGTTAGAGGGACCTAACCGCCAGTTAGGGGGGCGATTGTGGCACTTTAGAGTCTATGTATGACTTATGTGTGAGTTGTGCTTCTATAGTGTATGATGTTGATAGTGATGTATGTTGTGTAGCGATGTATATACGCACGATAGCTATCATGCCATTTGTAGTGCCGCATCTAGATGCTCGGACACTAGAGTTCTAGTGATAGTAGTTAGAGTTATTTCAGCAATTTCTCAAAGACTACTTTCTGACGGTTGTGGTGCCCACAATTTTTGTTTTTTTCAAAATAAAGGAGAAGAAGTGTATAGAGAAGTCGGATTGTGCCTGTATGGCCAAAGAAGGCAAAGAAAATTGTCTTCGGGATGAAACCCAAAGTAAAGTGACTTCGGGTCATAAGACGAAGTACTCGAAAATGCCGTGTCAGCATACCATATGAAGTAAATTGTCTTCGGATTGAGGGGAGCTCAACCTGAGGCAAAGATAGTCTAACAACCTTTCGTCGGGGCAAGAAATTCAAGAAGGGGCCGTTTCAAAACTGGCGGCTCATACGCGCGAAGGTTGATTGACAGTGACAAGTGCATGCCGGAGGTGTGATTTCTCGGTAGAAACTCGAAGTGACGGAAGACGAAGAATTGCAACTCTATAAAAATCGAAATTGCAACGACGAAATGTCGAGCAATTTTCCTTCGCCGTTGAGGAGTCGTCTTGCAGGTGATCGGGGAAAGGGAAATAGAGTTGGACTCGTGTTAGTGCGCAAGGGAGAAGTCGCGAGAGAGAAATTGAGAGATAGTAAGAAAGCAGAAGAGATGGGAGGAGGGAAGAAGAACTCCAAATTTTTAGTGAGAAATCATGCAATTTGGAGATTAGATATAGTAGCGAGGATCAAAGTTTTGAGCCGACTTTGGATCACTTTTCTGGCATGGAACTGGAACGTAAGTTTTCTAGGATTCATGACAGAAATCATCGAGAGTAAATGTCTCGATGGTCCCGAGGAAGAAAGGAAGAGAGGAAATCCGGCTTGCTGGACAGAGTCGGATTGGAGACTCATACTCGGGAAGGAGGCGGGTTCAGAGCAGGGAGCCACGTTCTTGGGGAAAGGAGAGATAGCCCAAGAAACGTAGGAGGTGAGAGATGCCTTCTCTTTGAAGAGGACAAAGAATGGGTACAAAGTTGAGAGCTACAAAGACCCTGTGAGGAGAGGAATTGTGAGTGCACTAATGGCTATCCTGAAGCCGAAGAGAACTACCTATGTGATGAAACACCAAGCGGTGTTCTTTCACAAGTTATTTGCAGGAGAACCGATCAATTGGGCAAGGTGCTTTCACGGGAGAACGAGGCAGATGGTGTGGAATCTGCGGCATAAGTCGCCTCCACACTACATCGTACCATTTGTAGCACATTTCTACCTCGGGTTGAATTTGCTCAATTTGGCGGAGCGCAATAGAATGGTGTCTCATTTCCATCCTGACTTGAGAAGAGAAGTCGACGCGGAGGAGCAGCAATAAATTCTCCAAATCCGGAGCACGGACGATTACTACACAAAGACAGAAAAAAACATGGAGGTCGTTGTAAGTACCCCGACAAAGAAGAGAACTTGGCAAGCAGAAGCCGAAGAAAACAAGAAACCTCAGAAGATGTAGAAAAATAACCTGAGGCAAGGAATGGTGGTGATTGAGTCAGAAGGTGAAGACTCAGAAGGCAAAGCCGAGCTCAAGACGGAGGACTCGGAACGTGAGGAGGAACCTGAGCTGACACTATAAAGTGGAGATACTAGCAGTGATAGTGAAGATGGTGGAGAAATGACCTCGGCACCAGCGGCTGAAGAATACGAAGAAGAAATGCAAGCCGAAGTAGAAGCCGAAGACAATGCGGCCCTGGAAGACAAAGTACCGGTGCTCGAGGAGAAGAAGATCGCAGTACAGCAAGGAGTTCGCTCAAGACGTAAGGCAAAGTGTGAAGCGGGGCCAAGTAGAGTGAAGGAAGAGGTAGAAGAAAGCTCGGGCAATGAGGCGTCAATTCCGATACGAAGACTCCAGAGAAGAAGGTGAGTATTGGGAGAACACAAAGAAAGAAGAGCGACCACTCCGCGAGAAGAAGAAGTTGCCAGTAATGGAGTAGATTACCTGCAGAAGGTAGTATACCCGCTGTTGGTGAAGTTGGAGAAGAAGAAGAAGGAGATGCAATCTACTTGTCCAGAGGTAAAGACTGTTTTGCAGGTCTTATCAAGATTAGAAGAAGAAAACTCGGAGGTGAAGAAGAGTATAACCCGAGGTGAGGAAGAGAGAGAAGTACTGCGAGCGGAAGCAGTAGAGAGAAGTCAGGTAATTGAAGACCTGAAGAGAGAAGTGAGTTATTGAGAGGATCTTGCGAGGAAGAGTGACATCGCAAGGGAGAGACAGGTAGCGGAGCACAAAATCTTGAAGCAGCAGTTTGCTGATTCCAGAGTAGAGCTTATCCATGCTATGGCAAGGGTAGCATCGAAAGACCAAGAGCTCGATCAAGTGATGGAGAGTATGGAGGAGAAGAAGCAGCTCTGGCAAAGAGAGTTGTCTGTACGGTATAGAGAAGAAGAGAGATTACGGGAATTACTTTGTAATCAGGAAGAGAAAATCATACAGAAGGAGAAAGAGAAGGAGGCGGTGAAGGCCGAGTTCGAAGAAGAATTGGCGATGTATCAAGAGATCTGCAAGCCATTTTTCTTGATACATCGCCAAATCGCTTGCAGATCGGGAATGAGAACAAAAGACAAGATTGGAGCTATTGAAGGAAATAGTCCTCAGAGTGAACGCAATGTTAAGTACAAAAGCCAACGTTCAAATTGAAGAAGCGCGACTGCACGAGTTGAAGTTGTTGGTGCAGGAGACGAGGCAAAGACAAGCAAAAGATACAGATTTGAATGCCTTGTTGATTAGTCTCAGAACTTGTGTAGACATGAAGATATTAGAAGTAGAAGACAATATTTCAATTAGATTAGACTTAGTGAGAATAGAGTTAGAAAAGTTTCGGTAGGATGTTAAGGCAAAACCCGAAGTAGATAACATAGGAATCCAAATGTCTTCGGAGTTGCCCTCAGAGATATTAGAGAAGAGTGGGTCGAAGGATGAAGAGTTAGACAGATTACCCACTAGTGCAATTTCAGATCAGGAAAGAGAATTGCTGGATCTGGTAGAAGAAGTAGAAGATCTGAAACCTGAGGAAAAGATAGTAGGAAGTAAGATTACTTTGGGTTCGGGTTTGAAAGCCAAGGAAGAAGTAGACATCGGATCGGATTAGTAACCGATTTGAGATTTGAAGGGGCAAATATGAAGAGGTGCATTGTCATTTCGGATCTGCAGGTTAGAACAGTTGTTGTAGAACGGTATAGTTGTTAGAATTGTCGATTTGTTTACTATTTAAGAGTGGCATTCGCATGAAATTGTTATTCAGTGCTCATTATTTCTGAGAATAGATAAAGCAAAGTGCTGTGAAGCAGTGCTCGTCGCTTGAGCTTGATTCCAAGTATCAACTTCGTATCTATGTTTGTGAATGTTTGGAGAAATTCAAAGTGCAAGTCAATGTGTTTGTTGGATGTTGGATTCCACAGCCTTGATCTTCATTCTGTGTGTTTGATCCTGAGTGAAGTGCAATCAAAGCAATGCCTTGACAGATCTGAGAGGAATTGTAGTATTGGTAGTATTCTGCATTTGTGAGTACATTGCAAAGTTGATGTGAAGCAATTTAGATTGAGGAAGTTGTGCCTTCAGTGGAGGGGTGGAACACAATTCTAAGGCAAAGTCGTTTTGTAGTGAAGTGCCATTTTTGGGAGAGCCTGAATCATCACAATCAAGATTGTTTGGAAAGAATTGAAGGATTTGTGATTATGGAGTGTTAATTCATGACAAGACTGCGAGTCAGTGCTTGTTACTCTCTTGTGGGTGTGGTTTCTACCTGAGAGATTAAAGACACAATCAAGAAGAACTGAAATTGTTACTTTGCTTCGTATTTGACCAATTCTGACTTGTATCTCTACGGGAACAAACTTTACTTACCCAATTACCGCAAAAGTGATATTTTTCGGGTTGTCACAACGGTCAAATTTTGTGTTCAGAGTACTGACTTCACGGTGGGGCCCACCATCACTTTGCACCATTTGCACCGTCAAGTGTGCCGTCAGTAGGACCGTTAAGGTTTCAGAGCTAGCTCAAGTCTAGGGAGTATAGTTTCAAAGTGAGCTCCAGAGAGCTCACTTCTCTGATGTTGAGCCTTCAAGTTCTTGGCTATGGTGGACAGAGGCCGGCAAGCATCACTTGGATTCTCTATGCTTGAGTGGGTGTGGCTTGACTGTAATCAATGTCCAGTTGTTGGCAGTTATTGCCTAGTTGTTGGCAGTTGTTGCCCAGTTGTTGGCAGTTTATAGAGTGACAAATCAAGAACTGATCTGAGTTGAGTTGAGTTGAGAGTGGTAAGCAATTTAATTATTGTGGCACTTTAGAGTCTATGTATGACTTATGTGTGAGTTGTGCTTCTATAGTGTATGATGTTGACAATGATGTATGTTGTGTAGCGATGTATATACACATGACAAGTGGAATGCAATAATGCAAAGAGAAATGCATTCATTGATTGATAATAAGACTTAGGAGTTAGTGAAGCTTCCAAAATATCAATTGGTGGGCATTAAGTGGGTTTACAAACTAAAAGATAGCCCCACTGATGGAGAAAGAAAATCTACAAGGCCAGGCTGGTAGCCAAGGGCTTCATACAAGAAAAAGGTGTGGATTACAATGAGGTCTACTCTTTAGTTGCTAAGTATGCCACTATTCGCTTATTGTGTGTACTTGTGACTTTCTTTGGTCTTATTTTAGATCAAATGGATGTTGTAACTGCTTTCTTCTATGGCACTTTAGATGCGGTGATCTTCATGAGATAGCCTATGGGCTTTGTGAAGAAAATCCCAAAAGATATGGTTTGTAGTTTGCTAAAATCCTTATATGGATAGAAGTAAGCCCCAGACAATGGAACAAATGGTTTGATGATTTCATGAGGTCACAAGGATTTAAATGGAGTTTGTTTGATCCTTGCGTATGAAAAAAAGGTGAGTAATAAAGTCTTTGGCTTCATTATTTTGTTACTCTATGTGGATGACATGCTTATTGCAACTAGGAACAGATTTGATGTTGATAAGCTCAAAGCTCCCTTGAGTTTTGAGTTTCGAATAAAAGATCTTGGTACAGCAAGGAGGATTTTAGGGATGGAGATCCAAAGAAAATTGGAGGATAGGAAGCTATGGTTAACTCAAGGGAAGTATGCTAGAAAGGTACTTGCAAGATTTAACATGGAGAATTGCAAGTTTGTCAGTACTTCTTTAGCTCCTCACTTCAAGCTTTCATCAACTCTTTGTCCAATATATGTCGTGGAAAAAGGTTTGATATCCAAGATCCCATACAACAAGGCAGTGTGAAGTCTCATGTTTTTGATGATTTGCAATAGGCCTAACATTGCTCTAACTATGGGCAAGACTAGCAGATACATGTCAAATTTAAGGAGGATACAATTGGGAAGTTGTGAAGTGGATCTCCATATATCTCAAGGGTACGTTGGATTTTGGCCTTGTGTTTGTTGCTAAATCTTACAATGCCAAATCACTTATTGGCTATGTAGATCCTAACTATGGACAAGATCCAGATGGAAGGAAATCTACTACTAGGTATATGTTCACACTTGGAGGTGGATGCATAAGTTGGAGATCTATATTACAGAAGTGCGTAGCTCAATCTACTACAAAAGCTAAGTATGTAGTAGCAACATAAGCAACAAAGGAAGCAATCTAGTTGGAAAGGCTTATCATAGAGATGGGATTGACTCATGACATGGTGAATGTTCATTGTGATAGCTAGAGTGCTTTACATCTAGCTACAAATCAAGTAACAGACAATAAAGTGAAGCATATTGACATCAAATATCATTTTCTCAGACAGGTTTTGTTTGATAAATTGATTGAGCTAGTCATGATTGACGGTAAACTCAACCTTGGTGATGCTTTTACGAAAGTGATTTCTCTAGAAATTTTTTTGAGACATCATGTCAAACTGCATGTGTTGCATATGGGCACAAGTAGAGTAGACTAGCAGTTGTATTATCTCTATATTTAATTTTAACTCTATCCTATTTAGGCTACGGCTTAGTTCTAGTTAACTCTAGTTTATCGAGGACCTATGTTAGGCTTCCTTCTAGGACTTCCCATAGAGTTATCATATAGGTTATAAAGATTAAGGTCCCCAAGACATGAGTCAAGGGGGAGATTGTTAGGAGTTAACTCAGGTCTTGAGTAACTCAAGTTAGTCTGATTGTGATCAATTATTCTAGGGCTGGACTACTATATGTGCGAGCTAGTACAAGCTCTCTAGGACACATTAATAAGATTATCAGATATGTCACTTGTGTGTTCCCATGGACATAGCTTTCTATAGGTGAACCACCTATTTTCTTGTGTCAAACCATGCGCTATGCATTTCTTGTGTATTCCTGATTTGGACTGGTTAGACTATGGAGAAGGAGATGTTGTGACAATGAGGTAATAAAAAAAGTGAAAAAGGCCGCCCAAAGTAGCCGGGCATAGTTTGGAGATCAGTTCACTTACACAGATAATATCTATTGTCACATAGCTCCATGGTGTAGTTATAATTGCTGACATGTGGTTCCGTGCTGTAGTTACCGCAACAATGCCTATTGTGTATTCCACATAATTCTGAAAACCTTCAGTCCAGGCAGTGCATGTGCTTGCAACCAACTTCATAGTTATGTGCATGAAATTTTTCATACATTAAGCTTATGGTCCTAATGTTGTCAATTTTTGGCACATATTATTAGATATGAATCCAATTTCTTCATAGAAACCTTCGATCAGGAAAGTGCCCATGTTCGAGAAACAAGGTCAGAGCCTCATAAAGTCCGAAACATGTACGAACCAACAATAATCAGGAAACATACCATACACTCCCTCCATGTCTTGTGTTCCATAAAGGCACCTTAACTGAAACATATCCGTTTGTTATATCTCTAATTTTCCTTGTTATCTTTCTAACTTTCGGCTTGATGTGGTCGTTTTTCCAAAGCGGTCGCCTTTTACCCCACTTTCTTGGGTTCATCGTTCTCCAATCCTCTCATATCCGAATCACTTATAGAGTGCACTCTACACTGCTGGTTGTATTTCATGGTTCTCCCCATGCGAGGAGTGGGTTGCGCCGGCCTAGGAGGTAGTGCTATACCAAGGCGACACGGGCAGGTCCTCGACAGCAAGCTGCCGAATTGGACTCGCACCCTGAAAGAAATTAGATTAATATCATGAGGGTCGATGACCCTCGTATCAGATATTAAACTGATAAGAACAGATACTACACTTGATCTTAGCCAAAAGGCCGAGAAAGGTATAAGGATACACTTGCCTCCCGCCCTTTTAATACCCAGCAAGCCCACAAGACTTGTCTCTCGACTTATGGGTTCACATTTGCCATTAGTCAAATTCCCTCATTACAACAAGTAAATTTACTGCACCTCGAGGTCTCCTCAGAGGTGGGGTGGCACTGAGAATGCCAGAATGGCATAGCTCTATATCTGTCTGCTTTCCTGGCCTGCAGAGCCAACAGGAGCGAGGCATGGTCGACATATGTCGTATCTCATCCTGAACTAAGGTTTATTAGTGTACACCTGACGCATGTTCTCATAGAGGCGAAAAACTGAGATCTCAGATGTGGCCATGCCACCATAATTTCACTTAAGTATGTCAGTTCCTTTATCAGTGGCCATGGGCTTTGCAGAAAAGTATCTGAGCGGGGGCGGTTCGTTAGTCGTGTCCTAGTGTCAAATAAGAGTCTCGATTAGCACCTTCTTGAGCGAGCTCTGCATCTGCGACACATGGGCTATTCAAATAATTCAGTCTAGAAATAAGAGGTCACCATGAGCCAATGAGGCTATACTTGGTTCTGCTCCAAAACGCAAATTCTCAAGGGTAGGACATTACAGACACACATTGACATTGACATGGGTTAGGCTCTCCTGCCCGTATTTACGACGGATACCGATTTTGTGTAAGTAAAACCAATGCTATAACATGTGTTGGTTCCATCTTCAGCAGGTGATCAAGCACCATCTAAGAAAGTGGTGGATCAAGCAGGACTTGAATGAATGATTGAGATACCCCGATTCCGACGTGCATTGTCGTTAGTTAATTCATTCCACTGCGCTTGTAGTTTTCTTCAAGTCTACTTGGGGAGTTAGGATGCCCACTCATTGAACTGGCCCGTCTCTCTTCGTAGGAAAACGAAAAAGTAAACAGCAATATTCTCAATCTAAGACATACTTTCATGACAATGTAGATTCAAACTTTTCTGAAAGTACGAACTCACTACAGTTATAAAGCTCCTGTGTCTCCTTTCGACGCAGAAGCTTCCATTACTCGATTCACCGCCTGCGGTTTCCACTCATCTAGTCCCAATGTTACACGGACAAACAGCGTTTCAGACAATATCAGACAAACAGCGTCTCAGACAATATCGCCACTGTGGATTTCCTGCAATTTATGGAGCATTTACAGAGCATGTGGATGTAGCTTTTTCAAAGTAAATTCACTCATGACAAGTGATTGAAAGATCATTCGAAGTGGGGCTGCAGCATGTCTTACAGCAAGATTTCAATCATCTATCATGCAGAAACACGCTCAAAAGTGAGAGTTTTTTACAAGGATAGGCATGACTTGAAGCTGCATATGGCTTTTAACAGGAATTGCTCTTGCCTTGAGCTCCAGGTCCCTGACTAATCTAGTTTGTATTTCTTCTTTATTATTGCCAGACATTGATTCTTCAAGCAAAGAATCTTTTCCAAATATTCTTTGTGCCTCTAATTTACTATAAATTAATGATTAATTCATTAGCGCATATTGTCCGTCCCTGGATATAATACGGCCTTAGAGTGTTTCAAGTATAAATTTCTTCACTCAAGCAAGTACATTCTCTTCTTGGCCTCGTCAAGAGTATTATTTAACCAAAATCATAAGATTATACTTCTAAACTTCTATTTCAAGAAATTTTAATCAACGGAGTTTGATTGATAGGAATTTTAGAATCACATGAAAAGAGAACCCAATTAAGATTAGTCAATGTTTTAGATCATTTGCAAACATTTCTCATTTTAGCGGACAACCATTCTTTGAGAGGGGAGTGAGATAGAAAAACATGATGAAGGTCAATCAATACATAGACCATGAAAGTTCATGAAAGCTGAGAAATCTAAGCAGAACAAATCATGAACTTTCCAGAAGTTACTCTAAAGACCAAAATAAAGTTGGAATTAGAAAGAGTATAAAACCTATTGAGTTTAATATTTTTTACCCACATATTTTTTGCGATTTATCAAATATCTTGGTTGAAAACGTAACCAGATAAGCTATAAAAAAAAAATAAGCCTCAATATAACTACTGTCATGATGATAATTCCTAACACATCACTAGATTTAAATTTTATCATATTTAAAATTTATATATATTCACTAAAACATAGTGATTTTGAGATTTTGCTGTTCATAATGAAATTAAAAAAAGGGATTTTTTCCCCAAGATAAAATAATAGTAAGAATAAGTTGGTCAGTCGTAAACCATTTGAGTAGAAAATCGTAACGCTCCCATAAGAGCATACTAGGAAGTGCTTCCGGCTATAATCCCAAGAAATTTAATAAATAATCTTGATTTTAATTGAGACGTGGTATTTCAATTTAAAATAAAAAAAACTTACAAAAGACATAAATTAACAGACATCTAATCATGTCACTTGACATATCTAATTTTTCCACAAAGAGGACGATCAAGATTTGTGATACATGACAATTTAGAAAAGCTCTAAATTATTTAAGTAACTTCAGCGCGGGCTAGTTTCCAAGTCAAATAACTGAAATTGAGAGCATGTCGCTTTCTAAGTAATATATTATAAGATACTAGATATGCAATCTTAGAAAGAAGATGAGGTGACTCGGAAGAAAGTTAATGGGCCGACGATATCAAAAAGAAAGGATAAATCGTTTTAGAGTTCTTAGATTAATAATAAAAACCTTGTAAATTTTATTGGTTATTATGATATCATAATTTCAAATTGAAACCGTGTTACAAATGGAAATTGGTCATGAAAAAATTGCAAAAGATAAATAGGTTTTAGGCAGAATAATCATAAATTTTCTACCAAATCTCCATTTTTTATAAAGCAAAATTCTCTAAATTTTATAATTATTAATTATTTTTAAAATTTTGGTCTATCAATACATTTTAAAGATCTTTAGATAATATTTTTAATGATCTTTTAGACCATTATCATACACTTATAATCATCACTTAAAGTGGACTAACTTTTTACAAAGCTCCCTCACTTGAATATATGAAATTTTATGCCAATTAGGGGTTATAATTTTGCAGATTCAATCAGTATAATTGGAAGTAAAGTCTGGTGTATTTACAATAAGTACGTCATATGAATTATATTGGACCATATTCTCTTATTAACAGAGAATATGGCATTCATATAAAATTTGAGGTGTATATAGAAATATGAAGTAATCCTGGGCTTAGTTTGATTTCTCCTTCTTTGGACTGAAAGTTTTAGAAAATCATTATAACTTAAATCTGATTTTTATTTTCAAGTCCTCGATCTAAATCTAACTATCAATCTAGAGACAATAAAACTATCTAACTAAAAAGCTATCACTGATATCTCTAACTAGTTAGTTTGTATCTCTATCTACTCCTAATTTGTACAAGGGATTGAACTGATATGAGAGCCATTAGATGCATAATTGAAAGAGCTATTAGGATGTTGAACAAAAAAATCAAAATTGCAAAAGTTCAATAAACAAAGTTCAATATTCTTAGAACAAGGAAGGTTTTACAAGAGATACTTGAATAATGGATATAGAAAGATATAAATCCCAAGAATATATTTCTGAGCTTTTATGGAAGTTGCTAAATCTTATACGAGATTTATGGAAGTCTCGCTCAAGATGTTTTCTTTAGAAACTACTAATTATTTTATTTTTTAAAATAAGAAAGATGCAAAAGAATATACAGTATTTAACATGATGTAATAGTTGAAGAGAGGCATTTCTCATAGACTAGATTACATAGGTTCTGACCTCTACCCCACTTATGAGTGAGTGTTGAGGATGATTCTTTATGAATAGTGACTTTACAATTTGAATTTCTTAAGGTTACCCAAAAATCCATCTAAAGAACTAGAAGTTTACAGAATAAAGTTCAAAATTTAATTTTAAGCTCTCGTCAAAATATACTCCAGATATTTAGTTTTTAAGTTGCTCTTTTTCTCCCAAAATTCACAAATTTCCAGAAAAGTTCAACATTCATTGGAGTTCTCAAGATGTTCTTGTTAGTGAGTACATTGGTAAAGAAAGTTATTTTATACGCATTGTGTGAGGAAGTTGGACACAGGGGCCTCTTCTTTAAACGCAAAAGTGTATTATAAGAGATTTTAATTTAACAGAAGAATGAAAACTCAAGATAACAATTCTTAAAAAATGTAATATAAAATAAAAAGATTCTGAACAAAAAGATTCTACCCGTACTCACGAATATGTCATTCCTGGGAAAAAAGAAATTACAATAAAACAATCAACCTTATAAGACAACTTTAAGATTCCTATAACCAATCCCATGCCACCGGAACTATAACTCTATTATCGATGGATTGGCCCATTAGCTAATGGAAGGCATAAAACTCCACTTCAAATTGAAGGGCTTTCGATCTACTCTTCTTACTATTTTGCTTGCCTGGAGTTTGCAAATTTTGGTGATTCTTAACTGTCTTATTAAAGGATGAACTAAAGGAGAAGTGTTTTGTTTGTTCCAAGTCGTTATTCTTTAACTCCCTAGGTCCAAAGAATAAGCCATCTAATACTTTCTCAAGCAATAGTTGACTTTAAAAAGAGGCTTCGGAATCTACTCTATCCATAGGGGCTTGCTTTATCAAAATTTCATTTGCAGGTTCTCACCGGTCCAAATGGATCTTCTTTTGGGTTTCCCCTAATAGGATGTATCAGATAATGTGCAGTCCATGTTAAAATCTTATTTAACGTTAAAATTTTCATATTTAATAAGGATAGAGAATTGATGATTACAATCTATGAGTATATTGAATCCCAATGTTTTTATTTCTATTATCAATGGTTGTGTAGTGTTCAAGTTAATATGAATTTTTAGTTTTCTGTTAGTTTCTTTATACATACACCTCATGATGGACTGTTTTTGTTACACCATAATGAAAGGTATCAAACCAATGTCGGTTCTGGACATAAGTATAATCACTTTTTGTTTGTTTTTCCCTTTTTACTTTTATTTTATTTTACAGGATCTAGTTAGTCCCATACAAGTTCCTGTATTCAACGGTATTAAACTCAAGATAGAATCTCTGCTTGCTGTTTACTTTGTTTAAAACATGATTAGAGATAGCCATGGATTCAACCTTTTCTTCCATTTTTTTCAAATTCCTTTCAGTTTGCAGAAATTCATGTCAACATGATAGTTACCTTTTGGTCGTTCTGCTTTTATGCTTTGAATGCTACACAAAATTCATCGTGGCTAATAGGAATATTTTGAATCCTGTGAAGTGAATTTCAGCTTCCTCTTAGCCTACCGAATTGATTTGGGTTGTGAAAAAGATATGTAATTCTATAATGTTTTCCAATTTTCGACAAAAGCATAATTAAAAAGTTGTCCAACGTGGCTCTGGAGATGCCGATGCACTATATGGGTGTTGTTTGATTTAGAGGTACGCTAAAATAGACAAGGACTTAGCGCAGGCAGAGCCCGAGAAGATGTGGTATGGAGCAAGCTTTTCTCGTCGGTCATAAATAGCAGAGCAACCAGAACCGAATTCCAACGAAGGTGACGGAGTCGACGGAGATCCCAAGAATGGACGGGATACAGTGAAGAGGATCCAGTTTAGGGTTGGCCAGAGATGCTGACATGGCCGAGTAGCGATATGTCATCCTTGCCACAGCCAATGCCAAGCCAGCCAACATGGATAGCCTTTACAGTGCTCTTTATACAATCACCCTCCGATCTCCCACGTGGTATTCTTACCGTCCGTCCGTACGCTTCGTCTCTCATCTGCTCCTTCCTCTGTTCCATGGTCTTACGGTCTGGTCTTTGCTCTCATAGACTGTGCTTTTTCCTCCTCATTTTCGAAGCCATTTTCTCTCCTCCCATTTCTTCTCTTCCTTTCCCCCCACACAGGCCATGGCTTCACTCGCATCTGCCTCGCTCCTCAACAGGTCCGTCACGGTCGTTTCCTCGGCCGTTTCTTGCCGCAATGTCGTGTCACAGAAAGTGGTATGTGTCTCGATATTACCCCCGTTATTTCTTCGTGAAATTGGAATATTTATTGTTGAATTGAAGCGCGGTAGTCTTTTTCGCACAAATTGGAGTTTTTTCTTCTGTCTGCCAGTCGTTAGTGCCCATGGCAGGAAAATGTCTTCTTTGGTGTTTCTGAATTTTACGGACTAGTACCGCATGTTCGTGTGCGTTATGAATGTGTGAAATGCGTTAGGGTTTTGTACTGGTTGACCCCGTGCCACACTCTTTCCCGAGGATGAGTGACTCCCGTTTATGAACGCCTCCGCAGTTATTTGTAGTGCCCTCTAACTTTGTAGCGCGGTGGAACAAACTGCTCTCTCGTTGCGTTTGTTTGTATTGGAGTGGAAAAAAGTTATTGTTCGTTTATCTACTGGAAATTATCACTGAAGACTAAGTCTCTCGCATTTGCTTCGCTAACGGGGATTATTCTGAGTCGTGCTTACCTTTATTTATGCAGTCCTGCGTGAGCTTCAGTGGTCTCCGTGCTTGCAACACGCAAAGAGTGTCCACTCTATCTTTCGCCGTCATTCGTTCCCGACGTATCTCCTGCGCTGTAAGCTTGCTTATCACTTCAAACACACATAACAATTGGCCATTTTCTAGCGCTGGTTTTGTCCTTACAAGGAAAGTTAAGTTCCTGGTGCCCGAGGCTTCTCAGCATGGTCGCGATTGAAATCGTAAGGTTGTGAACGTCACTGTTTGGGTGCTTTGTGGGCCCATCTAATCTCTCAGTAGTTTATACCCAGACCTGGTTAGTACATAAAATTTCAAGTTTGAGGAGTATGCTGTGATTTTGAACTTATTCTACGTGCTTACTTCCTGTGTAGGCTGATGGAGCCGAGGCTGCACCTGCATCTGCACCAGCCACTAGCGTAGCAGAGATTGTGAGGGAGGTTATTGCCCAGCAATTGGCCACCCAAGTCGACAAAGTGTTGCCCGACTCGAAGTTTGCCGATCTCGGTGCTGACTCACTTGATACCGTAAGCTCCTTCTCGAACACACCTGAATTTTGGTTTGGAAGCCTCCTTCATTTCATACCCTGTCGGTTGTCTGCTTTACAAACACTGATCATATTTCATTGTGAACGTGTTCCCCAGGTTGAGATCATGATGGCTCTTGAAGAGAGATTTGACATCACCATTGACGAGGATGGCGCCGAGAAAATCTCCACTGTTCAGGAGGCAGCTGATTTGATTGAAGCCGAAATCAAGTCCAAATCCAAAGCTTAATTTCTTAGTAGTTTGAATTAAAATCAGTGCGGTTAGAAATATCGCCCAGGCTGGAGACACTAGTTCGAGGCAAGCTACCTGGGCGGCGATCACATTTTTTGCAGCATCTCCTCAGAGAGGGCTACATCCGGGAAATTCTCCGCGAGCTGTAGTGTATAGTAGACGGATGCCTGTCTAGGTCTGTTGTATCTTCTGTGAGCTGTTGTATCTTCTATGAGCTGTTGTATTTTCTATGACTGCTCCCCCAGCTTTCCGGAAGCAAAGTTCTGGTCCCATCCGAAAATGTAATGTGCCTATGATCATCAACCATTCAACTTCAACATTGAGCTAAATAGCGATCACTTATGATATACCTTGTGATGATAGTGAGTGCTTGTCACCTGCGCCAGTGTCGAAGTTCCTTGCAACCTTCCCTCTGACAAACTTTATAAGGATTCCGTAGGACGGGATGGATAAGCATCAATATTTGCAACTGTCTTCTGGTGAATGTCAGTCTTTTTGCAACGATGAATGTTTCCATATCCTGCTTAACGTTTGTCCTGTATCATAAACCTGCAGTGGCAGAACCTGTAGTCTTGAGAAACAAAATATCTTGCCTTCTCTTTTAATTTCACCACGGGTTGAAGTGATCAAGGGTCGGTTCATGTTGGGGCAAGGATTGACCGGGAACCACGATGTAGCAGGTTAGCAGATTCTCATCCCGAAGGCCAACTTCCTCTACCAGGCAGCAACTTCTATATTTGTTCCGTATACTTACTTACAAAGACGCAACGATGCTAACTAGAGATGAAAAGGGTTTGGGCATTTGCCTTTAAGAAGTACAAGGAACAATAATTGGCACGAGATGATGAAGTTTTTGATTGTTTCTGTACACCTCTATCCACTTTGTTTTATCTCATGTAGAATAAACCAGCAGTTTTCATGCACTTGTTGAGAATCTTTGGAAGCGGCGAATGACTCCAACTAAACACTACGTTCGTAATATTCTTTACTTAAGGGTCGACAAAATAGATGAGTCCAAACTCAGCGTTTTATTCTCACTTCCAAACGCGATTTCCTGAATAAGTCCAACTCAACATTTTGTTCGATTCTTCTCCGCCCAAATTAAGATCACGTGCCATCAAGATCGATGTTAATGCCATGTTGAATATAGCAACTTTAATATGGCCGATTATTTTCCAATATAGCAAACGTCACATGTTGGAAATTTTATTCTTAATAAACATTATCTCCTTTGAGCTTGATCTGAGAAACTGAAATATTGTTTCACAACGTCTCGTAACTGCAGTAGTCGGTTTAGGTGAATTTGAATAAAATTGGACATATTTTCTTGCTCTTGCTTGTGGACTACAATATAAAGAATAATAAGTTAATCGGGTATGACTCTGGGATCAAAGAAATATAACTTCAGGGTATTAAGAGAAAAGAATCCTGCAATCTTCAAAACGTGATAAAGATTACGCATTACACGTCAGAGGTGAATATCATGTCACGACGTATGTGGTCTAAGAACTAGAATCTCTAAATGAACTAGCGACAATGCAGAAACTCAGCGATTGTTCGTTATCGTAGTTAACGAAATAAACCAAATAATGTTCCAATTTCTACCACTTTCAACCTGCAAAATCCCCTACTTTCACGAGAAATCTTAACGCTAAGGTGCTTCAAACACGCTTATCTCGCTGCCTAATTCTAACTTACTAAGTTAACTTAGGCAAGTTAAGTTAATAGACAAACGTGTCCGCTTGTCTGACGGTGAAGTACCGCTCTTCAGCTGCTTGTCGACACTTGTCCTGGAAAAACTGTGACAGATATCTGTCGATGCAAGTTATAAGTGTGGATCTTAAGGAGACCTTGGGCGACACGATTGTGAAGGATAAAGGACAAGACAAGAGAAGAGAATTGAGTTCGTGGGGTGAGCAGGGTGGTGCTTGGAAGAATTCGTCCTAAGAGAGTGAGTGCTTCCGAGCGCGCAATAGTTTGGTGGAGGAGATGAAGATTTGGATTTGACGAATCGGTAGGATGAACGTTGGCGATCTCTGATGCTACAGTCTGAAGGAGTGTCGGTGGTTTCGCCAATTTTCTCGTATCATTCGTTGCATGAATTGGAAATCAGGGCTCAGTGAAAAGGGAATAGAGGGCGGGCAGACTTGCGGGGATCAGAAGCGAGCGCACTGGGATTTGAAAGCTCAGGCAAGGAAGCCAAAGAACTATGGTACAGTTCTCGGGAAAGGAAGTTCTTGTGATCGAACCGGCGCGATTAATCCAAGAGGAATCAGTTATACTGTGTTGTCAGTTTTGAGGGTGATATCTCAACCTGAACCTGAAGCTTTGAGGGTAATGTGAATGCTAACAAGGAGAGAACGCTGATGTCGGTAAATCTACGGACTCGAGGAGCTGGGCTGTTAGGCTGAGGGGAACAACCACAATTTTGGCGCAAATAGAAGTAGCTGATTTCAGAAAATCTACGGGCTTACTGAGTGGGTTTGGAGGGGCGCATATCGACTGTTTCAGCGAGAGAAATAACCACTCTTACGGAGCAAGTAGTAGTGGAGTAGAGGTTGTGGACCTGGGTGCATTGGAAGACTGGCATGGTGGAGAGAAAGAGCAGACGTGGAGGAATAGAGGCGGATCCAGGTCCAGTAGGAACTCTGGACGGAGAAGGAACCATGGGCGGTGCCTTGAGCGGGCGGGGTTCCGGGAGGCTGAAGGCAGGGGAGATGGAGCCGATTGTCGCTGCTGTTGCTACTGGTGACTTTGGACCAGTTTCTGATGTAACTGAATCAGAAACTGCGATGGAGATGGAGTTAGACAGCAGCAACCATTTGGGACTCGGAGATCTTCCGGAGTCATGCATCGCCCAAATTTTGAGGCTGAGTGTGCCTCGTGATATAGCGAAGTTGGGGTGTACGAGTCCTGCTTTCAGAGATGCAGCTGATTCGGATCTTGTTTGGGAAGCCAAGCTACCGAAGTGTTTTGGTGAAGCTCTGGAGCAAATCAAGGAGATTGTTGGGTATTCACCCAGGGGTAGAAGAGCTTATGACTTGTTTGCGAAGGGGGTTTTGATCAATGAAGGCCAAGAGGTTCGCGTTTTCCCTTTACAAGTTGCTGTTCTGCTCCACTTCCTCAGAATCCATGGCAAATCTAACTTGACCAGTTGCCCCTTTCTATACTACTCAGTGGACGTGAAACTTTCACGTTTACTTAGTAGTATAGAATCCACAGGCCAAATCCCGTGCGTAGATATGCGTACTGTTGCGTGTCTCTCGCTCCCCTTTGTCTTCTTGTTGTTGTTTTCGGCACAACATAGGGGGAACGGGTAGATTTTGTAGTTTGTAGTTTGTCAAGACGCGAAGAAAAGTGATCTTTGTCCTCTCTTTGTGTTGTGGGCCACCATTCTCGCGAGCACGAGTTCGCGAGAATGGTGGCTGAATTTTAGCCGCACTCTTTTACTTTTCAAGCAATTTATTGAGATTAACTGTGTGATATTCAGGTAGTTTGGGTAGACAGGCCAACTGGAGCGTTTAATCGAAGCAAAGGAGCCCGCGCTCTAACTATTATTTGGGGAAGTGATCCCCGTTATTGGAATTGGGTTCAAAGACAAGCTTCAACCTTCCAGGAAGTGGCCTATTTGAAGGATGTGTGTTGGCTGGAAGTTCGAGGGAACTTTGATTGTGATCTACCGGTTGGCACTTACACTCTAACATGGAGGATAGCATTGGGTGATGAAGCTGTTAAAGGCACCCATTCTTATATGCGCCAGGCTCTGGGTAATGTTTATGGCTGGAGCAATAAACCAGTCATATTTTCCCTGGACACGGATGCTAGCCAAATCAAGAGGGAGTATTACCTGGATGCTGAGGACCAGGAGGGAAAACGAACTTTGCATGACCAGTGGATGGAGTTCGACGTGGGTAACTTCACTGTGGAGGAAATTGTTAAGGGATCAGGTTTAGGCCGAGCGAGGGTTACTTTCTCCATGGTTGAGATCAGTAGTGGACTGTGGAAGAGGGGTTTGTTTCTGGATGGTGTGGTGATTCGGCCCAGCGTTTTGTAGACAAAGATTGTTGTTAACAACATTTCGAGGGGACGCGACCCTCTCCCAGCGTCGACAAACTAGCCTCTTTCAACTTTCAATGCAGACCACCCTTTCTCCAACAGGTCAGGTTAAGCTGGATCACTCTTCTCCATCTCGGCACGGTGTACGATTTTGTAGATTCTCTCGTTTTTAGTAGTAAAGCTTTTTCAATCTATGTAATATTCCTTTCAGTAACAGCTTATGTAACATTAATTCTATGGTTAAACAGCAGCTAGCCCAAACCAGGATTTGTATTTTCTGACTTGAAATAAGCAGCTCAAGCTGAGTTTTTAGCCGCCTGTGTGCGAAAAGAGATTACACACTGTAGCTGGTTAGCTGGTAGACAAGGCAGCCTACACCTGTTAAAAGGGTAGGTTTTCCACGTCTGACGATAGAGGTGGTGATCAGAAGTTAAAAGCTAGTTTTGGATTTTTGTATGTACATGTGCTAGGGGGGAGGATTCGCGCAAGTCATGAAACAAGTGAACTTAACCGTGAGATTTAGAATCAGGAAGGATGCTCTAGAACTTCGAAAATAGTGCGAGAATCGGAGATGATGTTGCTATTTGGTTCCCACCTTTTTCTTCAATAACATCTTATGTCCTGGTTCTCATTATTTGATACTCCCTTTCCTGAGCATGTGCTGTGTATGAACAACCACTATTATGATGGTTCTACCAAGCTTTACCGTTTTAGAAACTTCATACTCAGATCGGGCGAATGGACTATGAATGCAGCATCATGCCGCCGGATGCTGCTCTAGAATGTCTGAATATTCATCGAAAATTGCATGTACTGCAAGATGATGCCATGCACATTCCAGCCCAGTTGAGCGTACTGTACGTATGAAATCTTCACCTTGCAGAAGTTCTCTAAATACATTCACCTTGAGTACATTGCACTGGAAAGCTATGGAAAATTAAACATGTAATAAACTACAAAGGCAGTGTAGAAGGATATGTTATACAATAAATCGACTTCCGTGAAGAATTTCTACACTTCTACACATCGTAGGAGTCTTGACCAAATAGCACGATTGACCAAAAACTAGAAAACATCTCCATAGCAAGTACAGGATAGCACACTTTTAGTACAAGAGCTCAAAGAGAAAAGAATGTACAATTTTACCATAAATACCCAGCTGTTGACCATTTAACTTCCCTCGTTATCAAGTCTGAAGACCGCCACTGTTGATTTGAGCACTAAACAAATGAACTCAAAAAGAAATTTAACATTGAAAATTTGGTCGCCTAGCACAGAATGTGTAGGGTTCGGCGGCAGGCCGGGCTTTTCTCTGTATTGCCTTAATACAGTAGGAGAATATGGTGGAAGTCGAAGTAATACATATTTGGCATTTCCCTGTATCGCTGGCAAAGACACGGCATGCAGAGCACATATTCATCAAATGCTGAGAAAGCTTCAAATATTAGTAGTCGAGACAGATGCGCTAAAGTGATTGGTATTTTAGTGAGAACATTCGCGAATAGGTTAAGCACAATAAGCTGTTCGGTGTGGATTGAAGGACCGATAACGTCCATCGAATTGTTGACCTAAGCAATTTTGAGGGAGCATTCTCCGGTCAAGTTTCACGGGCTTTTGAGCTGACGATCTGTATACACCAGTCGACAACTAAAAACATAAGCACTCGCCATATAGACGTCTTGTGCTATAATGCTCGTTAAGAGAAGAGCTGGGCTACGTTCAACTTCAGTTAGTCGTATCAAGCATTCGTCATCCTAAGTTCGAAGCAGGTTTCCCACTTGCATTAACAAGCCCATTCGTAGTAAGTTAGTGTATATGTATTCTAATGTGCTCAAAAGGACGACGTGATTGATTTTCGAGATGACTGCAGGCAAATCACTTGTTCCATAAATAGGTACAGACCAGCTCATCAAAACTGGTGAAGAATTTCTAACTCAGAGGTATCTAGTCTACTTTAATTAACTCTTTCCTTAGAGACCTCTACTATATCGCCTTCACGGTCAAGTTCGTGCGTCCTATGCGTCAGTTCTTAGTGCTAACATTCTAATCCAGAGAAGTTTGACAGTCGACCTCCACCCTAGTGCTAGACCCGCTATACATTTGATCCCACTTATGTACCCCGAACCTTAAACCATAAGCTTTGAAGGAGTGAATACAAACCACTTTTTTGGGAGTCAGGACTTTCTGGGTGTATCGATCCACGTTATAAGAAGATTAGCGATCAAATCATAGTAGATTGTGCGAAGGATATCCGAAGAACCGCCTCATCACGTACATGAGCCTAACCCATTCTTGCAATCCTTAGTGAGATCGTTGAAGGTCTCAATCCGCTTCTTCGCCTTGTACAAAACTTCTGAGTCTACCTCAACCCTCATGTAGCCATCAAAAACTACAGGTACTCCACCGTTGAGCTCCTTCATTTCTTTATACCATTCACTTCCTTCACTCCACAGTTCCTTGAAGTTATCAAGCGTGAATACTCGCCACTTCCCTCTTAACTGGTCGAAGAAGTGCTCTTCGCGCTCATTAGTTGCGATGTAGATATTTCGGCCCTGTACGACTAAATCGTCGAGCTTCTTAGCAATAGCTTCGGGTGCTGTATCGGCATCAAGGTTCGGCCATAAAGCTTTGTTGTTCACTCTATCCCCTCTAACAACGTGCAACACATCGTAGTCCCATCCCATCTTCCCGCAGATGGCTAGCACAATATCATCTAATCGCCTCGATTTCCAGACCAAGTCCCAAGGTCGTTGTACAACCTTCTCTGCCTCGCCCTCGCAAACTCTGAACCAGTAATTGTTTGGTTCAGATTCCTTGAATGTCCTCTTAATCACGGTACTCCGCTCATTCAGCAGTTCCATGGGAGTGGTCTTGTAGTCTACTTCACGCACCGGTATCCTATGCTTCCTATGTTTGCTGTCCCATGCCTGCCAATCCTTGAGAAACTGGACTTGATCGATCACGGGCAGCTTCTGTCTGAGGTGCTCCAAATCATAATAAAATCGAAAATCCTTGTGGGGTTCGTCAGGGAGCCCATAGTTGTTATAACTTGGAATACAAACGTCGAGGTCGATGACAAAAGTTCGGTTCAAGTATCGTGCTTCTCCCATAGCGCATAGGAGACTCCACATGTAGTGGCTCATGGGCTTGCAATAGTCACCACCACGCTCGTAATACAAGTAACTCGATTGGCGAAAGACAGTATCGGTCACATTGAGTGGCGCGTCATTGATAGTGTCCACACCCGCTTCAATACCATCAGGAGCCGGTGGGGCTGCGGATTTGAAAGGGGATCGATTTCTCCTCATGGGACGAGCATTTATTCCTGAGTGCCAATCTCCCATCTTCATTACATGGTACTCGCAAGTATCCCTCATTACAAGAACGTACCTACGGAAGTCGCGGTACATTCGAGGGGACCCATCCTTGTGGGATCGGTACTTCCAAGCAACATCACACTCGTCGTCTGCATTTCCTGGTACGGGAAACCTGTAATTGTAGAAATCTAGAGACCTGAATGTATGCAGGTTGTGTTTCTCAATGGCAGCAAGTACCCCCGGATCTGAACAGTTGATGAGACCAGTCACCTGACACACACCACTTTCCCCTTCCGAAGCAAGTTCGACTGCGGCATCCACCTGAGAGCTATTAACAGCCGGAGGGAGCACTCCTGTCGGAAGAGGTGCCGTATCCTCTGCTGTTGTAACCAGAGTCTCGTCCGGTTTGAAGGTGGCATTTTGACCCACCGTAATAAGCTGTGCAATCGATTTCGACGACCGAATCCATGGATCACCAGGCTGGTAAGTGACAGCTATAACTGTGAAGAGGAGAACAGTAACAACAAAGGTCCCGAAGCACACGTTGCTGGCAGTTTTCACAGCCTGCTGTCCGTAAGTTTCCGGATTCAAGAAATCCGCGTAGGAATATGTCTGCCGCTGCTTTTGCGGCTGTGTAGGACTCCCGGGATCCATTCTCACCTGTAGCAAACGATGAATGCAAAATTCAGCGGTGGAGATCGGATTCTGATAAGAGTTCGCGAGACAAGAAAAGCTTCGTATTTGCGATCACCGATTAAAACATTTCCACGCACTGCAGGCATCCTATGATCCGACCTAGTTCGGGATCCACAGCACTTTAGAAAAACACCAGACAGTCACAGACATTGACCAAAAAAGAGATCCTTTCCATCAAAGAGAAAGGGCCCCCACCATCGATGGAAACAAGGCACTCAAGAAAACGTGTGGCAACCAATGCAGGAGTAATAAATTTGGTAGTCTTGGGAGGAGAAGGAAGAGGCTATTCAAAAAAATAAAAAGAACGCATCCGAAATAACCAGAGTATGCATGAAGCATGCACATGGAAGAGTTGCCCTTCTTTTCAGGCTGGAGAGACAGAACAAATGGATAATAATACGACTTCACTAAGAAGCGCAGTTCGTTCTCCTCGGGAATGGAGGATAACAAAGAATACAAGGACTAGAAGGCTTTACTGATAATGAAATAGCACGGACTCAGCTCTGTCACCAAGAGCTCGGCCAGAAACCTACAAATCCAACAAAAATCTAGAATCGAACAAACCTGCAAGGCTTGTTATCTCGCCACTAGAAGAAGAGCGCATAGCCGACGTCCACTATCATTCTTCCACGAATCTCTAGCGACATTATGATTGCAGGGCTGAAACAAGCTCTACTCCAACACATCAAGAAAAGAGGTCAGCTAAGACTATCTCTCGCATGTCCGCAAAAAGATCATCAAATGGCCGATCACAGCTTCGAGCAGCGGATTCTTTCCTTCGAAGGTCAGCCTCGACTCCCGCGAAGGTAGGAAGTGTCAAAGAAAACGCCACAGAACTGACTTCTTCCTATTCCAAATAAAGCTGTCGAGCAATTAGGCACCTCTCAGTGACACTCAGAAAAAATCAATCACCTATTCTCCAACTTTCCGCGTAGAGACAACCTCCCCGCCTCTCTACATACCGTACAAATGCACAAATATCCACTGCACCAGAAGTAAGAATTGCAACAAACCTGACTCTGCTGTTACACTTCAGGCCAACAAGAGAGCGATCAAACACTCTCCACATAAACCACAAATATAGAAAGACGCAACTATGCACTGCAGGGGAAGAAAAGGGATGGAACAAACCTGCCTCTGCCGCTCCACCAGGCCAAGTAAGAGAGCGATCAAACGCTCTCCGCAGACACCATAAAGCACAGAAACGTTCTGACAAAAAAGCTTCGTTCCACGGCAATCTCCCGGGTGAACAAAGAAACCACTATCACCAGACAGCCAACGTGAAAATAAGGCTCGTCTACGACTATCGATTGAAGTCACCGAAGAAATCTATGCCCAAGAAACAAGCGCAAACAGACGCGCGCTACCTACAGGTGTCTACGAGCAGGAACAGGGCTAAGAGCAGTAACGAGAGTGACACAACCCCCAAGCGGGAACTGGTGGAAGGGGGAGTCGTCGCTTCTCCGCTGTCCGGAGAGGGCACAAATTCTCTTCTTTCCTCTTAACATCTGGCTAAATTAGTCTAATTGCTTCGCTAACTTCTACTTGAAGTTCTATACACACCATGTGATCGTACCTGACAGTGCTAAACGACACAGATTGTCATCTGCCCTCGCTAAATTATGCTAATCGCTACTTGTGTCACAAAAATCTTATTACTGTGAAAGAAGGCGACCGCGTAGAGGGGGGAGGGGAAGACCCCATCAAGCCGTACAAGGGAGAGAAAAGAATGTAAAAATCTTATTACTTAGAGATTTGATAAGCACACGTTTTGATCGTATTTGGCAGTGACAGAAGACGGAGTGTGGATTGTCTTCGCTCCTCCTCACCTTCGGCTAAATTACGCTAATTGGCTTACCTAACCTCTCTGCTTACAGGTTTGTTCCACTCTTAATTAATTACCTGAAAGTGACATGAGACATGAGCCTTCTTTCTTACTAGTAACCTCTGACTAAACTACGTGTGCTAATTGCCTAGCTAATATATCCCTTAACGTGATCCACAGACCTCCCTGGCAGTGACTTAGGATAAAGACGGTCTCTTTTGTTCACTCTTTGTTGTTTTGTTCGGGGTTTTAGAGAGTCAATCTCTTCCTAAATGTCGCTACAGTCTGTAATTCGTTTGCTAACCGTTCACTTACTGTTCCCAACTCAGAAGTACTTCGACACAACACAACCTATGATCGTACCCTGACAGTTACATCAAAGCTACAGAGAACTCGAGTGGCGTGCCCGTGCCATGCACTATTCGTTTAATCTCAATATACTGAACATGAATTTACAATATAAAAGTGTTTGACTTCCATTGTAACCCCCAATTGATACTCTTTTGCGCAGCTCGTATATTTTCTCTAAATTACAACAGTAATCTTTTACGGCACTAATGTTTAATCAAAAGAAAGTTACGGCTCCGAATCTACTACACCTCTACTTTTAAAAATAAAAAATAGAAAAAGGGGACCACATAGAACCCATGAAGGATGGAAGACCTATTCAGATGTTAAAGGGGGAGACCAAAGATGTAGAACGGGCTAGGCCCCAATAGTGTGGATATGAGACATTTGCCCTATCGCATCTAAGATATCAGAGCTATGCAAGTCTCAAGGTCTATATACTATTGGAACATCCAAAGAAGCATCACCTAGAGTAATTGCTCTCCTATGGATTGCACCAACCAATGTTCTTTGTAGAGCATCAACACATGTTGTCTAAAGTATACTACAAAGTATGAGAGTGAAAGTGGTACTCATGGCATCTAATATGATAAGCTCTCGTACACTCGGTGACAAATGTGTCGAATGCAATGTACATTGCTCCTTATAACTCCAAGGCTAGGAGAACAAAGAGGTGACCACTCTACATATCCCTATACTTGGAGACCTTGTGTATTGTTGCTCCGCTCATTGTGCATCCAGGAGGATGAGCAATTACTCCCTCCAAAACTACATCACGCATAAGGTCTATAACCACAACATCACCATTGTCACCTGATCATCTTGGACCAAGTATAAGTCTACTCTAACACATATCGTCTACAAAAAATATGAATGCTCTGTCGAAGCAAGGTATCCACTCTCTTGTGCCATAACAAACACAATATCCCTAATTGCATCGTGGGTAACTATCCTACTAACTATTCACTATCCTCCATAAGGACAAAATGTCATATGGACCGCTATTGCATTTAGTGTAGAACCAAACACTCATAGGTGAGTAATGAAGATGCAAATGGATGGACCAAACCTAGGCGGAACCTCATCGTTGTAGAGAAAGTGGTTGGTGCAAATCGGACTGCCCTAATATATGGTCAAGCTAGGATCCAAGAGCATGACACTTGTCGGACAAGAGCAAAGATGTGCTTTAGTGGCCCAAGGAATGGATGAGTCAACTAAGAGAGAATGTAGCATATGCTAACACGGTTGCTCCATCAAGGAAGATTGCAAACCTCAAGTCCAATTTAATCATAGTGAAGCAAAGGATGGAAGGTCCTCTCGTACCCATAAAGATAGACCATCTCTCATCTATTGCAATAACACCTGAAGAGAAAAGGATCCCTCCTCTACCTTAGTCACATAAGTCTCTCAAACCAGCCTATCAACAACCACAAAATGGGAGGAAAGTAGAGGTGCCAAGAAAGCCCAACTACCAAAAAATGCTATAGGTGTCATCTCCACCATAGATAACAAGCCTACCCCTCTGCAAGAGATTGGTAGAGATGTTTGTCTGCATGCCAACTCTCCCATATCACACTCAAATGTCCTTGGTCCAATGATATCACCAAAGACTCCCATAATCCTCTTATCAAAAGCTCTCAGATGTGATAAGACAGTCGTGCAGGAGGTAAGTCGGTCAATGTGCAATACTAGAGGAGAGTATACCAAATGCCACTTACAGATCTCCTAATAGAGGAAGGGCATCCACATGGAAAATATCCTCTGCAAGGGCTACATTTAAGAAGCATTTGAAAAAAATCATAGTATCCTATTGGCACTCCAAGAATACTAGTCCATATGTAGATATTACACATTCTTCTAGAAGCTCAAGGTGGGGAGGGATACTTGAAGGGAACCATGCTTTGCACTTTGACACCTTGACTCTCAAGCCTAGAAGATGTAGCTTGATAGTCAAGTGATCAAAGGCTTGCCTAATTTGATCTACGGAGCCCACAATGTGTGTATTGCTTGCTAAGGAGGGAAATACACAACCTATCATGGCCAAAGTAGTAGATAAGAGAGCTCTAAAGTGAACCATGGCAAACAAAAGTCCCCCTAAAGGATCTCCTTGTTGTGTATCGACAACATGGGTGGGGAACCATGGTAGTAAAGGGAAGCGAGAGAACCATAAAATGATCACACAAAAGGAATGAGACTCGCCAAGGATCCACGGCCTCCCTAAGCTCTCTAAGGATGGATACCCAAGAGATATTGTTTAAAAGTGTTCTCAATATCTACCTTTAGGACAACCCACTCCGGATGGATATTTATGAATGCCCTAATGTTTAGGGAAATAGCCTTGCAACCTCTATGTGTAGCTACTCCAAATTGGTGTAGATTGAGATACTTTCAAAAGTGAGATCAATGTTAAAGGACAAAGGTATGGCTAACAAAGAGCAAAAAAATCTCTATAATAGCAATGGGTCTAATGCCTCCCATGCCCTTCCCTATTGCGAGAAGTTGACTTGCCTCTAATACTTGACTAATTGAAGTAGGAATATTGTAATACCAATAGCTAGATAGATGATCTAGAGATGAAATTTGGTTTGGTAACATTTGGAAGGATGTTATACATGATGGACTAAGTAGATAAGCTAGAGGTATCACCAAAAGAGTACTTTTACTAATAGGCCAAAAACCAAAACATACTTGGAAACTTTAGAATCAATAGTTAGGCTTATGATCTAAAGGTGAAACTTGGGGTGGTGACATTTGGAAGGATGTTACACATCATGGAGAACGTAGATCAGATAGAGGTATCACCAAAAGAGCACTTCTACTAATAGGGCAAAAGCCAAAATAGGTTTGAAAACATAGGCAATTTTGGAGGTCTAAATGGATGAATTAGGCCTTGAAAATGTGTAGATTCCCCCACCTCCATTGGAGAAAAGGCCAGCCTTGGTTTGTCTTGCCAAGAGCTTTCCAACAATTCCTCACCCACATGATTTTGAGATTCTTACAAAAAAGATTCCCTAAAAGATTCCCTTTGGTCAAAGCCTGTTTGACCAACCAGATGGGACCAAGATTGACATATCACCCATCCAAGAAATTAATCTAAGGGTGGAGCTTGCTGATAGGTCACCTATCCATGTACTTAATCCTATGGTGGAGCTTCCTTGGAGGAGATCCTCATTGGCTATATAATAAAGAGAAGATGCTCCTTTGGGGCAT
The DNA here is from genome assembly GCA_948567375.1 of Lunularia cruciata. Taxonomy (NCBI): domain Eukaryota; kingdom Viridiplantae; phylum Streptophyta; class Marchantiopsida; order Lunulariales; family Lunulariaceae; genus Lunularia; species Lunularia cruciata. The sequence goes on along the minus strand of OX419762.1, from coordinate 12,320,289 downwards.
CAGAGGATTGAGTGTGAAAGTTGTATTTTCTCTCTTGTATCTTTGTTGAAGAGTTCTCTTGTCCTCAGAGTATTACAAATATCACCCCTTGCTATTACTACAACCACATAAAATAGCTCGATAAATCTACTAGAATGCAATCTCTAATATGCTCATATACCATCCTTGACAAGCCTCTTGAGGAGAAACAAGGAGTAGTGTACAAAGCTTGTGCAAAAAGTGACCTATCAAGACATAAAAGTTGCTCAGGCTAATAATCTAAGACATCTAATGGTACTAACTCTCTTGCCATAGGATGTAGTGAGCATAGGGAAGAGATAGTCTCATCAATGGCACTAGCCATAGACAAAGGGTGTAGCGCTTATGTTGCTCTACTAAACTCTCCCGCTTGACCCACTATCCTACACCATCACAATCAAGTAGACTCTATTGTACCTTGTGGTAGAATCTATCTCCTAAAATGTGTAGCCCTAATTGACTCCTCTTGCATAGCAGCCCAATCCTTTGCTCCAAATCGACAAAATCTAGCAAACACCTCTCTATGCCTTGCATGTCCCCTTCTAGCATAACAAAGGCATCATCAAGGGAATAAGAGGAATAAGAACCGTGCTAACTTGTCCAAGGGTACACGTGCCAAATGCTCAAAGTGGTAGGCAAATTGCATGTCTAGCTTCATAATGGAGTGTATGGGATAGCTTATGGAATAGACATGAACATGGAAAAATAGTCTCAAATAACTCCCATATACAACCTGCCTAAGATGTTAACCACTCCTATGACTTGATTGGTATCCTTGGAACGGTCAACAAAGGAATAGAGGAAGCGTGCATAATCTTGAGTGCCACTATTGTCGATGTGGTCACTTGCCTCACATGAGCATCCTAAGTGATCTAATCATAGTCCTTGTGCATCCTTCCCACATGGGTCTTTACCCCTTGCAAGGTAAAGCGTCGATGATGCACTGAGCACGGTGTATCTTGAGCCACTCTTGGGTGACCTCCCATGCAAAAGTGTAGCCATAGCTAGCACAAGAATAACGATCGTACCACACGATGTTCTTCTCCATATCTCCTCATACTTGCAAAACCAAAACCTCTCACATCCCAAGTATTGTGCATATATACATTGCTATACAACATACATTGCTGTTAACATCATACACTATAGAAGCACAACTCACACATAAGTCATACATAGACTCTAAAGTGCCACAATAATCATATCATTTACAACTCTCGAATCAACTCAACTCAACTCAAATCAATACTTGATTGTAATATTCAAGGACAAGAGAAGAAAGAAAACACAAATTACACACTCAAACATTTGATGCCCCAAAGGAGCACCTTCTCTTTTTATATAGACAAAGAGGATCTCCTCCAAGGAAGCTCCACCATAGGTTTAGGCACACAGATAGGTGATGTGTTAGCAAGCTCCACCTTTGGATTACTTACTTGGATGGGTGACATGTCTGGTCTACGTCCTATCTGGTTGGTCAAACAAGCTTTGGCTGGAGGGAATCTTCCTATAAGAATCTCAAAATCACGTAAAGTACCATTGGAAAGCTCTTGATGAGACAAAGCAAGGGGGAGGGAAAGCCAAACTTTCCTTCATTGGGGGGAGGGAGGGGGGAATCTGCACATTTTTGAGGCCTAATTCATCTGTTTAGGCCTCTGAAATTGCCTTCAAAGATTTCAGTCTTCTTGTTCCTACTCTATTAGTATAAGTCCCCCTTTTTGTGATACCTCTTTCTGATCTATTTAGTCCATCATGTGGAACATCCTTCAAGATGTTACCAAACCAATTCTCACCTTTAAATCATATGTTTAGCTATTGGTTCTAAGGTTCTCAAGTTTATTTTGGTTTCTATCCTATTAGTAAAAGTACTCTTTGGGTGATACTTCTACCTGATCTATTTTGACCATCATGTATAAAATCATTCTAGATGTTACCAAACTGAATTTCACATCTAGATCATATGGCTAGCTCTTGGTATTATAGACCTCTCTCCTTTTAAGACACAACGTCAACATTGTGCAATTGTTGTTCAAATGCTTGCACCAACACCGGTGCATGTGTCAAATTGGCAGCGGGCTCCCAGGTTGCTTCATAGAAGAGGTAACCTTTCCATTGTACTAGATAGTCCACCCACGGATGGCGAGTACCACGCATGCGTTTTTGGAGAATCCATTCCACTTCATATTTCTCTCTGCCATCAATTAATGTCAAACAAGGTCAAATATCTTGTGTGGAATGACCTTGGCCTGATTGGGGAGCATATCTACATAGTAGGGAGATATGGAACATTGGATGGATCTTCATGTGTGGTGGTAGCTCAAGGTGATAGGCCATAATGCCGACGCGACAAAGAATCGAGAAAGGCTCAATAAAACAAGGTATGAGCTTACGAGGTCCAACTAATGTGAGGTTGGTTGTTGATAGCCACACTTGATCCCCAACATTAAAATCCATGTGCCTACGGTGTGCATCAATATACTGCTTCTATCGATTTTGCACAATCTATAATTTGTGCTTGGTGCTCTCCACACCTTGTTGGATTCTAGAACAAATGTGTTGACTGCATCGACCTTGGTAGCCATTGGACAGATCTTCATCCAGCTAGAAGGTGTGAAGGGATGCTCACCATACATGAGGAGGAATAGAGTGACCTAAGTGGATGCATTCACTGAATTGTTGTAAGAAAATTCCACCAACGAGAGTAGAGTGTCCCACCTCTCTTGCTCTACTACGGTGAAGCCGTGTAACATGTCTTCAATTGTGTGATTAGCCCACTCTGTTTGGCCATCTGTTTGTGGGTGGTAAGCTGTGGACATGGCCAACTTGGTTTTGAAGAAACCAAAGAGTGTTTGCCAAAACAAATTGGTGAATTGGGTACCTCTATCTGTGATGAGTACTCTAGACAAGCCATGGTGAGAAAAGACTGCATCTAAGTATAATTGAGCTAGTTGTGGAGCGGTCACATTCTTGGTGGTAGGGCGTACATGAATCATTTTGCTAAGTTGGTCCACAAAGATCACGATGGAGTCAAACCCTAAGGTTGTCTTGGGTAATTCATAGATGAGATCCATACTCACTTGTTCCCAACGTTGGATAGGAGTGGGGAGAGGTTGAAGGAGCCCTACAAGAGCTTGATTAGAAGCTTTGTTTTGTTGACAAAGTAGGCAGCTACGCACATAGTCCATCACGTTGTTGCTCATCTTGAACCAATAGTAGTGGCGTTTGACTGCATCCAAGGTCTTGTCTACTCCTACATGTCCACTCCTAAATGGCCAAATCATGACATTCTGCTAGAATGGTGATGCGTAATTCTGGGACATTTGGGATCCATAATCTGCCATCACAAAAGGTGAGTCCTTGGGTGCTGGTGATACTTTTGGATGATTGCACTTCTACAATCTGTGGATCAATTTTTGTAGCAACCAGAATCTCTAACTAGAATTCAAGGTTAATCTTAACCTTTGCCACCAAGTTGTTTGCCATTGGCATGTAGGTGAATGCATTTGCAAGTTGCTTCTTACCTTCCACGTAGGTGAATGTCATGTTGAAGCATTATTGCCACTCTGCCCACTAAATTTGGTGATGAGATAGATCCTTTTGCGTCTCGAGGTAGACTAGAGGTTTGTGGTTTGTCTCTACTACAAATGCCTTCATGCCCAGATAGTGCTTCCAATGCGTGGTTGCCAGAAAGATTGCAAGCTCTTCTCATTCTATGGTGTGGTAGTTGCACTCTACCGGTAACAACTTTTGAGAGAAATATGCAATTGGATGCCATCCGTCATGCCACTCTTGTTGTAGGACTACTCCTATTGTTATGCTTGATGCATCTGTAGCCAACTTGATTGGACGTTTTAGGTCATACCACTTCAAGATTGGTACATGTAGCAAGGCGGCTTTCAATTCTTGAAAGGTCAACTCTGTATGGTTACCTATGTCCACTTCTTCCCCTTGCCAAGTAGTGCCATTAAAGGCTATGCAACCTTGGAGAAGTCCTTGAGAAATCTATAATAGAATTCCGGCAACCCCAAGAAGCGCTTGAGTTGAGTCTGATCTTCTGGGGCACTCCATTTTTGAATGACCTCTATTTTATCCGTCAATACTTGAATGCCCTCTACACTTACTCTATGCTCCAAGTAGTCTACTTCAGACTTGCCAAACTCGCACTTTGAGATTTTGGCTTACAATCAATTCTGTCTTAGAATCTGGAGGACCTCTCGTAGATGTTGTTTGTGTTCTGTCATCATGCTACTATATACTAAGATATCATCCAAGAAGACGATAATAGACTTATCCAAGTATGGACAAAATATGTCATTCATTAGACTCATGAAAGTGGCAGGTGCATTGGTGAGGCCAAAAGGCATCACAAGATACTCAAAGTGGCCATACTTGGTTCAAAAGGCAGTTTTATACACATCCTCCTTTGCAATTTGGATTTGATTGTAACCGCTTTGCAAGTCCAATTTGGTGAAGTATCTCGCTCTATGGAGTTGATCAAATAGGTCATCCATGCAAGGTACGGGGTATTTGTTCTTCATTGTTTGCTGATTGAGACCCCGATAGTCAATGCACATGCACATTGTACCATCCTTCTTCTTCATAAACAAGACAGGAGCCCCATATGGTGATATGTTAGGTTGGATGAACCCTTTCTGCAACATCTCCTCAATTTGAGTCTTACACTACTCTAACTCATGAGGTGATAGGCAATATGGGGCCTTACAAGGAGGTGTCTTCCCCAAGAGTGTCTTAATTTTATGATCTACTCACCTTTTTGGTGGTAATCTTGAGGGTAGATCATCAGGAAAGACATCTTGAAACTCATCCACCACATCCTTCAATTTCTCAAGAATTTGTTCATCAAGTTGTGCACTCTGGACTTCTTTAATTAGACCCATGAAACATCTATTGGTCTTACAAACAATTGCCATCCCTATGACATATAGAGGTAGTTTATGCTTGTGTGATTTTTCTTTAACCCCGATGATTGACCATTGGTGGGTTCTTACTACTTTCTTCCTCCAATCTACCATAGGGTTGTAATGCTCCATCCATGGCATGCCTAAGATTGCGTCATAACTAGCTAACTTTATCACTCACCACTCAATTGCTTCCTAATATTCTCCTATATAGAGTGTTACCCATCTAGGTAATGATTCAATCCTCTTTGTTTGCTTATTAGGTAACTCTACTTCTTCACTCCCATCTCTCTTTAGATCCATTCCCAATCTTATTGTAACAGAGCGAGACAAGAAATTCTCTATTGCTTCCGGATCTATTAATACTCTCACTTGATTACCTTCTAGGATTCCATTACGACAATCAATTGTGAGGTTGCCTTTTGGGATCTTTGCGCATTAGTCTTCTTCCTTCTCTTGCTTCTTTGCTTCCTTATTGAGCCAATAAGGCCGCGAGGTACATTTACTGGCAATCTTTGTTTCCCAAAGTGATTTCCACCTCCTCCTCTTCAATGTGCCTCTCCATATTGTTCAAAGATTGCCTGTACAAAGGCCAAGGGCCTCTAGAGAAACGAGTGCGACAATTGGTAGATATGTGCACAATACGGCCACAATTGTAACAACTACGTCGTTCTCCTTGAGTTCCTTCTCCTCATGGGACTCCATCTCTTTGTTCTTCTACTTGTCCATGCTCCCCTTGAAACAGGTGTGCTCCTCAATCTTAGAATTGAAGGTTACCCAATTCCATTGGTATTGGTCGACCCATGTGTGGTATTTCTACCCAATATTTTCTACCCAATGTTGAGGTGGAACTACTCCTTCACCTCCATCTAATGCTTTTGCTATTCTTTATGCACAAGTAATGGCTTCAAATACCGTGCAAGGATTTTGCAGCATGACTTCTTGGCGAATCCGTTCCTTCAACCCTCGTTTGAAATTGTTGAGAGCCTCTGCTAGACTCATGTCGGTTATTACGACTTGTAAATCCAAAAAATACCTCTACATACTCTTTTATGCTGTTCTTTTGTCTCAATCCCCATAGTCGTGTTCGAGCCATCTGCATAGAATCCACCGATTTGAAATTCTTCAACAATCCTTCTTCCATTGTTTCCATGTGACCTCCCTTCTCTCTGCCAACATGGATTGTTCCCAAGCATCATACCATATGAGGGCTTTATCGGTCAAGTATCCACATGCAAACATGCTTGCAACATGCTTCGTGATCTCTGTTGAGAACAATCGGAAATATTGATTCATTCTCAAGATCCAATTTTCCACTACTGCCATCATACGCTGCCCCTTGTAAGGCTTGATGTTGCAAGTCTTCTTCATCCGGAGTAGCAATGTGGCTTCATTGTTGATAGGGTTTGTAGGCACGGGTGCCTCTCCAAGTACTTCAGTTGTAGGTACTGGGTTTTGAAACGGCTCTTCTTCTTGCATGGCTTGATTGTTCCTAAGGATCTGCACTTGACTTTGTAATGTCTCCATGGTCATCTTAATCTCTCAAAATTCATTCAGCATCCCTTGCATTCCTTGCGCCAACTCTTGCAATTGCGGATCCATGATTCTTGCAACACTCAATTGTTAATGTCTACTTCAATACAAAGTCAATATGATCACTTTAGAAGATGCACAAACTATTAGAACTACCATTGGGACCTCAGAAGCTATCACTCGTTGATAATACTCCTCATCAAAATTCCTAACCACAAAATCTCTAAACATCACTTTCGGTCTCACTACATAACGGATTTCTACTTGAGTGTTGAAAGGGAGAGGATTTGGGACATTCTTATCCATATGATCATAATAGAATGTAGATTGTCAAATCCCACTCTCTGTCATATATCACCACAGGTAGAATCACCGGGTTTGGTGAGTTTATCATCTTGTTCATGAATTCTGCACCAAAGTGATAAACTAGTGATACCCTCATCTGCTCAAGCTGGATGTACATAACCTTGATATGGAATGGATTTGAGAATGGAAAGTTAGGTGCGGGAAATTTTCCTCTTGGTGCATCTATCCCATCCGCGCTCTAAAGTCCTTCCTAAGTCTAGCAATTACTCTTTGTTCTCCACCTCAAATTACTCAGTTTCAATAGTTCGTGCTCTTCCAAAAGGAGTGATTCACTCTCTTGGACTAAAACACTTGCTTTGATACCATTGTAATAATCCAAGGACAAGAGAAGAGAGAAAACAAAGATTACACACTCAAACATTTGATGCCCCAAAGGAGCACCTTCTCTTTGTTATACAGACAAAGAAGATCTCTTCCAAGGAAGCTCCACCATAGGATTAAGCACATAGATAGGTGATGTGTCATCAAGCTCCACCCTTGGATTACCTATTTGGATGGGTGACATGTCTGGTCTAGGTCCTATCTGGTTGGTCAAACAAGCTTTGATTGGAAAGAATCGTTTAGGAAATCTTCTTGTAGGAATCTCATAATCGTGTAAGGTATTGTTGGAAAGCTCTTGATGAGACAAAGTAGGGGGGGAAGGAATGCCAGCCTTAAATCCAATGGGGGGGAGGATTTTCACATTTTTGAGGCCTAATTCATCCATTTAGGCCTTTGAAATTGCCTTCAAAGATTTCAGGCATCTTTTGGTTCCTACTCTATTAGTAGAAGTCCCCTTTTTGTGATACTTCTTTCTGATCTATTTAGTCCATCATGTGTAACATCCTTCTAGATGTTACCAAACCAATTCTCACCTTTAAATCATATGTTTAGCTATTGGTTATAAGGTTCTCAAATCTATTTTGGTTTGTCCTATTAGTTCTTCTTGTAGGAATCTCATAATCATGTAAGGTACCGTTGGAAAGCTCTTGATGCGACAAAGTAGGGGGGAGGGAATGCCAGCCTTTAATCCAATGGGAGGGATTTTTCACATTTTTGAGGCCTAATTCATCCATTTAGGCCTTTGAAATTGCCTTCAAAGATTTCAAGCATCTTTCGGTTCCTACTCTATTAGTAGAAGTCCCCTTTTGGTGATACTTCTTTCTGATCTATTTAGTCCATCATGTGTAACATCCTTCTAGATGTTACCAAACCAATTCTCACCTTTAAATCATATATTTAGCGATTGGTTATAAGGTTCTCAAGTCTATTTTGGTTTGTCCTACTAGTAGAAGTACTCTTTTGGTGATACTTCTATCTGATCTATTTTGACCATCATGTATAATATCATTCTAGATGTTACCAAACCAAATTTCACATCTAGATCATATGGCTAGCTCTTGGTATTACATTGATCTATCACTCTATAAATTACCAACAACTGGGCATTGATTATAGTCAAACCACACCCACTCTAGCTAAGAGAATCTGGGTGACACTCGCCGGTCTCTATCCACCATAACCAAAAACTCAAAGGCTCAACATCAAAGAAGTGAGCTCTTTGGAGTTGCACTTCAAAAGTATACCCCTAGACTTGAGCTAGGTCTAAAACCCTAATGGTCCCACTAATGGCACATTCAATGATGCAAATGGTGCAAAGTGATGGTGGGCTCCATCATGAAGTCAATACCCCAAACATGAAATCTGACCGTCGGAAAGTAGTCTATGGGAAACTGTTGAAATACCTCTAACTACTATCACTGCAACTCCAATGTCCAAGCAATCTAGATGCAACACTACAAATTGCATGATAGTTGTCATGTGTATATACATTGCTTCACAACATACATCGCTATAACATCATACACTATAGAAGCACAACTCATACATAAGTCATACATAGACTCTAAAGTGCCATAATTGCCCCCCTAGCTGGCGGTTAGATCCCTCTGACTCCAAATAGCCATCTACTCCAAGTATGTGGTATACCCTATGATGGGCAAAGATCAAGAGGCCGGGTGCTATGGAACCCCATCGTTAATCGCATGTATGCAATCTATACCATATAACGGATGAACTAGCTATAGGTCAAGTACATCTAGGATATAACCATTGTCCCTCAAGAACCATCGTGAGGGGAGGAGTCGTACATGCCATATTCCATCCTCTCGAACAACTATCACACACTGACATAGTAGTAGCTCCACCGGAAGAGCCACACAACATACACCTCAAGCCTGCCCGTACAAGTTCCAAGCTTAGGTCCATAGTACCATCAATGTTTGGTAGGTGGCATGGTACACAATTATGCACATGATCCTTCCAAACAACACCATCACGTCCTTCCAACACAAGGACTCCAGATGGCAAAACCTCATGCACTTCCAAGATAGTGCAGCTTGTCGAAACATCAAGTGTCGTTGATGTTGTCTGTTGTAGATATTTATAATCATCTAGATGAAATCAATGGATCAAGGATCTATAACCTCCTCCTCAAAGAGTAATATAGCGTAAGATATCTCTATGCTGAGCAATTGCCAAGTTCTCAAAGGTCATCAACATTAGTCTCCAAAAGATCTCTACTTGTTGAAAACATGCGCTCATCATACATCTGGATCATCCAAGTCCAAAACTATAATAACATCTCAATGAATGGTTGTAGGTAAATCTAGATCTTGTACATAGAGTAGAAAGTAAGCAGAGAAGGATGCTAAGGAGGCTTGCCAACTGAACTGATAGCCCATGGCCAACGAAGGTAATTGGAGATCCCAATCTCCCAAGTGGCCTCTCTACAAACCGTACTTTTGCAATCCTCTCTTCACCATTTGAACCACTCTCTTTGCTAAGCCATCTACCTCAAGGTGATCTCAAGAGGTAGTACAATGATCAATCAAAGCCTTGTCACACAAGACCTAAAACTCCCCCAAGAGCTTTGTACCCTGATCAGTCAAAACCTCAACTAGTGCACCAAAATGACTGAGAACCCAATCCAAGAATGAGTAAGCCATCCTTTCATTGGACTTGTTAGGAAGTACCACCAACTCAATCCACTTGGAGAAGTGCTCCACCATCACCAAAAAATGCCGATCATGTCTCATAGTCAACAATAAAGGTCCGGCAAAGTCCAAACTCTAGTAGTAACCCAATCCTATGATACGTAAGGGGTGCAACTATGGCATAGGAGCATTAAATGATGCTCTAACTTGGTCACAAACCACACATTTTGCAACAAACTATTGTACATTGGTCTGCGTCCCGTGCCACCAATAATGACTATGGAGTAAGCTATATGTACGCTTTACTCCAAAATGTCTTAGCTTCTCATGAGCATGACGGACCAACTATAGTCTTTGAGAGGAAGTGGTCCTAATCTCACTCTACCATCCTCCCATACATGCAAAAGGTGTCAAGCCTCTAATTTGAACCGTCTAGCTTGTTGAAGAACATGATCTCTCTCCTTGGCCCCAACTATGCCACCCATAACATTAGTGCAAAGATAGTCCATCACTAAGACATCATCATGAATGTTTTGCTAGAATGTACCAATATCTTCACTCTCTAGATGTGTGACCTTAATAACTCCTCTTGTATGTGTTGAGAGAGATACCACCAAAGTCTCAAAAAATGTACACAGAAAGGTAGATGCATGCCAACCTTGCACCATCTCTTTATTTGAGTCACCATGCCAACGTACTTGGTCTGATCTTGCTGGTTGGGACATAGGTTTCTACTCAATCTATCTACATCACGGTTCACTACTCTAGGTCTGTGAATAACCATGAAATCATACTCTTGTAAAATCAGATTCCATCATGCAAGCTTTCCTAAAAGCTTGTTGGACTCCATCAACCACTTCGGAAGCTAATGATCAATGATGAGAATGAAGGGGTTACCAAATAGCTAACATCGGAAATATGCTATTGCCCAAATGGTTGCCAAGCACTCTCCCTCATATGAACTATACTTTGCCTCCACTAGATTGTTGGAGCGACTAGCATAGGCCACCACAAACTCCTTCTCCTCATCATCATGTTGAGTGGGTGTTGCTCCAAGCTCCAACATACTCCACTAAATGTGAACTTGAAATGGTTGACCTCTGATCGGTCTCCTCAAAATAGGAGTAGATATCAACCTCTCTTTGAGCTCTACAAAGCTCCCTCCTACTCATCTCCCTAACACCACTCCTGTGTAAGCTTTGTCAGCTTTATCAAGGCCTTGGCAATGGCACTAAATCCTTTAACATAACAGTGATAGAAGTTCACCAACCCAAGGAATGCTTGCACTCTGCTCTCATCCGTAGGCCAAGAAATATATGCAATAGCCTCTACCTTGGTCTGCTAAACACCAAGTCCTCTAGGGTAGATAGTGTGACCCAAATACTCAACCTGCTCATGGAAGAACCTACACTTTCCAGGATGTAATTTGAGTCCATGAGATTCTCAATCTCTCAAACACCTCCAACAAATGTCTCTCATGCTCCTCCACAATAGTGTTATAGACCAAAATGTCATCAATATAGCACCAAGCAAAATCCAATCCAGCTAGGATCCTATCCATGACCCTCTAGAACTCAATAGGAGCGTTCTTTAACCCAAATGGTAAGAACCTCCACTGATATAACACATCCTTGCCTTGAGGATCAATAGCCCAAAATTTTGTCTTGGACTTATCCTTCTCCCTAATCGGCAATTGATGATATGTTGCTCAAAGATCCAAAGTACTAAAGACCTTTGCATGCCCAATTGCATCAAAAATCTCCTCCAGTGTAGGCATGGCATACCAATCAGCCTTGGTCTGTCGGTTGATAAGACGGTAATCTCCACACATCCGCCTATCTATTTAGTTTCCATGCATATCCTTCTTGGTTGGCATCACTGTAGTTGATGCATACTCTCCATGTGAGATCTCTACCAAACCAAACTCAAAAAGGTCTCTACTCTGGCTCTAAATCAATATTATCTCCATGTCACTATAGCGATAAGGACATTGGACAACTAGTGTATTGGTAGTCAACTCAATCCGTATACTAGATCCTTTCAAAGTACCCAAATCCTTCATACTAAAGGCAAAACAACTCGTGTAGCTCCTCAAGAACCTCCAAACTCTCAGTCTTTCCTCTCCAGTAAGCTTGGGTCTAAAATCTAGCTCCCAAGTATCCTTTGTAATTGTCGCAAGAGTGGAAGACATATTGACTGGTTGCTACACCAGGCTCTTTGGACCGGTAGTATCATGCTCCACTAGAGGTTGCAACCTCTGTCTAGAAAACTCCCTCCACTTTGGCTGCAAGCTCCACACATCCTCTAGTTGCATTCCAAGTGGACCAAGGGTGTAATCCAAGTAGTTCATGCTCACCTAGATGGACTCCAAGTAGACCACTCTCCTTAGTGCTACTGGTTGTGTCTCAAGAATACCATGTCCCCTTCCATTGCCCCCAATGTGTGCGTGAATCAACTTGATAGACACAAAGCTCACAAGTGTTTGAATGGTGATGCCTATCAAGCACATCTTATGTTGCTCGGCCAAGCCAAGGCTCACAATCCAGGTCAAACAGTTTAGGTCCATAGCCTGACCTAACACCTAATGTTTGGATGCCTTTGACACTACTAGAACAACGGTAATACTAGTGCAAAAACCCATTTCCCGCTCTCTCTCTCTCTCTCTCTCTCATTGGCAGTGGGTTCCACCAACTATTATAATTGTGATCCAAACAAGTCCAAGACCTTCTTCTCAAAAAGCATGAAAACTTGGGAAACTCAAACAATTGGACAGCCTAGAGCCACTTTTCTGTCAGAAAAGTGGCTCTAAGCTGTCCAACTAGGTTCACCACTACTTGCTAGGTGACCTATCAACCACTACCACTGTTTGAGATAGACGCCCAACATCCAAGATGTCATCAACAAGGATGTGGTCTAGTCATTGAATCCCATCATATGCACGCTATAGAACCTCTCTGACTAAGAGGTTCGTCCACCAAAGACAAAAATGATGAACTTGTGATCCCACTCTAGCTGTATCTAACAATACAATAGGTCCCATCCAAGAATGGACCTAATGTGTACTCGCCACCACTCTCATGCAAGAATCACCGATCAAAGGAAGTTCTCCAAGAAGTAAGCTGGAGAAACAAATTGATGAACCTAGAGATGTCGTAGTATCCATAACATCTCCTAAAACACACAAGAATGGGGATCTTGAAGACCCAAACCTCAACCAGCATGTGTATGTCCTTGACATGGCCATCTAGAAATCACCAAGTGAACAAGCCCATGTCTCTCCAAGTCATGCGCCCCTAATAAGGAAATGTTTGTTGGTAGGATCTTTTAGTAACCCTTGATTGCTAACATCAATAATAACTCCGGGTATTGATAGGCCAAGTGTGCCACATGATGTAGAGAGACTCGCTTAGCAATCTCATCTCTCTCCACGTACAAGTACCTATGTACTCGTATACTTGCTTGTAATATTGTAGCTAGTCTAATGTTAATCCCACCAAACAACTCCAATCGACATATCCTCTCTAGTGGATACTGCCAAGCAATGAGTGTGGTATCCAAAGGTATCAAGGTAATCTACTCTGGAGGCTTATCCTCACACTCATCTCCTGATGGTACAAAGGTTCCACTCCAAGCTTGTTGCACCAACTGATTTGCATGTTATTGTAATGTCTTCCCTAAACTCCACAATGGAACATCCAAGGTGGATGGAACAATCCCACTTGTACTCCAAATGTAAGTGATCTCCTCTGGTATTGGAGTATCTTCTACATGGGCGTTCCCCTCCAACAAGTCACCATGCCAAGTAACTGCACCATTGAAAGCTAAAACTAATGTTGCCATGGTCTTTGACTATAGTGAGCCAAGATACCACTACTAAAGCATATTGGTAGGCGATGTACCCATCCCTCACCAGCCTGCCAACTTGGTCTATAGGAGGTTGTCTCCTCCCAAGAGTCAATGCTAAAACCCATGGGGTATAACACTACTCCCCCAACTAGCACATTGTATGACTCAACTATTGTTGCAATAGCCTCAATTCTCACCACTAAGCTATCAGTCGGATGATCAGGTTGAATCTGAACAACTAGATCTCCACATGTGATGTACTGTGTCGAACCACCACCTAGAGATGTCTGGATTTGAAATGGACACCTTTCCACATCGGTCTTCCGTAACTCCAAATCAACTACTGCATTCTTCCCCAACATAAGGGGTTGTGCACCAGAGTCTAACAAGACTCTTTGTGGTATATAGCCCTTCCCTGAAGGTCCCACCAAATAGGAAAACCCCTCTCTGGTTATCCAATAGGACAACACCATGTGTGAACCGCACTCTCTCAAAGGCCGGTCTAGTTGCCAACTCCTCTAGTCTAGCCATTGCTACTTGCCATAAACCACTGGTCGCTGAACGGATCCCGTGCTTCTCAGCCAAGTTAGCTCCACTATCAACCACCTTGGCTCTAGTAGTAAGAACTGCATCATCCCTACTCTCACAAAGCATGGCAGCCAATCAGAACATTGGGGTTGGGTCAACTTCCAATGTAAACATGTCACTGGCTGAAAACAAAGTGCACCGCATAATCACTTAGCCACCTCCAACATCATGCTAAACTTAGTTTGTGTAGTAGTAGGTGGCTGACTAGCAGGTATTCTATCATGTACTCCATCACTACCTACCACACCTACATTGGGACATCTAGGAACCATGGATGTTGTTTGCAATGCCTCAAATAGCGTGAAAGATTGGGGAAGTTTGACTTATCTCCCAACCTCTCCTCTTTGTAAGTCCAATTCCACTGGTGCTCCTTTAGGCTCTAGAGCACGTATTGCATTCCTAGTCATTGCTATAGATGCATCCACTTGTGCTGCTCCACACATGAAGTCCAATGCATCTCTATCACCAGCATATGAGATGGAAGCTTCAGTACCCGAATCTGATCTTCTCTAAGCTATAGCCATACTAGCTAATCTCTACTCCAATTGCTCAATCCGAGTAGCTATAGTTGTATCAGAAGTAAGGGCAAGTACTACACCCCTACTAGGTATAGATCCTCTACCACCACCTCTACCACCTCATCCTCCATGACCTGGAGCTCCTCTACCACCTGCTATAGCAGCCCTACCACTTTGTAACTCTGGATGTAGGTCAAAGCATCGATCACTAGAGTGACCATATCTGTGACAATGCTCACATTGTCTCTGTGTTGGCTGTGGTGCACCAGAGGTATCAGGTCCACTACCTTGAATACACTCTCTCTGATGATGAGGTCTACCACAAGTCCAACAAGCAACACCACCACTCACTGGCTATTGTTGACCTTAAAATGAAAGTAAGGGTCTAGCTCCACTAGGCCCTCCACTCGCTCCATAGTATCTGGGCTGTCCACCCTATCCTCAAAAACCAACTTGGTATGGTGCACTCTACTACACTCTAGAAGAAGTAACTATTGTGGATGAGATCTCCCTACCAAATCTAGATGTCACCTTTCTCTCCTTCACCATGTTGAGCTCAATACGCTCAATCAAACCAAAGACCACTGCCAAAGTAGGCAAAGTAGCATGTAACAACATAACATCACAAACTCTACATTGCAACTCCTGTCCAATATCCCATACTAAAATTGGATTGCCTGGGCCTCAGTAACTCCTTGAATGAAATTGATCAGTCACCTCATGCAAGTGTATGCCTCACATAAGCTCTCTCCAGCTTTCCATTGGAACTCTTGCAAGCTCCTCAACTTGTCAATTTGTACTCCTTGGTAGTTTTACCTCAAACACTGAAAGAACTCCACTATGGGGTTAAACCCCGGTACCACACCACCTCCTGCAACGGTACCTCCACTTGTGGTAGCACTATCTCTAGCTAGTGCACCTCCAATAGCTCTACCTCCACTAGCTCCACCAACACTACTTGAGCTAGAACTCATGGGTATAGCTGATCTACTCTTGGCAACCAAGCTTGAAGTGATAGAGATATAGTTTAGAGACCAATATTGTCTCCATAACTCAATCTCCTCCAAATGAGCTCTCTTTAACTCAATAGTCGTCCATCAATGAACCCTCCAAATGCTGAAATAACTCCTTCCATGCCATGAAGGGTGTAAACAAAGTCAAGTTTTGCATCTATTGCAGATCACACCAACTATCAAACTCTTAGATGAAGTCATCCAACTCAATGGTACCTATTGTATCAGAGTAATGCCTAAGGCCTTTGGAAGCCCTATAAATCTCATCCATGTCCCACAACAACAGTGTGGACACACCAAGTGCACTCTCAATTGAATCAGCTCTTGTGTCGAACTCCAACTCAGAGTCAATCTCCTCCCTCACAGGGACCCAAGATATAAGCTGATATCAAGCGCAACTCCAAGTAAATCCATTGCATATTGTAGGGCTAACTCCTTTGGAATCCCCAAAGAACTCCATCCGGACAAAATAACCACAACTACAATTGCAAACCGCATCCGCAACCGCAACCGTAAGTACTCCACCAAGTGCCAACACCAACTGAGCACCACCAAGTGCCAATACCCACGGAACACCACCCACTAATGTAACTCTAACTAAGATAACTACTCTAGGGAAAAGAGTGACCTGTAACCTACCATCACAACAAGCACTCTCACAATTTGTGGATCATCACTTCTTACCTCACCGGAGAGAAACAAAGGTAGTCTGACTGGTCATCACTCCAGCCTCACTACCAAGAGCACTCTAGAGCACCAATGCTCAAAAGTCAAGGCACCTCACACAAACATGGTGCACAAACAAGAAGTAGAGAATAGAGGGGGTCTAATCACAAGAAATCTAAATGAAAACCCTCAATCTCACAAAGCAACACGGGATTGACTCTGCCACCATTTGGCATTTGATATAAGAGGAGTTTGTATCTAAGTCCTAAGCTACCAAGATCAACAAGAATGGGATCAAATTGCCTCTCCTAGCCAAAGTTACAAATGTATAGATAACAATGGCACAATCAATAGGACAACAAGTGAGGGTGGACCAGTTGGCTAGGGCATCAATCTAGGAACAAGAGATCTAGGGGTCAAACCCTATTGCATGTAATCTAGCAGGATGGGTAGATTTTGCCAAACAATGACCAAAATCTACTTTAAACTAACTAGCCTCACGCCATGAAGCTTGCTTGCTAGGCCTTCGTAGCCTCTCATAGCCCATAGTCTTATGCATCAAAGCCTCTAAACGCCCAAATGAGGCCTTTCTTCTTGAAACTTGGAACCTCCTCCAAATTTGGCAAAACTCCTCCAAATCTGGCAAAAACTCCACCAACTCTGTGCCAAAATCTACAACTTCAAAACTCCTCCAAATCTAGCAAAACTCCTCCAGATCTGGCCAAAATCTGATGTAAACTCTAGCAAAAATCTGATGTAAACCCTAAATTTGGCTGACCGCCAAATCCTCCGCTAGCTCTCCACTCAAGCCAAACTGAATTAATGGGTTTTTCCAAATGACAAATTCACAAGGATAGGTTCCCAACTCCGCCTGCAATTTTACTTTCAGAGCTCAACTTGCTACAAATTGGTCCTGCCTTCACTTCTTGAGCTCAAAATCACTACCACTACTCTAAAATTGCTTCTTCTTTGCTCAAAAATTAGCCAACGCTTCCGCACACCATCTGCCTCATTGCCAAATCTGCATCAAGCAACGAGCTTATGCACACCATGGAAAACTTGAACTTCGACAATCCACTGCACGGAGGTACCACCAACACTCACAATTTCTGCACCCAATTTCCCCCTAACTTCACTTCTCTGATGTAATCAGATCATTTACAACTCTCGAATCAACTCAACTCAGATCAGTACTCTATAAATTGCAAACAATTATGCATTGATTACAGTCAAGCCACACCCACTCTAGCTAAGAGAATCCGGGTGACGCTCCCCGGTCTCTATCCACCATAGCCAAGAACTCGAAGGCTCAACATCAAAGAAGTGAGCTCTCTGGAGTTGCACTTCGAAAGTATACCCCTGGACTCGAGCTAGGTCTGAAACCCTAACGGTCCCACTGACGGTATACTCAACGGTGCAATGATGCAAAGTGACGGTGGGCCCACCATGAAGACAGTACCCAAACACAAAATCTAACCGTCAAAAAGTAGTCTATGGGAAACTGTTGAAATACCTCTAACTATTATCATTGCAACTCTAGTGTCCGAGCAATCTAGATGCGACATTACAAATTGTGTGACACAAGTCACATGAGAAAATATAATATCTCCAAACCTTAAAAACTATAAACTCTTATAATTTTCCAATTTCCATCTCAAAAATTTCAAACTAAGTTCCCATGGAACTCAAATATGAATAACAAGAGATTAGAAATAAAAATTCCAGACACATCTCAATGTGAACTAACCACTCTAAACCCTAAAAACACTAAAAGTTCTCGTACTTTCTACTCAAAAATTTCTGTTGCCTTCAATCTAAGTACCAATGAAACCAAACTTGACAAATACATACATATAGAGAACATCTTGCATTCAACCCATATTTTCTTGAAGTATATTTCCGGGCACAAAGGGTGAAATACACGTGCAGATGACTATCATCACCTTCGATTTCTACAGAACGTATGGTAAATTCGGAACATTTCCGATGTGGTTAGAAAAAAGTAAACATCATCACCATATTAGACGGTCAACATCTGATTGTCTAAAAGCATAACTACACGCCACATGGCTAAGAGTTAAGAAGTCGTGATCAGAAGTCAAAAGAAAATACATGATTCTTTTATTGACATGTAGCTCCGGGGACTCTTTCACAACCTCGTTGGTGAAGCATATTTATGCATCATAACCTTTTTACTCAACAAAGATGCATCCTTATAAAGTACAATGAATGAGTACTTTAATGAACGTAAATAATCTCTAGACTGAATGATGACGACTATGTCTTCAAAGAATCCAATGCCAGTTTCTATTCCTTCCTATTGGCAACTTTCACCACTTCCCAATTTCCAAGCTTATCACCATTAGCCCATTATGAAACCACCGATATCACCGGTTTCGGTTCCTAGTACCGATCCTCCGATAAAAATTTGAGGTTAACCATAGAGACCTTTTCGAATATCTGCATAACTTTATGATCTTATGAAAAGAGATTGTGAGATGTTCAAAATCTGGCAAGGTCGAATCATTTACAATCATCTACAAATCTTACGGGTTTAGAGTTCAGGCCTAAACCCTTTCTTGATATGGAGCCCGGACCATGGATACAGCCATTAAAACTCGTGACGGAAATACATCTTTTACGGGTATGGTAACGTCTGGCAAAACCCCAGCTCGCAGAAGTGGTTCTCAGAAGGCCAAGCATTGTGGCCGCCAACCACCGTCCCTGAGATATGAGACAGGTGTCCCGGAGATTCAGTAGGCAACCGGGGACAATCCTGTAAGCATGGGATCCACCGGCTCCTACTGGACTTCCCGCCCACCGGTTTGTGGCATTCCGGGAATTTAGCTCTCCCGAAATATGCTCGTAGCTTCACCTGCTCTACGCCGGGAAGCCCCAAACTTCCCGGAGCAAACTTAACTCCAAGACAGGTACGTGGAGCTTTATTGATGATTGGTCGGTGCTGCTTACTTCTGGTACCAAAATGTAGTGACGAACTGACCGCTCGCAGTGGTTGCAGCACCATCTGCAACCATAGAAGTCGTAGTCGTGTGTAAAGCTTTGTGGGCGTTACGGATGCTTGGATCACTGATTATCACGTCTTTTACACGAGAAAGAGAAAGGCAACCGTGTTAAGATAACAAGAAGATGGGAAGGCCCCCTCAAGCCGTACAAGGGTAAAACACATGAGGTAACATGGGGCTAAGCCCCAATAGTATAGTATCAGTATGACACAAGAGAAATGGTTGGAAAGAGTGATAGAGAAAACTTAGTGTCATAAAGTTATGTGATCTGCTTTCAACTCGAATAATGTGGTTAACAGGGAAACGGATGCTGAACATATGTTTTGGCCTGTGAGGTAAAACTGTGTATAAGGATCCAAGAAGATACACAAGAAATGGGTTTTAACCGTGTCCATTAGGATATCCTATCACATATCAGAACATTGTATCAAATTTACATCAAGACAATGGTCTAACTTAGCGACGCTATAACTATGGAGACGAGAATTAGAAAAGAAAATTAATAGAAATTCGAAATTTTATTGGATTCTGAACGGTTTAGTGGATGAATTGTGAGGGGAGTAACAGTTGCCGAGGTTTTACAATATAAGATAATATTGTGGGGTTTTCTTTTCTCTCGTTTGGTCTTAGAGGTATATAGAATTTCAAAGGTAAAGTTTCACGTTTTTGTTAGAGACTATGTAGAAGCTTATTATATTTGATTATAGAAGTAACACTTTCACTTTCCTATTCGGTAATTTATTTTTAATAAGATAAATACATCGCTCTATAATTTGATTTTAATAATGTGCATACAGTGCTCTATAAAGAGTAATGTAATTGATCTATTAAAAAGCCTTCATATTTTATGAATTATTTTTAGTAAAGTACATATGTTGATGTATTGTATTATAGAGAGTAATGTGATTGCCCTGTACACCAATAATCACACAAGGTGATATTATTTTATTTTTAAAGTAACATGTAACCCGAAGTAAGTAAAGAACCATTTTTATATATCTTAGAAACAATAGAATAAATTTCTCGTGGCTATACTTTCAGCGCTTAGCACTCTGTACTCCTTGGTTATATTTTAAAAAGGTTAATGGGTTCGTCTAATTTTATGCTATTCTATGAGAGTGGCTGAACTCTATTAGGAATTCCAAAAAGAAGCCAAACATGGCATTGACCAAGAAACAGAAAAATGGCCTACAATGGTATGAGAATACTCATGAAATCATGAAAGAGTTCTATAATCTCGGGTAGTGGAGAGCACTCTCCAAGGTACACACTTTTCGCGACAACCTCAGGTCAAAAGTGCCCAGATAAAATAACAAATTAAAATAAAATCAAGGTATTATCTCGTTTGATACCCTTATTTTGTAAAGTTCGTAATTTAGAGTTTAGTATAATAACCTTGCCTATAGCTTTTTGTCTCAAAGTTTGTTAACCTTCATCAAAATTTTCCTTCTTTCTCTATATGAATAATAACCCAAGAAAGCAAACTCATTTAGCAAGAAGATATAGCCTTTTGGGCCCTCATGCTAATAATCTTCCTGTGATATAAACTACGGATGAATAGAGGCAACGACATGTATTCTTGTTAGTTAGAGTATATTTTTATCTTATAGTCTATTTTAGATAGCATGTATTCAATATTTGACATAGATTACTGACTACTAATTGGTGCAATTCATCAAAGAGTAATCACACTAGCTGATGCTCCAGTAATTTTAAATCATACAACTTGCATATTGTAGATCTAATAGCGTAAATGTTGAAAGCAGATTCCTTTTAGCCTACCGATACTTCTTTGGATGTTCCAATCATTTGTAAATCACACAACTTGCATATTGTAGGTCTAATACCGTAAATGCTGGAGGCAGATTCTTTTTAGCTTACTGATACCATTGGAACTTAGACCCATTTTACCCTTATGTCCTTTTGTGGTTTTCCCATCCTTCTTGTTATCCTACGCGGTCGCCTTTTCCCGTTTTCAGTTGGAATATACTTCTGTATCGGTTCCTGAATCATGGTTATTCAAAAGAATACTTGAAACACAGTAAAATGTCCGAATGATTTTTTTATATTTTTTTAAAAAGAAAATAGCACATTCAATAAAATTTCCGATTTTATACAAATTGGTTCTAGTGTATTATTTTGCAAAGAACAGATCATTATTACCTTCATCCTTTATCTGTTTAGTTCTTTTAGACCAAAAACCTCAACTTACAATAATGTCTTTAGCCCTTCGTTTCCAAAAGCCAAAATAGGCAATTTACATTCTACAATCAGGCTTTAACAGTTTAGTGCTACGATGGTTTGCTCAAATTTGTCCATTCTTACTATCAACATAAGTAAACTTTTATCTTTTATTTCAAAGAGACAAACGTAAGTAACATGACGTAATCAACACCAGCAATCACCTCCGTTTAGTGCATGCTTGTTTGGCGAGCCAGCTTTACTACCGCAGACTTCTGATATACGCAACTGAAAAATATCTTTAAGACTGATTTCGAGTCGCATAATACCACCATACTTCCTCATGCAATATGAAGGAAAGGCCCAAAGAACCATTCAAAGCAGACCTTCTAGAACGATGGTTATATCGATGGCTCACGACGATGAGTCACAGTGTAGAAGAGGGGACCACATAGAACACAAGAAGGATGGGAAGACCCCATCAAATAAAACCGGACAAGGGAGAGACAAAAGAGGTAGAATGGGGCTAAGCCCCAAATGAGTCACAGTTATGCCCTGTATTAAAAACTTTGGTAAACTTGGTTCGACACCCAATATGTTACAGCTTATTGACATCAATAAGTAACCATGTTATCTCGCTTGCAGTTTGTCCTTTACTGAGTCAAAGGCAGTTAAACCTGTTCTCAGAGTGGACATCTCTACGGCCGAAAATTTTATCCTTATTTTAGGGCATGGAAGAGATGCTAAAATCTTCGGCCGCAATTTGCAGCTTCTTCCTTTGCACGGCCGACACGTGTACAGCTGCTGTCGCAAGATTTAAAACCTCGGGCTTCCGTTTGAATAGAGGGCTCATGATCATCATGGTTAATCAGTAACTGCTCAATCAAGGATTTGGAAAGGAAGAGTGACATTCCAGTAATTCTTGTTCTTGGAGTCAGTTGTAGCTACAGCAGAACATCGCCTTTGAATATTGATAATTAAGTGATGCATTACTTAAAAAGTGGGTAACTCTTACGTAAAGCAGTACTTACGTAGATCAGTCCAACTAATCTATATTGTGGATATGCTCTGATTTTTCTTCTTATCCTTGGTTTTTCGTTATGAATATAGCTTCAAATATAAAAAAGATCGGAAAGGAGGAAACCTTAATCGTTATTAAAGAATGATCAAAAGTAATAACGTAAAACAGAAAATGTGTGTGACAGGTACTGAAAAGCAAGCTCACAAATAATGGGAGCTGCGTGTGATAAACATACAATAATTAGGAGAGTAATGTACAGCCATAAAAGTTTACATGAAACAAAATAAAATGGCGGAACGATTGAGTACGCTTTGACAAGTTCACCCAAAGTGAGGTGAATACTCTACTGAGTCCCACTAGAGTACATTCATACTGTTCCATCACGCTCCATCCCCAAAGTGGCTGCCACCAAGGGCAATATGAAGTCATGGATTATGTCAAAGTTTAGTGCATGGCATAAAGTGTCTTTGAGCACGTAGGTTCAATCAAGTGTATATCTCTGAAGAAGATTCAGAAGGAGGAAACCCGCGTGTTTCTTTGGATCTATCAGTAATTCGTGATTTGGCATCGTTGCATGCGTAGCACAAGTTCTCATGCTCACAAGGTAAGAGGTAAGACAGTGACGAGGAATGACGACAACTCAAATGAACAGTATTGTAACACAGCATACTACGGTATGGTAGACCTTACAGATAACTGAATCACATAAGCTATTCCAGAAAGAGACATCTAAGCTCTTGTATCTTGTAGGAGTTGTGCTATTTGTGTGGGGAGAAAATAGTCCTAGTGCTTCCTACGTTGTGCTTTTTGTGAGGCTGTTTCCACTTTTTTAATCTTGTCGTATACTCTAACTTTCTGACCGCGAGAATATTTGAATTATCACGATGATGGACAACCACCGAAAACTGTCTGACTTTGCAATGCGCATTGTCCTCAATTCGAATCACAATGAAGTCTATTATAAGACAAAAGTAGAGAAAACTTTTCTACGGAGAATACAGATAGCATTTGATTCTTGATATTGGAGTTATGAGGACAGAAGCACCTCGAAGAACGGAGGATCCAGAACTAATTAAATGCAAATAAAATGTAGATGAAATGGCAATAAAATGAAAGAAGAACTGCCTGAGAAACATGCGATATGCGGATGAAATCTAGATCATAAAAAGCATGTATTGTCAAGTAACGCTCATATATAGAGAAAACGTGCACCAATGTGTATTGAAGAGACGAAGAATCATCTCATATCAAGAAATCTCAAATATTAAGTGAATATGAAACAATTGAAAACCAAACCAAACTGAATGAATGAAGAACTAAATTGATTGAAACCAAACCCGGGATTTCGGGTATGAAAAATAGCGTGGAAATCCTTTTTAGAACGATTTCCACTTTGCTTTGCCTCCCGAGTTTGGGGAAGTAAATTAGAGTATGGCGTTAGGGGACTTGATACTTGATATCTTGATTCTCAATTCAGCAAAACCAGAGTTTCATGATAAAATAACAAGTTATTTTAGAAAAAAGAAGAAGCTGTAATCATATATTCTTACATCCATGTATTAACTAAGTGCTTTTAATGTAGTTGAGAACTTGGTGGTATGTTATTTAGCTAATCTTTTCACAGATGTGTGTAGTGAATCCAAAAGAGAATGGGAGGTTAGTTGAGACATGCTCTTATATTCTCTTGTTAAAGTTATTTTTAGATACTACTTGTCTTTTTCTAAGTAGGTTTACTTTCATTCAGCAATATCTGATTGAAACTATATTAACACATGACATAGCAACTTTTCTCATACAAGTAACGAACAAAATTATCCTCCTTTGCTGAATCTCAAGTTAATTATTTGGTTTCAATACACAATGTCTACTTCAGTGAAGCAAGTATTTATTTGTTGAGTGGGAATATTTAGATCCATGTACTTTGGAATTTCCTCAATACTTCTCTTTTCCTTTTGATTTTTCAGATAATTTATTCCTATCTGCTTTTTTTGTAATTCTAAGTTATATAGCCATATAGATAAATACTATCCATAGGATGAATTGAGATGAGGAGAATAGAGATCATGAGAAAATCATATTCTAACTATTATAATGAATATCATAAGTACCTTAGATTTTGGTAATATACCACATTTTATGTTACATTCTTGTATTAATGAATTAAAAATCCTTGTTGTTTCGATGAAAGAGGGTATGAGTTGTAGCAAAGCTTGATATGGAACTTAAGAAATACTACATTCTATCTCTTTCTTGTCTTATAATTTTATAAGCATTGTCTCTTTAGATTTGTTGTTATTTTGATTTGTCATCTTTGGTTTCTCATTGTACTTGTTTCACAAATTATCAAAAAATATATTTTGCATAATTGATGAAATGAGTATAGTACAAATAATTAATTTGGTTATATTTTATCATTTTATTAAGCTCATATATAATATGAAGTAGAACTTTGGTAAGAGCAAAGTTCTTCTTGAAATCTTCAGCACTTACAAATGATCAAGTTTAGAACTTCAGAATAATCAAAATCAATTCCTTTTATTGAAAGGAGAATCTACAACAAATCAATAACACCAAATAAAATATTAAGCTTATTATTAAGTAGAAAATTTATTCAAAATTTATCTTCCACCACCGTGTTATAAGTCATCATGTCATGAAGAATCGACCTAGCAATCATAATTTATTTGATTTATGTTGTTAGTAGTACACCAAAATATCTCTCAACTTGAGTATCTTTTCTCATTGTCTTTTTGAAAAGCTTTTGTTTTGTTTCTAGTTGCTTTGTGAACACTATGAATGAACTATTGCCACTGTAAGTAGATTTTACTCTGTTTTATATATACATTACTGCTAAGAATATTTCAGAATGCATGGCATATCATCATAGTACGTAATGCCTACTGCATAGAGCCAGGGTGCATGGTGCCTCTAATATTATCAAACATTTCCATCACAACTCTAAATCTTAGCAAACCAACATAACAGTTTTTGAGATCAATGTATAGCATGTAGACCCAAGAAGTCAAAATATGCAATTATTTTACTTTTTAAGGAATTTTGTACCATTAAAAAATATTTTAATTCAAAATTTCTTTCAAGACTCCTATCACATTTTCTATAATATTAAAATTTTCATCACTTGCATGTAAAATTTCAAATGAGATCTTGATATCTTGTTCACTACGGTCCTTTGGATTTTTTTATGAATACCAAGAATTCCAAATGCATCTAAAAAATATATTCATACTTGGATAGAACAAATCGTTCCATAAACTTGAAGTGCAGGATTTCCATCCAAATACCGCCCATAAAAAAATATTACTGCCCAACTTTGGCAAAACACATTGAGTAAAGATTCAAGCATGCATTGGCTCCTAACTAAAGTTTGATTTTTTATCCACTCTATTTTCATCTATTAAAATTTGTTGTACTTTTTAGTAAGCTTGATCCACATAAAGTATGGATCATATGGAGTTATAAATAGTTTCCTCTCATCTCCATTTCTCTATAAAGCGTACCACATCTCATCGTGTGTATTCAATTAGAGAATGTATCTGTCGGCAATGAATTTTATGAGAGAAAGTGAAAAAAACTTATTCTATTCTACATATTTTTGTAGTTTGGAATGATGACAAGATTTAATTTTTATTTTGAGTAAATATATTGAGTGTCGTATGTATGCGATACTTGATACTATTTCTTCATACCCATCACCATGCATGAACTAACTTTTCGAACTCCCTTATAGGGCCGTTTCTTGATAGCGGTGGAGATATCCTAACATGCTAGGAATATAGAGGAATTCTATTATACATGCGATGTAAAACTGATTGACAAACTCACAATTTAATTTGGATTAATCTTTTTCTTTATCAACAAGTGAATCTTATAATGAACGGTATTTAACTCATATTAATCGAGTATGAGACAATTGTTACGATTATAAACATGCCAGCGAATAAACCATATAAACACAAATTTTTTTATTCTCATGTAACGAGTCATTCCAACATATCAAAGCATTCTATCACCTGTTTATCAAGAGTACGAAATAATCGTTACGATTAATGAGGTGGTTTTGTTGACTCTTTATTGTCGTGCAACCTATCGGTATGCTCCCCGGTCATCCCGCTGGGGTTTCCGGTTCCGAGTCGCATCTCGGGTTATCACCGGTCGCCCTTGTCACACGATGAAAGGCCGATGAAAACACATCCTCACACATAATGCTGTCAGACTTGAATACATATGCTTACAGGAGCCGTACACGACCAGTGCTGTCAACTGGATAAGTGGAAATAGAGTGGCTCGAATGTGAATCCTTGATAGTGTAGACTTGCTGATAGCTTGTCAGATTCCTACCTTCATCTGATCGAGACTGTGCACGCCATGTGAAAGTGGCTCGCCACCTGCTGATGCGGCAGTTTATTGGTGTTAGGTGATAATTCGGTGACATCGTCTGAAGTTCGTGGCAAGGCAGCAGAAGATGTTGTCCTCGCCGATCTGATCTTTAGTACCCATTGTCGAGAGAAGAGAGCGTTTCGCTCTTCCTTCAGCCTATGTAGCATTCTGAGTTGGCCTATTCCATTGATCGACAGCTTCAAGTTCACAGGATATTACAGAGAAAGTACATTGGAATGCCAGTGTTTTCGTATCAAACCCGCGGGTTTGTTCTGTTATGGTTTAAATTCCCCAGTTCTCATCCCTGTTTCGCTGTATGTTTCCATTTACACCAACTTTTCATGACATTGACGCTCTCTTCTCTCTGTATTCTAACCTTCGGGACATGGATTGGTTTTCCTCCCTTCTATCGCAGTCTTCAAGAAAAGGTTTTGAACACATATCCACTCAATTGGTATTGATTCGAAATTAAAAGTCATAACGACATGGTTCTGTCTGATCACTAAAATAGCGTGTGTACTTCTGGAGCTGGAGGAGTTGCGTGATTCAAGAACCTGAGGTCAAGTCAGGTGTCAACTACAATAGTGTGTTGTGATTGTTGTACAAAGATGACATATGAGACAAATTGGTAAGATTTGGGAAAGGTTTTGAACATCACGTCAAGTCTCAGACATAGAGGAAGAATAAAACGACTTCTGTTGCAATGATCTTCAGTTTTCTGATGTGCGAGCAGGCTTCGGTTCCATATCTGAAGATCAATATCATTATTTGACTCAGTTTGTTCGTGCTTATGAATCCAGTTCGAATACTTTTGCGTAAAGTAGACGTTGTTCCTAATATTGAGACGGAGCACAAAATCTCCACCTTCCACACTTCCAGTGAGACGGATCTGTGGATTTGGAGGTAGTCACGTAAGAGCCAATAGCAACAACTGGGGATGAGCCTCACCTCTACTGATCGTCCAGAAAACGTTGGTCGTCGTATATCTCACCTATGTGTTGAGATTAGAGCAAGTGATAGTGAAATATTTACGACATCCTATCGTAACAGAGTGGAACAGTTTTAAGCAGAATTTGCCAATTACCGATCTTCCCACACATCGAACCTATACTACAAGTACTCTTGCTCAGCAAGACCTGACGCAATGACTCCTGCTCATCAAGGCTTTCCTTACACAACAAAGTCAATATAGGAGTCTGAGGAAGAAAAAGAAGGTTCTTGATTAGGGGAGCATAACATGAACTACTGCAAGTTCTGCACGGCTTACAGAATGGCACTATGTATTTTACTATGAGAACAAGGATTTCATCGACGAGGAAGACTCCCATCAACTGACAGAACAATTGAGATGTTAACAGTATTGTCTTACTCTTAGGTCAGACAACAACATTGCGTTGGTCTTGATGGCTGACCATCTTCACAAGCAACTACGCACCAAGATAAACCACCGCCTGGGGTTCGTTCGGATCCCTCAGAATAGACCACGTCACAATCATCTCCACAAGAAGGCCCCCAAGTTGTTGCAGTTTCACCAAACCAGGCGGGGCAGGAAGTTGACTAGAAGATAGCCTAATTTGTCGCTTGGAGTGAACGAAAATAAAGAGGATCTAGAGTTCCTTTCGCAGATTGGGTGACAAATGAGGACGCTCTCCAGATCAGTTGTGGATGCATGTTTCTAGTTGAAGGATTGCTCAGGATCTCGCATCGAGTATATATCTCGTTTCACACGTAGGAAACAAGGCTGCACTATGTACAGACATATCAGGACATCTATTATTGAGGTTTGCACCGATAGTACTCACCGTTAGCCGGGCCATCGTGCAGTAGGTGTTTTGCCCTCACCATCACCCCAACCTCAACCCTCTGCGTTGGGCGCCTTCACCATTTCCTGAGAGCTAAATCTAGGCGAATTTAGGTCCCAACTCATGGCTCTGAAAGAATAAACTCTGCTGTCTACGGGGAAGCGCGAGAAGTTGGCCGTCTCCAAGGCGTTCAAAATATTTTTCAACAAGATGGATGTAAACACTGTGGGAATGAATGATGGTTGAAGAAATGCTTCATCTCACAGGAATTGAAGCTTGCAAGTGGACTCTCGTAAAATCTCCGTCGTCATGACGACTGACGATGAAGACATGCAATTCGAAGGTATTCTCCCTGAAGGAGAACCGGGCTCAAGCAATCTACCAATTCCGCAGAATCCAGAGTCCGTGGAAAAGCACCTTGTTGGTGACGGCGACTTCTTCGAGGCATTAGGGACGAGTGTTAGTGCTCCAAGTCAAACTGGAGGCCGAGCAGGACGCCCACTTTCCCCAGAAAGTGGTTCTCAATCAATAAGGCAATCGGATGATGATTTTTCCGCATTTTTTAGAGCAAGTGACACTCCAACAGGAGATTTTACTCAAGGCCAAGCAGAGGATGAATTCTCCATAATTTTATCGGCGAGCGGAGGCGAGCGACAACCTGCTCAAATTTCAGATGAACCATGGGCTGCAGCACATCTTCAAGTGGCAGAAATTAATACTTCAGAAGCGCAAACAGATCATGAATTTACCAATTTTCTTAGAGAAAGTCGATCTCCAGAACCAGATCAACCGGACGAAGGGTTTGCTGGCTTTTTGGGAGGTCAAGTCACTGGTGGATCTATCCAAGGACGTAGTGCTTCACCTCCGCATGGATTTGCCGGCAGCAGAGCTCAGGCCAACGAGACGACTTTGTCTGGTGGCATAAATAGAATCAGAGATATTCGAGATCGTAGCGCTTCACCTGAAGACCAAGCGGAGCGTGACCTCGAGAGATTTTTGAGAGACGGAGCAGAAAATGCTGCAAATCAGGACGACTATTGGGAAGAGGATATCGGCGGGGATGATCCAGGAGGAGATGATCCTGGGGACACGGTATCTTCCCTCTACTTCATCCTTCTCACCGATAAACATGCTGTTCTATATATGAGTCGAACTCGGTTCCCTACATCATTAGCTTCAGTTACTTTGTTATGCCTACGAGAGAAATGCTACGCAATAGCTTATGCTACAGTGAAGGTATTCCATGCAGTCTGTACCCACTTACCTGTCCCCCGTTGCTCGCTGAGATCAGGGGGGCAGCGATGATGACTCCGAGAAGAGCGATGAGAAGGATAAAGCTGTTAGAGAACTTCTGCTTCTTAAGGCAATCAACTCGAAATATTTGCCAGCTTTTGCCAACGAGGAAAACATCATACTCCACGACACTGTTCTTGAATTCGAAATTGCTCTCAAGAGAGCGGAGGTACTCAACCACACGATTGAACTTCCTGCTGTAAGCGTTAAAGCTACAATTTTGGCTAACCTTCATTAGCAACCAATCATAAGCTTGAAGGCGCAGCTGTTCCTTGTCGATCATAGGTGGCCGTCTCTAAAGAACAGAACATAAAGTCACTCTGGAGCAGTCGCCAATTTGCTGGTTCCCGACCTTGAATCCAATTAACTATGCTGTAAGGCATTTGGTATCATCTTACCACATCATATGGCGACGTACTCATCCCTCGGATTTCTGTAGTCAGCAGTGTACGCTCCCATACTGCTCTTGCTCCTTCCTAATTTTGGGCTAACGAACAGTGGGGAACCAGGAAGCCGTGGAAGAGCAAGATGACAGGGCGGCAATCATGGAGGAACACATGAAGCGAGTTCAACAGGAGATAGTGTTCTCCCAATCCAGACATGAAGCAAAGCGAAGGGAAATCGCCAGTGAAGAACATCTGTTTAAAATGGCCACTTTCGAGATAAGCCGGCTCAAGGTGAGCGGTTGCATTTTTGATAATCAAGTCACAGTAAAGGTGCTGGAGCCGCGCGGATAGCTTATCTTGACTTCTTAAGAAATGCAGATTTACAAGCTTATTTTGTACTGCACACATATATAGAGAAATATGTATGCCATGTACTTCTAGTTCCTCGACTCTGACCTCAGAAAAAGTGAAGGGTGCTACACTTCCTAGGAAGTGAAAGCTCGTAGTGTAAGAGCTTTCACCTCCTGCTCTGTAGTATCAAACAATATCGTCGATCTTCTAAGCTCTCTTCTATTGAATTTGAGCTGATTAACTGAACACATGGAGTGATTGTCCTGCAAAGGAAAGCTTATTGAAAGACATGTATGTTGTTTGCTGAAGGCAGAGATGGTCAAGATGGCAAAGGAAGCGCAAGATATAGCAAATCGACTTCGCCAATTTAGAACATCAATTTTTCAAGCCAATGAGAAAATGGACCAGTTCCGGTTACTCATGCATTGGAACCAGGTGCATGCGCCTGAAGGAATTGAATGCGAGAGGAAGTTGGGTTCCTTGATCAGAGTTTTATTTAGTGTAGACTAGTTTTATGAATGAAGTGTCTTGTGTAAGTGCACATGTTCTTAGCAGCTCAATTATAATCCACAGTTCCGAGGTTTGTGTTCAGTAGATTGAGCTTTTAATTATAGTTTCTGGGATTAGAAGTACAGAACTGCAGAACACTACATGAATCAGTTGTACTCTATCATATATCATATGAGTTTAATTAGATATCTTCAGACGGGCATAATTGGTTTCAATGCCTGGATTTCTCATGCGTTAAGTGACAAAAAGTAAGATCTGCTAGCATACACTAGCTTCCTCATCCAACAGCGACTCTTGAACTGGTCATTTAATCACGGCCACTGTGGGGATCAGAGCAGGAAGAGTTGGAACAATGGGCTCAAGCAGCGAAACAAAAAGATGAAGACAACCTTGCCATGGAGAAGTACACCAAGAGTGACGATGTTCGTATATATGAACTACAATTGGAAGAGGTGAAGGCAGCAACAGAACTCAGTAACCTGCAGGTGTCACTGGATGCAGAAGTGACGGAAACTCAATCGTATCAAATTCAACTCGACAAAACAGCCATTCTCTTCAGGTTCATCCTCGTTATGCGATAACCTTTTAATGCTGTCTCAAGTTTTCAGCGATGAGTTTTAATCCTCTCTTAACTTCTAGCATGCTGAGAGCCGTGCCCAACTCGACCCCTTAACCCCAGTATTGGCACATGTGCTGGCAAATATGGTAGAGTTACACCACTCAGGGGATGACTTACTGATAGTGTGGTGTGTTTGGTCCTGCAGAGAGCTACATCTGGAGAGACAGAAAGTGATAAGGTTGTGGGAAACAACCGTGGAGGCTATTCATGCAAGAGATGAATCGATTCATCAGGTTGCAGAGGAGTTTGGAGAGAACAAAGTGCGAGTTCAAAAGAAGAAGCACCAGCTTGATGCTTTGCAAAAGGCATTGTTCAAGGAAATGGACACCAATGTGAGGTTTCAGCAATCACAATATTATTGGAAGCCTAGTTCATCTAGAACAAGGAAACTACATCCATCCTAATATAACCCGACATTTCGTCGAACATGGATTTTGTAACACTTGTGCCACGCAACAAGGAAGGGGTCATGCATCAACAGCTGATTGAACCTTTCTGGAGGAAGTAGTATGCAGCTATTGCTGGAAACTTAACATTGAGCCTGCAAATCTTCGCACCCCAACTAATCTTCAATTGCTTTTCTCAGAAAGATCTTGAAAGAATGATCCTTGATGCAGAGCATGAGGTTGTAAAAGAGAGGGGTATTTGCAAGAAAGAGATCGACAGGTACAGAACTGAGAATAGCACCGGCTTTCAGAACAAACAACAGAAAATGACTATCTATAATCTTTAATGCTTCTGTTTGGTCGTGTACATTCACATGTTTCCGACCTCGTAAGCTATCACAAGGTAATCAAGAAGACATAAGAAGAATCACTTTCTGACTCGCAGTCCAGCACCTTCACGCTATA
Organism: Lunularia cruciata; assembly: GCA_948567375.1. Lineage (NCBI taxonomy): Eukaryota > Viridiplantae > Streptophyta > Marchantiopsida > Lunulariales > Lunulariaceae > Lunularia > Lunularia cruciata. Next base: position 12,287,412 of record OX419762.1, on the reverse strand, counting down.
GTTAAAATTAGAGTCGGAATTTGTAGGTGCAGTTATCTTAGAGTGATAACTGACCAAGCCCCAAGGTCCTGGCTAAAGTTTGTGCGGGATGGATACCTCTTTACATAAAGCACGTGTAAACTTTTTAAGGATCTCTCGAATATAAAAGCGAGTGTTGCTAGTCACATACCATAATATTATCTCATCGAGAGGACACGAGATCTTGAGAGAAGTATGTCAAGTGCTTATGTCTGTGCATTACATTGGATTCGTATGTCAAATGTCCCAGCTCGAAAGGTGCGGAGGAATTGAATGAATTGATGAAGATGAATCATCTACGTGCTCAAGCAGATCTAGCTGTGCAGATTGCGATGAAAGCACAAGCCGAAGAGGTACAATGCAATGTGCATCTACTCAAACACCCTGGTTCCGTTCCCCTAAATTTGACTCCAACGCGGCAGCTATTTAAATAATAGGTGCATAAGAACGTCAATCAATTCGAGTGTTTGAATCTATTTTAAAGTCTGTCATACTTCCGCATGGATTTCAACCACTATCAAGCGTGTGAGGTCAATTACCTGGAACAGTACTACATCACGGCGGACAAGTTTTGTCTTTGCATGTGGAAGATTCATGTTAAAATATGTTCAATTTCACTGGAGATGAACTCCCTGATCAGGAACCTGAAGGCCGGGTGCAGTGCGAGTGGCAAAAAATCTAAATATGATTTGACGTTTCCCACAGGACGTTGAGGTGAAGAAAAAGAAGGTAGTTCTTGCAAAAGAGAGACACGAACGCGCTTTGAAGAAGGTTGAAGAAGAGAACGAGCATCTGGATACACTTGAGAAGAGAGCTCAAGAGTTTAGAAAATTGATGACAAGTGAAGAGAACAAAGTGAAAGCAGCAAAGAAACAGGTTGTGGAATTACAAGAGAAGCATTTCAAAGCAACCGAAGAGCTACACGCTTTCAGAGGAGCAGGTGACTTCTGCGGAACTCTATTGAAATATAAGTGCCTACATAGGTTAAGGATGACATCTTCGTAAGTGAACAGTTAAAATCATGGATCAAGCAACAATGAAGGATGTAAGTAAATTGTCTGCTGATATTAAACTAGGCAATTAGCCGAGACCTATGCAACCAAAGTGGTTATGGAGGTTTAAGGCCTTTCAAATACTGGTTTGTCCTTACAGCGAGAAGTCAACCTCCGATGGATCGCCTTCTGACCTGAAAAAGTCGTTTGTGAGCAGTGTATAGTGCTCCTCTCGGCCCAAACTGTCATCTCCAACCCAAAAAATTGTTTAGGAGTATTTATTTAGTTACTCTTTATTTTGAAATATTGATGATATTCGAATTGAAGTTGAGTACCAGATTCATCTTCATTGGGACGTATCAGTGACAATGAAGTTCATTACTGAAAGAAATTGTTCTTGGAGAATCGTTTGGGATTAGGGAAATTACAGTGGGACGGAGGGAGTAGTATGAGCTCCTTCCAGAGCCAATGTGGGCTTTGAAACGGAGGGAATAATAGGGGTTTCTTGTAGAGCCAAAGCAGGATATGAAACTTGAGGATCATGATCCGATGATCCTCCTATAATCATAAGCTTTGGATGTCAACGCCTAATGTTGTGGCTTGATTGTAACAGAGAAGGAAACTTTGCATGAAATCAGCGGAGGGAAGTCGCAGATCAGACATCTTACTCAGAACGCTTCTCGTCTGGAATCAAATATGACCCGTCAAGAAGAAGTTCTCTACACACTTGAGTTCCAGATACAGTCGCTTGAAAGGAAGGTTGCACGGGCAATGGGTGAAAGGAGCGATCTGGAAGAGCAGGAAACTACAAGGAAAATAAGAGAGCTTGAAAAAGAACTCGATGACAAAAAGAAGGAGGAAGCCCTTGTAGACCATCAGGTAACGGTCGGAACACTTCACAAGCATCGCTAGTTTAAATTACTGCAAACTTTGCCCACTTCGGATAGCACCTTCCTTAACAAGGGAGGAGGGATGATTTTCTTCATAGATGAAGACACTAGGTGCACCTTGAAAACGTGAGTAAGATGCTCGGTATGCTGTACACAAATGATGTAAGGTTCCTGAGAAACCCTTGGTATAACTTCTTTTAAGGTCTGAGATACCTGAAGATTATAAGCACACAGCTTACCCTCGTTTCTATTGGTCGCCTCCTATTACGTTAAAAGAGTAATGTTGATTCCCATACAGCCCAGACAGTTCAATGATCAGTACGAGTCTTTGAAATGTTAATGCAGTTGAAGAGAACAAAAGAAGAACTCAGGGCTACTGTGAGGAAAAACGAAGACTCTAAGCTAAAACTTCAAGGCATAACGCAGAAGAATTCCGAGCTTTCGCTTGAATGCGATACTGGACTTACAGAAGCAAAGGTGAACTAGCTTGAAGAATCCTGATAGTGGAAATATACGTCAATGAACTGCATAGGTTGCCCATTTAGGCAACCTATCAAGTGTAAACTTTCTTTCATGAAATGATTGGATTTCGACCAAAACATTAATTTGTTGGACCTGGAAACTTGAATTCCCAAAGGAGAATCTCAACTTCTTCAAGGTACCAATATGAGCAAAATTGAGTTGGGCAAAGAAGATGGAGTTGTGAAGTGAGCAGGTAGAGATCTCATTAGCTAAGATTAGTGACTAGTTGCTGTAAGGGGAATCAATCAAAGAGACTCTCGTGCCCGTTGATGCTAGTTGTAGATTGGATCCAGTTTTCGCTGAGCCTCGAACCAGACAGAAGAATGAATGTGATGGAAAACGAGCACTTCTTGATGCACTGCTTGTATTCGCCGTGCCAGATTTAGAGAAAATACGGACGTTCTGAATAGGCTGCAAATTTTTTTAGTTGCGGACTGTCAGATTGGACTTTCTTCATTTCTCATTTCATGCGATCTACTATTTTATGCTGTTAAGGTTTCGCAAAGGAACAAGGAAGAAAAGATGCTGGACCACGACTTATTACAGATGGAGGTCAACAGGTTATCAGACATTCTCAACTTGAAAGCAGGTATTGTCTCTGCTCCATCTGTTGGAATATGGACCAGTTGAAAGCCAGCATAGTAGTACAAAAACAGAAAGCATCATTTGTAGTACGCAGTGTAACGTGAGTGCTACTACTCATGTTTATGTTCCAGGAGAAATTGTAATATAGTGTCTTTGCAGATTTGGCCATAATAGGATTGCTCAACATCTGTTCTGTGGTCTTACTTTTTCTAAGGACACTGCTGGTTACATAGTCAAATGCGCACAATGTGTAGTATGAAGGTAAGCATTAAAGGATTTCTGATCAGGAAGTCCATCTGCTGTACCATATCGACAGAGTTTTTGGATACTAACGGTCGATGTGGTTTAAAGATGGTGTTTTCACGATGGAGAGCATCAAACAGAAGCTCATTATGTGCATGGAGGATCACAAACGAGAAATCAACGCACGCCGCGAAAGGACCAAGGCACAGCTGAAAACTTTACAAGATGAACTACATCGTTTGATGATGCAGCGGAAAAAACTAGCTAATCAGATCGACAAGGTACTCTTTTCAAGTTCGTGGAATCCAAGTACAGGAGGTAACAATGACGTCAGATGTATCTATTTTCCTGCCCATGTTTTGGTCCGATGAGGATATGACTAAAATCCTTAATTGTTATGGAAACCAAATTGGCAAGCTGTTGGCAATCTTTCTGTTGTCGCCGACCTATATCAGTGGAAACGTGATTAGATCATTCATTTGGCATTATTCATCAATAGCGAGCGGGACTCTTCACTTAGACTGCAAGCCGCCGCTAATTATTACTTAGTTTTACTGACCACAAAGGTTTTATCGCTCTTGCAGCTTCAAAAGAAGTATGAGACTCTGATCTCCCGAGTAAAAATGGAAGATGGCACAACACGATCACCAAATTACTACGTGATCAAAGCTGCACAGGAGCGTCAGCTCCTTGAAGATCAAATACCAAAGCTTGAAGAGGACGTTGAAAAGGTATGCAATCTTTCTATCATCCCTGTTCATTGTTCATTCGAGATAACTCAAATTAATAGCTACGAATCAAAGAGCTACAGAAACTATAACGTCATAAGCTTGGAAAAAGAACATGCTAGATCGATTCGGTAACTGGTACATATGTAGAAACAGCTCTAAGTTCAAGGTAGTTCCAATCTGAAAGGACACGCTGTGAACGAGATATTTTCTTTCTGTAATCAGAAAGTTTAGCTGCCCGGTAGATAGTGGAGGAAAATGGGAAAGAATATGGAGGAAAATGGAGGAAAGTTGAAAAGGATATGCTCTACGTTTAAGAAGCCGGTCAAATCAAATGCTAGTTTCCATGTAAAGATTTCATGTGTGACGCTACTTCCACTTTTTCATGGGAATCTTATCTCGGATTACTCAGGTGAAAAGAGATGTAAGACAACTTGAAAAGGCAACTGATGAAATAATGGAATCCAACAACGCATTGCGGTGCAGCTTAAACACCCCAAAAAGTATTGAGTTGGCAAACGAGCAGAAAATTCTTAAGCAAATCTATCAGACAGCAAAGGAGCGCACTCGCTTCAAACAAAGAGAAGAAGCAGCACTTTTAGAAGTACGAAACTAAAAGACCTACTAGTGACGCATATTTGAGTCAAGGATACAACTTCTCACATTTCACCACCAACTTTTGTTACTCCAGAAGGTGCTCTTTTGATTACATTATAGAAGCTCCGAGACAAAGTTCTCTGAAAATAAGAAGAGTGCTGTCTTGTGTGGGTACTTACAAGAACGGCAGAGCATGTTATGGGAACTCGCACAATTGGAGTAAGAGGTTCCTTTGAATGGATGATATACTCTAGGATAAAGATAATCTGGCGAATTGTAGAAAGCTGTCTGATTTGCCGATCCACAGGAACTCAACGAAGCTGAGAGAAGATTGGAGAATGCAGAGAAAGAACGGAACACCGTGGACGAAACTATCCGAGACCTCCGTAGGAAGGTAGAAACAGCAGGTAAAGAGGCCGACGAGCAGGCAGCGAAGCACAGGCGGGCAACCCTGCAGCTCCAGAAGCTGGCTAGAGATATCAAAAGCAAACATGAGTAAGAAACTGGGCTCTATCCTTTCCTTCTACTTCCCTCGAAGCCAAATGAATTTCACCTCTAGTACCTGAAAAGAGCTAGATACTTGTATCCCCACGCAAGGTTTCATCACATACTATGTCATTCCTTTCTTCTCTGGGTCTTAAAACTGAACACTGTATCTCACTGCTTGTAATACTATTCTGAAGTAAACGATCGTCCTAGTTCAGTTCCTTGCATCCGTCTCTTCACTTGTATTTAAAACCCCTTTGTAATTGCTTGCTGTAACTCACATGATGTATTTAACTCACGTTAGACCGACCCATGTGAAGAAAATGAATTTTAGTGTGAGTACAGATAAATAGAATTTGAGAGACAGATCATCGTAAAAGTCATCTGTCATCAAGCTATAGCTGCCAAGATATAGAAAGTCCCATAACGAGGTCTCGTCGTTTCCATTTTCCAGTGCATCTGAGGTCAAGAGGATTGAGAAGGAAATGCAACTTGTGGAGGTGAGAGAAACTGTGAAGGATGCGTTGTACAAGCTAAAAGCAATTGCTGTGGAAAATGCTGAAGTTGCGGATGTGATCGAGAGTAAGGTCATAGAAGCCGGCCTCAAATTCCCCTCCGGAGTGTCCAGTGCAAGGTCAAGTCGGTCCGGATCCAGCAGTAGTAGCTCAGCAGGCAGCCGCTCAGCTCAGAGAGGAGGATTTTCGTCCAAGCGACCTTTGGCTCAAAGCATTTTAACAATGGACCTCGAGTTAGATGACTTGTAATTAAAATATATCTTACTTAATCAATGTGTGGACATCAAGGGGCGGTGGCGCAGTTGGTTAGCGCGTCGGTCTCATAGCTAGAGCGAGTAATCCGGAGGTCGTGAGTTCGAGCCTCACTCGCCCCACCTTTTGACTTCCAACGGTATGGTATTCCACCAACCCTCTTATTTGGCAGCCCTTTAAATTCAGCCCCAGGTGGAAGTCAGACCTTTCTGCAAATAATGTGCATATCCACTCTGTGGAATATATATGTGAAAGAATCGGAAAGAAATGATGGATCTTTTACTTTAATCCCCTTTAAATCGATAAGACAGCCGGCCCCTGGAAATGTTTAAAATCTCTCTTGAGGTGCTTATCGATTGCATCATCTTGAATATATCTTGGAAGGAATTTTAAGAACAAAGATTAAAAATAATAAGGAACAATAATGTGAACAATAAATCATGACGCTCACGGTCCAGTTGAATATATCAGTTTCTGCACATTTCTGAACCTAGACCTAACTTCGTGAATGATATGTACTGTATAATTGAGTACGTTCTGAAGTTGCAGGTCAATCAAAATACCAACTATATCTGTCATTCACTTACAAGTCTGAACGGCAAAAGAGTAAAAGGCACAGTATACCCAAATTTCTGCAAAGAGTTTCATGACTTCTGACCTTTGGTTGGTTCGACTCATTTGAATAGAGTAATGGGTCAAGAATATTCTTCACCTGATTTGATACTCGCAGGCTCTATCTTACTCTAAAATTTACATGCTAAGATATACTATAATTGCAAGTCTTTTGCATGTAGTCTAATCTACCGATGCAAGTTCTTTGATACCCTCTTGGATTAGAAGAGGTATGCAAACCTGGTTAAATGCGAGTTTATATGTCCCTTTTTACTACGTAAATCAACACCATACCATACATACTTTTCTACTCGTTAAGTATAAGTATAAATATAACCTAAATCTAAATCTAAATATAGAATTCTGGTAGGACATTGTTTATATATGATGCAACATATGTTATGATTTTAGGTATTTCAGGTACAACTATATATATAGCTGATCCCATAATATAATAAAATAAAATATTTTTATTCATGTATTCAAATGTTTACATTCAAAGTTCATTGCCTCGTGCTATGATAAGCTGTGCTTTCTTTTATTTTGCATCTTGTTTACGGGAGAGTTCCAAAAATAATTTTCATAATTTGATCTGCTCATGCATATATATATATATATATTTATTTATTTCAATTATGCCTTTGTTTCAAGTTACATTTGATGCACTCTACATTATGGATTTCTCACTATTCTATTCTAGTATTGTGAATCATGTATATCTTGCTTACATCATTTGCACTTCATGAGTTCTGGATAACCCGTTCCATGGGAACAACTTCTGTTTATATATATATATATATATATATATATATATATATATATATATATATATATATATATATATATATATATATATATATATATATATATATATAAATTTATTTTCCATCTCATTTAGTATATTTGTAGCTTTTTGTTGTCATTCACATGTAATTTCTTAAATATAAGTCGAACATAAAAAAAATGGACATGTGCACTCTAATATTATAATTATAACTTAAAGTTACCGTTATCTAAATGCAAACCTTAAAGTAAAAGATACAATTTTGTCCTACTGGTTTTGCAATTATCCATATCCGCATTTTGGCACCTAGGGGCACATTCGTGAGGGTATGGAATTCTTATCATTGACAAGGACTCACTCCTTTCATTTATGATCCAGGTTATTATTAATGCAGAGTGTAAGTTCTAGCGCTTGCTATAAATTGTTTCGTCGCATTATATTCGAAAATCCAGGAGTTGGTGAATTAATAAAAATATATCGACACGAGTTCTTCTCCAACGTAGACAATGATTTTTCAGTAGAATAACGTTTCCAACTTAAAGATAAGATTCTGCTGAAAGATTCGGATATAATCTGGTAGTGCCTTGAAACACTACCAGGTTATATCCAAATTATTAAGCCACAAGACTTATACTGGCTGAGTGTCCCAAACCTATCATTACCTTATGTCTCTAAATTATGAATATGTATGATAAGCAATGAAGAAACAAAAGCTAATTCAAAAATCTTACAATATTATATATTCACGATTACTACTCAGTACTCTTATATTCATAGTGTCTTCTGCCATGTTTTTCTCCCATTTATTTGATTTGATTTGATTTGTTTCTGTTATTCCTCATCTTTCAACAATCACATTACGCTCTTGATTAAGAATTTTGTTGTTACTAACACCTCCTCCACTCCATGTCTAAGATAAAATTCACTCCCTCAAGATGAGCCGCATAATGACATATAATATATACTTTCCTTATGATCTTTATCCATGAGAATGGAAGCGTGTCTCACACAATAACATATAACATATAGTTTCTCCATGATTTTTATCATGAAAATGAAAGTTTGTCTCATTGTCCACAATGATGTTGCATTTAAATTCCATCAGATGCTTTTCTCTCATTAATTATAAAAACCGTCAGGTGCTTCTTCTACTTCCTACCATCAGTTATTTCAAGCCCTTCAGCCATCCTGTCATTTAAGGAAGTTGCCCAGGATAGACCTCCAGTGAGGACCATAAGGACCGGCGAAGATTCCGCCTTTTGAAGTCTCTCCTGTGATGATTCCATTATCTTAGCCGACGAGTAGTTAACTAACCATTAACCGTGGTCAAACCCCGCGCGCCGAATACTGTACTGTACAGTTAGTACAAAGCGCTTGAGCCGTACACTCCAGCATTTTTACCCATCAGAGTAAGCACCTGAGGTAAAAGTGCTTTTACCGGTGGTTGTTGTCAACCAGGGTGTAGATTTGGAGAGTATTTGACGGCCGCAACTCATCTAGTGACAAGGAGTGAGTGCCCTTGGACTAGATTAGTAGACATTAGTGGTAGAAGTGGGTGGGTACTTCAAAGTAGATGTATTTCAGACTTATACCAAACTCCTTCACACTGGAGCCCCATTTTACCTTTTTATCTCTCCCTTGTACGGCTTGATGGGGTCTTCCCATCCTTCATTTTTTCGACGCGGTCGTCCTTTCTCTCTCTTAACACTCATATTGGACTTCATAGACTTCGTTAGTGGTTTGAGCCCTCAAACCACTAACGAAGTCCATTCATCTTCTTATACATTCTCATATGAGCTCCTGTAGCTCCCCGTAGGATCAAGCTGAACACTCACAGACGCATTTGCTTGTTCCCTTCCTTCCCCATCACAGATGCTACTTGGGTATAAGTATGGTCACGCTAGAGCAGAATCATTCCCCCATAATCTTCCTCTGTGGTTGTTACAAAAATACGCGGAAACCCAATCTCTCTTTCTATCCGTTCTCCCTATTCTTTGAGCTCATATGAGAATCTATAAGAAGATGAATGAACCGTGGTGAAACTTAGTTGTAATCTAAATACACCAATGTGAACATGGAAGTCAAGAATAAACACTGTAAAACCACCAAGGCAAAATAATCACGAAGGCTCAGTGAAATGGAGAAAGTTCCTATAACGTTCTGAAAAATGTTTCTTGAGACCCTCTCCAACACATGAAGTCGCAAATTTCTCTGGATGTTGAGGACTTCCCATTTCACTATTTTCTCCTGTACATAATCCTATACAAATGTCATTGAAAGTACATCATGAGAATTTCATTATCCTTTGCAGGATTAGGCGTAAACCCTATACGTGTTTTGTGGTTGCTTCGATGGTGTTGGTTTGAGTTTCCTTTTCTTCGCTAGTTTGAATGCCATGCTGACTGACGGCCCACCTGTAGGTGAAAAGAATACAGAAGAACCGAAGTAGTGACAGTTTCAATTCGTCTCTCCATCATGGGTAGAACGAGAGGGAGATGAGGAAGTTAATTACGTAGAGGCTACTCGACTTAAGCAGAGACTGACAGTTGAAAGTGAGGTCAACGTGGGTTTAATTGAGGCGGTGTGGATGTCAGAAGGTGGGAGTGAAAAGCGGTGGAGATACGCGAGCGCTTTGAATGCGAGCAGTGGAGGTCGCTGTGGTAATGTCCAGCTTTTCTGAGCTTTTCGAGATGGAGAAATTTGAACTGCATTCTGGGCTAATTTCAGATAATTTCGCCTCCTACCACACTCGACAATTGATAGCTCAGAATGTGCGAGTTCGTACCCTCGGTACGGATGCTTGTGTACAGCTGCTGTACCCACTTTCGTCTAAAAAGATGGAGACGTAGTAGATAGAGCCCAAGTTCGGTGTACTGTAATTGACAAATAGAGCACCGGTTGGTGGTAGAAAATGGCCGTTCCGTGACTTCCCGAAAATAGCCCCGAAAATGCGTGAAAATAGCGGAAGTATGTGGTTTCCGCCTATAATTGGAGATGTTCCACGGTGAACGAGCAGGTTCTGGAAATCGAGGTACTAAAAGGCTGGTGCTACCGTTGGGGCTTAAAAGAGAAAGGGAGAACAGGGAGAAAGAGAGATTGAGTTTCCGCGTATTTTTGTAACAACCACAGAAGAAGATTATGGGGGAATGATTCTGCTCTAGCGTGATCATACTTATACCCAAGTAGAATCTGTGATGAGGAAGGGAGGGAACAAGCAAATATGCCTGTGAGTGTTCAGCTGGATCCTACGGTGAGCTACAGGAACTCAGTGTCCTCGTGGATCCGGAGAAGCTGTTCCTAGACCATCAAATGCTGTTGCTGCTGCCTACTGTGAGGTGGTGTGCACAGCAAGGAGGCGGAAAAGGACACAACCGATGTAAGTGCGTGGGGATGTGACAATTCTTATGCATACTACACTCATTACTGCGGTAGTGTAGGCTCACGTATACCACCTGTGTCTATGCCTCATTCTGAATCTCTATAAGCTCTCGAATAGCTCTAAGAGGCTGGATCTTGCCCACCCTCCCGAGACTCTACTCCTGTAGTTCCCCGCCCATTCATATTTCTCTGTACTAGGCCTACCCTCCTGCACGTGAGTTCTCTTGGCCGAAGGGAACTGTCATCGTAGAACCCAAGAGATTTGAAAGCAGCCTCTAGTTCAATTGCCTGGATTTCTGTCAATTTCGTCCCTCGAACGTCCTATCGTTCCGAACACCCAAAGTTCTTATAAGCCTGTCTGGTTCTCTCACGTGTTTCGTGTCTCGGACCCACTGGAAGGTGTGTCTTGGCTCATACCGGAGGCTTTCGAGGTGATCTATTAGGAATGTTGAGGTCCGGTGTGTGGTAGACGTCCAAGTCCATGGAGTGTTGGATGGACAGGGGGTTGGAGAATCTCAGGTATGGTCTGGGCATGAGTTCAGGATCCGAAGCTGGAATTAATCGCTGGTGATTTGGAACTGATCAAGGGTACCGGGACTTTCCAGGGATCGTTGTAGCCGCCAGTTCGTTGGAATCTCGTCACTTGCTGCAGATTCTGCTGCAGAAACACAGAAACATGGCCAGGAAGAAATTCTTTCCATCAGCACCGAGTATGAAGGCTAACAAGAAGAATACGGAGATAGAAATGGTGTACAAAAGCGCCGCGGAGAGTTCCTTGCTCTCTACTGTCACCGCCAATCGGCGTCAGTACGATCGCCTGAGCTCTAGTCCAGAGGGCACCAAAGCTCAGAAGGGTCCAAAATCTTTGAAGCTGGGGGCGGCTTCTACCGGTAACGCAGCAGGCAGAGCTTGCAGGAATCGTGTGGCGAGGCTGCAGTGTATTTTCAAAGTTCCCAGTAATCTTATGAACAAGATGAAGGAGCACTATTCGACATTGAAAGAGCAAGCACGTAGCAGCAACTTCAAAATCAGTGATTTATTTGTTGGAAATGCGCTGCTCTTGCACGTCAGTGCAACTCCTCTTAAAGGTCGTCGGAAATCCCTCAACCCTTCCGAAGGCTTCGTGAACAGAGTGAGGGCACAACCGGTTGGACTGCAACGGGAGATGCGAGAAAGATAACGATTCTTTTATTTAGTTTCAGTTTCTATCTCAGTGGCTGAACAAAGTCAATCATTTCCCGTTGATTTATCTCTTCCAGAAAGATCGAACTGAGTACATTATGCTTGTCCTTGGACCTCCAATTGTCTTGGGCTATATTCTTTACAGAGATTGCATTGCATAGCTGACTCACCTCCACAACTGGCGGCCCACCCACTGTAGCTCCCCGCCACCTGAATGTGGGTTTGTATCATACCAGGAGATTCTGGCCTCGCTACTCAGAGGTGCAACCATGTCTACATCCTATCACTTACATAATCTGTAAATAAAGGCGCAAGGCAGCAAGCTCATTTGCCTCTGTCTTTGAACTGGTTTCTCAGCTTTCATCTTAGAGGATTGTTTTGACGGGCTATTTGGAACAACTGAATTCATTCTTGCTTCACACCTGGCGAAGGGATTCGATACTTCAGCAGAGGTGCTTCCCGACCTACACGGATTAAATCGTTCCTTAAGGTGCGTGGTATGCTGGTCGCTTCTTCGGGCTTCTTCGGGTCGCACTCGTGTAGGTCCACACGAGTCTGTTTGTGCATTACATGAGTAATATTACAATCATATCACTCAATAGTCACTGCTCATACTGTGTTATTATGTCGATGTGTATTCCGAGACCTGAGTGGTGGGCTGGCCTTCTCCATGCCAGTCTACAGTTTCCACCCAAAACTCGTGATCATTCTCAGCAGAATCAATTCCTCGATGAGGATTCAGGAACCGTTACTCGATGCCTTTGAAAGCTCACGATATTCCATAACATGTATTTCCCTCCAAATTTCCTTTAAAGTACTTCCCATTTCAAGCTGTTGACCTACTCTGATCTCGACGGTGGTCTCCGTTATGCGATATAGTAGGATATTCCAGACGTCGGTGCTAATCCCACGAATATTTAACTTGGTAACACTTGCTGGACACGCTGATGAACCCATAGTACGACTGCACCTTAACATCCAATCTGTATCACAGCAAGGTGACGAACAAACAGCAGAAGTGCACCCTATCTGCCAATTCTAAGTTTCAAATAATTCTCTTTAACACCCATATGCTTCGTACCCTTCTACACGCATCCTTAGCGTTCTCCAGGCGGTCGCTTTTTTCTATGTTTCGTTTCATGTTTCCAATTTCCATATAATTCAAAGCAACATATCTCAACCAAGTGAAGAAAGAGGGGAAGACCTCATCAAGCCGTACAAGGGTGAGACAACAAAGTGGTGATCTCAACCAAGCAATGTATACAAAGTAGAACTGGAAATTTGGGTATGAAATCTTCCAATTCGAAACGATGAGAAGTTCTCTGCCTACGCAAAACCTCGCCTTCTCTTGCCAATTTTCTTATCATATTCTCTCCATTCTCAAGAATTTCGCACTCACTAGGCATTTAGCTGCTGGAATCTCTTTCATCCATGCACTTTTCTTAAAAGTGAACGTACTGGCACCCTACCTTGCATAACTAGCCTGTGACATGTGGCTTGTATCTCCTCGTGGGGTACTAAATTTGAATGAAAATTGCGCAAAAAGCAGGTCTCTGTGCTGCATGTTTACTCTATCCAGGGAGCAGCAGAAGGACACCAAACAGTTCGCTCTGCGTGAGTTTAAACTTATCCATATTTGTGCACAATATCCAATCTGCTGAGAGAATAATCTCGTGGTGCGAAACTCTGCATTTGCACTGTCCCTAAAAGAAACAACGTCCTATTCTTTCCTTTATATAGAGCCAATGGAGTTTTTGAGAAATCAATTTTACAATCATGGTATAGCAACAAACGTATAAAATAAGAGTATAACTGTTAAATATCCCTTTGATCGAGAAAAGTTGAATATCTCCCAAAACCAAGAACTCATGCTTTTGAGCAGGAAAGATTACACATTTATAAATTACTCGCAACTTTTGTACGGTATAGATTATTATAAGGTTTCTTTAGGTTCGACTCATGTCATAGTAGATATTTGTTTCTATGGTATGATTTCCACAGTCTATACTGCAAAAGGCTGCGTTTGAACATTGAGACGTATATGACCCCATTTCGAAATACTTGAAATTTTAAAAGAGGAGAAAAAAAAGTTCATGATGGAAATCCATGGAATTATGTCATCGCCAGTAGTGGGAGAGGAATGGCTTGAGAGCCCGGACATGATGCATGCGATTGCGAAATTCAAGGAGAAGAAGAAGACAAATGGGTGAGAACACATGAGTAATGAATGGTTCCTGAGGTTCGAGGGTCACTGAATTTCGATTGTGTGGCTGCACATTTAGACTATTTACTATAGATCAGCCCAGCCGACACAATTTCAACCTTGCTTGTTTGCAGCTAGTACGTGAGAAATAAGCCTCCTGCCTAAAACCGCGTGATCCTATCAGCGGTATCTACATAGGACTTTCTGTCACCGTACGAGCTCACTTTACAGCAGTTTACAGTGCTTGTTGACTTAGGCAATCTCCGTTGCCCTGGGAGTCGAATTTCATTCGGACAGTACGGCCTCTGACGTGAGTGTGAGAATTCGAATCGCGAATGGTGTCATATGTTCAGATTTGTATCCTTAGAATCTCATTCAAAATGTTGCACAGTGAAGAAGTGCCCATACGGTAAACGAAGGAATCACATCTAAGTTATTCGAGGAATGCAAGTGTGATGAAGAAACTGCCGGAGGAGATTGAAAATCGTACATGGAGTCCAAAGAATATTGTTAACTTTTTCTGGAATTATGGTCCGAGACTATTGAGCTGATTTTTGCCTTGATTACGGCCTATAAAGATGCTCCAAATACCACAAACCCGTATCTGTCTGAAAATGAAGGCAACTACCTACTTCATAGATGAGATCAATGTCAGCAATGTCTTGCTCCTGTCTGAACGTAAGAATGGATCTCATCCATACATTAGTACAGTGTAAAAACTGCACTGACCGTCATAGACATCTGAAGTACCGTACTGTAGGATCTCAATCGTGAGAACACATCTTGTCACTACTCACCAGCAAAAGTTGGGCAGAAACTGCACATGGGTGGTGTGTTTCTCCATCTTCGCTCACAAGACAAACATATATTGTCAGATGCGAGTTCCAGCCGAGTTCAAATTAAAGTCTTACAATTCGCACTAACTTGGGCGGAAACGTCCATCTCATTGCCGTTGATCTCCATGTGATGATGCCTTGCTTATTGGTTTGACACATTTTTATATTGAAGATAGGTTCTGGTGTTAAAACACCTTGTCAATGACATTATCCTAAAAGGTACTGCTTGATCATAGTGTTGAGTTTCCTCTGAGGGATAGCTGTTTCTCGACAATTTTAACGGAGTTTGAAACTGTTCTTCGCTCCCTCGGAGGCATTTAAATTGAAAGGGGTGGGATTGTTATCGTTGTCAGAATGCGTTGAGATAAGTACAACGATTACACATCGATAAACTTGACTAGTAGCAATTCTTCATGTACGTTCCCATTGAGACAAGAGTTACGTTGCGCCAATATCCTTGGAGATCTACGGATCTGTCCAATCCTCGTTAGATAGTTTAGATCAAACAACCGCGATGTAGAGAATGTGCGCACATTCTCCGATAATTTCAAACCGTTAGCTATTATAAAAGTCTTCGTTGTTTACAACTTCTAATATTGATCCAATTTCACTACAGTTACTGAAAGGAAATCGCTTCACCAAACTGCCGACAATAAGCATCGACAATGAATATTTTAGCAGCAGTACTCATGGGGTGGTTGGTAGAAGTCAACAACTTGATATACAGAGTCAATTACGTCTCCCAGCATCCGATTTTATCCCTTTAAAATAGTGCAGTATATGACAGCTGATATTGAAAGGTCTCTCTATATATCCACCAAAAATAAAACCTGAGTTTTCAAGACACGCAAGTTGACTATTGATGAACTCTTTTTGAGTCAACGCTTGCAAAACTCACAGCATTTAAACCAAGTAGACCAAATTGCTGAAGGAATTCCGTTGATCGAATTCTCTTTATGCATAACAGGATAAGAATATACACTTACTTTTCTGCCGATATTCTCTGGACACATTTCTTGATGTCCTATGTGGGTGCCTCCGACGGACTGTGGTAACAATCTTTTCTTATTTCTTCATGTTTTATCGGTCAGGAACTTGTAGATATTGGTCCTTGTAAACGATCGATTACATGTGGAATTTGAGTGAGAGCAAGGCTTTTGGACCGTCTACTTCCAGTTCAAATTATAAACGCGATGTACTGAAATGGAAGCCAGATCACATAGACATTCGAAATCCTTCTAGTGCACTTGATTATGTGCGGGGAATGTCAACCTTTAATTAGCCACACTCCCAAGTTGATCGTCAACGGGTTGGGCTTTTGGGGAAAATAAAGCTGCCAGCTAGAGTACATGGTGGTTTCAATCTTTCGACCTTCTAAATCCACCTTACGCCAAAGAAGAAAGATCATCACATCCTGACTACTATTCAATCATTCCATCAGAAAAGACATGCAGCCACTCAAAGATGTTTCACTATTATGATTTCAACGTGTAGATATATGACTAGATTCGCCACAACTTCCTTGCTCTTTTAAAGTTTATGTTCCTTTACATTTACATGTTAGCACCAGTCGGGTTGCCCGTTTCAGGCGAGATAGTGGATATTTGTGCATTTCACTGAAGGTGAGTTATAGATGAAAAGAGCAACGGTTAGCATCTCGCCTGACACAGGAGAAAGTGTTCAATCTCTGTTGTTGTATCTGTACAAGACAACAGTATTTTGTGCAGAAAAAGGTCGTATTTACGAGTGGACATGAAGTAGTTCACATACTGCACAATGACATTAGGTGAAACTGTCAACGCAGTTGACCTCATTCACACTATTGCAGGACCTTATCTCCCGAATTTGAAATCTGCCAGAACACTCAATTTCTGACCTCGGAACCGTTTCTGCGTGTACATGTACAGTATTCCTTTGGGGCTTGGCAGGCTATTGCCAAACACTCCTTGTATTTGTATCGGCAGGGACGACAGGGCGTTTCAAGAATAGAAGTTAGGGGATATTTCCAGGAGTGGAAAGGTACCATAAGTTTTTCTCATATTTAGTGACTTTTTTAGGACACTTAAATATATTAACTTGTCCACACTTACCTCACTTGCTTGTTTCCGCTCACTTCCTTTTCCCCGGATATTGAAAGTTAGCAGTGAAGATCAAGCAATATCAAAAGGACTAATTTAATTACATCTACTCCTTTTTTAGGAGGGGATGTCACTTGGCAGAAGTTGGAACAAGCTAAGGTCAGCCTTCGACAATATAGTTTGTAGAGAAGTTCTGGGGAGTTCGGGTGAGACTCACAATTTTTGAATTTATTTGTAAAGAAGTTCTTGGGAGTTTGGGTCAAAATTTTGTGTTTGTGAGAAGTACTTTCGGAGTTTCAAAGAGACCAAGCTAGTGATTGAAAATTCCGGGGAGATCGAGAGGAAATTAACAATTTCAAAAGTACAATCCTCAATTTCAAAAGTATAATCCTCATCAAGAGGAGAACATGGATGTTTATAATCTAGAAAGAACTATCAACTAGATAGATCGACAAGGTGAGAGGGAGAAGGTGGAAAAGGGAAAATTAAAGGGAAAGGTGGCAATATGGAGATAAAATTGAGAAGTGTAAATCTGTTTGCAGCACTCATTTGCACACTACCACTTTGTTGAACCTATTAGAGTTTTGTGGGTGCCAATTGTACAAAGGACATGCAGTTGTTTTGGTGCGGTGGCATTTGCAATTTGGGACACTTGCATTGGTATGCATGGGAGTGTCATTGATCATGAATACAATGGAGTGCATATCAGCCTTGAGAGATTTGCTTATGAGCCCCAACTCACAAACTCCTCAATCTCCCAACCCTCTAGCCATACAATTTTCTTAACAGTAATAGATAGTCACCTCCACTAATTGTACCACCTTGGTCTACTCTCAAACTCTTGATCCTATAGCCGCTATTGTAGTTGGTGAAGTTCTTTCTAAAAGGCACTATTATCACCTCTTGCACATTCTACCTCCATATAGGTCCTATAGAATCTATCACCACTTTAGATTCTACCACGCTTGATGTAGATTGTAGAACGGATCCCATGGTTGAGTTATTGCCATGTGAACAATCTATATACATGTACAAAAAAGGATAATGGTCTTGTACTCTTGAGTGTTCTTATGTATATAGGTGGTTGAGAGTTGACAGAAGGGTGTGTGTTTGTGTTTTAGGAGTCTTGAGCAAGAAGATGATGTTGAGAGTGAGAGTTGTAGTAGAGCACTAAAAGAAGCACTTGAGTAGGAGATATCATGTGTTCTCAATATGCCATTCCCAAATCTTTTTTTCATTAGGCTTTCAAATTCTACACCGTGATTGGTTATAAGATTGGATGGTGATACATTTTGGTGCGGTATTCATAGAGTTGGTGATGGAGAATCCAAATCTTGTCATCTTATTAGTGCTTACTTGTGAGCAGATCTGGAACTTGATAATTTATATATTTTTATAAGAAGACAATTATTTTTTTCATTCAAGCGCTTCAAGGTGGAGTTGTGTGATCCAATTGTCAAAAAGAGAAAAAGCTAAGTGATAAAATTACTAGTGCTTTGAGTACCAACAAGAGAAGTCTGGAGTTCTTTGATGATAGAGGGAGTTAGGGAAAGGTATTTGGGGAAAAAAACTACACTTGGAAAGAGGAGTTGATAGGTTATGAATTGAATATGAATTCTCAATGGAATATGATCAATTGAATCAAAAGGGGTTGAATTTATACAAAGGTGCAAAAGTTGAAGGATTGTAAAAGTCATGAAACATTTTCTTGATTTGTCAATTGGGTTGTAGAGTAGACAAAGTAATAATGGTGTTAAGCTCAAGAAATTTTATCTTTAAATCAATCTTGAATCAAATTTGATCAATCAAAGTTGGAGCCTAGGAAATCAAGGTGGTGAGAAGAAAATGATGATCAAATTTGGTGTTTTGATCATTTCTCATGTTTTGGTTTAAAATAACTCATGAAAATTTCTAATATTTTTTGTGGTTAGATTTTGTACTTTTTTGCAAAAGTTTCATGTAAATTCCTCAAATAGAGAATTCAAAATCTTGGATCAAGTATACTTGGGTATATAGAGTTTACAAGTTAGCCTTGCTTAGGAATTGATCCATTTCCCAAAGATTGAAATTATGTTAAGCCTTCAAACTTCATGAAGGTTTAGACATAAATAAAAATAGATTTTATGTAAATTTTGGTAACTCAAGGTTTATGGAGAGCAAGAGCTGATGCAATACACTATAATGAAGAAATTATTATAAATGTAATAGAGCAATTCCATATCCAATAGCAATTGAATGTCAAATCCCATATTTGAAGTCATGAATGAAAGTATTGAAACTTCTTGAAGTGTCTTCTATTGTTTTACATTCATGCTTGGGAAATATTTGGCCAAAACCTATGCAAGAATCAAGACTTGAGCATTATTTAGAATTTTGAAATTAGGATTAGAACTGCCAAAATTTGGCTAAATTAACGATCTTGTTAAAGGCTATACAATAGTTAAATTAAGTTTTGTTTTATATCATTAGAAATTTTATCTTATAGGTTTTCCATTGAGTCTAAAATTATCTCAATCAGAGCTATAGCAAAAAACTTATTTTTATCTAAGTCTCACAAAGGTTTCCCCATCAAAAAGCTTAGAATTTCTCTACTTGGAATACAAAATGAATGCAAGATCGGAAGATAGATTGGATGCAACTTAGAGTATAGATTGAAATCAACTTGTAGACAAAAGCAAGAAGGCTCTAAAGCTCATTTCCACCAAAAGCATAAAGAGTTGTTGCTGAAAATCTTATGTTTAGATCCTCTCCATGCTTGCGTAGTTGATTGTATGTCCAATTGGCTTTGATTGGCATTTGAGTGTTACGCTTAGGTCCTTTTCTTTTAGATATATTATGCATTTCTCCTTCGTAATGCTACAAGTGATCACTAGTGGACCAAGAGTACTTGTTATGATGGCAGGTCAGGTTGCCTGTTACTCCCTTACCAGGTAGAAAAAATACTAGGAATATGAGTAGAAGGTATTGGTTGTTGGACAAACATATGGGCTAAAACAAATATTGGTAGATCTACATGCAACCTCCTAATTTATAAGCTACATAGCTAGGCACAATTAATTCCCAAATAGAGAAAGGAAAAATACAACAATGGAAGAAGGTCTCATTAACAAGAAACAAAAATGAGGATCAAAGACAATTGATGATAAACTTAATCATCTTTGCACATATTATGCAAGAATGGATATGTTGTTTGATACTAGAGCTAATATTACTCCACTTGCTCTTGTAACTTTAGGAGCGGAGATTTTGCAGAGCTGATATTGGAGAAAGAATCTTCTTCCTAAGTCACACATGGACCTCAAATGCATTACCATGTAGCCGAGGACACACGAGTGTCTAGAATTAGTTTCTTTGAAGATTTGCATTCCATTATTTTTCTTGATGCTAACACACACAAATCAAAATATGTTTCTTATATACCATACTCTCAAGGCTTTGCTTCAATTGAGCATTGGCAAGAAGAAGAGAGTAGAAACATCATATCCAAAATATTTACCCAAACCAAGTATTCCATGTGTGAACCCCATAGCCTTTGAAGGAGATAAAGAAAGAGAAGTGGAGTTGGATGGTGAGAATGATGGAGTGGAATGAGAGAGTGAATCCACAAAAAGAAAGAAGGTATCTTAAGTTAAGATGCCCTCATCTTCAACTATAGTTACATTTGCACATAACCATACCTACGTTACAACATTTGTAGAATTGAAAATTTCAAAGCCAAAGAGAGATGTAGGCTTGTTGAAATTGAAGCAAAAAAACTTGCAAACATGGAAAAGTTAAAAGTGCAAACTAAATTAAAGATGAATACATTGAATTCCAAAATGGAGAAGACAAGAATCAAGGAATGGAATGCCAATGGAAGTCCAAAATATTTCAAAAGGTGATTATAAAGTTAAAGAAAATAGAGAAAATCTCAAAGAAAATAAAGGGCCTCATGAGCATGCTTTCCAACTTGAATGACACCATATCCCTACAAAGAATAGTGAGTAATACCTATACAGATTATTGAGTTAAAGTATAGGTCTAGTACCACTTGAAGTTTTTTTTCCCATATGTATTTCCTTTAGTTCATATATACCATTTATTATAAAATCTTTTTGTATTTTTCTTTGTTCATCTTTTGTGCTTGATTTTTGTGTAATGAACATTCTCTCCTAAAAATGATCTCCTTCTCTCCCATGAAAATGTAAAATAGAATGTGCTTGATTTTTTTGTAATGAATCTTTTCTTTCATAAAATGATCTCCTTTTTTCTCAAAAAAATGTAAAATTGAATGACCCATAGATTTTTCATTCATTTTCTAGGGATTTTTTAAGAGAATGTGAAAGAGAGACGTCTCTTTGATTGAGACTCTTCAACCTCAAAAATGAAAACAACTACTTCCTAGAGAACAATATCCCTCTCAAATTATATAGATATAGAGAATCAAGTATAACATTTAAAATTTTGAGAAAAAGAAATTGTTAGGAGAGGAGAAGATTGTTCAAGAAGAAGATTTTTCAATTCCTTGTATTTTTTCAATTCATTGTATTCAAGGAAAAATTAGTTTAAGAGAAGAGGAGAATCAAAGAAGAGAAGGCTTGGGAGAGAGATTTAGGAGAATACAAGAAAACCAACATAAGACAAGAAAAACATACTAAGAGAGGAGGGCCAAACGAAATTGCAATCTCATCATAGACCCATAGAGAGAGGAGAGAAAATAAGACAATCTCATAATAGACCAATAAAGAGAGAAGGAGAGAAAACAATGCCATCTCATCATAGATCCATAGAGAGAAAATAGTGCAATCTCATGATAGATCCATGGAGAGAAAATAGGTTTGGGTTGGTGACTCACCAGGTTGAGGACTTGTAGAGAAAAGTACTTGAACATACTTGCAAACAAAGAGAACAAAAGAAGGAAAGAAGAAAGAAGAAAGAAGAAATAAAAAAAAAGTGGAATGCAAGGATATGAGAGAGTTATTGACCAAGAGCAAGAGAGTGGAGAAACAATTGAAGGACCTTGGTTGGTGAGATTTAGTATTGTAACCTCCTGGTTAAGTATGCACACATTTAAGTACACGTGCTGTTAAATATACCTCTTTTGCTAGAAATATAGGGTTCAATATTTATCAATTGTCATGAATTGTCATCAGGCACAATTTTTGAAGTTTCTTGCGTTTGGCTTTGATGCTAACCTTGTGGACCTTACTTTGGAATATTTCAAATGACTTTTTGAGATCTTTGAAAGTTCCCTCAACTTCCATTTGAACTTCAATGCAGAGTGGCTGGTCCTCAATATCAAGAACCCAAAAGGAGTTCTTGATATTGAGGACCAGCTATTGAGGACATGATATGAAGAGATTCAAAACCTTAAAATATAGTTCCAATCTCTAAATTGGCATTCAGCTCTTGAAGAGCAAGGTCATCAGCATCATCCACCACAATGTCAACAATCTTCATCAACTCCAACAATGCTTAAACATCTTCTAACACTATTGTGGCATATTCTTCATTGTTCTCATCATCAATATGAACAAAGTCTTCAGTTCCAATGGATCGATAGAAAAAGTTTCAATGGCATTTGCTAAATCATTAAATATATTCTCAACTTTGTCAAAAACTTCCAATTTTGGCTCTAACTATATTTGCTCTGCCTTACTAAAAACAATTTTGAGTAAATTGAGATAAAATCACAAGCTTCTATCACATAACTTGTAGCATTCAGCATGTGTGTTGGATTTCCGTGGAGGCCCATGCAGCACCTCGTCACAATCTTCCACCTAAATCTTTCTTTTGCTACTTTACTTCCTCATCAAGTTCATAAAAATTGAGGACATCATTGAGGTATAAATATTTATATTGCCTTTTTAGGGCCATGATGATTCCCATATCACAAGGCTTTTTCCAGCTTGTATAATTTGGTGGGAAGAAAATGATGCAAATATTTTTGTTTTCAAAGGGATCAAAGTGTCTAGAGGTGTTATCCATCAGCAAAAGAACATAGCATCTGGTTCTTTTTTTGACTTTTAGAACAAAGACTTTGTTGAATCATTTCCAACAGGTTTCCATGCCCATCCAAGCATTTGCTTGACTGAAATAAGGAACTAGCTATTATTGGTCCTTGATACAAGCTGACTCCTTTGGCTCCCAATCAGTGCATGGAATTTTATGTGTTCTTATTACATTAGTATAGACAATTAGTGTAACAATATGAAATTTAGCAATGAAGTTAATTAGGGCTAATAAAGTAGTGAATAAACAAAGTAATCTAGAATATCCTAGAAGTATATAGGAAGCTTCTTGGTAAGCTTCCTGGCTAGCCTAGATTGCATCCCAAGTAGATGGTTTATAGAAAGAAGCTTCCAACTAGCTTAGCTTGCATGCCAAGTAAATGATTTCTAAAAAGAAATTTCTTGAGAAGTTTCCCAATTAACTTGGCTTGCATTCCAAGAAAGTGATTCAAGGAAACTTCTCAAGGCCTTATATGCTCCTTATTAATACCAAACCCAAAGCTTATGCTAGGCATTTGGAATTTTCCATAGTCAAATATCCCAATATGATATTCCATTCTCCTATTTCTCTGCTCGATCTTGATCTTTTACATTGGTATCAGAGCAAAAATAAGATGGATAGAATTTTGGACCACCAAATCTATTTTAGTCAAACCATTGGGATTTTTGTGTTCAAGTACTACCCAAGCATTGTTTCACATAATATATCATCTCACGCTTTGGATAGGATTTTATAAATATAATCACCTTGTTTGAGGAATCCTTGGTACTTTCAGTTGTAACTTATGGAGAACAATGGACATGTTACATGCGTGTTAATAAATTAGATAGATTTCATATGGTGTGATAGAATAGTAACCATGGCGGCAATGCCCAAGGTTATCATTGCTTTATAGTAAAAAGTTGATTGATTGTTGGATGAACAAGACCATTGATGACAAGAGCCTATAGAGAGAGTACCAATTTGAGAAGGAGAAAAATAAAATTTTATTTTCCAAAACCCAAGGGTTTTGAAGATAGCAATCTCCCAAATGTAATAGAAAATTTTATGTCTGATTGCAAATGTTATTTTGAAGCAACTAATCTTCAAGATGAACAAAAATAAATTCTCTTGGCTTCCAGCCAAGAATTTATCCAATTTATCTACTTTATCTAATTGGCTTCCAGCTAATTGGATAAAGTAGCAAAGCTATGGTGGCAATTCCAAGTGGAGAGAGAAAAACGGCAAATTGTTACACCAATCTTGACATGGGCAGAGTTCAATAGTACAATAATTGGTTGATTCCAAGCTATAAATGCCACATTAGCTACACTAGATAGGTTGGCAAAGTTGAAGCAGATTGGCTCTTTAAGAAGTTACATGACGTCATTCCATAACACCATCATGTAAATTCTAGATATACTAGAAGGTGAAGCTCTGGATTGATTTGTGAGGGGCTTGAAATCACAAACCAAATGAGAGATAATTATGCAAGAGCCACAACACTTGGAGGAAGCCATGTGGTTGGCAGAATGCTTTGATTCCTTGGTTGTAACAACTTGGTCTTGATCTCGATCTCCATAGAACTTACCAATACATTACACACAAGTGGAGGAACTGACACCAATGAGGATTGATGCTATTTAGTAGAGACCACTTGGTACTATAGATAGAGAAAAATTATGATAAACAAATTATGAGAAAAACAACCACCAAAATGGTGGTTGTTTTTATTATCACCAAATTAGATATTATAATTTGAATGTCCACTCAAGAATGGATAACCTCTACAAGTCACCAAAATGAGTTTTTGAGGCAAAATGATTAGAGAAACAAGGAATCATAGTAGGAGATTTTGAGTCACCTATTGGGAACTTGAATAGTCCCAATGGGTTCAAAAACTCAACCTATGCAAGTTTGCTTCACTTGCAAGGTATGATATTTGATTGTGATTGTAGAATTTTGGTTGATTATAGAAGTTCAAAAAATTTCTTGTCCATACAATTAGCAAAGAAATTATATATTCTTATCAAGATAGTTATTGGAAGTAGATTGATGATAGCGGATGGTAAAAAGAGTTATGCATTTCATACCTTACATCTTGTTACCTTCAAGATTAGGAAAGAATACTTGGAGTGTATGAGGTTTGTAGTGGCACCTCTACACTATGATGTCATTCTAGGTCTATCTTGGCTTGAACATCATAAGGTTCAATTTGATTGGAATCGACAATAAACTCAAGTACAACACCAAGATAGAAATTTCCAATTAGGTTGTTTGGCACCTCTAAGTAACACAACTGAGAATAGTTAGTCCTAGGATGGGAATTTTGTTGAGAAGGCAACCATAGAGCAAGTTTTGGAAGAAGATGAGTCCCAAGATGAGAAATTTGTCAATGAAGTAGCCATAGAGCAAGTTTTGGAAGAAGATAAGTATATTTTTGTGGTGTGGATCAAGCTAATTGCAAATGGAGGATCTAAGGAGTATCAAAAACCTCATCAAGCAATGGTTGATCAAATAGTCCAGGAATTTTTAGATGTATTTCCAGATAATCTGCCAAAGAGATTACCCTTCAACCATGGTATGCACTTCAAGATTGAGTTATTACCAAGGAGTACTCCAGTGAGTAGACCACTCTATCGGCTCTCACCAAAGGACTTGGAGGAGTTGTGAACATTATGGAGTTGTTGGAGAAGGATTTCATACAATATAGTACATCTCCTTTTGGAGCACCAATACTATTTGTTCTAAAGAAGAATGGAGGACTTTGTTTTTGTATTGATTATTGTGGGCTCAATAAACAAATAGTAAAGAATACATATTTCTTGTCTCAAATTGATGAATTGCTTGATCAATTGAGGCAAGAGATATGCTAGGTTAATTAATTAGTTAATCTATGTAGCAAGATAGAGGTAGAACATGCAAATCACATATGAGAAGTCCTAAGAAGACTATGACAATGGAAGTTTTACTGCAAGAAGTTGAAGTATGTCTTTTGGCAAAAGGAAGTTACCTTCTTAGGTCATAAGATCTCATTGGAGGAGATCAAGATGGAAGAGGAGAAAATCAAGGCCATCATTGATTGGCCCACTCCAATGGATATTATAAAAGTACAAGATTTAATGGATTGGCAATTTTTTACAAACAATTCATCTATTATTATGTTCATGTAGCTGCACTATTGACCAATCTATTGGGGAAGAAATTGATCTTTCAATGGACCAACAAGCATGAAGAAGCATATGGTCCCAAATGTTGAAACATATGGTCTCTTCAAGACCCATTCTTGAACCATATGATTTTCAACTACCTTATGTGATTGATTTTGATGCTTCTAACTTTGCAATTGGAGCCGTGTTGCTATAGGAATTCCCAAATGGGTTTCATCTTATTGCCATTGTGTCTCACAGACTAAATATAAAAAAAAGGAATTACTCTACTTGAGATAAAAAAAAACTAGCAATGGTATGCAACCAAGGTATGGAGACATTATCATTTAGTGAAACAAGTGATCATGCAAATTGATCATAAATCTTTGTTGTAGACATGACACTTGGAACATATGAAGAGTCTACATCATTGATGGAAGAAATAACTACAATTGTCAAACTTGAGTACAAACCATGTCGGTTCTATCATTCTTGATGCCCTATCATGACGACCTGATTTAAAGTGTCTTCCTCTCATCAGAGGGGCAAGTAAAATAGTATCAATTGACTCCAAAGTCCAACTTAAGTTTAAGACCACTTTACAACAAGATCCTTTCTTTCAGATGGTATAAGGTTGTCTTGCAGCATGCAACAAGGAGTACAATACCTTCTTCTTCTTCTTCTTCTTCTTCTTCATGTAAGGCCTTCTATTTTGTAAGAATCGGATTTATGTTGTAGCCAAGGGTGATCTCCAACTTATGTGCCTCCAAGAAGCCCATGATTTACCAATTGTTGGTCATATGGGTGTGAACAAGACCTTGGGTACTTGCCAATGTCAATGGTGGTGGCCCAACATGACACAAGATGTTTGAGAGTTTGTCCAATCATGTGAGAGCTGCCAATGCAATAAGGCTAGCAACCAAAAATTGATTGGACTCCTTCAATCACTCCTTGTTCCATATGCTCAACAAGAATACATGAGCTTGGATCTCATCACATCCTTGCCCAAGACATCACACAAAAATCATGGTATTTGTGGATAAGTTTTAGTAAGCAAATCTATTTGGAACCAACCTTTGATATTGTGGATACTCCAACATTGGCATAGATCTACTTCAACATTGTCTTCAAGCATCATTGGATGCCTCATGTACTCATCTCCAACCATGATCTTCAATTCATTGGGAAATTTTGGCACGCACTCTTCTAGATACTTGGCATCAAACTTGCTTTGTACATGGCCTATCATCCTTAAACTAATAGACAAATTGAATATGAAAATTGCATCTTGGAGGATATACTTCATGCATTCATCAACATCCACCATACCAATTGGGATGAATGTCTTGTAATTGCAAAGTTTGCATACGATAATTCCAAACATGCAAGCACAAGATTCTCTCCTTTTGTCCTCAATTTTGGCCAAGATTCACTTGTTCCAGAATCTCTTCTTGCTCCTCCACCATCTCATGTCCCTCATACTTCCACCTTCTTGACCAAAATATCACAATCCTTCCAACAAGCCAGATCTCATCTCCTTGTTGCTCAAAATTATCAAAAACAATATGCGGAGCACCATTGTCATGATCTCACCTTTCAAGTTGATGATAAGGTCATGCTCTCTTCTAGTAACCTACCCCTCCTACCTGATACCCAAGCTCTTAAACTTACCTTTAATTTGATAGGACCTTTTGATGTCATCCAAATCATCTCTTGTTGCTTATTGACTTGCCTTGTCTTGTCATATGTGCATCTACCTTGTCTTTCACATTTCTGAGTTGAAACCCTTTGTTCCTAACCCATCTTCCTCTTGAGTCCAACCTCCTTCTCCTCCCATCCCTATCAATGATCACGAGGAGTACAAAGTTGATTGTATCCTTACGTGTCGCCACATTCAACAAAGCGTCGCCAACATATGGAGTACAAGGTCCTTTGGAAAGGGTATCCTCTTCATGATACAACATGGAAGCCTCTTTCTCAGCTCTAGAATGCACAAACAACCATCCAAGAGGTTGAAGCTTC
The DNA here is from genome assembly GCA_948567375.1 of Lunularia cruciata. Taxonomy (NCBI): domain Eukaryota; kingdom Viridiplantae; phylum Streptophyta; class Marchantiopsida; order Lunulariales; family Lunulariaceae; genus Lunularia; species Lunularia cruciata. Next base: position 12,259,370 of record OX419762.1, on the reverse strand, counting down.
AATGGTGACGAGGACATCACCAACTAGCGGTGGAGGAATATGTAAGAATATGGAATTTAGTGATGAAGTTAGGTAGGGCTAACAAAGTAGCAAATAGGACAAAGTAGCCTAGAATATTCTAAAAGTATTTAGAAAACTTCTTGGGAAGCTTCCAGGCTAGCTTAGCTTGCACTCCAAGTAGGTAGCTTGTAGAAGGAAGCTTCTAAAAGCTTCTAACTAGCTTAGCTTGCATGCAACTTCTAGAAGGAAGCTTCCCAATTAACATGGCTTGAAGTCCAAGAAAGCAACTCAAGGAAGCTTCTTGAGAAGATTCTCAAGGCCTTGTATGCTCCCTATAAATACCAAAGCCAAAGCTCATGCTAGGTATTTGGAGTTTCTCACACTCAAGTATCCTAATGTGATCTTCTATTCTCATATTTCTCTCCTTGATCTTGGTCTTTACTAATCAAATAAACTCAATCCTTGGCTTTGTTTTTACCTCTTGTAATTGAGATAGCTTTGTTTGGCATAAGAAGGCTATATCTCAATAGCAACCAAAAAAATGAAATTGGTATTGTCCATATTGTAAACATTTTCAGGGTTGTATTGCGCAACAATCACATATAGACTTTCTAAAGCTACTAATAATTCCAGATTGCTTTTGTCAACCTCGGCTCCTTCTCCATGAAGGAGCATCTTTTGTCAACCACCCTATGCTCTAAATTGACTAAGCCATTACCATGACGCCTTAAAGTGTGATTCCAAAATTGATAAAGTAGAAGCAATGTTTTTCACTTTAGCAATGGTAAGGGATGGTGGTATAGGAAGTTTGGCTTGGCACATGCTGTCAATCCAGATGTAAAGCATATCTTCAAGCTCAATAAATCATCCCACTAAAGCACAAAAGGTCTTTTTCTTTGCTTCTTTGGACATCAAGGCCAATCTCTCCAGAATCAAATCACGGTTTTCCCACACCTTTTGGATGGCACCTTAGCTAACATTGTACTCCCAAGCTAAAACCTATTTACCAAGAGGATTTATTTTGCTCAATTTAGAAATGATTTTGCAGCACTGTGACTCATAAAGACACTTACCATATGGTTTCCTTGACATTCTCTTCATGCGCAAGTGATTTGGGACTAAGCAATCTAAAGTATGCACCTACCGGTTAGGTACGTACAAACCCTCTAGGTTCAAGTTGCATACTTAAGTGAGAGGTTACTATTCTATCATAGACACATATTGAATGCATTGGTACTCAAGCACTATTTGAACCATACAAGATGGTCACCCATCATACGGCTCTCCAATTCAACCTTTCTTTGGCCCCAAAGTGCATAACACCTCTATCGGAAAGTCTTGTGCCCTTTGGGCCCATTGGATCTTTGTGTGTTGACTATATTATATGTGAAATGGTGGCTAGATGGATAGAGATCAAATCAAGGAAGCCACCAAAAGAATCTAAGAGGTAGATTTGGATGCTCTTGGATTAACAATCACAATGGGGATGGAGTATCCACACCCGCATATGAGTTTAACATTAAATTGAATTGACATAATTTTTTGACACTGCAACTAGTAGTTTAAATGTCTAAATTTTAAAATTTCAAAAGCCATGAAAGTCTTGCAATCTTACTCATCCCATGCAAACCACTTCCCAACACAAACAATAAGAATGTGGTTTATACAAAGAGAAGTGGTTGGCATGGATGGCACAAACTACCTTTAGTGGTTTAGACATGGGAAGTGATTTGCATCAAAAGTGGGTTTTCCTCTCATTAGTTAAATAGTTGAGTATATACCTAGTTATATACATGTAGATTTGCTAATGATTTCTTTCTCAATTCCTACTTCCTTGACCTTGCATGGCTTCAATTTGCATCTATTCTTGCATTCATTTTGATACTTCCTTTAGAATTGTTTTCCATCTATATCTTTTTGGTTGGTTTTAGTTTGGTTAAATGGATCTCTATGTTACACATTGCTTTTTCTCCTACTATTTGTATATGGAGCAGTCCCCAATCTTTGCTAGAATTGTACTTTTAATTATTTTATGAATTTATTCTTGCTTTTATGCAGTTACTATAACAACATGTATGCTTCCTTTGTCAAGAAACTAATAACATGCATACAAAGTGACACAACATACACACATCATATATATAACTAACAACATCACTCATTACACAAAAGTATGTGGTTTACCTTGATGTGAGACTATGTTGTCATACTATTCTTTTCTCTTTGGGAACACATAGGGTGCCTAGCTATGGATACTACAGATCAAAGGCTAGGAAGTAAACCCATAACTACTTGACTGAACACGGGTTTTACCCAACCGTTGGAACCCTCCTCTCCCGTAACTAATATTCTTGCTATCAAGAAGGGTAGTGATAAGCAACCTAACCTATCATCACAACAAGCACTCTTGGTCTGTTGGTTATCACTAAAAGCAGTACCAATGAGAAATACACAACACTCCTAGAAGGAAACAAACTAAGTACAATGCCCGCACATCAATCTAAACCAATTAGGCATACAAACAAGCATGCAAGCACAAAGAGGATCCAATCACAAGAATATGGCAACAACTCTTTGTGCTTTTTGTTAGAAAAGAGCTTCAGAGCCTTCTTGCTTTATTATCAAGCTCATTTCAACATGTAATCCAAATCTCTTTCAATCTTAACTTCAAATTTCAATAATTTCTACTCCAAGTGGAGAATTCTTATGTTTTCTTGAGGGGAAAACTCTATGCAGCTCATATGAAAATAACTTTCTTTTGTATCTTGGATTTAACTATTTTAGATTTCAATGGAAAGCCTATGAGATAAGCTTTCCAATGCTATAAAATAAAACTCAATCAGATCACTACAACTCCCTGGATAACCTTTCAAATTTAGCCAGTTTTTTTGCAACTTTCACCCTAATTTTGAAACCCCTATTTTAGGGTTAACTTTTGGTTCTTGGAAACTTCTCCCTAGATTTATGTTTCAAAAGTACACTTGATCCTTACAAACACTTTGGAAACCTAAAACCCTCAATCATAGTCACAAGATATGAGAAATTGATATCCAATCAAGATGGAAGATAAAAATTGCTCTGCCAAGCTTATGATAGTATTTGCAATGAAATATTTTGCATCAGATCTCACTCTCCATAAATCTAGAGCCAACCAAATTTTCATAGTCGTTGGTTTTGTCCTTGTCTAAACTCGTGCAAATTTTTGTAACCTAGTCCAATCCTAGTTCCTAGATGTGGATCAATTCTGAAGCTGGGCTAACTTGTAAGCTCTACAGACCCAGGTATATTTGATCCAAGACCCTAAATTCTCTATTTCAATTGAGAATTCATATGAAACCTTTGCATAGGGATGCAAGCCTAACCAATAACAAGACTAGAAATTTTCATAAGGTAACTCAAACCACAACTTGGGGAGTGACCAAAACTCCAAACATGATCATCAGCTCTTCTCCAACACCTTATATCTCAAAAGCTTCAACTTCAATCAGTCAAATCTGATTTGAGATTGATCCAAAATTGGAATTTCTTATGCTTAGAGCTATAAGAAGTTTGTCTATTCTCCAACCTCATTGACAAATCATGAAAAAGGTTCCAAGAAGCTCTTCCAATTGCATACTTTGTGCTTCTGCGTATGAATTCTACCCCCTTGACTCAATTGATGATATCTCTGCCAAAATCTACTTAAATTTTCTAATTTTAATCTACTGAATGTAGCCTATTAACTCCTCTTACCATCCATGGTCTTAACTCCTTGAATGCTCTCCTTAAACTCCCTTGATGGTTGAAGACTCTAGACTCCTTCACTTGGGACCCAATCTGTTGGAAATTTATCCTTTAGTCTCTTCACTTTTGACAAATGGACCCTACAACTCCACCTTGAAGCTTATGAGAGAAAATTCAGGCATTCCTCCACTATAGAAGCATATAGATTTTCAAGTCCCAAACATATTCATAAGTAAGCACTGGAAGAATAATAGGATCCAAGGTTCCCATCACCAACTCTATGAATATCTCTCCAAAATGTGTCACCATCCTGTCTTGTAAACCATTGCGGTGTAAAATTTGAAGCCTGATGAGAAAAGAATTTGGGAGTGGTAAATCAGGAGCATGGGACATTTCATGCTCAAATGCAACCTCCAATAATCTACCACTTGTGCTCTACTACAACTCTCACTCTCAACGTCCTCCTCCCTCTCAAGGCTCCTCAACTAAGACACCCACCTCATCTCTCCACTCTCCTTTGCCTTTATACATTACATCACTCAAACATGATAAGATTATAACCTACGTGACCAATTGCATACATGTACATAGATTGCTCACATGACAATATCTCATCCATCAGATCTTTCATACACTCTACTCCACTAATGTGGAGATAACCATGATAGTTTTATTTTTTGTGCTGCATAAACCACAACACAACAACGTTCACATGAATACTTCAAGAATCTTTACTAACACACCAAGCTCACCGCCATATTTGTGCATCTTAGGCAAGAGCTCCCACATTCTCTGTGTTCACTCCAACCATCAACTTGTGAGATACATCCACTTATAGTGTAACCCTAAGGCATAAGAGTAAATCCTAACAATCTCCTCCTTGACTCTTGTCTTGGGGTTAGTTACTTTGCTAAACAATTTATCACGTAGTAGGAAGTTCTAGACAAATATCCAATCACTTGCCTCCTCCTTTAAACTAGGATAAACTAAAACTTATAACCATAACTCATACAATGATAGAGTAACTAAAACAACCAAGGTCATCTCCAATGCTAAGTCATCCTATTCATGCTCTACTATCACAACCTATAGGGTAGCACAATGCTAAGAGAAAATTTCTAAAGGTATGACTTCTCTGGTAAAGGCATTAGCCAGGTTGAGCTTACCATCAATCTTGACTAGCTCAAATTTTTCTCTGACACGACTTGCTTAAGCAAGTGGTACCTAATGTCTATGTGCTTAACCCTGCTATCCATCACCTGATTTTCAGCTAGGTGTAAAGCACTTTGACTATCACAATGAACCATTATATTACCATGCAATAGCTCCATCTCAACAACAAGTCTTTCTAACCAAATTGCCTTCTTTGTTGCTGCCACATACTTCTCCTTTGCATGTAAAGCACTTTGACTGTCACAATGAAGCATTACATTACTATGCAATAGCCCTATCTCAACAACAAGTCTATCCAACCAAACTGCCTTCTTTGTTGCTGCCACATACTTCTCTTTTGCAGTAGATTGTGCAACACACTTCTGCAAGGTAGATCTCCAACTAACGTACCAACTACCAAGTGTAAATACATACTCCGTTGTTGCTCTCCACTTGTCCAAATGTTGTCCATAGTCAACATCTACATAGCCATCTAGTGATGCGGCAATCATTGAGCTTCTACCAAATAAGAGCCCATAGTCTAATGTACCTCTCAAATACATGAGAATCCATTTAATTGCTTCCCACTATGTCCTTCCTAGATTCAATATATACATACATACCTTACCTATCATTAGGGAAAGATCAAGTCTAGTGCAAGTCATCAAGTACATGAGACTCCCACAATCTTCTCATAAAGAATGTTAGCCATCAAACCTTTCTCCATGGCATCTGTAGGACAATATGCTATTGAAAGCTTGAAATGAGGAGCTAGAGGAGTACTTACTGGTTTACAGTTTTCCATGTTGAACCTAGCAAGTACCTTCCTAGCATACTTACCCTATGTCAACCAAAACTAACCAATGCCCAAGTTTCTCTTGATTTCTATGCCTAATATCCTTATGGCCAACCTTAGATCCTTCATCCTAAACTATAAACTCAAGAGCGCCTTGAGCTTGTTCACCTTAGATCTATCCTTGGCAACTATCAACATGTCATCTCCATAGAGCACAAGAATAATAAAACCAAAGGTCTTATTACTCACCAATTTCATGTACACACAAGGGTCAAACAAACTCCTATTGAACCCTAAGCATGCATAAACACATCAAAACCTCTTGTTCCATTGGCAAGGTGCTTGCTTCAATCCATACAAGGACTTTAGCAATCTGCATACCTTGTCTTCTTGGTCTTCTTCACAAACCCCACGGGTTGTCTCATGAAGATCCTCTCATCCAAGGTGCCATAAAAAAACACCATGACAACATCCATTTGATCTAAGGTAAGACCAAATAATATGCAACAAGCATACACAATAGATGTATTGTGGAACACTTTGCAACAAGAGAAAAGACCTCATTGTAGTCTACCTCCTTCTCTTGAGTGAACCCCTTGACCACCAACCTAGCCTTGTATATCTTAGATCCCTCCTTAGGACCCTCCTTCAACTTGTAGATCCACTTGCAATCTATCACTTATTGATCCTTAGGCAACCTAACTAGTGCTCAAGTCTTGTTATCCCTCAAGGATTCCATCTCTCTCTCCATAGAACCAAACCACACATCCTTCTCACTAGAAGAACATGCCTCCTTGTGGGACAAGGCTTCACCTTCCTCCAGGACCAAAGCAGGAGCATCATCCCCAAAAGTCAAGTCATCATCCAACAACTTAGTTGAATCAGTCCACTACCATATCTATTTGGAGCTTGACTAGCACGTCTTGATGACCTCCTTGATGAACTCTTTGCTTGATCTCTATGTGTAGGTCCAATGTGAGGCTGACCTAGCACATTTTGTTGCTCACCAGCAACTACTTGCTCCACTTATTCTTGCTCTTCAAGAACTTGCTCGGCAATGAGAGCACCAAGGAGGTGATCTTATTGCCTCCTCATCACTTAAGTGATCAATCTCCCCCTCAACTAGATCAAGGATGGGAGACTTACCTTTGTCAATGTAGGGAGATTGAGCATTCTACTCCTTCCTTAAATGATCTAGATTCATTAAAGGATACATCCCTACTGATAACAACCTTACACACTATTGGATCCCATAGCTTATAAGCCTTCACTCCACTTTCATAGCCAAGAAAAACACATTTCTTTGACTTAACATCCAACTTGGCCCTATTCTCCTTAGGTGTGAGTGAATATGCATCACAACCAAATATCTTCAATCTACCATAATCAGCTGGTCGCTAATGCCTCAACTCATATGGCATCTTGAAGTTGATTGCATTGAATGGAGAAATATTTACCACATATGTTGTTGTGTTGATAGCTTCTACACAAAACTCATATGGATTCTTTGAATTGCCTCAGCATACTTTATGCCTGCTCCAAAAATGTCTAGTTGAGGTGCTCAACAACATTGTTTTGTGGCATGGTGTAAATTGTGGTAAGGTAGCAAGTTATCATCTGTTTTGTGCACTATACCTCAAACTCTCTAGAGTCATACTACCCACCATTTTTTGATATCAAACACATCACTTTCTCTTTAGGCTTAGTCTAAACTTAGGTCTTCCACTTCTTTAAAGTGGCAATACATTAAACTTGTGGTGCATGAAGTAAATCCACACAAACCTCAAGTAATCATCAATAAATGTCACATAGTAAATTTTTCCAGAGTATAAGGGTGTAGGGGATGGTCCTCACACATCACTATGTACATACTTGAGTAGACCTTTGGAACTATGGGTCCCCACTCCAAAATCAGATTGGTTTTGTTTTCCAAAAATACAATGCTCACAAAAATCCAACTTCATAGTCTTCAAGCTAGATAGCAAGTCATTCCTTCTCAAGATAGCCAAACCCTTCTCACTCAAATCACCTAGCCATGAATTCCACATAGCCAGCATCTCATCTTGAGACCTAGTTACATTGGCCTCTCCACACAATGTAGTGCCCTCCAATACAAATAGATTCTTTCAAAAGTTACCTTGCAAGATAACCTTACCACTAGAAGTGACTCGCAATACCCCATCACTAACACTCCATTGATGACATTTGGCATGCAATACTCCAAGGGAAATCAGGTTCTTCTTCATGTCAAGTATGAACCAAACATCATTCAACTTACACACAACTCCATCAAACATTCAAATCCTTATGGATCCGATATCCTCAATCTAACAAGGTTGATTATTCCCCATCAAAATTGAACCATTTGATGTTGAAAGAGAATGGAAGAACTTTTTCATATAAAATATATGGTACAAGCAAACACAATCTAGAATCCACTCATCATCCCTACTAGGAGATGAGGCATAAAAGGCATACCCACAACATCAAAAATCATACCAATCATCCAACAAATCAATATCCTCATCAGCATAAACTATGTTTGATAAAGAGCCCTCATCTACCTTTCCTTTGCCCTTAGCCTTACACCCTTCTTCACATGGCCTACTTTGCCATATCTCCAACAAGTCACTTATTTCTTCTCCTTGGACTTGCCTTTAGACTTAGACATAGACCTGGCCTTGCTTTTCCCCTTATCACTATTATTAGTCCTTTGCTGAGGTCTCCTATGTTGGACAACCAAAGCATTGCCTAGAGTAGGAGATGACATTGAGGTTGTAACAAGTTTTTGTTGCAAGTCATGCGTAAGTGGGGCTACTATCACCTCTTCAAAGGTAATAGTCTTCTTCTTATAGTGTAGCAAAACTCATGAAAGTGATTGATAGGATGGCGGCAAGGAGCCCAACAAGTGAATCACCTTCTGGTCCTCATTCAAGTCCTCTTCCAAGTTTGTCAAGTCTACCACTAGATCACAAAATGCATCCACATGGTCTTTGATATTGGTCCCTGGTTTCATCTTGAATGTGATTAGTTTGAGATTGGTGTACAATTGATTTGACAATTCATTCTGATAATACTTGCCATGAAGTGCATCAAATAATGAGGTACAATTGGAATGGTCTCCCACTTTCTTGATCACATGGGGCTGAAGGTTGAAGCAAAATAGTATTCATGGTGTAAAAGACCAAATCCGAGGAGAGAAATAAAAGAATGGAAACTCACATTGGGACACTTAAATGAAGGAAAACTCCAAATGACTAGCACGAGCTTTGGCTTTGGTATTTATAGGTAGCATACAAGGCCCTTTAAAAGCTTCTCAAGAAGCTTCCTTGAGCCACTTTCTTAGAGTGCAAGCCAAGTTAACTAGGAAACTTCTCAAGAAGCCGCCTACTTGGCTTGCAAGCTAAGCTAGTTAGAAGCTTCTAGAAGCTACCTGCTTGGGGTGCAAGTAAACTAGTCAGGAAGCTTCCCAAGAAGCTTCCTAGATGCTTTTGGAATATTCTAGGCTAATTTGGCTTATTCCCTACTTTGTTAGCCTTACTAGCTATGTCGCTAAACTCTATATTGTTACATTTTCTCCCATCGCTAGTTGGTGACGTCCTCATCGCCATTGAAGCTTCAAACTCCTAGATGGCCATTTGTGCATTCTTGAGGTGAGAAAGAGGTTCCTATGTGGCATCATGAAAGGGATACCCTTTCCAAAGAACCTTGTACTCCGTATGTTGGCGGTGCCCTCATTGGATGTGGCAACGTGTAAGGATATGATCAACTTTGTATACCTCATGATCATTGATAGGGATTGGGGGAGGAGGAGGTTGGACTCAAGAGGGGAAAGAAGAGGGATTATGAACAAAGGGTTTCAACTTGGAAACATGAAAGATAGGATGGATGCGCATATGAGAAGGTAAAGCAAGTCAATAAGCAATAGGAGAAACAATTTGGGCGACATCAAAAGGTCCTATCCAATTAAGGGCAAGTTTAAAAACTTGGGTATCAAGTAGGAGAGGTAGATTACTAGAGGATAACATAACTTTATAGCCAACTTCAAAGGTGAGATCATGACGATGATGGTCCACATATTGTTTTTGACAATTCTGAGCAACAAGGAGGTGAGATTTGGCTTGTTGGATAGATTTGGACATGGTGGTCAAAAAGGTTGAAGTATGGGAGACTTGATACGTAGGAAGAGCAAGAAGAGAATCTAGGACAAGCGGATCTTTGCCAAAATTGAGAAAGAAAGGAGAGAATCCCGTGCTTGCCTATTTAGAATTATTGTATGCAAACTCTATAGTTGCAAGACATTGATCTCAATTGGTATGGTGAATGTTGATGAAGGCACAAAAGCATATCTTCCAAGGTGTGATTTTCACATTCAGTTTTTCCATTAGTTTGAGGATGATAGGCTGTGGACAAAGCAAGCTTGGTGCCAAGTAGCTGGAAGAGTGCTTGCCAAAACTTTTTGGTGAAGCAAGGATCACGGTCAGAGGTGAGTACATGTGGCATCCCATGATGTTTGAAGACATTATCAAAGTAGAATTATGCCAAGGTTGGAGCATCCATAGTATCAACCGTTGGTGCCAAATGGATTTGCTTACTAAGGTTATCCACAAACACCACAATTGTTGTGTGACCTTGTTGTGTCTTGGGTAAAGAGTTGACAAGATCTAAGCTCACATGTTCCTAATGAGTAGCTAGAATGGGAAGTGGCTGAAGGAGTCCACTTAGCTTTTGGTTATTGGCCTTGTTAAGTTGACAACTCTCACACGATCGGACAAAGTCCCAAACATCTCATGTCATGTTGGGCCACCACCATTGGCGTTGGAGGGTGCCCAAGGTCTTGTCCACTCCCATGTGACCAGCTATTGGTAAATCATGGGCTTCTTGAAGGCGCACAAGTCAAAGATCACCTTTGGCTGGAACATAGATCTGGTCTGCTTGGAATAGAAGACCTTCCTTGAAGGAGAAGGTGTTATACTCCTTGTCGCATGCTGTCAGATGACCATGTACCATTTGGTTCTAGAGTTGATTGAAACTTGTTATGGACCTTGGGGTCAATTGACACCATCGTAATTGTCGTTGTGATGAGAAGAAGAGCCTTCAAATCAGGTCATCATGATAGCGCATCAGGGATGATGTGGAACCAACCTGGTTTGTACTCAAGTTTCATGTCAAACAATTGGATTTTCTCTTCCCATCAATGATGTAGACTCTTCATGTGCTCCAAGTGTAGGGTCTACAACAATGGCTTGTAATCAGTTTGCATGATCACTTATTTCCCCAAGAGATAATGTCTCCATACCTTGGTGGCGTATACCATTGCAAGTTGTTCCTGATCTTGAGCAGAGTAATTTATTTCAGCTGTATTTAGTTGGCGAGACACAAAGGCAATGTGATGTAGTCCATTTGGGAATTCTTGTTGCAACACAACTCCAATTGCAAAGTTAGAAGCATCAAATCAACCACACAAGGTCGTTGAGGATCATGTGGTTGAAGAATGGGTCTTGAAGACACCATATGCTTTAACTTCTGGAATGCTTCTTCATGCTTGGTGGTCCATTGGAAACTTGAGTTCTTTCCTAAGAGGTCAGTCAATGGTGCAACCACATGAGCATAATAGAGGATGAACCATTGGTAAAAACTGGCTAATCCATTGAATGCCCATACTTTCTATAGCATCCTTTGGGGTAGGACAATCAATAACTTCCTTGATCTTCTCTTCTCCATCTTGATCCCCTCTGATGAGATCTTATGACCCAAAAAGGTAACCTCCTCTACCAAAAGGCACACTTTGACTTCTTGTAGTAAAATTTCCATTGTCATAGTCATCTTAGGACTTGCACATGATTCACGTGTTTTTCCTCTGTCTTGCTATAGATTAAGATATCATCCAAGAACACCACCATGGACCAATCCAATAGTCCATCCAACACCCGATGCATCTGATCTATAAAGATTGTTGGAGCATTAGTGAGTCCAAAAGGTGGAATTCTCCACTCAAAATACCCATACCTTATGCAAAAGATAGTCTTTTGCACATCCTCTCTATCAATAGGAATTTGCCAATAGCTGCTACAAAGATCCAACTTGGAAAAGTAGCGTGCTCCACTTAGTTGATCAAGCAAGTCATCAATCCAAGGCAAGAGATATGCATTCTTCACCATTTGCTTATTGAGCCCACGATAATCAATACAAAAACAAAGTCCTCCATCCTTTTTTGGAACAAATAGTACCGGTGCTTCCCAAGGAGAGGTCCTCTGTTGTATGAAGTCCTTCTCCAACAACTCTATAAGTTTTGTTTGCAACTCCTCCAACTCCTTTGGTGAGGGCTGATAGATCGGTTTACTCATTGGAGTACTCCTAGGCAATAATTTGATCTTGAAGGGCATACCTCAATTGGAGGGTGATCCCTTTGGCAGATCATCCAAAAACACGTCCGCAAACTCCTTAACTATCCGATCAACCATTGCTTGATGCGGCTCTTGACCCTCCATAGATTGCTCTTGTGCAATCTGCTTGATCCACATCATAAATAGAGACTTATCTTCCTTCAAAGCTTGCTCTATGGCTACTTTACTAATAAACTTCCTCTTTTAGGGACTCATCTCTCTTCCAAGCTTGCTCCCTGGTTGCCTTCTTGGCAAAATTTCCATCTTGGGACTTATCTCCCTTCCAGGTTTGCTTTATGGCTACCTTCTCAACAAACTTCTCATCTTGGGACTGACTATTCTTAGGTTTCTTACTCAGAGATGCCAGACAACCTAATCGGAATTCCTATTTTGGTGTTGTACTTGAATTTGACGTCGGGTCCAATCAAATTGAACCTTATGATGTTCAAGCCAAGGTAGACCTAGAATGATATCATAGTGTAGAGGTACCACTACAAACCTCATACACTCCAAATACTCCTTCCTAATCTAGATATTGTACCTTGCAAGTGAAGCAAACTTGCATAGGTTGAGCCTTCAATCCCATTGGAACTAATCAACCTCCCAATAGGCGGCTCAAAATATCCTAATGAAATTCCTTGTTTCCTTGATCATTCCACTCCACAACCTCCACCTGGGCAACTTGTTGAGGTCGTCCATTCTTGAGTGGACATTCAGCAATGTGATGCCCCAATTGGCGACAATAAAAACAACCACCATTTTGTCACAATTCTCTCTATTTGTTGTGCCAAGTGGTCTTTGTTGAATGGCATCAATCTCCATTGGTGCTGGTTCCTCCACTTGTGTGTAGTGTATTGTTAGGCTTTGTGGAGGTCAAGGTCAAGACCAAGTTGTTACCACCAAGGAATCAAAATGTTTGGCCAACTGCATGGCTTCCTCCAAGTGTTGTGGCTCTTGCATAGGTTACCTCTAATTTGGTTCTCGCCTTCAAGCTCCTCACAAATCAATCTTGAGCTTCACCTTCTAATATATTGGGAATTTGCATGATGGTGTTTTGGAACTGTGTGATGTAACTTCTTATAGAGCCAATCTATTTCAACTCTGCCAACTTATATTGTGCAACTTGTGTGGTATTTATAGCTTGGAACCGACTAATTATTGCGCTCTTGAATTCTGCCCATATCAAAATTGGTGCAACAATTTGTCGTTCAGCTCACTCCACTCGGAATCTCTACCATAGCTTTGCTACTCCATCCAATTGGCTAGAAGCCAAGAGAATCTGTTTTTGTTTGTCTTGTAGATTGGTAGCTTCAAAATAACATTCACAATCAAATACAAAATTCTCCACTACACGTGGAAGATTCTTGTCTTCAAATACCTTGGATTTAGGGAATCTGATCCCATCTTCTCCTTCTTGAATTGGTACTCTCTCCACCTGCTCTTGTTATTGAAGATCTTGTTCATCCAACAATCGAGTAAGTCGCTCAATTTGTTGCTACATAGCAAAGATAACATTGGGTATTGCCGCCATGGTTGCTACTCTATCACACCACTCCCAATCTTTCTAATTTATTAACACATAGAAACAACACTTCCATCGTTCTCCATAAGTTACAACCGGAAGCACCACGGGTTCCTCAGATATGGTGATCATATGCAAAAAATCTTGTCCAAAGTGCAAGGTGATGAATTGTGTGAAATGATGCTTGGGTAGTACATGGATGCAAAAATCCCAATGGTTTGGTGGAAGTGGATTTGGTTGCCATAAATTCCATCCATCCTATTCTTGCTCTGATACCAATGTAAAAGACCAAATTAGAGGAGAGAAATAAGGGAATGGAAACTCACATTGAGACACTTGAATGAGTGAAAACTCCAAATGCCTTGCATGAGCTTTGGCTATGGTATTTATAAGAAGAATACAAGGCCCTTGAGAAGCTTCCTTGAGACACTTTCTTAGAGTGCAAGCCAAGTTAACTAGGTAGCTTCCCAAGAAACTGTCTTCAAGAAGTTGCCTACTTGGCGTGCGAGCTAAGCTAGTTAGAAGCTTCTAGAAGCTTCCTTCTAGAAGCTACCTGCTTGGGGTGCAAGTTTACTAGTCAGGAAGCTTCCCAAGAAGCTTCCTAGATGCTTTTGGAATATTCTAGGCTAATTTGGCTTATTCTCTACTTCGTTAGCCTTACTAGCTACGTCGCTAAACTCCATATTGTTACATGTGGCTTGCTCTTGCATATAATCCCAATTACTTTGTCTCACATCCTTGGGCTTCTCCCTCAAGAGCTCACCCAAACTAGTTGCTCTTAGTACTCCTTTCACCTACCATTCCTACAGCAAGTAATCCATGTAGCCATCAAACTTTGCCAAATCAAAATTGGGTCCAACAAGCTTCAAAGTACTCATCTTCACTTTCTTATGGTCCACAAGTACTATTGTAGGTATTGTTGCACTTAGAGAGTCCTTGAACCTTCCACCTTAAACTAGGAGTGAGTCATAAGATGGAAATCATTTTGTAGTAGCTTCTTCAAGGACTCAATGTCAACATCTAGTTGCATCAATTGTAGCCTTAAAGATAAGGCTTAAAATGCACTAAAAAATTTATTTATCCAAGTCTTAAGCCAAAAGTTATGAACTAAATTCAACGGGAAATCAAAACCTTAGATTCTATACCACATTCTCTATACCACATTCATAACTCTAAGACTTCTTCCCTAATGACTCTCTTTACGTTCTACTTCTTGCTCGTCTTCTAATGATACTTTTTGGGTTCTACTTCTTGCTTGTCTTTGTTGGTGCAACAAATCAGTTCCATAATATTGAACACAACCACTCTATGCAATCAGAAGTTGGTGCAAGATGACTATCAATAACAAGTTGGTTGGCTCTTGGGAAAAACAGCAAGAAGGATTAAGTGATGATTAAGGAAGCAAACATAATTCAAAATTGCAACTACAAATTACAACAAAATAGAAGAAATCCCTATTGGCCTTCTTCTCCAACCTTCTCTTTCTTTTCTTGGAGAAGATACTTTTAGCTTTCTAAGACAGGGGAGACATCAAACCTTTAACTGAGGAAGAGTTCTTGCCAATATATATGCAAAAGTTCACTATGGGACTTCCTTATCAAACATGGACGGGCCACACAGAGGTGCTGAATCCTTTCTAACTTGAATTGTACTTGTCCTATGCTTCTAAGCTTGATGCTGACTAGCCACACTTGAGCATTATGTGAAGCAAGGTGTTACCTTATGCTAATTTTAAAATGCTTTCACTCTCTACAAGGTTGATAGGTGTTGATCAAGATTACCAAAGATTAATTCCTTAGATCCTTCCAAAGAATTATCTCTTGAGCTCTCCTCATTACCACCTTCATTGATACAATGTCCTATCTGAAGTCTCTCATCATGAAGAAAGTGGACTATGGCTGAAGACAAAGCAAGCAAGTACATACACCATCATGTAGCCACCATCTCCTCAAGATTTCAGGTCCTAACTTCCTTTCGTTCCAACAAGAACTTGGTAGCAAGGTGATGAAGAGCCTTCTATAGGCTTTTGATCCTTCCTTCCTTCTTCTTCTTCTGCTGCAATGGAAGAAGTGCTGGCTAGAAAAGGGACAAAAAGATTTGCTTCCTCCTTATTATGGTTTTCCTTTCCTCCTTCCCTGATTTTCTGCCTTGACCTCATCAAAGGGTTGCTTTCCTTTGTTCTTTGCCTTCATTCTTTCTTCAAGTGTGCAAGCAAGTACACACACCATCATGTAGCCGCCATCTCCTCAAGATTTCAGGTCCTAACTTCCTTTTGTTCCAACGAGAACTTGGTAGCAAGGTGATGAAGAGCCTTCTATAGGCTTTTGATCCTTCCTTCCTTCCTTCCTTCCTTCTTCTTTGTCTTCTTCTACTGCAATTGAGGAAGTGCTGGCTGGAAAAGGGACAAAAAGATTTGCTTCCTCCTTATTATGGTTTTCCTTTCCTCCTTCCCTGATTTTCTGCCTTGACCTCATCAAAGGGTTGCTTTCCTTTGTTCTTTGCCTTCATTCTTTCTTCAAGTGTGCAACAAGGAGTCAAGATGCACTAGACAGAATAGGGCAATCTTCATTCTAAAGATCTAAGGCTGAGCCTCAGCCTTTGCACAAGGAGGACCCACTTCTACTTCTTCTTCAATTTAAGAAGAAGACCTCAACTGCTCACCAATATTTAGAATAATTTCACCATGCCAATAATCATGCCGTCCAAATTTAGAGGCGCTTGTGCACTGTCTAGATCTAGAGCTCAATGAGACCAAGATGATGGTATGTCCAGGCTCAGATGGTGGTAAAGAGGTGCACAAGTGCAATTACAATGAGCTAAATTTTCTTTTGGAGATATACTTACAATGCTCAATCCATTGGACAGAAATTTCATTCAGTGGATGACTCTTGCAATGGACTAAACATAAAGTGTATTAATCAACTTTGAAATTGTTTCCTTGCTTCATAGACTCCTTTCTTCATACCAAGCAGGAATAGGAAACTTTGAACCGCATTGATTACTTTTTGTTCTATTTCCAAACCACATAAAGGTCTTATTTTTAGCACTTGAGCTTGAGTGAGTGATACTCTTATATCTCATTACTTGCTTGGATACCATTTGTTGAGAAATTGACTAGAGTCACAACAACATGCACACATCATGTATATAACTAGCAAATTCACACATTACACAAAAGTATGTGGTTCACCTTGATATGAGGCTATGTCCATGGTAATACTTTAGGAACCTTTACAAACATACCAAGCTCACCGCCATATCTGCGCATACAAGGCAAGAGCTCCTACACTCTCCTTGTTCACTCCAACCATCAACGTGCAAAATACATCTGCTTATAGTGTAACCGTAAGGCATAAGAGTAAACCCTAACATCCTTTTAGAGTTCAGAGTTTCATTATGCATGTGGTCATAGTATATATTGTGTGGTGATATACACTATTTAGTCCTACTACTTATTTACATTTTGCTTTTTCTTGTGATTACAAATTAACACAAAATTCCCTTCCTCCTCTTGCTTTGCATTTTTGTGAAATGATTTACTGCAATAAACTACATCTAAATGATCTTCATATTGAATGCCTTATTAGATTTACATTCTTCTAGTAGGAAATAATAGGAATGCGTGGTTGTGACAATAAACTCTAACTCTATCAATGACATATGGATCACAACTTGGGAGTAAATTGTAATTGTAAACTCTCACATTGGGGGTTGTAAAAATAAACTTTCTTGTGTTACGATGTATAGGTTCTATTGTGTATAAATTTTGCATGGATTTGGGGCAAGGATACTCATTGTGAAAGTATTAGAGTGAGAGAGTTAGTTCTCACTACTAATATGATTTGGGAGTCATTTTATTTGCCTAAGGCTATGAGGAGGAAGATAGTTCCATAGAGTTTGGTTGAAGATAGGTTTCAGTGAGAGCCCATAGTGCCAAGAGATCTTAGCAAGATATTGTGCATATTCTACATTTAGGCCTTTCTTCCAAATGCTATGTCCTCTTCTTATTCCATCTAGACATCCCCAAGTGGTACATGGGAACTTCATTTGATAGTGAGGAGTAAGATGAAGCACTCTACTTTGGTGTAATATGATTGTGCAAAGCTTATTTTATTTGCTATTGAGTGAGAGTTAATTGCAATCCATAGGCAACCTCACCACATGGATTCTAGACATTTTTGTGAGTCATGTAGGGCAAGTTCTCACCCCCTTGTTCATCGAGAGAGGACTTGTGAATGAGGATGAGCTGGTATATGGCCTTGCAAAGATAGAGGTAGAGGAGATTTATGGCAAGTTTGAGGAGGATAAAGAAGAGGCACTTGATGAGTAGGGTGAGTGAGAGTGACTTGCATAGAGATTGTTAGGGTACTTAGCATGTACTTGCATATATATATATATATATATATATATATATATATATATATATATATATATATATATATATATATATATATATATATATAAGGGAATTTTAAATCCACCCTCCTATTTTACTAAATCCACCTCCCCTACAGTATTGCAAGGGAATCACATTGACTTTGGGGTTGTCTTATAATATGTTAATTACTCCTTAACTCAAGTCTTTTGTCATTGTTTCTACACTAATCACTACTAACTTGATTGTTGTGTCATAATTTTGTATGACCATGACATTGGTTTGACTTTTGTGTGTTTAAGTTTAGAATTACATAATTCATGTACCTTCTAGCTTCAATTTTGTGATCAACTCATTTCCAACAATAGCAAAAAAATTTGCTAATTTGATCTCTTGAAATAGAGGCTTTTAAGCTTATTTGACCTCCCAAGTTGAGATATAGGCTTTTGAGCCTAATATGCTATTGAATTTAGGTTTGGAGGTTTGAGCACAAGGAAGAATTGAAAAATCAAATCAAATTTCTTCTACTTATGCATCCTCAATGACATGCATTTTCTCAATGACTCAAATCCCTCATGTTTATGTATCATCTTCTCAGCAAAACTATGAAAAATTGATAAATTACATCAAATGTCTTCTACTTGCACTTCTTGATGACCATAAATCCTCTTGTTTCTTTCTATATCTCCTTTCAGAAAAACTTTGGGAAAGTGCATTGTCTCTTCTACTTACACTTCCTTAATAATCCGCACTTGCTCATTGACATTAAACCCTCCCATTTCTATATTGTCTTCTCAACAAAACTATGGGGTAGTGCACGCAATGTGTGTATTGTTTACTCACACAAGACAAATAGTAGTATTAGTC
Source organism: Lunularia cruciata (assembly GCA_948567375.1). Taxonomy (NCBI): domain Eukaryota; kingdom Viridiplantae; phylum Streptophyta; class Marchantiopsida; order Lunulariales; family Lunulariaceae; genus Lunularia; species Lunularia cruciata. The sequence goes on along the minus strand of OX419762.1, from coordinate 12,240,549 downwards.
ACACAATGAAATTGTGGTATTGATCATGTCAATGTCATAGTCACACAAGACTATGAAACTAAAATTAAGTAAGTTGTGGTTAATGTAGGGATAAAAATGAAACAAGAGTTGAGTTAGTGGTAATTAATATATCAGGTGATGAATGCAAATTCACTATGACTGCTTGTAATTGCTCCTACAATCAAGCAAGGTGGTTGGATTTAGTAAATAGGTAGGTGGATTTAATATTTTTTATTTATTTATGATGGAGTATGATTTGGGTAGTTATGCTACTTTAAGGGTTAAAGCTAAAGTCATGTAGTAGATCATGGATTTACCTTGTTTGATATGACATGATATGGATAAGTGGTGGTGAGATTCTTATGTAGATCATCTAAAGATCTTGTGTACACACCATTCTCACTATCTCCATGAGAGCACTCTCTTCCCATGAGAGTGTTTCCTCTGAAGTTGAGCCACTAACTCTACTCATAGAAACTCATGCAAGTATACCTCTAGAGGAGCATCTAGTTGAGACAGAAGAGCATTTATGACTAGAGGAGCATAGATTAGTTGAGAAGGAGTTAATAATGAGAATTCATGAGAGTAGATTAGCTAAGAGGGAGGAGCAATGAAGCAAGAGGAGCATATCCCATTAGAGAGGGTGAGTAGACTAGTAGAGCAAGAGATGCACTTTTCTATAGAAGAGAGTACTATTCATCGGCGGCTAGGATAGTTAGTAAGTGCTTTGAGAGAAAGAGAATGAGGCCAAGTTGGATAGCCTTATGAGTGATATAATTGACATTATTTTCAATTTGGATGGACTTATTAGAGAGAGGGAGTTGATAGCATATGGATATAGACTTCAAGACATGTTTTATATGAAAGAGCTTACCATTACTATAGACTGATGGGAGAGGATCTAAAATACTCTACATGAGGTGAGGATTTAGTTAGATTCTCATAGGCATGTATATGAAGATGCTCATGAGAGGCTACCAAGTGGTTGGAGGGAAGCATGTTACACTACCCTTTGGTGTTTCTTCCTATTGATGTGGATACGCAAACCAATCACATAGATGATGATCACGATCGGGTAGGATCTCATAGAGATTCACCTTTGGTTTTGCATATGGGAACTCAGATCACCACCATTGATGGTATAGATTGTGAGACTAGAGCTACTCAGACTTCATTTTTGGGTGGGCATCACCCTAGTGAGACTAGAGCCATATCAACAACAAGAGTAGAGACTTCTTTGGTCACGCAAGCCACTTGTGCAAGTCAAACTTTGCTAACTCTCATAAGCGGGCCAAGGGAGGAGCCTTATTTTCATATAGCAAAGGACATTGTGTCTTAGAGCCCTTGTACAAGTGATGATCTTGTCACCCCTTTGCATTTAAGAGGTACATATTATGAGGCTTTGTCGTTTCAAGAGAAGAAGCAAGTTTTGCAAGATGAGGTATTGAGGCTCACATAGCTTAGAGAGAGGATGAGCTTCTCTAGAGCATTAATCCCATGCATACTTTCCATACTAATTTGAGCAGGAGGATTATCATATTAGACATGAGTTGTTTGGTGGACTTGAGAGATCTTAATAGACCTCTATTGCTTCCACACTTGGAGTGGTATGTTGAGATTAGTTGGAGAAGATGGCACTCTTATAAATCCAGTAGTCCTTTATGGTATATCCTAACATGGAGTTCATGGAGTATTGAATCACACTTCAAGGTAATCCTGTGGACTAGTGGTCCAAAGAGAGAGGTGGAGGTACTATTGCAATCTATGTGGGATCTTGGTTTTCTACCTATTGGAGTATACACCGGGTCACACTTCATGGCTTACCTTTTAGAGATAGATGGATATATTGATGAGTATAAAGAGTTTATGATAAGACCTTACAGTACATTAATATTCTAAGGTTTATCTTTCAAAGATATATTGGTTGTAGATAGTGATGCTTCATCTTATTGTTGAAACCACCTCATGGTGCTATACATCCTCCAGGATTTTCTCCTTTGATACACCTAGTGCCTCATACACCTCCTTATTAGATAGACTTGCTCCTCTAGTGTAACAATATGGAGTTTAGTGATGAGGTTAGTCAAGGTTAACAAAATAATAAATGGGCCAAATTAGCCTTGAATATTCTAGAAGTATCTAGGGAGCTTCTTGGGAAGCTTCCCATTAGCTTAGCTTGCATCCGAAGTAGGTAGTTTTTGGAAGGAAGCTTCTATAAGCTTCCTTCCAGCTTAGTTTGCATGCCAAGTCAGCGGCTTCAAGAAGGAAGCTTCTTGAGAAGCTCCTCAGTTAACTTGGCTTGCACTCCAAGAAAGCAGCTCAAGGAAACTTCTTGAGAAACTTCTTAAGTGCCTTGTATGCTCCCTATAAATACAAGAGCCAAAGCTCATGCTAAGCATTTGGAATTTTCCCTTATTCAAGTGTCCCCATCTGAGCTTCCATTCTTCTATTTCTCTCCTTGGTGTTGGACTTTTTATTAGTATCATAGCAGGAATAGCATGGAAGGAATTTATAGACGACCAAATCCACTTTCGCCAAACCATTGGGATTTTTGTGTCCAAGTATTATCCAAGCATCATTTCACACAATTCTTCACCTCACGCTTTGTGTAAGATTTTTTTGCATATGATCACCTTGATACTTCCGGTTGTAATTTATAGAGAACGGTGGAGGTGCTTCATCTATATGTTAATATACTAAATAAATTGGGAGCAATGGGATAGAGCAGTAGCCATGGTGGCAATACTAGACATTAACATTGTTATGTAATAGCAAATTGAGCACCTTACTTGATTGTTGGATGAACAAGACCAACAAAAACAACAAGACATAGAGAGAGCATCAATTTTAGATAAGGAAGATCTAATATGGTTTCCAAAACCCAAGATGTTTGAAGGCAAGAATCTTCCAAGCACACTAGAGAATTTTGTGTTTGATTGTGAACATTACTTTGAAGCTACCAATCTTCAAGATGAACAAAAATAGATTCTCTTGGCTTCTAGCCAATTGGATGGTGTGTCAAAAATTTGGTGGCAATTCCGAGTAGAGCAAGCTGAACGACAAATTGTTACACCAATCTTGACATGGGTAGAATTCAAAGAGGCAATACTCAATCAATTTCAAACTAAAAATGCCACCTGAGCCGCACAAGATAAATTTATGGAGTTGAAGCAGATTAGCTTTGTAAGGAGCTACATCATGCAATTTCAAAATATCATCATGTAGATTCCAAATATACAAGAAGGTGAAATTCTGGATTGACTTATGAGGGGATTGAAGTCACAAACCAAATTAGAGGTGACCATGCAAGAACCACAAAATGTAGAAGAAGCCATGCAATTAGCTAAGCGTTTTGATTCCTTGGTTGCAACAACTTGGTTTTGACTTTGATCTACACAAACCCTACTAATACACTATGAACGGGTGGAGGAATTGTTACCAATGGACATTGATGCTATCCAATAGAAACCACATGGTACAGCGGATAGGGAAAGATTGCGATAAAATGGTGGTTATTTTTATTATTGCCAAGTTGGACATTGTATTGTTGAATGTTCACTTAGGAATAGACAACCTTGATAAGTTGCCCAGATGGAGTTTGTGGAGCGGAATGATCAAGGAAATGAGAAATCCCAATAGGAGATTTCAAGCCGCCTATTGGGAACTTGATTAGTTCAAATGGGATTGAAGGCTCAACCTATGCAAGTTTGCTTCACTTGCAAGGTATGATATCTAATTGGGGTTGTAAGATTTTGGTTGATTCTAGAAGTTTAGAGAATTGCATGTCTATGCAAGTAGCAAAGGAATTGAGTATTCTTATCAAGCCAGTTATGAAAAATAGATTGATGATGGTGGATGGTATCAAGGTTGTGCATTTTGTTCCTTGCATCCTGTTACCTTCAAGATTGAGAAGGAGTATTTGGAGTGAATGAGGTTTGTAGTGGCACCTTTACCCGATAATGTCATTCTAGAACTACCTTGGCTTGAATGTCATAAGGTTCAATTTGATTGGAACCAATGATAAATTCAAGTACAACATGAAGGTAGGAATTTTTTATTAGGTTGTCTGGCACCTCTGAATAAGACACCTAAGAATAGTCTATCCTAGCATGGGAAGTTTATCAAGAAGGTAGCCATAGAGCACGCCTTGAAGAGAGATGAGTCCCAAGATGGGTAGTTTGCCAGGAGAGTAGCCATGGAGCAAGCTTTGAAGAAAGATGAGTCCCTAGATGAGAAGTTTGTTAGTGAAGCAGCCATAGAGCAAGCTTTGGAAGAAGATAAGTCTATTTTTGGGGTGTGGATCAAGCCAATTGCACAAAGGATAATCTAAGGAGGGCCAAGAGCCTCATCAAGCAATGGTTGATGAGATAGTTTAAGAGTTTATGGACGTGTTTTCAAAGGATCTGCCAAGGGGGTTACCTTTCGATTGTGGTATGCTCTTCAAGATTGAGTTATTGCTAGGAAATACTCTACTCTAGTAGACCAATCTATCAGCTCTCACCAAAGGAGTTGGAGGAGTTGCAAATAACACTTACGTTGTTGGAGAAGGATTTCAAATGGCATAGTACCTCTTCTTGGGGAGCACCAATACTATTTGTTCCAAAGAAGGATGGATGACTCTGTTTTTGTTTTGATTACCGAGGACTCAATAAGCAAATAGTGAAGAATGCATATCTCTTACCTTAGATCAATGACTTGCTTGATCAATTGAGTGGAGCACAATACTCTTCCAAGTTGGATCTTCATTGCAACTATTGGAAAATCCCCATTGATAGGGAGGATATGCAAAAAACTACCTTTTGTACAAGGAGTGGGTATTTTGAGTGGAGAGTTCTACCTTTTAGGCTCACTAATGCTCTAGTAGTCTTTGTGGATTAGATGCACCGAGTGTTGGAGGAACTATTGAATTGGTGTGTGGTGTTGTTCTTGGATAATATCTTAATCTATAGCAAGACAAAGGTAGAACACGTGAATCATGTGCAAGAAGTCCTAAGACAACTACAACAATGGAAATTTTATTGCAAGAAGTCAAAGTGTGCCTTTTAGCAGAAGGAAGTTATCTTTTTGGGTCACAAGATCTCATCAGAGGGAATCAAGATGGAAGAAGAGAAAATCAAGGCCATTATTGATTGGCCTTCTCTAAAGGATGCTATAGAAGTATGGGCATTTAATGGATTGGTCAATTTTTACCAATGGTTCATCCATTATTATGCTCATGTGGCTGCACCATTGAATAACCTATTGGGAAAGAACTCAAGCTTTCAATGGACCACCAAGCACGAAGAAGCATTCCAGAAGTTGAAACATATGGTGTCTTCAAGACCCATTCTTCAACTATATGATCCTCAACTATGTTGTGTGGTTGATTTTGATACTTCTAAATTTTCAATTGGAGCCATGTTGCAACAAGAATTCCCAGATGGACTACATTCCATTACCTTTGTGTCTCACCAACTAAATATGGCTGAAAGAAATTACTCTACTTGAGATTGACAACAACTTGCAATGATATATGCCACCAAGGTATGGAGGCATTATCTCTTTGGAAAAAAAGTGATTATGCACACTAATCACAAACCATTGTTGCAGACCTTACACTTGGAATGCATGAAGAGTTGACATCATCAATGAGAGGAGGAACTCCAATTATTTGACATCAAACTTGAGTACAAACTAGGTTGGTTCCATATCATCCCTAATGCTCTATCACGACAACTTGATTTGAAATCCCTTCCTCTCATCATGACGGCAATTTGATGGTGTCAATTGACTCCAAGGTCCAAAACAAGTTTTGGTCAACTTTACAACAAGATCACCTCTTCCAAATAGTACATGGTCATCTTACGACAGACGACAAGGAGAACAACACCTTCTTCTTTTAAGAAGGCCTTCTATTCCATGAGGACTAGATCTATGTTCCAACCAAAGGTGATCTTTGACTTGTGCACCTTCAAGAAACCCATGATTTACCAATAGCTGGTCACATGGGGGTAGACAAGACCTTGGGTACCCTCCAACACCAATAGTGGTGGCCCAACATGGCACAAGATGTTTGGCAGTTTGTCCAATCATCTAAGAGTTGGCAATGCAACAAGGCCAGTAACCAAAACCCAAGTGGACTACTTCAACCACTCCCCATTCCATCTACTTGTTGGGAACATGTAAGCTTAGATCTCATCATCTCCTTGCCCAAGACAAAGCAAGGTCACATAAAAATTGTGGTGTTTGTGGATAAGCTTAGTAACCAAATCCATTTGGTACCAACAGTTAATACTATGGATGCTCCAACCTTGGCGCAAATCTACTTTGACAATGTATTCAAGCATCATGGGATGTTGTGTGTACTCATTTTCAACCGTGATCCTCGCTTCATTGGAAAGTTTTGGCAAGCACTCTTCCATATACTCCTCACCAAGCTTGCTTTGTCCACGGCCTATCATCCTCAAACTGATGGACAAATTGAATGTGCAAATTGCACCTTGGAAGATATGCTTTATGTCTTTATCACCATTCACCATACCAATTGGGATGAATGTCTTGCAACTATGGAGTTTACATATAATAATTCTAAACAGGCAAGCACAGGATTCTCTCCTTTCTTGCTCAATTTTGGCCAAGACCCACTTGTTCCAAATTCCCTTCTTGCTCCTCCTCCATCTTATGTCCCTCATACTTCCACCTTGTTGACCACCATCTCTCAATCCCTCCAACAAGCCAAATATCATCTCCTTGCAAAAACAATATGCGGATCATCATTGCCGCAATCTCAACTTTCAAGTTGGTGATAAGGTCATGATCTCATCCAATAACCTCCCTCTCCCACTTGATACATAAGTTTATAAACTTACCTCCAATTGGATAGGACACTTTGATGTCACCCAAATTGTCTCTCTTGTTGCTTATCGACTTGCCTTGCTTTGCAATATGCACATCCATCATGTCTTTCATGTTTCCAAGTTGAAACCCTTTGTTCCTAACCCATCTTCTTTTTCCTCTTGAGTCCAACCTCCCCCTCCTCCTATCCCTATCAATGATCATGAAGAGTACAAAGTTGATTGTATACTTGTACATTGCCACATCCAACACTACCGTCAACAACATATAGAGGACAAAGTCCTTTGGAAGGGTCATCCTCTTCATGATGCCACATGGAACCCCTTTCTCATCTCTAGAATGCACAACTGGCCATCCAAGAGTTCAAAGCTTCATTGGCAACGAGGACATCACCAACTAGCGGTGGGGGAATATGTAATAATATGGAGTTTAGCGGCAAAGTTACTCAAGGTTAACAAAGTAGTAAATAGGCCAAATTAGCCTTGAATAGTCTAGAAATATCTAGGGAGCTTCTTGGGAAGCTTCCCACTTGCTTAGCTTACATCCAAAGTAGGTAGTTTTTGTAAGGAAGCTTCTAGAAACTTCCATCTAACTTAGCTTGCATGCCAAGTAAGCGGCTTCAAGAAAGATGCTTCTTGAGAAGCTTCTCAATTAACTTGGCTTGCACTCCAAGAAAGCGGCTCAAGGAAGCTTCTTGAGAAGCTTCTCAAGGGCCTTGTATACTCCCTATAAATACAAGAGCCAAAGCTCATGCTAAGCATTTGGAGTTTTCTCTCATTCAAATGTCCCAATATGAGCTTCCTTTCTCCTATTTCTCCTCAATCTTGGACTTTTACATCTAGGCAGATTTAGAGTCTCCACACAATTGCTATTAGATTTCTAGAGGAGGAGTGGACCTCTAGAAATTTTAGGGATTATATTTTTGATCCTTATGAACTTCTAAGAAGAGGCTTTTGTGAGCCTAAGATGCATCCTCAAGAGAGAAAATGGATGTGGTGCTATAGTCCTCTCTTTATACAACCCATCTTATATTGGCAATTTTGTGATGCACTAGAGCGGCTGGCTAAGTAGCATGTGGGCTATACCTTGTGTATTAAACAATCATACATATTGGATATAATTATATTATGATGAGATATTTTATTTTGTATATTTCATACAAGTTTTCTATATATATATACCTAAATTTATCATAGCCTTTGGTTTTCAGTATATCTGAATTATGAAAACCAAAGTATTTGAATTATGAGCCTGATCATTTATGGTCTATATACATATTCCTCCTTGGTATATTTTATGCTAAGAAACACTACAATTCACCAATTGGACATTATAGTGAAAAGAAATGTGCAAGGATACCTCTTAGAGTATACTCTATGGATAAATCTAATAAGCCTTCTACATAGAGGAGTGTAGTAGAAAAGAAGCACGCTAGGGTAATTATAGATTTGTCAAATGCTCTTAAGTGTTCTATTTGTATATGTATTGTAATAAATTTATTGACCTTGTCTCCAAGTCATTTTTTGAGTTTGTTAACATTCACTTGAGAAGGTTTGACACTTATAATAGTGGAATAGTGGTATAGTGATCCCAATTTTCTAGATCCCTACAAAATCTACAAAAATTCTATCTACTAGACATCCCAATGTCTAGTAGATAGACAGTTCTTTGTTTTAGCATATCTTAGTTTCCAAAATATATTTTTCCATTATTGTGATAAGATCTAATCATAGATGTTAAATCCTTAAGTACTTGATGCATGCTCTCCTCTAAACTTGTGCCAACCCATCAATTCTTTCTACAAATTCATGGTACACCACCACAACCAAAATGTTTAAGGTACTGTAACTCCTTTGCCACCTCAATGCATATTATACCAAGTGTTTGTGATCATTATTCAAAATTTAGTTACTTTTACTCATCTTTTTTTAGCTTCCTGTATTAGGTCGTTTATCATGTATGGTAGGTACTATGGTGCATAATTTTGGTAGTGGAGCTTCAACAATCAAACATAGATATGTTTTATCTCATGAAAGGTTGGCACAAATGAGGTGAATGTAAAATTGTGGAAGAAATGGCCAAACTTTCCTTTCTATATTTTGTAGTACGACCCATCTATAAAAGACCAAGAAGAAAAATAGGAGAAGGCCCTATATATAAGCCTTATACTTAGGGACCAAGGAGAGAAATAGGAGGGAGCCTTATATATATGGAGCATATAAGGCTCTTGAGAAACTTCTTAGGAAGCTTCTTTCTTAGAGTGCAAGCAAAGTTAACCAAGAAGTTTATCAAGAAGCTTCTTTCTAGAAGCCATCTACTTGGCATGCAAGCTTAACTAGCCAAGAAGCTTCCCAAGAAGCTTCCTCCCAGAAGTCACTACTTGGCATGTACATTACTTGATACTTGGAAGGTACCAAGTAGCTTCCTAGAGGCCACCAACAACATATTTATTCCATTAGTGTTGTTTGAAGCTCTTCGAAATCCTTTGGTAAGAGCCGATAGATTGGTCTATTCTTTAGAGAACTTCATGGAAATAACTCAATCTTGAAGGGCATACCACGATTGGAGGATAATCCCTTTGGCAAATCATCCAAAAACACATCTATAAACTCTTTAACTATTTGATCAACTATTGCTTGATGAGGCTTCTGGCCCTCATCAAATTCTCCATGTGCAATTAGCTTGATCCACACCACAAAAATATACTTATCTTCTTCCAAAAAATGCTTTATGGTTGCTTTACTAACAAACTTCCCATCTTGGGACTAATTATTCTTAGAAACTTCCCATCTTGGGACTAATTATTCTTATATCTTACTCAAAAGTGGTAGATAAACCTAATTGATAATTGTTACCTTGGTGTTGTATTTGAATTTGTTGTTGGGTCCAATCCAAGTGAACCTTATGACATTCAAGCCAAGGTAAACCTAAAATGACATCATAGTGTAGAGGTGCCACTATAAATCTCATACACTCCAAATACTCTTTCCTAATCTTGAATGTAACAAGATATGAGGTTTGGAATGAAAAACCCTTACTATCATCACTATCATCAATATAATTCTAATTATGGGCTTGATAGGAATACCTAATTCTTTGGTTAATAGCATGAGACATGCAATTCTCTAAACGTTGAGAATCAACAAAATTATTACAATCATCATCATATATCATACCTTGCAAGTGAAGTAAAATTGCATAGATTGAGCTTTCAATCCCACTGGAACTAGTAAGGATTTAGTTGGTGGCTCAAGTTCTCTTATTGGGATTCCTCTTATCCTTGATCATCACGCTCCAAAAACTCCATTTGGGTAATTTTTTTAAGGTCATATATTCTCGAGTGGACATTTAGCAATGTTATGTCCAATGTAGCAAAATAAAAGCAACCACCATTTTGTTGTAGTCTTTTGCTATTTGTAATGCCAAGTGGTCTCTATTGGATGGCCTCAATCTTTATAGGTGTTAGTTTCTCTACTTGTGTGTAGGGCGTTGGTAGATTTTGTCAAGGTCAAGGTCAAAACTAAGTAGTTGCAACCAAGAAAACAAAGCACTCAGCCAATTGCATGGTTTCCTCCAAGTGTTTGGGCTCCCACATGGTCACTTCTAATTTGGATGAATTGCATGAATTTAAACCCCTTACAAATTAATCTAGAGCTTCACCTTCTAATATATTTGGAATTTTCATTATGGTGTTTGAGAATTGAGTGATGTAGCTTCTTATAGAAACAATCTTTTTCAACTTTTCCAATCTATCCCATGTGGCTTATGTGACATTTATAGCTTAAAATTGCCCAATTATTACACTCTTGAATTCTTCAGATGTCAAGATTGGCATAAAAAACTATCATTCAACTTGTTTCACTTGGAATTGCCACCATAGCTTTGCCACTCTATCCAGTTGACTTGAAGCCAAGAGAATTTATCTCTATTCATATTGAAGATTTGTAGCTTCAAAATAACATTCACAATCAAACACAAAATTCTCCACTATATCAAAGAGATTCTTAGCTTCAAATACCTTGGGCTTTGGAAATTGGATTTACTCTTCTCTTTCTCAATGTTGCTCTCTTCACATGCTCTTGTCATCAAAATGATCCTCTCTTTACATGCTCTTGTTGTTGATGGTCTTGATCTTTGAACAATCAAGTAAGATGCTCGATTTGTCACTACATAGCAATGATAACATTAGGTATTGCCACCATGGCAACTCCTCTAACAAAAAACCAAAAATTCTTTAAATTAAGACATAGATGCATTGCATCCACCATTCTCTATAAGTTACAATTGAAAGTACCAAAGCTTCATCAAACAAAGTGATTGTATTCAAAAGATTCTACCTAAAGCATGAGATGATGAATTGCATGAAATGATGTTGGGTAGTACATGGACACAAAAATCCTAATAGTTTGGTGAAAATAGATTTGGTGGTCCATAAATTTCATCCATCCCATTCCTACTTTGATACCAATATAAAAGACCAAGGAGAGAAATATGAGAATGGAAGATCAGAGCCAAAGGTCACAATGGGACTTTTGAATAAGGAAAACTCTAAATGCCTAGCATGAGCTTGGGCTTTGGTATTTATAGCAAGCATACAAGTCTCATGAGAAGCTTCTCAAGAAGTTTCCTAAAATTAGTCTTCTTTGAGTGGAAACCAAGCTAACCAAGAAAATTCTCAAGAAACTTCCTTTTAAAAGCCACCTACTTGGCATGCAAGTTAAGCTAGCCAGAAAGCCTCCAAAGAAGATTTCTCCTAAAAATCACCACTTGGCATGCACATTAGCTAATACTTGGAATGTACCAAGTAGCTTCCTAGATACTTCTAGCATATTCCTCTAATTTTATCTAATTTGGCCTATTTGCCACTTTGTTAGTCTCAACTAACTTTTTTGTAAAATCCATATTGTTACACCATTGCTAGTGATGATGTAACTTGATCTTGCAATATTCTCCATTTGTAGTAAATGCAACATGTAATATAATTATTTGAAATATCTCATATTACCTCAACATTGCATATATCTACTTGCAATATGTTATGGATTTATGGATTTATGGATTTGTGGAAATAACTTGATTGTGGATAATACTACAATTTCAAAAGGTGACAAATTAGTAGAGCTAGCCAAACTAAGAACTTGTAATCACTTTTTATTAATAGTGCTTGCTCAAGCTTTATCTATATTCCATTCAAAAGGGATTCATTTCTTGTCCTTGATGGATCTCTACTCTGTCATGATCTGCTCAGAAATATAATGCAGATTTGGATAATTTTCAAGTCACAAAATTTCTTTCAAGCAAAGATATTTGGTTTGAATAGGTTTGGATCCTTATTGCATCCACTCTTAAAGTATTAGATCAATGATCGTCTAGATTTCATTAGCATTCATTGGGCTACAAGAGCAAGGGTTTCCAAGGGCAAGACCACACATTACCAAAAGCATTCTTGAACAAATGATTTATTCTACAATGAATCTAGGTGCTCTTGCAACAGATGATGCAACATTTGTGGGTGAATATGAAGATGACTAAACTTTTGATGGTGAAATAGCAAGTCTGGATAGGGATGAAGAGGATGATTGCAGCAAAGGGAAAGACTACTTGCCTCTTGTAACAATATGGAGTTTAGCGACAAAGTTAGTCGGGCTTACAAAGTAGAGAATAAGACAAAATAGCCTAGAATATTCTAGAAGCATCTAAGAAGCTTCTTGGGAAGTTTCCCAACTAGTTAACTTGAGCCCTAAGTAGGTAGCTTCTAGAAGGAAGCTTCTAGAAGCTTCTAACTAGCTTAACTTGCATGCCAAGTAGACGGCTTCTAGAAGGAAGCTTCTTGAGAAGCTTCCTAGTTAACTTGGCTTGCCACTCCAAGAAAGTGGATCAAGGAAGCTTTTTGAGAAGCTTCAAGGGTCTTGTATATACCTATAAATACCGAGGCCAAAGCTCATGCTTAGTGTAACAATATGGAGTTTAGTGACAAAGTTAGTCGGGCTTACGAAGTAGAGAATAAGACAAAATAGCCTAGAATATTCTAGATGCATCTAAGAAGCTTCTTGGGAAGCTTCCCAATTAGTTAACTTGCACTCTAAGCATGTAGCTTCTAGAAGCTTCTAAGTAGCTTAGCTTGCATGCCAAGTAGGCGGCTTCTAGAAGGAAGCTTCTTGAGAAGATTCCTAGTTAACTTGGCTTGCACTCCAAGAAAGCGACTCAAGGAAGCTTCTTGAGAAGCTTCAAGGGTCTTGTATGCTACCTATAAATACCAAGGCCAAAGCTCATGCTAGGCATTCGGAGTTTTCCCTCATTCAAGTGTCCCAACGTGAGTTTCCATTCTCCTATTTCTCTCCTCGGATTCAGTCTTTTATGTTGCTATCAGAGCAGGAATGGGATGGATGGAATTTATGGACCACCAAATCCACTTCCACCAAACCATTGGGATTTTAACGTCCAAATACTACCCAAGCATCGTTTCACACAGTTCATCACCTCACACTTTGGACAAGATTTTTTGCATATGATTACCATATCTGAGGAACCCTTGGTGCTTCCGGTTGTAACTTATGGAGAACAGGGGACGTGTTGTTTCTATGTGTTAATAAATTAGATAGATTGGGAGTGGTGTGATAGAGGAGCAACCAAGGCGGCAATACTTGATGTTATCCTTGCTATGCAACAACAAATTGAGCACCTCACTCGATTGTTGGATGAACGAGATCTTTGACGACAAGAGCAAGTGGAGAGAGTACCAATTTGAGAAGGAGAAGATTGGATCAGATTCCCTAAACCTAAGGTATTTGAAGGCAAGAATCTCTCTGGTGCAGTGGAGAATTTTGTGTTTGATTGTGAACGTTATTTTGAAGCTACCAATCTACAAGATGAGCAAAAACATATTCTCTTGGCTTCTAGCCAATTGGATGGAGTAGCAAAGCTATGGTGGAGATTCCAAGTGGAGCAAGCCGACCGACAAATGGTTGCACCAATCTTGACATGGGCAAAATCCAAGAGCGCAATAATCAGTTGGTTCCAAGCTATAAATGCCACACGAGCTACACAGGATAAGTTGGCAGAGTTGAAACAGATTGGCTCTGTAAGAAGTTACATCACGTAGTTCCAAAACACCATCATGCAAATTCCAAATATTTTGGAAGGTGAAGCTCTGGATCAATTTTTGAGGGGCTTGAAGGCAAGAACCAAATTAGAGGTAACCATGCAAGAGCCACAACACTTGGAGGAAGCCATGCGGTTGGCTGAACGTTTTGATTCCTTGGTGGCAACAACTTTGTCTCGACCTCAACCCCCACAAAGCCTACCAATACACTACACACAAGTGGAGAAGCCGGCACTAATGGAGATTGATGAAATCAACAAAGGCCACTGGGCATGGTAGACAAGGAGAAACTGCAACAAAATGGTGGTTGTTTTTGTTGTCGCCAGTTGAGGCATTGCATTGTTGAATGTACACTCAAGAATGGACGACCTCAACAAGTTGCCCAAGTGGAGGAGGTTGTGGAGCGAAATGATCAAGGAAATGAAGAATCCCAATAGGAGATTTTGAGCCGCCTACTGGGAGCTTGATTAGTTCCAATGGGATTGAAGGCTTGACCTATGCAAGTCTGCTTCACTTGCAAGGTATGATATCTAATCGGGGTTGTAGAATTTTGGTTGTTTCTGGAAGTTCAGAGAATTGCATGTCTCTGCAAGTAGCAAAGGAATTGGGTATTCCTATCAAGCCAGTGATTGGAAGTAGTTTGATGATGGCGGATGGTAGAAAGGGTTCTGCATTCCGCACCTCGCATCCTGTTACCTTCAAGATTGGGAAGGAGTATTTGGAGTGTATGAGGTTTGTAGTGGCACATCTACACTATGATATCATTCTGGGTCTACCTTGGCTTGAACATCATAAGGTTCAACTTGATTGGACCCAACGCCAAATTCAAGTACAACACCAAGGTAGGAATTTCCAATTAGGTTGTCTGGCACCTCTGAGTAAGACACCTAAGAATAGTCAGTCCCAAGATGGGAAGTTTGTCGAGAAGGTAGCCATAGAGCAAATCTGGAAAGGAGATGAGTCCCAAGATGGGAAGTTTGCCAGGAAGGCAACCATGGAGCAAGCTTGGAAGAGAGATGAGTCCCTAGAAGGGAAGTTTGTTAATGAAGCAGCCATAGAGCAAGCTTTGGAGGAAGATAAGTCTATATTTGCGGTGTGGATCAAGCCGATTGCACAAGAGCAATTTGAGGAGGGCCAAGCGCCGCATCAAGCAATGGTTGATCGGATAGTTCAGGAGTTTGCAGATGTGTTTCCGGATGATCTGCAAAAGGGATTACCCTCCGATCAAGGTATGCCCTTCAAGATCAAGTTATTGCCAGGGAGTACTCCAGTGAGTAGACCAATCTATCGGCTCTCACCAAAGGAGTTGGAGGAGTTGTGAACAACACTTATAGAGTTGTTGGAGAAGGATTTCATACGACATAGTACCTCTCCTTGGGGAGCACCGGTACTATTTGTTCCAAAGAAGGATGGAAGACTTTGTTTCTGTATTGATTACCGTGGACTCAATAAGCAAACCGTGAAGAATGCATATCCCTTGCCTCAGATCGATGACCTGCTTGATCAACTAAGTGGAGCACACTACTTTTCCAAGCTGGATCTTCATAGCGGCTATTGGAAAATTCCTATTGAAAGAGAGGACGTGCAAAAGACTACTTTTCACACAAGGTATAGACATTTTGAGTGGAGAGTTCTACCTTTTGGACTCACTAATGCTCCAGCAATCTTCATGGATCAGATGCATCAAGTGTTGGAGGGACTATTGGATTGGTCCGTGGTGGTGTTTTTAGATGATATCTTAATCTATAGCAGGTCAGAGGCAAAACACATGAATCATGTGCGAGAAGTCCTAAGATGACTACGACAGTGGAAATTTTATTACAAGAAGTCAAAGTGTACTTTTTGGCAAAAGGAAGTTACCTTCTTGGGTCATAAGATCTCATCAGAGGGGATCAAGATGGAAGAAGAGAAGATCAAGGCCATTACTGATTGGCCTACCCCAAAGGATGCTACAGAAGTATGAGCATTCAATGGATTGGCCAGTTTTTACCGACGGTTCATCCACTATTATGCTCACGTGGCTGCACCATTGATTGACCTCTTGGGAAAGAACTCGAGCTTCCAGTGGACCACCAAACATGAAGAAGCATTCCAGAAGTTAAAGCATATGGTGTCTTCAAGACCTATTATTCAACCATATGATCCTCAACTACCTTGTGTGGTTGATTTTGATGCTTCTAACTTTGTAATTGGAGCTGTGTTGCAACAAGAATTTCCAGATGGACTACATCCTACTGCCTTTGTGTCTTGCCGACTAAATACAGCTGAAATAAATTACTCTGCTTGAGATCAGGAACAACTTGCAATGGTATATGCCACCAAGGTATGGAGGCATTATCTCTTGGGGAAACAAGTGATCATGCAAACTGATCATAAGCCATTGTTGCAGACCTTACACTTGGAGCACATGAAGAGTCGGCATCATTGATGGGAAGAGCAACTCCAATTGTTTGACATCAAACTTGAGTACAAACCAGGTTGGTTCCATGTCATCCTTGATGCTCTATCACGACGACCTGATTTGAAGGATCTTCCTCTCATCACAACGGCAATTACAATGGTGTCCATTGACCCTAAGGTCCATAATGAGTTTCAATCAGCTCTACAACAAGATCCCTTCTTCCAAATGGTACACGGTCGTCTGACAGCACGCGACAAGGAGTACAACACCTTCTCCTTCAAGGAAGGCCTTTTATTCCATGCAGACCAGATCTATGTTCCAGCCAAAGGTGATCTTCCACTTGTGCGCCTTCAAGAAGCCCATGATTTACCAATAGCTGGTCACATGGGAGTGGACAAGACCTTGAGCACCTTCCAATGCCAATGGTTGTGGCCCAACATGACACAAGATGTTCGAGACTTTGTCCAATCATGTGACAGTTGCCAACGGAACAAGACTAGCAACCAGAAGCCGAGTGGACTCCTACAACCACTTGCCATTCCATCCACTTGTTGGGAGCATGTGAGCTTAGATCTCATCACATCCTTGCCAAAGACAAAACAAGGACACACCGCAATTGTGGTGTTTGTGGATAAGCTTAGTAAGCAAATCTACTTGGCACCAACCTATGATACCGTGGATGCTCCAACCTTAGCACAAATCTACTTCAACAATGTCTTCAAGCATCATGGGATGCCATGTGTACTCATCTCCAACCGTGATCCTTGATTTACCGAGAAGTTTTGGCAAGCACTCTTCCAGATACTTGGCACCAAGCTTGCTTTGTCCACGGCCTATCATCCTCAAACTGATGGACAAACCAAACACGCCAATCATACATTGGAGGATATGTTGCGGGCCTTTGTCAATGTCCACCATACCAACTGGGATGAATGTCTTGCAGCTGCAGAATTTGCCTACAATAATTCCAAACATGCAAGCACCAAATTTTCTCCCTTCTTTCTCAATTTTGGCCAAGATCCGCTTGTTCCAGATTCTCTTCTTGCTCCCCCTCCCTCTTAGGTTCCTCATACTTCCACATTCTCCAACAAGCCAAATCTCACCTCCTTGTTGCTTAGAATCACCAAAAACAATATGCGGACTACCATTGTCGTGATCTCACCTTTGAAGTTGGTGATAAAGTCATGCTATCCTCTAGTAACCTCCCTCTTTCACTTGATACCCAAGTTTGTAAACTTGCTCTTAATTGGATAGGACCCTTTGATATCACCCACATTATCTCTCCTGTTGCTTATCAACTTGCCTTACCTTGTCACATGCGTATCCATCCTATCTTTCATGTTTCTAAGTTGAAACCCTTTGTTCCTAACCCTTCTTCCTTTTCCTCTTGAGTCCAACCTCCCCCTCTTCTTGTCCCTATCAATGATCATGAGGAGTACAAAGTTGATTGTATCTTTACGTGTCGCCATATTCAACAAGGCCGTCGCCAACATACGGAGTACAAGGTCCTTTGGAAAGGGTATCTCCTTCATGATGCCACATAGGAACCTCTTTTGCACCTCCAGAATGCACAAATGGCCATCAAGGAATTCAAAGCTTCACTGGCGACGAGGACGCACCAACTAGCGGCAGGGGAATATGTAATAATATGGAGTTTAGTGATGAAGTTAGTCAGGCTTATGAAGTAGATAATAAGACAAAATAGCCTAGAATATTCTAGAAGCATCTAAGAAGCTTCTTGGGAAGCTTTCCAACTAGTTAACTTGCGTCCTAAGCACGTAGCTTCTAGAAGGAAGCTTCTAAAAGCTTCTAACTAGCTTAGCTTGCACGCCAAGTAGGCGGCTTCTAGAAGGAAGCTTCTTGAGAAGCTTCAAGGGTCTTGTTTGCTACCTATAAATACCAAGGCCGAAGCTCATGCTAGGCATTTAGAGTTTTCTCTCATTCAAGTGTCCCAATGTGAGTTTCCATTCTCCTATTTCTCTCCTCGGATTTGGTCTTTTACACTTAGGCATTCAGAGTTTTCCCTCATTCAAGTGTCCCAATGTGAATTCCATTCTCCTATTTCTCTCCTTGGTTTCGGTCTTTTACATTGGTATCAGAGTAGGAATGGGATGGATGGAATTTATGGACCACCAAATCCACTTCCGCCAAACCATTGGGATTTTCATGTCCTGATATTACCAAAGTATTGTTTCACACAATTCTTCACCTCGCGCTTTGGACAAGATTTTCTACATATGATCACCGTGTCTGAGGAACCCTTGATACTTCCAGTTGTAACTTATGGAGAATGGTGGATGTGTTGTATCTAGTGTTAATCAATTAGATAAATTGAGGATAGTGGAATAGAGTAGTAGCGATGGCTGCAATACCAGATGTTATCCTTGCAATGCAACAACAAATCGAGCATCTTACTCGATTGTTGGATGAACAAGACCAACAATGACAAGAACAAATAAACAGAGCACCATTTCGAGATGGAGAAGATCGCATTTGATTTCCAAAACCCAAGGTGTTTGAAGGCAAGAATCTTCCAAGCACAGTGGAGAATTTTATGTTTGACTGCAAATGTTACTTTGAAGCCACCAATCTTCAAGATGAGCGGAAACAAATTCTCTTGGCTTCTAGCCAATTGGATGATGTGGCAAAACTTTGGTGGCAATTCCGAGTAGAAAGAGCTAAACAACAAATTGTTATACCAATTTTGACATGGGCAGAATTCAAAGATGCAATACTTGGTCAATTTCAAACTATAAATGCCACCCAAGCCGCACGAGATAAATTGGCGGAGTTGAG
The DNA here is from genome assembly GCA_948567375.1 of Lunularia cruciata. Classification (NCBI taxonomy): domain Eukaryota; kingdom Viridiplantae; phylum Streptophyta; class Marchantiopsida; order Lunulariales; family Lunulariaceae; genus Lunularia; species Lunularia cruciata. Next base: position 12,221,416 of record OX419762.1, on the reverse strand, counting down.
GCAGATTGGCTTAGTAAGAAGCTACATGACACAATTTCAGAACGTCATCATGCAAATTCCAAATATCCAAGAATGTGAAGTTCTAGATCGATTTGTGCAAGGATTGAAGTCACAAACTAAATTAGAGGTGACCATGCGGGAGCCACAAAACGTAGAAGAAGCCATGCAATTGGCTGAGCATTTTGATTCCTTGGTTGTGACAACTTGGTCTTGACCTCGACCTACACAAAGCCTACCAATACACTACGCACGAGTGGAAGAACCGGTACCAATAGAGATTGATGCTATCCAACAAAGATCACTTGGCACAATAGATAGAGAAAGATTACGACAAAATAGAGGTTGCTTTTATTGTTGCCAAGTTGGACATTGCATTGCCCAGTGTCCACTTAGGAATGGGCAACCTTGACAAGTTGCCCAGATGAAGTTTGTGGAACAGATGGATCAAGGAAATGAAGAATCCCAATAGGAGATTTCAAGCCACCTATTGAGAGCTTGATTAGTTCCAATGGGATTGAAGGCTCAACCTATGCAAGTTTACTTCACTTGCAAGGTACGATATCTAATCGGGGTTGTAGGATTTTGGTGGATTCTAGAAGTTTAGAGAATTGCATGTTTATGCAAGTAGCAAAGGAAGATCGAGTTATTGCTAGAGAGTACTCCAGTGAGTAGACCAATCTATCAGCTCTTACCAAAGGAGTTGGAGGAGTTGCGAACAACACTTACAAAGTTGTTGGAGAAGGATTTCATACGACATAGTACCTCTGCTTGGAAAGCACCGGTACTATTTGTTCCAAAGAAGGATGGAGGACTTTGTTTCTATATTGATTACCGTGGGCTCAATAAGCAAACCGTGAAGAATGCATATCCCTTGCCTCGAATTGATGACCTGCTTGATCAACTAAGTGGAGCACGCTACTTTTCCAAGCTGGATCTTCATAGCGGCTATTGGCAAATTCCTATTGAAGGAGAGGACGTGCAAAAGACTCCCTTTCGCACAAGGTATGGACATTTTGAGTGGAGAGTTCTACCTTTCGGACTCACTAATGCTCCAGTAGTCTTCATGGATCAGATGCATCGGATGTTGGAGGGACTATTGGATTGGTCCATGGTAGTGTTCTTAGATGATATCTTATTCTATAGCAAGACAAGGGTAGAACACATGAATCATGTGCGAGAAGTCCTAATACGACTACAATAGTGGAAATTTTACTTCAAGAAGTCAAAGTGTGCTTTTTGGCAGAAGGAGGTTACCTTCTTGGGTCATAAGATCTCATCAGAGGGGATCAAGATGGAAGAAGACAAGATCAAGGCCATTACTAATTGGCCTACCCCAAAGGATACTACAGAAGTACAAGCATTCAATGGATTGGCCAGTTTTTACCGACGGTTCATCCACTATTATGCTCACGTGGCTGCACCATTGTCTGACCTCTTGGGAGAGAACTTGAGCTTCCTATGGACCACAATCTCATCACGGCGGCAATTACAACGGTGTCCATTGACCCTAAGATCTATATTGAGTTTCAATCAGCTCTACAACAAGATCCCTTCTTCCAAATGGTACACAGCAGTCTGACAGCATGCGACAAGGACTACAACACCTTCTCCTTCAAGGAAGACCTTTTATTTCATGCAGACCAGATCTATGTTCTAGCTAAAGGTGATCTTTGACTTGTGCACCTTCAAGAAGCCCATGATTTACCAATAGCTGGTCATATGGGAGTGGACAAGACCTTGGGCACCCTCCAACGCCAATGGTGGTGGCCCAACATGACACAAGATGTTTGAGACTTTATCCAATCATGTGAGAGTTGCCAATGTAACAAGGCCAGCAACCAGAAGCCGAGTGGACTCCTTCAACCACTCGCCATTCCATCCGCCCACAGGGAGCATGTGAGCTTGGATCTCATCACATCCTTGCCAAAGACAAAACAAGGACACACCGCAATCATGGTGTTTGTGGATAAGCTTAGTAAGCAAATCCACTTGGCACCAACCTATGATATCGTGGATGCAACAACCTTAGCGCAAATCTACTTCAACAATGTCTTCAAGCATCATGGGATGCCACGTGTACTCATCTCCGACCGTGATCTTTGATTTACCGGGAAGTTTTGGCAAGCACTCTTCCAGATACTTGGCACCAAGCTTGCTTTGTCCACGGCCTATCATCCTCAAACTGATGGACAACTCAAACGTGCAAATCATACATTGGAGGATATGTTGTGGGCCTTTGTCAATGTCCACCATACCAACTGGGATAAATATCTTGCAGTTGCAGAATTTGCCTACAATAATTCCAAACAAGCAAGCACCGGATTTTCTCCCTTCTTTCTCAATTTTGGCCAAGATCCGCTTGTTCCAGATTCTCTTCTTGCTCCCCCTCCCTCTCAGGTTCCTCATACTTCCACATTCTTGACCACTATATCCCAATCTCTCCAACAAGCTAAGTCTCACCTCCTTGTTGCTCAGAATTGCCAAAAACAATATGCAGACCACCATCGTCGTGATCTTACCTTTGAAGTTGGTGATAAAGTCATGCTATCCTCTAGTAACCTCCCCCTCCCACTTGATACCCAAGTTTGTAAACTTGCTCTTAATTGGATAGGACCCTTTGATATCATCCACATTGTTTCTCCTATTGCTTATCGACTTGCCTTGCCTTGTCACATGCGTATCCATCCTATCTTTCATGTTTCCAAGTTGAAACCCTTTGTTCCTAACCCTTCTTCCTTTTCCTCTTGAGTCCAACCTCCTCCTCTACCTGTCCCTATCAATGATCATGAGGAGTACAAAGTTGATTGTATCCTTGCGCGTCTCTATATTCAACGAGGCCGTCGCCAACATCTAGAGTACAAGGTCCTTTGGAAAGGGTATCCTCTTCATGATGCCACATGGGAACCTCCTTCCCACCTCTAGAATGCATAGATGGCCATCAAGGAATTTGAAGCACACTAGCGATGAGGACGTCATCAACTAGCGGTGGGGGAATATGTAACAATATGGAGTTTAGCAATGAAGTAAGTTGGGCTTACAAAGTAGAGAATAAGACAAAATAGCCTAGAATATTCTAGAAGCATCTAAGAAGCTTCTTGGGAAGCTTCCCAACTAGTTAACTTGCGCCCTAAGCAGGTAACTTCTAAAAGGAAGCTTCTAGAAGCTTCTAACTAGCTTAACTTGCACACCAAGTAGGCGGCTTCTAGAAGAAAACTTCTTGAGAAGCTTCCTAGTAAACTTGGCTTGCACTCCAAGAAAATGGCTCAAGGAAGCTTCTTGAGAAGCTTCAAGGGTCTTCTATGCTACCTATAAATACCAAGGCCGAAGCTCATGCTAGGCATTTGGAATTTTCCTTCATTCAAGTGTCCCAATGTGAGTTCCATTCTCCTATTTCTCTCCTCGGTTTTGGTCTTTTACACCTCTAGAGTCTATACTTTTACATCTAGAAGTAGCAACTTCATGGAACAACATTGGTACTTTTGCTACACATGTGACCTAACAGCCTCAAATAGGTGCTGCTCATGGTGATACCAATTGTACAATGTGAATCAATCTATATTGATAAAGTTGTTTATTCTTGGCTCAATTATTTCTTTTGTGACCATGGAGTGGGAGGTGTTAAAGGCAGCAAATGCCTTTGTTGGAAGCCTTGTAAATACATTGAGAAATATTTAAAATTAAGAGAAATGGAAGATAAACTGCATGATATTTAAGCTTCAATAGAATTTGTTCTAAGCAATTCCACTTCAACAGAAAGAGAAGATAAAGAAGATTGAAAAATATAAAACCTTAACTGTGCAGCTTACTAAACTTACCTACACAAATTGCACTTGCATAAATTTCACAAACCATGCAGAATTGTGAAAATCAAGCAATTGTGGTTTGCACAAACCATGATTGCCCAATTTGTGCCAATTGGTTTGCATAGAAACCAATGGATCAAAATTTGACAAACTTCTCCCTCCATTCAAACACTTCAAGTACAAACTCCTTGCTTCCAATTTTGTGTAGACAATGCAAACCTATCCCCCAAAAAAAGGAACAAGAGACACAAAAGGTAATAAGTCAAAATATTAGAACAATACAACAAAGTTACAAGACACATGATACAAAATGCAATGTGTTAAAGTTTATGTCTCTCTTCAAATGATCCCATTGTCTCTAGTGAATGATACATAAACATTTGTTGAACTTTTATTATTTAGCATAAGGATTTCAAAAACCCAACAAGTAGGTTAAAGGAAATGTTTCCACTCATAAGAGTGATTTTTTTCCTCTCTTGAAACTTTCTTTATCTTTAAGAGATATTTTTTGAGATATATTCTGAATGTTTGCCTTAGAATTGTGCTTGATGTACTCTTCTTCCTCCCACAAGTCTAGTTAGTGTATCAAAACATTGCACACAATAATGCATACTCTAATCCATTGTAACAAATATCTATTTCTACTTGGGTTCCTTTTCAGCTGAACCATCAATTCACGTAAGGAATGCCATCTACCTTTTAATATCCTTATGTAGTGCTCATTGACAACACAAGTACAAGCCATATATTTATTGAAGTCTATTTGATCTTGGGACCACTACACTTTAAAAGAAGGCACCAAATGACTCATGGAAATAGAGGCCAAATCAACCAACAGGTACTAATGGTGCCCAAATGCCTTGTTGGATCCTCTTTCATTCAACTCCCTCCATACAATTGACTTTTTAGACACATCATGTCATGGCAAGAGTTGGGTATCCTTGCATATGATAAGATGAAAAACTTCTAAGAAATAAAACAATATTTGGGCTTCCATGATACAAAACTGCACATGAAATTGTAAACTGACCAAAGAATACAAGAAAAAATCTAGTGAACATGTGAACTAAAATGAAAATTGAGAAGCTACACTAGTAAACACAACACACTAGCATAATGTGCAGTAAATGAGAATTCAGTCTACACTGCTATGTATTGAACACAAAGGAACACCAAATGTCATGAAGTTAGTAGAACCATACAATTGAAGTCAATGCATTCCAATACAAGCATATGGATTGAACACAAGGGAACACCAGATATCATGAACTTAGTAAAAACATACAATTGAAGTAAGTCAATGCATTCCCAATGAACTAACAAGTAAAGAGGCAAGGCATGGCAATTTGAAATGGAAATGGATAAAAAAGCACATACTTAATACAAAATAAATGGAATATCCTTACCACTCTAGAAATATATTATCCACCTCACATCATTGTAGATTATATGTCCATTGATGGAATAAGACCCTCTTTTACTAAAACAAGCTTTGCCATTAATTTTTTTTCCTTGTGCAGTGGAAAAGGTTTTTCTTCACCAATCTCACATATTGAGAGAGTCCTTTTGCTCCAAATACTCACAAAATATTTTCTCTTTCTTCCATATCAGGCCCGACAACCTCTTTTGCTAGATTTGCTATCATGCCTATGATAACTCTCTTAGTGAATTGTGTGGTTGCCCTAATACCACTGAACTCTAGCTATACATTGACCATTCCTACTATGACCAAATTGGTCCAATGCAACATCAAGTTAGATCCATAAGTTCTAATTCCTTCCCAAGTTTCTTTCCTTGAATACCTCATGATCTCTAACTAGTGGGAGCAAGGTATAAAATGGTATATCACAACAAGATATATCACATCCATCTGCATCAATTTTTAAAAGGAATTGGATCTTGATTTTTGAAAAGCATAGTAAAAAATTGCAAGGGTAGTCCGCAATGGTTCTATCTACCAAGTAGCAAAAGGTATGTGGAAAATTCACCATTGTAACAATAAAGCACACTCCTAGGAGATGAATATTTCCTTGGTTTTAGATATTTGCAAAGATCATAGATCTCACACCTTCTGTTCACTTCCACATAGTACACTTCCACTTCAAGACACCTTCTTGAGTCCCATCTATATTCTTTTGTATTTGGCTCCTATTAACAAGAGAACAAACAAGGCTCTTTACTTCTTTTTTCTCCACTCCTACTCTCTTACAATGTTTTCTTTTTCAACTCCTACTATGTATGACTCTTATTATCTAGATAATACAACCCACTAGTTTCCCTTCTCAACCCCCGCCTTGTGTGACTCCTACTAACCAAGAGAAAAGAAAAAAACCATAGGGCTTTTTTCTCAACTCCTATAAACTATAAAGAAGTTGGATTTGAATTCAAATCAGAGCTCATTTTGAACTCTCAAATTTAAATTCCTATAGATGAGAGGAAATCCACTTGCTTTTCCCTCTACTCCTACTCATGATAAAGATAGATTCAAATTCAAATCTGAAGTCTTTTTCTGACCTGAACTCAAATTTAGCAGAGTATTACCCAATTTTCAAACATGAATTTTATGACACTTGGGTTTGTGGTTTCCTGTAACAAACTCTCTTTCTTTTGGAAGTTTCACAAGGCAATTTTATCTTTAATCATGACTTGTTTCTTGGCCCTAAACTCTCAAACTAGATGGATTGAATGTTTAGTGTTCATGCAAATATTATGCCATCAAAACTAGTAACTATTGTGATGGGTGACAAGGTTCATATTTTGGGACCATGTGTTGGAGATGAGGATCATACATTTGAAGAGAGTGAAATATCTAAAGGAGAAAATGGAATATACACCTTGATATCCAAGAGTTTAGCAAGGATTCTACCATGTTTGCCTTCTCAAAAAGAAAATCATTTAATGTTCCAAATAGCCAAGGGCAAGAACATTTTCATTTGCTTGAGGAAGAGAGTTGTGTAAATTCTGATTATGTTACACCAATACATGACGATGTTCTATCTATGAGTTTTCCATCAAGGCATAATGATGTCAATCCATCTAGGAGAGGCACAAAAAGAGTTGATACAATATTATCCAAGGAAGCTTGAGAAGCTCGAACAGAAGAGAGTAGATCCAAGAAGCAAGAGTAGAAGAGAAAATCCAAGAAGAAGAAGAAGGTGAATCTTGAAAGAATAGAACAATCTTGAAAGCAAATTCAAAGATGAGATCAGGCATTGTAGTTTCTAAATGGAACAAGGAGCCCATGGAAGCTCAAGAAGATGTAAAATGGCAAAAAGAGAAGCACAAAATGTTGTAAAGATAGAAAAGCATTAATATCTTGTTGAGGCAAAGAAAATTATAGTTGAGGCCAACTATATTGATATCCAAGGAAAATAGATGCAATGTAGAGAACCATTGCAAATTAAGAGCAAAATGTAAAATCCAAATACTTTCACTCTGTGACTCTTGAGCTAGCAAAGACTTGACACTCAAAAGGAAATAAAGAGCATAATTACTACCCTATCTAAGATAGATTCAAAACCACCTTCTTATGGTAACAGCTTTACAAGAAATCCTGAGTTTCCAATGCCCAACTACACTCTAGGAAATGATGACAGTGATGATTACAACAAGTAAACCACAATTTTTTTTAAAGTGTTAATGCAAATGGCTTCATTTATAATTCATTGGGATCTAATTTCTGAAATTGTTGGTGCTTAAAATTGCTTCTTGTTCCTTTAAGGATGATAACTAAAATTATAATCATTTTGCTCATTTTGTATATATAGCCTAATTTTTGTGTGTCTCTTATTCAATATGATAGTATAACTCAAATGATAATGTTCCCCATCTTTATATAAACTAAAAAAAAAATCTTTGCTTTTATTCATTTGTGCAAGAAGCATATCTCTGGATGTTGGTTTATTGCCCTCAAACCCATGGAGAAAAAAAACAAAATAGAAAGGAACTAGAAGAAACCTACAAAAACTTGCTTGCTAAATTCTAAGTAGGCACTTCAAAGTAGTATGCATTGTATGCATCCCATGCATACAATGCATACATTATCTCTTGAAGTTCTTGAAAAAAAAGAAGTTCCAAAGTATGTTTGTATGCTTTTTGAAAGCAAAACATATTATTACTTAGTGATGTATCTATTTCGTCTACTTCTTCTACTTTTAGCTTTGGTTGCTTTCTCTTTATGAACTAAATCATGCTTGAACACCTTAACCTTTTTATTTCCTTTTTTGATGATTGAGTTCACTAATTCTAAGGATGTGTATGAGTGCATTTGGAAGAGAGGTTGAATTATTCTACACTTCTATTATTCTCTACCCTATGTATTTTACTATGCAATGATAGATTGTAAAATCTACACTATCATACCATATCCTATGAACCAAGAATGTCAAACAAATAATTCTCCTTATGACACTCAAACGCTTGAGATAAGAATATCAAAAAATATTTTAAAATTGTATATACATATCAAAGGAATAATATACATCAAAAGTGTATATATGTATATAAATACAAATGATATGATAATAAGAAATGAATGTCAATGTATCTATATAAAAATACAATGGATTTGATTATACAAAATGACCATGTTTATAAAGCATGATGGAAAAATGCCCTAATGCATCCTCAAAGCATCTATACAAGTTGTGTTGTAGAACAAAAGAACTATATGTCCACATCCTTTCTTGGGGATGTAGAGTGGGATCTTGAAACACAATGCTAAACTCTTGAAGGGATTATTACTATAATCTCTAAGTCTAATATAGGTCCACTCCACCAAAAATGTAATAATTGAATGATAGTCTCTTCTAAATCTACCTAAAGGAGCTACCAAGAGGTCTAATGAGGAAGCGTTGTGTGTCCTATGTGTATGTAGAGGATAAAAAAAGTATGATGAATAGCACCATGGGGATGGTTCCTACAATAGGGAAGTGCATCACTATCAAGTATCAATATAACTCTAATAAATAAGCCCGCTAATTTAAATGTGCTATGAGGTCTAATCATGAAACCTTTTTACTCATCAATAAAGCCAACAAGATTATGAAATATATTATTATTATGAAAAATATGAAATTGATACCAACAAGATGAAAAATATCCCAATCAATTAGTGATTTTTTCTTCATTCCTTGGCACATGCTTTGGGTGCAACATATAGATTCATGCAAGCCAATCCTAAGGAATGCAAGATCTGAGCTCATTCATCTGCTTTCAAACCATTTTTACCAAGGGAAACAAGAAAGCCTACATCCAATCCATTTGTAGCCATCACCCAATGATCAGCAACTACTTCTTTGCATTGTTTAATGACATGTACAATCACATTCACATCAACAAGAAGTGGTTCTACATCACAAAGCTGAACCATTGGTATCATTTTACAAATGATGAGCCATTAGTTGCTTCCCTTCATCATTAGTTTCTTCCCTTCATCATGATCATGATTTGTAAAATGATGTACAAGAAATAAAGCAACTACTACAGGAAACGTTACCTTGGTAGTGAATCTTTTACTTTTGATGCATTACTTTGGACATTAGTTGCTTCCCTTCATCATGATCACAAAAAAAACCAATTCCTTCATTATGATTACAAAAAAAACCAATTGTTTGATGGTAAACTCAAGCTCTTCCTATTTATCTACCAAGATCCTACCAAGCACATGAGCAACAATTGCCCCATTGTAGTTTGGTACCTAAGGCAGTTATGTCTATTGATCATCATGTTTATTGTAAGTACATGACGACGCGCTTGTTGCCATTTACAACAAGTGGTCTGCAATAGGTGGTAGAACTCAAGGTACTATGTAGAAGGTGTTTATTCAGGTAGACAATGTAGGGCCTCATTTCAAACCAGACAATATGAGTTTTTGTAAAGCTATTGCCAAATTAAAAGAACGCAATCTTGATGACAAAACAACTATCAAATAGCCCTAACACCAATATGTTGGATTTGGGCTACTTCAATGCTATTCAGTCTTTATAGCACAAAGTGTTGCAACAAAAATCAATGAGCTCATCAACTTGGTGACAAGATCCTTTTTTACATTGGACCTTGATGGTTTGAATAAGATCTTTTCCACCCACCAATAATGCATGATTAAAACCTTAAAAGTTGTTAACAATAATTGTTATAAAGTCTCTCATGTAAGCAAAGATAAATTTGATTCATCACTGACACCTTCTTGTTCATCTTGAATGCCCAAGGGAAATTATTGAGCAAGAACATTAAACAGTATCTACTAACTGCAATATCAAACAAGCACTAGAGTAAATAACAATAAGGACACCTATATCCAATTCAAGAAGCAAACATGACATCTATATTTAATCAAAAAAAGAGCCAAAATTGGATATCTAAAAACAATCAGAAGGAGTACACAATCTTGTGTTTTCCCTTCCTTGCTTGCTCCAAGAGGTTTTCACATATGGTGTCTTGTTTCCTTTTTTATTTCATTTCAGTTTCACCAAGTTTAACTATCTGTCAATAGTAAGTCTAGTGAGAAGTATATTATGCCTAATACCGCAAAGTGGATTATTCTCCTCTGATCATCACATACTACATGTTTGTTTATGGAATATAATCACTTGTGGATAATAAACTTCTGTATTGATAGATGGATTTTGAGCCAAGGGCAAAAAGTACCATCAACTAATCCTACACACCCCGGAAAACCTTTCTATGGAAATACTACCACAATCTGCTCTCTCTTCCCTCTATTGGGCCATTTCACCTCCTTCCTTAATATTGATACAATGGTGATCATTACTTGCTCAATAAATCTAATAGTGTATCTTGCACTCATACCCAAAATGTTCAACCCTCTAGCTATTGACACATCATTCCCATGATACCCAAACCTATCTAGCACCATTACCATTTGTTTTTTTGAATTCTTTTTTATTGATTTCTAAATACAAGATGATCTTTTATAGCATCCACCAATGCTTAGAATAAGAAAAAAATCTATTTGTATCATATGTGTAAATGCTTTACTATCTAACCTCTAAAGAATTTCAAAATGAATTCACCACTCCTAATACATTGTAATCTAAGTTGCAAATACTAAGAATGGTGTGTAGAATTACACCATTATGGCAAAATTTCAACTCTACTATCTTCTTCATATTCACTCCAATAGTCGTCCACTCCAAAACTCCATTCATTGTTGAAGCTCTATTCTTGAGCCTGAGTGTTGCTTCTCATTTTCTCTTGGATGCACTTTACTATTCTCTTATTGAGTTGGTGTAAAAGACCAAGACCAAGGAGAGAAATAGGAGAATGGAAGATCTTATTAGGATAATTGAATATGGGAAACTCCAAAGGCTTAGCATGAGTTTTGGCTCTTGTATTTATAAGGAGCATATAATGCTCTTGACAAGCTTCTCAAGAAGCTTCCTTGAGCTATTTTCTTGAAGTGCAAGCCAGGTTAACCAAGAAGTTTCTCAAGAAGCATCCTTCTTGAAGCTGCCTACTTGGCATGCAAGCTAAGCTGATTGGAAGTTTCTAGAAGCTTCCTTCTAGAAAATATTTACTTGGAATGCAAGCTAAGCTAGTGGGAAGCTTCCCAAGAAGCTTTCTAGATACTTCTAGGATATTCCATGCTAATTTGGACTATCTTCTACTTCATTAGCCTTGACTTACTTCATTGCTAAATTCCATATTGTTACATATTCTCCCACCGCTAGTTGGTGATATCCTCGTTGCCAGTGAAGCTTCAAACTCTTGGATGGCTAGTTGTGCATTTTGGAGATGAGAAAGAGATTCCCATGCGGCATCATGAATGGGATACCCTTTCCAAAAGACCTTGTACTCTATATTTTGTTGACAACCTCGTTGAATGTGGCGACACACAAAGATACGATCAACTTCATACTCCTCATGATCATTGATAGGGATAGGAAGAGGAGAAGGTTGGAATTGAGAGGAAAAAGAAGATGGGTTAGGAACAAAGGGTTTCAACTGGGAACCATGGAAGATACAATGGATGCGCATATGATAAGGCAAGGCAAGTTGATGAGCAATACGAGAGACAATTTGGGTGACATCAAAGTGTCTTATCCAATTAGGAGCAAGTTTACAAACTTGGGTATCAAGTGTGAGAAGGAGGTTATTGGATGAGAGAATGATCTTAGCACCAACTTGAAAGTTGTGATCATGACAATGGTGATCCGCATATTGTTTTTGTTGATTCTAAGCAACAAGGAGATGAGATTTGGCTTGTTGGAGGGATTAGGAGTTGGTGGTCAAGAAGGTGGAAGTATGAGGGACATGAGATAGAGGAGGAGCAAGAAGGGAATTTGGAACAAGTGGGTCTTGGCCAAAATTGAGAAAGAAATGAGAGAGTCTGGTGCTTGTCTATTTAGAATTATTGTATGAAAACTCCGCAAATGCAAGATATTCATCCCAATTGATATGGTGAAGGCAAAGGCACAAAGCATATCTTCCAAGGTATGATTTGCATGTTCAGTTTGAAGATGATATGCCATGGACAAAGCAAGCTTGGTGCTGATTATTTGAAAGAGTGCTTGCCAAAACTTTCCAATGAAACAAGGATCACTATCAAAGATGAGTACACACAACATCCTATGATGCTTGAATATGTTGTCAAAGTAGATCTGTGCCAAGGTTGGAGCATCCACAATCCCAACTATTGGTGCAAATGGATTTGCTTACTAAGCTGATCCATAAACACCACAATTGTTGTGTGACCTTGCTTTGTCTTGGGTAAGGAGGTGATGAGATCTAAGCTCAAATGTTCCCAACAAGTGTCCCAATTAGATAGAATGGGGAGTGGTTGAAGGAGTCCACTCGGTTTTTGGTTATTGCCCTAGTTGTGTTGGCAACCCTCACACGATCAAACAAACTCCCAAACATCTCATGCCATGTTGGGCCACCACCATTGGTATTGGAGAGTACCAAGGTCTTGTCCACATCCATGTGACCAACAATTGGTAAATCATGGGCTTCTTGACGGTGCACAAGTCAAAGATCACCTCAAGTTGGAACATAGATTTGGTTCTCATGGAATAGAAGGCCTTCCTTGAAGGAGAAGGTGTTTTTTTCCTTGTTGCATGCTGCAAGTTGACCATGTACCATATGGAAGAAGAGATCTTATTGTAGAGTTAACCAAAACTTGTTTTTGACCTTGGAATCAATTGACACTATCATAATTGCCACCCGGATGAGAGGAAGAGACTTCAAATCAGGTTGTTATGATAGGGTATCAAGGCTGACATGGAAAAAACCTAGTGTGTACTCAAGTTTGATCTCAAATAATTGGAGTTGCTCCTCCCATCAATGAAATTGACTCTTCATGTGTTCTAAGTATTAAGTCTGCAACAATAGTTTATTATCAATTTGCATGATCACTTGTTTCCCCAAGAAGTAATGCCTCCATACCTTGGTGGCATATACCATTGCAAGTTGTTCCTAATTTCAAGCAAAGTAAATTCTTCCAATTGTATTTAGTCGGTGAGATACAAAGACAATGGGATGCAATCCATCTGGGAATTCCTATTGCAACATGGCTCCAATTGCAAAGTTAGAAGCATCAAAATCAACCACACAAGGTAGTTGAGGATCATATGGTTGAAGAATAGGTCTTGAAGACACCTATATTTCAACTTTTGGAATGTTTTTTTGTGCTTGGTGGTCCACTAAAAGCTCAAGTTCTTCCCCAAGAGGTCAGTCAATGGTGCATCCACATGAATATAATAGTGGATAAACCGTCAAAAAAATTGGCCAATCCATTAAATTCCCATACTTGTGTAGCATCCTTTGGAGTAGACCAATCAGTAATGGCCTTGATTTTCTCCAATTCCATCTTGATCTCCTCTGATAAGATCTTGTGACCCAAGAAGGTAACTTCCTTCTTCCAAAAAGTACACTTTGACTTCTTGCAGTAAAGTTCCACTATCGCAGTCATCTTAGGACTTCTTGCACATGATTTATATGTCTTGCCTCTATCTTACTATAGATTAAGATATCATCCAAGAACACCACCACATACCAATCTAATAGTCCATCCAATACCAGATGCATCTGATCCATGAAGACTACTGGAGCATTAGTGAGCCCAAAAGATAGAACTCTCCACTTGAAATGCCCATACCTTGTGCAAAAGGTAGTCTTTTTCACATCCTCCCTATCAATGAGGATTTGCCAATAACCATTGCAAAGATCTAACTTAGAGAAGTATCGTGCTCCACTCAATTGATCAAGCAAGTCATTGATCCAAGGCAAGGGATATGCATTCTTCATTATTTGCTTATTGATCCAACAATAATCAATACAAAAATGAAGTCCTCCATCCTTCTTTGGAACAAATAGTATTGGTACTCCCCAAGAAGAGGTACTATGTCATATAAAATCTTTTTCCAACAACTCCATAAGTGTTATTTGCAACTCCTCCAACTCCTTTGGTGAGAGCCGATAGATTGGTCTACTCATTAGAGTACTCCTTGGTAATAACTCAATCTTGAAGGGCATATCACAATTGGAGGGTAATCCCTTTGGCAGATCATCCGGAAACACGTTTGCAAACCCTTGAACTATTTCATTAACCATTGTTTGATGAGGCTTTTGACCCTCCTCAGAGTGTCCTTGTGCAATCTGTTTGATCCATACCTAAAAATAGACTTATCTTCCTCCAAAGCTTGCTCTATGGCTACTTCACTAACAAACTTCCCACTAGGGACTCATCTCTCTCCAAAGCTTGCTCCATGGTTGCTTTCTTGGCAAACTTCCCATCTCGGAATTCATATTCCTTCAAGGCTTGCTCTATGGCTACCTTCTTGACAAACTTCCCATTGCAAGACTGATTATTCTTATGTGTCTTATTGAGAGGTGCCAAACAACCTAATCAAATTCTTACCTTGGTGTTCTACTCAAATTTTTTGTCGGTTCCAATCAAATTGAGCCCTATGACGTTCAAGCCAAGGTAGTCCTAGAATGACATCATAATGTAGAGGTGCCAATAAAAACCTCATATACTCGAGATAATTCTTCCTAATCTTGAAGGTAATAGGATGCAAGGTATGGAATGCATAATCATTTCTACCATCCGCCATCATCAATCTACTTCCAATTACTGGCTTGATAGGAATACCCAATTCCTTTGCTATTTTCCTAGACATATAATTCTCTGAACTTTCAAAATTAACCAAAATCCTACAACCCCAATTAAATATCATACATTGAGAGTGAAGCAAACTTGCATAGGTCAAGCCTTCAATCCCATTAGAACTTATCAAGTTCCCAATAAGTGGCTCAAAATCTCCTATTGAGATTCCTCATTCCTTGATTATTCTGTTCCACAAACTCCATCTAGGCGACTTGTCAAGATCGCCCATTCTTGAGTGGACATTCAGCAATGTGATGTCCCAATTGGTGACAATAAAAACAACCACTATTTTGTCAAAAAAATTGTCTATGTGTAGTGCCAAGTGGTCTCTATTGAATGGCATCAATCTCCATTGGTGCCAACTCTTCCATCCGTGTGTAATGTATCGATAGGTTCTATGGAGGTTGAGGTCAAGACCAAGTTGTTGCAACCAAGGAACCAAATTGTGTGGCTAACAACATGGCTTCCTCCAAGTATTGTGGCTCTTGCATGGTTACCTCTAATTTGGTTCTTGACTTCAAGGCACTCACAAGTCAATCCAGAGCTTCACTTTCTAGTGTATCTAGAATTTGCATGATGGTGTTATGGAATTGCGTGATGTAACTTCTTACAGAGCCTATCTGTTTCAATTCTATCAACCTATCCCATGTAGCTCATACGGCATTCATAGCTTGGAATTGATTAATTATTGCACCCTTGAATTCTGTCCATGTAGAGATTGGTGCAAAAATTTGTCATTCAGCTTGCTCCACCTAGAATCAACACCATAGTTTTGTTACTCTATCCAATTGGCTAGAAGCCAAGAGAATCTATTTTTGCTCATCTTGAAGATTGGTAACTTCAAAATAACATTCACCGTCAAACACAAAATTCTCCACTGCACCCAAGAGATTCTTGCCTTTGAATACCTTGGATTTAGAGAATTGGATTCACTCTTCTCCTTCTCAAATTGGTATCTTCTCTACATTCTCTTGTCGTCGATGGTCGCATTCATCCAATAATCAAATAAGGTGTTTGATTTGTTATTACATAGTAATGATAACTTAGGGCATTGCCGCTATGGTTGCTACTTTATCACACTATCCCTAATCTATCTAATTTATTAAAACATAGAAGCAACACGTCCATCATTCTCCATAAGTTACAACCTGAAGCACCAAGGCTCCTCAAATATGGTGATCATATGTAGAAAATCTTGTCCAAAGCGTGAGGTGATGAATTGTACGAAACAATGTTTGGGTACTATTGGACACAAAAATCCCAATGGTTTGGTGGAAGTGGATTTGATGGTCCATAAATTTCCATCCATCTCATTTCTACTCTGGTACCAATGTAAAAGACCAAGACTGAGGAGAGAAATAGGAGAATGGAAGATCACATTGGGACACTTGAATGTGGAAAACCTCCAAATGCCTAGCATGAGCTTTGGTTATCATAGTTATAGGGAGCATACAAGGCTCTTATGAAGCTTCTCAAGAAGCTTCTTTGAGCCACTTTCTTGGAGTGCAAGCCAAGTTAATCGGGCAATTTCTCAAGAAGCTTCTTTCTTGAAGCCACCTACTTGGCATGCAAGCTAAGCTGGTTGGAAGTTTCTAGAAACTTTCTTCTAGAAAATATTTACTTAGAGTGCAAGCTAAGCTAATGGGAAGCTTTCCAAGAAGCTTCTTAGATACTTCTTGGATATTCCATGCTAATTTGGCTTCTTCACTACTTTGTAAGCCTTGACTAACTTCATCGCTACACTTTATATTGTTATAGTAAGAGTAAGGTACTAGTACATAGCATTGCTTCCCAATCAATTGATTTCTTGTCTCAATTGACTTGCCTCCGGATCAAATTGCACTAGTCCATTGTGATGCCTCACCTTTTCATGAAGCGCAATTTTTTTGGTGATTTTGTAGAAACAAGCTAGCAAAAGTATAAGAATAGTCATTTAGTAAACAAGATGGGAGGAAGATGATCAATTACCTGATTCTCAAGGAGAAGGAAGGGTCACAAAAGGATTAGTGATAGAAAAATCTTGATTGAGAGCATGAACCCTAGCAAATGAGGAGGAAGATGGTCAACCAGCACAACCTTTGGCAAGGAAACCCTTTGCCTTTGAAGACCTTTATTTAGGAAGGATTTTGGCTAGAAATATCATCCACCCTAGGGGCCCCTTGGCTTGAAGATTCATGCATAAATATGGCATCAATGGATAAATTAAATTGTACTAACTCACGTGTGCAAGTAGCAACAGCTCACCAATAGGTATCCTTACCAAAAGATCATAATAATTGGGCTGACATGATAAATATCCATCTAGGGCATAGAACCTTTACACTTTTTTCAAAATTCATCTAGGCAAGTTCAATTATGCTTCCTTGACCCCTAATGAGAAACTTTTGCTCAATCCATTGCATTTTTAGAGAGAGTGGCTATGACAAGGGAAGAAAAAAGAGTAAATGAGAGTGGAGAATGATGAGAGGATAGAAAGAAAAGGAACATGCTACCCCAAATATGCCATGAAGGATGCACAAGGTCCAAAGTTCATCATTAAGTCTCCAAGATTGTTTAAGTGGGGTTTGTACTATAGATAAGAACTGATCCACATCAAGAAGCTTGAATTCTTGTTGTGGAATTGGGAATTGAATGATCATGCAATAGTGCGTGAGATTCAAGATAACCAAGAACTTGAGCTGGTAAATTTGAGAGAGAACCCCTTTGCCTAGATAGAGGAACATTGGTAGAGAGTGTTTAGGGTCTAACCATTCACCCCCATACAACATGACTCTAGTTAGCATGTGGTCTTGGCCCAACTTGACCTTCAAAGCTAAATTCAAAGCCACTTTTAAAGACAAGAAGACCAACAATAGTTAGTCTGTCCCCAACATTAAGGATCCTATGAAAAGGATCTTAGTGGAGTCAATCATGAAGTTGTTCAAATCCAAAGAATAACCTACTTGAATAATACCCGTGCCATTTTCTTTGAGTATTTATACCAAGGGAAACTTTTGAAGTGTGCATGATGTTTTAGGCAAGGATGATAGAACTCATGAGGTCAATGAATGAAGAGGGATGAGTAATTCTAGTTTCCTCCTTTGTTTCCTATTTCTACCTAGGCATGGGATTGTTGACCCCAAAAGAAAAGATGAAGTATACTTCCCTAAAGGACATTTCAACAATCTGAGAGAGAGCATTATCATACTTTTCTTTTCTCTCTTTGAGAGCACACAAGGTGCCAAGATGTGGAATTTATAGATAAGAGGTCATATGTAGACCAAGCACTAATATTTTGAGCTTGATAGTTTGTCCAATCATTAGAACCTTCTAATCCATTTTCTAGCTTTCCTTCAATTGGGTAACAAAGGAATGGGCAACCTAACCTGTAATCATAACACACACTCCTAGTCTACAAGTCATCACTACAAACATTACCAAAAAGAAATACATAGCTCATCTAGAAGGAAAGAACCTAAGCGCAATACCTGCACATCAATCCAAGCCTACTTGGCATGCAAACAAGAATACAAGCACAAGAGTATCCAAACACAAGAATTTAGCAACAACTCTCTATGCTTTTTGGCAAAAATGAACTTTAGAGTCTCCTTGCTCTTTCCTCAAGTTGATTCCAATTTCTATTCCAAGTTGCATCAAATTTGTATTCCTTGTGGAGAAATTTTATGCCTTTTGATGGGGAAATCCATGTGAGACTCAAATTAAAATAAATTTTTTATACTATTTATATCTTGATATTTTTGGATCCAATAGAAAGCCTATGAGACAAGTTTTCTAATGATATAAAGCAAATCTCAATTTGACTACTACAATTCCTTTGACAAGAACTCAAACTTGCATAGACTTTTGTAGCTTCAACCCTAATTTTGAAATCCCTAATGAAGGTTGCTCTTGATTCTTGGCAAGTCTTCTCTAGATTTTTGGCCCAAAAGTACAAAATATCATCACAAAAGTTCTAGAAACCTAAGATCTTAAATCATGATCACATTTGGAAGAATTTGCCTTCAAAGTTTTGATAAAGGTAGAAATACTTCATTGAGCTTATAATAGTATTTTCAGTAAATTTTTTTGGCTTAGTTCTTAGTATCTATAAACCTTGAGCAACCCACTGTTTGAATAATAGTTGGGTATGCTCTTGTCTAAATCTCTATAAATTTTAAAGGGTTAATCCAACTTTAATCTCTAGATATGGATCAAACCCAACTTGGGCTAACTTGTGAGCTCTACAAACCCAAGTCTACTCTCCATGTCATCATCCCACTCAAGACTCCTATAACTTAAAACAGATACCATCTATCAACTCTCCACCACCTATATACAAAAGAACTCTCAAAGAAGATAAGACTATAATCAACATGGGCAATTGTATACATATACATAGATTGCTCACATGGCAATAGCTCAACCGTGGGATCAATCCTACAATCTACTCCAATAATGTGAAGATAAACCATACTAAATTACTTTTTCACTAGTTACATAATCCATAACACAGCATCCACTCCTAAACTTGTGCATCCTTTAGTATGCACCAATTGATTGGACCACACATTGGGTTGGATCCATACAACCTCCTCATCTGATTTTTGAGACTCATCATCCTTTAGTAGTTGATCTTCATCTTGGAATTGAAAGAGATCAAACTCATTATTGACTTCCTCTATGTTCAAGGTTTCTTCTCATTGCTTTGGTCTCACCATTTTAAGGGCTTGATACTATTGCCTGCAATTGGAACCTTAAGTTTGCTTCCGTTCAACTCTGGAAGAGAGTAAATAGCATTATCAAGCACACTAACAATCACATAAGGTCCAAACCAAAATTTTGAGATTTCCTCATAGCATTATGTTGGTTATCTAGATTACTAGTGTAGACTAGCACCTAATCTTCTTCTTGAATATCTCTTGGCCGCAAGCAATAGTATTTGTCAAATCTGTCCTTATTACCAAGGCATGCTTTCTTAAGCCTCTCAATTGCTAGATCAACATCCTCTGGCCTTTTCTCCAATTGATACATCTAGAGTGCTAGAAGCTCCTCCCTAGACATGTGATCTTTCCAAGGTAGAACACTCCAAGTGGGTATTTTCTCTTCAATTGGTATAATTGTTTTTTGCCCGTGCATCAACTCTACCAACATGTAGCCAATTACCAAACTATGAGTGATGCAATCTACCCATAGAGAAAATGGCAAGAGCCTTGGCCACTCTTTCACACTCCCTTGGCATACTTTCACAATGGCTTTCACAATAGGAGGATGGTCTCATTCACTCTTGGCATTTCCCTTTGGGTTGTAAGCTATAGTAAGAGCCAAATTGACTCCACATTTAAAGCCTTGGCTTCTTATGTATTAAGCTCTCCTTGATCTACTATAATTTTTCCAACACACTAATATCTAGAAACCCCATTCTCTAACACAAATTTCCAAACTCCTTTGCTAGTTTTGGTCCTCAAGGTTTGTCCTTCCTCTTGGTTAGACAGATTGTCTAGTGCCAAAACCAAGCACCACATTTACTATATCCCAACTGGCATAATAACTATATCCACAACCCACTTGAAATGCATTGCAAGCATATAGGTAGGATGCAATCCATCTTTATGTTGAATATTTAAGTATGTTTGGAAACGTTTACATGTCTCCACAAATTGAACTACATCTTTGTACATATTATGCCACCAATACCTCTCCTTCAACTTGGAAGAGGAAGCATAAATATCCTATGAGATATTTATGCTAGCCCACAAGCTTTCATGGAATTCTCTCTTCAGTAGCTTCCTTGTCTCCTCCTTGCACACAACCTATTGTGGAGATTCGCCACTCCATTAGTTGTTTTCCACAAATAACTCCCTTCCAAAAGGTAGTTTAATACTCTAAGGATAATCAAACTCTTGAAGAGAGATACAAGAGAGAAAACACAGAATTCACACTCAATCCTTCAATGCCCCAAAGGAGCACCTTCTCATTAGTATATAACCAAAGAAGATCTCCTCCAATGAAACTCCACCGTAGGATTAGGTACATGGATAGGTGACCTGTCAGCAAGCTTTACCCTTAGATTATTTTCTTGGATGGGTGACATGTCAGTCCTGGTCCCATCTGGTTGGTCAAATAGACTTTTGACCAGAGGGAATATTTTAGAGAATCTTCTTGTAGGAATCTCAAAATCACATGGGTGAGGTACCATTAAAAAGTTCTTAGCAAGACAACCCAAGGGAGAGAGAAGGCTAGCCTTTCTCTTATTAAGGGGGGTTTGCACATTTCCAATGTCTAATTCATCCATTAGGCCTCCAAAATTGCCTCTGAAGTTTTCAAGCCTATTTTGGCTTCTACCCTATTAGTACAAGTGCTCTTTTGGTGATACCTCTATCTGATCTATGTTCTTCATCTTGTGTAACATCCTTCCGGATGTCAACACCCCAATTTTCACCTCTAGATCATATACTTAGCTATTGATTTTAAAGTTTCCAAGCATGTTTTGGGTTTTGGTCTATTAGTAGAAGTACTCTTTTGGTGATACCTCTATATGATCTACTTAGTCCATCATGTATAAAATTCTTCTAGATGTTACCAAACCAAATTTCATCTCTAGATCATCTATCTAGCTACTGGTATTACAGAAGAATAGATAAAAGCCCAAGAGGAAGAGATTGATACTGCAAGGGAGAAGTAGAGAAAGTAGGGGTGTCTCTTGTGGCAGCAGAAGTTTGGCATCAAAGGAGTTGCAAGTAGCCAACATCTAGGTAAATAATCTCATGGAGATCCTAAAGCAAAAGGAGGACAAATGCAAGAAGGAGAAGGCAACCATTTGGGAAGAAATTATATTTGAGTTAAAAGAATAACAAAACCAATTCAAAATAAAGAGGACAATCATTTTAGCAAAGATGGAATATAAAAAGAGATCACAAAGGAGGTAGTAGAAGTCTCCTTGGAGAAGCTAAAGGCTTGAGATTCCTGATCCCAAGTGCATGCCCTGACCATGAAGAGCTACTCAAACAAGCAATTGTAGCAATTAGCAGACATGTTAATAGAACACACTTCAAAGAAATTTAAAGATGCCACAAAAGTGCTATTGGTGGAAATCACAAGTATCAAGAATAGGTAGATTTGCTAATTAAAAATTTGTAAAGGCAAAGTTAGTTCCTCATAGTAAATTATAGGAATAAGATAGTAGTTAGTCCAAGAGAGATATGCAAAATTTGTTAAGTATAGAACACCTTCTCGGCTTGAACTTCTCTTTGGCCTTGATCTCTACCTTTGATAAATATCTATGCCCAAAAATGCTTTTTGATTTAGGATCAATTTTGTAGTAGATGATTACATGAGTGTTATTACTTGTACAATAAATGATAAGGAGTAGTTATGATTGGTGATGGTGGTGCAATTGCTTCTTAATTGCATCTAGGATAAAATGAGTAGGTAGGATTATTGATAGGTGGCGGAGGTGTAATTGGAAGATTTCTAGTTTTGTTAATGGTTTAACATCTTCTTCTTAGATTAAAAAACTGTATATATGGGTTGTGACCCACAAAAGTTATGTCCACTTCTTTCATGGACAAAGTGTTCAACTCAAACATCTCTTTTGTGTCTTTGTGTTGAGTGGATTTCATTTACATCTTTGATTGTATACTTGGTCAAATAGAGGTGAGGAATCTTGCATTAGGGGTGTGCCTTTGAGTACTTGCTTATAAAATTTTCACAAAATCAAGGATATTATCCTTGACATTCAATGGGAGTGAGTGCTTGAGTACTTAAGCAAGAAATTCACATATTATCAAGGAAGTTATACTTGACATTCTAAGAATGATGGAGCATTGAGAGTATCATGGAATAGAAAAGACAAGTAATTAATTGATTTTGGATATTTTTTGAGATAGTTTTTTTGGTAAGAGATGCTCACAATGACAGACGGCATCAAGATGAAGAACCTTTGGCCTAAAACTTACCTTCAGGGTGAAATATACCTACAAGAAAGGCCTAACCACCAAGGTAAAAGAGGCTCTTCAAGAGGAAGAACCCTTTGGCGTGAAGTGCACCACCATATCAAGGGCTTGTTAAATTAGATCTTTAGTTTGAGTGGTCAATAGGATGCCACTATGTGTATCCCTACCCTCTTTTAGGAGTGGTTTTTGCCCATGAGGCTAAACAAGAAGAATAGACAACTAGTGACATTGTGATACTGATCTTCATTTCTAGTCAGTTCCAACTCGTATCTTCTAGGAAACATGATGTTCTTACTATTTATACTATTAGTATGTTGATATGGGGTTGTCATATCCATCTCAAGGTGAATTAAAATAACACATTACCATCACAATTGCAATTACAATTGATGGATTACACTTCAAAGAAATTTGAAGATGCCACAAAAGTGCTATTGGTGGAAATCACAAGGTATCAAGGATAGGCAGATTAGCTGATTAAAATTTGTAAAGGCAAAAGTAGTTCCTCATGTGATTTTTAGGAAGAAGATAGTTATTAGCTTGAGAGAGATAGGCAGAAATTTGTGAAGTATAGAACACCTTCTTGGCTTGAACATCTCTTTTGGCCTTTATCTCTACCTTTATCTTGATATATATCTTTGCCCAAAAATGCTTTCTGATTTAGGACTAATTTTGTAGCTAATGATTGTGAGAGTGTAATTACTTGTACAATAAACAATAAGGAGTACTTGTGATTGAGGACGGTGGTGCAATCACTTAACTATGCTTAGGATAAAATGAGTAGGTAGGATTATTGAAAGTGGAGTAGGATTATTGAAAGATTTCTAGTTTTGTTAATAGTTTATCATCTTCCTCTCAGAGTAGGAAATTGTGTATATGGGTTGTGATCCAAAAAAGCTATGTCCACTTCTTTCATGAACAAATTATTAAGCTCAAACATCTCTTTTGAGTCTTTGTGTTGAATGGATTTCATTTACATCTTTGATTGTATAAGGTGAGGAATCTTGCAGTAAGGGTGTGTGTTTGAGTAACTACTTATGAAATTTGCACTAAATTGAGGAAGTTATCCTTGACATTTAGCGTGAATGAGTGCTTGAGTACTTAAGCAAGAAATTTTCACATTAGCAAGGAAGTCACCCTTGACATTTTGAACAAGCAAGTCAATATGAGGAAGGGGTTTGGGAACAATGGAGCATTGAGAGTAATAGGGGATAGAAAAGCCAAGTAGACAATTGATTTTGGATTTTTGGGGGATTGTGTTTTCTGGGTAGAGATACTCAAGGTCACCGACGGCATTAGGGTGCTTTACCTCTCAACCAAAATAGAGAGGTATGTATGCTCGACCCAAAGCTTTGGGCCGTCGGGCTGAAAGCACCTCCAGCCTGAAAACTTATCTTCAAGGTGAAATATACCTACGTGAAAGGACTAACCGCCAAGGTAAAAGAGGTTCTTCTAAAGGAAGAGGCCACCACTATCAAGGGCTTGTTAGATTAGATCTTTCATTTGAATGGTCGGTAGGATGTCACTATGGGTATCCTAACCCTCTTCTGGACGTTCACAACTTCACCAGAAGAGTGTAGGCTAAACTAAACCGAAAGGCTAAACAGGCAAGAATAGACAACTAGTGACATGGTGACATTTGATCTTCATTTCTAGTCAGTTCCAACTCGTATCCTCTAGCGAACATGATATTCTTACTGTTTATATCATTAGTACATCTGACACCGGATTGTCACGTCCATCTCAATGTCAATTGAAATAACACAATACCGGTACAATTGCACTAATAGAGCAAGAAATGAAATAGATACTTGTCTTGCCGTGAGTATTCGGCTGCATTTTTGTAGTCCGACTCTTCAAATTTGAAATCCATCTTAGTTCATTAATTACTTCATTAGTGCATCATTAAGATTTACAGAACACCCGTCTAATCTTTATTGCTGCAGATGGAGCACCCACCAATTTTAGAAGTACCCCTGACCCATTGCCCAGTAAAATACGAGAAAACCAGTAAAAACATTTACTGAACTAAATGCAATGTTTTCTTTGAAAAACTACCCTAGGCGTCATTATGAGCACTTGGAAAAACAATCCTATGTGTTCGTGAACTTAGCTGCCACAAGTTTTCAATTAAGCCTTTCTTTGCATATTCGCAATAGCGAACTGAATATTTTCATATTACGATGTTTTGTCCGTTGATAACAGAGGCTGTAAAAGAATTCCATTGTTCAATCTGCGATGCTTAACCTCCAGGATTGACCAGGACTCCTGGATTTCCACGACAGCTCTCTGTCAATGAACTTGACCGTCTTCTCTGTGTAAATAGTTTGGAGCACGCGACTGGAAATTATAGGTAGATAGGTAGCTTGGACGCTTCACTTTTCTCATCGCATTGATGTCTTGGACCCTAGTCTTTATGCTTGCAATGCAGTTGATTCTTTTGTCGAGGAAGAGCAACTTCATAGTCAAGAGCATTTACATTCTTTGTCTCAACCGAAATTCTTTGCCCTTATGACATGCTGCAGACGGGGAAGACTTACCAGAAGGAGAGACTCAGTTGAGAAAAGGCTTCAAATTGTGGCAAGGTTGCCATGTTCTCTTGCCCATGGACTGGCTGGCTTTCCACATCGAACGGCCTCTTGAAGCTACGATTGCTACTTCTCAAGCAAAATCAGATCTCTGACGACAGTGGTCAGCACTTTGACCTATGGAAAAATCCATGATGAAACCTACGATTTTGTCAACAGGTTCTACAGTTACGATTTTGGACAGTCTTAAGTTTCATGGTGTTGTCGATATCGACGTGATTACTAAAGTTCAACAATGTTACACAGGCAAGAGATCCAGTCGAAGCTGAAAGACACTCAAATTGAAGGCACACTTCTAAGAAAGCCATGGTATAGTGAAAACAAAAGGGGGCGACACGCAAGAATATATTCTAATAAGAGGGACGTAGAGGACCCCATTAATTCATACTATAACAAGAAGGATACAGAAGACCCCAGTACTTCATACTATAGCAAGAAGGATATAGATGACCCCATTGATTCAGATTGGGCTAAGCTTTAATACTATAGAATAGAAAATCTGTCGTCCAAGTTCTAGAACTACATGAGGAGACATCTGTCCTCCGGCATCTAATATGTTAGAGAGGTATGCAGATTAAATCGGTTGCATATTCCATCCCATCCAAGCTTCACATAGTGTGATTATTTTTTATGACATTAGGGGGTTTCAGATCCCATCCAAGCTTCACATAGTGTGATTATTTTTTATGACATTAGGGGGTTTCAGAAATAGGTTTGCCGGATGTCTCCAGGATAAATAACAAACTTCGTAACTATTTTTAGTGAACTCTGGAGGGAGATGAGGTGCTAATAAATGAACGCTTCATAAATTATTATACGGTATATCACATGCAATTTGCATTCATTTATAAATATCAGACGCTATACTACAGATGTTTAGGAGTTCCGTAGTGAACTAAATGATTGTCAAAAGGGATGATGTGGCTTCTTGAGAGAGTTGCCATGCTTTTCTGGTGGGTGATTCTTAGAGTGACATTTATGAAAAAATTTGGCGGATCCAAAATGCTGCTCTCAACTATTCAAATTCAAATTCACCATCTGCAAATGCAAATGTTGTGCAAATGCTCTTGTCAGTAAACTAAACCGGTAGGTTTTGTAGTTTTGCATTGGTGTGTTGGTTCATATCCATATATATTAGTGTAGTGAGGGAGATAGCGCGAGTTATGGAAAATGATTTGCATCATCTTACGGCAACCAAGAAATTAATTGGAGATCAAAGAATTTTACTCCAAAAGGGCAACAAAAGTTTAGCAAAAACCTGATTACAATGTAGGTTCACATTTGGATGCAAAATCACCTTGCGCTATCAAGCAACTACCCGTGACAATGAGCATCTACTAGCATCTACCATCATCTACCAGTGGCAACCAGCGGCATACTATCTCTCTTGATGTACCTGTCAATGTCTTGATCCAACCAAAGGCAACTTTGATTTGGGACCCATGGTTGGGAAAGAATCCCGTGCAATAGATCTGTGATTTCAACACGGGGGGAACTGCAAACCCAAAGCATATTTCCTCTCTCAAGATATTTGGTTATCCAACTCGGCTTATGGTGATGTGGAAAGCAGAAAATGATGGTATCTATTTCCAGAATTCTGATGGAAAATACATTTTGGGCGGCGATGGATTGATGGATGAAACTCGTAGAGACACCCTCGAGGAGTTATGGGGACTGGGAACTTCCAAATTGGAGGACCTTGGAAGTACTAATAAATCGTGGTATAAGTAAAGTTAGTATTCCACTGTAAGGACCTTAGGGATCTACAGGATATGCAATTGGACCGAATTCTTGATGGTAGTTCTAGTAGTCCACGATACGTAGGCAGTTTGCGTTGGTTTCAAGTTCAAGCTATCCGTCCTCTTTTGCATCCACTTAGATTGCATCTTCAACAACATAGCTTAGTAATAGCTAAGGGACTTGGATGCAAGAGCATCCAAGTCAAGAAAGTTTGCAATGGAGTTCTATCATGCATTTCTTGAGAATGTAAGCACTTCAAGGGAATTTCATAAGAATTAACCATTATTTTCTAAAGAATACATTTAAGTATCCTAAGAATGTGATCATCAGACTTGCTGTGTATGTTAAATCAGTAATTTATGGACAAATCATTAACCAATGGTCAGTCCCCGAGAAAAAAGCACAAATGAAAGTTTGTAACCCAACAGATAGAAGGATTCTGAGCTCGTGGGACGACAGAGAGGAGATAACATATTTGAAATATTACAAGCCTCTTAAGAGGACAGCATGTCATTCAACCAGCGTCAACCAGCGGCAACCAGCGTGTAAGAGGACAGCGCGTCATTCAACCAGCATCAACCAGATTTGACCAGCTTCAACCAGCGTCAACCAACGGCAACCAACGTGTACGGGCGCCAACAAGATTTGAGCTTTGAGTGCCATCGAGTGCCTACGGGCGGCGACAAGCAACAACGAGCAACAACGAGCAACAACAAGCAACAACGAGCAGCAACGAGCAACAACGAGCAGCAACAAGCAACAACAAGCAGCAACAAGCAACAACAAGCAATGACGAGCAACAACAAGCAACGACGAGCAACAACGAGCAACAACAAGAAAAATCACATTTTATCCTAAATTAACATATTAAATCCCATATAAATCGTGTTCCCGCTCATCTAGTGCATAAATTTGTCAACTTTTGATTACCATGGGTATTCTTGAACATCATGGATGCTCCCTTTGGTGGCCTCGGTCATCTAGTGCATAAATTTGTCAACTTTGGATTACCATGTGTGTTCCCTTTGGTGGCCACCACTTTCACTCTAACCCTAAACGATAAACTTTATTAACCCTAATATGTAATCAATGCACTATGGAGTGATAACCAAAAATTCCTTATTCCTTATTTTCTACGAACCACCTCATATGGAGTGTGCTAATAATAAGGAACTTGGCATGAACTCCGTAATGGTACCTTTTCTACCCCTGGTCACACACTGTACCCATTTAGTCAACGCTTTGTAACTATCTATATGAAAAGTTAAGAAACTTTGTATAACTATTTCTGAAACCCCCTATTGTCTTTTCACAGGAATGGATACCCACTAAGCTACAAAATAAGCTAAAAGTGCAAAGGACATTTTATTGACTAGTACTTTAAGCTCTTGCGTAACCGGGCCCCACCAAACAAACATAATAAATACTGTATCTATAACTTTATATAACTTCAAAGCTAAACATCCTAAATATTGTATTTATAACTCTATATAATTTCAATGTGAAAGGAATAGAGGGGTGACTTTTCTGAACATCCTTATGTTATGTTTCCAAACCATAATTATTTCTGTAACTCCAAAGCAAAAGGGAGAAAAGAGGTGACTTTTTTGAGCCTGCTTATGCTATGCTTTGAAACTTTAGTTACTTCCATAACTCCAAAGCTAAAGGTAAAGGGCGACCGCGTAGAAAACACAAAGGATGGGAAAGAGAAAGAAGTAGGCGACCTCAAAGGAAAACTGAAGGATGGGAAGACCCCATCAAGCCGCACAAGGGAGAGACAAAAAAGGTAACATGGGGTTAAGCCCCAATAGAGTCTATATGAGAAATCTGCCCTACCGCACCTAAGATATCCAAGCTATGCAAGTTATACGGTCCACACACAACTAGAGCATCCGAAGAAACATCACCTCTCCTATGGATTGCACCAGCCACTGCCCTCTATAGAGCAATGGACACACACTATCTAAAATATGCTACAAAGTATGAGAGTGAGAGTGGTACTCCTTGATGCCTAACATGATAAGCTCTTGTGCACTCCCTGACAAATGTGTCAAGTGTCGTGTCCATCGCTCCATATAACTCCAAGGCTAGAGGAACAAAGAGGTGACCTCGCTGCATGCTCCTATACTTGGAGACCTTGCGACATGCTGTTGCACTCACCGCCCATCCAGGGGATGTGTAATCACTCCTTCCAAAATTGTATCCCGCATAGGGTCCATAATCACGACATCCGCTACTATCACCTGATCATCTCGGACCAAGTATAAGTCTGCACTGACCCATGTTGTCT
Organism: Lunularia cruciata; assembly: GCA_948567375.1. Classification (NCBI taxonomy): domain Eukaryota; kingdom Viridiplantae; phylum Streptophyta; class Marchantiopsida; order Lunulariales; family Lunulariaceae; genus Lunularia; species Lunularia cruciata. The sequence goes on along the minus strand of OX419762.1, from coordinate 12,191,936 downwards.
GCAAAGCATACAAACGCTCCATCCAAGCCAAGTATCCACTCTCTCGTGCCATAGCAAACACTATGTCCCTAATGGCATCATGGGTAGCTATCTTCTGTCCTCCAAAAGGACATCATGTCATGTGGACCGCTGTTTCATCTAGTGTAGAAACACACTCACAATAAGTAATGAAGATGCATATGGGTAGACCAAACCTTGGTAAAACCTCATCGTTGTAGAGAAAGTAGTTGGTGCGAGTTGAAATGCCCTAATGCACAGTCGAGCTAGGATCCAAGAGCATGCACCCTTGCCAGAGCAAGACCAAAGACATGCTCTAATAGCCTGAGGAATGGATGAGTTGACTAAGAGAGAATGTAGCGTATGCTCACACTGTTGCTCCAGCAAGGAAGACTATAAACCTCTAGTCCAATCTAACAATAGTGAAGCAAAAGGTGGAAAATCCTCTCGTGCTCATGGGGATAAACTATCTCTTGTCTACCGCAATAATACCTAGAGAGAAAAGGATCCTCCCTCCACCTCTGTCACCTCCAAAACCAGCCTATCAATAACCACAAAATGAGAGGAAAGTAGGGGTGCCTAGAGAGCCTAACTACCCAAAAATGCTATAGGTGTCATCTTTGTAAAAGACCAAATCCGAGGAGAGAAATAGGAGAATGGAAACTCACATTGGGACACTTGAATGAGGAAAAACTTCGAATGCCTAGCATGAACTTTGGCTTTGGTATTTATAGGTAGCATACAAGGCCCTTGAGAAGCTTCTCAAGAAGCTTCCTCAAGCTGCTTTCTTAGAGTGCAAGCCAAGTTAACTAAGAAGCTTCTCAAGAAGCTTCCTTCTCAAAGCCGCCTACTTGGCGTGCAAGCTAAGCTAGTTGGAAGCTTCTAGAAGCTTCCTTCTAGAAGCTACTTACTTGAGGTGCAAGCTAAGCTAGCCAAGAAGCTTCCCAAGAAGCTTCCTAGATACTTCCGGAATATTCTAGGCTACTTTGTCTTATGTGCTACTTTGTAAGCCCGACTAACTTCATCGCTAAACTCCATATTGTTACATCTTCCCCCGCCGCTAGTTGGTGACGTCTTCGTCGACAGTGAAGCTTCAAATTCCTAGATGGCCATCTTTGCACTCTGGAGGTGAGAAAGAGGCTCCAAGGTGGCATCATGAAGGGGATACCCTTTCCAAAGGACCTTGTACTCCGTATGGTGGCGACGGCCTTGTTGAATATGGCGACGTGCAAGGATACAATCAACTTTGTACTCCTCATGATCATTGCTAAGGACAGGAAGAGGGGGAGGTTGGACTCGAGAGGAAAAGGAAGAGGGGTTAGGAACAAAGGGTTTCAACTTGGAAACATGAAAGACAAGATGGATACGCATGTGACAAGGTAAGGCAAGTCGATAAGCAACAAGAGAGACAATTTGGGTGATATCAAAAAGTCCTATCCAATTAGGGGCAAGTTTACAAACTTGGGTATCAAGTGGGAGAGGCAGGTTACTTGAGGATAGCATGACCTTATCAAAACTTCCTACCTAAACTTCCTACCTATCAAAACCTAAACTTCAAAGGTGAGATCACGACAATGGTGGTCCGCATATTGTTTTTGGCGATTCTGAGCAACAAGGAGGTGAGACTTGGCTTGTTGGAGCAATTGGGATATAGTGGTCAAGAATGTGGAAGTATGAGGAACTTGAGATGGAGGGGGAACAAGAAGAGAATCTAGAACAAGCAGATCTTGGCCAAAATTGAGAAAGAAGGAAGACAATCCAATGCTTGCCTGTTTGGAATTATTGTAGGCAAATTCTGTAGCTGCAAGACATTCATCCCAGTTGGTATGGTGGACATTGACAAAGGCCCGCAACATATCCTCCAATGTACGATTTGCACGTTTGGTTTGTCCATTAGTTTGAGGATGATAGGCCATGGACAAAGTAAGCTTGCGCCAAGTATCTGGAAGAGTGCTTGCCAAAACTTCTTGGTAAATCAAGGATTCACAGTCAGAGATGAGGACACATGGCACCCCTTGATGCTTGAAGACATTGTCGAAGTAGATTTGCGCTAAGGTTGGAGCATCCACGGTATCACAGGTTGGTGCCAAGTGGATTTGCTTACTAAGCTTATCGACAAACACCACAATTACGGTGTGTCCTTGTTTTGTCTTTGGCAAGGATGTGATGAGATCCAAGCTCACATGCTCCCAATGAGTGGATGGAATGGCAAGTGGTTGAAGGAGCCCACTCGGCTTCTGGTTGCTGGCCTTGTTACGTTGGCAACTCTCACATGATTGGACAAAGTCTCAAACATCTCGTGTCATGTTGGGCCACCACCATTGGCGTTGGAGGGTGCCCAAGGTCTTGTCCACTCCCATGTGACCAAATATTGGTAAATCATGGGCTTCTTGAAGGTGCACAAGTCAAAGATCACCTTTGGCTGGAACATAGATCTGGTCTGCATGGAATAAAAGGCCTTCCTTGAAGGAGAAGGTGTTGTATGCCTTGTTGCATGCTATCAAATGACAGTGTACCATTTGGAAGAAGGAATCTTGTTGTAGAGCTGATTGAAACTCATTATGGACCTTAGGGTCAATGGACACCGTTGTAATTGCCGTTGTGATAAGAGGAAGAGCCTTCAAATCAGGTCGTCGTGATATAGCATCAAGGATGATATGGAACCGACTTAGTTTGTACTCAAGTTTGATGTCAAAAAATTGGAGTTGCTCTTCCCATCGATGATGTTGACGCTTCATGTGCTCCAAGTGTAAGGTCTGCAACAATAGCTTGTGATCAATTCGCATTATCACTTGTTTCTCCAAGAGATAATGCCTCCATACCTTGGTAGCATATACCATTGCAAGTTGTTCTCGATCTCAAGTAGAGTAATTTCTTTCAGCTGTATTTAGTGGGTGAGACACAAAGGCAATAGGATGTAGTCCATTTGCAAATTCTTGTTGCAACATAGCTCCAATTGCAAAGTTAGAAGCATCAAAATCAACCACACAAGGTAGTTGAGGATCATATGGTTGAAGAATGGGTCTTGAAGACACCATATGCTTTAACTTCTGGAATGCTTCTTCATGCTTGGTGGTCCATTGGAAGCTCAAGTTCTTTCCCAAGAGGTCAGTCAATGGTGCAGCCACGTGAGCATAATAGTGGATGAACCATTGGTAAAAACTGGCCAATCCATTGAATGCTTATACTTTTGTAGCATCCTTCGGGGTAGGCCAATCAGTAATGGCCTTGATCTTCTCTTCTTCCATCTTGATCCCCTCTGATGAGATCTTATGACCCACAAAGGTAACCTCCTTTTGTCAAAAAGCACACTTTGACTTCTTGCAATAAAATTTCCATTGTCATAGTCGGCTTAAGACTTCTCGTACATGATTCATGTGTTCTACCTCTGTCCTGCTATAGATTAAGATATTATCTAAGAACACCACCATGGACCGATCCAATAGTCCCTCCAACACCCGATGCATATGATCCATGAAGACTACTAGAGCATTAGTGAGTCCAAAAGGTAGAACTCTCCACTCAAAATGTCCATACCTTGTGTAAAAGGCAGTCTTTTGCATATCCTCTCCTTCAATAGGAATTTGCCAATAGCCGCTACAAAGATCCAGCTTGGAAAAGTAGCGTGCTCCACTTAATTGATCAAGTAGGTCATCGATCTGAGGCAAGGGATATGCATTCTTCACAATTTGCTTATTGAGCCCACGGTAATCAATATAGAAACGAAGTCCTCCATCCTTCTTTAGAACAAATAGTACCAGTGCTCCCCAAGGAGAGGTACTATGTTGTATGAAATCCTTCTCCAACAACTTTGTAAGTGTTGTTCGCAACTCCTCCAACTCCTTTGGTGAGAGCCGATAGATTGGTCTACTCACTAGAGTACTCCCTAGCAATAACTTGATCTTGAAGGGCATACCTCGATCGGAGGATAATCCCTTTGACAGATCATCCGGAAACACATCTGCAAACTCTTGAACTATCCAATCAACCATTGCTTGATGAGGCTCTTGGCACTCCTCGAATTGTTCTTGTGCAATTGGCTTGATCCACACCACAAATATAGACTTATCTTCCTCCAAAGCTTGCTCTATGGCTGCTTCATTAACAAACTTCCCTTCCAGGGACTCATCTCTCTCCCAAGCTTGCTCCATGGTTGCCTTCTTGGCAAACTTCCCATCTTGGGACTCATCTCCCTTCCAGATTTTCTCTATGGCTACCTTCTCAACAAACTTCCCATCTTGGGACTGACTATTCTTAGGTGTCTTACTCATAGGTGCCAGACAACCTAATCGGAAATTCCTACCTTGGTGTTGTATTTGAATTTGGCGTCGGGTCCAATCGAATTGAACATTATGATGTTCAAGCCAAGGTAGACCCAGAATGATATCATAGTGTAGAGATGCCACTACAAACCTCATACTCCTTCCCAATCTTGAAGGTAATAGGATGCGAGGTGCGGAATGCAGAACCCTTTCTACCATCCGCCATCATCAACCCTTTCTACCATCCGCCATCATCAAACTTCTTGCATTGTTACCTCTAATTTGGTTCTTGCCTTCAAGCCCCTCGTGAATTGATCCAGAGCTTCACCCTCCAAAATATCTAGAATTTGCATGATGGTGTTTTGGAACTGCGTGATGTAACTTCTTACAGTGCCAATCTATTTCAACTCTGCCAACTTATCTCGTGCAGCTTGTGTGGCATTTATAGCTTGGAACCAACTGATTATTGTGCTCTTGAATTCTGCCCATGTCAAGATCGGTGCAACCATTTGTCATTTGGCTCGCTCCACTCGGAATCTCCACCATAGCTTTGCTACTCCATCCAATTGGCTAGAAACAAAGAGAATCTGTTTTTGCTCATCTTGTAGATTGGTAGCTTCAAAATAACATTCACAATCAAACACAAAATTCTCCACTGCACCCGGGAGATTCTTGCCTTCAAATACCTTGGGTTTAGGGAATCTAATCCAATCTTCTCCTTCTCGAATTGGTACTCTCTCCACCTGCTCTTGTCATCGAAGATCTCGTTCATCCAACAATCAAGTAAGGTGCTCGATTTGTTGTTGCATAGCAAGGATAACATCAGGTATTGCCGCCATGGTTGCTCCTCTATCACACCACTCCCAATCTATCTAATTTATTAACACATAGAAATAGCACGTCCACCGTTCTCCATAAGTTACAATCGGAAGCACCAAGGGTTCCTCCGATATGGTGATCATATGTAGAAAATCTCGTCCAAAGTGCAAGGTGATGAATTGTGTGAAACGATACTTGGGTAGTATTTGGACGCAAAAATCCCAATGGTTTGGTGGAAGTGGATTTGGTGGTTCATAAATTCCATCCATCCCATTCTTGCTCTGATACCAATGTAAAAGATAGAATCCGAAGAGAGAAATAGGAGAATGGAAACTCACATTGGAACACTTGAATGAGGGAAAACTCCAAATGCCTAGCATGAGCTTTGGCTTTGGTATTTATAGGTAGCATACAAGGCCCTTGAGAAGCTTCTCAAGAAGCTTCCTCAAGCCGCTTTCTTAGAGTGCAAGCCAAGTTAACTAGGAAGCGTCTCAAGAAGCTTCCTTCTCGAAGCCGCCTACTTGGCGTGCAATCTAAGCTAGTTGGAAGCTTCTAGAAGCTTCCTTCTAGAAGCTACTTACTTGAGGTGCAAGTTAAGCTTCCTAGATACTTCCGGAATATTCTAGGCTACTTTGTCTTATGTGCTAATTCGTAAGCCCAACTAACTTCGTTGCTAAACTCCATATTGTTACAGTCTCCTTCATAGATAGCAAGCCAACCCCACCTTATGAGATTGGCAAAGCTATCTATCTATGTGCCAAATCCCCTCTCACACACTCAAAAGTCCTTGGTCCAATAATATCACCAAAGACTCCCATAATCCTCCTATCAAATGCTCTCAGACGTGATAAGAAGAACGGTGAGGGAGAACTGTACGGATGAGGTAGGATGGTCGACGAGCATTACTAGAAGAGAGTATAACAAATACTACCTACGGATCTCCTAGTAATGGAAGGTCATCCACATGGAGAACATCCTCTACAAGGGTAGCGTCTAAGAAGCGTGTGACAAAATCCTCCGATCCTACTGGCACTCCAAGAACATGAAGTCCATCTGTGGATGTGATACACCCCTTTGAAAGCTCAAGGTGGGAAGGGATACCTAAAGGGAATCATGCCCTACACTTAGACACCTTGACTCTCAAGCCTACTAGATGTAGCTCGGTGGTCAAGTAGTCAAAGGTCTACCTAATTTGATCTACAAGGCCTATGATGTGTGTATCATTTGCCAAGGAGGGAAATACACAACTTGGCATGGCCAAAGTAGTAGATAGGAGAGCTCTAAAGTGAGCCATGGCAAATAAGGGCCTCCCCAAAGGATCTCCCTGACGTGTACCAACAGTTGACTCCAAGACGGTGACTCCCTCCTGTGAACTACCATGTTGGTAGTAAAGGGAAGCAGGAGAGCCATAAAAAGACCATACAAAAGGAATGAGATTCGCCAAGGATCCACCAGCTTCCCTAAGCTCTCTAAAGATGGATGTCAGTGAGACGCTATTAAATGTGTTCTCAACATCCACATGTAGGACGACCGACTCCGGATGGATATCTAGGAGTGCTCTAATGCCTAGAGATATAGCCTTACATCTTCTAGGTGTAGCTACTCCAAACTGATGTGGATTGAGGTGTTGTCAAAAGTGAGAACAATGCTGAAGGACAATGGTACGATTGACCAAACGCAAAAAGATCTCTCAAATAGCAATCGGTCTAATGCCCCTTGTGCACTTTTCTATTGCAAGAAGTCGACTAGCACCTAACACCCGACTAACAGACAAAGGAATGTCTCCTCTCGCTACTGTTGTAGCCACATGAAACAACTCGGTAAAACCACTAGAAGGATCATTTGCTTGGAAGTAATCTCTAAGGTGCTCATAAACTATCCCTAACAAGCCTCCTGAGGAAAAGCAAGGGGTAGTGCACAATGCTTGTGCAAATAGCGACCTATCAAGACATAAAGACTGCTCAGGCTGATAATCTAAGACCTCTATTGGTAGTCTCTCTACTACTATAGGATGTAGTGAGCGTAAGGAAGAGATAGTCTCATCAATAAGACTCAACATAAACAAAGGGTGTAGCACTCGTGCTGCTCTACTAAACTCTCTTGCCTGACCCAATGTACTACACCGTCATAATCGAGTGGACTCTGTGGTATCTTGTGGCGATGCCTGTCTCCTAAATTGTGTAACCCTAAAGACTCCTCCTGAAGAGCCGCACACTCCCCCACTCGAAATCGATGAAATTTAGCAATCATCTCTCAATGCCCCGCACGTCCTCCTTTAGCACGACGAAGACACTATCGAGAGAGTAAGAGGAATAAGAACCATACTAACTCGTCCAAAGGAAAGAGAAGTCAAATATGTGACTTATCAATATACCCTTGTGCTTGGAAAGTTTAGTTGTTTCCTCCTAAAGTACTTGGAGAGTTTAGTTGTTCCTCGAAAATTGAATCACATGTGAAATCTATAATCACAACATCATCATCCGCCACTATCCCCCAAAATTGAGATGAAAAAGGTAAAATGGAAATAAACCTCAATAGAGTCTATAGAACGAACTGCCTTTAAAGGGCAATGAAGAGCTCCTAAACAGGTATTCTACGGTATGCTGAACAAACTCGAGGAGAGCGACTTGATGCCTGCTTATACATTCAATTTCACATTCATTTCCCCCAGTATGGCAGAATGAAGCGGACAGCTGTTTCCTACCTCCTTCACTTGAATGGTATCCATGATCTAGCTTGACTGATTCTTTCTGGAAAGAGGCGGTCGACGTAGACAAAAGTGAAGTCCCTTGTCAACTGGAAGTCCACCGAACACGTTACCTGACTTATCACGTTAGGATTCATGCAACATTGAGGGCAGGACTGGTCGCCGTATTGGCAGATCTTTACCGTTATGATGAGTTTGGTACAGATTGGTTTGATGTAAATGTACTCGGTTACATCATGTTGTCCGGACTGCTTATAATGTCTGTTGTGTGTTCATGCGTCAGAGTACCGCCGAGCGAATACCGGTACATTACGACAGTCTTATGAGATGTAAAGTATGTTCGTCACATTCGCTTCATGTGCTGTTCCATTCTCTGTCTTCCAACTCTTCTACATTGATCCATCCACACTAAAGATATAAATTGTCCAACCCTGAGGGAAGAGCACTGACTGAATGGGATTCCCGCTTGCTTATCCTTCATACAATGTTCAACATGGTCCGAAATATACAGGAAAGCGGACATCCTTTGACAGCGAATCGAGGACATGGAGAGACATGGGTCTTTTACTGGACGATCGATATGCTGAGATCAGGTGACTTGAGTAACCACGGGATCAGATCATGGTGATTCCAGTTCGACCGAACTTTGGTGACATTCATGAACACTGTTCGTGTCTTCGACAACAGAGGTAGATATTCAGGTGCAGCGATAAAGGACTCATGTGGATGTGACCAGTAAAGCTCAAGTTTGTTAGGATACAAAGAACCGACGATGTTTCGAGCTACTCCATACCCAGGACATAAATGTGTGGTGAATTTTATAAGTATTCACATCCAGATTTCATTTCCTCTTTTCAACGGCGTTGATTTGGTCGAAAGTTACATTGGCGGTTCGTTGGTTGCGAGTTGTCATATCTTTCTTTGCTGTTTAAACAACATGAAGTGAAGCAATAGTTGTTGTATGATATCATTTGTGTATACATTGCTACTTAACATAACAGTTACCACTGACTATAATAAAAAGTCACAATTAAATAATTATCAATGACTCTATAGTGTCTGATGTAATTACAAATCAGAATCACATTTATATCTTTTAATAGGTTATTACACTTAGTCAAAACCAAAAACCCAAAAAAAATCTAGTACCAGAAAATTCAAGTTATATCGGTTAGCTTCTTCCACCATAGCCAAAGAGACTCAGTATAGATTTTTTGAATTTGAACTCTCTAAAATTACACTTTGACCTACCTGAAGAGACCAGAAAACCCAACCGAACTAGCAAACCAAACTAAAGGATGATTTCAATGATATCTAAAGAAACTTTTAGCACTATTAAGCAACCTATCAACAGTTAGTAAGACAATTATGACCAAGATAATAATTCCAGAATACTAGTAAACTAACTGCGACACTACATGATAATGATATAATACTTGGGACAGAAATTTGTTATTCAAGTTTTTGTGAAGTTTATTTAATAGGAGATTTACTTTGAGACAATGTGCCAGAAACTACTCTTCTTCAAGAGTTTGGGAGTCTTAAAGCTTTTCACACGATATTCTCTTCCGAACAATGCGACCAAAAATCAAAATATTGCTCCATGGTTTATTAAAACCGAGAATGTAACGATCAATCAGCACTGTTTGAGCATATCTGAAGATAAGAATTAAACTTTATTGTAATTCTGTCCCAACAAAAAATAAGATTAAAAGGGCCCTTCAATATTTACCTTGGAGGCTCCATCACTTATTTAATGGGATATATTGAAGCCATTCAAGCAACTTTCAGCTTCCAAAGAGATGAGTGGCTTGTCACTCACTTCTTTGTTCTTAGTTTAGACTATCATGTGGAATGCACAAATAGATACTATAAAATCTTTATTGAAATTCTCAATAACTGCAGGATCTAAACAGGATATGAAGCCCATTGTAAAAAACGAATGTATCGGGCCTTTACCCAACTCGAATTCCCATTTGGCATAGAGTTAGTTAGGCTTGGTAATAAGAAGAGTTTGCATACCCGTCAAAATTGAGAATATTTCGACATAGATTCTCAAAACGAAAATTATTCTACAGGATCATGGTGAGATGAATCACGGTTTTCTGATAATTTGAGAATAAGTGGCTACATGGCAATAACCAAATAAACACCATGCAGTCGAACAAGAGAAATCATCTGTATTACAAATATCAAAGAGAATAATTATCAATTAACTAAAAAACAGGTCGAAAAATCTTTATCGTCAGAAGTTTTAAGATTTGCCATTGGGCCTGGACCGTCTAATAACACTTAGTACAAGGCATCAATGGGCGAAAGGCCCTGAAAACTTCTGTGCATAATGTTACATTCACCTATATGTTAACAAGAATAATTATCACGTAAATATATAACTGATCAAAATCTTTATTTGTATAAGTTTTAAACATTTTCCATGAGGCCTGGACCTTATAAACAACACTTATCAAATGTAAGGCACCAATGGACAAAGCATCGTGGAACTCCTACACATAATGTTACTTTCATTATGTGTAGAAGTCCAACGATGTAGCCAGACAATAACTATTTTACATGATCCTAACTCTACCAAGTCGCTAAGTTTTCCCTTCAAACGACATCTGAGAGAATCTTCATAAAACCTATATATGAAGCTCTTTGTGTGCAGTGAATATCTCTCCCACCACAGACTGCGTGTGTCCATTGTTCTAGAGATCTAGAGAGGATTGGCTGGTGCAATCCAGAAGAGAGCAATCACTCTAGACTATGCTTCTTTAGATGCTCCAACAATTTATAGATCGTATGACTTGCATAGTTAGTATATCTTAGGTGTGGTAGAGCAAATTTCTCATATCTATACTATTGTGACTTAGCCACCTTCTACCTCTTTTGTCTCTTCCTTTATGGGGTCTTCCCATCTTTCATGTGTTCTATGTGGTCGCCCTTTTCTCTCTCAACAGCATGCTTTCCCTTGGGTAAATTATTTGACTTGTGTTTTTCTTCAGCACTTTGTTGTTTTCTTCAAGTTGGTTTCGAGCGCACATGGTGTTGTTCTCCGTTGCTGAGAACATGGAAAGTGAGATCATGAGACTACTTACCTAGTGCACTCTAGCCAATGGGTAAAACTTCGACAGTGGCCTTTTAAAGCGTTTTATTGTATGGGTCTTCTCCACCAAAGTTTGATAGGTGTAGATTGCAAATAAAAGAAAGTGCTGCAGTAGAGATTCTCCTAAAGTAAAAGTATAAAAGAATAAAAGTTACGTTCATTTGGATAAGTGATCCTCAAGTAAGCCAGACTAAATGTTTATATTATTCAGTTTGTAGTTGACTAAGTTTTTGATAGATTGTCTTCCTTGCGGGGTTCGATGATGCTTCTAGAATTTAAGGGTATCATCAATTCCTCTTTACATAGTAAAAAGCTACTATATGAACTTTCTCTATAAGATTATATCTTCTCAAAAATAGGGGGGAGATGAAGCCATAATCCATACAAACAATATAGTACCCATCAAAAGATCAGCCTCTTTTATCGTAAAAGAGTTTTAAAAGCATTTGAAAAAATAAATTAGAAATCTGTAATTACGTAATACATGTTACATTCGAATGAGGAGAATCATCCGTCCATAAAACCAAGTTTCGCATTACGAATGAAAATGTGGAAAAAAACATCTAGACTACAATAATAACTTTGAGGAGAACTAAATTTTTTTCTATCTGTATTTTCTGGCGTATTGAGCGTATTCTCGCCCATAATTAAAGAAAATGCCTCATCAAGCAAAGATCCAAGAAATTCAACGATATCCAGCACTTTCTAATAGAGTAATAAATTAGTGCACCGGCTCAGAATCTCAATGCTGACTTACGACGCTCTTTCAGTTTAGGGAACTAATCCTTAGATTAAAATATCAAGTGGCTTGTTTATATTTTGTTATATAATATGCAAAGTTAGCAACTTTAAGTATGAACAGATAATCGCTTAATGGGATTAACTTATGATAAGAAAGACACTATTTTTTTAGCTTTTAGTACAAACAATCAATCTTATGTCTGTATTAGGCATAGTACTCTGCTTACTAGCCTCAACTCATTCATACAATGATTGGGAATACCACTTAATTTCAAATTAATTGGATCCATTTACTATTATAACTTTGTCGATATTTTACCTTGATCCTCGTATGATTGATAACCATATTACGCCAAGAGTAATCCACGATTTGATTTGTACTATTATGAAAGATTCTTTAACTAGGGACAATTAGTTATCCTTATGTCACGTATGATGTGGCTAATTGACGACCCTATAGAAGAATAGATAGGTCTTGTCTATGTGAGTAGATGTTAAAACACTATTCCTATACTTTTAAGAGAAGATTAAGAAACAATTGAAAGTAGATTTGAAATTTTGAACGTCTTCCTTACCAGAGTAGATTTCAAGTTAATGCTCTTAATGTTGATAATAATGAACATTAGTGTCATAAGAGAAGGTACAACTCCATTAAAGAACATGCTAAAAGCATCTATTACTACAAGATAGTCTGAATTCTCCTTGTTAGGATAAACTTCAAATTAAGGCCATTCATTTTATGAGCAAATGCTATTTACATTATCTCTACATAGATAAATGATATCCATTGTTACAAAGGGTACTAAGTTATTCAGTATAGTTAAACTTTGATACAGGATTTAAAAAGTGAAATAGTACAAGAAATAGAAAGTTTTTAGATAATTTGGGTTTCATGTGGGGAATAAGAAAACCCAAACTACGTGCATACGGGGATAGAACTTGAATAATGATATCAGAAATAAAACCATGTATATCTTTGAAGTGAATCCTGAGAATTTTCTTTTTGGGAATAGGCTTTGTATAAGAATGTGGAATTATGGAATTATTTACGGTGTTTAAAAACGAGTCTAGTTTCCTCGAATAAATATTGATCTAAGATAAAGAGAAGTGAAGGTCATTTGTTTTATTATATTTCTAGAGGGTTATGTGGTTGCTTGTGTAGATACTTTTAGACTAAGCCATGTTAAAAATAATTTATCCTAAGTTGTTCGATCTTCACAACTCTTACCTTCAATAACTGTAAGTATACGTTCTCAGATTAAATTAAAGTGGAACTCATATTCTGAAACTCTTGGTTATGTTGGATAAATCTGGACTTACATTGGATTATAATCAAATATGCGGATACTGGACCGATAATATTGAGACTGTCAATTTTCAATATGATGGGTAGTAGACTCCTTATTATGGTATATTGAAATTTAAGTATGATTTACTATTTTTTGCAGTACAGTGGTATAGTAAAAAATTATGTATGATTTTCTGTATGATCAAGTTCATGAGACGTATACATTAAATGTTAATTGGGGTAGTAGTAAATTATAACTATGCTATATAGTATATAGTTTTTTCAGTTTTTATTTAAATGAATTCTTTCACCTAAATCTTTTGTCATATTATGAATCATAATAATATTATTTATAGCTATTATTTATCATTTATTCTATTAATTTTCCTAGTTAAATTATAATTTATATTATATTATATTATATTATAAATTATCCATAATCTAGTTAATTTATCACAGCTTGTATTTACATAAAAATTAATGATACTCCATTTTATAAAAAAAATCTATAAAATTGAACTCCAAATTTCCTAAATATAAATGCATATGAAATAAGGCAAAGATAATATGTTAATTGTGAAATATTATGAAAAATTGTGAAATAGAGTTAATCCTTGTTGCCACCTTAGTGTACAAAGAATATCACCAAAATAATAATAAAATGTGCCTAAATGTTTTTAACTGGTTTCTCTCCTTCTCATACTTATTTATAATACTAACATAAACCGTATAGATAATGTACTATGTGAGATTCATTTCATTCATGAAGTATTTAAAAATTATTCTTATTTCATAAATTAATTTTCCTATCTAAAATTCTGAAGTTGAACAACTGAAAGTAAATTCTAGAATTCTTCAAGAAATGGTTTAACATAATGTGAGGAACATAACCAAAATAACTAGGGTTAAATTTATACGGGAAAAACTAAAATATATGACCTGTAACCAAGAAACCAAACGTATACTATGTTTCTAGAAAATATTAGAATAAAAAATTCGGGTTCTGAAGTAATTTGATGTGATTATTCTTTTATTTGAATTGAAAAGAATTGAATCTTGACAATGAGAAGTAACCGAATATTGATATAACAGTATACTTGTAATTTTTTTTGATATTCTCACATAATTTGAGTATATAAATCCATCAGATGACGAATGATATGTTTGATAGGTTACACCGTTATTAAAGTCTTATTTTTAATAATCTAACCTATCTCATGGAGTTTCAAATTTTTATTGTAGAAAATTAATATATAAATTTAAATTTCAAGATTTTATTGAATTCTTGTTTGTAGTCAAGACTTGCAAGCGTAAGAGACTTTAACAAATGAACCATAAATGTATTTTTAAATGCAGAACGTATATAAAGTCCATTTAGTTTTTTCAGCTATTTGAAGGTAAACCTTAAAGTAAATCATTCTTCTTTTAGAGTATAATAATTGGGTTGATAGTGTACACAATAAATTTACTAACCTACCTACAAATCATCTTAAAGCTGAAATTATATGATATCCAAAGTGTCTTTTATTTAAGTTTTTTACCAAGTTAATTCTAATTTAATAAGAGGTTTAATTATCCAGTACTTTATTGTACTATTGATATCTTTGTTTTATTTCATTATGACTAAGCAAAAGTGATGAGCAAAATATATTTCCTATAGCTTGCTTTTCAATTTAAGATCATAAATTTTATTAATTTATCATATATTTCATCAAGTTAAATAATCTCAATACGGAAGCAAAATAGAAAGTAGATATAATCTAGATTTAAATTGATATATTCTATGGTTGAGATGAAACTGCTCCCAATTATCCAATGGAGTGTCACGTATATTTAAATTGAGTTTTAATATTACAATCAGTAAATAAATATTTTATGCAAAGAATATATACTAACCAAGTTTTACAACGATCCTATTCTTAAGCAAGTTGAACTCACATGCGAAACGTAATTAAATCTAAGTGAATATAATAACTCACAATTTGAGTAAAATCTATTCGACCAATATTAATATGAAAACTATTACGCTTGTAATATGTAATACCAAATAATTTTCGAAATAAAAATCTTAAATTAGTTCTCTATCAACTAGAAGCATATCGCTCCCTTGCCTACTATGAATAAATTTAGTGAAAAGTTCAAATGTGTAAGCCGACCGCAAAGGATGGGAAGACCCCATCAAGCCGTACTAAGGTAAGACAAAATAGGTAGAATAGAGCTAAGTTCCAATAGGGTAGAAATGAGAAATCTTCCCTATTGCACTTAGGAGATCTCAGTTATGCAAGTCTTACAATCTATAAATAACTAGAACATACAAAAAAATATCTTCTAATGTGATTGTTCTCCTATGAATTGCATCAACCACTGCACTTTGTAGAACAATAGACACATTGCTAAGAGTTGGACAATGGACACATGCTAAGAGTTGGTAATGTAACTGGAGAGGAGATCTAATCACTCACTATAGCTGAATTTCATGGAATATAACTGACTGGAGAAGATTTGATCACTCATTCCCATCTGTGGATTGAAGGGATATACTGCCCATTTAGTAAAGTACCCTAATTTATTTAATATTGACTTCTCCATATATAAATATTTTCGAATTGGTTTCCATTTCCATTTTCTCAAACATATCATATCAATCAATGCACTTGCACTGACTCATTTCCTGATAGTTTCTGTCTCATCTTCCAATAAGCATATATGTCGAACTAAAAAAGCGATTCCAGATTATTCTTGAGTTTCAGGACTTAATCATCATACATTTGTTAATTCTCGATTGTTCATTTTATAGGTGACCATCGTTTTCTGTCTACACTCCAATAAGCATACACGTCGAATTGAAAAGGTATTCTAAGTTCTTTTTGAGTTTCTGGATTAAATTATGACACGTTCCTAATTTTCTTGATAGTCATTGGTTACGGCCAAGATCATATATTAAAGCAGTAACGCACATATTGGGTCGAAATTGATATTAAGGATACACAGATATAACTGTGTTGAAATATTTTTACCTTAACCTGTCTCGTTCATGAATGCCGCAAAGCATGAAGAAACTACCAAGTGTAAACGTAACTTCTGAATCCGAGCTAAATGTAACTACTGTACGAAATTCCTGCAAGTGAAATGTTTGTAGTTTACCTCGAGTCCACATCGATAATCGCAACAAAATGTTTCACAGATTCACCGAGATGAATCTACGCCCTGTAAGTTCTCTGCTAATATGCTAGATGTATTTCTTCCGAATCTTTCAAAGCAGTGAGCAAATTCTAGATCCACAGAACTGTATTTCACTGGACTCAATAGATACAACAAACTGTGACAGAAGCGGGTGGTAAAGCGACGGCAAGTCCATTCCAAGGGCTGTTGTTTAAACATCAGATCGTATGGACGCTTACACAAGTGATCAGCTTTCTCAGTAAGCTTACAACGACTAGTTCGGTCCACAGAGGAAAGACCACTGATTTCAGGGTTCCAACACGACAATTATAAATTACAAATTACATATACGATCTGAAGTTGTCCCTGAACGCAAACGTTGCTGGTAGATATCATTTGATATCATCAAGATCTACATTGCAAACCAGTCTTTCCAGTTCCTACGATCGGAAGATCCATTTGAGACTATACTCCAGGATTTGAGGCCAGGAGAAGAAGTCAAGTCTCCCCAAAGGAACGCTAAGTATATACAACATTCACATCTAACTCTAACTAGGTACTTAAAAATCTGCTGCTGACGTTGTCTTTTTGGTAACGATATCATCAGTTCCAGCCCGGCAGTCTAACACAGTCTTGGGCTACGAGCTCCAGGTGGAGTTTGAGCTCATACCATTCAGTGTCCAGAGATACTCCGCAGACAATTTCTACAATCTTTGTTAGTGGCTAAAACGTCTGCAGTCTAGATTTACAACCAACTTTTGACAACGACCCTACAACCCGGGGAAATGATCATCATCAGGGTACTGTCCTCTACTGAAGAAATCGTATGGCTGATCATTCGCATACCAAGGAGTATCATAACCGCGGTAGATCTTTCCATTCATCTCATGGAACAATTTCAGATTGTCAACCAGCTTGTGAAAGACATCACAACCCTTGCACTGCATTGACAACAGTCAGGAATTAGGCCCGGCTAACAATATATGCTCCAACATATAGCTTTCACGATTCTGACTTAGCAATTAGGTGCACTCTATAACCGAATCGAAATGTTCCGACCTATTTTTCTGCCGACTTCGAGTCGTCCAGCTGAAACTTACACTATAGAGCAGAGGAGATTCAGCACTTGATTTATTATCATAACCTTCTATCTTCTATTGCGTTGATTATTACCTGTACAAATACCGTGCCATCCGAATAGGCATGAGGATTGATAGCTCTAGTCGTCCGCTCACCACATACATTGCAGGTGAATGCTACTCTCATCTTCCTCCTTGGCGACTTGCTCAAATAAGGGAACTTCAATTTGTCTTCTTCGGCGGCATCCTCCTCTTTTGGTATCGCTGGACCCTCGAGACCAGAGCCAGTTGTCCACCCAGTAGCTGTTGCTGCTTGCAACACCAATCCCATAGCAACGTCCTGCACACCATTTCAGTGGATTTAACATTTTAGCCTCGATTTCGATCCTCGAGTTCATGGAAGCTTCTGCCACAAAACTTGGTATCAATGGAATATCTCCAAAGCTTAAATTACCACGACGAGCACTTTAGGAATACATGAAACTGAGACAACTCCCGGCATGCGCGAAGATGGCGCACTTGAGGTCCCTTGCAGATTGGAACGTTCAATTTGGTAAAGCTTAGAAGTCCGAACGAACCGTCCGAAGAGTACTCCTACGCACCGAACTTTTATCCTACTACCTCCACTCTATCTAAACACCAGACAACCATTTCAATAATCGCCGAAGACGTGCTTCACATTCTCTAATTCACCAAGAAAACCGAAAAGGTATGAAGAGATTCCTAATCCTGACGTCCATAATCAACTTTCTTATCTTTGTTTAAAGTATTGCAAACCATCTACTTTATTCCTTGAGTTCTTCCTTGTTTCATTGTTTCATTGTTAATCTTCGTTGCAAGTGCTAACCCAATCTTCAAAACTGGTTAAAACATCCGGTTCGAAGACCAGTGCGATTCTGCCTGAACTGAATTGGTATCCTCTCTTAGTTGCTATCAACCACTGGCATCACATGCTCCTGAGTGGAATTAAAGATTGCTTTCAATTCATTTTCGCAATCCGTCATCAAGGCCATTGGCTTTTGGATAGCCCGGCTCTAGGCGAGAGGGAGCAGTAAACTCAGACATATCAAATCAGCTAGCTGCCAAGAAGCCGTGCAGGCAGTTTGAGTTGGCAAGAGTTGCCCTGAATTGTTCGGTTGTACTCGCATGATTCCCAAAGCTATTTTAGCGATCTGCTACATTCATGGAGCATAGCTACTGTCCACCAAAGAGAACACCAATCTAATATCGAGGTTATCTGAATATTGATAGTTACAAAACCTTCATTCAAGTCAAGTGGCTGAAGCCTTCTTAGAGATATGATGGACAAAAGCGAAAGAGCATCACAACGCCAAAGCTGTTAACTCAATTGCCCCACCAGGTTCATGACAATTGTACAATGCGCAAGCAGTACACATGAAAGGACACATTAAATGCACAGAATTGGCGCTGTCGCAGGGGTGGAAAAGGCCAAAACCTGGGACAGGGATAAGAAGGAAGTCCTCCCAAACGGAACGATCCCTTCCTGCTGCTTCTCAGAAGCCTCGTCCCAAATCATAGGAGTGATCACATCCTCCTCCGTAGTATCAGTTCCTACAATCGTAATTCAAAAGTCATAAGCCATAAACATCTTCAACACTCCACTTAGACGCTACCATCAACCAACCCAACAACACAATTGACAATAGTAAAGAGAAATAATAACGCAATTTCACGAACCGTTTGCAGCAGTAGAATCGTCCATCCAATCCGACGATTGCCTTGCAGCTTTAGCAACGGACCCTGAAGATTGCTGCTGCGTTCTTAGAAACCTAAAGTAATTCAGCCCCCCGTTATCACTATATTGCGATCGAATCACAACAGGTCTCGCTCTATGGAGCGGAACCATCTGCGGAGAAGAAGTGGAACAAGAAGAAGGCGATAACGAGGCAACCGGGGGAGGACATGTTCCCAACCCTGAGGACGAGAGCACGCACGGTCCCAAAGCTACCGAGTTCGCCATCATAAATTTCACTCAATCGAACAACCAAACTCCCAATTCCCGAAGAATTGCCCTCAAATCAGTCAATCCACCGATGAAATCTGCAATTCCCCTTCAGATCAGACGATCTAAGCACAAGACATGCACGAATATGAACCCTAGCCCACCTATATTCTACACGGACTCCAATTCCGATCCCCGATGGGAAATCTGTGGGACATTCTAGTCTCGGCCCGAAACCCCAAAGCCTTTTTTCTTCGCTCGCAAGCTTCTTCCAAGATATGTCGACGAAGCGACGGAGCCACAATAGCGCAGTCGATCAGATGACGGCAGAAGGGGAATCTTCAGTACTTATCCGTCTTCGTCTTGTTGTCAGCATGGCAGCTCAGCAGTGCCTGTTAAGATCCGGCATCTGGTGTAGTTTTTGCCGGCGGATTTTGGATATTTCCGGAGTTTAGGAAATGTTTAGTGATGCTCATCGGAAGCCGTCCAGTCCCGGGGGAGAAATGAAACCACTGGGTATTACCATTCTTACGGGCATATTTCAAGAATCTTTTTCTATCTTCGGGAAAGCTCCAGAAAGTACACACGACAGAACCTCTTTAGACACCCGGACCACCGGCCAGGTTAGATTACTTGCTGTAAACATTTCAGACACGCGCCTCGAATGGGGAGTAAAATCCGTTTAGTCCGATGTTTATCCGGAGGTGGCAGGTTCCCGGCACTGCGACGGCAGCTGGATCTTGGGCCGTTGACCGTCGCAGTAGCACCCATTCTTCTTGCCAGTGCTTTCAGACCGTGGCCTTTGGAGTCAGT
Source organism: Lunularia cruciata (assembly GCA_948567375.1). Lineage (NCBI taxonomy): Eukaryota > Viridiplantae > Streptophyta > Marchantiopsida > Lunulariales > Lunulariaceae > Lunularia > Lunularia cruciata. The sequence goes on along the minus strand of OX419762.1, from coordinate 12,172,002 downwards.
TAGACGAGAAACGGAGAAATAGAAATTTCATTGGCGTTTTGCAGATTTGGGCCATTTTCCATCAGATCAGATAGTGGTTTGTGGTCGTCACAATAAAGCAGCTTCACGAGGAGCAACCGGTAGCCTCTCCGTCTGATTCTGATTTGGATAAGTATGCAGTCCAGCAGTGAGAAGGAACAGGAGGAGGTTACAGATTTCCCTTCAAGGAATTTCAATGAAATGAATCTCTATGAAAGATAGGAGCACGAGAGGATTGTTTACTGAATCAATTGGTTTGTATTTTCTGTTCGCAAGTGAGTTAAGATATAAATCGAAGCTTCATGATTTGGGTCGAATTGGTGAAGAAGATAGAAGAAGAAGATAGCAGTCTATGAGTGTGAAGGAACAGGGGGAAGAGGGTTCCATTTTGTTTGGTGCATAATCAGGCAGTGAATTTATCTGAGGGGTGCAGGAGGAGGAGCTTTATGTTCGCATTGGTAATTGGTACAATTGAAGCCTCAGGATTTTTGTGATTTGTTGTGGGTTTATGAGGGTGAAGGAATAGGTCGGATTCCTGGCACTCAGGATTCAGGCATTGTATTTCTCTGAAAGGAGGAAGAGAGGAATGAAGCTTCAGGACCTTAGTAGAAGTCAGCAGAGGCGAAGGAATTGGGCTTGGGGTTGTGGATGGAAAATGGTTGGATAGTGAGAGATGGAGGCAGGCAGAGAGCGGGAACGAGAAGCTGTGTTTGCGCTGTTCATTCAGAATGCACACAAAGTTCTTGATCACTTGCAGCAACCATTCTTCCCTTTCTCTAGCTGTGTTTCTCGAGCTCCACCTCTTCTCCACCTTCTTCACGTGCAAACTGAAGAAACGGCGTTACTAGTAGATGAGTTTGCTGATATTGACGAGGAGCACATCATTTCTCATCCCACGCATCATCATCGTCTGCCTCATCAAAGCCTGAACAGCCGTCTCGCTAGACACCTTCCATATCGAGAACTCGGCAGGAAACGTGTGAGTGTTAAGTGCAGCAGGGGTAATTGCTGAATCTCATTGTTGTTGCATCCACCCCAAGATGAGAGAGAGATAAGAACAGGCGTTGTTTCGTCCTGCTCAATTTGGGGAAAGGGCTCATCTCCACACGAGTGAACTAATTCTAAGCCTGCTGCAGGTGATCACCCCTTTAATTTTGATGACCTCGATCACCAGCAGCAAACCTACTAGAATTTGAAAAGTTCAATTGTTCTTGTCTTGCTCAAATTGCTTGCTCTGTACAGCCCATTTCCCTTGCGAGTTGTTAAAGTGCGCTTCACCTCGTGAACTCGCAACTTGTCCACACTTGGGTGCCGTTAGCCAAAAGTGAAACAGTTACCTTTTTTGTTTTGGGTTTTCTTGAAACTTCGTCCTTCTGATATGATCACTTCAGGCATGTGACCTAAAGTCGCTGGCATGCTAAAATTAAATTACGGGTTTCTGCGTGGTGAAACTGATGCAAGAACACGACACTTTTATTGCAGCTGATGAAGGGTACCACCACCTGCGTGCAAACCAAAGAATTTTTGAAGTAGAAACAGTCGCAATACTTCGACGACTTTGATGGCCAACCGTGCTTCGAGCAAGATAGTTGCGGTTTGGATACATTTCTTGCAGTTTCGCGCCCTCTTTCCCATCAACCTTAAGTGCATTTTGCCACAGAGTGACTCATGGGGTCTCCACCGTCGGTGCATGTCAGTATGATGCAGAGTTAATCTTAGTTTAGTGCCATCAGATCAGCCATTAAGTCTGTCTCTTTTAGCTGTATCAAAAGTAGTGTCTATTAAATGGTATGAGTTCTGCAGAATTGACCGACTTCACTAATCAGCGCGGTATGTGCTCCTCAGGCAGCCCATGCTATTTTGCAACTTGATCATGGGAGCTAAACGTTCTTAGAGATGCTGGATTATGGGACCTGGATAACCTAGAAGAAACTCAAGCAGATCGAAAAATTGCGTGACATAGGACGCTGAAGAAAGGAACTTTTAACATCAGATCCAACTTTGCCTGAAGATTTATGTCGATTTTTGGCACTTATTGTTCCCGCTGAGAGTAGTTTAACCGGCTAAGACATGTCCACTGCCACATGATTTAGGTTACCCCAAGGGAAGTAGATGCTTTCTGAATCAATACCACGGCTGACCACATCTATTTGTTTCGAGCTTAATGATAACCAGGCAAGATAGAGAACGGAAGCAGGAGGCTATGAAGAAGTGGAATCAGGAGATATTAAAAATGAACCAAAAGAAGATAAACGAGGAGAGGAGATTACGCGAGCTGCAAAGGCAGAAACTTGAGGAAATAAAATTGGCTCAAGAGGAAGAGAAGAAACATATGCAGCTTGAAGAGAGGAAGGTAAAAGAGCTTAACAGGCAAAAGCTCGAGGAACTCAAAAAAGCACAAGAGAAAGTCAAGGAAGAAAGGGATAGGAGATTTCAGGAAAACGAGAGGAGGAAAAAGGAAGTAACCAAGAAGAAACTACAAGAGGCAGCAAAGGTACGTGAGGACGAAAAGTCAAGGCGGGATTTAAAGAAACAGCTCGCGGAGGAACAAAGAGACCAAGATGAGCAAAGGCGGATAGACGAGGAGATAAGTAGGTGGCGACGAGAAGAGTACAACAGAAGATGCAAAGAAGAGAGGTGTAAGGTCACAATCGACGACCAAGTGAAACTTGAAAGCCAGAGGCAGCGAGTTGAAGAAGTCATGAGAATGTCGAAAGAGTTGGCCTTCAAAGGAACAGGAAGAACAGAAAAGAATGGCAAACTAAGAGCAGCCAGAGTCGGAGATTCGTCTGATAGCGAGGACGAGGATGGAAGCCCCACGTTCACAACTGAATTCTGGCACCAGAGTGACGAGGAAGAGACTAGCAAAGAAAACCAGCAAGATCAACTCTGCATCCTGGAGAGGTCGCAACAAGAGCTAGAAGAAGAGAGTAGAAGAGAAGCCCAGCATGCTAGATACAAGCGATACCAAGAAGAGCGTCAATGCAGGACTTTGGAGGACGATCTCCATAAGTTGATGCAGAAAGCAACTGCGCTGGCAAATCTGGTCGATGATGCTGAATCTGTAGGCACTCTGGATGACCTGAATTCTCACGACAGTTATGATGGCAAGACAGAGAGAAGGGAGAAAGAAAAGAGCATTAGAGGCAAGAGGGGAGCCAGTCATGCAAAAAGAACACCCCTATGTGCAGATCAGAAAGAGGGCATGACTTACCTATACAATAGACTGGAGGAGGAGAAGAGGAAACAACTCCTTGTTAAGAAACCAAAAGCCAGAAAGTCCAAACGAAAAGATCTTGCTCCACTTCCAAAGAATATCGGCCTTCCTTACAGCAAGAGCCTTGGCAACAGCAAGCCACCACGAGGTGTGCTGGAGCCCATCCCCTTCTTGAAGTACGATGGAAGTCCTTGTTTCGGACATGGGAGAAACTATGTAATTAAGAGATAAGAACAGCTTGCTGCTGGGGGAGTTTCTGGAGACATTTCCGAGCAAGCTCAATCTGACTATTCTATGAAGGTGATCTTGAGACACTTCTGACGTGATTTGTTAAGTATACTAGGTTTGTCTTCGACCTCGCGTGTTTTAATACAGTATCTCACTAGCATGATACTCAAAAAGTGAATATAAGCGGAATTGTTATCGAGATCAAAATCAATTTTCTGTTATCTTCCCAAAACCGCCCGAACCACTGCGATGTCCAATGGTAGTGAGTTCAGACTCCGTGCACTCTAATAGGCACATATTCAAGAACTGCTCATAGAGGGAACTTGTGCCGCATGAAAATTAAGCCTGGGGGGGAAGGGGAAGGAAGATAGGCAAGTCAGTGGGATTATTCCCAATTTATTCCTCGAGGCTCGCAGCCGAAAAGCCCACAACTCCAAGTAACCATTGCCACAGACCATCTAGCGGCTCCCACATGCCAGCGACAGGCTCAATCTACATGCTGCAGCTTAACCCGAGAATATGGCTAGATTCGAACTTGCATGCAGATGATAAAACAATGATTTCCTTCTCAGTTAATATGTTTAACGGGGCCAATGAGACGCTTGAAAGGAATTAGTTCCGGTCATACCAGGAGAGATGAAGTGCTGCTCGTGTTTCACAAGAAAGAAATAAAGTCCACAAAAATTGTTTAAGAAATTTACAAGTGGTGTTACAAGAATGAGTGACTCCATCACTAGCATTGCGCCTGATCTTCAGCAACCGAACCACCTATATCTAGACGGTAACGACACTACGAGAATTATAGAATAGTGGGTCGGTTACTCGATGCGTGAGACCTAACAAGCGATCATCGAAATTCTTTTCCTCCAGCTGTTTTGAAAGTCTCTTTCGAGGGCGGACTCTCAAGTTCCAACTCTCTCGCTCCTCCCGGAGCTCTTTGCTCCTAATGAGATACGTCTGGACATGACACCACAGAATGCAGCAGAATGCGTCCGTGTCATGGTATTTGCGTGCAATCGTGCCGAATTGTAACATCATGTAAGAACTCTCTACATTCTAGGGAAACCAGTCATTTCAGGCCGGCCGCGGATTTGAATGGATGTAGAGATGGATTTGAATGGATAATGTAAGTCAAGAGCTGACTTCAAGTCCACATCTCTGCTAAGTTGCTCCGTAATTCTTCAGTTCGGCATTGCTCAGCCTAGTCTGAGTTGTGTCATGATCCCACCCAAGCAACCTGTATATCATTCTCATTCGGATCCACCAAGAGCTCCAAAGGCAGGACTTCAACATCTCATTCATCATCGGATCCATCGTCTGCTGGACCACCGCCCCCACCACCACCGCGGTTGAACTCTATCATGTCACGCTTGTATCTTTCCTTGTCAGCGGCAGCCTTAGCTTCATAGGGTGCCTTTTCATCCACTGCACACAAGGTCCAAGCCATATATCCAGCTAGGTAAGACTAGTACGGAGGGCTTGCAAATAAGCAATTGTTATACTTGCTTTATTCGTGACGATATTGGCGCAGAAGCCGTTGATCGAACAGGGGATCCAGAACCCACTTAAGATCGAACCATAGACATGCAAATGAAAAATGCAATCAAGGAAGCATCCAAGCAATCAAGGCATTCAAAATGAAAGGAAGGCGAGCTAAGCAAGTGAATCGGTAAAGATATTGAGACAGGACAGAAGCCGTTCGTCGAACGGGGGATCCAGAACTCACTGAATGCAATCTGAGATGCATGATATGTAATGTATACAAGAACTGTGCAAGACGAAATTAGTATAAAACCGGGAAAGGAGATGAAATGGAAACAATTGATCGAATGTAAGCAGAAGTAAATGCCATCTAGAAACAATTAAAGAGCAACACTTGTATACCAATAGCATGCATCGAATAAACGGTAACAGATAAACAGTGCATGTAGAGAAAAACAAAACTTAACTGGGAAACGACGACCTAACGAATCCGTAAATCCGTAAAGATATAAAAGGGGAGCAAAAGCCATTCGAGGAACGGGGGATCCAGAACCCACTAAGTATGGAACGGAGAACGTGCATATGAAATGCAAGCATGAACGTGTGCAGAACGAAATGAATTGCATCTAAGGAAATGGAAATGAATCCGTAAAGATATATCCATTTGACTTACGCTACACTTGTGTTCATTATCTTCTTTGACTGAGTAGCAAAAAGTTCGTGAATCCAGGTATTTGAGTAATAGGAGCAGAAGCCCTCCGCAAAATGGAGGATCCAAACCCACTTAGGACCGAAGCGGTCCCAACAGGAGACATTCAGATGGAAGCAAGGAAATGCAGGCAAGAACGGATGCAAAGCGACAAATGGGTTCGTGAATCGAGATATAATCAATTACCTGACATCTTCTTCCATTTATCTCCGAGAACCTTTCCTGTGTCGGTAAAGGACAGTCCTGGTTGACTTTTCTTCAAATTCTGTTAGCATAATACGATATCATTTAGTCGTTAATTTCCGATCATTCCCATCCGATGGGGCAGAAGACTCCAGAAAGACAGAATATCGGGACTGCAAATTAGAGAAGAAGCTGATCAAAACGCAGACTACCTCAACGAAACCAATGACAAATCATCTCGTACCTCTCTCTCTGACTGTGAGAAATACATGAACCCTGATAGCCCACGTTTTGGGGCGTTTGGGTCCTTCTTCTTCCGCTTTTGTTTCTTCCCTCCTTCCCCTTCATCTTTACTCTTTCTCTTCCGTCCAGCCTTGGCAGCGGCGGGCTCTCTCTTTTTTCTTTCCTTCTTAGCCGGTCTTTCATCCTGTGAATCACACCAGTCAACCCCTCAGGATGAGCTAACAAAGGTATACAGTTACTTATATGAAATACCTGTTCTCAATTCAAGTGCTATATTCATGCAGTTTGGGTACGATAGGCTAGAAGTCATGCTTAACGAAAGCACGAAGGACAACTTAAATTTGTTTACGGTTTGACAGGTGCAAGTATTTAGCTGCATACGGAGCCACTGTCGATGCTAACATCACTACAAGAACCATCGTCTAGTGTTAGTTGTGTATGCTTGTATCTTGTGGCTCCAACATAACACGAACGCAGTGTATTCTGGAAAAGACTGGGCTGTGATTATTGCCTCATCCTCGTCATCCTCTTCATCTGGCTCCTCTTCGCCACCACTATCACTGGCATCGGGTTCTTCAGCTTCAGAGTCGTCAGTTGGGGACCCTGCATCGTCCTTCTCCGCCACAAAGTCCTCATCCTGCACGCACAATATGAGGTTAGACGAAGATTACGCGTGCTAAAGAGACTAGACCAAGCTTCTATAGGCCGAAATCTGCGCATTGACCAGGATGACAACAGAAGAGATTCGATACCTAAACTCGGATCTGCTGAGCTGGCCACCTATCATTTCTTACTACCCGAAGTTGTCATGCTATTACCAAACCTTAACGGCGTCTGTCCACTAATACCATGAGTTCAACTTTTCTAAGAAATAAACCCTCTCTACTTTATTGACTAATCTCACATCTGCGTTTACTTCCTATGTCATTTGCCAGCCGGAGGTGTACCAAGGAAGTGAAGAAATGAATTTGGACTCAAGATACTAATAAACTCACAATCATCTTTGCATCCATTCCATGCCCCGTGTCTTGAAACTATCACTTTTACATAAGCAAGACATCGTGTCCACACTACCTCTTCATCGCTTTCTTCACCACCACCGTCACCTCCGCCTCCACCTCTGGCACTGCGGATGCGATTCAAATGTGGATCTACCCCTTCATCATCGGAGCCCGCCAACGCAGCAGCAACGTCACTTGCACCTTGAGCGTCGCCCAGATTTAAGATCTTCAACCCTTTAGAACTGAAAGAACAATTCCAAACGTCGGAGGAAAGAACAGTCAATAAACGACCCAAGTTATGATTTCCAATGCGAAAATTTAAAATATAGGACCCGGCTCCACACCCACGTCTAACCGGACTGCCTCTCACGTTTGAGTAACATTGTAAAACTATTTATAATAACAAATAATGGTATTAAGTCTGGTATCCACCCCTTTCAGATTCCTGTCACCCACGATGACTTGACACTGGAATCATCTGTCTGGTCATGACTTAATCTCTGTCGTAATGTGCGGATATATAACATGGAAACATACATGGCAATACTGTTGTTCATTTAAATAGGCCATCATAAGCTAGATATGGCCGTTTCCAGCGCATCAAGAGCTAAGCTGATAAATTTTTAAAAGTGCATAAAAACCTGGGCAGTTTCAACAAAGAAAGAACTCCCGTGCTCCCGGTGACTGATGATAACGATTTCCCAGACAAGTGTGCGAAAACAAAAGTGCATAGGGAAACGGCAAAGGATAAAATTTACTTCACAAGCTGAAAAGCAGAAAGGAAGGCATTGCGTACTACCTGATAAAATCGAAAAGATTATGATATTCATTTCGCTGGATATTTCTGAATTGATGCTCTTGTTCACTCTTCAAGCGAATCAAGAGATCAAAATAGTGTGACGATATACTGCTTGTTCCTGCCGTACCATGCCTTTCAAACTCAACATACTCAATCTGCACAATCAATAAATGAATCAACCAATGAATCCGGAGTACACTTTGGTCACAACTCCGTGATGCCCACAAGCAGTGACAGACTTGAAAAGGAGGTTGACACTTGCTAGAGGTTGTTCTGTCTCTATATAGTTTGTCCACAACAAACGATCCATTGACTGCTTGTATAGGTTCCAGGCAATTCTTTCAGTACTTGCAAACACTCAGGTGACACATAAACCTGGTCAAAAGAGATCCGTAAAACATTATTGAATTCGCACCTCGTCATGTAGAATAAGAGTGGGAGGCTTGGGCAGGAAGAAGAAACTTTTTTCCAGTGGATATAAGGTTCCTTCCTCTGCCTTTAATGATGCTCTTACAGAAACACCATCCTGACTGCTTCGGAATTTTCCTGGTACAGTTACTTTGGCACCAGAGAGTCCTTTGAGAATCTGAGTAAATACATCATGTGAAAGGTCCTGCGTGAACAAAAAAGGTTAATCAATATAGAATTAAATTCAGGCTACGATTGCTCTCTTAGAAGGTAAATAGCAGTAAACGTTGAGTTTGGATCCAACCTTGTAGAACGGTTCCAGTCGATCTTTGTACTTCGTGTTCAAAAGATCTTCGTTCATTGAGAGACTGCATTCGGTTATTTCCTCAGAGGGGAACTGTTGATCCAGCACATCCCAAAGCCAAAGTCAGTAAACGAAGATAATGACTGCTCATAGTCAAAGGAAAATACAAGGAAACCCAAAAGGTCCTATGCACGTTCATCCTTCCGCGTGCATCAACAAACTTCTTGCACGTAGCTCGCTATATTGCATCCAAACGTCACACGGAAATTGTAAGCCATTTAGACAGGACGAAGGTGTTACCTGTAGAACAATGTGTGGATAAAAAGTCTGACCCTTCCGGATAGGTGGGTCCAAAGTGATTACCACAAAAGTATGGGGTTGATTCGACTGGAAACCAAAGTCATACGTTAGTTAGGTCAGGACTCCAGCAAAGGTGCACGTCGATGGAGGAAGCAGAGACCGTAGTATCCCTCTGAAGATAATCTACAACAAAGTGTGTCTCTGCTTCTCTTTAAGGGCGAACATAACCCCATCTTAGTACAAACTAGAAGAAGGTTTAAGACCTTTTCTAATATACGGTCCCAGCTTCGGGCTAACATGTGTTGCAAGACTTGAAGAAGCAAGGTAGGTCGAAGAATAAGGGCAACAATACTGACCTTAGGTAAAATAAAAAGCCGCACTACACTGCTATACTGAATCTTAAAGTCATTCGCTTGTCCTTGAAGACGAAAAAAAGATAAATGCAGCTCCACATTATATCGTCCTCTGCAACAGACAAAACATGCTCATATGGCAACAAGATCAGCCAAAATCCCATCATAGAACCTAAATTCAATGTAATCACCTTGTCAGCACTTCCACTGCCAAACAAGACATTGGTATACTGCTTTCGTGTTTAGGATTCACTGTACTAGCACCCCTATACGTAATTTGTATACCTTGGTGTAAGGATGCCAACTTCAACGAACATACAAATTGCTTCTGCACCGGATGGCCCAACGTCCGCCATCGACAGGATCTTCTCGCGGAAGACCTGACAATTGAGAGCTGGAAGACCAATTAATACAAATCAAAAGCAGACATCAGACTTACCTTGGGGTGAGCGCAGTAATCACTTCAAACAATGCAATTGCGTCTGTGCCTTGAGTGGAAATATCTGCGAGCCCTTTAATCTTCTCAAAGAACACCTGAGACCCCTCACATAGTCAAAACCGTGCATGAGCCCTGATGCAAAATAACATTACTTGCAGCTTCCAAGTATGAGGTCACCAACTTGTCAGCTCTAGCATCTGCCTGATCTTGCGATTGCCCCGCAAAACGCGTAGTTCTGGAAAGGAAAGGCATGACAGACGTTTGCTGGAGATCACCAGCTTAGTTATATAACTCGCATAAAAGTACACACCTGAGCTGAGGGTCGCTCTTCGTCACCGACGTAAGTACTATTGGTGCTGGGAACGTGAAAGCTGAGCTCCATCAATGTATCTTTCTGTAGATCAGCTTTGTAAGTTAGACAGGCATTTGGGGGCAAGACATAATCACCCAACAAGAAGAACCAACATTGAAAATAGACGTACTTCATTTGCCCCGGTGGTGTCATCCACATGGAACTCTAACACCACGTCATTCTTTCCCATCATCTGAGTTTGGCTCACATCTGAAATAGACACTTCAAAGGCTTGCTTCCCGCCGACAACAAAAGAAAGCAAGTTCCCTGCATAACCAAACCAATTCCCCACTTAGTTTTCAAAAATCTCGCTCTCGAATTTCTTCGAGAAAGGGAAAAAACCCTACTCTAGACTTGCTTCAAGTTTGTCGTCTTAGAGATCTCACCCCACGCACTACGTAATAATCGACTTTAACAACAGAACCAAAGCTTCCATTGTGAAATATCAAGTGAGGCGAATGGATCTTCACAGACCTTCTAGCTCTGCTTCCCCCCAATTGCGCCCACTTATAGCTAAAGGTTTGTCGTCTGGATTGATTCCCATGTTCGCGTTGAGAAAGGGATTCAAGCTCGCCACATCCTAGGGAAAGGGGCATAATGCAAATGTCAATACGCTGATGAGACTATGAAAGCATGAGAAAATTATTGTAACATCTAAACACTCCCTGTGCACAAAACATCGTAACTGTGCACTATTTAGCACATGAATTGCGTGCTCAAAAAAGTACTGCGTCTAAAAATGAGACTTCTTGTAGACATCTTGTCAGTACTGAGTAGCTTTAAAGTGCTCTAGGAATTGTCACATATGGAAGCGGGGACTTCTGAGAAAAAGACTCTGGACGGGAAGACTCCAATAAGTTTACAGTCAGCAACAGGACTTCAATGTTTAGAAGGAAACAAGGATTAAAGTCCCGTGGTTTCAAAACACCGATAGCCTCTATCCATGCTTATTATATTTTATTTCAAATCATAGGCTATGATCCACTCAGTTATATTGTCGTTTTGGAACCAATTTCTCTTCAGCGACCCCGAAAGGACTCCAAGCGAGCTGGGGTTGTAAAAATCATCATAGGAGATCATGGCATCTACCACCTGTTGTCTGGTAGCAGACTAACAAGGAAACCAGAGCACGGGGGAGCCGATCATCATTGATGGTAACTCAATTAAGATGAAACTCTTCCATGCTTACGATTCAAACCTGTGTGGATAAACCATGGATATTAAAAGTAATCCTCCAATTTGGGATCACTTCTAACACGTATGCTTCTTGTAAAGAGTGAACTGTGAAAGATGGAAATAAACCTGTTCCCGAAAACCGCTGAACTTCACATTTGAACCAGCTCGCATTTTGACACCAAGTTGATAACCTTTCGGTAGCCTCGTCCAACTTAAGCTAGTAATGTCCGCCTTCGCCACATCCACAACCTTGCCACCTCCCGTTTTCTTCCATACAAAACCACCTGGATGAACCTTGAGTTGGCCAGGGTTCTGTTCATAAAATTCATCACCGCAAATTAGGCCCAGATGCCGTATAGACGTTTAGGTTGAAAACTGTGAAAAGCAGAGGAAACAGTCGAATGATGATTATGGACGTCGTTATATTGTTTCTCAATCAAAAAGACTTCTACAGATACTGAAGAAGAAAAAAGTATGCCGGTTGATTAGTGCTGGCTGTCTACATTTCCCTTCTTTCAATGACGAACAGTCATGCAACTAAAGGCTAGGGGCGCCCGTCTCCTGTATAACCAATATCGAATAAATTTCTGGTCAGAAATCACCCCTGTGGTTTGTGGCTATCTCGCGGACAACACCAGAGAAAGCTCTCACGTGGAATTTAGAACTTAGGGCAGCAGCACCTGTTTGTGCTGCTGCTTATTCCTCGAGGCCAGTGTGGAGGTTTGGCAGAAAGGGAAGGCCAGCTTCAACCGTGGAGGAGCTCGATTATGCCTGATAGGGGTGGAGCTTGAGATAGATAGACAGACGAGTATGGGATTCAGAAAAGATAGAATGCTCTTACGTTGTAGGTTGACAGGTAGATACTAAGTATAGAATGGTGCCACTGGGCTCAGTTTGTTTGGTTAATCCTATATGGCTTCGGAATTTTCTTCCACTGCTGCTATGTTATTGAGGTGATGACCTCGATGATGTTGCTAGCTGCCAACGATCGGTTGTTTAGTGGTAATAATAAGCAATTTGTAGTTCCCAGCAGAAGGTGTGGTGCCATGGATTTGTCGACGAGACATTCAGTCTCCATGGAATGCAGTGATCAACAAAAAAGAGAAAATGGCTACGTCTACGAATTTGGAACACTCTGTAATAGGTAATTCGTAGTTCACGACAGAACGTCTAGTGACATTCACAGTCTCCATGGAATGGAGTGACCACTTAGATAAGGAAAATGGCGGCTACGTTTATCAATTTGGAACACTCTCTACGGAAGCGTCGTCAACTTTCCCGTGTCAAGAATGACGATGGTTCCGAACAGGTAAATATGTTCACCTATTATCGACTTTTTTCCCTTGTGATCACGGAGAAAGATGTTAATAGATCAACATCTTTGTTCTGTATTTATTCTTATGACTATTTCTTGTTATCCTATGCGGCGGATTAGTTACTCAATACAGAACCCGAAAGAAACAGACGAAATGAAGCTTCATAGAGGCTCCGAAAGCTGAACAAATTTTGATAAATCACAAATTCCTCTTTGCTAAGAATATGAGCGGGAGTATAATTAAGGTACCATGCCACCACGTCCACCCAGTAAAATGTTGCCGAACTGGTGGAGACTACTGTCAGTCGCCATGGCGATCGCCTCACTCTACACCTGAAGATAATACCCAAACTCTCGTCGATTCTTCAGCAAGTTCACATTCCACCAGTCAAGACAATAATCCACGTGCAACACGGCCTTTCAGCTCCCACCACCGCTGCGCTACCTCTCTGTTAAACCCTACGAAGAATTGCTCGTTTTCAGGTCATATGTCTTCACTAAACCCAAGCTTGACAACTTTTCGCGGCTTGAACCCAGAAACACCAGCCTTCCTGTTGTTATGGCACCTCCTCAACGCCTACCGAACACAAGCGTGTTTTACAATCTTCTTGCAATCGTAACCATTACTCGAGCTTGGTCTCCTCACCGGCAATAGAGTCGGCCAGCCGTTCTTTGTTTCTCCTGAAAATTCGACTGGTCGATTCAAACAACTCTTCGATTCCTGCAGACCTCAAAACTGCTTACCAGATCCGATTCACCACTCTGATGCTGAAACTAAATTGCGTCTTACTGCGTGGCGCGGAAGCATCAAAAACCCATTCATAGAACCACCAAGCTCGAAGGGAGCATATTTCCCTCCAAATTACCGTCGCTGACTTGAAACCCTGGTGTATGAGGGTGTCCCGGTGCCTATTGCAAGGAGACCGGTCCTCCAGGTCACCAAGGGTTTAATATTAGAGTTATTAATATATTCTATCCTTCGAAACACAAGGAATATGATAAGAAACTATTCTATACGCGTCTTAGCATCTGTATATAAATATTTTATTATTTTCAAAGATGGTAAATTTCCTAAAATTTATATAATAAGAATATTAAATTATTTCCGACCATTGACCAACAAGTAAAACTGAATGTTATTTATTATATATTTATTATATTTATATATTTATTATTATATATATATAAAGTATTGTTAGAAAACTCTTCGGTTACGAACTTTGAACCTCGTTATATTTATACTATAAACAATGAACGGGATATTTGTACTTCACCTTTTCGGTACTCGGTACCTCACTCGCTCTTGTCCTATCAATTAGCCAAATTAGAAGTGTTGATTTTTTCCATCCATGATTCAAGTTGAAATTAAATGAAAAGGTGATCCACATGAAACGTTTAGACTTAAAAATACTTAGAACTTAAAAATACATAAAAGGCCAAGTGTTGGTATCCTGGTTTCGGCATTGGGATCTAACTCTATTGAAGGTGCTACATTATGGAGTGTATTAGATGAAAATGCAATTGGATTACACCAAGGACAGGGTCTTGCATTTGACTATTTTCCTTGCAAATACAACAACTACCTCTTATTTGCAATGGTTGCTCTTGCTCTTATTGTTGTTGTGATTGTTCTATATACTCAAAAGCCGATGGATTGCAACATTTCTAGTAGGTATGTCTAGTGTTACTACTATTGTTGGATTTTGCATCTCAAAGGTTTGGCCAGCAACTTCTCTAAGGTCGTGCACAAAGAGAGGATGTTATTGTGGCATCAACAGTTCATATCTTTGTTGGATCCACTCTATTGAGTCAACCAAAAGGGCAGGCGCTATAGGTGTAGTGGGCATTGCAAATGCTTGTTGTTTTAACCACCAATGTTGATCAAAGTCGTTGATGGTAAAGGCAATTGTGACAAGAACTTGCGCCAACATTCTTATGATGCGATGGCTACAAGGTATATCCATTGTTGAGGTAAAAATGTTGCTACATGATTCATCTTGAGGAGTCAAAGATTTGTAGATCTCTTTCAAGGTTTGCTTCATGGCGTGACAAGAGATGCTTTTCTTGACATTTTTCCACAAAGGATGGTTGAGTTCAATGAGATTATGCATCTACTTGACATGATTAGTCTGACTAAGCTTGTGTTCCCGCTTATTGCATGCTCTCTCAAGCAGCAAACAAACACCAAGCATATCACCAAGGGACACTTGCAACCATTTCTTTAGAGCTACATGAGCACTTCAACCCTTGATGTGGTAATATGACCAAAGTGTTTGTCGTGACAAATTCAAACTAAAATGAACTTGTCCTTGTAGCAAAGCCATGTCTTCAAAAGGCAGGCAAATAGGGCTACAAGGACATTTTAGAAGAGTTGATCTAAGTGTTCTTCATATTCAAGTTTTGATCAAGAGTTGATAAAGGTTTTCCATGCTCCCATGAACTCTTTCCAAGCATCATTTAAATCAAATGCAGAGCATTGCTTTGCAAACATATTTTTGTTGATATGCCAAACACACAATATCATGGTTGCATTTGGAAATACCAAGTCTATGGCATTCATCAATGCTCATTTGTGATCTTTGACAAAAACAACACCATGAGAGCTGATGCTTAGCCGCTCAAAGGATCTTTCTAGCTCATGCATTGCCCATGTGTAGAAGTCTTCAGTCTCAAACCGCATAAAGTAATAAAACAGAGTGAATGTTTCATTTGTTGTTGTCATGTCTGTTCTGTGCAATAAAGGCATTGGATATTGGTTGGTCTTGTATGTGCTATCGATGGAAAACACCTTGTTAGCTGAATATAGTTTTGCAATATTCTCTATTGACTTTGGGAAGATGAAAAGGCAAGTAAGATCGCCATCATGGTTGCATTTGATCTCATGTTGGATATTTTATAGAAACAAGGTATCCAATAAGGCTTCAATTGATGTTCTACTATCCAACATCCTTCTCTTCTTGGCCTTCTTGGTATTGTAAATATCTTGATCTATTGAGACGTTAGTAGCATCTTGTTCATGTAAGAGACCCAAAACAACACGAGGTTGTGCTATGATGCATATCGGGTTGTGAATAGTTTCAACCTCTATTGTGGAGAGTGCTCTTGTGGTTGGATATGCAGCCATATTTTCCACCGCTTCATGGTTGTGTTCTACATTGGTCACTTTGGATAATCAACTATCAATATCTTTCTCTTGTTTGCAAATAATGAGCTAGAAAGGACACTCTTGTGGAGCGTAGAGGTACTTCAAACATAAGCTTGATTGGTGGGCTTAACGCTAAGGATGCAAGTAAAGCATTTATTTTTAACTAAGCCTCTTGGCTTGTTTCCAATAGGTCGCATATGTTGAATCTTCGAGGCATAACCATTTGTCAAAGCAAAGCCTTGGCCGTGGCTTCCTCAAGCAAATTGCAACATGAGTCAATGGGTGCAAGGATAGACATACCAAGGAACCAAGAGAACAATAGAGAGCAAGAGAAGATTTTTGTTGTGTGTTTACATAGTGTGAAAAAGAGAGAGTCAAGAAAGAGTGTGTGTGTGTGCTTAGGAGTAATGTCCAGCACTCTCTTTTATAGACTTTGGGACTCCCACATTCATTGATAGTTAGTTACTAGTCAATTTTGATGACTCTATGGCATCCCAAGAAATTCACACTATTTATAGGTAGGATAAGAATAGGGTGCGTAGGGTGAGGTAGAAGTACCAAAAATGCGAGGTGCAAATACCGGCTCCCTAAAATAATTCACTTATGCTAGATAGTATGAAGATTAATTGAAATATTTGGATGCATATCATTCTTTAACTAGTGTTTAATAAAAAGAAGTATTAATTAATTAGAATTATTGACTAAAAAGCTTTTCCAAATTCATTAAAGCTGTAATTTTGTGAAGTAACATGATTGTTTATTCCTTGAATTTTAAAATAATTGGCCATCAAATACAATAATTAAATTATGTACTTTAAATACACAAAATTACTCCTTTCATTCATTGTGGTTATGATCAATAAAAGCAATACTAATTGCAGCAATGAATTTAGAATTTATTAGTTAGTACTAGTTTGTATAATTTTGATAATAATTATATAATACACCAAAACTTGATTATATTATTTGTTTTATTTTTCTCTAAATAGGTCATTTTTATATGTATATATATCATCTTGAGTTGCTATGCAATCTCTTCAAACTATATGGTAAATACTCTTAAATCAAGTTATTAAATTTTTTTGAAGTACTTATATATTTTAAAAATCAAACTAAATTAGTATAGTTTTACCATTCTCTAGTTTCTAATAGACAAAAAGCTTGCATCAAATTATTAAAAGCTATTCACATATAATAACTAAAATATACATTAATTTGGATAGTAAAGTAAATTGAATTTATATATTTATATAAATTAAATTAATATTGAGGATTATTTTCTATACCATAAATATCTTAAGATATTTTTTCATATAAATAATTTGTCTCATATAATGTACTTTGATTTAGAATTTTTTATAATATAAAGAATTAAATTGACATAGTAATAACATATTTTCCTATAAACAATTACAAGGAAATTTATATGAAAAACAAATTATATTTAGCCACAACTAATTAAAATTATATAAAATAGAAGTGAGAGACATGTGATAGACATATTAATGTTTTTTTCTATAGTTATAGCATAATTGTCCATTGACACTAATCTGCAATTAATATTTATAATATATTTTTCCTTATTAAAATAAACTAAATATGTTTGGATTACAAATTTGATTCTCTCACATAATCTTCATCTAATTTTGAATCAATTAAAAGTAAGATTTATAATTATTATCTTCTTGTACTATTTAACCATATCTCAAATATTATATTATATTATAAGTATAATTATCTATGTGCTATTTAACCATATCTTGAATATTATATTATAAGTATAATTATCTATGTGATAAAGTTTAGGCATGTGAAATGGAATATTAAAATAAGTAGTTAATTAAGATCCACACTAGAGCATGTTTTCACTAATTAAGATTTATAAAATACAACATGTCTCCATTTATTGTGCATTCCTAGATATCCATACGGGGTGGTCCTACAAGTGGATGTTGAGAATGCTTTTAATAGTGTCTCTCGGGCATCCATCTTTAGAGAGCTTAGGGAGGCCGATGGATCCTTGGTGAGTCTCATTCCCTTTGTGCGGTTGTTGTATGGTTCCCCTAGTTCCCTTCACTACCAACATGGGTCACAAGTTATAGTAGTCATAGGAAGGAGTCATCATCTTAGAGTCAATTGTCAATACACGACAAGGAGATCCTTTAGAAGGACCTTTATTTGCCATGGCTCACTTTAGAGCTCTCTTATCTACTACATTAGCCGTGCCAAGTTGTGTATTTTCCTCCTTAGCATATGATATACACATTGTGGGCCCCATAGATCATATTAAGTAGACCTTTGGTTATTTGACTACCAAGCTACATTTTCTAGGCTTGAGAGTCAAGGTATCAAAGTGCAAAGCATGGTCCCCTTTAGGTATACTTTCTCACCTTGAGCTTCCAAAAGGGTGTATCACATCTACATATGGACTACGTATGCTTGGAGTGCTAATAGGATCCAAGGATTTGTCACATGCTTCTTAGACGTTGCTCTTGTAGAGGATATTCTCTATGGGGATGACCTTCCTCTACTAGGAGATCAACATGTAGCTTTTAATAGTAAGATCATGTGAGTCTTTGGTGATATCATCGGACCAAGGACATTTGCGTGTGTGATGAGGGATTTGGCACATAGACAAACATCTTTATTGATCTTGTGCAGAGGGGTAGGCTTATTATCTATAGAGGAGATGACACCTATAGCATTTTTTGGGTAGTTGGGCTCTCTTGGCACCCCACTTTCCTCCCATTTTGTGGTGGTTGATAGGTCAATTATGGAGACTTATGTGACCAAGGTGGAGGAGGGATCCTTTCCTCTCCGAGTGCTATTGCGGCAGACAAGAGATGGTCTATCTCCACGGGCACATGAGGACCATCCATCATTTGCTTCACTATCGTCAGATTGGACAAGAGATTTGGAATCTTCCTTAATGGAATGATAGTGTCAACATATGCTACATTCTCTCTTAGTTGACTCGTCCATTCCTTGGGCCACTAGAGCACATCTTTGCTCTTGCTTTGGAAAAGGTGCCGGCTCTTTGATCCAAGCTCTATTGTGCATTAGGGCATTACGACTCGCACCAACCACTTTCTCTATAGCGATGAGGTTTTGCTTAGGTTTGGTCCACCCATTTGCATCGTCATTACTCACTTGTGAGTGTAGTTCTACACTAGATGCAGCAATGGTCTATATGACATGGTGTCCTTATGGAGGATAGAGTATAACTACCCATAATGCCATCAAGGATATAGTGTTTGCTATGGCAAGAGAGAATGGATACCTTGCTTGGTAGGAGCCTTCATATTCTTTGTTGACGACATGTGTTAGAGTGGACATACACTTGGTCTGAGATGATCAAATGACTATGGCAGATGTTGTGGTTACAATAAAGTACACTACACATGATGCAGTTTTGGAGGGAGTGATTACTCATCCTCTTGGATGGGCGGCAAGTGGTGTTGCAGTATGCAAGGTCTCCAAGTATAGGGGTATGCAACGAGGTCACATCTTTGTTCCTCTAGCCTTGGAGTTATATGGAGCTATGGACATGGTGTTTGACACGTTTGTTACGGAGTGCATAGAGTACTTACCATATTAGATGCTAGGGGTACCACTCTCACTCTCATACTTTGTAGTATACTTTAGACAATGTGTATCCATTGTTGTGCAGAGAGCATTGTCCGGTGCAATCCATAAGAGAGTAATCTCCCTAGGTGATGCTTCTTTAGAGGCTCCATTAGTTTGTAGACCTTAAGACTTGCATAGCTCGGATATCTTAGGTGCAGTGGTGCAGATTTCTCATATCAATACTATTGGGGCCTAGCCCCATTTTACCTTTTTCTTTTCTTTTCTTTTGTCTCTCCCTTATATGACTAGATGGGTCTTCCGATCCTTCTTGGGTTGTATGAGGTCTGCTTTTTTCTCTTATTTACAGTTCACATGTACTTCACTTTCAACTTTCATGAGAAAATAAATTTCTTATTTGTCTAGGAATGGAACCTATATCTATTACCGTAATCGATAAGGAAATAAAAGATTAACGAGCATTACCTCTGTCTTTCAATAAATCTATTTTTGTTGCTGAACCTAAGACCCCAAGCGACTCGAGCAAATGGACTCGCCAAATAACTCATGCCCAACCTTAGTGACAGAATATAACGTCTTACCCTTATGATACTCCAGTTTTAGACTTTTCGAAATCTTTATTGCTGGTTGCCTTCTTCCTTCTAATTAAGCGTTCCAGGACTACTTTTAGTTCATCTGTTTAGAGTCCTCGCAGAGAGCATAGTTGTCTCGAGATGGGACTCTTCTGCTACGAAGGTCGAATAGAGTGGATGAAGTGAGGTTCGAACCCGCACCCTGCTTTGGATTTTATTGGACGGTTTGGAGTTCCGAAGGATGTCCCCGGACTGAGAAAGATTTGCTCCTGTGGAACTTGTGGCTATGGAAGTAGGATGCAGAGCTTAAATCTAAACCTGGACAGGATTTGGCCACAGTGTACGAGAAATCAGCGCCCCGAGGAATTGATTGTCACGGGTCTTACACGATGACCTTCACTCTACTGTACAGCTCCTGACATAATTTGATGCTCGTGTCGTCTCTCCTCTTCTACCCAGCTCGAGACATGTTTATTATCACACACAACTGTTCCGTTCCGCGTTCAGATTTTGACCAGCAAATTGGACAGGTGCTGTTTGAAGAAGTTGCATGCGATTCACAGAGTGCCAAGCTTTTGTGCTCTGTATCGGAATCAGGGTTCATAGGGGAAGTGGAATGAAAAGGTAGAGGAGCACCGGAGTGAAAATCAAAATTGACGGGGGCGCAATGAGTTTGTATTTGAGTTGCTGTAGTGCCACAGTTGCGAAGTCGAGGACCTGCTGTCCTTCTCTATCGAGCGTTTTCAAAGGTGACACGACCAATCTTCTAAGGCAAAATTGTGGCGTAACTCGAAAGGCTTGGACTACTACTACATTACGGGCCTCATGGCAGGAGCTAGCAGGCGTGGTGATCTTTTCTGCCCTTCCTTTCGCGGTCGTCAAAGCAATCGCCAACAGTTCATTAGGGGAGGCATTGCAGGAGCGGATGATGAAAACCAAGGCAGCAGCTCAACGGGAGGCTTCCGATGCCGAAGCTGCTCGAGCCAATGCGCGGGACAATAGTATCTGGTTCGGTGAAACCAGACCGAAGTTCCTGGGGCCCGTTCCGTTTGATTACCCGGAGCATTTAGTCGGTGAAGCTCCTGGCGACTATGGCTTCGACATCCTTGGACTTGGACGAGATCCGGCCAATTTTGACAAATTTTTTAACTTCGAGATCCTTCATGCCCGGTGGGCAATGTTGGGGGCAATGGGTGCAGTTATACCAGAATTACTCGTCAAATATGCCGGTTTTAGTTTCAGTGAACCTGTATGGTGGCGGGTTGGATATGCGAAGTTGCAAGGAGAAACTCTTGATTACTTTGGAGTACCCGGTCTACATGTCGCCGGAGCTCAAGGAGTTTTGGTGATCGCGTTCTGCCAGGTTCTTCTCATGGTTGGCCCAGAGTACGCAAGATATTGTGGGATCGAAGCACTTGAACCTTTAGGAATATTCTTGCCTGGGGACGTAAACTACCCGGGCGGTGCGCTGTTTGATCCTCTGGGTCTGTCCAAGGATCCGTCCACGTTCGAGGATTTGAAGGTGAAGGAAATTAAGAACGGACGCCTTGCCATGGTAGCATGGCTGGGCTTTTATGCACAGGCTGCTGTAACTGGAAAAGGTCCTGTCGAGAATGCTCTTGATTTCCTGAACGATCCTGCCCATCACAATCTTTTTGCATATGCAACCTCCTCATGATATGTACGGAGCAAATGTAGGCTTCCTACCACTGACTGAGATTTGCGGATATTTACGAAAACCTCTTTGAATGTACATATCTTTCTCTTTCTGTATCTAATAGAAGCATACGTCAGTAGTGTTCACTACCCAAGCAGAGACGGCAGCATCTGATGGAGAAATGAGTATTGAAATCTATCTTTTGAATTCATGGATGTTGAATATCATGGCATTGGCCTCAATCTCAACACCGCACTCTGATAGCTGAATGTACCGTGTATCTCTGAAAGGGATTGATATCTGCAAGAAAGACGAGGGCAGGTACCAAGTACAACTTCTGCTAGTCTCTTTGATATCCTTACCAATCCAACAGCGATATCCAATACCTTGAATGAAACTAACATTGTTGAAGCTCTTCCTTCACAGAGGAAAGACGAAGTGCACTACTACACGCACCTAAAACATGCCATGAAGAATGTCACACCCGTCCCTACAGCCACCGAGACAAACTCATTCTTTATTAGGAAAACAACCAATTAGAATCCCGTCACACGCATAATCCCCACAGCAGTGAACAGCGAGTCCCTGTGTATCAGAAGGCCTGGTTCAAGCGTAACCAATTTGCTAGTATTGTTGCGGATAGACATGCTAAGTCCTGGGATGTATGGGAAGAATGATACAAATAGAAATCACTCATGGTGAGAGTGAATTGGTTTTTATTGGTGCATAGATGTTTGACACGAAAGGTCCATGTGAATACAAGGTCTGTTTAAGAACATCAGAGCGTGTTTGATTATGTGAACCTGGTCACAGTCCTTTGAGATTTGAAATCCTCTACGGGATCTCGGGAGGACTACCAATTTGAGTGTCTACAATCTGTCCTGGTTGTAAACTAAACCCTTTCTGGTCCACAATTACTGTCCATGGTTTCCAGAGCGATGGAACATGACAAAGAAACATACATAATCTCTCTCCATAGTAGAATTGGTTTTGTGCGTAAACTAAACCCTTCTGGTCCACAACTATTGTCAATGGTTTCCAAAGCGATGCAACATGACAAAGAAACATACCTAATCCCCAATGTAATAGAAATGGTTTCTGTGCTGTAATCCTTGACGTCTGTGATTGCCGGAGTTGCCAGAGTGGCGGAACCTGCAGGCTCTACCGGATCCACTCTGCAACTCCTGCAATTGCAGACGTTAAGGATCCGTGAGTGCCCGAACCTGCATGCTCTAAGAGCCCCTGCATAGAAAAGCACAGCTTCAAAGTTGCTTGTGCTAATAGAAGAAGGCTTTCTTTTCATCGTGTCCAGAGGACAGGGTTCCCCATAGTTAGTGATATAAAACTCCGGACAGGGCCACCTAATGTATATATAATACATCATAGCTCGACAACTAAAAGTTAACCTATGAAAGGCAATACAGAAGTCTTCACGCAAGGTTAACGAGACATTTTGGATCAGAAATATTTGTCATGAAAATGGGATTGTGAATACTGCAGACTCTGCTTACACACACTTAATGACCGGAGGTTCTTGAGTGAGATTTGCACTAACTCACTGGATACTATGTCCTTTCATTCTTCCCAAGACAGAAGCAAACGCTAAATCCTAAACCCTAAAACGAGGTTTCTGCTCGAATCATTTTCACCGGCCCACGTCACGAAGTGGTTCTGCCGATGTACAATATACACCATCTGTGAGGTGTCGGAACACGCCATTCTCGAAAGTATGAATAAACAGCAGAATGTGCACTGCACGCAAGTATGAATGAACAGAAGAACGTGCACTGCAGAGGATTCCCTCCTCCCAGAAGAGAAGGAAAAGTGCGAAGGCTGGTCCCGGCGCTATTCAGGTGCACTATCTGCAAACCACATCCCGTAAAAGTACGTACACAGCATCCGAGTGAAAGATGCCGGCCGCCGGATCCATCCAATCGCACCAAACGCAACCCGCGATATGCAGGAAAGCGCTTGACGGCGAACGGACGCAAAGAGAGGTTTTTTTGTTCCCCTCTTCTCTCGCACCCTCTCCTCTCCCTGTATAAGAGAACAGAACTGTAGCCAGCAGCATTTCCAGCAACAAGGCAAGTGATATGCGACGCGACGCAACTGGGACAGGCCCGGACGTACACGGCAAGGGAAGGGAAGGGAGAGCGCAGAAAGGGGGAACGGGATGTCGCTACAGACGACGATGTGGGCCATGCCGCCGGCGAATTATAGGAAGAAGCGGTATAAAATCAGAGACAAAGGACCTTCACACTTAAGGAGATATGGGGGCAGAACAGCCCCAATTCCTGACTCGTTCGTGCAGAATAGCACGTGCAGATCGGGCAGGCCGGGGTACCCAGCGCACTTGTACGATTTCTTCCTAGAATTTCCGGTTTTGTCCGGGACTGATCTGTGCCCGTTTGGCAAGGCGCTGGTGCACAATGGAGTGTTTCTGAGAGGCCTGAGAAACCGGATCGGCGGCCCGAGTTGTTTTGCGCAACCTCTGTGCGAGAAGAAGCGGAACGGTTGTGACGGCAGTGCGAGGATGGAGGAGGGCTTGGATTCCGATGGAAATACTTTCTCCACACGGGAGGTTATGTGGGAGATTTACACTGGCGATGATAAGGGCCGGGAGGAATGGTACACCAAGGGTGTGAGATATTGGAGTGTAAGCTTCTTCCTCCCGTGAGTTTATCGTGAGAAACATTAGTGTTGTTCGATGAATCAATTGCCGGATGACTTTCATGATGATTTATGAAAAATTTGGAGAATTGAATGAAAAGCTAGTTACTTGAGACTTTCTATGCCTGCTGTAGGTTATAACGTTGCTTCTTGGTGTTGTCTGTGTGTTTATTGTGCTCATTACTGTGTGGAAAACTGTACGGAGATGAATTAAGGCGGGATGGCTGATTATGAAGTTGTCGAGGATCTAATTAGGGTTCAGGGGTTAGGCGAGTTGCTTGAGGTTTCGATGGTTGCTGTATATCGTCTCTATGGTTTTCTTCTCTCCTCTACGTCATTGTGCTCAAGTGTGTTAAACAGTACTGTAGGGAGATGAATCGGCGGCGTGCTAGACAATTATGAAATTCTCGAAGGGAAGTTCAATCATTGGCTCGTTGCTTGGGGGTTTTTGATGCTGCTTGTACGCCATACCTACAATTTTTCCTTTCTTTACCACGTCCGTTCGCTTGACATATGCAGCGTTCTGTTGCAAGAGCTAGAGTTTTGTTCTTATCCTCGTATCTGTATGAAGTAGGATTACCTGTGTGATGACACATGCACAATGAGTCAACTACGGCCGTTGGTAGGAACTCAATCCGATGAGCGGTCCTCTCTCACACGTACATCATGGCGTAAGAAACTGCTGGCTAAGGATTTTGCGTGTATAGTTTCTAGTGTTTTGCAAGCATATTATAATTCTAATCGTTACCGAATAAATTGCATTCAAAGTAGTTCGTATAATGGGATGTTTACAATAATGTCGGCAACTGGACGGGACATAGGATGTAGTAAAGTTTAAGTTCATTGCTTTTAGCTGATTGGTGCTTCTCTCACTGCTGAGAAGGCTACGAGCTTCCATGGAATATTTATTGTTTATTCTGGGGTTAGTAAGGTCCGGTTCCAGGAGAAACACATGAGAAATTCCCTCTAAAGTGCGCAGTTAGTAGCTTTTCAACATAATGATATTGCATTGTCATCTATCTACAGTGCTTCTAAACTCTCGTTTTGTCTGGGGAGTACATGTTTTGGTTCGTACTCTTTCTTTGCTGCCAAGGTTCTTATACTGCTAGATCGAATCTGTGTCGGAGGTTCCGTTTATTCGTGCTTTTAATTGCTCCTGTAATGCTCTTCTGGATATAAGGAAAGGTTTTGGACTGTTATATTGTTTAAATGAAGAGGTCCTCAGAGAACGGGAGAATCTAGTGAGATAGCGGGAAGTCCTGGATATTTAATTGACATGATGAAATCTTGTTTGGAACAGGCCGTAGAAGCAAGTGTAGATGGTGTTTTGGGAGGATATGGCAAGATAAGTGGACGTGATATACTCGACAGCAACAAGTTTCTTATGGACTGTTTGAAACTCTTGAAACCAGATTACCGGAAGGAGCGCACGGTGGGACTTGGTACGTTCCTAGCTTCTTATGAACATTTTCAATCCCGAGATGCTCTGTTCTCTCTAGCATTGGTTGATGCAGCACCAAATAAATCTTGGGACTCCGAGGAAGTGACTGTTGTTGGAATAATTTTCATGTAGACTGCGGAGCTGGTGTTGGCCGAGTAACGAAGAATCTCCTTGTACATCATTGTGATGAGGTAAAGTCCGTTCAACATTCACTCGTTAAGCTTCTCTTAAATCACCAATATACCTCCTTCTGACCAATTTCCATTCCTCTCTCTGTCACCTCCGCTTATCTTCCGTTTTGTATTTCCTTGCTTAGATTAACTTCTCAGTTCAATTTGCATACGTTCATACTCGCATTTTGTCTATATGCACGTTCCTCCTAAGTGGGTTGTGTATACCCCATTCGGAGAACGGCTTCTGCTCCCGTTACTCAATTATGCAACCTGGTCCTTAACCAGGTTGTAAGAGGTTATCGAAGCAGTGTAATGCGCTCCGTTTCTGGCCACTTGGTCTTGGTAGCTATGGTACCCATCAGATCTTTGATCCAGTTGGAAGCGGCGACCCTGTATATCTAGTCCTTACGTGTGACCATCACATCCTCTTCGTACCAGCGTTGTGTTCAGAGTCAAGGTCATCACATCTTTCTGTTTTCTTGACTCCACAGCCTATACATCGTAATACTCATTGGGGAGCATGACAAATTTCAGGTTGACCTTGTGGAGCCTGTACAACAACTTCTGGATGTGGCTCGCCAAGAACTACATTACGACTTTATAGGCACCAAGTTGAGAAGTGTCAACTTCTATCATAATGCATTACAGGTTCGTAATTCAAACTTGACCTACGGCTTGTCAATCGTGAGGAGAAATGACCCCTTTCCTGATGTCTGTTACCTGTGGTTGTTTGTAGAGGTTCTGTGATCCAACAGTTTTTCTTTAATTTAATACACCCTCTCTTCTATAATGAGATCGTAGTACGTTGTTGTAGATGTCGCTATTGAACTAAAAGCAGCAAGACTTGTACATGAGCAGGACTTTGTACCTCCCCCGGAACGTTACGATATCATCTGGATCCAGTGGTGCATAGGTCACCTCACAGACTCCGACGTCGTTGAGTTTTTCAATCGAGCAAAGGTGAGAAGGAATACACATTCTCATGCCAGAGTCCAGGATTTTGATGGTCTGCAACGTACGCAAATTTCCTTGAGCAAACGGATGCTCGTTCTGAACTCCGTGCTATCGTGTTTGTTTTGGTAGATTGGTCTCAAAAAAGGTGGTTTCATAGTTCTAAAGGAGAACATAGCGAAATCAGGTGAGACTGAATTTTTCCCAGGATTTGCCGTCACGTCAATTAATGAGGTAGATTGTCGTGAGTTTTGTGTGTCTTCCGTCCAGCTTGATCATGTGTATTGTCCTTGATCTTGCTGTGTTGTTCGCAACTCCACTGGAGTTTATATATCAACTTACTACTGAATGTCTATCTCCTTTCCCTGTTTCCAAATGCGCGAAGACACATGATATTGCTTTTGTTAAGTTTAAGTTTAATAGTTGGCTGTAAGTTGCTGTACTGCTTCCTTACAAATAACTTTCTAACTCTCTCATGGTAATTCTTTATCTCATTCCATGCCTTCAAGCATTTGTGTCTTATGCTTGGAGAGGCTTTTATCTATGTTATTAAGTATAGTTGGCCAAATGAATGACAGGATTCGTCTTGGATAAGGAGGATGCAAGTGTGACGAGATCGGATGAGTATTTCAGAGATCTATTTCAACAGGGTGGGCTCCATGTATATAAACATCGGGTATGTAAATTGACAGTTGAATGCACTTTCCTCCGCTTTTGGCGGTCGTGCGTTGCATCTGTGAATGGTTGCGAAGTACGGTACTACTGGCTAGTGGAAAGAACCATTACATGTTCTTTGTCTCTGCCAGGTGCGATGTGGTCTGCCAGATCCAGGTTCTCAAATATTCATCTTCGGCTTTGATTGTTTCCTTAACACTTGGCAGTAGATATCTAGCTGAGCTACTTGTGCAGAGTGAATTAGAAAGTCCAAAGCGCTACCTCTTGACGTGCACCTCAACACCGCTTCAGATACAAAGCCGGGCAAGGATATACGCATTACTCTGCTTAGGGCTTGTCATCTACTGTAGATCACCTCCGTATGCCTCAAGAGTGAGAGCATACCGGAGAAAGTAGCACACATTATTAATGAAAGACTGATATGATAGCATCTGTTGGGATGTGCAGAAGCAAACTGAATTTCCACGGGAACTTTTTGCTGTACACATGTACTGTTTGACCACTGAATATGTAAGAAAGAAGAAGAAGACCAAGAAGGGCGCAAAGAAGGGAAACAAACCTGGTGTTATCAAGTAGGCTCATTCATCTCAATGTTTGAGAAAGTAGTTTGTGCGGGAATGATATTTTCCAACTTAGACGTGTACTTGCATTACAGAAAGTATATAAAAAGTCCTAATCTTTAAATGATTCTTTGTAACGTAGACGTGTACTTAGATGGCACAAGGTACACTTAGTGTCTTACTCTTTGAAGTGTTAACCTTTGATAGCTCCTTAACATTCCTGTGACTAAATTAATCGCATGATCTTGAGCACGAGGAGAACCCTTCTTGTACAGATAGAGCCATTTTCACAGGTCTTGCTAGGCTTTGAGTGGAATAAATGTACACGAAATTCATATTAGTTTTGTCTGGGAGAGTTTGTGTAGGGATGATGAGCAGCTGCAAATTGATCCAAGACTAGTCCCGTCTACATCACAGGGTAGATTGTAGGGTAAAATTTTCTCTACAACCCTCGCGGTCAGTATATGAACGTTTTTGAGAAATTCGAGATAGCAAGTTTTGCACTTGATTGTATCAGCACTCATTAATTGTGACAGTACATGCCCACTATTTAAGAGTAAGAAAATACGCATGTACTTTGGAGACTAGCGTCGTTTTGCGAGTGGTAGTTCCCATCCTTCCAAATGGTTGTGTTGATAGAATTCCCATTATTTACGAAGTTCACATATTCTGTCACCTCATGCCTCTGCTCCGCCAATAACTCTGACAGATCGAGCGTAAGTGAGGAGTATGAAAACGATAGCTTACTCCAGTCGAGCGCGGTGTCTCAACTTAGTTCTGCCCATTCCTCGTATAAATCGAATTCTATGGAAGCAACGTTTAGAAGTCCTGTCTACGTGTCAGGTTTCATCAATTTTCTCCGTTCTAGACATGTCGAAACGTAGACGGACATGTTGTGCAGTATCTACCTAGGTGACAGACCAATCTCAATCTGGGCACTGAAATGTTTTGTCGAGCACTCTTCAGGAAGAAAAGATGGTGGGAGGATACGGGGCCCCCTGAACCCCACTCGAAGTCCTTATGGGGATGGGGTTGGGGTTCTGCTTTCTCAAAAGAGAATGAAGGTGCTCTTCGTAAAGGAATGCCGCCTGTTAAGCCAACTGAGAGACCCGCAAGTCTGGCCGCCTGCGGAGAGGCGTCGTGGAAAACAGGTGGCTAAGAACACACCAAACTGGAAACGGAGACGAAACATCATGTTGAGCGGATCTGCCATTGAAGACTTTCTTGTGAGGTGAAACCTCTCGAGGATGGGATTCGTCGTCGGTTCTGTGACCTCCTGAATACGCCCGTCAGTGTTTCCTAGGAAACGAGGAACATCACGATATTCAAAGGGTTTCAGAGAGATTTGCTTGATCTGTCTTTTGGGACCAACGCATCAGTCTGCATTCTGTGTACACCTGAATGGAGGTCTCAGAAACCATCAGGAATCCCCCTCGAGAATTTTTTTTGGGTTGGTGTCCCGAATCTTACACGGGTTGGAAGACGGAAAGAGCGTTCCAGTGAGAGCTGGCTGCTTGTCGTTCATTCAAGCTGCAACAATCGCCTCTTCTCCTAAGCTCTAGCTCTCATTCACTTGCGCATCAGCTCTCAACTGTTGCCGCAGTGGAAAGGAACCAACTGCAGGTCGGGGGACCTGGAGTTACTCTCGAACTCGATGGCAATGGTTGACATCAGCTAGCGAGAACCCACAGTGTGGGTCTACATTGATCAGTTCTAATAGTTCGGTGGTAAAGGCACCCACTAGTTCGAACCCCGGGTGGAGGAATAAGAAAGAGGGATACCCAACTGAGAAGGTTAGAAGGGTAGAGTTTCATTGGAGTTATTCCTCGCTCCCGATACATTCCGATCGGGTCGCATATTTTCAGGCTACTCTTCTTATTACAACCTTGACAAACATGTGGTGTACACTGTCGCGTCACCTTTCGCTAAGATAGTAAATCTTCAACGAGATCGAAATCCTCACTTCATACGTATGGGACAGGTAATTACATTGACAGCGTCCTTCTCGAACGATTCACTAATTTCTGTTTATCTTTCCCTTCAGACAGCATCCCGCGAACTCGCAGCACAGTGAAGATGGGAAGCAAGCAGAAGTGACCACGATAGTCCGTTCTGCCTCAAGCCCCACTGTCCCACTAGCAGAGGAAGGAATTTAACTCTCATCATTAGAAGCACATGCTCTCGCGATGAGCTTACTGGATTGGTCCAGAAAATTGAAAATCGTCTCATACAGAGCGTAGAAGGCCCTGGAGTTGAACAAGAATGTGAGTTGAGGGAATGTTAACCAAAAGTTGATTTTGCAACTCAGCCCAAGGCTTTCGAGGTGGAATAATTCTTGGGAATAAAGTGAAGTACGATCTGTTGATTATGTCTTGTATGACTCTCAACATATAGATTGTTCTAGAAGAAGCAAACACAATATTCAAGGGATCATTCCTCCTTTCTCCTTCTAAAGCAGAATATAAATAGAGGTTTTCCTTATACCTAAACTCTATTATCTAATCTTACTGGCTTTTCGTTTGAAAGCAGACGTTACTGCACCAGACCTCCCCACTATTGTAAGGCTTCCCTCTAACATCCCGGTTAAGATTCACTACAGATCTCAAACACAGCTTATATTGTTTGCTCAAATATCTTGATGATCTTCAGATAATAAGATTTACATCAGTTATTCCAAGTTAATCGCATGCTGAAGCGATATTGTACATATGCTGTGCTTGCTATATGAGATCTTTTAACATGTAGTATATCACCCATTTAGGTGACATGATATATAATCTATACTTCTAAATAGAAGGCAAGGGAGAATATACTCAAAGACATCCAGCAGATAATCCCTCGACTGTTCCATCGACTAAATTGACATGCTGGCTCAACTTTCATGATGAACGAAAAGCAGAATTCCTAAATTCTGCTTTTCGTCTGCACAGTACACAATAGGCCCGAAGAGCAACCCAATGATTGACACTAGATATGATCGTCCTTAATACCTACTGTAGAACTTATGGACAACTTTGCGTATCACGTTTCCCAGCTAGGTCCATACTGAACCACCGTCGCTGCAAACCTACGTTAGAAGCTGTGCAGTGACCGTCCATCGTCCACATGGCTGAGATGCTTGCATGTTACCAGGTTACCAACCAGTTAGCGACCGGGATGGAGGTATGCGGTCACTTCCTCGCGGCGGTTTCAACGCCCGTGACTTTTCCTTTTACTGCCAAAAGCCAGTTTACTTTAGGTTTTAGTTCGACGACTTGAGTTTCGATGAGTAGGGAACGGTGCCCGCATACGATAATAAGAAGGATCGGAAGGTCCCATCAAGCCGTATAAGGATAAAGATAAAACATAGGAGATAACATGCAGTTAAGATTACTAGTATGAAATATTTGTCCTATTGCACTTAAGATATTAGAGCTATTCAAATTATATTGATAAAGGGGAGCACGTAGAACACATGAAGGATGCCAAGACCCCATCAAGCCTTACAAGGGAGAAACTAAAGAGGTAGAATGGGGCTAGGCCCCAATAGTTTTGATATGAGAAATTACCCTATTGCACCTAAGACATCCAAGCTATACAATTGGTACGGTCTACAAACTATTGGAGCATCCAAAGAAGCATCACCTAGAGTGATTGCTCTCCTATGGACTGCATTAGCCACTGCTCTCTGTAGAGCAATGGACACACGCTGTCTAAAGTATACTATGAAGTATGAAAGTGAGAGTGATACCTCTTAATGTGTATTATGATAAGCTCTTGTGCACTCCATGACAAATGTGTTGAATGCTGTGTCCATCACTCCATATAATTCCAAGGATAAAGGAAGAAAGAGGTGACCTTGCTACATACCTATATACTTGGAGGCCTTGTGTGTTGCTGGTCCACTTGCCGCCCATCCGCAGGATGAGTAATCAATCCTTCCAAAACTGCACTACGTGTAGGGTCTGTAACCACAACATCCCCCACTATCACATGATCATCTTGGACCAAGTATAAGTTTGCTATGACACGTGTTGTCTACAAAGAATATGAATGCTCCTTCCAAGCAAGGTATCTATTCTCTCATGCCATAACAAACACTAGATCCAGGATGGCATTATGGGTAGCTATCCTTTGTCCTCCAAAAAGACACCATGTCATATGGACCGCTACTGCATCTAGTGTAGAACCACACTCACAAATGAGCAATGAAGATGTAGATGGGTGGACCAAACCTAGATGGAACCTCATCATTGTAGAGAAGATGATTGGTGCAAGTCTGAATACCCAAATGCATGGTCAAGGTAGGATCCAAGAGCTTGCACCCTTGCTGGAGCAAGAGCAAAGACATGCTCTAGTGGCCTGAGTAATTGACAAATCAACTAAGAGAGAATGTAACATATGCTGACAATGTTGCTCCATCAAGGAACACTACAAACCTTTGGTCCAATCTGATAGTAGTGAAGCAAAGGATGGAGGGTCCTTCCGTGCCCATGGAGGTAGATCATCTCATGTCTACCATAATAACACTTGGGAGAAAAGGATCCCTCTTCCACCTCAATCACATATGTCTCCAAAATTGGCCTATTAGCAATTACAAAATGGGAGGAAATTAGGGGTGTTGAGAGAGCTCAACTACCAAAAAATGCTATAGGTGGCATCTCCTCCATACATAATAGGCCTATCCTTCCACATGAGACCAGTAGAGATGTTTGTCTACATGCCAAATCCTCCTTCACACACTCAAATTTCCATGGTCCCATGATATCACCGAAGAGTCCCATAATCCTCTTATCAAAAGCTCTCAAAAGTGATAGGAAAGTAAAGGAAGGGGGAACAAGGTGGAGAAGGTAAGTAAGTCAATGGGCAATACTAGAGGAGAGTATACAAAATGCCACTTGCGGATCTCCTAGTAGAGGAAGGTTATCTACATGGAAATTATCCTCTACAAGGGCAACCTCTAAGAAGCATGTGATAAAATCCTTGGATCCTATTGGTATTTGTCATGCGCATATACATTGTTACACAATATACATCGCTGTCAACATCATACACTATAGGCATATAACTCACACGTAAGTCATACATAGACTCTAAAGTGCCACAATAATCAGTTTGTTTACACCACTCAAATCAACTCAACTCAAATTAGTACTTGATCTGTCACTCTATAAATTACCAATAATTGGGCATTGATTATAGTCAAGCCAGACCCACTCTAGCTAAGAGAATCCAAGTGATGCTTGCCGGCCTTTGTCCACCATAGCTAGGAACTAAAAGGCTCAACATTAGAGAAGTGAGCTCTCTGGAGCTACACTTTGAAAGTATACCCCTACACTTGAGCTAGGTCTGAAACCCTAATGGTCTTGCTAATGGCACACCAAATGGTGAAAATGGTGCAAAATGACGGTGGGCCCTACCATGAAGTTAGTACCCCAAACATGAAATCTGACTGTCGGAAAGTAATCTATGAGTAATTGATAAAATACATCTAACTACTATCATTGCAACTCCAATGTTTGAGCAATCTAGATGTGACACTACAAATGGCGTGACAACTGTTGTGCGTATATACATTGCTACGCAACATACATCATTGTCAACATCATACATTATAGATATATAACTCACACTATAGACATATAACTCACACATAAGTCATACATAGACTCTAAATTGCCATAACACCCCTTAGTTTGCGGTTAGGTCCCTCTAACTCTAGATAGCCATCTACTCCAAGTATATGATATACCTTATAATGGGCAAAGATCAAGAGACCGAGTGCTATTGAGCTCCATTGTTAATCACCTATTTGCAATCTATACCATATAAAGGATGAACTAGCTATAGGTCAAGTACATCTAGACATAACCACTGTCCTTGAAGAATCACCATGAGGGGAGGAGTCGTACATGCCATACGTCATTCTCTTGAATAACTATCATACACTAACATAGTAAAAACTCCACCAAAAGAGCCACATAACATACAACTCAAGCCTGCACATACAAGTTGCCAAGCTTAGGTCCATAGTACCATCAATTTTTGGGAGGTGGCATGGTGCACAATTGCTTACATGATCCTTCCCAAAAACTCCATCATGTCCTTCCAATACAAGGACTCCAAATGGCAAAACCTCACACTCTCTCAAGATAGTATGGCCTAGAAATATCAAGTGTCATCGATATTGTCTATTGTAGATATACATAGTCCCTTGGATGACATCAATGGATTGAGGGTCTATAACCTCCTCCTCAAATAATAACATAGCATAAGGTATCTCTATGCTTAGCAATCACCAAGTTCTTAAAGGCTATTGACATCACTCTTTGCAAAATCTCTACTCATTGAGAACATATGCTCATCCATACATATGGATCATCCAAGTCCAAAACTACAATAACATCTTGATGAATGGCTGTAGATAAATTTGGATTTTGTCCATAGAGTAGAAAGTAAGGAGAGAAGGATGCTAAGGAGGCACACCGGCTGAATTGATAGCCCATGGCCAACCAAGGTAATTGGAGATCCCAATCTCCCAAGTGGCCTCTCTACAAACCGTACTTTTGCAATCCTCTCTTCACTGTTTGAACCACTCTCTCTGCTAAGCCATTTGCCTTAGGGTGACTTGGGAGGTAGTACAATGATCAATCAAAGCCTTGTCACACAAGACCTAAAACTCCCCCAAGAACTCTGTACCTTGACCAGTCAAAACCTCAGTTAGTGCACCAAAATGACTAAGAACCCAGTCTAGGAACAAATAAGCTGTCCCTTCAATAGACTTGTCAAGAAGTGTCACCAACTCAATCCACTTGGAGAAGTGCTTCACCATCACCAAAACATACCGATGATGTCTCACAGTCAATGGTAAAGGTCCAACAAACTCCAAATTCCAATGGTAACCCAATCCCATGATAGGTAATGGGTACAACTATGGCGTAGGAGCATTAAATGATGCTCTAACTTGGTCATAAACCACATATTTAGCAACAAACTGATGTACATTGGTTTGCATACCACACCACCAATAATGACTTTGGAGTAAGCTATATGTATGCTTTACTAAAAAGTGTCCTAGCTCCTCATGAGCATGATAGACCAACTATAGTCTCTGAGATGGAAGTGGTACTACTCTCACTCTACCATC
The DNA here is from genome assembly GCA_948567375.1 of Lunularia cruciata. Classification (NCBI taxonomy): domain Eukaryota; kingdom Viridiplantae; phylum Streptophyta; class Marchantiopsida; order Lunulariales; family Lunulariaceae; genus Lunularia; species Lunularia cruciata. Next base: position 12,136,920 of record OX419762.1, on the reverse strand, counting down.
CTCTCATACACACAAAATGTGTCTACCCTCCAATTTGAACCGCTTGGCTTGTTGAAGAACACAGCCTCTCTCCTTGGCCCCAACTATGCCACCCACAACACCAGTGCAAAGATAGTCCACCACTAAGACATCATCATGAATGTCTTGATGAATTGTATCACTATCTCCACTCTCTAGATATGTGACCTCAATAACTCCTCATGTATATGCTAAGAGGGATATCACCAAAATGTCAAAAAATATACATAGAAAGGTAGATGCATGCCAACCTGGCATCATCTCCTCATCTGTCTTATAACACCTATTTGTGCATGTGTGTGTTATAATGATATATAGCTTGGTATTATAAATACTTGAGAGATAATATTTATATATAGATATAGGATGGTTCTACATTAGTCATGATTAGCTAAAGTTAGTCATAGCTAAGAAAGAGGGGACCTTACTTTAGAGGGAATAGAAAAGATGAGTGACTTGTAACTTGCCATCACAACGTGCACTCTTACGGTCTATGAGTCATCACTTCCTACCTCACTAAAGAGAAACAAAGGTAGTATGACTGGTCATCATTCCAACCTCACCACCTAGAGCACACAAGAGCACCAATGCTCTAAATTCAGGGCACCTCATACAAACATGGTGCGCAAATAAGAAGTAGAGAATGGAGAAGGTCCAATCACAAGAAATCTAAACAAAAGCACTCCATCTCATAAAGCAATACAAGATTGACTTTGCCATCATTTGGCATTTGAAATAATATGAGTTCCTATCTACATCCTAAGCTACCAAGATCACCAAGAATGAGATCAAACTGCCTCTCCTAGCCAAAGCTACAAGTGTATAGATAATAATGGAATAGTCACTAGGAGAACAAGTGAGGATGTACCAATTGACTAGGGCACCAATCTAGGAACTAGAGATCTAAGAGTCAAATCCTATTGCGCAAAATCTAGCAAGATGGGAAAATTTTGCCAAATAATGACCAAGATCTACTCTAAACTAGCTAGCCTCATACCAATAAGCTTGCTTGTTGGCCCTTTTAGGCCTTTGTAGCCTCTCATAGTCCACAACCCTATGCCTCAAATTTGGCAAAACTCCTCTAGCTCTATGAAACTCCTCCAACTTTGGCAAAACATCTGCCACTTCAAAAATCCTCCAAATCTGGACAAAATCTGACATAAATTCCAACAAAAATTTGACATAAACCCTAAAGTTGGTTGATTGCTCAATCCTCTACTAACTCTCCACTCGGCCAAACTAAAATGATGGGTTTTTCCAAATCACAAATTCATGAGGATAGGTTTCCAACTCCACCTTCAATTTCACTTTTTGAGCACAACTCACAACAAATTGGTCATGCTTTTACCTCGTGAGCTCAAAATCATAACCATTGCTCAAAAATTGCTTCTCTTTGCTTGAAATTTGGCCAGCGCTTCCGTACACTATCTACCTCATTGCCAAATCTGCATTAATCAACGAGCTTCTACACACCAAGGAAAACCTAAACTTAGATCAAGCTACCAATGATCCACCGAGCTTGGAGATATCACCAACACTTGTAGTTCTTGCACCCAATTTCCCCATGATCTCACTTCTCTAATATAATCAGTTTTTTTACACCACTCAAATCAACTCAACTCAGATCAATACTTGATTTGTCACTATAAATTGCTTAATTACAATCACTACAATTGGGCACTAATTACAATCAAGCCACACCTACTCTAGCTAAGAGAATCTAGGTGATGCTTGCTAGCCTCTGTCCATCATAGCCAAGAACTCAAAGGCTCAACATCAAAGAAGTGAGCTCTTAGGAGCTGCACTTCAAAAGTATACCCCTAGACTCAAGCTAGGTTTGAAATCCTAATGGTCCCGCTGATGGCACACCCAACAGTGCAAACGGTGCAAAGTGACGGCGGGCTCTACCATGAAGTTAGTACCCCAAACATGAAATCTGATTGTTGAAAAGTAGTCTATGAGTGACTGCTAAAATACCTCCAACTACTATCATTGCAACTCTAGTTTCTGAGCAATCTAGATGCGACACTACAAATGGTATGACACATTCTAAGAATATATAATCCATCTATAGATATGACACACTCCTTTGGAAGCTTAAGGTAGGGAGGGATACTTTGAAGGGGACCATGCTATGCACTTTCACACTTTGACTCTCAAGCATACAAGATGTAGCTTGGTAGTTGGGGGATCAAAGGCCTACTTAATTTGATCTAGGGGGCCCATAATATTTGTATCATTTGCTAAGGAGTGAAATACATAACCTAGCATGGCCAAAGTAGATAAGAAAGCTCTAAAGTGAGCCATAAAAAAAGGGTCCTCCTAAAAGATCTACCTATCATGTACCAATAATTGGCTTCAAGATAGTGATTCCCTCTTATGACCACCTATGTTGGTAGTAAAAGGAAGTAGGAGAGCCATAGAATGACTACACAAAAGGAAGGAGACTCGCCAAGGATCATAGGCTTCCCTAAGCTCTCTAAATATGGATGCCTAAGAGATGCTATTAAAAGCATTCTCAACATCTACCCACTCTAGATGGATATCTAGGGAGTGCACTGATGCTTAATAAAAAATTGCCTCACAACCTCCAAATGTAGCTACTCCAAATTGATGTGGATTGAGGTGCTCTCAAAAGTGAGACAATAGTGTAGCTAACCAAGCACAAAAATATCTCTCCAATAGCAATTGGTCTAATGCTCCATGTGCACTTCTTGATTTTGAGAACTCAACTAGCTCCTAACACTTGACTAATTGATGTAGCAATATCTCTCCTTGCTATTGTTGCAACCATTTGAAATAACTTGATAAATCCACTAGAAAGATCATTTGATTGAAAATAATCTCTAAGATGCTCATATACCATCCCTAACAAGCCTCCTAAGGAGAGGCAAGGAGCAATGCACAATGCTTGTGAAAAAAGTGATATATTAAGACGTAAAAGCTACTCAAGTAGATAATCTAAGACCTCTAATGGTACTCATTCTCTTGATATAGGATGTAATGAGCATAGGGAAGAGAATCGTCTCATCAATAGGACTAGCCATAGATAAAGGGTGTAGTGCTTGTGCTGCTCTACTAAACTCTCCCACATGACTCATTGTCCTACATCATCATAATTGATTGGACTTTGTAGTATCTTGTGGTAAAACTTGTATCCTAAAATGTGCAACCCTAACCAACTCCTCATGTAGGGTAGTCCAATCTCTTGCTTGGAACCAATAAAATCTAGAAATCACCTCTCTATGTGTAATCTTCCAAGGATAAGAGACCTTAAGAGAAACACAAGAGAAGAAACACACAATCCTCTATCATATGTATACACATTGCTATACAACATACATTGCTGTCAACATCACACACTATAGAAGCAAAACTCACACATAGGTCATACATGGACTCTATAGTGCCACAATAATCAGTTTGTTCACACACAACTCAAATCACACTTAATCATATTAGTATTTGATCTATCACTCAATAATCTACCAACAATTGGGCATTGATTACAATCAAACCACATCCACTCTAGCTAAGAGATTCCAAGTGACACTCATCGGCTTTCTATCCACTCTAGCCAAGAACTCAAAGGCTCAACAATAGAGAAGTGAGCTACACTTCCAAGGTATACTCCTGATTTTGACCTAGCTCTCACCCCAACGGTCCTGCTAACGACACACTTGATGGTGTGAATGCCACTAATGATAGTGGGCCCTACCATGTAATCAATACTCAAAATATGAAATTTGACCATTGGAGAGTAGTCTATGAGTAATTGCCAAAATACCTCTAACTATTATCATTGCTATTCTAGTGTCCGAGCAATCTAGATGCAAAGCTACAAATGGCATGATAGCTATTATGCACATACACATCACTAGATAACATACATCGCTATCAATATCACACACTATAGAAGCACAACTCACACATAAGTCATACATGGACTCTAAAGTGCGACAATTGCCACCTTTGCTGGATTTTAGGTCCCTCTAACTACATATAGCCATCTATTCCAAATATATGGTATACCCTATGGTGGGCAAAAGATCAGGAAGCTGAGTGCTATTGAGCCCCATCATTAGTTGTATGTCTGCAATCTATACTATATAATGAGGATGAACTGGCTATAGGGCAAGTACATCTAGGACATAACCACTATCCTTGAGGAGCCATTATGAGGAGAGGAGTCATACATGCCATATGCCAGCTATCACACATTAATAATAATAGCAACTCCACCAAAAGAGCGGCATAACATACACCATAAGCCTACATGTACAATTGCCAAGCTTGGGTCCATAGTACCATCAATGTTTGGGAGGTGGTATGGCGCGCAAGATTTTTCCAAACAACACCATCACATCCTTCTAACACAAGGACTCAAGATGGCAAAACCTCATGCACTCTCAAGATAGTACGGCCGGTAGAAACATCAAGTGTCATTGGTGTTGTCTGTTGTAGATATACATAGTCACATGGATGAAATCAATGGATTGAGGGTCTATAACCTCCTCCTCAAATGGTAGCATAGCGTAAAGTATCCCTATGCTAAGCAATTGCCAAGTTCGCAAAGGCCATTGGCATCACTCTCCAAAAGATCTTTGCATGTTAAGAAAAACTCATTCATATATCTAGATCATCCAAGTCCAACACTACAATAACATCTTGATGAAGGGCTGCAAGTAAATTTGAATCTTGTCTGTAGAGTAGAAAGTAAGGAGAAAAGGATGCTAAGGAGGCTTGCCGGCTGAACCAATAGCCCATGGCTAACCAAGGTAATTTTAGATAGGTATCTCAATCTCCCAAGTGGCCTCTCTGTAAACCATACTTTTGCAATCCTCTTTTCATTGTCAAAACCACTCTCTCTACTAAGCCATCTTCCTTAGGGTGATCTCAAGAGGTAATACAATAATCAATCAATGCCTTGTTGCACAAGACCTAAAACTCTCCCAAGAACTCTACACCTTGATCATTTAGAACCTCAATTGATGCACCAAAATGACTAAGAATCCAATCCAAGAATGAGTAAGTTGCCCTTCATTGGACTTGTCAAGAAGTGCAACCAACTCAATCCACTTGGAGAAGTGCTCCACCATCACCAAAATGTACCAATGATATCTCACAATCAATGGTAAAGGTCTAGCAAAGTCCAAACTCCAGCGATAACCCAATCCTATGGTAGGTAATGGGTGTAATTGTGGCATAGGAGCATTAAATGATCCTCTAACTTGGTCACAAACCAAAAATTTGGTAACAAACTACTATACATTGGTATGTATACCGTGCCACCAATAATGATTCTAGAGTAAGCTATATGTACACTTTGGTGAAAAATATCCTAGCTCCTCATGAGCAAAACGGACCAATTATGGTCTCTGAGGTGGAAGTGGTGCTACTCTCACTCTACCATCCTCTTGTACATGAAGAAAGTGTTTGCACTCCAATCTAAACTACCCGGCTCATTAAAGAACACAATCTCTCTCCTTTGCCCTAATTGTGCCACTCACAATACCAATGCAAAGATAGTCCATCACTAAGACATCATCATGAATGTCTTGCTGAACTATACCACTATCTCCATTCTCTAGATCTCTGACCTCAATAACTCCTATATGTGCTTAGAGAGATACCACCATAGCCTCAAAGAATATACAAAGAAAGGTAGATGCATGCCAACCTGGTGTAATACCAAGGGTTAGCCATATGATCTAGATGTGAAATTGGGTTTGGTAACATCTAGAATGATGTTATACATGATGGTCAAAATAGATCAGATAGAAGTATCACCAAAAGAGTACTTCTACTAATAGGGCAGAAACCAAAATAGACTTGAGAACCTTAGAACCAATAGCTAGACATATGATTTAAAGGTGAGAATTGGTTTGGTAACATCTGGAAGGATGTTAAACATGATGGACTAAACAGATCAGAAAGAGGTATCACCAAAAGGGGACTTCTACTAATAGAGTAGGAACCAAAATATGCCTGAAATCTTTGAAGGCAATTTCGGAGGCCTAAACGGATGAATTAGGCCTCAAAAATGTGCAGATTCCCCCCCAACAAAGGAAAGGCTGGCCTTCCCTCCCCCCTGCTTTGTCTCGTCGAGAGCTTTCCAATGGTACCTTACTCATGTCATTCTGAGATTCCTACAAGAAGATTCCCTAAAAGATTCCCTCCGGTCAAAGCTCGTTTGACCAACCAGATAGGACCTAGACCAGACAGGTCACCCATCCAAGTAAGTAATCCAAGGGTGGAGCTTGCTGACATGTCACCTATCTGTGTCCCTAATCCTATGGTGGAGCTTCCTTGGAGGAGATCCTCTTTGTCTATATAATAAAGAGAAGGTGCTCCCTTGGGGCATCGAATGTTTGAGTGTGCAATCTGTGTTTTCTCTCTTCTCTTGTCCTCGGAGTATTACACCTGGCACCATCTCCTCATTTGTCTCACCATGCCAACATGCTCCAATCTGATTCTATTGGCTAGGACATGGGTTTCTACTCAACCTATCTACATCATTGTTCATCACTCCAGATTTATGAATAATCATGAAATCATATTCTTGTAAAATCAGACCTCATTGTGCAAGCTTCCCTAAAAGTGGTTGGACTACATCAACCACTTTAGTGGTTGATGATCAATGATAAGAGTAAAGGGGTTACCAAATAGGTAACATTGGAAATATGCTATTGCCATACTACTGCCAAGCACTCTCTCTCATATGAACTATATACTTGGCATCCATTGAATTGTTGGAGCGACTAGCATAGGCCACCATAAACTCCTTCCCCTCATCATCATGCTGGGTGAGCACTGCTCCAAGCTCCAATATACTCCAATCAGTGTGAACCTCAAATGGTCATCCTCTGATTGGTCTCCTCAAAATAAGAGCAGATGTCAACCTCTCCTTGAGCTCTACAAAAGCTCTCTCCTGCTCATCTTCCAAACACCACTCTTGTTTAAGCTTGGTAATGCTTCATCAAGGCTTCATCAAGGCCTTGGCAATGACATTAAATCCTCTAACATAATGACAATAGAAGTTTGCCAACCCAAGGAATGCTCACATCCGTAGGCCAAAAAAATTACATGCAATAGCCTCCACCTTGGTCTATTGAACACCAAGTCCTTTGGGGTAGATAGTGTTACCGAAATACTCAACCTGCTCATGGAAGAACCTACACTTCCCAAGATGTAATTTGAGTCCATGCGATGTAAACCTCTTAAACACCTTCAACAATTGTCTCTCATGCTCCTCCACAGTATTGTTATAGACCAAAATGTCATAGATATAGTACCAAGAAAAATCCAATCCAGCTAGGATCCTATCCATGATCCTCTAGAACTCGGTAGGAGTGTTCATTAACCCAAATGGTAAGAACCTCCACTGATATAACATATCTTTACCATGAAGATCAATAGCCCAAAATTGCTATCTTGGACTTATCATCCTCTATGATTGGCAATTGATGATATCTTGCTTGAAGATCCAAAGTACTTAAGACCTTTGCATGCCCAATCACATCAAAGATCTCTTCCGGTGTAGACATAGCACACCAATTAGCCCTAGTTTGTCGGTTGATAGGATAGTAATCTCCACACATCTGCCTATTTGTGTAGTTGCCATGCATATCCTACTTGGTTGGCATCATTGTAGTTGATGCATACTCTCCATGTGAAATCTCCACCAAACTAGCCTCAAAATGGTCACTACTCTGACTTTGAATCAATGCTTGCTCTAACAATATAGAGTTTAGCAATGAAGTTAGTCAAGGTTAACAAAGTAGTGAATAGGCCAAATTAGCCTAGAATATTTTAGAAGTATCTAGAAATTTTCTCAAGAAGCTTTCCATTAGCTTAGCTTGCATCCAAGTAGGTAGTTTCTAGAAGGAAGCTTATAGAAGCTTCCTACCAGCTTAACTTGCACGCCAAATAGACGGCTTCAAGAAGGAGGTTTCTTGAGAAGCTTCCCAATTAACTTGGCTTGCACTCCAAGAAAATGGCTCAAGGAAGCTTCTCAAGGGCCTTGTATGCTCTCTATAAATACAAGAGCCAAAGCTCATGCTAGGCATTTGGAGTTTCCCCTCATTCAAGTATCCTAATGTGAGCTTCCATTCTCTTATTTCTCGCCTCTGTCTTGGTCTTTTACATTGGTATGGGATGGATGGAATTTATGGATCACCAAATCCACTTTTGCCAAACCATTGGACGCAAGAATAGGATGGATGGAATTTATGGACCACCAAATCCACTTCTATCAAACCATTGGTATTTTTGTGTCCAAGTACTACCCAAGCATCATTTTACACAATTCATCACCTCACACTTTGGATACAATTTTTTGTACATGATCACCTTGTTTGAGGAACCCTTGGTGCTTCAGCTTGTAACTTATGGAGAACAATGGATGTGTTGCATCTATGTGTTAATAAATTAGATAAATTGGGGATCGTGTGGTAGAGTAGAAGCCATGGCAATGATACCCAAAGTTATCCTTGCTATGCAACAACAAATTGAGCACCTTACTAGATTGGTGGATGAACAAGACCATCATAGATAAGAGCAAGTAGAGAGAACACCAGTACAAGAAAGAGAAGAGCAAATCCAATTTTTGAAGCCTAAGGTATTTGAAGGCAAGAACCTTTTAGGTGCAGTGGAAAATTTTGTGTTTGATTGTGAATGTTACTTTGAAGCAACAAACCTTCAAGATGTATGGAGACAAATTCTATTGGCCTCAAGCCAATTGGATGGAGTGGCTAAACTATGGTGGCAATTTAGAGTAGAACAAGCTAAGCAACAGTTTTTCATGCCAATCTTGACATGCGCAAAATTCAAGAGTGCAATTATTGGCTGGTTCCAAGCTATAAATACCACACGGGCTGCACAAGATAAGTTGGCAAAATTGCAGATTGGCTCGGTAAGAAGCCATATCAATCAATTCTAAAACACCATTATACAATTTTGGATATACTAGATGGAGAAGCTCTAGATTGCTTTGTGAGAGCCTTGAAGTCCTACATTAGACTAGAAGTGACTATGCGTGAGCCCAAAGACTTAGAAGAAGCCATGCAATTGGCTGAACGCTTTGATTCCTTGGTTGCAACAAACTTGGTCTTGACCTTGGCCTTCCCTGAACCCACCCACACACTATACACGAGTGGAGGAGCCAATACAAATGGAGATTGATGCTATCCAGCAAAGACCACTTGGCACAATAGATCATGAAAGATTACAAAAAAATGGTGGATGTTTATATTATTGCCAAATTGGATAGTGTTTTGTAGAGTGTCCACTCAAGAATGAGTGACCTCAACAAGTTGCCCAAATGGAAATTGTGGAGCGGAATGAACACAAAAATAAGGAATTCCAATAGGAGATTTTGAGCCGCCTACTAGGAACTTGATTAGTTCTAATGGGATTGAAGGCTCAACCTATGCAAGTTTGCTTCACTTGCAAGGTAAGATATCTAATTGGGGTTGTAGGATTTTGGTTGATTCTAGAAGTTTAGAGAATTGCATGTTTATGCAAGTGGAAAAGGGATTGGGTATTCCTATCAAGCTAGTAATTGGAAGTAGATTGATGATGGCAGATGGTAGAGGGTTTTGCATTTTGTACCTCACATCCTGTTACTTTCAAGATTGGGAAGGAGTATTTAGAATGTATGAGGTTTGTAGTGGCACCTCTACACTATGATGTCATTCTAGGGCTACCTTAGCTTGAACATCATACGGTTTAATTTAATTGGACTAGACAACAAATTCAAGTACGACACCAAGGCAAGAATTTTTGATTAAGTTGTTTGGCATCTCTAAGTAAGATACTAAGAATAGTCAGTCCCAAGATGGGAAGTTTGTCAAGAAGGTAGCCATAAAGCAAGCCTTGAAGAGAGACGAGTTCCTAGATGGGAAGTTTGCCAAGAAAGCAACCATGGAACAAGCTTTGAAGAGAGGTGAGTTCCTAGATGGGAATTTTGTTAGTGAAGCAACAATAGAGCAAACTTTGGAGGAAGATAAATCTGTTTTTGTGGTGTGGATCAAGCCGATTGCACAAGGACAATCTGAGGAGGGTCAAGAGCCTCATCAAGCAATGGTTGATTAGATAATTCAGGAGTTTGCAAATGTGTTTTTGAATGATCTGCCAAAGGGATTACCCTTCTATTGTGGTATGCCTTTCAAGATTGAGTTATTACAAGAGAGTAATCCAATGAGTAGACCAATCTATCGGCTCTCATTAAAGGAGTTGGAGGAGTGATGAAAAACACTTATAGAGTTTTTAGAGAAGGATTTCATATAACATAATACCTCTCTTGGGGGATCACGCATACTATTTGTTGCAAAGAAGGATGGAGGACTTTGTTTTTGTATCGATTACCATGAGCTCAACAAGCAAACAATGAAGAATGCATATCCCTTACCTTGGATTGATGACTTGCTTGATCAGTTGAGTAGGACATAATACTTCTCCAAGTTGGATCTTCATAGTGGCTAATGGCAAATCCATTGGTAGGGAGGATGTACCAAAGATTGCCTTTTGCACAAGGTATGGGCATTTTGAGTAGAGAGTTCTACCTTTTGGGCTCACTAATGCTCCAACAATCTTCATGGATCAAATGCATTGGGTATTGGATGGACTATTGGACCAATACATGGTGGTGTTCTTGGATGATGTCTTAACCTATAGTAAAACAAAAGTAGAACACATGAATCACTTGTGAGAAGTCCTCAGACAACTACAAAAATGGAAATTTTATTACAAAAAAGTCAAAGTGTGCCTTTTGGCAAAAGGAAATTACTTTCTTGAGTCACAAGATCTCATTGAAGGAGATCAAGATGGAAGAGGAGAAAATCAAGACCATTACTAATTGGCCTACTCTAAAGGATGCTATAGAAGTACATGCATATAATGGATTGGCCAATTTTTACCGACGGTTCATCCACTATTATGCTCATGTGGTTGCACAATTGTATGACCTATGGAGAAGAACTTGAGCTTTTAGTGGACCACCAAGCACAAAGAAGCATTATAGAAGTTGAAACATATGGTGTCTTCTAGACCCATTCTTCAACCATATGATCCTCAACTACCTTGTGTAGTTGATTTTGATGCTTCTAACTTTGCAATTAGAGCCGTGTTGCAATAAGAATTCCCAGATGGATTGCATCACATTGCCTTTATGTCTTGCCAACTAAATATAGCCAAAAGAAATTACTCTACTTGAGATCAGGAACAACTTGTAAGGGTATATGCCACCAAGATATGGAGGCATTACCTCTTGGGGAAGCAAGTGATCATGTGAACTGATCACAAACCATTATTACAGACCTTACACTTGAAAAGTCAACATCATAAATGGGAGGAGCAACTCTAATTTTTTGACATCAAACTTGAATATAAATAAGGTCGGTTCCATATCATCATTGATGCCCTATCATGACATCATGATTTGAAGTCTCTTCCTCTCATCACAATGGCAATTATGATGGTGTCAATTGACTCCAAGGTCCAAAACAAGTTTTGGTCAACTCTACAACAAGATCCCTTCTTCCAAATGATAGATGGTCATCTCATAGCATGCGACAAGGAGTACAACACCTTCTCCTTCAAGGAAGGCCTTCTATTCCATGATGACTAAATCTATGTTCTAGCTAAAGGTGATCTTCGACTTGTGGGCCTTTAAGAAGCCCATGATTTACCAATTGCTGGTCACATGGGTGTGGACTGTAACACCCATTTGTGCATGTGTGTGGCATTGTGATATTTAGCTTGGTATTACAAGTACTTGAGAGATATTATTTATATAAAGATAAAGGATGGCTCTACATTAGTCATGATTAGCTAAAGTTAGTCATAGCTAAGATAGAGGGGACCTTACTTTAGAAGAAGTGGAAAAGATGAGCACCACTATTTTGGATTCTAGTGTGTTGACTTGGTATTATTCTTAGGTGTTTGGCTTTGAGGAAAGAGTTGAGAACTCTTGGGCCCACAAGCCTTTTTGTTTTGGATTCTTCTATAGTCCAAGGATAGCCCATGTGAAGGAATCCTTGACTTAGTGATTAGGTCAAGATAAGATCACATGCTAGTGGAATATGTCCATGTGGATGGATATTTGTTTCTACTTTTTGACACTTGACTTTTAGTCTAAGAAATTGAGTTATTGTGGTAATTAGTAACTTTGGTACATAACTATTTCACAAGTATATAAACAAGGGGTGAGGAGGTACTCATCATCCTTTCATTTGCAACTATCTCTCTCTCATTGAGTTCTCTAGTGAGCAATGTCTTGAGTCTTGGAGTGTTAGCCTTGGAGGAGTATGATGGAATTGAGGTTCCTTGCCTTCTTAGTCCATGGTGCGCTACCAGAATAGCCATCAAAGTTTCATCTTGAGTGAGAGACATGCCGACTCACATTTTTGGTTTTGTTATCAAGACCTCTCTAAAAGGCAAGATAATGTTCTATGTTCAATTCTACATTAGGCAGAAGGAGGCTATGAGAGCTCACTTGGAGAGAACATTAGGAGAGGAGAGGGCTGAACTTATGTTAGAGAACCAAGATCCATTTGTATACCCTGTAGTTCATTATGATGTCTTTCAGGTGATTTTGTACATCTTATACACATGAGAGGATTTGGAGAGATTGTGTGAGGTGGATTGCAGATTTTGGGGATTAAGGTGATTTGGGGCAAAGTCTCAAGTTTGAGATCTGGACTTGAAAGAGTGAGTCTAAGTGCTTTTTATGTGGAGAGAAGGAACATAAGGCAAGTTCATGTCCATTGACGTTTGAGAGCAAGAGATTGAGGGAAAGGAGAGGCTTAATTGACTTGGGTTTGCATGTTTGACCTTCTTCACCAAGATTGGGAGGGAGAAGATCTAAGACCAAGGAGTTGTGTGAGGTTTAGGGAGTTGAAGGACTTCCAAAAGGACATGAGTGTAGTGGAGTAAAATCACTTTTGGAGACATTGTTGAAGGATCTTAGAGAGAGTCTTGGTACAACTATAGAAATACTACCACCTTCATCAGCTAGTTCTCAAGATTAGTGATGGAGCTAATCTTTCAACTTATGGATAAACTATCCATGAGAGTTAGATTAATATGCACTTTAGGATTTGATGTTGCTATAGAGATCTTGGAGTAACCTGAATCTTTTGTGTTCTCTAGGGTGGATTATTCTCAAATGGTGTTAGTCATGTACATACTCTATTAGTTATAGAGTGAGAGAAAGAAAAGAGAAAACAAATTGAGATAAAAGAAAGATAGTGAGGGGTTAAGATGGGGAAACTTCTGGTTTTCTTTGGCAAGGATGGAGATGTGGAGGCCTTTGTGAGAGACTTCAAGAGAGCTTGCATAGGAAACAATCAAAGGAAGAAGAATGAGTGGGTCTCATTATTATCAGATTTCTTTGAGGATGTAGCACTTACATGGTTTGAGTCAGAATACCAAAAGAGAGAGAGGAGAGATGGGCAAGAAGAGACTTGGGAGACTTTGACTTCAGCACTCATTGAGAACTTTCTTCTTGATGAGGGTTATGAGAGATTGATGAGTAAGGTTACCTTTCTCAAGCAAGGAGATGGAGAGAAAGTGAGGGTCTATGTGGAAAAAGTGGAAAAGTTAGAGTCCAGATTTTGTATAATGTTGAGGAAGGGTGGAGAATACTATGATTGGCATAGGGGCCATGCTCACCAAGAATTTTGTGGGAGGATTGAGACCACAAATTAGAAGCAAGGTGAGATATGAGAAACCTTCTTCCAAGGTTGAAGCTATCAAGATTGCAATTCGTATGGAGGAGAGTTTGGAAGGGGATGAGAGTGATTTGGTGATGAAGGAGGTTATGCATCCTCCTCAAGGATACAAGTATGGGGGAACTTTTGATACCTTGGTGGCAAGGGTTGCACCACAAGTAGTAGTTGCTCCAGTTCTTATACCTCCACCAAAGGATCCACTTCAAACCATCACAGAACAACTTGTGGATCTCAAGATCAATGCGGTGCAACTATGGGAGAAGGGAGAGGTCAATGAGAATGTAGGAAGAGGGACTAGGAGTTATGGAAACTTTCTATATAGAGGAGGTCAACAAACCAACAATTTCAATGATAGAAATTGTTTTGGTTGTGGAGGAAGAGGCCATATCCAAAGGAATTGCTCAAATTCCACTTACCATGGAAGAAGGAGTTATGAGGGAGCCAATAGAGAGAAAGAGGGAGGTAGTGAAACCCAAGTGGCTCCCAATCCAAACAAAGGTAAGGGGATAGCATCCATAGATGTGGTTGAGAGCAAGGATGAGAAGGGAGAGTGCTCAAACTCTAAGGGTCTTAATTTGGAGCTTTTGGCACAAGAGAAGAAGAGAGTTCGTTTTGCAGAGGATGTTCACTCTTCTCAAGGATTTACTCCGAGCAAGGATACTCTTATGTCTACTTAGAGCACTCCCACCTCAATGCCATCAACAACAAAGACTCCAAGGAAGAAGTTGGGGATGGAAGATTTCTTGATTTCAAAGCAATAATGGTACTACAATGTGTTGGAGGATGTTGGTAGAGTCACAAGGCTAACATCACAGTGGGCCAATTGATTGCTTTGAACCCTACCTTGACAAAGGAGCTTAGAGGTAGTTTGAGTTCTACAAGGAGCAAGAGGAAGAAGAAGGCAAAAGCTCTAGTATTAATGGGGTTGGTGGATGCCAAACCATCACCATGGGAGGCTTGTGAATATGCCTCCAAGATTGATATGAGAGTGAATGGTCATAACATCAAGGATGCATTGGTTGATGGAGGATCAGAAGTGAATGCTATGTCAGAAAGGTTGATGAAATAGTAAGGTATGATACCCTCAAGAACTTCAACATTTATGGTGATTATGGCAAACAAGCAACAAGTTTGACCAATAGAGGTGATGGATAAAGTGGTAGTTTCAGTTATGAGAGTTCAAAATCTCATGAATTTCCAAGTCTTGAAGGATTCAAGCTATGACTTACTTCTTGGGAGGCCATGGTTGAGAGCCATGGTTGAGAGCAACACGCACAACTGATAGATGGCACAAAGGGTACTTGAGGATTGGGCCATCAAACCATAGAGTCACAATTCCTGTGACTAACACCACCAACACTTCATATTCAGATATATCATCTTCTGATTATTGGGAATCAGATTTTGAAGAAGGAGCTTCAAGTGTGGACACAAGCATGGAAGAGGAGACTTTCACGGAGGAGGATGAATCTGAATCTGATTCAGATGTGTATCCTTTGTGTGCTATGGATTTTGTACCTAAGCCAGAGGTTTTGAAGGACCTAGATAAATCACCATTGACACTTGAGGAGGTAGAGAAGGTTATCTACCCTCCAGTATGGTCCAAATGTTACCAAGGAGGAGAAGGTGATATTTGAGGAGATTTTCTGCAAGTTCATCCATGTGTTTTCTCTTAGTAACAAGGATTTTAAGGAAGTCACCTTGGAGGAGCACAAGATAGAGGTGGAGTCATATGCAAGACCAATCCGCCAAAAGCAACATTGCATTAGCCCACCAATATCTTTGGTTTTGAAGGAGGAGATTGATAAGCACAAGGAGGCAAGATTTATCTTTGAGGTAGAGAATTCAAAATGTGTGTCTCCAATTGTCATTGTGAAGAAAAAGAATGGCAAGCTTTGGGTATGTGTGGATTACAAGAAGCTCAATGCTGTTACCAAGAAGGACTACTACCCATTGCCATTCATTGATGAGATCTTGGAGGAGGTTGCAAGTCATGAGAGGTACAATTTTGGAGATGGTTATAGTGGATATAACCAAATCAAGATAGCACCAGATCATCAACAACTCACCACGTTCATCACACCTTGGGGACCTTACATTTTCAAGGTCATGCCTTTTGGGCTTTGCAATGATCTAGCCACATTCCAACGGTTCATGAACAAGGTATTTGAACCTTTCATTGGGAAATTTGTGAGAGACTTCATTGATGACTTTTGTGTCTATGGGAGCAAGGAGGAGCACTTTGAGCACCTAATCAAGGTCTTGCAATGCTTGGATGAGGCAAATGCATCACTCAACCCAGAGAAGTTCATTTTTGGATGTGAAGAAGGTCTACTTTTGGGGCACATCATCTCCAAGGATGGAATAGCAGTTGATCCTAAGAAGGTGAGGAAAATCTCAAACCTTCCATTCCCTTCAAGCTTGACAAAGTTATGCCAATTCTTGGGGATGGTTGGGTACTATAGGAGGTTCATCTTCTTATTTTCCAACAAGGCTTATGCATTGACCATCTACATGAAGAATGGTGTACATTACATGGTGATTTTGGAGGACAAGGAGGCTTTCAAAGCTTTTGAGTAGCTTAAGCAATCCCTTGTTGTAGCTCCAATTCTTGGTAAACCTGATTGGAGTAAGCCTTTCATCCTCTACACTAATGCTTCTAATGTAGCTATAAGATGCACTCTTAGTCAATTAGACCAAGATGTGCATGATCATCCAATAGCTTATGCTAGTAGGCAAATGGTTTTAGCAGAAAAGAACTACTCTGTCATGGAGAGAGAAGGGTTGGCAGTGATCTTTGGTCTCAAAAAGTTTAGACACTACTTGATTGGAGGGAAAGCCACCATTATCACGGATCACAAGGCTTTCAAGTACATCTTCAACAAGCCTTATATTGAAGGGAGATTAGCAAGGTATGGGGTGAATTACACTTATGATCTCAAGGAGTTGGGAAGAAGACACTTTGATAGGATTAAGCATGATAAAGTTGAAGATATATCATAGAAGGTAGAGAGACCTTCACTTTGAGGACAAAGTGAAAACTTAGTTTGGGGGTAAATGTAATACCCATTTGTGCATGTGTGTGGTATTGTGATATTTAGCTTGGTATTACAAGTACTTGAGAGATATTATTTATATAGAGAAAAAGGATGGTTCTACATTAGTCATGATTAGCTAAAGTTAGTCATAGCTAAGATAGAGGGGACCTTACTTTAGAAGAAGTGAAAAAGATGAGCACCACTATTTTGGATTCTAGTGTGTTGACTTGGTATTATTCTTAGGTGTTTGGCTTTGAGGAAAGAGTTGAGAACTCTTGGGCTTGCAAGCCTTTTTGTTTTGGATGCTTCTATAGTCCAAGGATAGCCCATATGAAGGAATCCTTGACTTAGTAGTTGAGGTCACATGATCAAGATAAGATCACATGCTAGTAGAATATGCACATGTGAATGGATATTCCTTTCTACTTTTTGACTTTAGTTGACTTTTAGTCTAGTAACTTGAGTTACTATAATAATTAGTAACTTTGGTACGTAATTATTTCACAGGTATATAAACAAGGGGTGAGGAGGTACTCATCATCATTTCATTTGCAACTATCTCTCTCTCATTGAGTTCTCTAGTGAGCAATGTCTTGAGTCTTGGAGTGTTAGCCTTGGAGGAGTATGATGGAGTTGGGGTTCCTTGCCTTCTTAGTCCATGGTGCGCTACCATAATAGCCATCATAGGTTCATCTTGAGTGAGAGATAGGCCGGCTCATAGACCCAACTACTAGTCAAGGATTCCTTCACATGGGCTATCCTTGGACTATGAAAGAATCCAAAACAAAAAGGCTTGCGGGCCCAAGAGTTCTCAACTCTTTCCTCAAAGCCAAACACCTAGGAATAATACCAAGTCAATACACTAGAATCCAAAATAGTGGTGTTCATCTTTTCTACTTCCTCTAAAGTAAGGTCCTCTCTATCTTAGCTATGACTAAATTTAGCTAATCATGACTAATGTAGAACCATCTTTTATCTCTATATAAATATGATCTCTCAAGTACTTGTAATACCAAGCTAAATATCACAATACCGCACACATGCACAAATGGGTGTTACAATACATCTTCAACTCATTTTTGTACTAAACAGCAAGCATCTTCTTCTCCTCCGCATAGTAGAACTATGTAACTCATCACTTCTTACCACGGCTCTCAATCTCTCTTCCTCTTGATGTTTGATTGCCAACTCTCTTTGCCATGCTTGATCTTTACTGGCTGCACTCTTCTTCAAGCCCTCTAACTCCTACTCCATCATTGCTGCCATCACTTTCACATGAATACTTTTGATGCACGCTTCATTGACCTCTTCTTTCATCTTTGTCAGCAACATCATTTACTCTTTCAATTCTTCGGCTTGATGCTGCATTTCTCTCCCTCTCAACTCAAAACTCTCTTGCAACTTCTTGAAAGTCTTCTTTTTAAAGATTATATCCACCCAAAGCTCTTCAACTTCTTCTTCTCTTTGAGTTACTTGTTCTTGCAATCCCTTCACCTCCACCAATAGATACTTCACCACTTGCAACTCATCCTTTGCCTTCATGCAAGATTACAGAATTACTTTCTGTTGCTCTTTCAACAACTCCAACAATGCAGTCAGAACTTGCATTAAATATTGTACTCCTCCAATTTTCTCTTTATCTTTGGCCCCTTCTTTGTACTTTGTCTCTCTTGCAAGCTCCTTCTTCCAAAGTCTTGATATTCATACTTTTAGTGATATTGTATCCGAGCTTCCTTCTTCCTTACCAGTTGAACTTGGGCCTGTAGGGTCTTCCTTCTTTCACTCGATCTCCATCTCTTCCGTGACTAGGGCTACACAAGGATTAGCACTTCCCTCCATACAGTCAATCATCACATGAAAGTCTTCATCTTCTTCCGGTTTGGCCAATTGCTGAACTTCTTCTTCACCCTCATTCTCACTTCCGGATTCCTTACTTTGCAATGTGAGCTCCACTTCTTTTGAGTCTTCTCCTCTAGACTCTATCTCCCCTTTAGACTTGGTTTCCAATGACTCTTCTTTCACCGCCTTCTTACTCCGCACAATGAGTCTTTAGATCTTCCGTTGTGCTGGAGGCAACTCTTCTTCTTCAAGTTTAGTCCACTTCTTTGTCTTTGGATTTCTGACTTCTTCAATCTCCCAATATCCTGTTTTGAGGAAATGATCGTCACTAGCTTGTAGGTGTGCTATGTAGTGCTGTTCTTCTTCATCTGCTTCTTGTCAAAGATCAAGATGGAAATATGACACCATGCAACACCTCTCCTCTGTTGTCAGCAAATTCAACCCAAAATAAAAATGTGCTGCAAATGGTGTAAAATAATGTGGAGGCAAATAAGTTCTCCAATTGATGACCATTTGCCTTGTTTGCTGGTGGAAGCACTTTGCCCAGTTTACCTTCACTCCTGCAAACATCTGGTGAAGAAGACCGCCTGCTACATGTTCATATATGTTGTTCATTTAGGTTTGAACATAGCCATTATTGCTCCTATGATGCTTTGTTTCATCGGGTCCCGATAGGACTCCACCTTGTAACTATTAGTTGTACGTGGAGCAAAGAATGAATTGTGAATTTCCACAGTCTCCTCTACAACATCACACTTCCGATAGAAGGTGATCCTAGTTGGCTCTCTTGCTTCCTTCCCCAACACTAACCTCCAATCCAACTCAGTCCATCAAGCCAAATTTCCTCTCTTCCCCTTGATTTTAGGGCCTTCTGCACAATTACTGGCAGCTATCTCTGCCATGACTCATGAGAAACTAAAACTCTAGTTCCATGCTAAAAAGGTAATATGAAGTCTATTCAAGACTTTGATCCTTGCTATGACATCTGACCTCTTAATTGCAAAGCTCCTTACTGTGAGGGCGTTCTTGACCTTCTTTGCCATGATTTGCTCTCTTGTTCTTCGGCAATGGAAAACTATTTCCTCACCTAAATGCAACACTCTAACCCCTTCTAGACTTGAGAGAATTTCACTCTCAATCGGCTTCTTAACATGCATTATTGCAGGATGACTACTCAAAGGGATAGGATATCTACTTTACATATTCAATTTCCCTCTACGCAATTGCAATTTTATATTACCCCAAAGTGCAATCATTCTTTAGTTAATTTCAAAATTGACTTCCCTTTCTTTTGTGTGTTGATTTCATATCACTATCATGACATGCTTCTTTTGCCTCTGCCATTTTTGTGAAGTGTACTTTTTTGCCATGTAGAGAGGTTGTTACACCGTCTTCATATTGGCCTTTGCTGCCCAATTTGAAGACGATTGTCTTTGGACTTGTCTCTTTGTACCCCCCTTTCAAGTACTTCCATATTCTGACCTGAAGTCGCTTTCTTCAAGTTTACTCCAAAGATACACCCGTCCATTCTTTTCTTTGTAATTTGGGTTTCTTACTCACTTCTTCCTCAAAATGCTAACAAAACAAAAGAAAACAAAAAAATGTGGGCACCACCGCTACTAGACCTCAAACTTGTGGGTACTATCAATTTACCCCTAGAAACTATGCTTGAAGTGATGGAGACATAGACCAATACTATCTCCATAGCTAAATCTCCTCCAAGTGAGCTCTCTTGAACTCATGGTAATCGTCCATTGGTGGACCCTCCAAGTGCTGAAATAATCCATTCCATGCCATGAAGAGTGTGAACAAAGTTGAGTTTCACATCTACTACAGACCACACCAACTATCAAACTCTTGGATGAAGTCATCCAACTTAATGGTCCCCATTGTATCAAAGTAATACTTGGGACCTTTAGAGGCCCCATAAATCTCATCCATGTCCTACAACAACGATGCAAACACAACATGTGCATTCTCAACTGAATCAACTCTTGTATCAAACTCCAACTTAGAGTCGATTTCCTCCCTCATTAGAACTTAAGATACAGATAGATATTGAGTGCCATTTTGAGTAAACCCACTATGTATCATAGCGCTATCTTCTTTGGAATCCCCAAAGAACTTTGTCTTGACAAAGTAACCAGAAACTACAACCCGCAATTGTACCTCACCAAGTGCCAACACCTCCAAATGCCAATACCACCAAGTGCCAATACCACCAAGTGCCAACACCACCAACTAAACGTCACCAACTAATGTCTAACTACAAAAAATACACTAGGGAAAAGGGCAACCTATAACCTGCCATCACAACATGCACTCTCACGGTCTACAGGTCATCACTTCTTACCTTACCAACAAGACACATAAGTAGTCTGATTGGTCATCACTCTAGCTTGACTACCAAGAGCACACTAGAGCACTAACACTCTAAATTCAAGGCACCTCAGATAAACATGGTGCACAAATAGAAAACAAAGAATAAAG
This sequence comes from Lunularia cruciata, assembly GCA_948567375.1. Lineage (NCBI taxonomy): Eukaryota > Viridiplantae > Streptophyta > Marchantiopsida > Lunulariales > Lunulariaceae > Lunularia > Lunularia cruciata. Next base: position 12,115,802 of record OX419762.1, on the reverse strand, counting down.
GGGGTCCAATCACAAGAAGACTAAACAAAAACCTTCCATCTCATAATCAACTCTGGACTTACTCTGCCCCTATTTAGCATTTGACATAATTGGAGTACTTATCTACTTCTTGAGCTACAAGGATTACCAAGAATGAGATCAAAGTTCTTCTCACCAAAATTTGACATAAACCATTCACAAAATCTGACATAAATTTGACGTAAATCCCTAAAGTTGGCTGACCGCTAATTCCTTTATGAACTCTTCACTTAAGCCAAATTAGAAAGATGAAGATTTTCAAATCTCTAATTCACATGAATGGGTTCCCAACTCCACCTTCAATTTCATTTTCTTAGCTTAACTCGCACCAGATTGGTCCTATGTTCACCTCCTAAGCTCAAAATCACAACTACCATTGGAAATTGACTCTCTTTGGCTCCAAATTTGGCCAACGCTTCCCCACACAATCACTCCCAAGGAAATCAGAACTACAATCAAGGTATCATGATCCATCGGGTTTAGAGATACCACCACCATCATTAGTTCATGCATCCAATTTCCCCCTAACTCTCAGTTCTCTATTGTAATCAATTTGTTGATACAACTTGAATCACACTCAATCAGATCAATATTTGATCTATCACTCAATAATCTGACAACAATTTGGCACTAATTACAATCAAGCCACATCCACTCTAGCTAAGAGACTCCAAGTGATGCTTGCCAGCTTTCTATCCACTCTAACTAGGAACTTGAAGGCCCAACAACAAAGAAGTGAGCTCTTTGGAGATGTACTTCCAAGGTATACTCCTGATTTCAACCTAGCTCTCACACAAACGGTCCTATTGATGGTTCACTTGATAGTGCAAATAGTGCAAGTGACAGTAGGTCCCACTATGTAGTCAGTACCCAGAACACAAAATGTGACCATCAGAAAGTAATCTATGAGTAACTGCTAAAATACCTCTAACTATTATCATTTCTACTCTAATGTATGAGCAATCTAGATGCAAAGCTACAAATAGCATGACACCTCTAATGCTCCAAGGAGCACCTTGACTATATTATGTATGCAAGCTAAGCTAGTTGGAAGCTAACTACTTGGGGTGCAAGCTAAGCTAACCAAGAAGCTTCTTACAAAGCTTCTTAGATACTTCTAGAATATTTTAGGCTAATTTGGCCTATTTTTTACTTTATTAGCCCTAACTAACTTCATTGCTAAACTCCATATTGTTATATATTCCTCCACCGCTAGTTGGTGATATCACTCGTTGCCATTGAAGCTTTAGACTCCTAGATGGCCATTTGTGCATTTTGGAGATGAGAAAGAGGTTCCCATGTGACATCATGAAGGGGATACTCTTTCCAAAGGACCTTGTACTCCATATGTTATCAATGGTCTCACTGAATGTGGTGACAGTGCAAGTATACAATCAACTTTGTATTCCTCATGATCATTGATAAAGACGGGAAGAGGAAGAGGTTGGACACAAGAGGAAAAAGAAGATGGTTAGGAACAAAGGGTTTTAACTTGGAAATGTGAAATATAAGGTGGATCTCCATATGACAAGGCAAGGCAAGGCAAGTTGATAAGCAACAAGAGAGATGATTCGGGTGACATCAAAGGGTCCTATCCAATTTGGGGCAAGTTTACTAACTTGAGAATCAAGTGGGAGGAGTAGGTTATGAGAGGACAACATGACTTTATCACCAACTTGAAATGTGAGATCATAATGATGGTGGTCCGCATATTGTTTTTGACAATCCTAAGCAACAAGGAGATGAGATTTGGCTTGTTGGAGGTATTGGGATATGGTAGTCAAGAAGTAGAAGTATGAGTGACATGAGAGGGAGCAAGACCAAGAATGGAATCTAGAACAAGTGGATCTTGGCCAAAATTGAGGAAGAAAGGAGAGAATCTGGTGCTTGCCTATTTGGAATTATTGTATGCAAACTCTATAGTTGCAAGACATTCATCCCAATTGGTATGGTGGATATTGACAAAAGCACAAAGCATATCCTCCAAGGTGTGATTTGCACATTCAATTTGTCTATCAGTTTGAGGATGATAGGCCATGGACAAAGCAAACTTGGTGTTGAGTATCTAGAAGAGTGTTTGCCAACATTTCCCAATGAATTGAGGATCAAAATTAGAGATGAGTACATGTAACAATATAAAATTTAGCAACAAAGTAAGTTAGGGCTAACAAAGTAGTGAATAGGCCAAATTAGCCTAGAATATTCCAAAAAATCTAGAAAGTTTCTTGGCTAGCTAAGCTTGCACCTCAAGTAAGTAGCTTCTAAAAGGAAGCTTCTAGAAGCTTCCAACTAACTTAGCTTGCAAGCCAAGTAAGTGGTGTAATACCAAGAGCTAGTCATATGATCTAGATGTAAAATTTGGTTTGGTAATATATGAAATAATGTTATACATAATGGTCAAAATAGATCAAATAGAAGTATCACAAAAAGAGTACTTCGACTAATAGTGCAGAAACCAAAATAGACTTGAAAACCTTAGAACCAATAGCTAAAGATATGATTTAAAAGTGAGAATTGGTTTGGTAACATCTAGAAGGATGTTATACATGATGGAAAAAATAGATTTGAAAGAGGTTTCACCAAAAGGAGACTTCTACTAATAGAGTAGGAACCAAAATTTGCCTAAAATCTTTGGGGGCCTAAATGGATGTGTAGATCCCTCCCTCAAAAATGTGTAGATCCCTCCCCCAACAAAAGAAAGGTCTGACTTCCCTCCCCCTTGGTTTATCTCATCAAGATCTTTCCAATAGTACCTCACCCATGTGATTTTGAGATTCCTATAGGAAGATTCCCTAAAAGATTCCCTTTGGTCAAAGCTTGTTTGACCAACCAAATAGGACCAAGACCGACATGTCACCCATCCAAGTAAGTAATCCAAGGGTGGAGCTTGCTGACATGTCACCTATTTGTGTGCTTAATCCTATGGTGGAGCTTCCTTGGAGGAGATCCTCTTTGTTTATATAATAAAGAGAAGGTGCTCCTTTGGGGCATCACAGGTTTGAGTGTGAAATTGTGTGTTTCTCATGGTGTGTTTCTTATCAATTCTCTTATCCTTGGAGTATTACAGGTGGCAAGCTCTTGAAAAGCTTCCGGTTAACTTGGCTTGCATTCCAAGAAAGTGGTTGAAGGAAGCTTCTCAAGAGCTTTGTATGACTCCTATAAATACCAAAACCAAAGCTCATGCTAGGCATTTGGAGTTTCCCATACTCAAGTGTCATAATGTGATCTTCTATTCTCCTATTTCTCTCCTTGGTCTTGGTCTTGGTCTTTTACATTGGTATCAGAGTAGGAATGGGATGGATGGAATTTATGGACCACCAAATCCATTTCTGCCAAACCATTGGCATTTTTGTGTCCAAGTACTATCTAAGCATCATTTCACACAATTCATCATCTCATGCTTTGGGCAAGATTTTCTGAATACAATTACCTTGTCCTAGGATCCCTTGACACTTCTTATTGTAACTTATGGAGAATGATGGACGTGTTGTATCTATGTTGGCCAAACACTTTGATTCCTTGTGTGCAACAACTTGGTCTTGACCTTGACCTGCACAAAACCTACCAATACACTACACAAGGGTGGAGGAGCCAACACCAATGGAGATTGATGCCATTCAATGGAGACCATTTTCTATTGCAGATAGAGAAAAATTGTGGTGGTTAGAATGGTGGTTGTTGTCATTGTTGCCAATTTGGACATTGTATCATTGAATGTCCACTCATGAATGTGCAACCTTGACAAGTCACCCAAATGGAGTTTATGGAGCATAATGATTAGGGAAATAAGAAATCCTAATAGGAGATTTCAAGTCACCTATTGGGAATTTGATTAGTTCCAATGGGATCAAAGGCTTGACCTATGCAAGTTTGCTTCACTTGTAAGGGATGATATTTGATCATGCTTGTAGGATTTTGGTTGATTTGAGAAGTTCAAAAAATTGCTTGTTTATGCAATTAGCAAAGGAATTACTTATTCCTATCAAGCTAATAATTAGAAGTAGATTGATGATAGGGGATGGTAGAAAGGGTTCTGCATTTTGTACCTTGCATCCTTTTACACTCAAGATTAGGAAAGAGTATTTAAAGTGTATGAGATTTTCAGTGGCACCTCTAACTCTACCTCTACCTTTATGATGTCATTTTAGATCTACCTTGGCTCAAACATCATAATGTCCAATTTGATTGGAATCTATGACAAATTCAAGTACAACACCAAGGTAGAAATTTCTGATTAGGTTGTCTGGCACCTCTGAGTAAGATATTTAAGAATAGTTAGTCCCAAGATGGAAAGTTTGTCGAGAAGGTAGCCATAGAGCAAGCTTTGAAGGAAGATGAGTCCCAAGATGAGAAGTTTGTCAAGAAAACAATCATCGAGCAAGCTTTGAAGAGAGATGAGTCCTTGGATAGGAAGTTTGCCAGTGAAGTAGCCAAAGAGCAAACTTTGGAGGAAGATAAGACTATTTTTGCAATGTAGATCAAGTCAATTGCATAAGGAGAATCTGAGGAAAGTCAAGAGCCCCATCAAGCAATGGTTGATCAAATAGTTCAGGAGTTTGCAGATGTGTTTCTGGATGATCTACCAAAAGAATTACCCTTGATTGTGGTATGCACTTCAAGATTAAGGTTATTGCTTTGAGTTATTGCTAAGGAGTACTCCAATGAGTATACCAATCTATTGGCTCTCACCAAAGGCATTGGAGGAGTTGCAAACAACACTTACAGCGTTGTTGGAGAAGGATTTTATATGACATAGTACATCTCCTTGGGGAGCACCAATACTATTTGTTCCAAATAAGGATGGAGGATTTCATTTTTGTATTGATTATTGTGGGCTCAATAAAAAAAGTAATGAAGAATGAGTATCTCTTGCCTTGAATTGATAACTTGCTTGATCAATTGAGTGGAGCACAATACTTCTCCAAGTTAGATCTTTGTAGCAGCTATTGGTAAATCTCTATTGATAGAAAGGATGTGCAAAAGATTACCTTTTGCACAAGATATGGGCATTTTGAGTGGAGAGTTTTACCTTTTGGGCTCATTAATGCTCTAGCAGTCTTCATGGATTATATGCATTGGGTGTTGGATGGACTATTGGATCAATATGTGATAGTGTTCTTGGATAATGTCTTAATCTATAGCAAGACAAATGCAGAATATGTGAATCACGTACAAAAAGTCTTAAGACAATTATGATAATGAAAATTGCAAGAAGTCAAAGTGTGCCTTTTGGTAGAAGGAATTTACCTTCTTTGGTTACAAGATCTCATTAGAGGGGATCAAGATGGAAGAGGAGAAAATCATGGCCATTATTGATTGGCCTACTCCAAAAGATGCTATAGAAGTACGGGAATTTAATGGATTGGCCAATTTTTACCAATAGTTCATCCACTATTATGCCCATGTGGCCACACCATTGACTGATCTCTTGAGAAGAATTTGAGCTTTTAGTGGACCACCAAGCATAAAGAAGCATTCTAGAAGCTGAAACATATAGTGTCTTTGAGACCTAATCTTCAACTATATGATCCTCAACTACCTTGTGTGGTTGATTTGATACTTCTAACTTTGCGATTGGAGTTGTATTGCAGTAGGAATTCCTAGATAGATTTCCTCCCATTGCTTGTGTGTCTTGCCGATTAGAAATAGTTGAAAGGAATTACTTTGCTTGAGATCAAGAACAACTAGCAATGGTATATGTCACTAAGGTATGGAGGCATTATCTCCTGGGGAAACAAGTGATCATGCAAACTGATCACAAACTATTGTTGCAGACAATACACTTGGAACATATGAGGAGTTAACATCATTAATGGGAGGAGCAACTCCAATTTTTTGACATCAAACTTGAGTACAAACTAGGTTGGTTCCATGTCATCCTTGATGCCCTATCACGACGGCTTGATTTGAAATCTCTCCCTCTCATACCAATAGCCATTACAATAGTGTCAATAGACTCCAAGGTCCAAAATGAGTTTGGGTCAACTCTACAACAAGATTCCTTTCTTTAGATGGTACAAGGTCATCTTGCAACATGTGACAAGGAGTACAACACCTTTTCCTTCAAGGAGAGCCTTCTATTCCATGAGGACCGGATCTATGTTCTAGCCAAAGATGATCTCCAACTTGTGCACCTTCAAGAAGCCCATGATTTACCAATTGTTGGTCATATGGGTGTGGATAAGACCTTGGGTACACTTCAATGCCAATAATGGTGGTCCAACATGATACAAGATGTTTGGGAATGTGTTTGATCGTGTGAGAGCTGTCAATGCAACAAGGACAATAACCAAAAACCAAGTGGACTCCTTCAACCACTTCCCATTCCATCTACTCATTGGGAACATATGAGCTTAAATCTCATCACATCCTTGCCTAAGGTAAAGCAATGTCACATAGCAATTATGGTGTTTGTGGATAAGCTTAGTAAGCAAATCCATTTGCACCAATTGTTTATATTATGGATGCTCCAACCTTAGCACAAATCTACTTTGACAATGTATCCAAGCATATGGGATGCCACTGTCCCGGTGATTGTAAGGTCTCAAGATTGCATCGGGCACCTGGCTGCATGTGCTTAGGCTATCTTGTTTGTCATAGACTTGGCAGTTCTTCCGTAGTCTGGCATTGATTCTGTTCTTTGGATTTATGACAACAACTTCTCTTGGGAGATTGTTTGCTGCTATTTTGGATGCTGATCCTCATCAATGAATACTTGCATAGGCTTTAGGTTAATTTTTTTTCTGCTTGTTCTCTGGCCACTATTCCTGATCTGTCATTTTAGACTCTTTTCTTAGTCTTCATTCTTAGGTGGGTGGGGTTTTTGCTATAATAGTCAAGCCTGGCCCAAAGCACAGACTTGGTGGGATTTGTGGACTAGTCCATAGGTCATGCAACAGATTAGACCCCAAGATTTTGTCCAAAGACTTGACTCACTTCCGTGGACCGGACTGAGTGGCAAAGTTTTCATTCTTTTCTTATCATTGTTTGCTTATCTTTTACATACACATTCATTCACAAGGAATGCCACTTCCATCACCGCACCAAGTTCTCCAAAATTTGTAAATTCTTTAGGATGATCAAAACTCAGACTGAATAGTTTTGCATCAAGCACATTGTCTAATCAAGCATATACAGAATAGGAAACATTTAGGTAACTCCTATCCCTTACAACATTTAGCTTCATGTTTGCAGTTCTCTACGTGACACCCCTAGATTGCTGCTTTGCAGATCTCCTTTGGTGATTCTCCCCTCTTGTCATTGCAAATTTGTACTATCATCACCTCTGGCATTTCTCTTCTTACTCTCTTGCCATGCACAACCACCAGATTTCTCTCAAAACTTTTTTCCTCTCTTGTCACCTCCTCAACAGAGCATTTTCTCCAAACATCTCATGAACTCTAATGTCTCTCTCAATTTTGTCACAGTCTCCAGTCCAAATTCGTGTTTGAATTTCTCCTTCTTCCTGTCCTCTTGTCACAGTCCAAGTCCCTCAATATTTTCTTCCTTAGTAGCACTTTGGCACATTCAATATCCCTCACACTCCCTTGTGTTCCTTTGCAAGATTTCTTCCATGTCAACTCCTCAGCAAACCTACATCCTCCTACAAAAATCCTTCTTTTGCTCCCAAGCTTTTCTCTTTTCTGACTTTCCAAACTAATCCTTTGAAGATCTGTCTACCTTTCACTAGTCCTTGTCTCAAACTAGAGCAGAAGCCAACCTTTGAAAAGTCCTTTCTCTCTTGAATGTTTCTCCACTATTCCTCTCTTCCTATTTAGACCTTCACTCTTCAAAATTTTGCACTGTCCTTTGAAAAAACTCTCTCCCTCCACTGCCCTGCCCTCTTAATCCTCTTGAAGCATGACTTGCTTAGTTCAAACCAAATCAACATTTCTCTCTTGAAGCATAATTCTCCCAACTCATTCCAATTCAACTTTTTCTCTCTCAAAGATTCTTCCTTGTAGCACACTCCTTCCTTTCTTCATGCCAAGCCAACTCTCACATTCCCTTTCAAATTCCTAATTCTTTGGACAGACAAGCCTCTCCTTCAATCCCCATTCTCTTGTAGCCTTTCTCCAAACCTCATTTGGTTTCCTTGTTCTTCTGCCCAAAGCCTGCTCTCTTGAAGTTCTCCTTCTCTTCCACTCTCACTGCTTAGGCCAAACATAACCCTTTGAAATTTCTCTTCTAGCCACTCACTGCTCAGGGCAAACAAAACCTTGCAAAAATTCTCTTTTGTCCACTCTCACTACTCAGGTCAAATAGAACATTCAAAACTTTCTTTTTTCACTCTCACTGCTCAAGACAAACAAAACCCTTCAAAAATTTCTCTTCTGTCCACTCTCACTACTCAGGCCAAACAAAACACTTCAGAAATTCTCTTTTGGCCACTCTCACTGCTCAGGGCAAACAAAACCCTATGAAAATTCTCTTCTGTCCACTCTCACTGCTCAAGCCAAACAGAACCCTTCAAAAATTCTCTTCTGGCCACTCTCATTGCTTAGGGCAAACAAAACCCTATGAAAATCCTCTTCTAGCCACTCTCATTGCTTAGGGCAAACAAAACTTTTGAAACTTCTCTTCTATCCACTCTCATTGCTCAGGCCAAACAGAATATTCAAAACTTTCTCTTTTCACTCTCACTGCTCAGGACAAACAAAAACCTTGAAGATCCCTCACATCTCCTTCCTCTCTTGTCATAGCCAAGCCCCTTCTCTCTCTCTCTCTCTCTCTCTCTCTCTCTCTCTCTCTCTCTCTCTTTGTGTCTCCTTTTTGATCACTTAAGGCAATCATTGTCTCAAAATTGCCAACAATGTAGAAAGTCTCTTGAAGCTCTCTCACAGCAACCCTCATGCATTTGAAAATTCTCTTCTCTGTCCAGCTCTCTCACAGCAACCCTCATACATTCAAAATTCTCTCCTCCATCCAACTTCTCTCACAGCAGCCCTCATGCATTTGAAAATTCTCTCCTCTGTCCAACTCTCTCACAACAACCCTCATACATTCAAATTCTCTCCTCCATCCAACTTCTCTCACAGCAGCCCTCATACATTCAAAATTTTCTCCTCTATCCAGCTTCTCTCATAGCACCCTCAAACATTCTAAAATTCTCCCATTTGTCCAACTTCTCTCACAGTAGCCCTCATACATTCAAAATTTTCTCCTCTGTCCAACTTCTCTCACAACACACTCATACATTCTAAAATTCTCTCCTCTGTCCAGCTTCTCTCACAGCAGCCCTCATACATTCAAAATTTTCTCCTCTATCCAGCTTCTCTCACAGCACCCTCATACATTCTAAAATTCTCCCCTCTATCTAGCTTCTCTCACAACAGCCCTCATACATTCAAAATTTTCTCCTTTGTCCAACTTCTCTCACAACACCCTCATACATTCTAAAATTCTCCCCTGTCCATCTTCTCTCATAGCGGCCCTCATACATCCAAAATTTTCTCCTTTGGCCTGCACACTCTCAAGGCATCAGCTTCCCTGCAAAATTTCTCTTGCCCTGCACTCTCAAGCCATAGCTTCCCTGCAAAATTTCTCCGTTGCCTCCTCCTCTCTTCCTTCTATTTCCCCTGCAAAAATTCTCTTGTCCACACTTCTCACTCCTGCACACTCCATGCCTTCTAAAATCTCCCTTCCTCTTTCCTTCCTATCCTATCAAAAGCCATGACAAGTCCTTCTAAAATTTCTCCTTCAATCTCTTCCTATAGTTCAGATCCAGCCAAACCCTCCCGACATTCTCTCCTTGCTCTTGCATAGCCAAAACCAACCCTTGAAATTTTCACTTCCTCTTCCCTTCTTGTCTTGTCACAGGCCATGACAAGTCCTTGAAAAATTTCTCCTTCACTCCTCCATTTGGCAATGCTCTTCAAGGCAAATCTCCTGAAGCCCTAACTCCTTCCTTGCTGTTTCCAGTCACAGACCATTTCCTGCCAAATTCCACTCCTTCAGCCCATTCTCATAAGGCTTTACACTCAAGAAAAATACCCTGTTCCTGTACTCTCAAAACCCTACCATCCCCTTTGTGAGAAAAAAACCCTTTCTCTTCCCCACCCTTTTTGGGGGAGACCAAGGCTCCCCCAAAAACTTGAAAGTACCCTCAGCCCATCAGTTGGTCACTCCTATCCAGGGCAAAATTCCTAAGCCTTAACTCCTTCCTTGCTGTTTCCAGTCATAGACTAGCAGATTTCTCTCAAAAATTCCCTTCTCTATCCACCTGTCACACCTCTATCACTTACTTGTCACCTCTCTTGCAGGAAAAAAAATTCCCCCCCTTTGTCCACGGTCTGTCCCAACCTTCTCAAAGGCCTTCTTCAAGAATTCCCTTCATAGACAAGCACTTCCCAAACAACATTTTGGGAAATTCCCAAAAAAATAAATTCTTTTGCTCAAAGTGCCCCAAATAAACTCTTAAGATCCTTTTGCACAAAAACACTAAATGAAATACCCACATAAGACTTATTTGCTCAAATGGCACCAAAAAAGATATTCTCTTAAGATTTATTTGCTCAAATGACACTAAATAAATATTCTTGAGATTCTAGTTCCGTAAACAAGTCATGTGGCGGTGTATCACAAAGTTAAGCTCCAAGTGTTGTGTAACACAAAGAAACTCTTGAGCTTAGGTATCACAAAGGGAAACTTTAGAGCTCAATAAATGGCACCAACTCTCTATGAATCATTTTCTTGATGACACCGCATGTACTCATCTTCAACCATGATCCTCACTTTATTGGAAAGTTTTGGCAATCACTCTTCTAGATACTCGACACCAAACTTGCTTTGTCCATGGCCTATCATCCTCAAACTGATGGACAAATTGAACGTGCAAATCACACCTTGGAGGATATGCTTTGTGCCTTCGTCAATGTTTACTATACCAATTGGGATGAATGTCTTGCAGTATGGAGTTTGCATACAATAATTCCAAATAGACAAGCATTGGATTCTCTCCTTTCTTCCTTAATTTTGGCAAAGATCCACTTGTTCTAGATTCCTTTCTTGCTCCTCCTCCATCTCATGTCCCTCATACTTCAACCTTCTTGATCACCATATCTCAATCCTCCAACAAGCCAAATCTCAATTCCTTGTTGCCCAAAATTGTCAAAAAAAATATGTAGACCACCATCGTTGTGATCTTACCTTTCAAGTTGGTGATAAAGTCATGCTCTTGTCTAGTAACCTACCCTTCCCACTTGATACCCAAGTCTGTAAACTTACTCTTAATTGGAAAGGACCCTTTGAGTCACACAAATCAATTCTTATATTGCTTATCAACTTGCCTTGCCTTGTCATATGCGCATCCACCCTATCTTTCATATTTCCAAGTTGTCTTGTAACACCCATTTGTGCATGTATATGCTATTATGATATTTACTTTGGTATAATAAGTACTTGAGAGATATTCTTTACATAGAGATAAAAGATAGTTCTACATTAGTCATGATCAACTAAAGTTAGTCATAGCTAAAATAGAGGGGACATGACTTTAGAGGAAATGAAAAAGATGAGCACCACTATTTTGGATTCTAGTGTGTTGACTTTGTATTATTCCTAAGTGTTTGGTTTTTGTAATACCAATACCTAGACAAATGATCTAGAGATAAAATTTGGTTTGGTAACATCTGGAAGGATGTTATACATGATGGACTAAGTAGATTAGACAGAGGTATCTCCAAAGGAGTACTTCTACTAATAGACCAAAAACCAAAACATGTTTGGAAACTTTAGAATCAATAGTTATGCATATAATCTAGAGGTGAAACTTGGGGCGGTAACATTTGGAAGGATGTTACACATGATGGAGGAAGTAGATTAGATAGAGGTATCACCAAAAGATCACTTCTACTAATAGAGCAAAAACCAAAATAGGCTTGAAACCTTCAATGGCAATTTTGAAGGCCTAAACGGGTGAATGAGACCTCAAAAATGTGCTAATATCCTCCCCCCTAACAATGGCGAGGCTAGCCTTTCTTCCTTCTTGGTTTGTCTCACCAAGAGCTTTCCAACAGTACCTCATCCATATAATTATGAGATTCCTACAAGAAGATTCTTTATAAGATTATCCCTGGTCAAAGCTTGTATGACCAACCAGATGGGACCAAGAATGACATGTCACCCATCCAAGCAAGTTATCTAAGGGTGGAGCTCACTCACAAGTCACCTATCCATGTACCCAATCCTATGGTGGAGCTTCCTTGGAGGAGATCCTCTTTGGCTATATAATAGAGAGAAGGTGCTCCTTTGAAGCATCGTAGTTTGAGTGTGGAATTCATGTTTTCTCTCTATTGTGTTTCTCTATCCTTGGAATATTACAATGGTATCAGAGTAAGTGTTTCAATCCAAGAGAGTGGATCACCCCTCTTAGAAGAACATGGGCTATTGAGATTGAGTTATTTTGGAGAGAAAAAATCACAATACAATTGACAGGTTAGGAGTGTTTTAGAGGATGATGGGATGGAGGCTCTTGGTAGACAATTTCTTGCACCTTGCTTTCCATTCTTGAATCCATTTCACATCAAGTTTATGTACATCCAGCAAGAGCAAGTGAGAGTATATCTTATCTACAATTTTAGAGCAGAGTTTATGGACATAGTGATGAATTCACCAAACCCAATGATTCTTCTTATAGTGATTTATGATAGAGAATGTGATTTGACAGTCTACATTCTATTGTGATGGATTTGAATGTCCCAAATCCTTTCTCTTTTAACACTCAAGTAGAAACTTGTTATGTAGTTAGACCAAAAGGGATGTTTAGGGATTTCATAATCAGGAATTTTGGTGAGGAATATTATCAATGAATGATAGACTCTAAAGTTCCAATGGTAGACCCAATAGTTCATGCACCTTCTTGAGTGATCATATTAACTCTCTATCAAAGTAAGAAGTAGAGATTGAGTGTTTGCAAGAACCATGGATCCACAATTGCAAGAGTTGATGCAAGGAATGCAGGGGATGTTGAATGAGTTTTGAAAGATCAAGATTACCATAAAGGCATTACAAAGTCAAGTATAGACCTTTAAGAATGACCAAGCAATGTAGGAGGGAGAACCATCACAAAACTTGGTACCTACGGTTGAAGCTCTTGGAGAGTACCAAACCCAATCAACAATGAAGCCACATTGCTACTATGGATGAAGAAGACTTGCAACATTGAGCCTATAACGGGCAATGTTCTATGGGAGTAGTGGAGAATTGGATTTTGAGGATGAATTGATACTTCAGATTTTTCTCAATGGAGATCATTGAGCAGTCCACAACCGTGTTTGCATGTGGGTACTTCACCAGTAAAGCCCTCACATAGTACGATGCTTGGGAACAATCAAGGTTGGTAGAAGGAAGATAGGTCACATGGACAACAATGCAAGGATTGTTGAAGAATTTCCAATCTATGGACTCCGTGCAGATGGCCCAAACCCGACTATGGAGGATTGAGGTAGAAGAATAGCAGACAAGAGTACATGAAGGCCTTTCCAAATCTAAAAGTTGAAACAATCTACATGAGCTCAGTAAAGGCACTAAACAATTTCAAATGAGGGTTGAAGGAGCAGATTTGCCAAGAAGTCATGGTACATAATCCTCATACTGTATTTGAGGCCATTGCTTGCACTCAAAGAATAGCTAGGACACTTGGGATAGGTGAAGAAGTAGCTCCATCTCAACATTATTGGGCTGAAATGCCATACGTTGTCGTGTTGTGGTTTGCATAGCACGTAAAAAAGTGACTTATCATTTTTATCTCCATATAAGTGGGGTAGGTTATTTGCTAGATCCAATGGATGAGATGCTACCATGTGAGCAATCTATGAACATGTATGTGATTGGCCATGTGGGTTGCAATCTTATCATGTTTGAGGGCTTTGATGAATAAAGATGAGCACAAGTGGAGAGATGAGGGTGTATTTTAGTCGAGGAGTCTCAAGGAGGAGGAGGACGTTGGGAGTGAGAGTTGTAGCAGTGGGTGAGTGGTAGAACATCAGAGGAAGCATTTGAGCATGAGATGTCCCATGCTCCTGATCTGCCATTCCCAAATTATTTTCTCATCAGGCTTCAGATTTTGCACCGTGATCGCTTACGGGACTGGTTGGTGGCACCTTTTGGGGCGGTATTCATGGAGTCAGTGATGGGAAACTCGGATCTTATCGTCCTTTCGGTGCTTACTTATGAGCATGTCTGGGACTTGACAATATATGTACTTCTATAGTTGGGGAATGCCTAAATTTTTGCTCATAAGCTTCAAGGTGGAGTTGTGGGGTCCATTTGTCAAAAAGTAAAAGGACTAAAGGACAAATGTGCAAGAGATTGGGTCCCAAGAGAAAATTCTGGAGTTTTTCGACCATTGAAGGAGTTTGGGGAGGCCATTCAGGGAATGAAGGACATGGCTAAAAAGACAAGCTGACAAGCTACAACTAAAGATAGAAATCACACAATTGAGCTGATTCTAAGAGAGATATGATCGATTGAATCAAGGGGGGTAAAATTCATACCCAAGAGCACAAAGTATGCAATTGAGGGAGCTTCTTGAGACATTTTTACCATTTGTCTATGGGATTGGAAAGTAGACAAAGTGCTTAAAATATTGAGCACAAGAAAGTTTAGTTTTGGATCAATCTTAAATCAAATCTGGTTGATTGAAGTTGAAGCTCTTGAGGTGTAAGGTGATAGAGAAGAGCTAGTGATCAGGTTTGGAGTTTTGGTACTCTCCAAGTTGTGGTCCGAGATACCTTATGAAATTTCCAGTATTTTTTTGGTTAGGGTTTTCACCTTTTTGTGAAGGTTTCATGTGAATTATTCAAATAGAGAATTCAAGGTCTTAGATCAAGTATACTTGGGTCTGCAAAGCTCACAAGTTAGCCAAGCTTAGGAATTGATCCATATCTAGGGATTGGGGTTGGATTAGGCCATCAAACTTTGCAAAGTGTTAACCAAGAGCACAAAAAACTACTATGGAAAATTTAGTTGGCTTTGGACTCATAAAGAGTGAGATCTGATGCAACAAGTTTTACTTAAAAGACTGTTGTAAGCTCGGAGGAGAGTTTCTTTCTTCAATCCTAATTGAATGTCAATTCTCTCACTTTTGTGACTATGATTGAGAGTTCAGATCTCCGGAGTGTTTTGTGAGGATCAAGGTACGTCTGATTTAGAAATCAGGGGAATGTTTGGCAAGAACCAAAGGCAAAACCCTAAAAAGAGGATTTTGAAATTAGGGTGAGAGTTGCAAAAACCTACCCAACTTTAAGAGATTGTTAGGAGAGTTGTAGTGATTTGATTAAAGTTTATTTTATATCATTGGAAATATTATCTTACAGGCTTTCCATTGAATCCTAGGACACTTGAATCTAAGCTATATAAAAAGAGTTATGTTTATATGAGCTACACAAAGTTTTCCCCATCAAGAAGACATAGGAAATCCCCACATGGAGTAGGAATTTGTTAAAATCTGAAGTACAACTTGGAGGAGACTTGGAGTACAGGTTGAAATTAGCTCAATGACAGAGCACAAAGGCTCTAAAGCTCTTTTCTGACAAAAAGCACAGAGAGTTGTTGTTGGATTCTTGTGATTGGATCCTCTCTGTGTTTGCTTGCTTGTTTGTACGCCCAGTTGGTTTGGATTGGTGTGCGAGCATTGCACTAAGGTTCTTCCCTTCTAGGAGTGCTATGTATTTCTCGTTGGTATTGTTGGAAGTGATGACCAATAGACCAAGAGTGCATGTTGTGATGACAAGTTAGGTTGCTCGTCACTACCCTACCTGATAGTAAGAATACTAGTTACAAGAGTGGTGGACCACTCTTGTAACTAGTTAGGTAACACGTGTGTTCAGACGAGTAGTTATAGGTATACCTACAACCTCTTATCTACAATCTTCACAACTAGGCACCCTGTGTGTTCCCAAAGAGAGAAAAGAAAAGTATGACAACGTGGGTGGACTAGTTCTTATGGAATTGGACAACCTTTGGTTTTAAGATTGAGGAGCATGACCACTCCAAGGAGAATGGGGACAAGTGGAAGAATGGAGAGAGGGAGTTGCACAAGGAGAAGGACATTGAGGAGAACAACGTTGTTGTTACAATTATGGCCATATTGGACACATATCTATCAATTGTCGTGCTTGTCTTCTTAGAGGTCCTTGGCCTCCATATAGGCAATCTTTGAACAACATGGAGATACAAACTGAAGAGGAGGATGCAAAAATCACCTTGGAAAATAAAGATCACCAATAAATGTACCTTGTGGCCTTATTGGCTCAATTGGGAAGCAAACA
This sequence comes from Lunularia cruciata, assembly GCA_948567375.1. Classification (NCBI taxonomy): domain Eukaryota; kingdom Viridiplantae; phylum Streptophyta; class Marchantiopsida; order Lunulariales; family Lunulariaceae; genus Lunularia; species Lunularia cruciata. The sequence goes on along the minus strand of OX419762.1, from coordinate 12,099,513 downwards.
AGCAAGGAGAAGAAGCTGATGCGTGTGCAAAGATCCAGAAAAGCAAACTCACAATTGATTGTTGTGAATGGAGTCCTAGAAGGTAATCAGGTGAGAGTATTGATAGATCCTTGAGCAACAAAATTTCTTGTCCTGCTTTGTTGCACTAAGATTGGGGATGGATCTAGAGAAGGATGAGAGTGAAGAAGTCAAGTACCTAATGGATGGACAAAGAGGATTGAGTCGTTACTTAGAAAAGTAACATTCTTTGTAAGAGAATATCAAGAAGCAATTGAGTGGCAAGTGATACAATTAGCTTGTTATATGATGTAATCTTAGGCATGTCGTAGATGGAGCATTACAATCCTACTATTGATTGGAGAAAGAAAGTAATGAGAACTCACCAATGGAAGATCATTGGAGCTAAAGATAGAGCATGCTTGCAAGAAGTACCTCTCTATGTCATACAATGATTTGTAATACAGATAGATGTTTCATGGGTCTAATAAGAGAAGTCTAAAGTGCACAACTTGATAGAGAAGTTATTGAGAAATTGAAAGATGTGGTTAATGAGTTCTAAGATGTCTTCCCGGATGACCTACCATCAAGATTACCACCAAAAAGGAAAGTAGACCATAAAATCAAGATAACTCTTGGGAAGACACCTCCTTGTAAGGCCCCATACCGTTTATCACCTCATGAGTTGGAGGAGTGTAAGAAGTTGATCTTATCCTAGTGCGTTGCCACATTCAACAAGGCCACCAACAACATATGGAGTATAAGGTCCTTTGGAAAGGGTATCTCCTTCATGATGCCAAATGGGAACCTCTTTTTCATCTCTAGAATGCACAAATGACCATCTAGGAGTTTGAAGCTTCAATGGCAACAAAGACATCACCAAATAGCAGTGGGGGAATATGTAACAACATGGAGTCTAGCAACAAAGTTAGTTATGGCTAATAAAGTAGTGAATAGGCCAATTAGCCTAGAATATTCCAAAAGTATCTAAGAAGCTTCTTGGGAAGCTTCCTTGCTAGCTTAGCTTGCACCCCAAGTAAGTAGCTTCTAGAAGGAAGCTTCTAAAAGCTTCCAACTAGCTTAGCTTGCAAGCCAAGTAGGTGGCTTCTAGAAGGAAGCTTCTAAAAAGCTTGAAGATAGTGTCAAAGTAGATCTATAACAAAGTTGGAGCATCCACGATATCAAAGGTTGGTACCAAATGGATTTTCTTGCTAAGCTTATCCACAAACACCAAAATTGTTATGTGACCTTGCTTTGTCTTGGGCAAGGATGTGATGAGATCCAAGCTCAAGTGTTCTTATCAAGCAGATGGAATGGGAAGTGGTTAAAGGAGTCCAATCGGTTTTTGGTTGTTGGAATTATTACGTTTGTAGCTCTCACATGATCACACAAACTCTCAAACATCTTGTGACATGTTGAGCCACCACCATTGCTGTTGGAGAGTACCCAAGGTCTTTTCCACACCCATGTGAGCAGCAATTGGTAAGTCATGTGCTTCTTGGAGGCACCCAAGTCGTAGATCACCCTTGGTTGGAGCATAAATTTGATTCTCACAAAATAGAAGGCTTTCCTTGAAGGAGAAGGTGTTGTACTCCTTGTCACATGTTTCAAGATGACCTTGTACCATTTGAAAGAAAAGATCTTGCTATAAAGCAGGCTTTAACTCAATTTGGACTTTAAAGTCAATTAATACTATCCTAATTGCCGCCGTGATGAGAGGAAGAGGCATCAAATCAAGTCATTGTCATAGGGCATCAAGGATGACATGGAACCAACCAGGTTTGTACTCAAGTTTGATGTCAAACAAATATAGTTGTTCCTCCCATCAATGATATCAACTCTTCATGTGTTCCAAGTGTAATGTCTATAATAAAGATTTATGATCAATTTGCATGATCACTTGTTTCCCAAGAGATGATGCCTCTATATCTTGGTCACATATACCATTGCTAGTTGTTCCTAGTCTCAAGTAGAGTGATTCTTTTTTGCTATATTTAGTTGGTGAGACACAAAGGCAATGGAATGTAACCCATCTAGGAATTCCTATTGCAACACGGTTGTGATTGGAAAGTTAGAAGCATCAAAATCAACCACACAAGGTAGTTGAGGATCATATGGTTGAAGAATGGGTTTTGAAGACAACATATGTTTCTTGCTTCTAAAATGCTTCTTCGTGCTTGTGGGTCCACTAAAAGCTCAAGTTCTTGTCCAAGAGATTGGTCAATGGTGTGGCCACATGAGCATAGTAATGGAAGAACTATCGGTAAAAACAGGCCAATCCATTAAATGCCTATACCAATCAAATTGAAACTTATGACATTCAAACCAAGGTAGACATAGAATGACATCATAGTGTAGAGGTGCCACTACAAACCTCATACACTCCAAATACTCCTTTCCAATCTTGAAGGTAACAAGATGTAAGGTATAGAATGCACAACACTTTCTACCATCCGTCATCATCAATCTACTTCCAATTATTGGCTTCATAAGAATATGTAATTCCTTTGCTAATTGCATGGACAAGCAACTTTCTGAATTCCTAGAATCAAAAAAATTTCTACAACCACAATTAGATATCATACCTTGCAAGAGAAGCAACTTGCATGGATTGAGCTTTTGATCCCATTGAAACTAATCAAGTTCCTAATAGGTAGCTTGAAATCTACTATTTGGATTCCTCATTTCCCTAATTTTGCTTCACAAACTTCATTTGGGTGACTTGTTGAGGTCGCCCATTCTTGACTGGACATTCAATGATGCAATGTCCAATTTGGTGACAATAGAAACAAACACCATTTTGTCGTAAGTTTTCTCTATCTGTATGTAGTACAAGCAATTAGATATATTATCTCAAGGTGAAAATTGGCTTGGTAACATCTAGAAGAATGTTGTGTACAATGGGCTAGGTAGATCAGACAGAGTTGTCACCAAAAGAGTACTTTTACTAATAGAGCAAAAGTAGAAAATAGCTTGAAAAACTTTAAAGCTAATTTTGGAGGCCTAAATGGATGAATTAGGCCTCAAAAATAGAATGCTTACTCCCATCTAAGAGAAATGAAAGCTTGCCTTCTCTCCCCTATGAATTTTCTTGTCAAGAGCTTTCCAATGGTACCTCACCCACATGATTTTGAGCTCCCTACAAGAAGATTCCCTAAATATTCCATTTGGTCAAAACCGTTTGAACAACTAGATAGGACAAGGACTGACATGTCACCCATCCAACCAACTAATCCTAGGATGGAGCTTGTTGATAGGTCACCAATCCATGTATTTGATCCAAGGGTGGAGCTTCTTTGAGGGGATCCTCTTTGTTATATAATAAAGAGAAGGTGCTCCTTTGGAGCATCAGAGGATTAAGTGTGAAACTTGTGTTTTCTCTCTTGTATCTCTCTTAGAGAATTCTCTCGTCTTTCAAGTATTACACTATAGTGCCAAGTGGTCTTTGTTGAATGGCATCAATCTCTATTGGTGCTGCTCCTCCACCCGTGTGTAGTGTATTGGTAGGTTTTGTAGAGGTTGAGGTCAAGACCAAGTTGTTGCAACCAAGGAATCAAAGTGTTTGGCCAATCGCATGGCTTCCTCCAAGTGTTGTGGCTCTTGCATAGTTATTTCTTATTTGGTTTGTGACTTCAAGCCCTCACAAATTGATCCATAGCTTCACCTTCCAATATATCTAGAATTTGCATGATGGTGTTTTAAAATTATGTGATATAACTTCTTATAGAGCCAATCTATTTCAACTTTGCCAAACTATCTTGTGCAGCTTGTGTGGCATTAATAGCTTCAAATCAATGAATTATTGCACACTTGAATTTGAACCATGTCAAGATTGGTGCAACAATTTGCCATTCAGCTTGTTGCACTCAAAATCATCACCATAGTTTTGCTACTCCATCCAATTGGCTGGAAGCCAAGAGAATCCATTCATCTCAAAGATTGGTAGCTTGAAAAAAAATTCATAGTCAAACACAAGAGAGTTCTCCACTATACTCAAGAGGTTCTTGCCTTCAAAAACCTTAGGTTTTGGAAATCAGATTTGGTCTTCTCCTTCTTGTATGGGTACTCTCTTTACGTGCTCTTGTCATCGATGATCTTGTTCATCCAACAATTGAGTAAGGTGCTCAATTTGTTGATGCATAGCAATGATAACCTCGGGCATTGCCACCATGGCTACCACTCTATCACACCTTCTCCAACCTATCTAATTTATTAACACATGGATGCAACACGTCCATCATTCTCTATAAGTTACAATCGGAAGTACCAAGGGTTCCTCACACAAGGTGATTGTATTCAAAAAATCTTGCCCAAAGCATGAGGTGATGAACTATGTAAAATGATGCTTGGGTTGTACCTAAACATGAAAATCTTAATGGTTTGGTGGAAATGGATTTGGTTGTCCATAAATTCCATCCATCCCATTCTTGCTTTAACACCAATATAAAAAACCAAAACCAAGGAGAGAAAAAGGAGAATGGAAGATCACATTGGGACACTTGAGTATAGGAAACTCCAAATGCTAATATGAGCTTTGGCTTTGGTATTTATAGTGAGCATACAAGGTTCTTGAGAAGATTCTCAAGAAGCTTTGTTGAGCCACTTTCTTGGAGTGCAAGCCAAGTTAACAAAGAAACTTCTCAAGAAGCTTCCTTTTAGAAGCTATCTACTTGGCATGCAAGCTAAGCTAGTTGGAAGCTTCTAGAAGCTACCTACTTGGGGTGCAAGCTAAGCTAGTTGGGAAGCTTCCTAGATACTTCTAGAATATTTTAGGCTAATTTGGCCTATTTTTTACTTTGTTAGTCCTAACTAATTTCATTGCTAAACTCCATATTGTTACAACATGCATATGTGACATGATGATTTTGATCCTATCTGGTTAGTCAAACCATCTTTGACCAAAGGAAATCTTTAAAGAATCTTCTTGTAGGAATCTCTAAATCACATGGATGAGGTACAATTGGAAAGCTCTCAATGAAACAAACCTGGGATGAGGGGAGGCCAGCCTTGACTACATTGGAGGAAGAAATTTGCACATTTTTTAGGTCTAATTTGTCCATTGAGGCCTCCAAAATTGACTCTAAAGTTTTCAAGCTATTCTCGGCTCTTGAACTATTAGTATAATTACTCTCTTGGTGATACCTCTATCTAATCTACTTAGTCCATTATCTATAATATCCCTCTAAATGTTACTACTCCAATTTTCACATCTAGATCAGATGTCCACCTATTGGTATTACATTTTCAAGTTATTTTCAGCTTGTGCTCTAGTAGAAGTGCTCTTTCTTACACCTCTATCTGATCTACCTAGCCAATCATACCTAACATTTTTCTAGATGTTACTAAGTCAATTTTCACCTTTAGATAATATATCTAGCTATTGGTATTACACTATACGCATTAGAGGAGGAAGAGGGATAAGAACCATGCTAAATCGTTCAAGAGATCATGTGCCAAAAAATCAAGTGGTAGACAAAAAACCTGTCTAGCCTCATCATGGAGCGTACAAGATAGCCTATGGAATAGATGAGGACATGGAAAACTAGTCTCAAATAACCTCAAGATACAACTTGCCGGTGATGCTAACCACTCCCACAATTCAATATGTATCTCTAGAATGGTCAACAAAGAGATAGAGGAAGCATGTGTAATCTCAAGTGTCACCATTGTTGATGTGGTCGCTTGCCTCATGTGAGCATCTCAAGTGGTCCAATCATAGTCCTTGTGCATCCTTCCCACATGGATCTTTACTCCTTATGAGGCAAAGTGTCGGTGACACACCAAGCATGGTGTATTCTGAGCTGCTCTAGGCAACCTCACATGGGGAAGTGTAGCTATGGTTAGTACAAGAATAATGATCATAACACATGATGCTCCTTTCCATATCTCCCCATACCTGTAAAACCATAACCCCTCACATCCCAACTCACATGAATAAATATTATCTCTCCAAACCCTTAAAACTATAATTCTCATAACTTTAAATTTCCATCTCAAAAATTTTCAAACTAAATTCCCATGGAACTCAAGCATGAATACCAACAGATTAGAAATGAAAATTCCTGACCCATCACTTTCAACATGAAGTTATCACTCTAAACCCTAAAAAATTCTAAAAGTCCTCATAACCTTTCTATTCAATTCTCCATAGCCTTCAATCTAAGTACCCGTGGAACCAAAATTGAAAAATGAACAAAATCTAATATTCACTCATGTGATGTATGTAGGTGAGCACTCTAAAACTCTATAGTATCCTTTCATTTGTTGCTTCCCTTCTTTCTCTCCAATGTTCCTTCTCCTTTCTCTCCCAAAATTCATCATATATATATATATATATGTATATATATATATATATATATATATATATATATATATATATAAAAGAAATTGGAGTATCATCTAATGTGATTCTTTCTAATAAAGTATACCAACCTTTTTTCTATAGAATAATGAATAAATTTCATTCAAAATTTGATGCATTAGAAAAGTAAAAATAATATTCAAAATATTAGTCCTAACATCATACAAGTCTTAACATCATTAAAGCAAATGGATTTTTGTTTTACTTCAATTTGCATTATTGTTAAGTTAACTTGTAAAAACGGACTCTATCTTTATCCTCACCACTATCCAAGATGATGAATAGTCACTCTATTACAAGACAAATTATGTGTAAGACCTATAACTACAATGCTAGTGTCACCTCATTATTTAGACCAAATACAAGTATACCAATGTCATTTGCAAAGCACACCTAATTGTAAATCAATAGCTAAGTATATTATCTCGAGATGGAAATTGACTTTGTAACATCTTGAAGGATATTATATATGATGGACTAAGTAGATCAGATAGAGGTGTCACTAAAAGAGTACTTCTACTAATAGGGTAGGAGCTAAAAACACCCAAAAACATCCAAAAACTTCAAAGCCAATTTTGAAAGCCTAAACGGATGAATTAGACCTAAAAAATGAAAAAATCCTTCCCTATCAAAGAAAAAGCCAACTTTTTCCCCAATGTCTCCTCCACACTTTTTGTCTCATTGAGAGCTTTCCGGTTGTACCTCACCCGTGCAATTTTGAGTTTCATACAAGAAGATCTTTGCAGATTCCCTCCAATTAAACTTGTTTGACCAACTAAATAGGACAATGACCAACATGTTACACATCCATATAACTAATCTAAGGGTGGAGCTTGCTGGTATGTAATTAATCCATATATCTGATCCAAGGATGGAGCTTTCTTTGAGAGAATCCTCTTTGTTACATAATAAAGACAAGGTGCTCCTTTGCAGCACCTGAGTATTGAGAGCTGAAGCTTTATGTTTCTTCTCTTGTGTTTCTCTTGGGGTTCTCTTGTCCTCAGAATATTCCACTAACACACTTTCCAAACAAGATATTGACTCAATGGATCTAAGTCCTATTCGGTCTATTCTATGTGATAAAGATAAAGGACAGATTATATATGTCCATATCTTTGAAACAAAGTTGAAATTTGATTCCAAAACACTTAAAATAAACTAGTTTCCAAATAGAGAAACAAGTAGAGAACATTTACATAAGCCGATGTTGTTGCAATTACAAAAATGATGGTGGGTGGGATGGAAGTGTCTTACAAGAGGATGTGTACCAAAGATGCAAGTTATAACATCAATATTATTTGCATTCTTTTGGGGAAAGAATTTGTTGGGATAAAGCTAGGTCGTACATCTTCTCAAGGTGTTGATGAGAAAATACTAGGCTAGTGCGAACCAAAATATTGAGAATGAAAATTCCATGTGATTTTTCTGAATGAAGTCCATGTCCTTGAATCTAAAGTTCATGTGCCTTCATGTTAAAGCCTGTATTATAAATGGAATAAAATTATTAGTACTTTTTAATCACCATAGATAAGTTGAATCATTTAACATCTCCTTGAAGATTTCTTTAATTTAAATTTAAGAAATTATGGGAAATTTCACAATACAGTTAATTACGTTAACTTTGTCTTAATTCGGATATACGTGATAATAAATGAATAAGTCTTAATTTTACAAAGACACCATGTACATCGATCACTCATGATTTACACATTTTATTTCCAATATCTCAAACTATATGTGCTCCTTAAGGGGATTTTCAAGTTCTAGCAAATGACTTGTTGTACGGGGAGTTTTGTAAGTAAGCATTGAAAGCTAACTATAATTTCAAATTTAGATTCTCATCTCCTTGAACAGCTCCCCCATGAACACGATGATGTTCTTTGATCGATTATGAGCCTTTCTAATCAAGTCAAGATTAGTATGAAATGTAGATGACATCGAAGGTTAAAGATGAAGACACTCATGTTAAATAATTAAATAATGCGCGATGCAACCTTGGACCCACATTTTAATAAGTCCCCAGGGCTGATGTCATTCTACCGTTAAGATATGCGTCCAGTTAGCGGCCATGTGAGAAACTGCGTCTGATTCATTTCAATTCGTACACAAAAGTCGTCGACTACGTACAACGACTTCAGTGAACAAGTAGGCCGGCCGGGCTCCCATTACTGTGCTACTTTCGCCTGGACAGTTGCCCCATTTGGGCTCCTATAGTGGTCGCAAGTTTGCTTGACGTCCTTCACCCACGTTCCCGGATCACGCAAACTGGTGATCTGCCACCTCAGGCACTTGTTGACGTGGACACCACATTCACTCGTGTGTAATTGTATCTGACCAGTTAGTAGTCCAAGCTGGACCAGTGCTAACCATGTCCGTGCAACCTGCAGAAGGGAGGAATTACGTGGGGAGGAATGACGTGGCAGTCCACGTGGACGGCCTTGACTAGGAATCGGGGTGTGAGGCCGTTCCAGCATGAGTTGTAAGCAGGGGGGCCGGTGAAACTGATCGCCGCCAGGTAAGGAGTGTGTGAAACAGTGGGTGATGGTTTTCGACAGGATATTCCACGTACACACTTTGGTCATTCGTCACCGGGATAGCCAATTTAGGTGGAGGAGGGAGACCCGCTGCTCATGGAACTTGAGGATTCCACGCACACAGAACTGTACTGTGCTGTCCGTTAAGTCAAGAAAGGGAAGTGGATGATTTGTAAGCGCCTCCAAATTCAGTAAGTAGAGTACTCGAATGATCGGCACAGTTACAACTGCGAAGTTATGTTTGAATATGATTACTGGTCGGTCGACTGTGGATTTCGAGACATGAACGTCGCGATTGCACTGGATTTCGATATTGGACAAGGAATGAAAAAGATGGAGCTGTAGGAGGGGCTGAGCGCGGAACTCAGTCTCTTCATTTCTGCCAGGAGAAACCTCGGAGATTGCTCGATTGATCGATCTGCGGATGTGCTACAGCTGTTCACTTGAGGATTTAGCTCAGCTTGTCAGAGAGACAGAGAAAGGCAATTAGAGGAAATTGTCACGTTGTTGTTGGTAGTGAAAGCTAGCAGATCGACATTAGACTTGCCGCATTACATCATTTTGTTTCACGGAGCAATTGGCAATCATGACTACCGATCAGGATTTGCAGAGTTTCTTGGCTGAGTGCAAAGAGTCAGGGGATAAAGCCTATGGGGCGTTGAAGAACGTTTTGTCGAAATTGGAGAATGTGAAGTCAAGAGCCGAGGCGAGACGGTTTCTCGAGCGAGTAGAGACGTATGTGAACGCAGTTCCGAATGCGGATACTCTCTCTACTTATCATTTCTCGATTCATGATCTTTCACTCTCCGGACAGAGAGGTAAGTCGATGATACCGCAAGCTATCAAATCTTGCCGCATTCCCAATTTGTGTATCCTTACGGTACAATTCAAGTAAGATGATGAAGGCCTGACATAAACTACATTACTTGCGTGATCTGTTGTCGAAACAGGGAACTCCACGTTAATGAACTGCACCAGAGCTTGTAGAAATGAACTTATCTGCGCAGTAGTGTCTCACTGGTCAAGATCTTGATTGACGCAAAAGTTCAAGCACTCACTCCTGTACTCAAAGCGCGTGCTGCGTTTAACTAATTCTATGTTCCTTAGACATGTAGTGTTGATTCCTAGTTCGTCGCTGTTATTGCTCGTAATTCTCCGTTCTTTCTACAATCAGCTGATTCACCTTCTCCTGATGTAAATGGTGGCTCAAACAACAAGTTTCCAGTCTACCACCGAAGTTACCCGGTCGGGTTTTGCGGGAGTAGTTTATGATGTAGACAAAGCTGATCAACATCGAATATTCCAGTAGACATAGACGAGGTTCCTTCTCGTCTACTCGTATTCGCCTTTTCGCGGCCGCTCGTGCTGGAACGAATGATTCGGAGACCGAACGTTGTCGCCTTTTCTGCAAGTGTCATTTGCGGAGCCTCCGAGATCCGAGGTGAAGAGAGGTTAGAAGTTACAATGTAGTTTGGGTACGATATCACTTATTTCGGAGCCATCCGCGGTAAAACGGGTAGTTTGATCGTGTACCGGTCCCTTCACGCGAGTGTCAAGTAGCTTCTGAAATCGAATTTGAAGAAAGGAGACAAAACCAGAGGACACTTAGAGGTTGTGGATTCTGTAGCTCGACTCTGTTGACGTTTCTTTCTCCTGTATGTTGCTTCATCTCAGCCTGCTTGAAAGTGGATGTGAACCATTTTCGAGGTTTAGTAATTAGACCAAGGTGCAACTCACATCGAAAATTGAGTGTTTAATATATTTATTACACTCACTGATTCATTCGTGTTAGTGTCAACTATTTGTCAACAAGTTGCTAACTGAGCAACCATAACTATCGGCTGAAATCATCTGTAAGTGCCGATAATTGCAAGCATTACGATCTTGGGGGATTCACTCGTGGGCAGATATTGTACAGGAGATTTCAAAACCACTGTTCCTTTAATGTCAAACTACCTGCCTTCGTAAGGAATGTCTCTCCGTGTTGGCCTCTGCATATTTAGTTGCTTGCCATACTTGTACTTGCATACACTGCCATGTCTTCACTAGTACGAACTGTCTTGCGTGGCAAATTTGGGGCGTATAATCGAATGTTCTACTCTCAAACTTTGACCAATTGATATAACATATCCTTTGGTAAATCGGTCAAGGTGTGTAAGCCAGATTAAGTTCCACCGGATTAACTGTAATACTAGCAGTATGTGTGCGATTCCTTTGTTATTTGGTAAGAATTAGTGCTGTTGTTATTTCTCGTAGTTTGGTTGGCGAGAGAGGACTGGATACATGTACTCTCCGTAAAGTAATCAAACTTCTTGTGCTGCAGGATATGGGGGAAGTGGACATACGATCAAGTTGCTGGAGCTCCCTAGCATTTTTATACCAGAAGCCTGGTCTTTTACTTTCTTTGAAGGTCTCAACAGACATCCAGAAAGTGGATTCCAGAACCGCGATGTCGTGGAATTGGGATGCGGAAATGGCTGGATATCACTTGCTCTTGCGCAGAGATGGTGTCCAAGAAAGGTAAGTAAAAAGTCACTACGTGTGAAGACATGAGTTGGTTGCAGTTGACTTTCCTATACAGACTGCTCATCATTGTGAAGTTGACAAAATGAATCATCTGCACGTCTTATTCGCTTGCAGATATACGGTTTGGATATCAATCCACGGGCCATCAAAGTTGCATGGATCAATCTCTACCTGAATGCCCTTAATGGAGATGGCTCACCAATTCTTGATCATGAAGGGAAAACGTTGATCGATAGGGTTGAATTCTATGAATCGGATCTTCTTTCTTGGTGCAAGGAACACAATATTATACTGGACCGCATTGTGGGCTGCATACCGCAGGTTTGCTTGAAAGCTAACTGCAATTTATATGGCTGTTTGTCAGGCTCATCCTTTACCCCTGAATTTAAGACTGGAGGAGCTGAAATTCAGTCGTTTCATATGGTCTTGTGTTTGCCAGTAGGTTAGCTGCCTACCTCTTGCCTGCTTGAAGCTAGAGCTCGAGACATGTTGGTGGACCGCACAGATTTGCTGTTTGCTTCAAATGTTCTTTTAACAACTGAATGATGTATCACGTGCACCTAACAGGTTCTTAGTCCAGACCCCGAGGCCATGCTGAAAATGGTGTCCGAGAATGCGAGTGAAGATTTTCTGTACTCGCTGAGCAACTACTGTGGATTACAGGTATAACCTCTGGGTCGAGACCAACGCAGTTTCTACCTACGTACTATTGCCAGTCTTGCTCGTGACGTTGAACCACCAAGTTTACGTTTATCATCAAGGGAAAATCACTCCGTTCGCTGTAACTTTGTGTGTTTACTGATTTCTTATATAAGCATACTTTCAGGGTTTTGTTGAAGACCAGTTTGGTCTGGGGCTTGTTGCAAGGGCTGCAGAAGAAGGCATAGCTCTTCTTAGGCCAAATGGGGCTATGATCTTCAATATTGGTGGTCGTCCCGGCCAAGCTGTCAGCGAACGCTTGTTTGAGAGGAGAGGTTTCCACATTAATAAGCTTTGGCAAACCAGAGTAAATCAGGTGAGAAGCGGAAGATCTGGCAAATGTTTCTCTTTTCGTCTGGCACGATCGGTTCTATCGTACATGAAGTTGTTCGTACTGTAAGTGAAATACTTCATACACGTCAGGTACCAGAGTGCTGAGCCTGTGACGATTCTCTGCAGGCGGCTGATACCGACATTTTGGCGCTTGTGGAAATCGAGAAGAACAGTCGTCACCATTTTGAGTTTTACATGGGACTTGTTTGTGATGAACCCATCAGTGCCAGGACAGCATACACTTATGCAAAAGCAGGAGGGGAGATTGCCCATGGTTTGTCAGTATATGAATGTCGTCTGAGACAACCAAAGCAGGTATGCTACCACCTTGCATCTGGAGCCTTTACATGGGTTTGTTTTGTACAGAAAACATCAAATACTTACAAGTTTATGGTCAACCTGTTCATTAATTTGAGTTTGTACTAGATACTACTTCAGTTGGTGGAAACTCTACTACTATAAGGAGTGGTGATTGTTTGTGACAAGTCAAGGTTTGTCAACTGGATCTGTGCATGCCTATCTTGAACATGAATTCAAGTCAACAGCTTTTGAACTTGAAACTAGTCAAAAATTTGTCCCCTAACACTGCTGTTTAATTTACGTTTATACCAGGAAAATGTGGATTTAATAGGTAATATGTTCCTTCTCAAATCTCTAAGCTAAGCTGATCAGCTCTTTCTTTGTCATCAATCCCATCTTTGTACTTCAGCAACGATAGTATATAAGAAGAACAAGTAATGAAAAGAACTTGACAGTCAAGTCAAGATTGCCTTGATAAATACATTGTGTGTATCTCAGGTCCAGGCAATCTTCAACTTCCTAAGTGATGGCTTCGAAAAGACCAGAGGTGCCTTGGACTTGTCTTTCAAGGACGAGGCAGTTGCCGACGAGAAAATCGCTTTCCTTGCACATCTTGCGCAGACCTTGACGAGAATGTCCTACTTCCCTCTGGAGCCCTCAACAGGAAGCCCGAGATTCCAGGGACTTATTTCCAGCTTCTTGAGAAACTATCATCGCGTACCTTTAACTCCCGAGGTAAATCAAGTTTATAGGGGGTAGAATTTTGATATACTTGGCTTATTCAGCGGAAGCTTCGGGCCAACATTATTCTATCGACAAAATGGCGAATTCATCTACTTGACTCTTAGTCATACTTCGCGTCATGTAAACAAGTCCAAGCAGCTTGATCTGAATACCTTCTAACAACGGTTTTCACTATTTCCTGCAGAGTGTGGCTATACTACCTTCAAGGTCGATAGTGATAGAGAATGTACTTCGTCTATTTTCACCAAAACTTGCTCTTGTAGATTCAAATCTCACAAGATCGCTGCCGAAGAAATGGATTACTGCTATGCCTTCTGATGCAGCGGATGATACGATAACTATCATTGAAGCACCAAAACGGACGGACCTTGTGACACAGCTTGTCAAGTTTCTGAAGCCACAAGTTGTGGTAACCAGTTTAGCAGCCTTTGAGATGCAGACTTCAACAGCATTCGAACAACTTCTAGACATAACTGAGAAAGTCAGTGCTAGGCTTTTCTTGGACATATCAGACCATCTTGAGCTGTCAAGTTTGCCTGGTTCAAATGGAGTATTACAATACATGGCGTCTCATCCTTTGCCCGTCCATGCCGCAATCATCTGTGGTCTTGTGAAAAATCAGGTGTGCAAATAAGTTTCTGGCTCATACTTTGGCATGCGGTGCTCATGTCAAGTTCATTGGCCATTCCGTTGTCGAATATCTTTTGTGCGCTTTGCTTATATCCATCTTGTTGATCTATAACACTCTAAATTAAGGTGGGAGTAGCTACCTATGCCTTGGGCCTTATTGTAGTTAACTGTCGACGAGAGTAACATCGTGAATATAGTTGTTGACTTGTTTTTAGCATATTTGCCTTTTGTCCTTCTAGGTATATTCAGATTTGGAGGTCGCTTTTCTCATATCGGAGAACGAAGATCTGTTGAATGCTCTGGCAAAAACCAGTGAGCTTACGTGTGGGCAAACGGCGTACACAAGTCAATTCTACTATGGCTGTCTTTTACATGAACTCTTGAATTTCCAACTTTGTGACAGGCACACTCACGCAGAGGTATGTGCAGCAATTGGAGAATCTTTCTCATGACCACCCAGATGTGGGAATAGCGGACATGAATCTGGCTTAGAGGTTGTAGTGATTTATTAGCTTAAAAACTGTCGCAAGAGTCTGTGTTGAGTCCTTCTCTCATCCAAAATGAGAGGAGGACTTCAATTTGAGTATTGTCCTCCCTGGCTGCTAACATATCCATGTCCGGTTGTGTTTCTCAGAGATTACCAAGAAGAGAGCCGGAGGAATCCAAGTTCATCAAGTTTGCTGATAACGCAGTGACAGCAATAGGTGAAACTGAGAGGTCTAGCTGTCAGCTGCAAGCCGTCAAGCTTGTGGACCTGCACCGCGAGGAGAATGCTCTTAAAACTCCATCTGTTGTGAAAGTGGCCATATATGAAGGTTATGCACGACAGAACATTGCGGATCTTGAGATGGACCCCCGACCGGAGATTCTCAAACTTCTCAAAACCCGGTGCGGCTTTTCTTCAAAGGAACTCATATTAAGCAACAGTTTGGTTTCTCTTTTCACGAAAGTTGTCTCAGCCTGCGTGGAAGAAGGTGGCACCCTGTGCTTTCCAACAGGGTCCAGTGGCACTTTCGTTTCTGCAGCAAGGTTACTAAAAGCTAACATCACAGAGCTGCCTACGGATCTGAGTAACAAATTCAAGCTGACAGAACAAGGAGTCGACGTGTTCTTGAAACAAGTACATCGGCCATGGCTGTATCTGTCTGGACCAACCGTAGTTCCTACAGGCCTTGTCTATACCCAAGATGAGATAGTATCCATCCTCGATGCTTGTAAGAGACATCAGGCTCGAGTTATTATTGACACTTCTGATTCTTGGCTGGAGTATGATGGACCCTCTGCATGGGATCTTGGAGATGTCCTTGGTGATGATACGAGTTCATGCGAAGTGGCGCTTCTTGGTGGAACGTCTCACCAGCTGCTTACGGGAGGCATCGAGTGCGCATTTGCAGCACTTAGGGGTTCCTTATTTGTTGAGGCCTTCAAGGATTCACCTAACACGAGTAAGCCACATGGAACGTTAAAATATTCTGTCAAGAAGCTCTTAAACATGCTGGAGGAAAAATCAAGTGACCTGCTCGATGGCCTTGCTCTACATAGAAAGACCCTGAGAGAAAGAGCTAAAGCATTGCAGAAGGTACTGCCTCAACTTTACTATTTGAGTTCTTTAAATTCAGTTAGTTCTATATTCCAGCCCCGTTTTGGGAACACTGAAGCGGTAGGCGTCAGCGGAGCTATGAAGTTCCAGCCGTACAGAACGGCCTGTGAAGTGGGAATCAGTAAATTTACTGCCTGTATCTTATTTCCCGCAGGTACTCGAAGACTGTGGGTGGGAAGTGATCATGCCATCTGCTGGTATTTCCATGGTTGCTTCTCCATCACCATACTATGGGAGACTTGTTTCCTATGAAGCATTTGGCGCGTCCAAAGAGATCAGACTTGATAACAGAAATATCACAGATATCCTCGTGGAAACAACGGGACTTCATGTCACTAGCAGCTTATGGACTGGAATTCCTGGTTATTTGCGATTTGTTATATCTGTCAAGGAGGAAGACTTTCAAAATGCGATCCAGTGCTTACAAGCCTTCCAGAAGCTTGTACTTGACAAGCAACCCGCGTGAAATGGCAGGCAGAAATTAAAGGCACGATGATCTCAACGTAAGGACTTTAAGTTGAAGTTCAAACGTCAAGGTCGTGGCCGGGTAACTTGCATTGTGAATATGATGGGTATCATGCAGGTTATAACAGAGGTGACAGCTGAAGTTTGTGTCGTGGGCTTGGAAATGTGATTCCTTTGATTCAAAAACTTCAGTTCGACATGGAAGGGTATCTTTGCAGTACACTTGGGTTTTCTGACAAACAAAACATCTTGATAGTTTCAAGTCAAGTTCTCTCATTTGTTTCTTCAAGGACTTAAAGAATTGCAATAGTCGAGAAGAGTTTACACGGTCCTCACTTTGGTTCTGGTCTTTCGTGTAATAAATGCGTAATATTGTGCACTTCCTTCGAAATATACTATCTGGTTTGCCAAGATTTGAGTTTTGTGGGCTCTAGCTCAGGGTTCCTCTTAAGTTTTCCTTACTCATGTACTACAAAATATAAAGGTTGTGGTCTGCTTTGGTACATTTCTGTTATCGGGAACTTCTGTATCTCATGTCGGCTAGCAACAACTATATTCCTGTCGCGTAAAGACTTCTCATGTTTGTGACCAGATACTCGATCAGTCTATGGCGGGCATCTATGAGGACTAGTACGTGGGCAACACGGGAGCGTCGTCGAAAGCAGAGGATTGGCCTGAATCCGATGTTGTCACCCTATTGGACAGCCGTCATACTAAGAAGCTAGGCATGAGTATAGGTCCAATCTCCTGCATTCTTGTCATTCAAATTCCTCCACAAGATTACCCAATGGGAGGAAACTATGAAAGTCTCTCTGGTCATTTTCTCTGTGCTGTATAGTCAGAAGGAAAAATGAGCGCCATCTAGATTTTCAGATCAGTAACTTAAAATTCGGTTTAATAGTTCTCAAATTTCACTGAATTTACCTTGTCAATCACTCCCAGTCACCTAATTATCATCAGTGTATAACACATGAGAAGGTATGACCAACCTATAATTGCAATAATGATGTGCTGTAAACCAGAGACAGGAGATATCTCTAGAGGAATTTCCTGGTAATATACTCGATTAACACTATGATCAAAGGTTCTTATGTTTATCTTCCGAGTTTGCAGAAGCTGAAGACGATCTAGAATGAGGTAAGATGTAGCTGGAAGTCAGCTGTTTCAATCATGAAATTCAAACTTGGATCGGCGAACCTCGTAGTACATATGTATAGGAAGTCACCAGCAAACTCTGGACAATCAAGTTCATATCGGTCTATAAGCTTGGTTATAAGTTACTGGTCTGAATTGTGCCTGTATAAAGAAGCTCTTGAAACCCGTAGGAGGGCCTCTTGACGAGGATACAGATTTCAAATCATTGACGAGAATTATCACCTAATTGCAGTTTGTAGAATGATGTTTTATCGCCACATTACACCCTTGAGTACATTCCCATATATGTACATCTTGTGTTCTGTATCGTCAATCAAGAGAACGTAATGAGTTCATGGTTTTAGATAGAGAGTTCCATAACTTAGTGAGCGTCAGACCCAGCGTAGTTCAAAAATAGGTTTGTGTGAGGTACGACTTCAAGACAGTCCATCTTCTTGGTAGCCCCACAGTTTTGTACCTTCAGTTCAGAACATATCGCCTGTTTATGCAGAGAATGGCGTGGTGCAGAAACAGCATACTTCTGGAGTGAGTTCCTACTTTAATGTTGCACTGCAGCGTCGCTCAGAAGGTCGGCGCAATGTTTGTTCATCTGGCCATTTTCTAATGAGCTCATTAAAATGATTTGTTAATTGCTACAGGGAGAAGGGAATCGATGCCACATGAGCACCTCACCCGCACCTAAACTTTTGTCTTCACTTCATGTCCTTGGTCTTCATATAATTTTGGTGTTTGTCGTATTATGTAGACCACTAGTGCTATTAGCTTAAGGGTGACTGGCTTCTCTAAGATGCACATAGATTATGCGTATGACTTGTGCTTCAATAACAAACCTAGAGACTTTACACCCCACGACCGTAGCAAACCAACAGCCCCTTGCTTTCACTCGCATCTCGAGGTTAATCTAATCAGTATGAGGGTCTACTGAAAATCTTCAAACTGATATAACAGATCTATTCCATCGCTGGATCTATATGTTTATGAAGAACTAAGTACATGAGTAGCACATGCACTACTACTGCAGATGTGGAAAAAATTCAGAAAGCAAAGGAAGCGAGAAACGAAAAGCAAAAGAATGGTTGATTCCAATCTTGCGGTGTTGATTGATCTCAAACAAACGAAACATTCTCTTCCCTTATCTTCAGCTTTTGATTGTACCATTTCTTATGTATCGTAAACAGATCTAACTGACAATGGTAAATTCTGTCGGACTCAAAAGGATAAGTACGGACGCGGCAGTGCATTACAATATGGTCATGGTAAGCAGAATAACGTCCAAATGCTGTTGTTGTTGTTGTTGTCTTGAGGCCAAAGATCAGTCTGATTAAGTAAAAAGCTTAATGTTCTCTTTGTCTATAGAAGTCAGGTTAAATAAAACGAGGACAACACTATAGGGGAAATATCCAACCACTTTTGTACTGGTTCGATGCTGAGAGTCACAGACTTTGTGTGTACTTTTTGTTAGAGATTGCAATGATCATTCAATGATAATTTGGATCGTAACTCTTGTCTCAATCGGGACACGGTAAGTGCTGTCCTCCTGCGAGTAATATATATATACTGCCAAAAACAAAGTCTATTGAATATATTTCATTCTTCTAGCGTGCAGATTTTTAGAGAGTTGTGTTGTTGGTTGTTTGATTCTTTTTTATTTCAGCTGTATGCACTGAGCTGGATCGTTTTGTTTGCAGTGAGGTGTTTTTTCTTCATATATAGTAGAGATCCTGATTACCTTCTGGAAGATCTTATCTGGCTGCTACCAGTTCTAACTTTGTGCACGGAATGGGGTCTACTTTTCAATAGCATGTATGTCCTGGAAAATCAAAACCTCTTGTTTTACATGCTATGATCTGTAGGTTAAAGATAAACAAAAATTGGTATATCCAATTTCATTAAGCTCACAGTTGATGTTAAACTTATGATTCCTTAGTTCGTTAAAATTTGTGTGTGTGTGTGTGTTTTACCATTGCATTGGAAGAAAATGTGGAATATATATTGCCAAAAATATATATGAAAATCAATAAAATTACATTACAAATAACATTAATTACAAATAACATTGTAGTAAATAACATTACAAATAAAGTTATAAATATATAATCCAAAGTATATATAGCCATTTGTACAACGTATAGAATTTAGGAGATTCCATCAAGTGAGTAGATTGTACAGTAGTAGGACCTCGACCTGATGCATTGGGGCAAGCGAAAATGTAGCTTCACCTATCCTGACAAGCTTTTGTTGGACATGATAATAAAATATATTTGGGTCAGATTGTCAGAATTAGATGCCTTCTTGGCCCTGAAATTGAGCTTTGAGATTAAACGCCAATAAGGGGGCTTCTTTCGCCATAACTTTATGGGAAAAATCGAGGTCCAGCGGACGTTATACCTTGGTAACCAGAAAAACATTTCACATTGAATGAATCCCAGGTGATAGAGACCATCAAAGATCTTGTTTTTGACATGTATATGGTTTCATACGAGCCATCCAAGGTAGCATTAATGCACCAAAAGTCAAAAGAAAATGACATAATGGTAAAAAGTAATACATAAGGCTGGTTGGCCCTGCCTTTAGTACACCTGAAGTTTTTTTTTCCCCTTGTGCTTGCAAAGAGGAGCTCCACTTGGGGTTGATTTGATTTCATCTTTCTTGTAGTTACATGATCTACATGAAATTCAGGTTGCAACTTGTTCTCCATAGCCAAGCTCCACGTATGCTTTCTTACCTGGATTCTGAGTAGAAATGCCAGAAGAAAGAAGAAAGTGAAAGGACACAATCACGCATCCAATTATAAGGATATGGAGCTCTGGTAAAGGAAAGATGTGGTACATGTATGAGTACATCTGTGTGGGTGTAGATTAATCTGAGAAGTCCATTGCAGACAAGAATCATCAAGAGCAACAAGAGCAAGACAATTTCTCCAGCCCATGTGAGGTCCCTCCATAGTACATGGGACATCCAGCAAAAACAAACAAGCAGCTCAAGAAAGGAAGGTCAGTGTCTCAGAGAGGTGGGGATGCACAACAGAAGGTGAGAGGAAGTACAACAGGAGAGAGAGAGTGAGAGAGAGAGAGAGAGAGAGAGAGAGAGAGAGAGCATCTGGGGATGGTCGTATGTCTGTATAGAAGGAAAGAAGAATGAATGAGATGAGATGAGATGAGAGGAAAGGCGAGGAGATGGAGTAAACTAATGATCAGTATGTGCATATCGGAAAGAGAAGGACACAACTCTCTTCTTAAAGCTCACATTGGATTTGGATGGGTTGAATGAGAGAGAATCAAATTGGGTGGGGCCATATGATATGGTGGTGCTGCTCGAACTGGTGCTGCTCGTGATACTGTAGTGGTGGAATGGAGAAGAAAGGGGAAAAGCAGAAGAGAGAGAGAGGGAGAGAGAGAGTTGTGTACTTTGTGCAAAGCTATGGAACAGTATTCTCACGCAGATCGAGGTAAAGAACTAGAGCAGAGGGGAGTAGTAGTAATAGTTGTAGCAGATGGAGGAGGGGAGGATAAACAGCTCACATGGAGGGGGAGGAATCATGGCTGAGATCACAGGAGGCTCCATTCTGGCACTTTTGACATAACATTAGGGTGGGAGCCTCGACTGCTTTTAGACTGCTACTACTACCACAGCAGTGGAGTTGTCTTGGGGCGGGCCCGAGGATTGATCTGCTGCACCAATAGAAGAAGGAACTAGTAGTCACTACGACGCTTTAGGACTGGCCAACACAAACATGATCAACTCCTTGCATGTGAGTCTCCCTCACAGCAGATGTGGCCAAAAATTGACTCTGGTCTACCATTGATGAGCTTGCTTTTCTTTCCTCACCACCATACCATTTAGTTCTTCGTCTCCATGGGGAGGGAGGACGAGGAAGGGGAGAAGATTCTGCCAAATCTCCAGCCCCCATTATAATTCTTTATTGGGTCCATTCATTCGTTAATTAGTTGCGTGAATATATGATCCTCTGTGCCCTTCTGACACGTTTATCCTCTTATGTTAGTTCATTCTAATCTTATCTTCCTGATCATTTTCAAGCGAAGAAAGAATGAGTAGACTGCTTTTTCTCTTCGCTCTTGCTTGGGAGGAGGGACAAAGATATGGCAACGAAGTTCTCAACGTCCATCAGTCATGTGCATACTTTCAGCGTTGGTTGTCTACCGTATAATAATACATTATTAACATACCACATGTACACTACTACACTGATTGCGTGGCAGTCACTTCTATACGTTTGTGTACTTAGTCTCATAAATTGCTCCTAATTTCCAACTCTGCTAGACATGAACGTAGAGGAAGTAATCTCGATTTCAATTAGTGGTGGTAGAGAAAGAATCTTGAAGACTGGTTTATTTGCTTTGCGATCCCACGTGATCTCCTTCGCTTGATTATTACATATCTGACCTAAGACTAAAGCTTGCGAGTTCTACAAGGCTAGAGAAGAGGACGAACCAAGTCAAAAGATCAGGTGATACTCTTAACTCCATGGAAACGTCAACTTCCCTGTCAATGAGCACCTTCACTTGAGGAGTAGGAAACGAGCATTCGAAAAGTGTTCAGTGTTGAGGAGGAGCGACAAGCAAAAGTAGCGAGCGGTTGTTGCTGAAAGATGCAGCATTCAGGTTTTGATCTTTCTGATTCCTTTCCGACATCTTTGTATCCACACCTGATCGGTTGTGGCTGATTTGCGTGTTTGGATCACCATCATCAGGTGATCATCCTGAGACTGGGCTCATCGTTTGAGCTCCTTTTGGATTTAATTGCGTCATCATCCTCGTATGATTGATCAACACAATTGAAGGAGTTAGTACTAGGTATGGAATGTCCAGGACGGGTGGAGTTTCATTGGGGTGAGAGATGGGTGACAAAGGGAGAGAATGTAAAGAAAGAGCTTTGAATCCTTCAACAGTCAACTTGACTGAAATGTTTCAAGTACTCTAAGGGTTGAATTCGCTCCTTTCAAACGGTTGGAGATCAGAAAGGAAACCAACTATGGAATATATGGAGTTTGGGTAACGAAAAAGGCTTTGTCTACTAGAAGAAGAACACACAAGGAACAAGAAAGGAGATATTACAGATCTTCCATCTGGGCCCAACTTTAGAAGCAACATTTAACTCTTGGGCTGCTTTCTTGGTCCCACGATGTATGTAGAGGGAGAGGGAGGGGAGGGGAGGGGAGGGGAGGGTGGTCGATGTGATGAGAACGAGTTAAGGTCCGCTAAGGGTTAGAAAAGTAAGAGGTTTGTTTTAAGCCCTAATGTTTATCGACAAGGTGAGAATGTACCTAAAGTGAGACGTCCTCGGGGAGCAAATAGGCAGTAAACTCTCATGGAACTATTCCAGAGTGGCACAGTTCCACGGATGCTCAGTGGATTATAAATATATGGGTCTTGATTATACATCCATGCAAAGTCGTCTGCGAAGGTCGGCTATGCCAACCGCGAGGAGGAAGGAGACTTCTTTGAATGCAGCAGCAACCTGCCAGGATGGATAAAGTCACTCGAAGGAGAATAGAGAATGTCGTGTTTCAAATACTGAGCTGGGTAATACTTCCGTTGGACTTGGAAGAAACTATGCTCTTCGTGAGTGTGAAATCCTATCCACTTTATTTTATGTTCTATCTCGCAAGTTATTGAAGAATTCTACCATTCCCCCTCATCTTTTCAGCTATGGTACGGCTTTGAGGCTCAAGGGGATGCTTTGGTGTATGCAGCAGGATCTAGATAGAATCCTGTACTATTGTAGTGGTACTATTATAGCTAGTACTACTCTCTTTCTGCTGTTCGGCTCCAGTACTCGTGATTGTGCATGGTGGAAACTTCATGTAATACTTTGTTGTGAGTTGTGAGAAGACTTGGCAGTGGAGGACGACTCCGACTAGTTTCCATGCCTTTTCCTGTCTCTTTACAAATATTTGAGTACCACTGTCCAGGAGTATCATCTTAGGGTACTGCATGCTGCACCTAGCTACAGGGTCTGCCTTTACAGAATGCAATCATCTCGCATTGTTTCTTTCTAGCTTTCTACTGGAGGAATTGGATTTGATGTAGTGCATGTTAGGACCTTGTCATCATACATGCTTGAACTTCTCACCTTCTATATGGTAGCAAAATCTTCTCTGCTCCTCCTTTTCATGTTTCCATAGGTGTAGTAGTAGTACTTGAGAGAGTAATATGGTAAGTCCGGGCTTGTGCATGACTAATCAATCACTGCTGCAAGTTGGCCATTTTTTCTCTGCTCTAGCTCTGGTATGGTCGGCCAGCTAGAACGTGTAGAGAGATCCGTTGGAAAGGTATAGACACCAGTCTACTACCCAGAGGGAATAACCATGAGACTAATTTTCAATTGACGGTTAAAAGTAAATCTTGTCACTTTGTATGTCTGCTTTTTCCAGTAGCTGAAAGAGAAAAGGTTTCTAGGCTTTCTGGAGAGAGGTATGCCTGGAGAGAACACCACAGTTTGGAGTTCATCCTCATCTTCTCGAGCTCTTTATGTGCGATGTGAAGTCAGTCAGTGGTGCTCAGCTCCTCCTCACATTTTCATGGTAACACTGTTCATTATTGAACTGGGCAGTAAGCCTATCTGTACATCACCTCCCCTCACCTCAACCCCGAGTGGTGGTTTTCTCGAGGAGTTGAACTCGCATGAGGTGCCAAGATCGGACACCTGATGCTCACATATCATCAAATATAATGATGAACCAAATCACATGGAATAGTGCCTGTCTGGTACACGGAAAGTATTGAATTCTGCTGGAGAACGGTCCGCCCAACTGTCCATCCTCTTAGAGCCAGTGCCAATAGCCAATAGGCTTGCTCATGATACTGTATGTGTAAAAAGTTGCTCTGGTGTACGTAAGGAGTTTACTGAATGGATTTATATATACGGCGGCTTGAGCCAACCAAAAGGAGGGATGCAGTAACCGCAAACAAACCTCTGCTACAAACTGCGAACCTCACAGAATGAAGTGTTGTACGATAGCACACTGTTCTCTTGACGAAGATGTTCAAGATCCTTTTTCTTCGCCGTTGGTCACTGTTTCACTTCTGCAACAGCAGTTGGTTGCAGTACAGTGGGCTTCCATTTCTCGATCGTTGTCGTTGATAGGGAAATAGAGAGATTTTAGTACGCTTGACTACCTTGGTCCATGAACAGTAAACCTTCTCTCCATTCCCAGGTCCCGTTCTGATCGCAGAGAAGTACTTGCAGAGTAACCATTTGGACTGCAGTGGAGTGGAAAGCTTGCCACTCGTCAGTACCGGTACAGGTGAAATGAATGCTCAAACGATAGATTTCGGTGTTGTAACTTTAGAGCCTTGACCTCCTACAGGAATTGAGGAGCTTCCTCACACGGGGATAAATGTTAGGCAGAGTTCGGCACCTCGGCATCCTACCAGAGTTGAGATTGGGATCTGCTGCTGGGTCATGAGAAGGTAAGACAGATGAGGCTTGGTTTGGTTACTTTGGAAGTAGTAGTAGTACTGTATCAATCACCTGGGTGGAGGGGGGTGACTACAATTGACGGATATAGATGATCTGATAGGTTGGAGGACGGGAGCTGTTGATGTTGCTAATGGATGAGATGCAAGCGATGTGGTGTTAATCGGAGTCGAGTCATCGGACGAGCGACGTAGGCTCGTTGGGGAGAAAAACAACAAGAACGACTTCAATCAGCAGAGCAGACAATGCGCCAAAAAGGGGGAAAAGGAACTGGGGCCCGCAGTTTGATGTGGGCGAGCATCAGTTGATTTCATGTCATTGAGGTTCCCAGCGGAGCAGCAGATCCAATGCAAAGTGCTCTTAATGCGGTCCACCTGGCTGGGATTTTCAGAATCAGCAGCAGATATTCACTCAAACTACTCAGTGAGTGAACGAAGATGACATGTAAGATGACTCGATCACTTCTTTCCCTTCATAGTCAAGAGCCCATACTACTTGCTGCCTTCAGATCAAGTCCGTTGTAGTAGTTGGGTAGTAGCAGTAGTAGTAGTAGTAGTAGCTGCCTGCTTGCCTGCCTGGTGCTTTCATGTCCTATTCACAATCGTTCTTCTCATTTTCACCACCTCTTCCATTTCTTCTCTCTGACCGTACCTCTTGTACAACAAGCCTCCCTCCCTCTGCAGCGGCGCGCCACCATTGTCTGTCTTTCTTCGGGTTGCCCAAAGACCAAGGGAGGTCTCAGTTAATTGCGCCTCTGTGTGTCCAGGAGAGAGACCCTCCTTCCTCCATTTCTTTTCAGTCCGAATCCACTCCGAGACAGAAAACTCCATAGCCTTCGACATTATCCAAAATCTCCTTCCGCATGCATCCCTTCCTCCTCGGTGATGACGGAAGTCGCAGAGAGCGGACGCATCTAGCTAGCCCGAGCATCACATCCATCCTACCCTATCTGGTACCACCCGCATCCTCTGCACCTGCTAGGAAGGTTCATCCATCGGAAAAAGTTCAGCTTCTTCGCCCATCTCCAATAGTATTAGTAGTAGTAGTAGTAGTATCGACTATATCTTTGGGAGGAGGTTTGATGATTTGGAGTTTAGACTTCAATCCCTCTCGCGTGTGTAGAAGAGAAAGGAAAGAAAAGCCCCTTCCTGTACTGTTGCCAGCCAGTAGTGAATGCACTGAGCCCGAGGTTAACCATGGCGGTCTTGTAAGAAATGAATATTCAGTTCTAGACGAAAGGTTACTACTACCACTACGACTCCCATTAAACTGTTCCTGGGGCTGCCAACAGCAGCAGTGGGACCTCGATCGATGAACGGTCAGTCGTCCATACGTATGTAATAAAAAAAGCTGTGAACCTGCCTCACTCCCTGACAACGTACACTGTACTCGCACTGAAGGTTCGTTGCATGCGGTACCTGGAACTCGATTTGAGACATCGATTCGATACGTGCCATGTGGTGTGCCTGTAAATGTGGATTTTTTGTGCATTGGTGTTTAGGTAGTGGTAAAAGCGAGAAACAGCAGATAGTAGACGACTGCTAGTGAAGGTGGAGAGAAGAAGTTGTGAGTTTCACACTTGACTACTATATGGTGAATCTATCTGTTCTGTGAGTAACATGTATAGTTAAGCGGACAGGATTGGTCAACTACAGATAGATGCTCTGGAGAGAGGCCTTCAATTGGCATGCATTCGGTTTCAAGCCGAGGTAAGAAAGTAGCTGTTTAGTTGTTTACAAATGATTCTAACCTGCAGTAAGAAAGATTGTTTGGCGCTAGTCCTTCGAGCACTGTATAGCTCGCTTGATTCTGCTTCTTGCGCTATATTTATATGTGCCGCCATCGTTGCACTTTACTCCTCTGAAGCTGGCTTCTGTAAAGTCTTAAAGCTTGATGGATAACGGACATAACCTCACATAAACCCGTACTCTTTTTACAACTATCTTGACTCTGGAAATCTGAAATCTGAAATCATTGAAATGCGTGATAAAGTTTGAACAGGCGACTAATCTCATCGGCCGATGCTTCTCCCCATGCGAGCCAAGCTCCTGCTGCGGTTACTGCTGCAGACGCAGTAGCAGGGGGGCATCATCCCTCATGATAAATAGTACGGTAGTTGCATCGGTATTTTTACACCCCTACAGACGCTTTGTAAATCTGGTGCCGGGGAGAGGCTTTCGACAGGGGATTACATCACATCACAAGATCGTTCGTGAACGACTCTCGCCAATCTTTCCTCAGCTGTTGTTCCGGCTGCAGAAGCACTGTAGGGGTGTGCTCATCGCAATCGACACAATGACATTTGTCATGGCCATCGACTAATTCTTTCATCATCGGTGCATCACCACGAGATCTATCTTTCAAGTATTTGCAGTCTGCTCTCGAGAGCTTTTCTGGCCCGCTCGTCCCTTTCAACATGCCACCACTGCACTGTACCGCTCCATCGATATCCTCCATGTCCTCGGCAAGGAATCGGATCAGGAAAGAAACGAAAAAAACAGCTTATACGTACCCATTAAAGGCACGGCCAAACTGGATGGTGTAAAACCCACTTCATAAACCCACTTCATAAACCCACCCATAGAGTGATCACTCCCTTGTTCGATTGATGGATTTGACCTGGCAAGGTGTAGTGACATCAATATTCTACCTCTTTTTGCTACTAGGGAGAGAATCATTGCCCTCGCAGGTCTAGCAAGCTGGTCCACATACACCCTAGCGCCAGTTCTCGATCTGAAAATCCTCCCGTCCTTTTCCTCGAACTCCACCAAGTTGAATCGATTCATTTTGCCCTGCGAGGGACAGCTTTATGTCTCAACATATCCATTTGATTCCTTCACCAGGCCAGAATCCGCGTCCACACCTCGTCGTCCTTTTAGAGACTCAATGCGGAGTTAAGATAATCAGGCATGTACTCGCTGTTTTGGTTCCAATCCTCCTTAGTGTGGGATAGATTCCTCATCATCAAACCAAGAAAATGGATCACCATTTTTTTACCTTCTCATTACGCGGAAACCAGAAAGTGGATGTTGAAGTCCTCAGCAAAGCAACGAGAGCAAGTTGCTGTTAATTATGGGCTTGTTCTGTTCTTTCAAAAGCAAATCAAGATGTATAAAATCTAACTTCTTATTTGTTGTTTCAATATTCTTTTGGAGCCTATTTCCTTAACTAATATAACCTGACAAATGAAACTTCTTCAAGATAACCCTGTTATGTTCTAGAAATTATATTTCCAGCTAATGCACCTCTTTTGCCAAAGGTAAATATCATGAGATGGTAAAGGACGTTCCTTTTCTCACTATTTAGGAGTAATCATGGGACCATACCCAGCAACCCCACCATAATGCTTCTCAGGACTTTTTCAACAGAGAGGAGTAAGCTAATGAGGTAATCAAGGAGCAGGTGGGCGGGCAGAGTAAGTGGCTCTATCAGAAGTAAGAAGTAGATGCTCCTCTCCGCACAATCCGTGTCCTGCGCGCTTGCTTGCGGCTTTGTAGCTGACAGCCTACTTCTCTTGTAAACTGTCACAAAAGGGTTTTCAGAATCGTGATGATGGCCTGACTGTCTTCACGGTTTCTCTTTTGCTGCGGCGAGGACTCCTACTAAATATACGATCTGACAAGTGAACTGCCAAGGTCCCGCTATTCTGGGCCGACACACTGCTACTATTCTCCTCTGCGGCTGGATGCTGTGCCATCACCGCTGGACTTTCCTCACGAATATAGTGGTTCTCTTCCAATCGTGTCATTCCCACTCACTTTCAACTCTTGAATTCGACATACCATGTGTCGTGCTCGAAATAGCCATCTTGTGTAAGGTTGTGAAACAGTGCACCCCACTCGGTCTAAAGATGTAGATCAACTCGAATGTATATACCAATCGGAACCAAAGGAAAAGGTTCCAGCGGGAAAATGAGCAAGTAAATAGGCTGAGCAAGTTCCAGGTTGAAGGCTTTTCGAGCTCCAGTTTCGCTAGATTTAGGTTAGGGCCCCGACCAGAAGTCAGTTTAATGAAGTAAAATCTCTTCCACCTTTTCCACCGCCACAGTCGAGGGAAAGAATGGTGTATATCTAGTGGTCAATATTTCATCGAATTTAATTAACGTTAGATGAACTTCGTATGACGATTTGTGGACAACAAACTCTAAAGTAAAAGTTAGATGATTTCCCTTCAATCCAAAACGATAGATTGTTACACAATCCACGTTCGTAACGGAGTGAAGGTAGGGCAATTTCCGGAAAAGAAATGGCAGTTGAAAGACTGATGAGATGAGAAACATCACCGGCAGTAAGAGCAACTAGGAGAAGTGTTTGAGAAAGAGCAAGGGGTCTGCAGATTGATTTCACCAAACCGTATTTACAATCATACAATCCCTTTCGGGTTTTGCATAAATGAATTCTTCGCACACCATTTTACATGTGCTATATGGCGGTGTTTAATTTGAATGTATCACAATTCGGTAGTGGCAGCAGTAACGACTGAGTGACTGAAAGCAGCTTGACAGACACAGCACACAAGCAGCTACTACAAATACCAGAGATCGTCGACATCGATCTTTCTTAGGTAAGCCTGCCTGCTGGCTTCTTTTTTTACCAACCAACTGTGTACGTGATCAGTGACCAAAAAAAAACGGTGGTGGGCCTGCCGGCTAGCAGCCGCGGCAGCTAACATTACAAGGTTCCCTCTCCTCCTTATCCCCGGTAGAACAAAAAAGGGGAATAAGCCCGGGTTCCAGCTTTGCTTATCTGCTCCTCCTACAGAGCTTCAAGGATGACGACGATGATGACTGGATCTGCTTCGACAATTCAGATCGGCTCCCATTCTGTTCCAACTAGAACCCAATAACCAAAAGACCAACTGTAGAAATTCCAGCAACAGATGGTTCAGACACCCTGCGGCTAGCTTAATATAGCTGGCTAATTGAGATTTGAGAGCTACCAGGAACTACAACACCAGTGACTCGATCGAAATCTTTCTTAATTTCTCCTTCTCTACTCCTGCACAGCCGATTTCACTTCTGCTTCGTAGTACACTGGTGATGGTGCAGGTCAATCGTTCCAAACTGCAAAAATTGGCATGTGGCCAACACTCAAGTGGCCAGCAGAAACCCGCTGATTCAAATTTCCTTGAGTGCTCATCCATGACTGATTCCCTAACGAGCTGTTGTCATAACTGCTCGTCGATTGCTTACCGCTACTTCCATTCGGTGGCGACTGCCCATGGGACAGATACAGAATATGCCTGCTCAAGTCTCCTTGCAATACATTCTCATACGCTCCGCCACCACCCTGTCCTCCTCCCCCTCCACTCTTAGAGCTCTCGTCCTCGCTCTGTTGTTGCTCTCTCAGTGATTTAGGACTATTCTGACTCCCTGGAAATCCGGAGTTACTTCCTACTCCCATCATTGAAGAACTCGATCCCCCAGGCAAGCCAGCTAACATTCCTCCCGAGGACTCACTACCGCTGGCCCCGGCGTCACTGAGCCCCATCAAGTTCCTCAGCACTGCCGAATGCATGTTTCCTGCTGGCGACTGCAGGAACTTGTGATGGCCCAGGTCCGATATCAGAGACTGAGTCCTCACATCTGGCTGCTGCTGCTGATTGGCATCATCCCAATTGCGCTGCTGATGATACAGCATCTGCCATTCCTGGAGCTGGGACTTGGACACCAACCCGTCTGTGACCTGGCTGGTGTTGGTGTTCCCTGTTTGCAAGCTCTGGGAATCCTCGTCCGTTTGGTGCCCACCGTCCACACTTGGATCACTCGGCTGCTCCGGGGCTACAACTGCCAACTCCTTGGTCGATGCGGCCTGAACCTTGGGCGATTCACCATCAGCGGTATTGTGGGCACTCCCACAAATCCTCTTCGTGTCATAGCGGCTGATGTCAAAGTTTGTCACCGCGTTTATTCCCCTGAACTTTATCGCAGCAATGTCATACGCTTCAGCTGCTTCTTCCTGGGTGCCTGCAAAACCAAAATCCACCACAATAATACGTTACGGATCCATCTTTACGACTTCCATCTGAACTGTAAACTATTCCGACAAGTCCACCAGCCTGGCAAGTAAGCCTCCATTATACAACTATGACCCTTTCTACATTTCAGACTGCTCGTTTTACATCTAGTAAATGTCGAGCGTATACCGTTGAACGGTACGGCCACACCCGACTTATTGCTACTTTTGACAAAAGGTGGCAATAAGGACATGCCTGAAGACTTTGCGGTGGCTTTTTCCCACAACCTGACATTAAGAGCGGGGGTACGTACATCTTTTGAACTTATCCGTAAATTCCAACATCATAAACAGGAGGGGGAATCTCTTCGACAAGAACTGATTGATGGCCGTCGCTACTTCTGCCCTGACTTTCAAAAGGGGATGGAAAGGAGAAGCTGATCCATTTCCTGGACGTCTACACATCCGTTCGCGATTGGCTAGATGACGGTTGGTTTATACCAAAGTTCGAAAGGAGTGTACTCACTGTATGTTCCCAAATAGAGGTCCTTGTTTCCAGCAACTCGGCCAATTCGTGCCTGCCATCGGCCGTGCTGATGGTGCCTGCAGTCACATCATATTCATGAGGTAAGGCGATGGTCAACTCAAACCAATAAGTCAGCTCCATGGGCTTCAAGAAAAAGAAATGGGAACCAGCTCGTTAGAGAAGAATTATCCCCGGAAGGACACAAATTATCTGCGAGCAAGATATTGCACTCGCCAACTTAGCTGCTAGTGATCTACACATACCTGGTGACACCACGATAAACAGAAGCACCTCTCGAGAATCCACTGCTCTTTCTGTAATTGGAATAAGACGGGTTCACATGGTCAGATGAATGACTTGATAGGACCACGCAAGCAAGTACACATGCCCAGCCCGTACTGCGTTTGCTGATCTGGCTTCACGAGCACCAAGTAAGCTAGGTGCTCAGCAAACATCAGACCCGGAAATGTGCACGGACAGTTGCCCACACAAACGGCGATGATGATGGGTGAAATTGAATTACAATCCGTACTGAGTACGGTGAAGAATCCACCCCACCCTACCTTTCAGGAAACAGGATTTGGAGGGGTTGTGGACCATGACTAACTTTCAGAAGAATCGACCGTACCACCATCCTAGATATCAGATGGGAAACTTGTCTCATTAATTGGAGGCCTTGCACTACTAACCTCCGGAGGGAAGCCACGTACTCCTGCCGGGTCATATTCTTCATCTCCTCGAGCTCCTTCTCATACTGGTGAATCTGCGAATTATCCCATCCAATCCAACATGGCCAAATGCGATCAATTGACGCGATGGTGACAAACGAACCCTCGTACTACAGGATGCGCTAGCTTTTCATTCAAACCACCATCACTATTGCAGCGACTGATCTTGACACCGACACACGTAGATAGGGACTGAGTCAATCACGTCCACTACCGGTAACGTGCATCAGACTTAGGAAAAGGCACGTTTTTAACAACCAAAGCGCGATTCCCGTCCACTGTACTAGGAAGGCCTCTATCTGTTCACCCGTTCCCCAGGACGTGGACTCCATCGAGTCACATCACAGAGCGCTAGATTCTGAGGAGGTTGATTCGCGTGATTATTGTACCGGAAAGTTGATGGTAGTGTTAGGACCCCAGTACTTGAGAGCAGCGAGATCGTAGGCGCGCGCAGCCTTTTCCTCTTTGTCATATCCACCTGAAAGGATGTAGCAATATAGGTGAATCAATATAATTTTGGAAATCTCCGGAAGCGCTGCCTTTACTAAGTGAAATGAGTCATTCAATCAATAGATCTGTGACCTGCGGCATGGATACATAGACGGACTCACCGAGGTAAACTGTTGATTGAAGGCCGGTAGAAATGTTACATGCACAAATGCCACGAGAGATATTAGCTCAATTAGCCAGACATTTGTGCAATCCTCCGAGGAAGGAATGAATGACATTAACGCAGCCTAGGTACGATCAAACTAGGAAGACAAACCTTGACGGCCCTTGCGAGTTTGCCCCTCCTTTCGGCAACTGTTGTCCCAAAGGTGAGCTTCATACCGTCCAGTCCAACGATGCCTACGAGGACCCAGATATTCAATCATCCAAGAATCTTAGCAAAATCATACAGGGATTCAAAGTTTAGTCTCTCGATCACATTAGATCATAATATGGCTGAAACAACCCTGACTTGGATTTCGAACACGGCAATTAGGAAAACTGCAAGTGTATTCGGCTGATACGGTAGTCAACTGTCTGTTAACTCCACTGAATAATCAGATGATAAAGGGAATACTGGACAGGGACAACACACCTGGTGACCCCGCGGAAGACAGAAGTTCTCTGACCGAAAGTGTCGATGGATTTACGAGGAGAGGCCTCCTTAGAGCCAGCCCGACCTGCTCCTCTCTTCCTAGTCTCAGGAGAAGTCTCAGCAGCGACATTGGCAGGCTGGGCGCCGACCAAAGTGTTGCTGGACTGGGAGCCGGGGCTCATGGACAGAGACAAAGACTGATGGAGATTGGCCATTGTAGGGAGATTTGGCTTGCCAATACCTCCTGGCTGCTGTTGTTGCTGCTTGTTGCCATCTCCACCTCCTAGGGCGTTGACACCACCAGTTCCGGGGGCTGCTTGGCTCTGCCGTAGCCAGGTTTTCAGAGCCGAAAGGTTAGGACCTTGAGGCAGCTGAAGGGTGCAATCTTGCAACATGTCACCACCCTGGTTGGAATTATTACCCCCGGAGTGGTGGTGTTGATCGAGAGCCACCTGCAGCAGATTCTGTGCGTGCACATTGGGATGGCAGAGATTTGGCTCTGCTGCAGTGTCGTTTCTTGAGTGAGAGTCGTACGGTTGCTGTGTGGAAGAGTTATCAGTCCTCTGCAAGCCGTACGCATGGAAACTAGGAGGCACATGATTGGCCTGTTGCTGGGCAGCACCAGAGTAAGGACTCAGATTCACATTGATATCCCTGAAATACAGGTTCTCGAAATTGTGTGTTTGTGAATCTGAACGGTTGGTGTATTGACCTCCCAGCGACGAAGCCCCTCCCAAAAAGTCTTCAAGTTTCGGGCCCGAGTCATGGTCCGACTTATTGGATTGGGTACCCAGTGAATCATATTGGTTCTGAGTGATCTGTTCACTAGGTGCTCTGCTGCCCGCCAACCTTGAGAGCTCGGCGTTCAGCAAATGCTGGGAGGGGTGCTGCACATGACCAGTCTTGAGCTGGGCCCAATCTGTAACAAGAACAAAACCACCAAATTCTTCGTTAAATCAGTCACTTTCGACACCTGTTAACCTTAACTCACTTCCCAGTAGATGATATCCTTACCCTTGAGCAAGTCCCACAAGTTCTGGACGCCTGCATACATCGTATCGGACTATTAGGTACATTCGGCAGTAGGATGTGGGCATTTGATTTCGACCATCCCCGGAGGAATGAATCGTTACCGCTGAGATTGGAGAACATAGCGGAAATACTTCTTCGTTCCTCCATGAGACCGAGCGAACACAGATTTGGTAAAGAGACATTCTCATCAGCTTCTTCTACTTCTTCGCGATCGAGTGAATCCCGCTCATCAGAATTATTCATATCATTTGAAAGCCAAATTGAGCTCGGGTCTGATTTACTGTAGAAGTTTCAGTGTGGCATGTTACTGGGTTCACGAGGCATGATCATTAATTGGGTTCAGATGATTGAATTGAACTGAACCAGATGACTTCGAAGTTCATTTATGGGAAACCGATGAAATTGTTGATTCAGTACGGACCCTAAGGGTGCATAGATAAAAACAGAAAGCTCCCACTTTGAAGAGGACTGACTGACTAAAACTTAGAGTGGCGAGAGATGGGGAGAGAGCTTACCTCCACTATGAGAGCGACTCAACGCCTCCATTATACAAAGCGAGCCATCGGGGCGCATGGACAGACCGTCGCCGTCTGACTGTCCAAGGTTGTAACACTCGCCCGATGGTTGCCCGTTATAGGACATGCCATTCTCCGCTGAAGAATGTTGAGCCATCTTAGGACCATTAGATTGTGCTGAAGGTGTATGTTCCGGCACATCAATGGTCAAATGCGGGGATAGA
This sequence comes from Lunularia cruciata, assembly GCA_948567375.1. Taxonomy (NCBI): domain Eukaryota; kingdom Viridiplantae; phylum Streptophyta; class Marchantiopsida; order Lunulariales; family Lunulariaceae; genus Lunularia; species Lunularia cruciata. Next base: position 12,064,666 of record OX419762.1, on the reverse strand, counting down.
GAGAAGGCCAACCAGTTGTTGACCGACCTCATCGACCTATCTTCAGCTACGAAATTTCCCAGCTTGACTGCTTACGAGAAACAGTGGAGATGGGAGTGATCGAAAGATCGGTAGCTAAGACGCTGGTGCTCTACCCCAGTAACAAACGGTTAGTGACCACTCGTCCTCTTCTTCAGACAGGTTTTCGTAGGTCAAGATATCCGTTGCCCACATTGGCAGACACGGACTTCTGCTCAGACGAGAATACTTGGGGGACGATGGACAACTCGGAATGGTGAGGAACGAGAACTGATTACTGGCATGTGAAAGTTATTACAGTGAAACGTAGTAGCAGCAAGGTGGTAGTTTGGAGAAGGGAGGGGGAGGATGATGATGAAGAAGCGAATGTACAAGTTTGGCTAGACAGTGGGCACAACGTGCTACGTAACGAGTCGACTTCTCCAAATTACAGATGAGACAGTGGAAACACTCTCCAGATGAAAGGGGTATCAAATTCCAGGTTTGATGTTTAGAGTAGTGTATAATGGAAGAGCGAACGAAACTGCACTGAACCAAGAACTGATAGGCTGTAGATTTCCTCGGCAAAGAAATGAGAGCTGACGAATGATATTCTAGTCCTTACGATGCCTGCTGCTGTGTGTGCTAGTAGTAGCACCACCTCTCCTCACTGAAGCGCTATACAATGATCCTCCTGAAACAAAACGCCACACCTCAGGACGACTACTTCACGACGCGAATTCGGATCAGCGCTGTTCTTTCAACTGGAACCATGAGCAGGTTCAGCGCTGAACCTTTCAGGAAAGGCCCGCATCAATATTATCACACTACTGGCCTCCAGGCGGTATCCAAAGCAGCCACCTAAACCCATAGCAGAGATGAGAGCAGCGAACTAGGACTACTACTATCACACCCCACTACAAGCTTGCAAGCTTCTCGAATGGATCAACCAAACAACCAACTCAACGGCAGCACAGCACAGACTACTCTTTCCCTTGCTCTCTCTTCTCTACACCGCTCTTCAACCAGCACCTCGTGTGTGTTTGTGTCTTCTGTGTGTAGTAATAGTGAGGGATATATGTGTTCGTTCAATCTCTTTGCCTGTCTTTCTTCCTTCTTTCCCCCTGGTCTGAGAGTTGTCGTGTCTGGCCTGGCCTGGATTGAAATCCACTGACTTAAGTTGTTTCCACTTTCGCCTTCCTCCTCCACCACCTCTTCTCTCTTAAGGACTACTACGACACCCACACCACAACTTCAATTGATTGAGATCGCTGCTGCGCATGCGGACTCTTGTCTCAACCAACTTTTCTGCAACCCATATATGCCCCGAATTACGGGCCGGCTCTCCAACTATACTCCTACTCCTTCCTCCTTCTCTTCCTCAGACCCGCCCCACTCCTCTCTCTTCGTTATGTTCTCTTGCCTTGCTTCTCTCAGTCCGACAGCCCCACCCTTTGCTGCGCTCACTTATTCTTTCCTCAAATGAGCCCTTTACCAAGTACGCGTTCGTTTCCACTCTCTGGTGTGCACACTACACTAATACTCTCTTGTTCTCTGGCTCCTATCGCGCGCTATCACTCTCACTGGCTACTGGACTTCTCCTACTCTTTGCTCTCCTCCTCCTATTCCCCTCCTTCAAACTTCCTCTCTCGCTCGCTTGCTCTCTCGTGCTGCTGTGGGTCTTGTTCGTACATGCGGCAGCAATCTATCTAATGCTGATCTCACTCCACTCCTCCTATGATGGATGGATGCTCTCTCCCAGGAAGGAAGTAAACGCTTCTGAGCACACAACCCAATCCAACTTCCTTCCTTGAAGTCCTTCCCCCTCTCCTCTCCTCCCTCTGTGCAAGTTCCTCCAGGTTGTGGGCACAGCACCAACCAGACAATGCTTCCGCGCTCTCTACAATCCCCGAGAGAGATTTCTTCTCCTCCCCTCTCCACTTCCTCATTTCCTCCCTCTCCTTCCTACCTACTCCCACCACCTTGTACACAAAGACCACACCAGTAGTTAGTTGTCCGCTAAGCTTCTGCTGCAACTCAAGCCAAGCTTCGGCTCAAACTCAAGCTCATACTCTCCCCCCGTCCACATACCTCAAAGGGAATCAAAAGTCACTCAACAAACGAAATAAATCGGCCAAAAGGTAAAATGTTACCTTCCCGGCAAAGAGAGTTAAGGGACACTTCCCTTAACTCCCAAGCGACACTTCCCTTTACTGTCTTCTCCTGGAGTAACGTCCCAGAGAGCCAGAGATAGGCGGTCCCTTGTCCTGCTACTTGGCCCAACCGCCGGCAATATGACAGTCGGTTGGCAATCCCTTGCGGATCCGGAAACCGCCGGATGGGGAGATAGAGATATTTTTATGCGGTGGTTTCTGATTTGCATAAAGCATATGGTAAGTAGAGAAGTTCGTCAGACTCTAATGTCTTGCCATCCGGCTAAAATAGCGGCGCGGGGAACTTGGGAATCAGAGACGTTTGAACTAGGGGGGGTTGGGCGAGGGAAGGAGCGAGGGGAGACAGAGAAATGACCCGCCCCGCCCGACCGACCGACCGACCCGGTTTTCACTCCTGATACGGACTGTTACCTCTTCCGCTATACAATGAATGATACCGTCTCCGTTTTCATTGGCTACATTTGGGGTGACGGCGGACAATACAGGAAAAACGTCACATTCTCGCTAATTCAGCGACACCGCCAAAGCCACGGGAGTTCCGACCAACCAAGGCAGGCAGGCAGCACCATCCCGCTGTCTGGGCCCGGTTCACGAGGGCATCTAGGGCGCATCTAGGGTAGGGAGCCAGTCAACTAACTCTGTCCGAGGGAAAGCTTTGCAGGCAGTCAAAGGTAGCCAGCCTCAGATATAGAACTGGAGGACAGTGGCGGACTTCAAGGGGCTTGAAATCTAAGGAAAAAGAGATGACCACATTTTGTCTTTAGCGCTGGAACGGGGTTGCCTTAAACTTACGCGGAACATGGGAGAAAGGTCAAGTGCGGCGCGCATTAAATGATCGAGTTTTCCCTCCCGGGTCCCACTCACCAAAAGCAGGCCGCGCGTTAGCCCGTCATCCGACCGGGTTCCCCGTAAGGCCTACGTATGACACCCAGCAGAGCACTAACTGGGTCGCCGTCCGTAGTGAGTACAGGGCAGGCCTCTGTGTCCCTTCCCTCCTGTGGGACCGTTACCCACCGCCGCCTGGTCAATGCACTCGTGGGTCCCTCTCCCTTCTCCCCATCGGTCCCCCGTTTTAACCCTTCCACTTTTAGCCGCCCCTCTCTCTCCCCAGTCGCCGAAAGTGGGAACTATCATTCAACGCTAAGATCTTACTTAAGCGACTCGTCCGACCCTAAAGAGTTAACCCAATCGTGTTCACTTGTCCTTATGGTAGGAGATCGTGTCCTTACCTTAGGATATCTCTTATCTCTCTCTCTCTTATATTTCATCATGATGGCCCTGCCTTTACTCTCACGTACTCTATCAAACTCAAAGAGATTTCCCAAAGAGGGTCAATCATAAAGCATTTGATTTAAGATTAAGATATGTTCATTTTATTGGTTAATTTCTTGACACAGCAGGATGGCAACCTGCTTATGGACGCGAAAAATACATTTTCATTAGCTTGAAATAGAACACGTTACTGAGAGAGGGGATTTTACTTTTTATTGCGTATACCATGGAAATTTTCTTGTCTAGTTAAATAAACATTAGTGATGTTGCTCACCACACTCTAACTCAGAATTCATAGTGATCTTCTTTAACTGATCACAGTCAGTTTATGAACATTCCAAAAGATCTTGTCATTGGGGAATGGCGATCTTGTCATCACATCAAATGTTGATACTCGAAGTGGATTTCAAGCATCTAATTAAATAATCAGAAACCTCAGCATACTAGGCAGTCTTTTGGTACTCATGTACGATGGGGGCTCAAGGGCAAAGATTGCTATAAGGAAGATGAAAATTCGTTTTTAACTCACATGACACCAATCCATGTCATAAAAGCGATATCGTTTTGCATGATAAATGTCATCCCAAACTTTCAAGGACGGTCCAAACATCAATACAAACTAACTGAACCCTCCAGAGTTGCTCTACTGTTGATATGGTGAGCAGCCAAGTCTCATTCTACTCCCATCCAGAACAGGGGTTCTTGGGATGTTCATTCAACGATAAGAAAGTACACCCCCACAGCTTTTACATCGGATGTTCATTTGTCAAACTTTATATCATCGAAAGTGTAGACAAGGTGGAGAACTTTTATACTACATACTAAAAAGCAAGTGAAGTCAAAAGCATAAACTAATGTTAGGGCCAAAACTATTTCTGTGGTCTAATAGTTTATGCTTTTGAAGACGACAATCTGCAGTTGTTGTCGCTCGTTGCGTTACATCGTGGGCAAAGGAGAGAGGAGATGGATTTGAAAGTTTTTCTATGTAGAGTTAGGAGTCGGTCGTTTTCAATGTTCATCGAAGAATCACTGAAATTTAGGATAGACGAGAAGAACTGATAGGCCTAGCACATGAATACCGATAGCTTATCAAGACGGGCTTTTCGGTATAGCTTCTCTTTCAGAAAGAGAAACTCTCTCACTCGTGAGAACTCTAAATGATTGTGCTTCTTGTCCTTGTATCGCCATTTGCCATTTAGGTTATATAATAAACAATCGATCATAAAGTCCCAATATTTGTTCTCCACTTCGACGGTTCGACCAACACTTATTCAGAGACCATCATCATGAGTTCATTCTCTCTCGAAGTACTTATATGTCCTCCGCTGCCATCACTTTTAATTTTGCCCTTAAGACTATCCACAGTACCACCAACAAATATGCCACATATATCCCCGTCTTTCCATCTCCCCCTTTAACACACGAAAACTATCCTTGTACGGCTCGATGGGAGTCTTCCCACCGCTTTTGTTTTCTATTCGAGTCGCACTCACACATGAAACAAAATGGTCTCACGTTTGTACCTCGACAAGCAAATGTGATGACTACAAAATTCCAATAACCTCTAGACATGTCCTCCACGTGCTACAACTTATTTCTCGTCTATGTGTGTCCTTCCTTCTTCATCTACCACTCCTTCTCACATGCTTCACAAGTAAAGCGCACAGCCAACTTCATCTAGTTGCATTTGATAAGGGAAGGGCTCGCAGGAACGAACGAACAAAGTACAGTAACAGCCACACTACTATAGTTACTTAACCTGACTCATGTACTTGCATTAGTGTTAATCACGCTAAGCAGGTACTTAATGCAGGTACTGGTCCTAATAATTATTGCAGTCCGATGGCATCTTTTGGAGGACTGCCGAGTGACTGTTACTGCACTGTAGCAGCACTTGTGGGCTGTCCCCCTTATGTGTTGGAACCGAAAGAACCCAAGTCCTTAACTTTGGACTTCAAGTCCCATGTGCGGACCTTATTCCCCTACCCTATGCTCTATAGGATGACCCCTAGCCTCTATGACGGCCGTATTCCCCGCGACCTCGGGATACGGAAGCAGTACTGTATCTCTCTGGTTCGAACCTCCCTCCGGTCGGGGAGCATTACTCTCAGCGTCGGGTTGCCGCCTTTGTAAGATGCCTCTCCTTAACTGTTACTCTCTTCAGCATAAATGACACTGCATATTATCATTATATTTCGGTATATTTTATTTGACACGGAATAAATCTGGAAAATAGGAACTAGGCTGAGACGATGACAGATTAGAATACTACTGGGAATCTGTGGGGAGAAATATACACTGTAACGCAATCTTCAATTCTAATTACAGTGGAGACAGTTGATATATTCGAAATGAATGCCAAACCTGTTGAGTCTTTCGAGAGACTAAGATTTTCCTAAGGAATAAGTAGAAAAGAGCTTTAACACTTAGAGATAGAGTCAAAATGTCCTGAACAGTAAATAGTGAAAATGAAACGCCGGAGTCACTGTAATGGTCGTCTTCTGTACATTACGGGTATGTCGAGTAGCGGGTCAAAGGCTCCTCTTGACTTACAACAGGAAAAACGCGGCGGTAACGCCTTCAGAGAGGGAGCTGAACCAAGTGCGTCCGTTACTGACGGACGACGTTTCCGCCGAAAGAAACCCCGCCGGACCGCAGCAGGTTGCACGGGTAGATGAGGTTGGTGCATAGGAGTATGCCGGATCCCGCGCAGCTGTATTACGCGCGTGCGATTTCCAGTGCCTCGAGTTCCGAGTAAAACCGCGCAGATCATTTCCTGGTTACCAAGGCTACGGTACTCTTCGCTCCAAACCTAGGCTCATAAAGGGATTTCTTTCTATGGACTTTTACATCCATCTTGTAAACTTGCGTTTCACAGCCTCGGACGTAAACCTGGTCCGCCTAAGTTTACTTTGCGCCTTATCTCCTCTCGCGTAAACGCATGCGGGGAGTATAGTGTTGCAAGAGCAGGGGGAATCATCCAGACGGACCCTCTTCCTCAGTGCGGGATTTCCCTTGCCCTTTATTACTTCCCCCAACGAGGAGAAAGGGCTCTGCCTGCTGACGTTTGAAACAGATATACATCCTTCCATACGGTAGGAGGAGGAACACACAGATTCGCGATGCTTTGTTGGTCTTTTATGCTTCGCGAGGGCTAAGGACCACCTCCCAACAAGCACCAGTCCGTCCTTCAGGAGGACCGGTTCCAATCCTTAGCAACATCAGGATCCGTCTGTGAAAAACCCTCCCTCAGGTGCCCTGACAGAGCTTTCTTTCTCTCTCTTTTCACCTTGAGTCAAATCCAGTTGTCCTTACCCTAGGGACGTCAGGTAACTTACGGTGCAGTCCTACTTAAGGATTATCAACCCGAGACAGATTCTACACTCCAAGACCCTACGATAAGTGTCCAGAACTCAATCGATCAGACCCTAAGTATTTAGATATCATTCAGGCAAAAGAACGAGCTATAAAAGTGCAAAGATATTTAATGTTAAGATTCTCTACACCTTAAATAAGACGATCTAGAGCTTTGTTTTAAAGTATTTTAACTGTCTTATATGCTGCCTACATGATTTTCTCCAGTACTTTGCCTCCGTTTCCTTGCAACATCATTATTTTGCTTATCTCTGGGGTGAGACTAAGTAAAGGTAGAATATATATTTTCCCAACCTACTTCTTCTACTCATTTTAATACATCTTGAAATATCACTAAACTCCCCTGCATAACTGTCAAATAGAAGAAAATTCAAGTTTTTAAATCAAGGATTACATCTTATATTGCTCCTCAATCCACGGAAATTAGTAGTTTGAAAAATGAAATTTTCAGTGTCACACGTGGTAATGGAATAAAAGCATGAGGTTGAGAAAAATATCCAGAAACAAAGAAAATTTGAGAAGACTGACTTTTCAAGGAATGTTGCAGTGGAAAGGTGTGGAATAATCAAATAAATTGCAGCCGGGAAACTCCCCGGCAGGGAAGTGTGAACGGACTGTGCCAGTCCGACTGGCTAAATGATGATCTGTCAAATCCAGTCAGTCGGTCAGCAGGTCTCCCAAGGTGAAGGCTTTACTTGGACACAAAATGACCGGGAGGCTCAAGTCTATGGAGCTTTGATTAACTTTTTAGACTATAAGCCCCGGGGGAGTTTGACCAAAGTCCTTTTAATCATGGAGAACAAGGGGCAAGTAATCCCCGTGACAGCAGTTAACGCTAAAAGTAGAAGTGCGGAAGTAGAGTCCTATGTATTCCGAGAGGATATAGGATGTACTCTTTTCTTCTTGTAGTTAGAACTACGTACGTAGATACGGGTACTTTTATACTTCCTTTCCTTATCGCGCTTTTTACTTGCTGTTGTTCAACACTAGCTTGAAAACGTTTCGTGTACATAGGAGTCTCGCAGATTCTAATTTGTTTCTTCCAAATCAGACACGACAGAAGTCATAGCACGATAGAATCCCTCTGATTGAACAGGACAGGATGAGTAAACTTATGAGGAGGATATCACATGTTCCCTATATTTCTCGGGATTGATACAACTGTTACATGAGAAGTCCAGAGAGTTCCTACAGCATCAAAAGACTCAGTGTGATCGCTGAAATCATTTTGGCATCCATAATCTGTCAATCAATGTCTAGATTCTAGCGAGGCAGCCTAGGAAAGGTGATCATAGTCGATTGGCCAGTTACCACAATGTCGTCACTCCAGTTGAATTTCTACTTCAGTAGAGTATTAGTATTTTATTTTATGAGAGCCTATCTGAGCTACTATTTGTTTCATGTTACAAGACATTCTAAAGAACCGGACTCTTACTTCACTTTTTATGCTAAACTGGGAATCCCGAGGAGAAGGGTGGCAACTGAACCCATAGTCTCGCTCTCTTTTATACACAATCGAAATAAGTAGTGGTACATCATCCCAGATTCCCAGACTCCCAAACCAATCACCTGGGGATCAAAACCCACACCTTGATTACTACTACTGGCTGCTAATCGAGTTTTGTTTTTCTTTCTAAAAGTATTCAACATCAGATAGCTCTCGAGTCTCAATTTAGTAAGACTGTGATGTCTACTCATGACTACTCTTTTCTCTTTAAGCACTTCCCTGTGATCTGTCCGTTCAAGAGTGCCTTAACTCTTTGCTCTCATTTCCAGATTAGTGGTCTGGGGTGAGATCAGTCAGAGTCAAGATCCCTTGTTCACCTCCATGAAAAACAAAAATCGCTCTCTCTCCATAAATGTTCCTTGTTCTTGGGGATCCCAAAACAAAGAACTCTCAAGTGCGAGTTAGACGGTGTTCACTCTCTATTTCATGAGATGTTATCCTCATTTTCTATTCTCGTCTGTTCTCTTCTCTTCGATCTAGGATGCATCAGAAAGAAAGAACAGAAGAAGGTGCGTCAATGGATTCCTGATTCGGGTTTTTAATTAATCTTAACAATAGCATTTGTCCCAAGGAAGAAAGCCTCTCTCTGTAGAATACTGGCATCTTGGCATGTCGAGTCGGTTTTGAAGAGGCATTTTATCTAAGGACTGATGGTTCGCTATATGACACATAAACATTTACAACTTATTGACAGCTAGCAGATTTCCGTCAAAAAGGCACGTATAGATGTACTTAATTATATGTAACACCAGGCTTTCATTTTACCTCCTTCGTGTGACTGATGGAAACAAGAACCTTTGCTTATCCCTCTTTTCGGTACCCCTGCTAAGCAATTGCTTTGGTTAGCAGCTTTACCATGTTATTCAGTGTGATAATGATGTGATGCTACCCACATTCATTTTCACTTACTCCGCAGCTATAATGCATGTTCCTTACTCGAGTTTGAGTCTGTTTTGTCACCCTTGAGTGTGGAGTTCCCATCTTCGAACCATTTCCGCGTACTTTTGCAGATATGCCAGGCTAAATTACGGTTACGATACTACTATAAGATGAGAGTGGAAGGGTGAAAAACCATGAGTTTGCTGTGATCTACAGGAAATGTATCATAGAGATTTACATCTACGGGAGTGTTTCGAGACGAATAGAATACACGGTTTCCTCTTGTGGAAGCAATTTTATTAATAATTAGAGCCATTCTAGATCAGTTGTTTGGAAGCATCAGGTCTTGTGGAATAGATTGAAGTAACTAAATTATAGTGTTTAAGATTTCATTATAGTGTTACTATAGTGTTTAAGATTTTCTTTCACATGCGGTGTTTCATGTATTTGGTGTGAACCCCTTGCTTCTCACTAATCATGCTTCGTCCTTCTTCTTAAGATGAAGAAACTAATGACAGTACAAGTTTACCAGAGTATAGGGTGAAAAACATGATCTTCCAGTTCGTTAGTCCTCCTAGTATTACAAGAAGTGAAAAGAAGACAAGAACAAGAACAAAGGAAATGCGATTGCCCCGTGGTGTAACCGTTTAGTCTTCGATTAGGAATGACACCAGAGAGGTACATTAAAAGGTATACGATATTCTCATTCATTAGATGATCTCGATGCACCAAAAGGAAGATCACACAAAATATTCTTGAGCGAAAAGTCCAAATTAGTGCAAACGTTGTATTTGATAAGTCCAAAAGTTCTCTCCGTGGTGTGAAGTCCAGTCAAGTCAAGTCCAACAAAAGATAGAAACATAACACTTCCAACCTTCCCAATTCCAATAAAAGAGAAGTAGTAGTAGTGGTGGTGGTAGTGGCAGTAGTAGACACACGAGTTCTCGCCCCAAAGTCGATGGAATTTTCATGGAAAACGTTTGATCTACCAACCAAAGAGTGTGATAGAAAAGATGCTACACTATTCTAGCAACTACCGGTAACTCCTCCTCCTCCTCCTAGTCTATTTATCTATCTATCCATTCATCAATGGTGCACGAGACGAAGACTTTGTACTCCTTTAAGACAAGAAGAATTATGCTTCGTGACCCATCCATCGAACACACCACGCCCTCTTGTTATGGATTGTGGTACTTGAGAGTGCTCGTTCCACACGATGACCTGCTTTTGTCACCTATTCCTAGGTTTCCAACCTAAAAATGTGAGCCATAACCACAACACAGCAGCTACGTTGGTAAAGCGAACTGACTAACAAAGTTGGGCACTGGATGATTGCTTATTTGTTCGAACTGGATCCTTTGTCAGTAGATTCGAACGTTGATACTAGTCTAATTTGGATAGTTCAGTTTGTCTTGTCACTTCAGGCGCAAAGTGAAGATGAAGAACAGAATACCACTGCTGCAGGGCAATTGCATGCGCAATGTACAGTGGTCATGAATGCATGGGAGGTCCATAGCCCTTTTTGTTGAAGTGTTCTTTAGTAACCAGGGTTAGTTCAGTTCAGACAATGTCACCAGTTCACTTCATCACAAATTATGGCTAGTCGTTAGAATTCCTGCATTTGATCACGGTGATGTATAATATGCGATTCATTTTAGCTCAATAAATTACTTTACCACAGGTTAGAACCTTATGTGTTCCTCGTTTCTATTCTGATTGCCACTGCTCTTCCCCCTTCGAAATCCCTTGGACAAGAAAGGCCGTTATTCGGATCCTGAATTTCAGAATCTTAGTGACAGGAAGCCTATAACACTTGACATGGAAGGTCCATAGTTCTCTTTTTGCTGTCTGAGAAAAGGCCACGTATAAAGACTTTGGGCAAATCTGGACTCCTTCATGTGGTGTTGGATTTAAAGACGTTGGAGAGTTGACATAAGTCTTGACATAATTCGAAGATCGTCTCATGCATGCCATTCTTTGGCGTAGTCCACCACAAACTAAAGGAGGAATATTTGTCCAAATGATAAAGAACATTGTCCTGTGGTGTGTGGTGTGGTGTGGTGTGGTGTGGTGTAGTGTGGTCATAGTACTCATGGCAAAAAAAAACACTCATGAACTGCGGTCCGACTTTTTGAAGATGGATGCTGGTACCTTTTTTCAAATTTGAGGAGTTCAGTTGAAGGGAGAGAAAAGATCCAGCATACAGATCTATATAGCAAAGACTCTCTAGACATGGAGTCTTGATATTCATTCCCTTTCCTTACAGGAAAAAGCGGACGTGAACCCAGTGACAAATGTAATGATCCTTCTGGACGATGTATTGGGGGCATTGTGCTCGAGTGGGGTCTGAATGGCATCATGATTTTCAATACATCTGCGATTTATTTACTTGCTCATGATTGCACCCCATTTTAGATGCGTCCTTTGAGTAGTAGTAGCCAGGATAAACCGCGCTTTCTTTCTTTGTTTCTTCACCACGTGGGTTGGTTTGCTCGTTCGTTCATGTTGCTGAATTCTCGCTGAGAGCTGTCAATCATGAGTTTCATGTCATAGAGATTTGTAGCCTGAGCTCCATGATAGTACTGATGATTTCCAGATTTTTGTGAATTCTGCTCAAATTATAGCAGCTAGCTAGGACCACCACCATCACGAGCCAGTGGTTTCTTAGACCTAGACCTGCTGGTACTAAGTGGGTTTATTAATGAACCTTTACCAGAAGATGGTTACTTGATCATGAGGTTCACTCACTCATTGAGATGATGTGATAGTTCTGCATCATGAGGTTTCTGATGTGGAGGTTGGAATGAACTGTATGGAGGATAAATTTCACCTACCCTGTCCTGCTTATTTGTCACGCCTTGCACTGATACTCATGGAACACCTTGAGTTTGTGCTTTGTCAACTAGACCCATGCCTGTTAGCGGCTGCTTTAGTAGGATTCCATATCTCTAACGAAATTGCAAACCACCACATCACATGTCTAAAGTTTGTGTGATGCCCAAGTGTAGTGTTATCACAACACGAGATGGAATTCGATAACTTCGAGGTCATGAAATACACTCTAAGATAGGCCTGGTGATAGATAGTCTGGTTGATGATGGGGGGTTAGGGAGTGCGCTACAACACGCTGTACTTGTGTCTTCGGTACTTTTGTCGCATAGTGGGTGTAAGAAGACGGGGCAAGTTCAAGTAACTAACGTCCGTCCATCAAGCGAACCATGGTTAGTGAACTTGATACTTTCTTTGCACAATTCTGCAACAACTGATGTGTCACCCATAATCCATGTTTCCGCGCACGGTAAACACCGTCGCTGCATGTTTAGTTCACTATGCGCTTCCCCACCGTGAAAGCGAACGAGGAGGATAAAAGCAGATTGCCTGCACCCGTTTTAGCGGCCAGTGCCACACGTCGGTTCCTCATTCGCAAACCAGCGCTTCTGACTCAAATGCCAGATATACGGTCCCCAAATAGAGATTCGAGGTGACTGTAGCTGGACCGCGCGACGTCCCGCATGCGTGATAACTGTGCGCGGTATCCGGTATCAACCCGGTGTTGGTACTACTGCAACTAACGAACGAACCGTTTGAACCGGCTTGAGCGGCGCCACGGAATCGGGGACCTGTTCGAGTAAACTCGAGTTCGTATCCGATTGCAGGAGTCTGTTTTAGTAAAGTTTGGACTAACCAACCAACCACCCAGCCAACCAACCGGTTCGGGTTGCAATTTAACCACGGGATGGATAGATACGTAGAGACGGAGAGTAAATGGGTAACGGAATATGGTAAGTTTGAAGAGTCAAAGGAGTGAGTGGGGAATGGATGGACGAGAGCGCATACAGAGAGCAAAGATGCTCGAGAAGTGAATCTGAATGGAGGACGTCAGTGAGACAAAATAGGGAGGGAATGGCGTGAAATGAGATGAAAGACATTAAGATAAGTTTTTGTAGGGGAGACGAGGGACCAAATAAGTGTTTTCTCGAAAAAGGAGAAAAAAAGGAAAACGTTTTCATTGTCTTCTTGCCCATAAGGTAGCCATGTGGTCTACGAGAGTGTGTGTGTATTTTACGGTTGCTTGTCCCCCCATCATCCGTAGTGGTAGTAGTTGCAGGAACATAGAATATAAAATATCATCCCCAATTGGTCAAAAGGACAAGTTGAATACGAATTAAGTGGAGTTTTATTTCCATTTCACGTCATACTTCTCTTTCTCTCCTCTCTGCCATCAATACTTTGTTGACCTTATTACCAGACGACCGAAATATAAGTGGCGTGGGGTGGGTCACTAGATTAATCTAGATTACCAGATTCACAAGTTTTCGATGTACTACAGTTGAGACTGTTCATCTCTACAAGACAGACGGAATACTTAAACACCACTCCCTTTTTCAACAATTCTTATATTATCTGTGTATTTGTTTTTTGTAGCTCTATACTTTTGGTATAATCTTTATTGTTTAACAGCTCTTACCATGAGGGTAAAACGTTTATGAACACGAGCCCTTTAATTCTAGGAGTATTACTAATGCGGCCTGCATTCGATTAAGGTTACTACTGTCTTCCTATCTCACTCTTTGCTTGACTTTTGTGATTCAGGTGAGCGGATTCCAAACTGGTCTTTATCCAAAAGGAACTTCCGTTTGGTTTTAAAGGTCTCGTCAAGGGGCATGTAGTTCGATATATTTGATTAAACCAGGATTTTGGAATAGTTGGACATATGAACTTCTTGCCTACGAGTTCCTACGATAGTCTGCTTAGCTTCCCAAGTAAACAGTAAATAGAAAGTGTATGGTAGCACAGATGAATGAAGGGAAGTTGTTCCATAACTTCGAGACGTGTTGATGTGTTGACACAATTCTACCCTACTTATAACTAACGATTTGATTAAATCAAGTTAAGGTGGTCAAGAATTTGTACAATTTCCCAAATAACTTATAGAAAACCTTTCACGTCCTTGTCAAAGCTACATAAGTCGTTCCACTAGACTTCCAAATTCTTTCGGCAGATATTCCTTACTCATGACGTTATGAGTTGGAGTACGTGTTATTGTTCTGCAAAGTCGCAAACTCGAGTGAAGCAAGATGCAAGGTCATGCAACACGACAAGGCTTGTCTATCCGGTTTACCTCGAGTCAAGCATTTCAACTGATACGTTCTCCTCTTACTCCATCCTCCTAGATCCTCATAAGATCTCATCTACTGGTGGCAATCTCATCGTTTGATGACTTACGAAATCAAATGTCCAAATGCCTGTTTCTTCTCATCACAAAGAAAAAAGCTTTGTTGAAATTAATTCTAGTAAGGTAAAGATCAAGTAAGAGGGAAAAACTTGGGTCTACCACTTCACTAGGATATACAATTACTCCCACTATTGAATCAGCTTATATATCGTGTTCGAAGGACCGGGAGAAAGGACTTTCAAATTTATTCATGGACTGATCGAGCATCGAGATATGATCTTACTACTACGACTTCTTTGAGAACATTTTGTGGACATTTTTGCCATCACAGTAGTCAGGTTCTACAAGTTAAGTGGCTGAGATGGATCTTCTTCTACTATTCTACATCTCGAGATATTTTGGTCCACATTGTTTTTATTATTATCAAATATTTATGCAACTTTGAGTACATAAAAATCAAAATGTGTCCTGTTTATGCCGCCCTAGCCCGTAACTTTCTCTCTCCCTCTCATTTGTTAAACGTCGGTTTTGGTCGGTTTCAAGCTCATTTATCGAGAAATTGCAAATCCTTTTCTCCAAATGTACTCCAAAACAAATCCCATGATCCTGTCTCTACGAGGACATTTCTTCGCTGTCCTTGACGGAGGACTCTTTCTCTTCCCAAAAGGAGATTCGTGTAGATCTTGTCCGTCCTCAACAGATTTCCTCTACTTTTGCACTCCTATAATGTGCATGTGTATGATTATCTAAACACATCTGAAAAGCAAAACATTGGTTGTTTCTCAAATTCGAATTCAAGACCACCTCCCAAGATTTCCACTTCTTCGTACAAACTGATAATGAGGTCCTGATTCTGTCTATCTCTTTCTGTCCTTCCTTGAAGTAGTAAAGCCCAATAGGATGAGGTAGTAACTCTCCCTTACTCGTTCTCTCTTGGTGCATTGTAACCATATTCTGGGGTTCTGGTAAGGAGTTTAGGGGCTGGGACGGACCGACACGTTGAGCCCGACGGTTCGTCGAGAGCCCGCGAGGACTGCTGCCCAGCCTGCGTGGGGGTTGGACGGCCGTCCGTTCCTCATGTCTACGTGGTGGGCGGGGGTGCTGTGTCAGGGTGAATCAGATTAAACATAGCGTGGACCAATCACCCGTTGTCCATGCTTACCTGGATTCTTTGATTCCATGACATGTCCGACAGGTAGAGCATTGTGAATGTCCTCGGGGCCTTCACCGAAAGAGGCCAATACTATCAACGGCATAAGCAGCTGTGGACTCCCACCTCAAGTTTGGGAGGGAGTAGTTTGCAGCGAAAAAGCGATGGGAGAGGATACTGCTTTACTCGAGTGGTGCATCGCCTCTATAGGCGGTGGATAATTCTCTCTCTCACTCTCTCTTTCTCCATAGCTGTGCCACAAGAGACATTCCTTCAGTAGGATATATGGGAATTCCCACTATAAGTGTCCAAAGTCATAGGATGTACAGTGAAGGTGTTAGTTAGTTGGTAACATGAACAATACGTTTATATTGCGATGACTCAAGATATCTTCACTTTCCAGATTGTCTACTGAGTTAAAAATGGACGGCACACTCACCAAGATATTGGTGAAAAATGGCAAGCTAGTACTTCTCCTTTCACTTTCATTCCTCGATGTTGTTTGCTGATTGACAGTAATGTTTCGGTTCTGTTTCCCATACATAACATAAACTTTTCCTTCCCATTTTGCTACAGATTGTACGGGGACTGCCTGAAATGCAGAAGGCTCCTTGTTGAATGCCTATCAAGGCACAGTCAAGACCTAAGCAACCCAAAAAAACTGGTATTTTACTGTGATAGATATTGTTAATTTAGTGACTCGGTATAAAGCATTCGACCGATTTAATTTAGGAAATAAAAGCACAAAAATCGTACAGAAATACTACATTTGTGGGTGGAACACTATTGATAAGTTGAATCACGCTAGTCAGACCAGTGCGCATGAGAAGAGCGCAAATCTCACTCTCTACTACCTGAAATGATTATTCTATCACCTCTTGTCAAGCCTCGAGAATCTCTGTTCATCCTCACGATCTCTCTTGAAACAGAATACTTTTGACAAATATCTGCCAAATAAGGCTTCTTGTCAACACCCTTCTTGTCATGTAATATATTCAAAGAGGGAAGGAAGCATTATTCTTCATGGAGCAATTAGTGAGTTACACGTCTACGACTGTATATGTTTTAACATAGCCTCCGAAGGGATCATGTGGGTTTTACCCGACGAGAAAAACACACGAAAAAGACTTGTCGTACCCTTTAAGGACTATAGTAGGAACTTCTTTCAACGGGGCAAGTACCACCATCATAATTATGCATCACGTACCTTCTCCGTAAGAACCCAATAAACAATTTCCAAAAAGTAATGTGCATCTGACCTGAGAGATCTTGGAGTGACTACAAACTCGAGCGGGCAAGCTGTGCATAAAAGACATGCAAAGACGAAGCCAAATACTGGTTATTATTAAACTTTATGTCACTGCTTGTTTGATATTTACTTTGATGCCTTTTACATGCGATGAATGAAGTACCTCTAGAAGCTAGGAGGGCGAAGAAGTAAGAAAGAGAAACTTGTTTCTTGTTGGGGTTCATTCCCCCAAAAAAATCTTAGGTAGGCTGAGCTCACCTTTTGCACCTCGTCATGAGGCTCTTAACTGGTAAAAATGATGGGGAGGCGACATTCGTCACTTTGAGAGTGAAGACTGGGAAACAAGTGCCAATCATCAGTCAATATACAGATATGCAGTATGTACGTAGGTTTTAAGACCTTTCTTGAAGGAAGAGAAAATATGTCATGAGTGAGGTGTTAGTATGTCTTTTCTATGCGACTGTTTCCCTTAGAATAGAGGGCTGCAAGAGTTCCCCGTTCCGTGGAAATTCCTGCACAACAAGAGTTCCCCGCTACAGTGTTACTGCGACTAAAGAAGTGCCTTCTCCTTTTCTTAAACCGGCTAGCTCAGGTCATCACGTAACCAGTCAGCAACCCACGGTGGACAACTGCATCCTAAGGAACATGCACCACCAGCCAGCCACCGCAAAGCAGCACAAGCCCACACCTCACTCCACGTCAAACTCACAGTCCACCGAGTCATCCTGCTGCCGATCTCCCCAGCCACGATTAACGGCCAGCACAGCAACATAAACCGCCAACCAAGATTCCCCTGTCCACGTCAAGCTAACCCCCTCCCCCCCGCAAGTCATCCTCCTGCTGCGGAGCTCCCGTCATCATTTACCCCGTCACATCACCTCAGCACTTGTCCTACAGCAGTAGTACTCCGTACATTAAGTATCCCACACTGATATGTAGTCGTAGTAGCCCCCAGTACCGGTTGCCAATAGTAGTTCGATAGAATTCGTGGAGTAGAGGACGGTACTGACCCACTTTCCCACAGTCCTACGTGGCGTCAAAACTATGCCAATCTGTGTTGTAGTCCGGGTCTCCAATGATTTGAGAATTGTGTGCCCTCTTTTGAGCTTTTGAGCTTTTCCATGAGTTATGGATTGAAAAGGAAAGGAGAGTTGGATGCAATACCGAGATTGATTAGTTAAGTCCTTTATCTTCGGGAGAAAAAGAAGCTCTAGACTAAGTGCATTCAGTTCCTCAGGCCTAGTCCACTACTGTACATGGACGACTTTCTCTCCGCATCTACGATGGTTTGGTCTCTCTTCAAATAGAAGTACAAAAGTAAACTTTGGTGAAGTTGATGTGTTACATGAGCAAATTCGGTAACAATGAGAGATGGGTTTAAGTATTCTAAGCATTATTACTTGATAAAAGAACCTAATGATCCACTACGAGATCGTTATTCGAGTGAGCGAGAGGAACATGAATGTGAGACATTGATAGGAGAGGACTTAAGACTTGAACAAGTATAAAGCGGCAGAAAGTTGTCTTTGCTCGTGTGGAAAATGAGGAGTATTTCCAAATCTGATAGACCAGTACTGTACCTGTAATGGAGGACTGTAGACATGAGAGTATATCAGAAGTTTCATAATGTCTGCATATTGATGGATGTGCACTGAATATGAAATTTTCTGCAGACCTAAATAGATACATGATACCATCAGGGATATAGTGATATGATAATACATGATGTCATTAGAGATATAGTGTTTCCTATGGCATAAGAGAGTGGATACCTTGCTGGGAAGGAGTGTTCATGTTCTTTGCAAGCGAAGAGTATCGCGATAGATTTATATTTGGTCCCAGATGATCAAATGATAGTGGCTGATGTTGTGGTTATAGACTCTATGTGTGATGTAATTTTGGAAGGAGTGATTATTCATCCTCATGGATGTGAACGAATGGTGCAGTAACATGCAAGGTCTCCAAGTATAGGGTATGCAATGAGGTCACATCTTTCTTCCTCTAGCCTTGGGGTTATATTGAGTTATGGATATGGTGTTCGACACATTTGTTAGTGAGTGCACGAGAGCTTATCATATTAGACGCTACAGGGTACCACTCTCACTCTCATATGTTACAGTATACTTTAGACAACATGTGTCCATAGCTCTATAGAGGACATTGGCTGGTGCAATCCATAGGAGAGCAATCACTCTATATGATGTTTCTTCAGATGCGCTAATAGTTTGTAGACCTTATGATTGCATATCTTCGATCTCTTAGGTGCGGTAGGGCAGATTTTTCATATCTATACTATTGGGGCTTAGCCCCATTCGATCTCTTTTGTCCCTCCCTTGTGTTGTTTGAGGGGTTTTCCATCCTTCTTCTTGTGTTCTATGTGGTTGCCTTCTTTTTTTAATAGATGAGTGAATCGGAGGTTTCAGGTAAGAAATAATCTTATTGTATTAAACTAAAAAGATTCGTTCACACCATGGGCTGACTTTAAGGTCTAGGAGCTTCAAAAGTGAGAACTGTTCCCACATATAATCATATGTTTGCCTGCCTTGCCTCGATCGAAGCTAACCGAGGCAACCGTTACGTTGAATCTCCCTTCGGTGTTGTAGTAACATCAAAGTTCACTTAACCATCTCCCTTAGCAAGGATAAATTCTCTACTTCAATATGGGGATATTCATCCAACGGGGGATTTGGTGGAAAAGGTTATGTTCCATCTTTACCGGCTTATCCCCTGTTTATACAAGTCTGACAGATTAAATAGCTATTTTATAATTCATGAGAACCTTTGCCCATATGTAACAAGAGTCAAGAAGGCTTTCTGAACTATGAGAGAACAATGTCCAGGTTAAAGTTATAACCTACTCTAATCGCACTTCAGGTAAACTGCATTATTACAGATATTTTAGTACACCACTCACCTGTTACACGTATTTGCTCCTATGATCAGGAAGTCACTGAAAAAAATAAAATCAATTTGAGGTGCTAGGAAGTGACTCATCTCTAGATTAGAAGTTGATCCCGTGCTTGAAGCTTCTGTCTAGAATTTTAGAGGACAAACATTCACAACACCATACAATGAGTACCTGCTCGAACAGTTGTAAACTCCTATTGGTGGCTTGGGCCAGAAACATGGACCACGGTAGATAGCCTTGCTTATTGGGTGACCAGTGATGTTGTGATTCATGTGTGTCTATTTATAATGTGGTACAAAACTGCTGCTATAAAAAACAAAGTCTCGACAAAATGACAAACTTCATCAGTTCAGATCCAGGTATGAAAATGGTCACTTGTTTTTACTGGGCCTGCGTAAGAATGGTTATAAACTTATACTTTAAGTATCTCGGTGACGTAGTCGGCTCTAATGAGGATAAGTCTTTGTTTGCTACAATGGAAGATCAACTTGTTTTGCCTCGTTTCCTATTGGCCCCATGTGGAGTTATTGAACCCAAGTGGGGCAGCTTGATTCCACCATACATTCATAGCGCCACGTTAGGCTTGTTAAACACCCTTTGTTGTTGTTCCTTTATTCACACACCATAATAATGGCATTTTTTTCTGAAAAGACGGTTCCTCCCTCTGGGACATTTGAGATATGGAAGGAAAAAGTGACACAAAAAGCTGCCTTCTACATCCTCACTTTAGAAGAAGAAGAAGAAGAAAGAAAGCAAGCTGTGTAGTAGTAGTAGTACCTTATAACATGGCATTCATCCCACGTCTTAAGTATTTATTTCCGATCCTTGCTTTATTCTGGTCAAATTCTCAGTCCACTAGCTCCTAATCTGCCATATCTCCTTCTTCTTGAGCGATAGATCTAGTGATCTAGTGAGAGAGGAATTCTTCCAATGACAGGGATGGAAGACCTGTATATCATTCTGGTCAATCCCAACAGTAATGAAAGTAATAACAATAACATAATAAAATGGGGGTGAACGTTGGATCCTCAAGCATGATTGAGATACTGGTCGTATGCATGCACGCGCGTTGATGGTAATAAACAATGAATTCTTCCTCTCTGAAAAAGCCTGCGGAGTTCATGAACCTTGTCATCTTCGGTGGTCACTTTGCACTGCATAACTTGCCAAATTTGGTGCAGCTGTTTGTCAATGAACACGAAAAAGGTTTTGAATTAAGTACACGATTTCATACTTCAATTCAAAAATATTAATATTAATAAAGTTATTATTATTATTATTATTATTATGGGAGGTTTTCAGGGTTTTGTAGACTTCTCGTTGTGGTCAAAATTCACTTGCAATAACTTGCCAATTTATGCATCCACCATATTCGCATAAGTAGATTAGACATCAAGACGACACTTGAGTACAATGATGGGTTGGGTCATTTACTCCTCCTCCTTTCAACTGTGTCTAATTGTTTCATCTGTACATGTCTCCTTTGGTAGTTTCATAAATCGTATCTTCCACCTAGCTTACATCGAGATTTTATTCGAATTCTCATACATTACTGTACGAATAGGACGGAAATATTATGATGTTGACTCTGAAACATCTCTAAATTTTGTCTAAAAATGCATCAAAGGCAATACCTTTGGACTCCAGATTAGCATCTCCTTGAACGTGGTAAACTCCTTCGAGAATCAATTCCAATATCTTGCACGGTTTACTCCATGGAGAAAACTGGATTTGCACCCTTATGAGTACAAGAGTACAATGACATTACAATTTTCTGCACTTGTATGCACTTGTATCCTGTAATACTGATAGCAGCATCGTTTGCGTCCACATAACTGTAACATACAAGCGCATACTACTGTAAAGCAGATCCTTTAGGTACGTACAAACTATTTTATATTTAAAAGTGCATGCCATTCAATTTTAAATGATAATTTAGACTAAAATATGACCATATATTGTTAATTTTTAAAATTATTTTATTTGAATTTAAAAATATTATATATACATTTATTAATGGATTTATAAAAATAAATCCATTGTCATGTTCGAACTACGAGTCAACAGAACATACTTCTCGAGTGTTACCTCGGTGAGACTCCCAGGCACGGAAGCTCCGACAGAAGACACAACGAGTGGACGGCGCTACGTGCGAGCAGCGCGTGAAGTTGGTCTCCGTATGACGGACATCTGTGAGGGAAAGCAAAGCCACACTCAAATGCACCGTAATGACATTCCGTCTTATCAACAGGTCGTGATTGTCGTTGACCATCATCACAGCTCTCGAGCGGCCCCCAATTTGTCCAAAGCTCCACTTTCCTCACGATTACAGGATTGGAGGGAGATGTGACATCATATTGGCTTTCACATGCATCGAAATGATGGTTCTCTTTAAATTCAACTCTCGTTGCTTTCTACAAAATATAGGTCAACTCAATCATCTCTCTTCGTAAGTCAAGAATTCTTTCCTTTTATTATGATGAATATTATGAAGAATATTATGTGCTTTTGAGATATTCACTAATTAATTTGACAAGTTTGGAAAGATATTGCGCTAATGTTTCCCAGAGTCTTTTGCTACTAATATTCATCTCCATTTCCCTCACTCTTTAATACAAAGTTCACACAAAGTTCAAAAACATAAATACGTCAAAATGTTTACTATGAAAATAAAATTTCATTTCCATATTCGATATATCTCTAGCATCAAAAAGTTATCAAGAGGAAAGGTTAATCGAATTTGCATATATGTTATCTTTTGCATGAACAAGTTGAGTATTAGAAGAGACTACATATTCATAGGTAGTCTCTTCTAATAGGAGCATCAAGGAAGTTTCTTAATTTAAAACTTGAATTCATACATGAATCCTATCTTTTACTACTAAATATAAATTTTATTTGTTAGATATCAAAATATATAGTGGAATTTGCATCAAAGATTGGGTAGGAGTCTTGAAAAGAGAGATTCTTGAAGGTATGATTCTTATTACATTCATGAAGTGATTTTCATCATTTCTTTGTGAAAATTAATGAGAGGAAAAAATAATTTTGTTTCTTGTATAGCACAAGTTACATATTATTATTATACTTAATAGATTGTACATAGTAGGTTGAGTACTTTGTACATATAACTTGTCTCCGAATTGTTTAATGTTTATATTGAAAACCTTTTCTTAAAATTTTATATTCCATATAGTAGCGTTTAATCCATTTAATCCATTTTGATCCATTTAATATATTAATCTAGAATATAAAAATATCTCAAAAAACTTCGTAATTGTCGAATGGATGTCATTTCTATCGCTAGTCCTTTCCTGTGGCTTTACCCCCGCATTAAGTTGCTTTCATATAAATTTAAGTTATGCTGGTATGCGAGGAGTTGGAGGATGTATTTCTACGATTGATACTTCTTCCACCTGTAGCTGACAAAGATTAGCATTAGAGAATCCGATAGTCCAGAGGAGAATGGCATACAAGTATCACTCTCCTTCATTGAAAATTATTTTTGGATTTACGGTTATGGAAGAGCAATGTTATTTCAAACTGGTCTACAAGAAAAGAATTTTACGAAAAAAGAGTTTAATATGAGAGGTAAATAGATAATTTTGGCCTTGATGGAAAAGCCGTCAGTATTTCATTCAATTACATAACCTTTCTATTAAGAGCAATAATTTACATTTGAATTATTGAAATGCAGAAAATTTAAAAGCCCAAACAGACACATCAAGTGCTGGGAGGTTTACTTTGATGAGTAGATGCTCATCAAAGTAAACCTCCAAAGTCTTCACAAATGATAAGACTACAGATGATCATGAGATTCATGATCTTTAGATCATGAATCTCATGTAAAAATATCCTTTATTTCATTCCTTTCTCACAAAGTTAAGTAGAGACTCGCTAGATCAGGGGACTCCAACTTTATTTGACCTCAGGTGACACGTTGACCAGACTAACGGGTGTTAGTAACCACGATCGTTAGAGTCGTTTGGGGAGAAGGTTTGGTGAATTGACGTGGAAGAAAGACGTTCTGACTGCAGCACAACGGGTTATGGAAGAAAGGGGCAGGCCGATTCACCCGCGAGTGGGGTTCTGCGCAACGCAGGGTTTAGCGCTTTTAACTTTTTAAGTGGGTGAAGTTAAAAGATGCACTCGCTGGCTCTGGTTGCGCGGAAATGCCAAGCGCAGGATGGGGCACTAACCCGCCATACACCGAAGGGAGAGACCTAATAGACCATGTGGACGAGGTTGGGATGTGTCCCATGCATGTGTATTTACCGCCTGCATGGATAGATGGATGGACATCATCAGTTGCAATGTTCGGCGCGTTCCTGGATACTGGTCGGGTTTCAATATTCTGCACCGAAGAGCTCAAGGTTCAATGGGCACGCCGGGGATATTTTTAAACCCGGGATACCATTCGACCCACATGGTTTAACCGGCATAAGGCGCATGCTTCCCACGTGGCTATATAGATGTCACGACCATCTACTTTAACGTTCAAAAGCCGTCCGATATGCTGACAAGAACAGCGATTCTCGCCACTGTAGACCCGGTTATTTAGAACGGGCCGGGTTTTCAGAAGACCTGGCCAGTTCTCCCCGACGATGTAGTTATGAGTTGCGGAGAATCTACAGAAAGCGAAATATGCGGGCGAAAAGGCGATTCGTAATGAATACCGTGGTTCTTCGAAATGCCAGTCGTAACAGCAGGCCTACTGTACTACCCTGGAGGTTACTTGGTGAAAAAAGAAGACGTACCGGCGACGGCGTTTGTATTGTTCCCCGTTACAGGGAACACAGCCCTTGGTTCTCCAAGAGGAGGACCAATCGTTGCAATTAGCAAATTCGTTGGTGCTCTTCCCCACAGCAACCAAGGAGAGGAAGTGATGTATTTATAACTAAATACATCACTGGATAAGGACATGTTTGATGATATACCACTGTAGGAGTGTATAAATAGCTTCATTTTATAGATGTAACTAGGTTCTCCTCAATGTCAGTAGAGAGATCTATAGCCAATGGATAGAAGATTTGACCTTTGTTATACCATTATCAATCATTACGACCAGGGCCTAACGCGATACTCAACCACTCACTTTACTTGGTTTCGAGTTTTGGGAGAGTTGAACTTAGGGGGCTTAAAAGTAAACATGACGCACATACGATAGCAAAAAGGAAGGGAAGGTTTCCCATCAAGCTCTAAACTTAAAGGGGAAATGTTATTCTCACAGTAGGAAAAAGAATTTACAGAATTGTACTTTTCGTATCATCCAAAGATGAGAAAGTTAATCCTCTTGAGGTGGTTATCCCCAAGCTACCTCGTAGGCATCCACTACACTCCATCTTGGATATTTATTAGCTTGCATGTATTCATCTTCAAGTTCAGCGTTGGGTTGTCTGCTGTAGATTCCGGTTTAGTTCTGCCATACGCGCCGTCGCGTACTTTTAGTCGCACGCTAAACGACGTCACTGTTCCGACGACATTTGGTCGGGAGGGACCACTCTCGCGACGGGTTGTAACCATGTAGAATCTCAGTTCACATGGATGTGAACTATCCCGGTCTGAAGTTCGTTGATGGCCGCATCCCACGTTCCCAAGTTTCTACCCCGTTTTGTTCGCCTCCCTACCCCAAGTTATCTTCTTTCCGTGCGTCCAGTTACATCCAAGTCAGTCAACTGTGTCCCCTGCTAAAACCAGACAGTGGCAGCCGGGAATAGCGTGCAACCGTTCACCGTGTTTTTTATATGTACATTTGTGTATTTTGTAAATACACAGACATCTTCAGAAAGGTCCACTACTTACATAAACAAAAAATAATATCTCAAGTATTTAATTTGATGCATAGGCTCGTGGTATGAAGATTCTCCGTGTAGAAAACTAATTTCATGACTGTATTTACCTCATTTATAAGGCCGGAGTCACATATATTTAGTACCGAAGTTGATACCCATAAGACACAAATCTCACCTCTACACATTTTCCAGACTACGGTAATTGTTCTGCTGGACGCAGACCGTACCAAGCTGTAACTATTCTCGCCTACCGGGCCGTCCGGTCGTATAGCTGGACCCGGCTTATAACGCGTTACGTAACCGCCGGCAGAAGCCTGGCAAAAGAAAGAGGTCAAAGACAGACAGCGACGTACATCGTCTAAATCGAACGGCACTCCGGTGTTTTGCGCGTTTAGTTCCATCTGCCGCGAAGATTAAATTTAATATGTTCTTTCAACAGACCCAGTGGGTCCCACTAATCGTAGTCCTATCATGGCCAAGTGGCCTCCAGTCGCGACTAGTCAGTCCCGCGACGAAACTCTCGTCAGAGGTACAGTCGAATCTTCCACATTGTCCTTCAAATATCCGTTCCTCTCGTCTGCGGGACGGGGGAATTATAACGCTTGAATATTAATTAAAACAAGGGAGAAATATGATACTTGAAAATCGATTATTTTGTTCGCTCACAGCAAAACAAGGTAAGGGCAGTTTAATATAGCATTTTTTGTATTCTACGCAGACTTTGTTTCTTGTATTGTTGTATAGATTTATGTGTGGTTACCTACTATTTTTACTCAATTACGAACTATTTGTTAATCAAGTTTTCTCTCTTGCATTTCAGAAATAGAAATAGGTAATATACGTGTTGTGCATCCTTTTCAAGAGTGAATTGACTGAGGATTAAGATATCTTAGACTCAAAAGTTTTCAACTTAGACTTAGGGATTAAATCCATCCACTTCCTCTCCTTATAGTCTTAAACTACCAAGAATTCTGCCACTGCATTCCTACTTGAGTATCTAATTTGATTATAAAGAATTATATAATCTTGGGAACAAGATCAACATTCCCCACCGACTTTACCAGGAATGCTTGAAATAATACAAATGTTTGGAAAATCAATTAAGAGGAGGTTATGAAGGGTATATGATACACAACACATGAGTGCTGTTCGGTAATACAATCATTAGAGACCATAAAAAAATTTCCAAGGTTAGGAGAAAAATTTATATAGCATAATGGAAGAAAGAACAAAAATTGTAAGGTTAAGAAAATAAAGGGTAAGATGATGAAATTTTGTTCAAGTACCTTCCTTCAATGCACATTTTTTAAAACATTTTTATCTTCGTACATACCACATACCATATATCTCAAACACTGCCACATAAGTTAGAGTTTCTTGCATAAGAAATTCAAACAATTGTTGGCTGTCTATGGTAAATAGGATCATAGGTTCTGTAGAAGGTCTGGTCCCCACCAGTAATTGAATATAACAAAAAGCGCCTCATCCAGAGATGAATATGGTCACATGACACGTTACAATATTTCTTCTTTAGAGGATACTTTGAGGTTTAATCGGAGTGTTAATGAATAAAATAAGTTCATTAAAAAATGGATTTCAATCTTTAAACTTTTATATATTACAGATACTTTCTGTAGTCTGGA
Organism: Lunularia cruciata; assembly: GCA_948567375.1. Classification (NCBI taxonomy): domain Eukaryota; kingdom Viridiplantae; phylum Streptophyta; class Marchantiopsida; order Lunulariales; family Lunulariaceae; genus Lunularia; species Lunularia cruciata. The sequence continues at coordinate 12,037,544 of OX419762.1, read as the reverse complement.
GTTTTTTTGTATTTCCTTTTTTTTTTGCATCAGGTTATCTCAGAAGGCGACGGTGAATTTCTTTAAAACTTAATAATTCCAATTTAATAAGTTGAATAATAATTTGAATACAAATAATGAAATAATTAAAGGTCAGTAATTTCGAAAGAGAGTTAACGTCCTTTCAAATACTCAGATACCAACCGTCATAGACTTTCGAATACAAGTACCAATCCGAGGGATACAATAAAAGATAGTATAACAGGGAATTTAATGATAATAGTATTCAGTATACTTTTTGGAAGCTTCTGATTTCTCCTAACATGTTTTAAACTCGTACGTTTTAGCAAGTATAGTCTTCTACATGCATCCCCGAAATACTCAAATAGTAGTTGATAGTTAGTGAACGTTGACAAAAGTAAATCCAAGTTATTTGAATCTTTACCTCTTCGCACAGATTCCACCATACCATATCTTACTTAGTTGTAGATCTGCTTCTGCCACGGTAGATGGTGCACAAACAACAAGATTATATATATATATATATATATATATATGAAGAAAATTTTCCCTATAATTTATATATAGTTTAAAGTCCCTTCTTGGCTAAAGAAAGAGAGTGAAACAAGCAAAATTTTCGAAAATAAAGAAAATAAAAGTGTTTTAAAGCTGAATAAACTAAATTTCTCTCATTATATAAGATTTCGAATTTGATCTAAACCTTGGACACCTAGTCACCTGTATCAATATAACAGGTGATATTAATCTAACATCAGATATGCTACAGTGTAATAAATATATTCATGTTCAAATTCTTTTAAAAATGAATATGAGTTCTGTAACTAAAGGAGAACTAATGGCTAATTATGTACTACCAAATTTGGTGGTATACAATTTTAAATGATAACTAACATAATATATAACCCAAGAGAATAATCCCAATTCCTGGTTTACTCAACAACAAATACGTGACTTCACTTTTATTAATATTCAAGGATAAAACTATAATTCTTTATTGCGTTAATATGCAATTTGACTTTGTCCAAAATTTTCCACTCCCATAAGATTGCTCGTAATAAAAGCACTTATGATTTTTGGGTAAAATACAAAAAGAGTGTTTCACTATCAACAAATACTCTTCCAAACGCTCACTTTCTACAACACATCCCACAAACTCACATAGTGAATTTCAGTTCTTAACTTTAAAAAATCACTTACGGAGGACTTTACTAGTTCTTATCTTGAATTATAGCATTTCAATCTCTCATCCAATTCACTAGTCTGTAATTTGCGGTATATTCTTCTTAAATCTTTTGATGACTTTGGTCAAATACAAAATCATAAACTTGGTCTAGACAAGTCTATAATAAGATAATAAAAATATTTGCATGGAATATTGTTGTTTCCAAAACAAGACATGTTAAAATAGGCTGATAAAAATATAATAAAAAGAAATCATATGGAAATTTCTTCGTTTCTGGAAAAAGAAATGTGTGTGGTACCTTTCAAGGTATTTGAGGCCTAGAATGGTGCCTAGCCCCATTCTACCTCTTTTGTCTCTCCCTTGTCCGACTTGATGGTGTATCTTAGGTATCTTAGGTGGTATCTTGATATCTTCGGTGCGGTAGGGCAAATTTCTCATATAGACTCTATTGGGGCTTAGCCCCATGTTACCTCTTTTGTCTCTCCCTTGTAAGGTTGATGAGGTCTTCCCATCCTTCGTTTTTCCTAAGCTGTCACCTTCTTCTTACTTAATGGGGTCTTCCCACCCTTCTTGTGTTCTATGAGGTCGGCTTTTTCTCCTTTCAAATTATTTGAGTTACTTGTCATTATGTACCCTTATATATTTTTGAATTTATGTAATGCACATGAAATGTATACCTTCTAGAAACATTAAAAAATATCTGATAATAATATAATATATTTTCTAATACAATATATAGCAAAACTAATGTTACATTTTCAAATTTGTGTTATGCACTTGAAGGGTATACCCTCTTTGACAAGATAATATTGAGATATTAACTTATTTAAGCTACTTGCATTAAATTTTTCCTTGCAAGTCAAACGAAAATGAACATTAGGTATTTTGAATTATGGAATGCACATGAAGGTTATACACTCGAGGACAAGATAAAATTGGAGAAAATTGATAATAAGATTATAAAAAGAAATTATATGGAAAAAATTCTAGAAAAATAAATATGTGTGGTGCCTTTTGAATTATTTAAATTACTTGTCATTGTATTTTTCATTGCAAGGAAAATTTTTTAAATATTTCAAATTTATGTAACGCAAATGAAAGGTGCACCCTCTCGGACAAGATAAAATCTGCCAGTAAGATAACTAAAAAGCAACTATACGGAGTTTTGTCATTTCCAGAAACAGTTAGAAAATATGGGTGGTGCTTTTCTATTTATTTAAGTTATTTGTCAATTTATTTGCATTGCAAGTCAGGAAAAACCTAAGATTATATATTTTGAATTTATTAATGGAGATGAAGGGTGTATCCTCCGGGACAAGATAAAATCCGCTAATAATAAGAGATTCAAAAAAGAAAACTATACGGAATTTTGTCGTTTCCAAAAACTGTTAGGAAATACTGTGGTGCCTTTCAAGTTATTTAAGATATTTTTCGTTAGTTTTTGTGATGCAAGTCAAACAAAACTTAACATTATTTATTTTGAGTTTATTTAATGCAGATGAAGAGTGTACCCTCTAGGACAGGATAAAATCGGCTGGTTCTTTGTCGTTTAGTGTCCTGTCCCCTGAAGTCGGGGTCATACGATCCCTCGTTGAGGCTCTGCAATGTCTGCAGGCCGAAAATACACATTCGGGTCTTATTTACTTCTCTATGTTTGGATTGATTTAACAAGACACTCTACTTATCCTTTTTATTCTCATCCAATATGGAGACATTTTATTTTCAGTTTCCTAAATTTATTATCTTTCAAGAGTTTCATTTGTGCATGTCATGTCCAGAAAACTTGCATGTATATGAAATCATCAACAATGAGCACAACCAATAATAGAACCCCAAAAGAAAGATGCTTGATGATATACGTTAAAATTAAAAATAAATATACTTGGCCCATGTACGAACATAAAGGATTTTTTGGACTTGTTATTGTTGTTTTGCATTTATGAGAAGATCTTTTAAAAATATATAATACTTACAAAGGGGGTAAAATGTCCAGTGTTCATTAGAATTTAAAGCCCATCTAGCAAAGGAAGGTAAACTCTTAACTGGTAAGAATTAACAAATATTCAGACATACATTATATACACGACAACATCTCGCGTTAATTTCGCCGTTTATATTTTCTTGGATGCATCCTAAATTTATCCTCTTGTCCAACTAAATCTGAAATTTTCTAAATTTCATACGAAGCAAAATTTCGCTGATTTTTACCTCATCTTAAAAATAAATAAAAAATGTACTCATCAAATTAATAAAATGAAAGGGTGCTATCAAAGTAGCAATACATGCAATAGCACTCCACTTCAGGACGGGTAACCCGGCGGAGATATAGCGGGTGATTTAAGAACGGAGATCCGATATAGCGGGTAAGATCGAGCAGCTCCGACAAAAGCACGGCTAAAATAAGGGAGGGGAGATGGTTTCGGTCAACGACCACAACATTGGCCTGCTGGCCTTCCGACAAGACATTCGTGGGGTAAAGGCGAGTGCGACGTGATTTGTAGATCAAAGCTGGGCCACGTGTCCAGCACGCGTGGGATCCATCTATAAAAGGGAACCCTCCATGTTCACGCTTTTTGGATGGTTCCGATTTCTCGTCGCGCTGGGGACACTATTTATATCGCAGTCTGTGACGCCCATCTCCTGCTGAGGAACGGCCATGTGATTAACGTCACGGTTGCCTCTAACTCAAGTCAGAAACGTGTGGTGGGGTTGGCTGTTAGTTAGTTACCACTTACTACCCGGGTTAAGCAATAAATATGACGGCCTAAACTTCACTAATTATATTAGTTTACTTAATTTCTGGACGTGGCAGTACGTCGCAGTGTCGTGCTCGAACAGCTTATTATTAGCATTATTTGGGATGTTTTCCATGCATAGAATGTACTGGATCAAGACTGTTGAAATTCGAATATGTTCTACTGAATGCTAATAGAATGAGTTTCCGTCCTCGAACTGCTGATTATAAATTGTTGTGGAGAAGAGTTCTGTAACTATCGGTCAATGCATGAAAAAAGCCAATATTATATTACTGGTGATAATCATATACTAGAGGTCGTTACGTTTAGGCAGGAACCCAACACTTGATTAATAATGATGAATACATTTGGTGCTTTTCTTATCGGGTTTAGTGCACCCAATGGACGAGAAGAGGAGAAGTTGTTTGTAATCAATAAATCCTCGCTTGCTTGTCTTCACTGTTTGGAAGCTCTCTTCTCTTCGCAGAGAGAAATGCAAAGTGCATGACACTGGAATCAAGATCGGACCACTCGAATTTTCGTCTGGCTGGGCTGATCGAATCTGATCTGAACTGAACTGTCTTCAGGTAAATACAGCAACAACAGCAGCTGCACTGAACAACAACATCAACAACAACAGCAGTTGCTGCTTCTGCTACTGCTGCTGCAGAGAGAGGACGATGAGGAAGAAGGAACACCCGTTAGATCGAGTGACAGATTGAAGTCGAGTCCACTGCTGATTGTAACTTAACTTACTCTACCTCACACGAAATTCTTTCGGAATTAGCGCCATAATCTGAACTCTGGACTCAGTCACTACTAGTAGTGATCTCACTCAACCCAGGCAGGGAGGGGAGGGCCAGCAGCAGGTGGGCAGGGGCAGGGAGGACAGCGGGTTGCAAAAGTTTGTCATCATATTCTGCCGCTAAGTCGTTCACCAAACACATGTGACCTTTCTAACATGTCATGACTACTACTATCAGAGCGGGATGATAACGATAGACGATATGGGACTGCCCGGCCAACGACTTTGGGAACTTTAGTAGTCAATCTAGCTAACATGGACTTGCAATCCCAACATGGATGGGCCAATGTGGCTTCTCTTACGCATCTGCATTCTCACTCATGATTGAACGGGGCCCAAAAGGTTATAATATGCCTGCTTGTTCCAACGAAGACATTCCCGGTGTAGTGGTGAATACGATGAGAAACCTGTGGGTGTTGGTCCACTTTACGAAGACATGTCTTCTCCCGAACTGCTGTTATTATTTTTATTTTTACTACTACTAATACTATTACTAATGGTACTACTTGTTCCATACAATTTTATCGAGAGACCAAAAGTAACAGGTACTCCAACTAACGCACACAAGATTGGAACATCATGATTGACTGGTACTTTTCGGAATATTTGTATGCAAATTCATGTTCTCTACACAAGGTAAGTTAGAAAGTTCCCTATGGAAATTCTTGTGATAGATTTCAAGAGGATAAATAAACAAATAAAGTAATCCCTTTTCGCTCAAGGTGTATAGGAGAAGTACATACTTTTCCAAGAGTTATTTCCCCTTTTCTTTGATCTCAAATTTCCTCTATGCAGGTTCTTTCTCCATCTCACGTGAAACTAATGTGATCATGTCAGAGAGAGAGAGAGAGATGGATGGGAGGAAAGTCTACTTTAAAAAGGTTAAAGTTTGGATGGCATTGTTGTACACCTTCCCACATTTTATTTCAAAGAATTCCACCGTTGATCCGAAACCAGCACTTTATCTACCATTTTGATAAACAAGGACGCAACCACTTTTACAGATCTAAGAAGCCCTAGATCTGTGAAAGAGGTAAGAGGTCTCAACCCGTGATTTACTCAACTCGAAGGGACTATGGTAGAGACTCTATGAACCATGACGAAGCAAAGTAATAGTCGTAGCTCATTCATTGAGGATCCTGAGGAATTGGTTGGACGCTTTTTTCTCCATTTCATTTATTTCTAGGTCGATCGCCAGTGCCTGATAGCCTGAAGATCCAAGCTTAGTTTGGTAGAAAAATTACAATGTGCAATTGCCTTTACTTTGCCTGATGGGTTCTATCCTTGCTGCAAAATGCCCTTTCTCTGATTGGGCGACATAAACTTCACCATCTTCCTATGCACGTGACCGAGCCCAGGATAGGATTGTTGCAAGATCAATGATCTTGGACTGATAACCACAAGGGAATCAGGAGGCCAGAAACTCAGAACGAGTTTCAAAGATAGAGAAGCATGTAGATGTACACATAGACAGCAGCGTGCGAGTCCTCGAGAGCTATAACAATGAGGGAGTCGAACAAACCATATCCTGCCGAACAATATATTATCCTGCGGGCTAAAATGATAGCATGCTACTACTCCACACTTGTGAATCAATGCTTTGCTGTGCCATGGGAGTGTATCATTTCAAACAAACCAAAAATCAGGCCCAGCATCTGAAAGTACCATCCGAGCCACCTGAGATCAAGAACTTCCCAAGAGGATCGAAAACTAAAGCTTGAACAGCACCCTTGTGGCCTGTGAGGTCATTCACGGGTACTACCTCCATCTCAACTTGGAAACTGCAAAACCATCGAAACGATATCTGAAAAAGTCCATGACGCTCAATAGCTTATCCATATAAATGAGTTGAAATGCTGCCTCCCATGCACAATGAAGACAAAGCCATCAAGTGAGTGCTGCCTAAATCTCGATAGTCATCCTGCTTGGCAGCTGTGTTTACGCCAATTGGTAAAATGCAGTTCATCCCTATAGTATCGCTTGGGTTTTCCAGAACCACTGCACGTCTATTCTATATTCTTACTTCATATGGAGATAACTCTGCAGTCACAGGCAGTCTATCTGCAATCCGAAAGCAGTAAAGAGTTAGTCATCAAGAGCAAATGGAACCCACCATTTCATATGACTGTCATTGCTTGCAATGGCAATTATCGTTCCACTTGGATCGAAGCACACTTTGTTGGCTGAATGTGGTCCTACGTTAATCATATGGCGTTCCTGGACTTGACGAACATCCCATACTTTCAGCACTCCATCAGCATCAACGGATGCTATCAAGCTACCCTGCAATATCACGAAAGAACTCAATTATGATTGCCATGATATTGGCACTCCTGGTACTTTGACTCCATATCATTACCATGAACAAATGCATCCCTGAAGAAATTAAGTACAAAAACAAAGAGTCTGAATTTGAAGCTGATGTTGACTACAAATTTTCTCTTACACTTCTTCTCCTCAGTTCATGGCCTAGCCCTGATCAATCACAGGTCCAACTTAGTTGTTCATTTTGTGAGGAGACAAGGGATTACCCTTGGACAGAAAGTTGCATGATTGCAAGAGGCCTCGTGCCCGTAAAACGTCTGGACACACAGGGCGGCCCTCGTATCCCATAAGCTGACTGTCTTGTCACTAGATGATGTGCAAAGTATACTGCAATACGATTGCCACATCACTGAATTTACCGAGTCCACATGTCCTCTCAGAGTTCCTCGACACTTCATGCTGTTTCAGAACATGTTTCCAGATCATCTGTTAGACGAAAATGACTTGAAAGGAAAGAACATGAAGACAAAACTAATCACCAAATTATAATGTGCCTTTCTGCATTCCACTAGTACACAATAAAATTGAGAGCCTAAACTGGTGGGTACACACTGAAGCAATGGGAAGACAAGAGGAACTCTCCTCACCACTGGAACCGATGCAATTAAATTGATTTCAGTTTTACGTCACCGGAACATATGCATCCCCTTATCACTCACGCAGGATACAATTAAGTCAGGCAATCAATATTTCTCTTCCAATTTCACAGTAAGCCATTTAATTTCTGAGGTCTTCTGGCATTTTGTGCTTGTGAATTTGTCCACTCTTTTCTTCTCTTTTCGTCAATGATCTTTTGACGTTAAGCTACAACAATGAGACACCACAAACACACATGCTCTGTATTTCTATCTCTTGTGCACCTTGCAGAATATTTAGTAGTACCTGGCAAGATCCCAGATACGTGCAGTGTTATCTAGAGAAGAGCTTCCAAGGACCTCTCCGCTGTCATGGTAAGCAACTGCCCACACAGCCTGAGATCGGAAACACACTCGCCATGTCATGGTTATGTGGCAGCGGGGACTACCCTTCATGCGTCCTTTAACTCAACATAGCCGACATTTCTCATTTCCATCAGAAAAATTCTTTAGCACCTCCAATCCGAAATACACCTCTTCACAATGAGAAACAGTCAAATAGCTAGTCCACCGCAGCGCTTAGGTAGAATTGTAATCACTCTTGATCACTCAGAAAAGCCCAAATCTGAGAAGATGAGAAGGAAACCTGAGTGTGATCAGAAAACGTATGAATACAACGAGCTTTCTCGAAGCTCCAAATTTTCACCGTACAATCTCCAGATGATGATGCCAACTGCATTCCGCTGCACCCATGAAAACTTTATGTTACCTTACTAGTTGTGACTGGAATGGCTATTACTCTGATACATTTGGTAACTACTTCTGTTCCAGGTTAAGTATGAAAATATGTTACCAATTACTCTCACATCAAACTGAGACCAACAAGTAGTATAGGCAATCAACTTGGGCTACTGTGGTTCTGCCAGAGGCTATCAATACCAATTCCATGTACAAAATGACGGAATATTAACGTCGATCAGGCTTTCGTGGTCATCAAGGAACTGAGGTGCACAAACTTAACTTTGGATGAAAGCTAAGGCCTGCAACCCAATCCTTATGTCCATCTCCTGTCATAATCAGATCACCAGCTGGCAAGCCCCACATCCTCCATGTAGCATCATCTGAGGCAGTTACTACCACTGGTTTTTTCGGGTGAATCACAATGCTGCATAAATATGATAAACCCATAAGAGAACTGCAATAAAGTATGAAACATGAATCTTCGTCCAGTTGACTGCTCAACGGACTTCCATAAAAAGAGAAACTAAGTTAGTGGTCTGGATTTGTTGATCAGCTTTAGACAATGACACAAGTGACGCTGTTATCTAGTTTACATGTTAGACAGTTGTGGTACTGATGAATTACGCCTAGGTCATAATTTAGTCAAATGTGGAAAGATTCTGAGAACGAGTGAAAGCTGTGGCTCACTACAGTCCCTTTTCGCTTTCTTCTTACAGACATCAACTGCTCCGTGCTAGCTGCAAGTTCGGGATATGTGTTATGATTTACTCAGAGGTTAATAATAATCTATGACAAGGGCTTGATCTGATAGGTGTTAGCAACATCAATAACTTGGATTTCTTCCGGCCTCTATGCAGTTCAAAGCACTTGTTTATGTGGCAAAACTCACTTGCTAACAGACATCGAGTGGCCTTTGAAAGTTCTGCGTAACGCGAACTTCTGAACGGTTGAAGGCTTTGGGGTAGCATCTATAATTGTCCGACGATCCGGGCGAACCATGACAAGAGGATCTGGTTTCCCCATGTACAAGGCGGCTGGTTCTACTTTCTGCTCCTTAACAACTGATTCGCTATCATCTTCTTTGTTTAGACCAGCCTGCTCAATCTGCCCAAAGTCACTGTACAACAAGTCAACTAATCTCCCTAGTAAAAGGATTCTCATTGAGTGGTTTGCTTTGACCTCTCGTCATTGTTAAATAGACTGTCAGTCTTGATGTGTATGACTGATTTAAAGATGGTCTCGAGGTGGGGCTGCATCCTCACCTTCATGTTGATTTTGGAGAACATTCACTCTTCATATTTTAGGAGGTGTTCACAACAAACCTAAAGACTCCTTTAGATAATACATTTACTCCGAACTCCTACAGCCCGGTTCGGGACATTGTTCCTTCCGTTGAGATCTTCAAGCCAGCCTAAACGATGGAGACGATCTACCTGAATTTGGGAGGATCTTACCAGCTCCTTGAGTTTATCGCGTTCAAGCATGATCATTGCCTTTGACCGTGTTACAGTCTCGTACTTCTTTTTCAATGCGCGTATTATTGGCTCATATCTGGCATAATGCTTCCGTAGCAGCTGTGATTTATAAAGTTTAGTGAATCAGATTCTGCAGAAGGAGAACACCTAAGGTGAATACGTAATCTGTAGCTTCCAACAAATACACACTTCTTCTACATATCCCGAAATGGTAAACGTGCATATGCTGCGGAAGAACACGAAGATTCAAATGAAAAACCTTCATATCGTTGATCAGCTTGTTCTTTTCTTGGGCTATACGGCAATGATGCATACGATGCACGTTTCGCTCCTTACGGAATTTATCCGTCATTTCCTGCCGACATCTGCAGTCTGAACGAACTGTCATAGGAAGCCTGCAATCCATTCTGTGCTTGTCTAACGATTATCAGTTTGATAGACTTGTTGACTCGTCAATCTTTGTGTTTTAGCTGATGACATCCCAACATACAATCTAAGAAGAACCACCAAAACGACGAGCAGCAGGCTGACTGAACAGGCAATAATTACGTATTGCAGTTGACAGGGTTGTTCAGTTATACAACAGGAAAGTAAAAGAAAGTAATGGGGGGGAAGAGTACTGTGCGAGGAGGTTGACTTGCTTCAGCTGCTCTTGTACTTTACTCAAAATGTCCTGGACTTGCAACGAGCGGGTATACTCGTCAGGTGGCTCCCCTAATTGGCACTCCAACAAACGTCCCCTTTGCTTCAGGTCATACCATTCCGTCTGCATAGACCGGTCATTTCGACCAAAGTATCAGAACTAAACGGTTAAGACAGCCAAAAAGGCTCAGATTGCCAACCATTGTCGGTCTAGCATCAGCATCTTCGCGCTTGTCGAGTCTACTCAAGTGGCGTAAACTTCATCACATTACTCATAGCATTGTTTGAACAGCAACCGAATGTCCCAGCCTTGTATTCACACAATCAAACTTTCTTCATCTCCACAAGATAGATGCCTGAACGACTCCTAGAATTCTTCCAATGCTAGGCTTCTTGGTTATAGGAGCCTATCCTCGAGCGTAGAATATCATCTTCGTACCTCAAAGCATTCAACAGTCTTGACGCAACCATTCTGGATAAGAAAATTCCTCACGAAATCGTCCATAACCTCCCCATATGTTTTGAGTTTTGTGGTGACACCTGCTGAAATCCCCTTGTTCTTGCCTACACACACCATCAGGAACAATAGACGGACTAAGTCAAAATCTATTTCCTATAGGGCGAAAATAAGCTCAGATCGTCCAAATTTCGCTACCAGTCCGAGGTAGCAAAAACCAGGTACTTTAGATGTTCGTTCCCTGTGAATCATGATCTCGGCTTTGGAAGATAAGAAAGCACGAAGAAGTACCCATCAGAAAAGTCAGCTTTTGTATGGACCGCATGGTAGCATCCAGATCCTCCGACTGAGCATCATCCTCAGCTTCGGTTTCACTATCCATTTCAACTTCCTCAAAGGTGTACTCTGTTTTGCCTTCTTCACTAATGTCGCGGTCCAAAGTAGCAGCATCTGCATTGGGTACAAGAGTCACATTCACCACTTTCGTTTCGTCTCTCTAGTTACGGTAACTGAAACTTATTACAGCATTCATATGCCTACTTACCGAATCCTCACCAGGTGGAAACCTTTTTCAGCTGTATTGATACATTTCTGTAGGCTCTAAGCAGGTCAAACATGCTTTGGCGTCCATCAGAGTTATGAGAAGGTATCAACATGTCAGAGCATGTGCAAGGTGGCCAATATCTACATGAAAGCTGACGGAAACGAGGCTGGATTCCTTCTTCAGAGAAGAAATGGAGAAATTTACGTTGCATCTGTACCTCTACAATATAAGATTCCAAAGGTTTAGATGTCTGATTCCAAACGCCACCAATTTAAAGGCTCAATGTTCTTACATCCACCGGGCTCCGGTCTTGCGCTTTTCCGATGATACGTGTTCAAAATGCAATCAAACCCTTAGATTGCTTAGGTTCCAGATTGCAAACTCAATTAAACCGTGTAGACGACTCGCTCTCCAAGATTGCTTGTAAGAGTTTCAATTTAGTCCTCCATTACCACGATTTGGATGTTTCAAAGATCAGAGTTTCCGCTCACCGTGGAACTTGAAATTCATATACTGACTTGAGGTTATTGGTATTGAAGCTACAAAATCTAAAGACTGTACTGTAACACTCCGTTGCCTAAGTTTCAGCGCAGCGTGTCAAGTGCTGAGGTACCAATACCCTTAGTTCTAAACATTACCTCATATTTATACTAGGTTCCAGGCAACAAGTTAAGCTAATGGGATATTTACGGATGATCACGAAACGTATTGATCCCTTCAGGAGCTTTACTTAAACGTCTGAAGTTCAAGCAACCTTTCAGGTATTGAAGACGTTCCAAATCTCTTTGGGTCCTCGCACTCAGTTTCGGAGCTTTGATCTTGTAGGGTAGAATTAACCCAAAGGTGCCATGCCCCTGTTTCTTCGAGGTTTGGTGTGTTCTGCTCCGGAGTAGTACTGTGATCTGGACCTTAAACTTAGACTGAACGGTTGGACATTTTCAGGCATTTCTGCTGGTTCGGGCCTATTTTCTGGTTGTGCGAGAACATTCTTCCGAAGCTCTTACAGTCGTCTCACATGTACACTTCTCCTTTGATCTGATTTGATCTCTTGTCTGGAAGTCTACCAAAATATCCAAATTAGGGCTAAAAAAGTAACAGAGGTAGTGAGACTTGTGAAGCTGATTTCTTTGACCAACAGAGGAACTGAAATGCATTTTTACCAGTGACGGTCAAATAGTGGCATATATCTCACTGCGACTTGACTCCAGGCGCCAGGGCCCCACAATTTTCTGAATTAAAGGGAGTACCTGTAAAGAGGTCATCGACTGTGTTGTCGTTATACTCCATTTTGATGTTGGTAGTCACCTCGTGTTTGATCAGCTACTGCGAGTTGAACCCAAGAAACAGGAACGTCCCTCTTCTTTGACGTTTAGAAAGAAAAGGTTAATTGAAGGACATGTGAGGTTTGGAAGTCTGCGACATATAAGAAGATACTCGATCTATCTCGCTACATATAAGAAGATAATAAGTTGCAGGAAGTGGAAGCAAGTCTTGACAACGTATTCCATCATGGCTGCACCAATAGTCCAAACCCGCTCATGATTGAAATCGTTTCAAAAGTCGAGATCAGCAATCTCCGCAGGAGCAATGACAGAAACAAGGCTCTTCCATGGGTGGAGATGCTACAGCACTCCTGGAACTGTTGAACCGCCCTTTCATGTTCTCCCCAGCCGAAGTTCCATTCTTTCAGACCGAGCGTTTGTTTCACCCCTTGAAACGAAGACTAATTGTTGATGTTCAAAGCATTTGAAGATGATGTTTCTCCCCACGTCACCGGATGATCATCGAACCTGGACAGCTACTCCTATTGCGGAGCACCCCTGTAACTGTACCAAGAAAACTTAAATCGATCCAAGAAACTAAAGAAAACTGGCACCACACAGCAACCGCGTCCTGATTTGGACAAACGGGAGTTCCTGATATTTCTTGTCATGAGAAAACTGAAGCTCAATTATCATACCAGAGTAAAAATATCACTTCTTAAACAGTAGGACAACTCCATCGAGAATGCAACAACCTACAAGAGTTAGTAGATAACATTGAACCTCAAAATGGGGACAGACATTCCACCCGGAAAGATGAATTCAATTCAACCAGTGCACATTAATTGGCAGCGCAGCACTCCACTCCTTTGGAAATTCTCAAGATTCAGCGTATTCTTAAGCCTCCTCCGAACTTCACGACAGAGTTTACCAGTGTGCTGAAACGTTCCGCATCACCTACACCTGGAGTCTGGTAAAGATTCTGCGCTAGGTCCATTAGCTAATTACTCTATGACATCAAACATTGCCGGCAAACCCAACTTACTGCTGATACGTATGCAACACAGAAGTTTGCTGCCATTCCTCGCGATGAGAACTGAGCATCCGTCCAAGACATGACAAGTAGAGGTTGCTGAGCAATGCACATTTTGTTGGAATCACTTTCCAGAATTCAGCGCTATGTTCTGGGATCCGCCTGTACACGTGAGAGATAAACCACCAAAAAGAGACACTGCGATCCACCGTTTTCACAGAAAGATGTCTCTTTCCCAACTTAGTGACACCTGATTATCAGCGACAAACACTCCCCTGCCTCGTGGGCGATTGTAAAATTTTCATAGGGATCTGTGGTTCCAAAACCTAGATTTCTATTCACTAATAAACGTCTGGAGATGTCAAAAGGAAGTCGGATGTGCGAGAAGAATTTGCAGGTTGAGACGCTGTCAAGGAAAGCTTATGAGGAGGTGCACGGAGGCGAGATGTCCTGCTTCCGGTTCTCACAAAGAACAGAATCGTTCCTCATCAGTCCACATTCAGCGCATTCAAGAAAGTCTTCCAAACCTTATCCTCACAACAACAGCTCTCCGATCTGAATGTGTCAAAAGGAACTAATATGGCCATAAATGAGACAGAATCGTTCTAACTTGGTACCTCACTCGAGACTCGAGAATGGTTCGAGAATTCACCACACTCGAAGCAGACGATGGTAAAGTGGAACTAGAGAAGTTCATGTACGATCTTTCCCGAGCAGTTAGGACTGTGGCTCATACACTTGTACTGTGAAAGCCATTGTTATACGGTAATCATCTTTTTTTCAATTACGGTTTCCTCCGGTTTCGCATACTCATGCTGCCGGTTCACTTAAACCGAACCGCGTACGGTACCCAACTAATTAGGAACTAGTTTATTTACAAGCAATGTGTTGCAGAAAAGGCACAATCTTATTTCTGGCCTCTGCAAATCCATAATGAGTTGTAACAAATAATGGTCAATCAATAAACTAGACACTCTATGACAGTTCCATTGCTGTTCTTGGCTCCTGCCTGACTGCACACCTTCGATGGGTGGGTAGGAGATCATGGTGATAAATTGGAGATGCTATGATACTGCCAAATTTGCTTCTGAACTAGAGGACTGCAAATCGTTACAAGATGAACTACTTCTGTCCGTAACTTTGAAGGTCAAGTTCATCGTTCATCCGGCAATAGAACGACTGCTGCAAGTGTTGTTTGTGATTTGCAACATGGGTTGTCAGCACATCCACAAGGTAATAAGAGAACTGTTCCTCCATGGTAGACTTTGGTACTTGCTCACTTCTTCATCTCGACAATACGAACTGCCTTGGTCAGATCCTCTCGCTTAGTAACCAAAGCTCTAGCCCCCTTTACCAGCTCTTCTTTGATCATGAAAAGTACAGCAGCAGCTACAACACTCTGAACAATCTTCGTACTCATCCCTTTGTAGAACCCAAGAAGACCCTCATAGCGCACCATTTTTCCAATTGCATCTATAGTTCCTGTGTACTGATGTGCTTTGTCCCCTCCTATCTCTTGCTTGGCTTGAAGCCGAGACTTCACCACCAATAGAGGATAAGTAACAACAGTGGCGCCCAACTTTGCGATTGCACCTAGAGCAAACACCTCTGTGGCTGTGGTGTGCTTCAACCCATTTTTTTTCAAAGGCCGCTTCTTGGTGAGCCATTTGAGCAGAGTTTCATAAATCATGAACTGTATTGCCGGGTTACTCACCATTATCAAAGTCGGCAGCACCCCCTTCCAGAATCCCACCACCCCTGCTTCGTCATAAAGCTCCATTACAGTCGCAATTGCACCCTGCGAAGCAACCTTTGGGGCAGCAGCAGCACCTGTTTCCTGCATATTTTCCGCTGTGGAAACAGACTTCCCGACTAACTTCGAGAACTGTTGGGCCTGAGTTTGGGTCTGCATTCGGGTGACAATAACCCAGATAGGGTTTGTCATAAGCACGTTAACACAACCGGCCATTGCTGCAACGATTAAAGATCCAAACATTCCCACCGAGCCATCCCCTAGACCACGCTTTCTCCTCCTGATGGACCTTGCCTCCGCTTCATTTTTGAACAATTGGTAGAAGTAATAATACACCCCTTGAGAGCAAGCAGTTCCGATCAGTGAAGGCGAGAGACCCCTGTACAACCCTTCCCATCCCTCCTGTCTCACCACCTTCCAAAGCTCATTCAATGTTCCCTGTGATGCTGCCTTCCTCACTGATGACTCCCCCGCACCTGGAGGCACCCCAGCTCCTCCTTTCTTCGCTTTCCTCTCCGTTTGCTGCCGTGTGTTCACAGCCTGAAGAGGGTACGTCAGAAGCTGTGCAACGATCCCACCTCCTGCCCCGGCCAATCCATTCACCACGGCGTCCGACATCCTATCCTCAACTCCTCAACCCTGTCTTGTTTATTCTGGTTGTAGGTTCCTCCTCAATTGGTCAAGTCACGAGGAGAAAAGACCTCCTCAGGCAACAACAGGAGATGAAGAAACCCAATTTTTCTTCTTCACTGCCAAGCCGACTATCACCATGTGCACCACCAAATCCCAATTCTTTCTCCTTTGACTAAAATAATTCAGCCCTAGATAGACCACCACCGAAGGAAACCCTTCTCTTTCCTTTCTTCCAGGACTTCACAAACTTCCAAACTTGCTCCGCACGAAATAAACGCTACCACCACCAGGATAAAATACGCAATCGATCCACCTATCTCTTGGTGGGTTGGAGGAGGAAAGTAGCAGCGGCATCAACGAGTTAGAAGCTCAATCTCCTGAACTCCTCCTTGGGCAGATTCTATCGGTGTGGTTGTTGGTTCTGTGTCAAGACATCTGCAAATCCACGTACCACTCACAGGACCTCTAGTTCACAGGGAGACAATTAAGCATCAGCTGCAATTCCAAAGAGAACTTGAAAGGCACCGCGGAATAAATACCAGTATATCCACCCAGACGCAATTCCTCGATCACAACAACTTCTGTCCAACGGGGAGTATGTTCCTAACGCATGAATGCAGAATCAAGGCTGTCTCTCCTTACGTCCTCAACTGTACTTTGACTTGACAAATTTAGGTCCTTTGTGACTTGTGGAATAAAACACCACATGCGTATTTTTACATCATTGGCCGAAGTTGGCGGTGCGTGTAATTCAGGAGGCGGGCTCTGCTAGAGTGAATATATTCCAGACTTTTTGGCAGCCTGGATTGTTGCACACTTGAGTGACTAATTAGCACTGTCCAAATTATCATAGGTAAGACAAGCCTATCTGCTTATCTAATCTAACAGTGCCTGTCCTCGTGTACTAATTGCTCAGAAATATTATTCGTTGCTCAGAATATACATATTTGTTGAGAATCGCTCTCAACAATGTCTTGACACGGAATTTTCAGCAGGAAATGATTAATTCCCTTAATGCTACTAGACGTGTAGCTGCTTCTCGTCAATTCAATGATGGCCCGGGCCCTTTATCAATTCATGGTATAATAGTGAGAGATTCTTCCGTCCTAAATTTGGTTTCTTGTCTATGGCTTTGACTATGTCTTGCTGGTTGGAGACCCCATGGCTATTTTCTCCTAGGGGATAGGACAGACGTGTTTCCCATTTAAGAGCTGGAGAGGCGCCCTTATGATTTTCGTTAAATGGGGATATGCTTTTCTAAGTACATGGTTTCTTCTCACACCTTGTAGTCTGCAAAATTAGGTCGCACTCGGTGTTTCTGTAGTCAACTTCACCAGGTTCCTCAGCTTTTCTAGATGAGCTACGTTCTTCGTCCAGAATAAATAGCAGCTACATACCGGTCTTCATCTTCAATGTGAGGGTCTTGCAATCAGGAACCACTGCTGTGATTCACACACGAGTGGTGTGTGAAGTCATCGTTTCGTCGTGTTCTGTGTCCTTCGTCTAACAACAGATTTGGATCCATCCCTGCTTGCTCTTCAGGGTATGTTCCAGTCTATGCAATCGGATGATTCGCTTGCGACCTTGGAGCAAAAATCGCTTGATGTCTCTGACAGGTCGTTGAGTCATGCGGGCATTCATGGGAATGAAAATGAAGTTATTGTATTAAAGAAAGTCAAGCTCGGAGTTCACCTCCTGGGACTCAATCCAGTAAAATCTACCCCTGAATTCATCAAGGATTCCTTGTTTGTAACATGATTGAACTCAGTAAGAATACCAACCGGTACTCCGTAAGTGGGAATGAGAGAGTCACTCCAACCAAACGGGCAGCAATAACTGACAACCGAATAGTGTGGAAGCTACACACTGGCCCAGAAACTTAAACGTCAAATAACCACAGCACAAAGGAGAGGGTTAAGAAATGAGGTGGCGAATATCCATTCTTCCTTAGAAGCAGAGGAGACAGGAAGCGTTCGATGGAATATGGGTCCCCTTTACAGCGACATCAGATTCTGGCAATTAGGAGACGTTAGTGTGTCTGGACTGCCCATTGCTTGAAGAAGTGAAATAAAATATCCGTTCCTATATCTCTTCGATCAGGGGAAACTTGCCATATTTGTTGGATCTTTTCCTTCTCTCTCAAGATTACACGATTCCACTGATCTACAAGTTCCACTAAATTCAGATTTGAACAGATGGTCCAAACCCAAGATTTATGTGGAAGAGAGAGAGCTAAAGAGATGTCACATCCAGGACGAAAGAATCAGAACACCTGATCTGGAAGTCGTTTAACAATTCAAAGTTTACAACTATAGCCGAAGAATCTCGGCACTACTCTTTTGTCGACATATTTCCCTCATTCATGTGGTCCCGTATACATCTGGAAATCTACATTTTGAGCAATTTTGTCAAAGCGAGCAGTTTCATCTACTGCGTAACCTCAGGCCTATCTCAAGAATGCCAAAATTCTCTTTCATACCAGAAGACGTTGAAAATGCTTGGAAACCACAGTTTGACAAACACAGTGTCAGTAAAGGTCAGAGAATTTAATACTTTCATGCCGCATAGCCTCCATAGCCTCGAGCAACTTTTCTCCGAACAAACCTGAGGTTAGTTGTAAATGCAGCAACTCCATCACCATGCTACCTTAAGAAACGTCAGACACAGCACAGTAAACTATACAAATCAACTCATGATTCAAGTTGTGGACCAAAGCAAGGAGAAATCCTAGAATGATCCACAATCTTTTTTTCCACATCTACTTCATTTCTCATCTTCAGGCAACAGACCATATCTGCGTCGTCCATGACTAGAATGTCCTCCCGTCCATCAAGATTCTATCCAAATGGATCACAAGTGCCATCATCACTGCTGACCTATGTCTCGGGTCAAAATTGAACTTCTCCATTCCACGAATTGCTGCAGCCCTAAAGATGTCAACATTTGAACATTACGCGGTGCACAATACGGGCAGTCTGCTTGGCAAGACAGACTTTGCAATTGGTGGACATTTCCGGCCTCGACTATACAATGCTCGGCATACCGATGCAGACCTCTCTGACCAGAGGTTTTGTGGGTCGAGGGAAAAAATGTATCGATACCCATAGAAGTTAATGGTTCACTAGCGAGAGCCGTTCAACAGGGATGCCAATCCGACACCCCCACCATTTCTGTAAGCATACTTGGTTTGTGTGTTCCCGGAAGTCCTGTAACCCGAAAAGCAAAGCTTCAGATGATAGTAAAAATTTGCAAACCAGCCCTTTTCGGAGAATTGGGAGTGTAACTACACGAACTAATAAAAGGCGTACATTCCTGTCTCCACACTCCCACTAAGTAAACCTTTCGGAAACATCGAGTGCCCAATCACCTGAATACATATACACAAAGTCATACAAAACTTACCAGCTCAATGGCGATAGTCCGTTGGTGCGCATCGGCAAGTTCAATCTCGATGAAACGTCTGTGAGTACAGTCGTGGATTCCAACCTACACACATAAGGAGAAACAAAAATTCACACAATTATTGCTTTGATCAATGTAAACAACGTTTCATGAACCTGGGCAGCTATAAGTTCACAGAGCAACAATTAGGGTGTGAAGAAAAACACGGAATTTTGGATGATTTCCCTAGCAGAAAAACAATGTAGAAATCTGTTCAAGAAAATCATAATTTTTTGCATAATTCTGTACAAAATGCATAAAGATAGGGTAGCCTTTTTCAGCACTAAGACAGCAGAGAGAAATTTGATTCACCAGCAAGGATTGATAAGACACTGACAGTGAGAAGAAATAATACTCACTGTGTAATGGAGTCACCAAACGCCAGATCTGAAAATCCTTGACGCTGCTTGTGCTTAGGATTCGCAGTGCACAGGATGAAAACCCTGTTGCGTCGCCTCACCACTCTGCAATACTCGCAGAGCCGGCGAACTGCTGCCCTGACCTTCATATCTCCGCCTTTTTCTCCCACCACCAAAACTTCAATTTCAATTCTAACCCTTTCGGCACGATCTGCTCACTTTTTCTGCTTCGGATCCACGATCAATACATTCTATGGTGAATGATGAAATGTTCCTCGACAGACAGAGAGAGAGCCCTTGCAGAACCAGAGAACAGGAGTCCAGTGTTTGAAGAAATCCGGCAACTGTGTACGGAAAAGACGTTCCGGCATATTCCCGGTTTCCATACGTGGTTTCCGGTAAAGAGCTTTGTTTTCGAAAACCAGCTAATGTCCCACGAATATAGAAATTCCGGATACCATTACGCATTTATCACGCACTACTTCGGTGCCCATGGAACGAATGGGGTCAATTTTCTTATGAATTTACCCACACAAATCCTTTGGAAACAATAAATATTTTGGTTTTATGGTAGATTTATTCAAATCTCTATTATGATCAAAGGTATATATCATATGAACTAACTTAGGTGATAAAGTTACATTTAATCTCATAAGTATTAAAATGATCTTAAAAATAAAACAAGTGGATGAGGTTAGTAACACGAGCATATATTTTTATTTCTTTATCTTATAAATTAGAACAATTTCACAGAAAGTTAGGTCGGTATTTCACAATATGATCCTGTTTACGTTTATTTCACCGTATGACCGTATTTATACTGCCGGAAGAGTCGCACACGAAAGGGAATCCTCCGGGGAAGGAGTAGCTCAAAAAGAAAGATAACTCAAACGGGACATCATGTACGCCTGCCTCTATGACAACAAAAGTTTCATATGATTTTTGTACACCTCTACCATTCCAAACGAACTTTCTCATGGAATTGATCGTAATCATTATTTTCTGTGTGATCCAGGAAATACCTGTTAACCAAAGTTAAAGGATTTGAAAATTCAAACGGTCATCGTATTAACTTGAGATGGTCAACTATAGCAATTGGCTTCAGATATTCTATGAAACGACTAAGAGCTAATGAGGAAGAGTAATAAACACTAAGTTTATGGGATCGGATGGGGTATGCCGGCGAATTGTTCCATGTTTGCTCACTATATAGTAGTTTTTTCCTGTAGACTTGTATATTGTTGATCAGAGTTCTACTTGATTTCTGAATATATATATAGTGTACCACTATATTCATTCACATAAAGGTTTTGGGTTTTCTGCCGTGTGGTATTCCATGGTTTGCTTATGGACACGGGGCCTATATTCATTCACATAAAGGTTTTGAGTTTTCTGCCATGGTATTCCATGGTTTGCTTATGGACACGGGGCCTATATTCATTCACATAAAGGTTTTGAGTTTTCTGCCATGTGGTATTCCATGGTTTGCTTATGGACACGGGGCCTACCTTATCCATCACTTCATCCAAGGCAGATCTTGCCTCTTTCCTTTGCCCTTTCCCATGATGCACTAAGTACTTTTAGGCTTTTCCTTGCTTCTCTGTTCCTTCCTTTGCTGTTCTTATTTGAGTTGTCCAGTCCCTTCCTGTGTGGCGTTGATGTCCCCCTCTGCCCCTTCTTGTTCCCCTTCCTCCTCTTTGGATTAATTTTTTGTTCCACCTTTCGTTGCTGCTCGCTCTAATTTACTCTAGGAGTGGTCGACTCCATTTCTGTGGTAGATGACCTGCTCTTTCCTTATGTCTTTGGATTCGCTCCCTACTGTACCTTTGGGTGTAAAACGACTTGCTCCTTTCCGTGCCTTCTGACTCAACTCCTTACTGTTTCGTCGGTGATCTCACGTAGTTAGTTTACCACCTTCTTTATTAATTTATATCATCAAATAGGTTTGCTAGTTTTTACTTGATTTTGATACTAATATTTGTTTACTTTCAGGCTTTAACTAGGTATGTCTTGAGTTATTTACTTTCTCTTGCTCGCGCTTTCATATTTATCTTTTGGATGTTGATTTATTTGCATTGCACAATCATTCTACTTATTAATTTTGTTGCACTTTGTTTGGATTTTAAGCTTCATACGTTATAGCTTTTCCTTTACCATGAGCGGCAGGGTTGGAAGCACAATGCCAATTTGCCTTGGCACTCATGAGTTTTTAAGCAAAAACTTAGTACAAGGGATACTAACAATTGCTCAGCTACTTTGGCACTGCATGAGGCATCGATGAAGTCATAGGTGTTTTTGTGGAGGTTTCTATGGCCACCTTCTCCTTCCCTTTGCTGTTTAGTGTCTAAAAGCTCAAGCATCCATACTCATAGCGCTACTCATAGTTACTCCAGATTCATAGCGCTTGTTATGATTACTTTATATCATGTCCTCTTACGCTTTGCTCTCATTACTTTGTTACACTTTGATCCCTTTTCTACAGCCACACCATCCGATAACTCTTGTATTGTTCTACTCCTTCATTCCCTAGCTAATTCACTCCCTAGTATTTTTTCCTTGCTCTTTGATTGATTCCTGGTTCAACCTCTCGTGTCTACATTGTTCCTACCTAATTCCATCCCATGTTCTTAATCATTATCATTCACACATTGCTTATTGGCAGGCTCTTACATAACATTTCCTATTTCTTGCAATTGTTTGCATTGATGCTCTCAACTTCACATTTTTTACTAGTCAATTAGCCACCTATTATTCTCAATTTGTTTCAATTATGCCTTAGCTACAAGTTACATTGGATGCATTCTACTTTAAGGATTAACACTACTCTAGCATTGTGAATATGTACATATTGCTTATCTATCATTTGCATTCCATGAGTTTTGGATAACACTTTCCCAAGATGGCTTCTACTCTCATACCTATATATATCATGATGGCACTATGCAACCAAAATGGCAGGGTTCATGTTCAGCTGCATCTTTGTTTTATATATTCTTTGAAATATATTCTTCTACTTCTTTGTACATCATTCAGGCCCCAATACAATAGTTGGATTAGGATATGTAAGCTTTGGTTCATTCATCATCAATTCATGTTCTTGGTTGATATGCACATTCTCTAGTTACATGAATGATTTTGAGTTCTCACAATTGCATTTGTCTTTAGCTCCTTACTTGATAGTTTCTATCTCATTGTATGTGGTTTGGATGATTCACATTTTAGGTGATTTAGCTGATTCTTGTGTTAGAGAGCATGCCCATTTCATTGTTCTTTGGTGGATTTCTTGTTGTCTCATTCACTTGGTTTTGTGACAGTCTTACAAGCCTCATGTGATCTATGCTTTGACCTGCCTTTTGCTACTTCTTCTATTCCGTGGTGTACTTCTCCAATTCTTTTCCAGATCTCTCTTTGTCACTCTTAATTGTGGCACTCGTTGTCAGGCCCTCGAGCCTTGCTCCATGCTCCATATCCCCTGTTCAATGCCACCTTTGCCTCTTCTCATCAGCACTTTCAGTCACTTGAGCCTTGCTCCATTGTTATTGCCACCTCTGCCTCTTACTATTCATGCTCTATAATTCTATCCTCCTCAAACTACATTTGCACTCTTTTGGTTTTGCCCTCTAGATTTGATTCTCACATTAACTCTACATTTACTCACCTTAATAACCTCCACATCAGCTGGTCTTTGGTTCTATCCTCCTCAAACCTCATTTGAGTCTTGGCCTTCTTTTAGTCCCATTCTCATATTGACTCTCCATTTTCTCACCTTGATAACCTCCACATTTTCCTTCTTGGGTCAATCCCTTCTTATTCCTATAATCAATTTCATCCTTGTTCAATTACTTCATATTCTTATCATCAATTTCATCCTTGTTTCTTGTTTTGTTCCATGCTGACTCACCTCTGTCCACATCCACATTAAATTTACTATTCCTTGCTAACTTGCCTCCGTCCATGTCCATGTCAACCTTATTGTTCCATGATGACTCACCTTTCCACCCATGTTTGATGTTTGGCGTTAAATATAGTTTTACTTATCACTCTTTTTCTTGCACCTTACCTCTCCTTACTTGTCACTCTTTTTCTTGCACCACAAATTGGGAACCTTTGTACGTGGAAATATCTCTTTCAGATCCATCTCTATACTTAACCTTACTTAGACTTTCCCTTTCCCTCTGGGTAGAATTGATTAGTTCACAATTAGAACATTTGCTCACCATTCATTTTTCTATAGACCTTGATCCCATTTTGTAGCAATTCAGGGCTTTGAGATTTTGCCATATAGGGCAATTTTTATTTCTTCATCCCTTAGATGACTTTTGAGTTATCTATGTCATTTATTTCTTACATAATGGCAAATGCTCTATGGGCCAAATAGTGGGTTATGCTCTTTGAAGATTCCAACAACATTGCTACTTGGGAAGTCTCTCAGTTCTTTGCTCTTTTGCCTTTAACTTTAACTCCCTTGATGGCACCAACTGCCAAATTTGGGTTCCACGGCTTCCGACTGTTCCCTATGATCAAGGTACCTCCATGTACTCATTTTAGAGATTTTGCCAACAAGGAGGAGCACTTTTGGATCCATCTCCTCAACTGTTGGGCTCCTCAAGGGTACAATGTTTGTGGAAGAGCATCTCATATCCACCTTTGGAGTTATTTGAGAGAAAACACCCTTTTCCTCTCTTTTATGACACCTTCTTTGTCTTCTGTCGAGGATCCTTAATCACCTTTTGCTCTTCTTCTCTCCATACCTCTCAAATTGCAGATATACTCCATACATTTGTCCCACCCTCATTATTTTCCCTTTTACCTATAAGGAGATAGATAAAGTTTGCTTACAATCTTTGTGGAGGAACCAAGAAGTTTTACAAGCTTTACCTCTAGGTACTCCATTTACAACACCCATTTTTGCTTTTAAATATGGGGAAACACCTAGTCCATTTACACTTTAACTTTGCCTCACTATCACGGAAGTTATCAAAAATTTCTTCTCCTCCTTCTCCATGCAGTTGTCTTCACCATCCATGTTTCAATTACCTTGCACACTAACATATCATTATAGCTTTGCTTCAAAATTTACCTTCCTCCAACATATTACTTCTCTTCTCCAAAGGAACCAAGTTTTGTATTTTTCCCACCTCTCCCCCCTCTATTTTCATTGCTATTCAAACTTGCATTTGCAACTTTGCTCCTTATTATGAAGTTATATTAAGCACCAAAGATATTTTGGAGCAATAGAAAGTCACCCTTCTACAAAAAGTTAAACATTTACTTAATCTCTCTCAATTCCAGATGATTTCATTTCTGTAGATCTGATTTTCCTTTCCCTCATGATAGAAAATTTCTTGCTCATTTCAAATCCCATTTCATTATTACTTATATGGACAATTGGCCTAACAATTTGATATTTGTTTGTGGACAATTTTACATTCAAAATATACTCAATGAGATTCATTCTCCTTCAGCTACCTATAAACACTCACCGAATCCTCAAAACCAACTCTTACTTTCTCGCCATAGTTTCAATACCTCTCAAGGATTTTGCACTTCAAAGGATTCCGAGAAACTCACATACTTCTGTTGTGCTTGGAAATTCCATAAGTCTCCCATTGTTCCTAGGCTCATTGCTAGAAGATACTCTACTTCCTTATCTGAACTTGCTTGTTGACTAAGCTCCTTCTTCAAAGCATTGCTACCTTTTGCAAATGACCTCTAGAGGAATGAATTCTTACATGTGGGTTGATGATAAACTCTAGCTAGATCTTGGATGACTCTTTTAGAGTTCCTATTTTACTTGAGAAGGTGTAAATATTATGCAAGACAAGATCCTCTTCTCCCCTAAACTTTGGTTGTAGTAGACTCCTTCCACCTTGGAAAATTTATTTTTCAAAGTCTTGATTTCACCACCCTTTATACAAAAGGATCTCAAAACAAGGTTGTCTGCTCTCATCAGATCTATTTTCCATTATAGGTTCACTCTAAATAGGGAAATTGTGTTTCTTATCAAGACCTCTACACTTGACTTCAAATATAGATGGCT
Source organism: Lunularia cruciata (assembly GCA_948567375.1). Classification (NCBI taxonomy): domain Eukaryota; kingdom Viridiplantae; phylum Streptophyta; class Marchantiopsida; order Lunulariales; family Lunulariaceae; genus Lunularia; species Lunularia cruciata. Next base: position 12,011,541 of record OX419762.1, on the reverse strand, counting down.
TAAAGAAACAATATCTCTCAATCAGCAAAACACCTCGAATTCATGGCTGTTGATAAGGAATTTCTCATCTATTCGATGTTGTTCCTTTTTGATAACCTATACATCACTTTCAGGAATAAGCTCTTACGTCAAGAGATTGGTATTCCTATGGGGACACCTTGTGCTATCTTTGTGACTAATCCATACCTCTTCACCTATGTTGCCATGTTGCGCAGCCTCTCCTAAGTTCAAAGATATGTTGATGATCTTCTTGTGGTAGGCTCGGGACTTGATCATTCCATATATTTCATGTATAAGGATGATGCTACTAGAGGAGGAGTGACATATCCCAGACTTTCTTGTGAGCTAATTTGAACTCATTTGGCACTCACTATGATTATCTGGACTGTCGTATTACCCAAGACAACTTGAATATCTTGGTTTTTATCTATGATAAGAAAGAGTTGCTTCACTTTGCTCACATCAAGACAATCTTGCTCCATCATGTTCATTCCAACATTTCTCCTAAATGTAAATTAAGGATTATAAAATTGGATTGTGTTAAATATAGAAGGATATGTAATTCCAAAAATTCATACCTTTCGGCTTGTAGGAAACTAATAAATAGCTTTGTCCCCAAAAATTACACTCTTCACATGATCTAGAAAAAAATTTGCTCTATCTTAAAAATGGAAATAGATATCCATGGTTATCATGTGCTTAGTATCTATAGAGATTTAAGAAGATCCATTCTTTTTGCTTGGTGGGGAGCTACCATTTGAGCACACTAGTAGTTTTTCCTATAGGGTTGTATACCATATTGTTGATTGAGTTCTAGTTGACTTTATATATATATATATATATTCTACCATTATATTCATTCATATATGGGTTTAGGTTTTTTGCCATGTGGTATTCGATGGTTTGCTTATAGACACACCTTGTCCATCACTTCATGATGAGGCAAATCTTGCCTCTTTCCTTTGCCCTTTCCTCTAATGCATTGAGTCCTCTCTGTCTTTTCCTTGCTTCTTTATTCTTTCTGTTGCTTTTTCTATTTGAGTTGTCCCTTCCCTTCCAGTACAGCGTTGATGTCTTCCTTTGGCCCCTTCTTGTTCCCCTTCCCCTCCGTGGATTTTTTTTTCCACCTTTTGTTGTTGTTTGCTCTACTCTACTCTGGGAGCCCCATTTTTGTGATAGATGACCTGCTCTTTCTCCATGTCTTTAGATATCTCCCTATTGTGCCTTTGGGTGTAAAACGACTTGCTCCTTCTTGTGCCTTTTGACTCAACTATTGTTTCTTTGGTGATTCCACGTAGTTAGTTTATCACCTTCTTCATTAATTTGCATCATCAAGTAGTTTTGCTAGTTTTTACTTGATTTTGATACTAATATTTGTTTCCTTTTAGGCTTCAACGATGTATGTCTTAAGTCCTTTACTCTCTCTTGCTCACAATTTCATATTTTCCTTTGGATGCTGATTTATTTGCATTGCATATTCATTCTACTCATCACTATTGTTGCACTTTGTTTGGATTTTAAACTTCATATGTAATAGCTTTTCCCTTCCCTTGAGCGGCATGTTGGAAGCAACCAAGTTTGTCATGGAACTCATGATTTTTCAAGCAAAATCTTGGTACTAGGGAAACTGACAATTTCTTAGCTATTTTGGCACTATGTGAGGCATTGATGAAGTTGCAGATGTTTTTGTGGAGGTATTGTCGCCACCTTCTACTTCCCTTTGCTGTTTAGTGTCTCAAGACTCAAGCGTCCATAGCACTTGTTGTGATATACTTTATATTGTTTCCTCTTATGCTTTGCTCTCGTTACCCTGTTACACTTTGATCCCTTTTCTATAGCCATACCATTCAATAACTCTTGTATTGTTTCACTCCTCCATTTCCTAGCTAATTCCCTCCCTAGTATTTTTCCTTTGCTCTTTGACTGATTCTTGGTTTGACCTCTTGCATCTATAATGTTCCTACCCAACTCCAACCCATGTTCTTAGTCTTTATCATTCACGTACTGCTCAATGGCGGACTCTTACATGATATTTCCTATTTCTCGTAGTCATTTGCATAGATGTTCTCTACCAACATTTTTTACAAGTCTGTTGGCCATCTACTATTCTCAATTTTTTCCAATTATACCTTTGTTGAAAGTTGCATTGGATGCATTCTACCTTAGGGATTTAACACTACTCTAGAATTGTGAATCATGTACATATTACTTATCAATATTTTCATTTTATAAATTGTGGACTACCTGTTCCTGGAATGGCTTTTGTTCTCTCATTCATATGTATATATGTGAATGCTATCAGTATTTGTGAACACTCGGACAAAATAGCAATAGTGAATGAAATTTACCCCTGCTATTTTGCATGTGCGTCCACGGGCAAAATAGCAGGGGTAAATTTTGTTCACAGCATGTAGACTATTAAATTTTTTGGAAAAGGGTCATATTGTGAAATTGCTCTATAAATTTTATATCTTTATCATTAAATTTTTAGTCTCTTTGAATCAATATCTATATTCAAGTTGATTTTAAAAAATATTTATGGTTTTACACTAATCTTAACATTAGTGCCTATATTAGAGCTTTTTATTTAAAATCTTTGGTGCTTACATCTATGCTCTTTCAAGATTTGTGTGGAGTAAAATTTTATTACATAATATAGATTTTTATATAAGGACTAAGATTTATTGTGCACTCCTATATATCATGTATATCTAATGGTATATAAATTTCAAGTAGAAAGACAGTGAATAATATTTCTCAAGAAAAGTGCAATCGCATAGAAAACACAAAGGATGGGAAGGTAAAATGGAGCTAAGACCCAATAGAGTCAAATAATTGTCTATCAAAGTACTTTTCTTATCTTGTAACGTGACTTCTTTTCACTAACATGATAAGGTCATTATTTTTGATAACTTGAAGTGATAATAATAATAATAAAACAATAAAAAGACAAAACAATAGAAAAAAGGATCATATCCAAAAGAACTTATTATAAGAATTTAGAATATTTACTTATATGCAAACACTTGATAAGTAAACCTTTCAACATAGTTTAGAGTTATAGAAGATCTATACTAATCTGTATATATGAGAATTATTTAGAAAGGAGAGACTAAATGATACTTCAAAACATAACAAAGGTTACTATATGTTAGTTATGCATATTTATTTGTATAAATATAGCTTTTATACAAAATTATATTAGTTAAAATAGTGGATTTTACCTATATCCAACTAGCCAAATTTAATCTCAAATAATTTAATTAATAATATTTCAAAGCTAATAGAATAGATATTTGGTGAAAGATATAATCTAAAAAATAAGTATAATTTGATTTTTTAATCTAAATTCTGTGCTAAGAAAGCAAGAATTATATTTATAATCAGATCTTCTTCTTGATAACGTTGCTCCTTGGTGTATAATCTCACATTTAAAACAACATCTTATATGTAGTGGAATGTAGTTTTGAACTCACAATTCCAAACAACATTTTTCATTAACTATATATTTCTTTTATTTAAATTTTTTATGGATTTATAAGTTTAAATAAACATTTAAGACCAATATATATTATAATTTGTTAATATTGATGTGCTCATGCTTCTTTTCATTGTCCTAAACTTCATGTAATTTGACATATTATAGTTTTAGTTATCTTTACACTTCTTAACTATAATATAGTATAGTATCTTGCTTAGTTAAGAAATCATATTGGTGCTAATGCTCCAATATGATTTCTCAATTTTGGATATTATACTTGGAAGATTTGAATATTGTATTATTTGGACTTCTTCTAGAATATTATTTGAAAAAGAGAACTTGTAGAGCTTAGTGTAAAAGCTCTACTCTAAACACAATCCTTAATTAAGACTGAGAAGTTTTAAACTCTTACATCTAGTTACTTTTTTCTGAACTTGATAAGAAACTAAGATATCCAAAAATATTAAGGAATCTATATCTTGAAATTTGATCTACTTGAAGGATACGAAGACACATCAATCAAGAACAATAAGAAGATCTTTCAAACCCTATAAGGATCAAATTTAAGAGGTAAAATGGAGCAAAGACCCTAAAGTACTAGAATGAGAAATTTATCCCAATACACATAAAATTTACCAAAACACCAACCAATGTACACTTATTATCTAAAGTAAACACAATATATTGTCTAAAGTAAACACAATATAAGAAAGTGAAAGCGAAACCACGTCTCTAGTATGATAAGCTCTTTCAGCATCCTTGGTGAATATATCAAAAATCTCATTCATAGCTCTATATAATTCTAAGTGAGAGTAATAAAGAAGTGACCTATATAGCTTTATATCTGGAGATGTTGGTTGCTTCCATTCTATTTGCTGCTGATCCAAGAGGATGTGTAATCACCTCTTCCAAAACTATCTTATGTGTTGGATCCTTTACCATAATATTTGTTATTATCACTTCTTGTCTTGGGCCATATACAAGTCTACACTAACTCATGTTGTTTATAATGCATATCCATGCTTCATCTGAGTGGAGTATTCACTCTCTACTCTCTTGTACATTACAAAAAATATAAAATTTAATTGTATTATGGTTAGTTATCCTCTTTCCTTCAAAAGAACAACAAGTCATATGAATCGTTGCTACATCTAAGGCAGGATCACATCTCTTGTACATTACAAACAATATATAATTAATTGCATTATTGGTTAGTTATCCTCTTTCCTTCAAAAGAACAAGAAGTCATATGAATCTTTGCTACATCTAAGGTAGTATCACACTACATGTGAGTAATGAAGATATAAATGCATGGACCAAACTAGATGAAACCTCACCATATTAGAAAAAGTAGTCAATACAAGTCAAAATACCTTTATATAAAGTTGGCCTAGGATTAAATAAATTACAATTTTATTAGAATAAGAATAAAGAGACATTCCTTAATAACACAAGGATTAGATTAGATGGATCATTTGGAAAAGAGCGCATGGTGGTTAAATAGTATTAAGGAGGACTACAAACCTTTGAGCTGAATTGGAAGGCAAAAGAAGAAAATGATAGACGACAATTTCATAGACCAAAATAATCTAAATTTTATTTCTCATGTAAATAGTAGTCTACTCCTCCATATAATATTGATAGAGATGTTTATCATTATGCAAAGTTGCTTATTATATACTAAAAAGTCTTAAGTAAAATGGAGCTACTATCTTTTTCATTATAAAAATAAACTTATTACACTTTAATTATTTGATGATAAATCTATCTAAATCCAAATAAAATCATTCAAAAGTACTTGTTTGGAAAATCTAAGCATATGAACCAACACATAATCTAAGTACCATCAACAAAGCTCAAAAGCTAGTGAACTAAAAAATATACCAAAGTAAAATTCTCTAGCTCATCTACAAAACGGTGAGGTAAAATAAATAATTTTATCCTGAAAACTTAATGTAGGCTCTCATATTGGTTCATGATATAATTATAAAGTACTAGATCTAATATAATACAAAAACTATAAAGAAAGAATTCTAAAGTAAAAGATCCCTAATTCTAATTCAAGATATTCATAACGACCAAGATTACAGGTCATGAATATAAAATGTTTGACCATTATCAAGACAGCTTATTAATAATTTTTTTCAATAAAATTAACTTTTTACAAGATAACTTAAGCTAAATAAGCAAGAGATCCCTTTCAGTGCAGACTTTCCTCAAAATTCAATCGAAACAATTTAAGATGTTGGTTTTAAGTTTGAGAACTTAGTTAAGTAGTCTAGTACAGAATTTTTAAGTATTAAAAATATGTGTTTTAATAAAAAATTTGTTTTAATAAAAAATGTGAGTTTGTTGATCAGATAGAGTGAAATTGCACTGATATAATAATAGCATGTACCACGTAAATTATTATTCAATATTTGGTTTTTGATTGACAAAACTTCACAATAAGATATTCATCTTAAATATGGGTTTTTTTTTGGAAGATACTAGTCTTCAAAACTAATGTTATTATTAATATTAGTCTTCTAATAGTTCCAAAATAATATTTGAAGATATTTGTCTTCAAAACGTTTTTTGAAGATATTAGTTTTATTATATATATAGTAAAAAATTAATTATTATTTTATAAAAAGGAAATCAGTTGAAAATTGAAAGCTTTTCTTTGTCTATTATCTATAATGAAAATATCAAACTTACCTAAGATTGCTTTCTTACTCTCATGTGCAGTAGGTGACTAGCATAGCAAATTTCTATATTTAATTATGTACTCATATTAAATATCTTGTTAGCGTTTTTGCTGATATTAATAACTACTCAAATGAAGTAATTTTAGTTTATTGAGCCTCGAGATGACTTAATGTTTTTAATTTATCTATATAATGAGAGATTTTGTTAAATTTGTATAAATATCTGCAAAAACATGTATTTACTGCATATCTTCTTTCCTTAATATGCATAAATTATATTTTATCCTTCCTTTTTCATTGGAAAATACTTGAAATCCAAAGTGAATGAATTAATTTTGGTTAATGACATTGCATAGATATCAACAAAGAGATTATCTTATTATATATCTCTTTCCTTGAATCGAACAGATCATATTTCTGAATCAATTCATACTTAAGATCCTTAATAAAATAATAAAAAATATAAAAAATATTATTAATATAAACCAAATATTTTATATTATATATCTTCTTTCCATAATATGAATAGGTCATAAATTTTATTTTTCTTTTACACATAATAATAAGAGTTACTTTTTTTTTTTTTTGGTTATAGATTGATGGTAATGGTTTTCCTTGTCAATATTTTGGTAAGCAAAGATTTATCTTAATCCACTAATTCCAGCATATGATATGTTGAATTTTTCTATCTATTGAATTTACTATTAAATATATTTTCTCCAAATAAATTTGTATTCAAAATTAACCTCTATTCAATTAACACTGGTCATGTTTCAAACCTCCTCAAACTTCACCACTTTAACTTATTATCTTTGAACATATAGCTAAAGATAGTTCCTCAGCTTTGGAGAGTTATATTTTTTCTTCATACATTTTGATTATCACATAGCTTGTATACTACTTTTAACACTGTATACCCAATTCTCATCTATTGATATTTTATCCTTGTCTAGTCCATCAAAACTAACTGTATTCTATATTTACTATATCCTGTTATTGCCCAAATAAATGAATTTTATACAAATTCGTATGCTCTACCTTATATTTATTATATAACTAATGAATATTTTCAATTTTAATGATTTCTTTCTTTATTTGATGTATGAACATAAATGGGATGCCCTTTTGCATCTCCCTTGTTAAACTTGATCGGGTCTTCTTCCCATCCTTCATGCTTGGGTCGCCTTTTACTTTACATTTTATATGTTGATTATATCCTTGTCTATGTGATCCCATCATTTTTTATTATATAACTAGTAATAACTTCTCTAATTTAATTATTTCTTTCTCTATTTGATTTATGAAAATATATATCATGTATTTGATTGATGTGTTAAGTCTATCCCCCTCTACATAATATCATTATCTCTTCTTTTCAGGAGTTCATTTTTGAAAATTTCGTTCAAAATTTTAGGTAGCTCTTGAGATAAACATGTCAATTTCTACTATTGTACTTCTTTGTTGACCATTTTACATCATTGTAAGTTACTTTTCCACAATAAAATTTTTGTTATTTGATCTTTTGTTGGAAGTATATACTCTCTTGTACTCTCTATTCAAGTTTACATTGCTTTGTTACCTTAAAAATTTTCTCCTCTACATTTACATAATTCCATTAGTTGCGCTCTATTCATCATATACCATCTTTGGTTAGAATCTTTATTTACTTATCCTTTAAAGCTCAACCTCATTGTTTTCCAACCAAAGAATCATTGCCAACTAATTCTAGATGTTGTATTTCACAGAACATACTTACTCCTATTCATAAATTAGCGTTACACCTCAAGCACGCAGCATTTTGTTCAAAACACTTATCGACACTCATTAAAGGAATCATGGCCCAACCATCGGGTATGGCGTCCCATCCAAAGGCATGTGGCAAGCTTACGTAGACGATATTCTTGTCTCTAAATCTGGGACCTGATTTTAGACTATATAGCCCACGTACATTATCGTATCTCAAATTTTTCCACCCCCATTGGAATACTGCGATGCTAATATCTAGTCAGCACTCGTTGTCTATCAAGTTTCCGAGTTGCTGGCAGTATACCGACTATTATTGCATAGTATCTACTGAATTTTGAGGTATGTAACGAGACCAATAAGTGACTCAAAAATCCCATTTCCACAGAAAAGCTCAGTAGGTGGAAGAGACTGGACTCTGCGCCGACGTTTGTGCTGCTTCCTCTCGTCCTTGAAAATGAGATGCGAGATGCTCCCATCCCCAACTCAGGGAACATGTTTCGTCCCGGGGTACTTCCATACTGGATAACTCAATGAGCAAGGTTCTCAAGTCAAACAGGAAGGCTGTATTAATGAACCATGAGAGTCCGAACAGAACGATTAGCATAAGAGGATTGCGTGCATAGGGGATGCTGCAAAAGTTGATTCACAAAGCTTGACGCTACTGGTTGTACGTCACCATTCAAGAACCAAAGAAAACTGACACAGAACTGAACTCGCTACCTCATATAGCTCGCTGCCTCACACTTCAAGACAGAGTCCAACAGCGGGCCACTCTAGTTTTTGCCACTTCCCTGACAGAAACACCAGTGATAGGACAGGTTTCACACAAGCAGGTCCTCTAATGGCTACTTCCCCTAGTAGGAAACACAGTGGTAGAGCAGGCTAGCAAGCATTAAGCCCCAGTGCTTATTTGATATTAAGCATTAAGCCCCAGTGGATATTTGAGCAAAGTTGTCAAGTCAAACAGGAAGGCTGATTTAATGAGCCACGAGAGTCCGAACAGAACGATTAGCATAAGAGGATGTGTGCATAATGGATGCTGCAAAAGTTGATTCACAAAGCTTGACGCTACTGGTTGTGCGTCACCATTCAAGAACCAAAGAAAACTGACACAGAACTGAACTCGCTACCTCATATAGCTACCTCATGTAGCTCGCTGCCTCACACTTCAAGACAGACTCCAACAGCGGGCCACTCTAGTTTTTGCCACTTCCCTGACAGAAACACCAGTGATGGGACAGATTTCACACAAGCAGGTCCTCTAATGGCCACTTCCCTAACAGGAAACACAGTGGTAGAGCAGGCTAGCAAGCATTAAGCCCCAGTGCTTATCTTACCCAGCTCCTGAGCATCTTTGATGCATATAACATGGTGCATATTTCAAGAGATCCTGGATGTTTGATATCACGTATAAGCCATTATGATCCCATCCCTTCTAGATCTCATCTATCATACACTAGTCCAATTGACAAAAATGCAAAGCCGCTACAAGATCCTCCGACATGGACCCCTTAAAAAATTTTACTGAGTGACGGACCGTCATCCAGACAGAGAGCACAGAAATCGACATATTCAAGAACAACAGATACTGGAACGAAATTCAGCGTCAAAGGAGTTGGAGAAAGCTCTTCAATTAGTAAAGGAAGAGAGACACGATTCCGTTAAGATCAGGTAGGTAAAAACAGAGCAAGTACTTTGTTCCTGGCTACTGATCGGGCTTCAATGGCAGCGCATGCTTATAGCAGAGAGATCTACGGCTTGCATTCGCACCTTGCCGCTTGACTAGAACAACTTCTCAGACGATGAAACCAAAATTGTGTAGCTAAAATACTAAGCCTTCAACTTCTTGAGCTTGGACATCTCCTTTTTGACCAGAGAGCTCCGCTGTAAGTGCCCACAAAATTTTGGGATTAGGTCAGAGCAACAAAGAGGAATGAGGATAAAACTGTGGAAACGAAAATACGCGGGTATAAACTTGAAGCGGTGGAAGTGCCCATGGGAAATGGGGATTATGTCTGTCCAACACCGAGGAATGAAGTGGGAAAAAAAGATTCAGGGAGAAATCAGGAAGTCTAACGTCCAGGAACTCTGACGAAAAATACCTTGACTTTTGCGACCATAACTTTGAAGCGGTCGAAGTCAGTTAGGGCAGCCCTTCGCTTCTGGACAATGAGTTTCCTGCCCCATGAGCTGGAATCCCACTTGTTCTGGACATCTGAAACACATAGGCCACTCAAACTGGTGAGACCCCAGTAGGCCGGAGAAGTTCGGACATGACATACAACAGGGTGCCAAAGTTAGCATTCACAAACTCAAGATTCAAGGTTCCAAGGCTCCTGACCAGCTGCGTCGATGGCGGCCTTCAATTCCTTCTTCAGGGGATTGCGAGGAATATCAATCTTAATGTCCGTGAGCGACAATCTCTTGAAATTGATTTGCGTTCTCACGATTGTAGGAGAATCAATCAATGCCTGCAATTGACCATCCGAATCAGGTCAGCCTTACACAAAGAAAGTTAACTAGTTTACAATTAGTTAAAGTCAAAAACATCTACATTCTACGATATCACACAGAAAGCTCAAGAGTCAAAATTTACCCGGTTCTGGTCGATCACGTCAACAATGACAACCAATTTGCCATACTGGGGGCCGTAGTTCACCAAGGCTACCCTTCCAATCTCAACGTAGCGACGGAAAGGCTGCACAACCGAACAATCTTACCACATCAATCTCCGCAGACTGGCAAAACGAAGAAATTTGACCAGACATCTACAAAGACTCACCATTTTGTTTGTCAAATCCCAAACCCTAAAGAATGAATAATGCAGCTCGAGGGCTCGAGCGACGAAACGAAAAAAGACCAACAGATGTCCAACTCGTCCGCAACCAGATGAATATAGGCTCACGAGTTCTACAATCTTGCGTCAAACATTCAAATTTAATCACCATTGTGCCGAGCAAATTCGAAACCTTGGGTCGTGCTGCTCGGGTTGCTCGAGGGCAGACTGTGAAAGTCTACAGCACTGTCATATGATGGCAAATTCTCGGTCGTTGTTTAAATGGAGCGTTTATTTTCTCTTAATTAAGTTTCTTAATATTACTTAATTTGCCCTCTAATTTTAGGGCAACTTAATCTACCTGTACTACATACTCTTGTGAATTTTGCGCTCGTGCTATCCAAAAGAAGGCATTTTCTGCATGAAACACGAGGTAGTTTGTAATCTTTTCGAATCCTATTAAGTGGACGGAAATAAGTTCGATGGAACCTAAATCTTTTGCTAATTTTTTAATTTTTTTGATATTCTACTTTGAATGCAATGGCTTTCTCGATGACATTATTTGCAAGAATTGTTTACTGCGGTAATAAGTGGGTTTTGCCAACATAGCAAACTACCAATGTCTTGTCCTTGTATTTCTACTATTTTGATGTAAGTAAAACTATTTATTTATTTCTTTATACCTTTTTTATAAATTTCATTCTTGACCTCGTAGAGCGAAGAATAAGATAGGCTACAAATAAAAATTTTATTTGTCTAGAAGCATTTACCCAATACTTCGATTGGCCCTTGGGGTCACTACCATTGTACATCAACTGTGTTATGTTGTCATGATTAAAAACTCTAAACATCATCATCAGATTCATTTGGAACTACTAGTTCTCGAGAGGAGTAATATGAAGGCCGTTTACAAAGACGATAAGTGGTTTAAATTTGACTAAGAATGCATTTAAATTCATAAGATCCAGAAATACAATGAAATGTGCATAGTTGCACACAGAAGGAATCAATAATAATATTAGTTGATGAAAATGGCGAACCTTTTCATCGTGAGGATATGACAACGAGGGATTTTACGATTCCTTGCTCAACAATAAACCAAAATCCATGTATCGGGACCTTAAGAAGAAAGGTGTGTGATTTTAATCGATTGAAATCACGTATAATTAATCTCCGCCCAAGTGAATCTCAATTTGCTTTCTATTATTGGTTCAGAAATTATAAAATAACATGATATACAGAAATGGCGAGAGCCCCGTTGAGAGCACCCAATGTTCATGTTGATGGATAGACGACAACGCTTACGTCCTGACAGTGGAGTGGTTTGTTGAGAATGGAGGGCAAGTACATGGAGGACAAGAGGTGATGGAGAGTTTTCTTCCAAACCAAGAACAGAACGAAAAGATTTGTGGATTTGATTGAGTATGAAAACCATATCCTAAAGAACTGAAGGTTGATCCAGAAATGCCATTGTTCTTGCTTTAGGTTTCGAAGATTAGTAGTTGTAGCAATTCTGCTGTGCGGGATCGACAGATTTGAGTTGGAGGAACTGACAGAATTGAGCGCCGACCTCAAAGTTTACACTCCAAGAGTTGGTAGAGAAACCTGAATTCTCAGAAGTGTGCTACCATTTCTTCTCTCCGAGCTTCATGCCATGGAATACGGATTGCGGCATCCCGTTTTCTAGTGGACTTCGGAGACGAGGTCCATGCACACATTTCTTGCTATAGACGACCACTAACAAAGGAAATCCGGAAAGAAATCGATTTCACATCGAGTCGAATTGCAATCGGGTGTCCTCTTTAGGCACACTTCCTCCACATCTAATTTGAAGTCTCCCGTATGCATGTGAAACCGGAAGGAAGACCATCGGTGCTGCTTTACACACGCGACCTTCAACCAGTGAAGAGATTTGGACGAGATGGTAAAATTGAAGAGATGAAGATTGACCATTAATATACTCTTTCTTTAGCTGACTTTCTACAGATTTCTTTAAAATTGTAGACAGTCGCCACGTTAGGGCAAATTCAATTGACACTAATGAAGTCAATAACGATTGCTTGAACAGTAGGGGGTTTCATAAATAGATTTGACTAATGTGTCCCGGATAAATAACCAACTTTGTAATATTTTTTAGTGAACCCCGTAGCGAGATGAAATTGCCATAAATGAACATTATGTAAATTCAGTTACGGGGTAATTTTTCCAAGTTGCATTTATTTATAAAAGTCAAGCACTATGTTACTATAATTGAATAAATGATTGTCAAAAGAGATGAAGTGGTTGCTCGAGAGGATGGCCACATAGTTAGGTAAGTTAGTTTTGATTTATGAAGTTTCTGGTAGATTCAAAATCCAAAATGCCTCCTTTCAACTATTCGATTTCTAAATTCAAATTCACCATCCCGAGCAAATGCTCCTTTTGTTAGTCAATTAATTGCGGTTTTGTAGTTTCGCAGTAGTGTGGGAAAATGATCTGCACCGTCCTACAACAACCAAAAAATTGATTGGTGGATGAAGAATTTTACTCCAAAACGGTAACAAATTTTTAGCAATGGGAGATAAGTACCTTGTTTCAGGGCAAGAGGCTCACTTTTGGATGCAGATCCAAGACCGGTTGATTCATCTTTGGATTCACAACATGAACAACCATTAGGGAAATTTGGAGAATTGTTGAGGATTGCTTCTTCTATGCTTGGAAAACAAAGGAAGATGAATGGTTTTGCATGGCGACCTACCATTATGGCCAAATACTAGATTATTTGGAGGACCCCGAGCATTTTGCACAAATACATGGTGGGAATTGCAAAAAGCACGTTCAGAAATTGACCGCATTTAGTTTCATGCAACATTTTTATTAGGGAGGGGTAAGGATTTCATACTTCTATGATAGGTGATAGACTTTACAAGAAATGGTTGAGGTACATGAAACAATACAAAGAAACTTGGGAGCCTAAGAACAAGTCTATTGGAGAAGGTCTCACCAAGAAGGAATATGACAAAGTGCAAAGAACTATAGAAAAAAATTGAGTGGAATGTGCACGCATTTAGCCAAAATGGAAGCCATGTTGATGAATAGAGCAAACATTAGTCCACTTACAATGGTAAGTTTGGGAGATTTAAATCCCAATTCGAGCAAGGTTGGTGAGGAGGAGGTCCATGAGAGTGCAAAGGAGAGCTTGCAATTCCCATCTCCTCCAAAGGTGGTGCTCTCAAACTCAAGTCCCCAGTTTGTCCCAAACACACAAGGAGTGGTATACTCTATCCCAAATACCCAAGGGGTGGAAATTATATTGAGTGTAGGCATGAACAATGGACTCTTATTACCCAAGGATGAGTCATCATTTGTTGCACCAATTGAGGACTCGCCTTTTGTTCCACCACCTCCTTTAACTTCTATAGGGGATGGATCCGAGGGTGCTTTCCTCAACCAAGAAGGAGAACGTGACCCAAAGAGGAGAAAAGGTGGAATATCAACAAGTAAGGTATCGAGGTTGTCACCTAGTATGTCATTGTCTCATGATTTAGCAAAAATTACCATGTTGAAGGTAGATACTATAGAATCCAGGGAGAGGTTATGACTAGCTAAACTAGAAGCCACCAACATGAGGAAAAGAGAGAAAACAATGATGAAAATAGAAGCCAAGCGTGTTAGATTAGAGACAGAGAAGATGAAAATTGAAAACTACATGAAATTGATTGTAGATAAAAGAAAGCTACGGCAGACAAACACAAATTTAAGGAGAAGAGTTTGGAGTCAAAGTGCACTCATGAAATCAAAATGAATCTCATACAAGCAAGAAAAGTCCCGAGGAAATAAGTCAATATTTCAAAGTGCTCACTCAAGTTCAACATCCTACTCCAAATCCATCATACTCTAGTGATAGCAAATAAGATACCAAAATCTAACCTCATTATGATTATAATAAAGATGAGTTTTAGAAACTTGATTTAGGCTCCTTCTCTATGTCTCTAAAATCTTAATTGTTGCTAGTCGGTGCTAGATGCCGCTTAGTGCCACCCATTGACTATTAAGTGCCGCCGCTAGCTACCACTCATCACCACTCAATGCCGCCCATTGACTATTTGCCATCGCTGTTAGTTGCCACTCATTGCCGCTTAGTGCTGCCCATCGCCTTTTTGTGATTAGGTAGATATTTAATGATGATTGCACAACTTGCACAAAAAGCTAGAACTCTATTTCATGCACGAGTTGATATACTTACATTGAGGTGTTGAGCTTAAAACTAAATATTTGAGAAGTGCAAAGATGTCACAAATGAATCTTGATCTGTGAGCTGGCCTGTCTCTCACTCAAGATGAACCTCTAATGGCTATAATGGTAGCGCACCATGGACTAAGAAGGCAAAGAACCCCAACTCCATCATACTCCTCCAAGGCTAACACTCCAAGACTCAAGACATTGCTCACTAGAGAACTCAATGAGAGAGATAGTTGCAAATGAAAGGATGATGAGTACCTCTTCATCCTTAGTTTATATACTTGTGAAATAGTTACGTACCAAAGTTACTAATTATTGGAGTAACTTAAGTTACTAGGCTAAAAGTCAAGTAAAGTCAAAAAGTAGAAAGGAATATTTATTCACATGGGCATATTTCCCTAAACATGTGGTCTTATCTTGACCCAACCACTTAGTCAAGGATTCCCTCACACGGGCTATCCTTGGACTCTAGAAGAATTTAAAACAATTTAAGACTTGCTGGCCCAAGAGTTCTCAACTCTTTCCTCAAAGCCAAACACCTAGGAATAATACTAAGTCAACACACTAGCATCTAGAATAGTGGTGCTCATCTTTTCCACTTCCTCTAAAGTAAGGTCCCCACTATCTTAGCTATGACTAACTTTAGCTAATCATGACTAATGTAGAACCATCTTTTATCTCTATATAAATAATATCTCTCAAGTATTTTTAATACTAAGCTAAATATCGTAATACTAAGCTAAATATCATAATACCACACACATGCACAAATGGGTGTTATAAATAAGGTAGAATCAATGTTTAAGAAAGATTGGAGTGCAGGCCTTATTGATAACCAAAACCTTCTTTTGTTCCATTCTTGGCCATTCAATATTGCTCTTCTCCTTTATGTTGCAATGAAGTGTATAGAAGCCTTGCTCAAGAAATTTATGGAGAACTCCAAACGGATCACACGTACGTGATAAGTTACTTAGACAAAGTGTTGCAAGGTCAATCACAAACCAAGTTAAAGATCTCAAAAGGCATACCTTATGTAAATTTGGTATGTTTGTAGTGTTGAATGTTGTGACTTGTGACAAAAATCTGGGCAAAGTGGAGGCATAAGTGTAAGCAAGAAGAATTTGGAGGTTTGGTAAAGTTGGATTGCATTACAAATGATAGCTTTGATGATGAAACTAGAGCACATGGCATCAATTGCTACTATTGGGAGGAAATAAAGGAAATAAACAATAGGTTCTTTATACAAGTTTGGTAGTCATTGGCAGTTCACAATCCCATCCATTAGAGTTATTGCTTGCACTTGTACCACCTCAAATTGTAAAGTCTAAGTGCAAGCAGCTAGGTGCCCGGTGCATTCTTGAGACCATATGATCCCCATGACAATGCATAAATCTCCCAACTCAATGGTCAATTTTCTCAATCATGGGTGTTCTTGTACATCACAGAATTACACTCTTTGGTGGCCACCACATTCACCTAACCTAAATGAGGTACTTTATTAACCCTAATATGTTATTAATGCACTACGGAGTGACAAAAGAAAACTTCATATCCCTTATTTTCCACAAACCACCTCATATGGAGTGCACTAATAATAAGGAACTTGGCCGGAACTACATAGTGAGACTCTTTCTACCTCCCGTAGTGACCATGTACCGATTAAGTCAATGCTTCATAACAATCTATATGAAAATATACATAGCTTCATAAAACTAATTTTGAAACCCCCTAGTTACATATCCTCTTGTAAAATGTTATGGGTTGTGCCCAGAGGCAAATAATAAAAAATTACAAACTTCAGTCCATATAACATTTCTTTGTTGAATACTCTCCAAACTTCTCAAAAATTGCTGCAAAAGTGGGGTTTCAAAAATATTTTTTTCACTTCCCATAAAACAAGTTAAGGTGGTATTGAAATTTTGTATGGTATGATAGTGGGTTTCAAATTTAGGCTTTTGGAGT
This sequence comes from Lunularia cruciata, assembly GCA_948567375.1. Classification (NCBI taxonomy): domain Eukaryota; kingdom Viridiplantae; phylum Streptophyta; class Marchantiopsida; order Lunulariales; family Lunulariaceae; genus Lunularia; species Lunularia cruciata. Next base: position 11,994,665 of record OX419762.1, on the reverse strand, counting down.
ATCTATAAGAATCCATAAACTACTTTATGGGTAGATTAAGGGGTTTTAATTATAGCATTTAGGTGTACTTATAAGATTCTATACAAGTGTTTATGTGTAACCAAAATAACTTTTATGGATAGTAAAACCCGGGATCAAAAAGTCCTTTATGAGGACCCATAGTGAGGCCTTTAAAAGTTATACGGGGATTTTAAATCAAGGACCCATAGATTTATACATGGAGTGCACGTTTCCAACCTATATCCTTATATATTAATTTCACTTCACTACCTGATTTTGAATTGATCTCAATGCCCATGATTTTAAATTTTAATTCCTGCTAAAAACATTTGTTAAGAGAGCTAAAGCTAATCCAACTTGAGAGTCTAACATCACCACCACACTTGCTTTTGTTCAATACATCTCCCATCCCGTGTTCCTTTTTGTGTGTGTTTGATCTCTCCTTGCTCTTTGCTCCTCTTCTCAATACACCATGTGAGTGTAAGTGCAATTTTGATGGTGGAATCCGAGCTCCCCTACACACTTCCTTTTTTTCTTGATACACCCTATGAGTGTGATTTTGACTGTAGAATCTGAGCCCCTTACTCTTGGTTCCTCCTGTAAAATACCTATAGTTCTCTCAATACCTATGATTTTTATAGTTTAATTGAAAGCATTATAGTTGGATCCAAGCCGTTGGGATGCCTTGCACAAGCGCTCACATTATTATTCTTTAGAACTTGTAAAATGGTATTTTGAGGCCCAAAATAGAGAGTAACCATCTCGAGTTGCTTGAATGGAATGAATGGAGCTTGGATGATGAAGAAGGATTCTATTGGGTACTCACAAGAAGGTGGAATTATACATTGGAATCCTGTTATCTACAAGATAGAGTACAATGTATACAAAGCAACAAGTTTGTATTGAAATTTTTTTGAGGATTGGATGCTCAAGCATTTATAAAACTTACTAGAATGGATTTATTATCATTCCAAGCTTTAGTAAATGTTGTACAAAACCATAAAGTATTTAGAAATACCTCTCAAAGAACACAAACTCATGTGTGGATGCAGGTTGCACTTGCTCTTGATAGGTTAGGCCACCATGGCAATGGAGCAAGTGTGGCAATAGGGTTAAATTTATAGAGATCAGTGTAGGTTCTATAATGGTGTTTACAAGATGAGTAATGACTGCAATTAATTTTATATTAGGCAAGGAGGTCAAATGGCCAGATATGGAGGAGAGGTCAAGAATTTTTGCAGTTTTTGTGCAACAAGGATTCCCTGGTTGTGTGGGTTTTAGTGGATGGGACTTTATTCAGATTGTTGCAATGACACAAACTGGATAGGGAGATATATTTGTATCAGTAAGGATTTTACTCTATCAATGGTCAAGTTTTATGCAACAACAATAGACAAATTATTCATTTTGCTGGGTGTAAGAATTAGTATTTATTCAATGTTGTTGATAATGTTGAAATGGTAATATTTCTTAATGTATGGTGCAAATAAGTATTGATCCAACTTTTAACTTTATGAATTAGCAATGCAAGAATGTCATGTTCTTGCCACAACATGGCATGTATAAAAAAACACCTATATGGACGTTTATTTTATATTCATTGTGCTGGACCTCAAATAGGCCAAAAAATTTGCATTACATAATTTCTCATTTCTTTTTGGTTCTCTCCATGATACTCAAAGGCTACTTGGTACACAACTTTGCTCTTTGTTTCCTATATGTAAATCTGAATAATCAAAATCCTCCTTTACCCAATTATCTGACCTATTCATCAAAGAGATATGAAGAAAGCACACACAATCACCCATCTTAATAGATCTACATTTTATCTCAAATCATTTAGTTATACTCTTATTTCTTTGAGTGAATCCAATCTAAATTTCAAATTTCCAACCAAATGCTCATTTGCTACCCTACCATGGGCCAAACACTTATTAAAATTATCCTTATTAGGAGTTCAAGCTTGTTTGAAGGAGGGAATTAAATATGAAATAGGAATGTAACATGAATCCACCAACAAATATTGATGGTTCTCAAACAAGTTGCATTCTCCCATTGTATTCAAATTATGACCTCTAGATCCTCTAGACCTCTAAATATTTTTTTGTACTTTGAGTATGTTTTGATTCAACCTAATCTATTTCAACCAAATTTTTTTATGTACTTTGAATGAATTTGATTCACATAATCTATTTATGTACTTTGAGTGGGTTTGATGTACTTGGAATGAAATATTACATTTAAGCTTGTTAAATTGTGGAATGCATTCAATTCTTTAGTTGTGTTAAATTGACATGGTAAACCTAATATGGTTGTGCAATATGCACGGGCAGTGTGGTTGCATGGTATGCATGGGCATTTGTGAAGGTAAACCTAGCATTGTTGTGTGGTGTGCATGGGCATTTGCAAAGGTGGTGCACAAGGTGAGTATTTTGGGAAGAGAAGGTGAGTAATTTGGTAGAAGCAAGGAGTGAGGAAAGTTGGGAATCCATGAATTCTAGAGCAACTTGTGAGTAATTTGGGAATGCATGATGTCTAGAAGAAGAGCAAGGGAAGTTTAGGAAATAGCTGAATGGTCTGATCAAAAACATTATAGTTGCCATGTCATTGGTGGTTGAAGGATCATGAAGAGTTTAAGGAAATTTGAGCAAGAGTTTGAGTTTTTGGGAGAGGTAGCTGGCATAGATCAGCTAATTGGAATGGAAGAAAAATTTGAGTGTTCAGTTTGAGAGAAATGTGGATTCACAGTTTTTGTGAATCCACATTTCTCTCAAACTGAACACTCAACTTGATTGGTAGCCAGGATGGAGTAAAAATTCAAAAGAAACATGGAAGAGGAAAAGGTTTAAAGAGAAAGAAAAGAAAGGGTTTAAGAGAAAGGAAAAGAGGTAAATGCATTATAATTAATTTTATTTGCATGGACTGGTGTTTAAATTAGTGTTTAACTTAAGGAGATTGGTGTTTAACTCAATGTTTAACCATTGGACTGCTAATAGTGCAACTATCATGAGAATAGCCAAATTTTAAAGTTCATGGACATGAAATATAATCTTTTTGGGACTAATAAAGTACAAACATCAAAAGAGTCCATCAAAACTAGATCAAGCAATAGTGCAATACAAACCATCAAAGGAGTCTATCAAAACCAAAAAAAAGTTATGGTGCAATTATAGTAGATAAATTTTATAGTCCATGGAGCTCTAAGACCTCATATGAGTATGGACCAATAAATTACAAAACATCAAAGGAGTCCATCAAAACCATAAAAAAACCCAAACATCCCAATAAGTGGTGCAAGTATAGTAGATGAAGTGTACAATATACATAAATGTACATATCCAGACCATAAACTAGGCCTAAACTCCCAATATGAGTGAGTTCTAAGCACTAGGTATATAGTTTATGGAACTATATGGTACATGTGCTCCAAGACTTCATGTAAGTACTTATAGAAGATAGGCCTAAAAAAGAACTATAGCACTAGAGCCACCTCCTCTCTTGCTCAAGCATCTCATGCATCTCAAGCTTGCAAAATGCTTGCACTTAACATCATAAGGGCAAAATTGTAATCCCTCAATCTACCCATGGTACACTCCTCTAGGAAATGTATATTTTGAAGAGTGGGGGATCTAAATCTATCTAGAGGAGCTACAAGACCCTTAAATAAAGATGTATATGAAGTACAAAGCATAACCATTGGTCCAAAACTAGGAGAATGCATAGCTCCATGACTATGGTTCCTACAACAAGGTAGAGCATTGCTATCCACAAATAATATATCTAAGATGGATAAAACAAATGATGAAAATTTACTATAAGGTCTAACCATGAAATCTTTGTACTCATCAAAGTATACATCACTCTCACAAAGGCATGGCATCAAACATTATAGGTAATAGACAATGCTCCCATATAGAATGCAATAGAACTTCCACCTCATGCTATGGACCACGTGTCCATATGATCACTTGAAAGTGTGTGATATAATACTCCATAAATTATCTCATGCCCAATTGTGGGAAATACCATAAAGTATTAGTTGCTTGGTAAGAACACCATCCCCTCATCATAGTCTATGCACAACATTCCAAGAAATGAGGTCTAGTAGGAACTATTATGTCTATTATACAACTCATATCTAGTACTAGAATTCTCATCCTCAAGTTAGTGTGGAAAACTATGCATGGGATAAATACTCTAGATAAGCTCATACTCTCTCTCTTGATTGAGTGAGTCTCTATACCTCATCATTGAAAGAAGCTTTCATTTCCTCTTGGAGATCCAAATACTCATGGGAAGTACCACTAAAACTTGAAGCTTGTACCATATCCTTGCCCATGCAAGGTATCTAAGATGCAATATCCTCCCAACATGCAAATAAGGCTCCTCTATTGGCCCCGCCATGAGATTCATCCAAGTTTGATTGAAAGTGGTGGCTCTACCAAACAAGGATGATGCTCTTTCCATGGATGGAACTCTAGTCCCTATGGCATGATGCACTCCCTCAAAAATAGGTGTGGTATGTATCACTTTCCATTCCAACTGAAGAAGAAGAAGAAGGAGCAAAAGTGTGGGTAGCTCTAGTTAGTATAGCTCTCTCTCTAACTAAGGACCAAGTAGAGGTATGTGGTAAATTGGGTTCTATGTGAGCCCCTACTACACCATCCTCATCCATATTCAAGGTTTGAGTCCCTACATCAATATGAGGAAAACCACAATGATTCTCTATCATCTTTGCCTCAAGCCACTCTTTAGCCTTTTGAAGAGCCTCACGGTATGCTACCCTCAAAGTATCAATATGAATCCTCCTCATGTAGGGTACTCTATTTCCTCTTTAATATCCATAGTAATGGTGAACACTCTCATATACCATATCTCCTAAACCTTATAACACTGAGCCTCTATCTCTAATAAGTACATCTAACTCAACCAATCTCTCAACTCATGCTCTCACATCACAATCTCTTTCCTTAATAACTGTACTAATCTATTACAAGTAGTACTGCCCTCCAAACAATGATGCATCTCTCGCTCTACAAGTCTACACTCTCTCTCTCTCTTAAAAAACACATGTTCCTCTAGTCAAAACTACTCCTCTTGATGAGCTAGATGACTCTACTGCTTGGCTAGCCTTCTCTCCCTCTCACCAAGGACGTGCTCTTCACCAAATTTTGTGGAAAAATTTTCCTCCTTTGTGTGCTCCCTAAAGGCAAAAAAAATACCTCCCTTAGCATGTCAAGCACTAAATCTCTCCCTCTTACTCTTCCGCTATGAGTATCATGGTCCCACATGCTAGCAAGCTCCTTACACAATGCAACCTACATTAAATACAAAAAAAACATGTTAGTCTTATCCAAGTTTAGCACCAAACACCAAAAATATGACCACACAAATTATGCTCTTGGATTTTATGGTTCCTATCATGCCATGCAAACCTGATGTCCTAAAAACCTAAGAATATAACCATGCAAACCATTTACTCCTTGCAAATCTATGTGCAATATGATGGGTGCAAACATGATAGAATCAAGAAGTTTTCATTCATTTCATTTCAGTAAAATTAGCATACATAATAGAATCAACAAGAAAATGGGTTTACATAGGGTTTTGGATACTCATCCCTAAGCTAAATCTTGAGTCCAAGTGCATCTAAGTCCTCTTCTTGAATCCTCTCCATAGCATCTTTACTTTGGAATCTATCCAACCAACACCATTTAATGTAGGGCATATAATCCACCAATGTGTGGAACCAAATTAACCATAAGCCCTCTATCATCTCTACCATGTGCTCAATTTCAAAGTGCTCTTTCATATGCCTCCATTTTGTGTTTTTACATATTTGGGGTTCTTACCAATTTTGGATGGTTTCACTAAACCTTAGGTTGATTTTGGGTGGTTTCACTAAACCCTTGGCTAAAAGCTCCAAATTGGCTTCCCTTGTTCCCTTAATTTTTCTGTTCCTAAATTTGCCTTTCCCAACATTTATCCCCACCTTGGGCTCAAAACACCCAAATTGGTTCCCTTTATTTTGCAAATTGGCTCTCAACTTTTTGAACTGCTTCACTCTATCTCCCAATTTTCCCTCTCCCTTGTGCCCCATTTACTGTCCATCTTGTGCTCAAAGCACCAAACTTGCTTCCTTCTATTTTCCCTCTTCTTGTTTCACTCTTGAACTCTCTCTTGTCTCCTACAAATGATTGCTCAATCTCTCACTTCTCTTGAACTTGAACTCTCACTATCTTGTTCTACCATTTCTTGATTCTCAAAACTTGATTTTCTTGATTCTTGAAACTCAATTCCTCTCCTTTGAGTTTACCTCTTTCACTAAACTCTCCTTTCATAAATGATTATTGTGATACATTAAAATTTATGACTTATGTGTGAGTTGTTCTTCTATAATATATGATGTTTACATTGATATGTTGTGTAGCAATATACACATAACAAGTACCAAGGATAAAACTAGAGAATAAATTGTTCAGAATCTGGTTCAAACTAGAACCTTCAAGTTTTAACAAGATATCTTTATAAACTAAAGACACTGATTCTCTTTTTGCCGGGACCTATGAGGCTAAGTGCTTCTCGCGGTCCTATCAAGGTGCCCACCTCCATGAGACAAACTGTCGAATTCAGCCATGACCGTTGCATTTACATTCCATGTTTATAATAACATAGGACTTGTTCTTCTCGAGACAGTCATAACACTCTTCTCTTCAAGTATTATATCATAGAGATATGGATCACGCCCCGTCCCATTCTCTCATAATAGAAAGCTAAGATACAATCCGAGTAGATTCCTTGTGGAAGCTAATAGTTTCCTTCCAAGTTATATTAACGCAATAAAAAGTACTCAATTATAACAACACAATAAGTAGGACCTAAATATGAATGTATTTGTGACCATTTACATTAATTTGAGCCAAAAGTGAATATACCTTCTAAAAAGAGCTAGAAGATTAAGAGAATGAAGAGTAGGATCTGAATTTTAAACAACCATCCCTACATTTTTTGGAACAGATAAAGAAAGATATACGGGGATAATTCTCATGATCTGACTAGGAAAAGAATTGTGATAATTTATTATACAAGGTTGGTTTTTCATGCATTTAGACTGCTTACTAGAATGGATATCAATATATCCATGATCTTATGTTTAACATATCATAAATTTTTTGTTCAGTGAATACAATTATCCATGGATAGATTTCATTTAGATATATTTAATGACCCAAGACAAAAATTATGTAAAAAATATTTTATTTAGGAGGAATTCATATAGATCCTAATTTCCATTGTACTAATTAACCAATCATGGCAATAAAAATTTATGTTAGAGAACTTAACCAACTTATGAGAATGAGTTAGACTTAATAAAGTTTAACCCACCCGGCTCCCCTGTCCTAAAATAAAAATATATAGATCCAAAACAGGCATCCAAAATATCGATGAACTAGTTGATGAATCATGATTGCTTTAATATTGATGAAACAATATTGTGTTCCATTTTCAAGTGATTGATGATGCTAGATAAAAATATGCGAGACTATATTTTGCTAGAGTTGATTAATTCTTCGTTGTTCTTGGATGTATATGATTATGTGTTGTGTGATGTCTTGTATGTGGTTGTGTTCAAGTATGTATGAGTACGGTATTTTTCATGCCTATTATGAGTCCCTACTTCAATAACGGGAGATTACAAACATCACCAGCTAGCCTGTCATAATCTTTGAAGATATTAATTAATATGCTAAAGTTCAATTGGAGGATGTTGGATCTGCTAGTGCTTATCAACATTAATTTAGACAAAATAATCATCTACAAATAACAAATTTTATGTTTGTGTTTGCATGAGCTACTTCTTTAGGAAGAGCACAAGCAAGAGGTGATCAAACACTATATAAGTGTGTTGAATCAAAGATAACATTTTTGAGAGATTATAATATCAATTGAATTTTAGATATTTCTACCAAAAGATATGTATTATTAGTATTATTAAAACATTATTTATTTATTTATATCTATATTATTTTTTATATTTATAAGGGTTTATAGAAGATCACAAACTTTGCAAGAAGGGGGTTTTGTTTAAAAGTTGATCGAAAGTAGTCAGTTATGAAGAAAAGATATAAAAAGAGGGGATCCTATTCATTCATGATAGAGAAGAGAGAGGGGATGTAACTATATTGGTAAATTACCATAGTAATGAAGTGGAATGTAGCTATTTCATACTGAGTTGTTGAGAAGGTGCCTAGGAATTTACTTTAGTACACAAAAATTAGGTAAGATCCGCAAAATTTGTTTATAAACCTGGGTCATAAGATGTTGAACCTTCCTTCCTAGCGATTGAGCTACCTGGATAAGAGGTTAACTTTATTGGGAAATTAACCGCTAGCTTCTTTAAAAATATTAGCTTCTACCTATCTTAATTATGAATCATAAGACTTGAGAAACAAGACAATAATTATCTCGAATATAAACAACTACATATAAAATTAATTTCTGGCATGTAACTTACATTCTATTTGACTAGTTGCTCATCCTTTCTCTATTATTCTCCTATCTTGATCTTTTATTTAAAGATCCCTTTCAGGAGAAGATAGAAGATAGTTAAAAGGCCCCTTCGTATTTAAGGAGGTTAACATTGAGATGATTTATTATCAACAAGACTTGGATACGGAGGAATCTTTTGAGTGAGTTGGATGCATCAAGTTCCATTAGGTTTTTGATTTCATGACATTCCCTTGTTGAGTATGGTTTGACAAGGAATATATTATAGAGTGTGTTTCAAAGATCATTAAGAGATAATTGATCTTGAAATAGGGTATCTTGGGTGTGAAATACATTGTCCTCATGTTTTTTCTTTCACTTTGTTTAAATATAGTTTTTATTAAAGTTAATTTTTTTCTTAGTGAGATTTTAGAACTTGTATTTTACCCCATGTGTCTAATGTAAAACTGAACTCAAATTCTATAGTCAAACCTCAAGCATTATCAGACAATCCTTGATTGCAAAAAAAATTTTAAATTTATGCAACAAACCTTATGAACTCAAACAAATATGAACGATTCCTATAGCAAACAAAATTTCATATTTTTACAACGAATCCTATGAACTCAAACAAATATGAATGAGCCCTATAGCATTGGAAACTCCCACCAAAATTTAAAGAAAATCTTAACATATAGAATTTCTACCGGTAAATCACAAAACCCTAGCAAGTTTTTCATGGACTAAGCAAAGCTAGTTCTATATCATGTCACACCAATAAATAATGTTGTTATGATCTTCATTTTATATCCATGGTTTTGAAGCTATTATTTAGTTAGGTAACATCCAAATTTCTCACAAAACTCATATCTTACTTGCATGCACATATGCTACTCACACGTAAACATAAAGCTCTTGAAAATACAAATTCATCAATATGGAAATTGAATTTAATGTCTTATAACTCAAATTAAAATATTTAAACTTAAAAATCAAACATAATAATCTATATTTTTGGTAGTATACTTTCTATTCACCATAGCATGTCATGACCTTCATCATCGTGGAGGAAAATTGGATCAAGAACGACAAAATTTCAAGCAACTAGTAACCATAAGTTTTACATCTCATTAAGCATAATAATTCTATTCAAGGAAAAGGAAAAACCTAGTTTTGATTCTCTAGTTTAGGGTAAGCCTTAAATTTTGGGTATATCCATTAAAATATAGTTGTGTTTTGCTTGATCTTGGTACAAGATCATAATCTTTGTAAATATATAATTATGGAAAAGTTCTATGTGTTGAGACTTAAATCAAGTCTTGTTATCCCAGACTTATACTTAGATTCCCACGCTTTAAAAACAAGGGATAAATATATTTGAGATCTTAATTAGAGAACAAATTTTCAAATTTGACGACTTGGTCTCATTAGAATGACCTTGATAAGACCTTTTAACCCATTGTTCATAGTTGATCGCTTTATCTCATAAAAATAAACTTTGATAAGTTCCTTCCACCCTTGAGACTTGGACTTTCTAATTGTGATTTGGGTGTAATTTGGAGTGGATAAGAAAGGAAGTAAGTCATAGGTAGTTCAAAATTATATACAAGAGGAAGGGTTTTCAATCGTTTGTTTGGAATCTACATTTGCTTTCGGTAACTCTAACGGCTTGGAAACTTGATCTTGCTAATTCTAGGATTTTAATTAAACATACAAGGTGTATTTTGGAGTCATCTTTGTTGTTGTGAACTAATTTAAGATATGCTGAGTGATAAGCGTATGAGATAATACCTTAACCTGTTGTCCATAACCTTATCTTATACTATATTATAGGGTTATCGACACAAATTGATAATCTATGAGTCAAACAACCCAAGCCGCTACACAACATAAATATGACACTTTATAAGAAAATATGTACTAGACTAGGGAAAGTTCCGTAGAGGATTGAGATTTTAGATGTTTGAAAATTTAATGAGTTTAAATTATATCTCAAATTTTAATTCGATGTACTGATGTTAGTCCCAAATGATTTTATAAAGCTCCATTAGGAACGTAGGAATTATTGAGCTTGGAAAGCAACATATATTATAACATGAAAATACCAGGCAAAGTTAATATTGTTTGATATTAAAATTCTATTATTGAAATTTCAGTCTGTTTGTACAACGTAATGCTAATGTTGAGATCATAACTAAATTTTAGTTTCCAGTAGAAGAAAACAAAATCATTCTAAAAATACAATAACTTCTAAATTTATTATTTAATAAATGTTAGATATATTGCAACTCAATAACCTGAATTTTCCACATCACAAAATGTTTTAAAATACGCATGTAACTAATGTTCTGAGATTTGAGTTGGTAAAAGAGAATCTAATTGAATTCATTCTTCAGTTGGTATGGCAATAAGATCAACACTGCGGAACCTTGCATTCCCAACATCTTACTTGGGCATCGTACCCAATCTACTTCGGAGTTTTCTAGCTTTCCAAACTTACTCAGGTAACCGGGAATACTGTGCCCAGCAATACCCCTAGTATTCCATCCCACCACAGCGTACTCCAGCTCGGAGAGCAGCATGGTACCAACCTCATTCACAACGGTTGAGAACCTGCACCAGAGGAGGAAGGATGATGTGGCCTCAAAATCACCGTTTTATGAAGCCTGTTAACAGGTTCGAGTATGAGCATTACTTGCCCCTATGTCTACTACGCCTTTGAGAACATCAATTTGCAGTTCGAAATAGAGGAATGTCCGGACTTCAACCTCTTGCACAGGAGTAAACATATAGACATTTCCGAAATCTCGTAGTGTTGATTTGTGCCGGAACCAGATTAGATCTCGTACACACAGCAGATGATCTCCCGTGGTCCCGGTATCGCAAACAGCACGCCTCCTGTCCAGCTTAGTCGTTTCCGTTCATAAGAATTCATAATTGAATGAGAAAGCACATTCAAAGAACCGCATTCAGAGATATTTGGATATCAGAACTCTCAATGAAAGTCATGCTCCAACTGGTGAGTGATATTCTGAATCTCAGTAACGAGTCACTGATGTGGATAGCTTAACTCTCAGTTATCACAAGTGTAGTGTTTTCACTGATCCGTTAGCGCAAATTTTGCATATGAAGATCTGTCGACCTTACTTTCAATTTTAGCTTAACAAAACCATTTCCAGTCCACATACATGAAGTTCTAAATGAAGTCCGACTTGAGTGAGATGATTACGTTCAGAATGTGCCATAAAGTTACTACACAGATCAAATTTGGACAAAAGAAAATTCATGATGTTGCCTTTAACACTCTGGACTTGGCTGTGGCCAAGACTTGTTAGGATGTGGAACCGGATCCGTCCAATTTATCCCATCTGAGATGCTTCGATCTAAGGTTCAGATCATCCACTAGATTTCTTGTCCAAGGCAATCTTGGTGTTTGAAATTCTAGAACATCTGGGGCGATAGTCTGCGAGGGTTGCTCTCTCGTTCGTGTGTGTGTGCGCTACAGGAGAGAAAAAAACTCGCGGATAGACCTCCCTCTGCTGAGGGAGGTCTATCCGTGAGTTGAGCGCAGGCGCACCTGGAAAGGATCGAGTGGAATTTTGTGGTGACTGTGATTCGCATGAGGCTGGTTATATGAGGGCGGTTTTAATCAACGCAGCAGGAGACGACTAGGAGGAGTGCGGATCAGGATAAATGCAAGAGCAGATTGGACATGGAAAAGCGCGGGTCGGGTAGAGCTTCCTATAGATCTCTATAATCTGTATTGAGAATGAGTAAAATCCAGAATAGGCATTCTCGTGGAGGTAAGAGCAAGTGGTTCTGAACTACCTTAATTCCTGTGCACCTATTGATGCTCGTGAGAATTCTTTTCTGGTTTCTGCTCTTTTCTCCAAAGATGTTTTTGGTTTTCCTTTCTGCGGTGGGTTGATGTCAATATATAGCTAAATCTAGCTGAAGACTATAAGAAGAGAAAAGTGAATTTGTAATGATCCCCAACACGACTTTCACATGTTAGTCTTTTCTCCAAAGATGTTTTTGGTTTTACTTTCTGCAGTGGGTTGATCTCAATATATAGCTAAATCTAGCTGAAGACTATAAGAAGAGAATAGTGAATTTGTAATGATCCCCAACATGACTTTCACATGTTAGTCATCAAACCTTGATAGCTAGTCGCTAGTCGGTTGAGATGAACTTTCAACAACTGTTTGCACATCTCTAACGCCTTCCTTATCTTGGTTCCCACCTGCATGCTCAAAAGTGTAACGGCACGAGAGAAAACTCAACAGTGAAAGCCCGTAATGAAACATGTGAGATTCCTGGTGCGAAGTCATATGCAGCTAGTTTAGATCTACGTAAATCTGTCAATTACGTAACTTTTCTTAGCCTAAGATTGCCCAATAATTAAGGATTGAGCTCACTTTAACTTGCATTGGGATGTTCCGCATGAAGAAGCTGAAATAATGACCGAACTAAGATTGCTGTCCCCTCGCAATTTCCAGTTTACGAGGAGTATTGACGGGTCTTAGTGTACAGCTCTTAGGTGGATGACTAAAAGGAGAAAGGAGACCGCGTAGAAATCACAAAGGATGAGAGACCTCATCAAGCAATGATGATGACCAAAAGTAGTGACGAGGGATTCCTGCTCCAGGAGTCGATCTTTTCAACGCGCTTCGAGAAAATCTTCTTTATATATCTTTTTTATTATTTTTGATAAAGTAAAATACTTTATTACTGTATTGATAAATTATTTAATTATATTCAATATTAAATTTTACATGAATATATAATGTATTCACTATCAAAAATATTTTTAAATTATCATAATAATTTTAGTTACTAAATTATATATATATATAACGCGATAACCTTACCCTAGAGTCGATCGAAATTTACTACACAAGTAAAACTAAATGAAAGAATACAGAAATCTAGAGTTCAGCACTGACTGCGACAATCAAATGAAAGAACACCACTCTACTTACAGATATCCTAGATAGGGGCCTCCCGATGAAGGGCTTTCGAATTTGAACACAATATTATCATCGACAAAGAAACTGAAAACCTGATTCGGTGATGTCGTTGTGATTGTCCTGTGCTGGAGTTCATGGGAGATGTATATCTCGCACATTTTCCGTGTGGTGTTGACAGCTCTTGATGTAGTAGAGAGTCGGATTTCAACGGCGACATGCAGATTTAATCATCGAGAAGCTCTACCAAGAAGAGGACGAATCCAAATCGTTACAACTATAAATACCTCGGTATCCCCAGCCATCATACTCCGTATAAAGATCGTTGGATCCAAGTTCTATCGCAACACATGAGTCAAAGTTTCTAAGCATGAACCAGCAGTCGCCACAAAGCGAACAGGGCCAACAAGAACAAATTCTGTCCGGTGAAGCCAAGGGGTTTCGGCATATTTACCGTATTCGTTATGGTTTGACATTCCCGCTGCTAAATACCCTCAAGCTTCAAGGAGTGAACAAGGTTAGACTATTTTATAGTTCATCACAAGACTATACGTTATGAGGATACATAATATACTCTTGCCTAAGCTGCCTTTCTACGCGCGTCTTAAACGTGTGTCCTCAGCTCAAGGCCTTTGAACGATGTTAGCGCATTCTTTCATTGTGCTCGTTGCAGTCTGAAAACAGATGAGACCATGTTAGAGATCATCTTGTTTGACGTTTAAGAAGTAAAATATCAAGAAGAAGACTCATTGAGATTTACATACTACTAGTACATTGCTTTACTACGGTTGAAACAGGTGAAGGCTATCAACGAGACACCACACTGCAGTAGACCAGGATACAGGTGCGTGCTGTGTAGTGCTCATCGTGACTGGGATGATACTGATTCACGTGAACTCAGTATCACGTAAATCATGGGCAAATTAACTGGCTTTTTTATGCCTGAACGGAAGGAGTTCTGGCGAGGAAAGGAGAGGTGCAGGTTTGAGAAGTTGAAGCTAATAATAAATCAAAGCTTGACCTAGTGATAGTCATTAAATTGTTCGACTATTGCAAGTGTTGCAGTCTGAACAAGAATGAGATTGTGTTCCGTTCTGTTTCTGTTGGCGCAATAGCTGTTTGCAGCAAGACTTTGAGAGAATTGGCTCCGTTGAAGTACTCTCTTGAATTGAAGTGCAAATTATTTCTCGACAGTTCTTCAGTTCGATTGGATCAAGTAAAGGATTTTGTGCAGACCTCGACTCAGTGCAAGAGTCCTAGAGCAGCGCTAACAGCGACCCAGAATGTGAAGTATAAATATGCAGAATAGTTCAATTCCGGATCGGACTTTTGGCGAAGGAAGAAGAATTGCGGTTATTGGGAAGAAAAGAAGTGAAACGGTATGCGTAAAAGGATGCAAATAAAGTGTTAAAATGCAAACATAGCAGTACATATATCTGGCTGACTTTAATCTTGCCTATGATAGAGTATCTTTTAATTAAAATTACACATAGTAACAGTTCTATCCTCATTACGGATCCGAGTACATTGCAAATCCATTTTATCTCTCGTGTTTTATCCTTCTACGGCTTGATGGGATCTTACCCATCATTCTTGTTAATCCTACGCGGTCGCCTTTTTCATTGCAAGCTTCATAGGTCTACGTTCTACAATCTACATGTAAACTTAGACGTGTGTATTTCGTATAATACAAGCAAACGAGGACTCGACATGACAGTTGATCTCATGCGACGTATCAAAAGTCAATGCAACACCTGTGAATATACGAGGGTAGGAATGGATAGACTAAGTTTTGAAGGTCCTCCACTCTCGAGTTGCTGGATGTTCCATGATAAATCTTGTGCCTTGGTGCGTCATGAATGTCTTTCCGAGGCAGTCGTTCTTCTTCGCTTTTAACATATTTCGACGCAAACGAGTTTGTCCTGTACTCTAGAGCTGTCAGAGAAAGCTAAACGCTCCTATCCATTCATCTCCAACACTCTGGTGACGTCGTAGTGCAAGTTCCTACTGAAGCCGCTTTCCTCTTACGAGACTGCGTTAACAGTAGGGAGGTCATATGGATCCGCTGACTTCCCAGGACTGTGACCACGCTGGGATGTCACCGGTATCACCGATAACTCGTGTCGCCACGAGGTGTCTTTTAGTTCCCTATCCCCAGTGATGTAGGTAATCTGCTCTCATGCGGGGTGTAGGCACCGCACTATCTCCGGCCTGCACACTTTGGACCATTGTCTCTGGCTATTTCCTATCCTCGTTTTATGTACACACCATTTCGTAGAGAGACTTATGCTCGTGAACCATGCGTAGATAAGTCAAAATCCCAGTCCCTCAGCTCTTTTCCTCTCCAAACTTTTCGATGATTACTACCAGTCTGAGCTCTTTCTGTGAATGGCTTCAGTGCAGGCCTCCACACGGCAAGAGTTTACCATAATTTCTTTCAGAATCTGCTGCATTCTCCAGTTTGTGATTCACTCATTTCAATCATTCATTCACAACAGGGCATCCGTTTCATTGATTCACTTTCAGTCCAGTGGGCAATCTGCAAGTATTGGCGTGACTTCATCAATACTCCATGCATCCTCATAAGAGAAATCCAATTGATCCCCTAGTAGCCAACAAGAAGAGGAACTCCAAAATTCATCCCACTATGGGACCTCAGGAGACATCAGATCGCAGTGAAACCCAATCGCAGACTGCAGGCAGTCTCACCTGGACCACCTTTTCATAAAGACTTACAAATTTCACCCAGATTGTACGTCGTACAAAGTCTACGAATCGATGACGCAGTCAACAAGCCCCACAATTGTGCATCACTCCATGCGGCATGACTTTCTAAGTAATCACGTAGTCAACTTGCCCCACAGCACCCGTCCACTCCGCCACTCAATACTGCAACTCCAAACTGCAGCTCCGATATCTCTGATATGATTGTGTCATGCAGCACAGAATATTACGTACGAATATTCTGCCCCTTGGTCCACTGGGAAAGGGAGAGGCCTGTTCTCAGGAGTATCGTGTTGACAGTACCGTAAGTTTTTCTCTTGAATATAACTTAACAAAGATTGGGGTTTAGCTCCTTTTTACCTCTTTTGTTCCATCCTGGTACGCGCCCTTCTCTTCATACTTAACAAAGCACACTCATGTCTAGTTTTCGAAATAGATACTGGAGCATCAAAGAAGAATCTAAGGATACATGTTATGACATGTTAGCTACATCGTACTATCATGTATGTGCTCTTTTCACAAGTGATTCTAGTTAAGGGAAATTTTAATAGATAACTCTGTATTTTGCAGAAATTTGAAAGATACCCCTGTATTTTTCTGTAATCTCAAAAATACCGTTACCATTTCAAGAATTATGAATATACCCTTGGCGCACTCTATGTAGGCGCCAACTATAAACAACATGAGATTGGTGTTGAAGATATGAAAGCGGAAGATTAGAAAATATAAAACCTAGGTCAACTGGGTAGTCATGGAGCAGAGCTTGGTGAGCAATGGAGGGCATCGTCAAGTGTACACACATTTAACTTGAGGTTGAACTTGACCATGATCTGGATGTATATTCACAAGCTTTTGAAATTACATAGGCACTTCTCAGATTACTGCCAAATACAAGTATATCTATCAAATTTTTCCCGTTCCCAATTTTATGATAGTCTAGCATCTGTTTTGGAATAGTAATTTGCCTGAACCATTTCATGAATAGACAGATAATTTCAGGCTAGGGTTGATTGTATACATGGTCAATCCAACTACAGACCTAATATATACTCCCCATCGCATGTGTGTGAGAGGGATCAAAGGGATGTTCTCCAAAATACATACTAGAGAAACTGCCTTATGAACTTAGAGATGTCATAGTATAAGAAGCATCTCCCAGAACATACTAGAATGAGGATCTTACTGTAATATCAAGAGCTAGCCATAGGATCTAGATGTGAAATTAGATTTGGTAACATCTAGAATGATGTTATACATGATGGTCAAAATAGATAAGATAGAATTATCACCAAAAGAATACTTCTACTAATAGGACAGAAACCGAAATAGACTTGAGAACTTTAGAACCAATAGCTAGACATATGATTTAAAGGTGAAAATTGGTTTGGTAACATCTGGAAGGATGTTACACATGATGGACTAAACAGATCAGAAAAAGGTATCACCAAAAGGGGACTTCTACTAATAGAGTAGGAACCGGAATATGCCTTAAATCTTTGAAGGCAATTTTGGAGGCCTAAACAAATGAATTAGGCCTCGAAAATGTGCACAACCCCCCCCCCCCCCACCCACAAAGGAGAGGCTGGCCTTCCCTCCCCCCCTGCTTTGTCTCATCGAGAGCTTTCGAACGGTACCTTACTTATGTGATTTTGAGATTCCTACATGAAGATTCCCTAAAAGATTCCCTCCAGTCAAAGCTTGTTTGACCAACCAGATAGGACCTAGACCAGTCATGTCACCCATACAAGTAATTAATCCAAGGGTGGAGCTTGCTGACATGTCACCTATCTGTGTCTCTAATCCTATGGTGGAGCTTCCTTGGAGGAGATCCTCTTTGTCTATATAATAAAGAGAAGGTGCTCCCTTGGGGCATCGAATGTTTGAGTGTGCAATCTGTGTTTTCTCTTTTCTCTTGTCCTTGGAGTATTACACTTACAAACCTTGTCTTTGGCCAGCATGAGCATGTCCTTAACATGGCAATCCAAAAATCACCAAAAGAATAGTACCATGTTTCTCTAGATCTTGTTCCCCATCAAGGAAATTGTTGATGGTAGTATCTTTGGTAACCTCTACTAATTGACATCGGTAATAACTTAGGATACCAGTAGACCAAGTGTGCCCTATAATATAGAGAGACTCACCTAGTAGTCTCATCTCTCTCTACATACAAGTACCTTAGTGCATATATATTTGCTCACAATACCAGAACTAGTCCAATATTGATCCTACCAAACAAGTCTTATTATACTTTTTTGTTGGCATACTCCCTCTACTAGATACTACCAAGCAATAGGTATGGTCTCCAAAGGTGACAAGGTAATAGTCTATAGAGTATCATAATCAAACTAGTCTATCAATGGCACAAAATCTCCACTCCGAGCCTATTGTACCAATCTATTTGCATGATGTTGCAACTCCTCATCAAAACTCTAGAATGGAACAACCCCACTCGTACTCAAATCCAAGTGATCTCCTCCAATACCATAGTATCCTTTGCATTGGTGTTCTCCTCCAAAAATTCATCAAGCCCAAGTAACAAAAACATTGAATGTTGAAATTGAGGCCATGGTCCTTGATTGTAGCGAGCCAAGATTACCACTACTAAAGCATATAGGTAAGCAATGTACACATCTCTCACCTTACTGCCAACTTGGTGTGACAACCCAATCAACACTTAATTGAAGTATTTTAGTAAGTAACAAATCAATCCTACAAGGATACGGTTTTGGAATTGTTGAACATGAAGGAAAATATCGCATTCAAGTACTTTAATATATACTATTTGACCTCTTAGGTAGAGAAAACTCTAAGATGAGGAAAATGATACCAAGAAGGTGCACTATAGGAACAACAAAGAAGAATCACTTGTACAAAAGTGTATAATTCTAATGAATTTGAGAAGTGATGGTTCAAAATGAGAGGTGCTCCTCTTCTCTAAAGGTCTCCTAAAGATTCTATGAATATAAGTGTCCCTCCAAAGACAAGGAGTATGGTCTTCTAAAGAGAAATCCTTCTTTAGAAGGCAACTACGTTTGCCAAAGATCTTTGCTCCTTCTAAAGACCAAAACTTGAGGTCTCCCAAAGATTAGGTGCATCCTCTTCCAAAGGCACCATATTTTGTGAATTCAATGTACTTCCCTTGTGAAGGCCCCATCTCCACCAAAGATAATGTACTGCCCTTTTGAGGATATCCTCCTTTGTGAACCTCAGTGTTCTACCCTTTGAAGTGCACCTTCTTCTCCAAGACTAATTTTCACCCCTCTATAAGGCACTACCCTTGCTTGAAACCCAATATTCTATGCTCCAAAAGGCACTATCTTCATGAGATGATGTTTTACACTTCACAAGGCACTATCTTCACCAGAAACCCAATGTTTTATCTTTTGGAATGCATGATGTTTGAGACACCACAAGATCTTGTGATAATCTATCCATTCAGATCTTCACACTTTGGTTACTTACAACACTACAGCTCAAGGCTAATAAGGCATTCTATCAAGGAATTGCACCAAAGCTAGTGATCACACACACCCAACATCCCTCAATGTTTATTGATCCTCACCAAAGTGCAAACATAAATCAAGAAATTTTCATGAGAGAGTTTGGGAACAACAACAAAGAGCATAGAAGCTCTTTCAATCTATTCACCAACCATTACTAGATGATGTAGCACTTCAAATGTTGTGCTTAAATAGTTGCAAACACTTAAAACTAAGAACTATACCAAAAACTAACAAACTGCTACCACCTAATGGTCAATCATGACCACTACAGGTGCAGCTCAAGAAGGATATGGTAGGAACATTGTGTCGCATCAATACCTTCACAACCGGCTCTAATGACTTTGATGTTTCCTTGAACTTCTCTTATAACTCTAAAGTCTCCACTACCTTGTCAAACCAAGCTCTAATTGATAGTAAAGTCATCTTCAAGCTCTCCCTCAACTCTCTTAACTTCCTCTCTAGTTTAGTCCTAAGGCCTAAGGCAATCCGCTCCAATGTCTTGTCTTCAAGCGGCTCCATGAGCTTTTGATGGTCATGTTTGAGCTCATGTACCTCATCCCCAATAGTGTGCTCTCCACAAACTCCACTATTAATTCATTCATGGTGTCACATACTCCTCTTACAGTGATCTGGTGTTATTCCTCCCTTAACCCTTCATGAGAAATTTCACCATCTTGAAGAGTCTTGCTTGGTGCAAAAGCATGAGTTACTTCCAAGAGCTAGAGCTTCTCACCAAGAGCTAGAGCTTCTTGTACTTCTCTTTGTTCAAAAAAATTCTTGTGGTGATGAGCTCCTAATGCACCGCTTGCAATCTGTCCTATAGATTCTTCACTATGTCTTGATACTTGGTGATGTAGAGACTCATCTCCCTCTGGTAGGTGGCAGCTGATTCTTCATAATTTGCCTTTTGAATTGCCACAAATGCTTGGTCAATCATCAATTGCCTCAATTGAGCTTCGAATTGCAGCATTCACTTCTTGGATTTTTGCCTTTCCTTTGGTTGCTAATGTTTTAAGCTCCACCTCTGTCTTCCAAAGACTCTCAAATTGACTCTCCACCAAATGGTGCTCATCTTCATGTTCATACAAAGAACTTTGAATCATAGTCAATTCTTCCTCAAATTCCTTGATATGATTGTCTTTCAACCATTTTCTCTTTTCTTGCTCTCTAGAGCAATCTTCAAGGTATCTAACTCTTCTTGCAAAGCAATCAACTCTGCATCTTGCTTCTTTTGTTTGTCTCAAAGGGAAATTAACTTCATCTTCAAGGAAGTGACTTTGGCATTGTGTTGCTCCAATTGAGGATGCATTTTGGTCTCCATGATTAAATAGCCCAATACCTACAAACATTCTTGTATGTTGGATAGTGAGTATCCAACATCATCATCAAAGGTAGCAAAATATTTTGAGTATACCTCATCCTAGGGATTTCCCAAATAAAAAAAATGTTGTGTCCTTGGTCAATTTCCCTCTTGCCTTGGTCAGTGCTTGCACTCCATGGTATTTTTCAAATGGCTCTTTAATGATTTTAACAAAAAACCAATTCTTCATATATATGGAAAAAATGGTTTTTTGGTTTTGTTGGACTATTTATGGACCAATACTAGTAATGGAGTTCAATAATTGCATATAATCAAAACAATATGGCAATCATGCAAGAGTTTTTTTTACTCTATTTCTTGAACTTTCCTCAATAGCTGACTACAAGGGATTAAAAATTATACACACACTTCAAATCACTCTCAAAATCATACATTCAATAATTGATCTTTCAATTCAGTTCTTAATAGAATCAAACAAAAGAAATGCAAGTCCTAAATTTCTAATGTTGACAAAGTATTGCAATCTATACTTTTGGTGCGGAAGCCGCATCAACTTCACTATGGGAAGTCATTGAGGTGGTAAAAAAATCACACCTATAGCCAAGAAATGAAGTCAAGACCTTGCTACTATGTGGTCCATGTTATCTTCTAAACCAGATCACAATTCTAGCTAGAATCTTGATGCAAAAATTACCTTGGTATTGTCCTTCACCACAAGAAGAGCAAGGTTGTCAAGACGCATCTCAATCAATGCAACATGTTCAAGAAGTATATGAAGGAGTTATTTACTTTGGACTATCTTGATTGGCTTGTGATTCAAGGCCTAAAGATATCCACTACAACAAGTTGCAGCTTTGTAGTTATTGGTCAAATGCAATAGAGCAACATGCATTCATTTGTTTGCCCAACTTTTTCCAAGAAGGAATTGGACTTGTTTCAAGAACAGATTGTCATGCACTACTACATGACTACTTCAGCTCTGGTTTGTATCAAATATCAACATGTTGAAGTTGATTTGAAACTGCTACATCCAAATATGAACTTACCTTCACGTAAAGTCTTGGCTAGTAAGCTACTCATATGTGCTTCCTTAAAGTCAAAGGGAAGGTTGAAATGATTCCTTCACAAGATACATTTCATTGTCTACAAGTGATGGCAGATCAAACATGAAAAAAAACCAATGATTAACTATATGTTGGTTTCACCAACTTCTTACCTATTTCTTGAATCAATAAATACCATTGAATGAGGACACAATTCCAAGTTCTTATTTGAGGACATGACTTAGGTTATCAAAAATTTGCTTGGCAATATCTCTAGATATGTTAGGGAGAACACTTCCGCTAACAAGGCTACTTGGGCAATGTTGCGTAAGTAACATCCTTCCAAGTATTTTCATGGTTGCATTTCCCATATGCTTCATTTGTTTGTTAAGGACATCTTTGCTACAACAAAGATGAAGCAAGGTTAAAATACATTAATATCCAGATGGGCACACACTTACTATAGTTTGCTGCCACCTACACAAAGTTTGTGAAATTCTTTCACAATCATCATGTCCCAAAAGCCCAATTGCAAAGCATGCTCAAAGATGCAAAGCTTAGAAATCTTGTCACTCTAGTTCCCATATGTTGGGGCACTATACAATGCTACTTTGCTTTGCTGCTTGTAGAGGAGGTTATACATTCTCTGGTCCACTCCCACAACTTCATAAGTGGAAGCAACAAACATCAAGAGACCAAGATGATGATCTAACAAACCCTCTACTTGAACAATTTTGTCCCACTCTTGCAAAAGAGTATTGCCATTCTAGAACCTCTCAACACTATCACTCAATTATCAATCTTATAGTGTACCCATCAGTGAGATATTTCAAATGTTTAGCAAGAAGTTGGTTGATTTGTTTAATGGTTGCAAGTGATAACCACCTATGAAATATTGTATCTATTGAATTTGAATCATTTACAATTCCAATTTATGTATAGACTTGCTCATGGAATTGGCTATCTTTTGGATCCAAGATAAGTTGGTGAAGGAATGTTAGACCCAATTGGTATGATGATGGAGGATAAGATGTATACAACTGCATTTCAAAATGATATTTTTCCAATGTAGGATATGCATGAAGCAATGTACTAGGAGTACACAAGTTCTATATCTTCACATTGCAACAACTTGCTCAAACCAAATTACCAATTGCCTTGCAAATGCTCAATGAACACAATGATTTGATTATGAGTTCTAAGTGTTGCAAGTTCCTTATGACCCTCTCTATAAAAGCTAGCATGACAGATCTTCACGTTGGTGACATCAAGTGTTGCATCAAAACAAAACTTCTTCACCTTTGGTTTCATTCATTCAAAATTACATAATTTCCTCTCACATGATATTGTCATGAAACTAGTGTACATCAAGACAAATAGTGTGTAGTTCACCAAGCAAACAAAGGTCAGATTTGAGTGCATTTTTTATGATGACTCTTCATCCAAGGTTGAATTACTTGATGATGAGCAGAATTGATTGGTTGTACAAGCTAATAACTGAATTTTGCTCCAATGTAATTTACCATTATCTAGATGTATCAAAATCAAAGGATATTAGACTATCAATCTAGAAATACTCTTCAAAACTTGAAAACCTATTACAATCATAAATTTTTAATGGTGTTTTGGAGTAAAACCAAAAACCACTTCTTTGAAGTCCAAATTTAATGGTATTTTCCAACCCTAGCATGGATATGTTGGGAGGTATCTTCTCCTTTGGGTACTTATGCTAATACCATGATATCTTTGTTTTGTCCTTTGATGTCACCTACATGTCTTAATTCTTGAACGAGTAACGTCTTGGGATCTTTCTTGGAAGGATGCATGGAAGTTAGGATGTTGTTGATGCTCCATACATTTGCTTCTCCAAGGGCATCTCTTTCTTGGCTCTTAGTATTTTCTTCTTTGTTTGGTTACTTTGATGCTTTTGATGACCAAGTAGTGCATAATATATTTTGTGCACTTCCAAAGGTCTCTCTTACTATTCTTTGGATTGTGCATCTTCATCTGCATCTGCATCTTCATCTTCATCTTCATCTTCATCCAATTCATTCATCCTTTACTAACTTGGAGCCTCTTTGCCTTCTCCCAAATCACAAACTTCTTGTTGGTAAAGAAAGTATGGAATTTTTTCTTCTTCTTCTCCTTCTTCACTAGACTCATCTTTTGGAACTTCTCATCCACTTCTTGCATGAGCTCCTTTTCATGCAAGCCCTCATGGTCTTCTTTGAAATAAGAAGACAATACTTCCAATTTCACTTCTTTGGTGAGTAACCCATGCTTGATGTAGAAATCCATCATGAAGGGAATCAAGTAGAGTGGTCATAACCCATCAAATATATTGTACATATTTTGCACATGAGTATGGAAGATTTCCCCCAATCAATTAGTCCTTCCAAAATAGATGCTCAAAGAAGGTACCTTGCAAGTTCATGAGATAGGTAGTATGTTGGGGTTTAAATACCCTAAACATATGTCTTCAAGCAAGGTTCATGTAATAAGCTACTAACCATCCATTGGTGGGATGCCTACTATGAGCAAAGGTCTTATAAATCCTTGTTTACATGTTGCTATTCAAGTTCAACCAAGACTCAAAAGTATAACTTTCTGCAACTTCAAGTTCTCTCTTGAATATCTTTCTCCAATAAAAGGGTGTCCATTGTTTCACATTTTCACTCAACCTTCCCAGTCCTACTTTCTTCATCCCATGAAGCTTTAGAGCCATAGCACCCAAAGTATACTCCTAATTCCACAAAAGAAAGCTCACTCCCAACCCTTACAATGTCACTCTTTGGGCAGCCATTTCCCACGGATCAAAAGTTGGGATCTTCAAGTAAATAGCATTCCTAGTAACCCAAGGAGCAATGCTCTTCACCATTGTGCTAGTGATTGATGTTCTTTACAAATTGACCCTCAATTATCCTCTACTCACTTGGATGCAAGAAGTGGAAATTCATGTAGAATGTAAGACTAAAGTAATCTTAAAACTCTTCACCATGAAAACTTTGAGTTTATAAAGGGTTTTCCCCTTCTTGCTTACAACGGTCTTCAGTTCCTTATCACTCTCCACTCATGTGAGATGTCTTGGAAGCGGTCTCTGGATGTTTTTGGAATTTTTGTACCATTGGTCACTCTTCATTGGAGAGTCTTCTCTCTCTTTCAAAGATACCCTATCTGGTCTCCCAATAACCAAAGACCCATATTTGGAAGATGATGTTGTCTTCATTGAAAACAGTGGTCATTATTCCTAAAGACACTAGTTTGGTGAAGAAGTTTATCTTCCAAAGACAAAGTCTTCAACCTAAATCCAATTTTGTAGGATTTCTCTCCTATAGACAAGAATTTCACTCTTCTTTTTGTCATCAACAATATAATATATAGCAAAGATATAAATTTTAAATCTCTTGTCCACTACACATGGCCTATAAGAACTTATTTCCTCTCAATAATCAATATTGAAATCCATAGGATACTACTCCACCTGCTAATACATCACATGACTTTGCTATTATTGCAATGTGCTCTTATCACAAAACTATCAATAAGATGATTGGGTTGAATCTGGACAATGAGCTCCTTACATGTGATATATTGTGTGGAACTACCTCCTACAAATATCTAGATCTGAAATGCACACCTCTCCACATTTAACTTCCGTAGCCCAAGACCAAGAACTGCAAAATTCCTTATATAAGAAGTTGAGCACCACACCAAAATAAAATTAAAACCAATATGTTGTATTGACCTTCCTTAAGGGTTGAACCAAATCAAAAACTACCACTTTGGTTGTCCAATAAGACAACCTTAGGTGTAAACCTAGTTTGCTCAAATGCAAAACTAGTAAGTAACTCCTCCAATCTAGCAATTGTTGCTTGCCACAAGCCACTAGTACCAAATAGATCCCATGCTCTTCAACCAAGTTGGCTCCACCATTAACCACCTCTACACTAGAAGTGAGAACTACATCATCCCTACAGGATGACAACCAACCAGAACATTGGAGTTGAGTCAACTTCCAGTGTAAACATATCAATGGCTAAGAACAAAGAGGATCACATAATCAATTAAGTTGCCTTGAACATTGTGCTAAAAAAAGTCTTGGTAGAAATAGGTGGCCGACTAGTATCTAGTCCATCCTACACTCACCACCTACCACACCTACACTAGGATATCTAGGAGCCATGGATCTTGTCAATAGAGCCTTAGAAAGTATGAAAGACTAGGAAAGCCTAACATGTCTACCGCACTCTCTTCTTTGTGGGACCAACTTCACTAATGCTAATCTATGCTCAAGAGCACATATTGCACTCTTATTCAATGAAAAAAATGTGTCTACTTGTGTTGATTTTCACATGAAGTCAAGGACATTTCTATCACTAGCATAAGAGCTGGAAGTCTCAACACTTGAATCTGATCTCCTTTAAGGTATAGCATGCTAGCCAATCTTTATTCTAACTGCTCGGTCCAAGTTTTCATGGTTATATAAATAGTAAGGGTAGTTATTTTACTCCCACCAAGTGCAGGTCCTCTACCACCACCTTGTTTTCCATGACTTGTAGCTCCTCTACCTCCTTCCAAGAGTAATTCTACCATGCCGTAACTTTGGCTATATGTCAAAGCATTGGTTAATATTGTGACCAAATCTGTGGCCATAGTCACATTGCCTCTAGGTTGGTAGATGTAACAATATGGAGTTTAGCAATGAAGTCAGTCGGGCTCACGAAGTAGCACATAAGACAAATTAGCCTAGAATATTCCGGAAGTATTTAGGAAGCTTCTTGGGAAGCTTCCTGGTCAGCTTAGCTTGCACCTTAAGTAAGTAGCTTCTAGAAGGAAGCTTCTAAAAGCTTCCAACTAGCTTAGCTTGCACGCCAAGTAGGCGGCTTCTAGAAGGAAGCTTCTTGAGAAGCTTCCTAGTTAACTTGGCTTGCACTCTAAGAAAGTGGCTTGAGGAAGCTTCTTAAGAAGCTTCTCAAGGGCCTTGTATGCTACCAAAGCCGAAGCTCATGCTAGGCATTTGGATTTTTCTCTCATTCAAGTGTCCCAATGTGAGTTTCCATTCTCCTATTTCTCTCCTTGGTTTTGGTCTTTTACATTGGTATCACATTGGTATCCTTGGTTTTGGTCTTTTAACGGGATGGATGGAATTTATGGACCACCAAATTCACTTTTGCCAAACCATTGGGACTTTCATGTCTAGATATTACCAAAGCATCGGTTCACACAATTCATCACCTCACACTTTGGGCAGGATTTTCTACATATGATCACCGTGTCAAAGGAACCCTTGATACTTCTAGTTGTAACGTATAGAGAATGGTGGACGTTTTGTATCTATGTGTTAATCAACTAGATAAATTGAGGGTAGTGGAATAGAGTAGTAGTGATGGCGGCAATATCGGATGTTATCCTTGCAATGCAACAACAAATTGAGCATCTTACTTGATTGTTGGATGAACGAGAATAGGTAGACAGAGCGCCAGTTCGAGATGGAGAAGATCGCATTCGATTTCCAAAACCCAAGGTGTTTGAAGGCAAGAATCTTCCAAGCACAATGGATAATTTTGTGTTTGACTATAAACGTTACTTTGAAGCCACCAATCTTCAAGATGAGCGGAAACAAATTCTCTTGGCTTCTAGCCAATTGGATGGCGTGGCAAAACTTTGGTAGTGATTTTGAGTAGAAAGAGTTGAACGACAAATTGTTACACCTATTTTGACATGGGTAGAATTCAAGGATGCAATACTTGGTCGATTTCAGACTATAAATGCCACCCGAGCTGATTGGCAGAGTTGAGGTAGATTGGCTCAATGAGAAGCTACATCACACAATTTCAGAATATCATCATGCATATTCCAGATATCCAAAAAGGTGAAGTTCTGGATCGATTTGTGCGAGGATTGAAGTCACGAACCAGATTGGAGGTGACCATGCGAGAACCACAAAACGTAGAAGAAGCCATGCAATTGGCTGAGCGTTTTGATTCCTTAGTTGCAACAACTTGGTCTCGACCTCGACCTACACAAAACCTACCAATACCACGAGTGGAAGAATTGGTACCAATGGAGATTGATGCTATCTAACAAAAACCACTTGGCACAATAGATAGAGAAAGATTACAACAAAATGGAGGTTGCTTTTATTGTTGCCAAGTTGGACATCGCATTGCTACATGTCCACTCAAGAATGGACGACCTCGACAAGTTGCCCAAGTGGAGGTTGTGGAGTGGAATGATCAGGGAAACAAAGAATCCCAATAGGAGATTTTGAGCCGCCTATTGGGAGCTTGATTAGTTCCAATGAGATTGAAGGCTCGACCTATGCAAGTCTACTTCACTTGCATGGTATGATATCTAATCGGGGTTGTAGGGATTTTGGTTGATTTTGGAAGTTCAGAGAATTGCATGTCTATGCAAGTAGCAAAGGAATTGGGTATTCTTATCAAGCCAATGATTGGAAGCAGTTTGATGATGGCGGATGGTAGAAAAGGTTTTGCATTCCGCACCTCGTATCCTATTACCTTCAAGATTGGGAAGGAGTATTTAGAGTGTATGAGGTTTGTAGTGGCACCTCTACACTATGATATCATTCTGGGTCTACCTTGGCTTGAACGTCATAAGGTTCAATTCGATTGGACCCGACGTCAAATTCAAGTTCAACACCAAGGTAGGAATTTCCGATTAGGTTGTCTGGCACCTCTGAGTAAGACACCGAAGAATAGTCAGTCCCAAGATGGGAAGTTTGTTGAGAAGGTAGCCATAGAGCAAATCTGGAAGGGAGATGAGTCCCAAGAGGGAAGTTTGTTAATGAAGTAGCCATAGAGCAAGCTTTGGAGGAAGATAAGTCTGTATTCACGGTGTGGATCAAGCCGATTGCACAAGAACAATCTGAGGAGGGCCAAGTGTCACATCAAGCAACGGTTGATCGGATAGTTCAGGAGTTTGCAGATGTGTTTCTGGATGATTTGCCAAAGGGATTACCCTATGATCGAGGTATGCCCTTCAAGATCGAGTTATTGCCAGGGAGTACTCCAGTGAGTAGACCAATCTATCGGCTCTCACCAAAGGAGTTGGAGGAGTTGCGAACAACACTTATAGAGTTGTTGGAGAAGGATTTCATATGACATAGTACCTCTCCTTGGGGAGCACCGGTACTATTTGTTCCAAAGAAGGATGGAGGACTTCATTTCTGTATCAATTATCGTGGGCTCAATAAGCAAACCGTGAAGAATGCATATCCCTTGCCTCGGATCGATGACTTTCTTGATCAATTAAGTGGAGCACGCTACTTTTCCAAGCTAGATCTTCATAGCGGCTATTGGCAAATTCCTATTGAAGGAGAGGACGTGCAAAAGACTACCTTTTGCACAAGGTATGGACATTTTGAGTGGAGAGTTCTACCTTTTGGACTCACTAATGCTCCAGTAGTCTTCATGGATCAGATTCATTGGGTGTTGGAGGGACTATTGGATCAGTCCGTGGTAGTGTTCTTAGATGATATCTTAATCTATAGTAGGACAGAGGTAGAACACAGGAATCATGTAAGGGAAGTCCTAAGACGACTACGACAATGGAAATTTTACTACAAGAAGTCAAAGTGTGCTTTTTGGCAGAAGGAGGTTACCTTCTTGGGTCATAAGATCTCATCAGAGGGGATCAAGATGGAAGAATAGAAGATCAAGGCCATTACTGATTGGCCTACCCCGAAGGATGCTACCAAAGTGTGAGCATTCAATGGATTGGCCAATTTTTTCCGATGGTTCATCCACTATTATGCTCATGTGGCTGCACCATTGACTGACCTCTTGGGAAAGAACTTGAGCTTCCAATGGACCACCAAGCATGAAGAAGCATTCCAGAAGTTAAAGCATATGGTGTCTTCAAGACCCATTCTTCAACCATATGATCCTCGACTACCTTGTGTGGTTGATTTTGATGCTTCTAACTTTGCAATTGGAGTTATGTTGCAACAAGAAGTTCTAGATGGACTACATCCTATTGCCTTTGTGTCTTGCCAACTAAATACAGCTGAAAAGAAATTACTCTACTTGAGATCAGGAACAACTTGCAATGGTATATGCCACCAAGGTATGGAGGCATTATCTCTTGGGGAAACAAGTGATCATGCAAACTGATCACAAGCCATTGTTGCAGACCTTACACCTAGAGCACATGAAGAGTCAACATCATTGATGGGAAGAGCAACTCCAATTGTTTGACATCAAACTTGAGTACAAACCAAGTCGGTTCCATGTCATCCCTAATGCTCTATCACGACGACCTAATTTGAAGTCTCTTCCTCTCATCGCGGCAGCAATTACGACGATGTCAATTGATCCCAAAATTCATAACAAGTTTCGGTTAGCTCTACAGCAAGATCCCTTCTTCCAAATGGTACATGGTCGGCTAACAACAGGTGACAAGGAGTACAACACCTTCTCTTTCAAGGAAGGCCTTCTATTCCATGCGGACCGGATCTATGTTCCAGCCAAAGGTGATCTTTGACTTGTGCGCCTTCAAGAAGCCCATGATTCACCCATTGCTGGTCATATGGGTGTGGACAAGACATTGGGTACCCTCCAACGCCAATGGTGGTGGCCCAACATGACACAAGATGTTCAAGAATTTTTCTGATCGTGTGAGAGCTGCCAATGTAACAAGGCCAGCAACCAGAAGTCGGGTGGACTCCTTCAACCGCTTGCCGTTCCATCAGCTCGTTGGGAGCATGTGAGCTTGGATCTCATCACATCCTTGCCAAAGACAAAACAAGGACACACCACCCTCGTGGTGTTTGTGGATAAGCTTAGTAAGCAAATCCACTTGGCACCAACTTGTGATATCGTGGATGCTCCAACCTTAGCGCAAATCTACTTCGACAATGTCTTCAAGCATCATGGCATGCCACGTGTACTCATCTCCGACCATGATCCTTGCTTTATTGGGAAGTTTTGGCAAGCACTCTTTCAGATACTCGACACCAAGCTTGCTTTGTCCACGGCCTATCATCCTCAAACTGATGGACAAACCGAACGTGAAAATCATACATTGGAGGAGATGTTGCGTGCCTTTGTCAATGTACACCATACCAATTAGGATGAATGTCTTGCCACTGCCGAATTTGCCTACAACAATTCCAAACAGGCAAGCACCGGATTCTCTGCTTTCTTTCTCAATTTTGGCCAAGATCCGCTTGTTCCAGATTCTCTTCTTGCTTTCCCTCCATCTCAGGTTCCTCATACTTCCACATTCTTGACCACTATATCCCAATCTCTCCAACAAGCCAAGTCTCACCTCCTTGTTGCTCAAAATCACCAAAAACAATATGCGGACCACCATTGTCGAGATCTCACCTTTGAAGTCGGTGATAAAGTCATGATATCCTCTAGTAACCTCCCTCTCCCACTTGATACCCAAGTTCATAAACTTGCCCCTAATTGGATAGGACCCTTTGATATCATCCAAATTGTCTCTCTTGTTGCTTATCGTCTTGCCTTACCTGTCACATGCGTATCCATCCTGTCTTTCATGTTTCCAAGTTGAAACCCTTTGTTCCTAACCCCTCTTCATTTTCTTCTCGAGTGCAACCTCCCCCTCTTCCTATCCCTATCAATGATCATGAGGAGTACAAAGTTGATTGTATCCTTGAGCGTTGCCATATTCAATGAGGTTGTCGCCAACATACGGAGTACAAGGTCCTTTGGAAAGGGTATCCCCTTCATGATGCCACCTCGGAACCTCTTTCTCACCTCCATAATGCACAAACGGCCATCCAGGAATTCAAAGCTTCACTGGCAACGAGGACGTCACCAACTAGCGGTAGGGGAATATGTAACAATATGGAGTTTAGCGACAAAGTCAGTCGAGCTCACAAAGTAGCACATAAGACAAATTAGCCTAGAATATTCTAGAAGTATCTAGGAAGCTTCATGGTCAGCTTAGCTTGCACCTTAAGTAAGTAGCTTCTAGAAGGAAGCTTCTAGAAGCTTCCAACTAGCTTAGCTTGCATACCAAGTAGGCGGCTTCTAGAAGGAAGCTTCTTGAGAAGCTTCCTAGTTAACTTGGCTTGCACTCTAAGAAAGCGGCTTGAGGAAGCTTCTTGAGAAGCTTCTCAAGGGCCTTGTATGCTACCTATAAATACCAAAGCCAAAGCTCATGCTAGGCATTCGGAGTTTTCCCTCATTCAAGTGTCCCAATGTGAGTTTCCATTCTCCTATTTCTCTCCTCGGTTTTGGTCTTTTATAGTAGAGGTGATCTAAAGGTATCATGCTCATTACTTTGGGTGCAGTTTCTCTTGTGATGAGGTACATCACAAGTCGAACAAGCAACACTATAATTCATTGGCTACTATTTTCTAGAAAATGAAGGTAAGGTCTAGGTACACTAGGCACTCCACTTGCTCTATAAGATTGGGGTTGTTCACTCTACACTCAAAAGCCCACACAATGTGGGGTACTCTACTACATCCTAAAAGTAACCAATGTAAATAAGATTGCCCTACCAAATCTAGATGTTGTCATACACTCCTCCACCTCCATCAATATAATCTACAAAACCAAAGACCGTTTGCTAAAGTTAGTAAGGTAAGATGTAATAATGTAGCATCATATGCCCTATATTGTAGCTCCTTATCCAATGCCCTATACTAGACTTTTGTAGCTTGTGCCTCAATAACTCACTACATAATTCATCTACCATCTCATGCAAGTGTATGCCTCAGGTAGGCTTTCTCTAACCTTCCATTAGAACTCCTACAAGCTCTTTACATTATCAATCCGTACTCCTTGGTAGTCTTTCCTTAAACAATCAAAGAACTCTACCATATGCTTGAATATTGATACTCCATTGTCTCTTGTAGTGGTACCACCACTTGTAGTTGTACCATCTCCAACTAGAGCTCAACCATTAGATACACCAAGCTACTAGAACTAAAATTCATAGGTATTGTCTATTGACTTCTAAAAACCAAGTCTTAAGTAATGGAGATGTAGTTTGGAGACCAATGTTATCTCCACACACCAATCTTCTCCAAGTGTGCTCTCTTAAACTCATGATAATTATCCATAGGTGGACCCTCCATGTGTTGGAACAATCCTTTCAATGCCTTGAAGGATGTTAGCAAAGTCAGGTTTTTCATTTACTACAAATCACACCAACTATCAAAATCTTAGATAAAATCATCCAACTCAATGGTACCCATTGTATTAGAGTAGCACTTGGGATCTTTGGAGGGCCTATAAATCTCATCCAATTCCATAACAAGAGTGTGGCCACATAATGTGAACTCTCAAGTGGGTCAACTCTTGCATCAAAGTCCACACTAGAATCAATTTTTCCCTCATTGGGAGAAAAGATATAAGTTAACACCACTTCATGTAAACCTATTGCAAACTTTAACAAAATCTCTTTTAGAATCCCTAGAAAATCCATTGTGAAATTATACCTCAAACACCACAACCGTAGTGACCAAGTGCCACCAGCCAAACACCACCTACCAATGCTACTTAAGTACCTCTAACCATGTGTAATACCATTAGCAAGACAAATTATCTAGACGTAGAAATTGGCTTGGTAATATCTTTAAAGATGTTATATGCAATGGTCTAAGTAGTAAGATAGAGATACCACCAAAAGAATACTTTCACTAATAGGACAAAGGTCTAAAACACACTCAAAACTTTAGAGCCAATTCGAAAGGCCTAAATGAATGAATTAGGCATCAAAATGGACTTCACACCCTTCCTTCCTCCCTCCCTTCCTTTTCTTGTCAATATCTTTCCAATTGTACCTTACCAATGTTGTTCCAAGCTTCCTACAAGAAGATTCTCCAAAGATTCCCTTTGGTCAAACTTGTTTGACCAACCAAATACGATAAAGATCAACATGTCACCAATCCATACAACTAATCTTAAGGTGGAGTTTACTGATATATCACCAATCCATATATTTGATCCAAGGGTGTAGCTCCTTTTCAATGGATACTCTTTGCTATATAATAAAGACAATATGCTCTTTTGGTGCATTGGAGTGTTGAGGAACAAAACCTTGTATTTTTTCTCTTGTTTTTTTCTTGGGGTTCCTCTTGTCCTTGGAACATTACAATGATATCAGTGCAATCTTCTTAATCCAAGTGAGTGGATCATTCCTCTTGGAGGAACATGGGCTATTGAGACTTAATAATTTTGAGGGGAGAAAAAGAAGTGCAATCGGTAGATTATGGTGTTTGGGAAGGTGATGAAGAGAGGTGGGATAGATGATCTAGAAGGTGATTTCATGCACCTCACTTTCCTTTCTTGAATCTATTCCACATCAAGATTATATACATCCAATTTAGCAAGTGAGAATATATCTTGTTTATCATTTTTTACCAAAATTCATAAATGAAGTAATGAATTCTCCAAACGTTATGATTCTACATGTGATGATATACAATAGAGAGTGTGATTTGACAATTTACATTTTTTGATTATGCAATGGACTTGAATATACCGAATCCTCTCTCTTTCAATACCCAAGTACAAATTCATTCTGTAATTAGACCAAAAGTGATATTTAGGGATTTCATAGTCCATAATTTAGGTGAATAATATTGTCAATGAATAAGAATATCCTAAAAAAGTCATAATCATCAATGCTCACTCCCAAGTGATCATATTAACCTCTATTGAAGTAAGAAGCATTGATTGAGCATCTACCGTATGTACAAATCATAGAACCGCAATTGCAAGATCTAGTGTGCTTTTTGGCAAAAGGAAGTCACCTTCTTGGGCCACAAGATCTCATTGGAAGGGATCAAGATGGAAGAAGAGAAAATCAAAGCCATTATTGATTAGCCTACTGTGATGGATGCTATAGAAGTATGGGCATTTAATGGATTGGCCTAATTTTTACCGATAGTTCATCCATTATTATGCTCTTGAACTCAAGCTTCCAATGGACCACCAAGCATGAAGAAGCATTCCAAAAGCTGAAACATGTAGTGTCTTCAAGACCTATCCTTCAACCATATGATCCTTAGCTACCTTGTGTGGTTGATTTTGATGCTTCTAACTTTGCAATTGGAATAGTGTTGCAACAAGAATTCCTAGATGGACTACATCCCATTGCCTTTGTGTCTCACCGACTAAATACAGCTAAAAGAAATTACTCTGCTCAAGATCTGGAACAACTTGCAATGGTATATGCCACCAAGGTATGGAGGCATTATCTCTTGGAGAATCAAGTGATCATGGGAACTGATCACAAACCATGTTGCAGACCTTACACTTGGAACACATGAAGAGTCAAAATCATTGATGGGAGGAGCAACTCCAATTGTTTGACATCAAACATGAATACAAACCAAGTCGGTTCCATGTCATCCTTGATGCTTTATCACAACAACCTGATCTGAAGTCTCTTCCTCTCATCACGACGGCAATTACAATGGTTGCAATTGACTTAAGGTCCAAAATGAGTTTTAGTTAGCTCTACAACAAGAATCCTTCTTCCAAATGGTACATGGTTTTTTTATAGCATGCGAAAAGGAGTACAACTCCTTCTCCTTCAAGGAAGGCCTTCTATTCCATGAGGAACAGATCTATGTTCTAGCCAAGGGTGATCTCTTCAGATCAAAAAGCATCACTTCATTCCTTCAAAACTACCAAGGATCCCATATCCTAACCTCAAGCACTAGTGATCATATACACTTAGCTGCTTGTGTTATTATTATGAAGATTCCTCACCACTACTCATCAAAGACATACAACCCAAAAGCAATGACAGCAAAAGCAAAAAACTTTTGACTCTTTTGCTTTATTCAACTTTCATAGATCAAATGAATTATTTACAAGGTTGAAGCTGTAAATAGTTCTTCCTACTCAGATTTTAAAAAGATATAATGGTGGAGAAGTGCAAGAATCTATCAAGATTTCACTTCCTTGCATCTATACTATATTTTGGATTATATTACCTTTGTCTTATTATGTCTTGATGATTTGTACACCACTACTTACTATCTACTCTCCCCCAAGGAAGTCTTCCTTTTGTTGTCTTTGGACTTCTTCCTACTCTAAAGATAACAACTACAACTACAAAGATTACAATTACAAAGATCTACAAATACAAAAAACTCTTTCAATGAAGTGTATACACTAGACTACTACCAAGAAGCTCCTTTGCCCCTTGCTTTCCTAAGGAGAAGATCTACTCTCTCTCTCAGTGTAATTGGCTATCTTTAGTATTAAAGTGTCACATGACTTTGTGAACTTCCTATTTATATGTTCTTTAAATTTTATAACTAGTCTATCCATGTTTGTGTTTTCATAGGTCTTCTCTTCTAGCATTTGTGTTTGCAGCTTGAGCACATATAGCTTTGTCTTTGTCATTCTGCCCATTATTGCTTCCTCCTTGATTGCTACCAATTGGTCCCAAAGTTCTTCTAGTTCCTTAAGTCTATTCACTTTGGCTTCCTTTGAAATAGCATATCAGCCCGAAAGTTTTGTAATCACTTCTTCCATGACTTTTGGTCTTTTTCTAGCTTGCTTTGCCTTTTCCCTTTCCAACTCAGCTTGTAAGGATTCTAACCAAAGGTTTTTCTTCTTCTTGTACTCCTCTACCATATTTTATCAAGTGGCACTTCTTGCTTTCTCTCCCTACATGTCACATTGTAGCTTGTCAATTTGAGTGATCTTAGGACAAGTGTCAACCTCATACCATTTCTACCTCTAACTTCTCTTCTCTTAGAATGCACTTACTTCTTCTTGTAGTTTCTACAACACTTGGTCTTGGCGCTTCTTTGCATTGTTGAGCAACAACTTTTCTCTTTCCAGGTCCTTTACATCTTACAATAGTGTGTCTCCTCTCCTACAGTCCTCCTTGTACAAGACTTCATACCTCTTTGCTTTACCTTGCCAATGGTCCTTCTTTGCCTTCAAGGAAAAACTCACGTGCATGAAGCAAACTTACTAGGGATATTTAGTCCTTCACTTCATATCAATCCTCTTGATATTGTTGAAGAATCACCTATAAGTAGGAAGCAAAGGACCCACCAAATTGATTGATAAGTTAGTTTTGGAAATATGCACAAAAATTGTTCAATAAAGTGTCGTGCGTATATACATCGCTACACAACATACATCGCTGTCAACATCATACACTATAAAAGCACAACTCACACATAAGTCATACATAGACTCTAAAGTGCCACAATAATCAGATTGCTTAACATTCTCAACTCAACTCAACTCAGATCAGTACTTGATCTGTCACTCTATAAACTGCCAACAACTGGGCACTGATTATAGTCAAGCCACACCCACTCAAGCATAGAGAATCCAGGTGACGCTCGCCGGCCTCTGTCCACCATAGCCAGGAACTCGAAGGCTCAACATCAGAGAAGTGAGCTCTCTGGAGCTCACTTCGAAACTATACCCCCTGGACTCGAGCTAGCCCTGAAACCCTAACGGTCCCGCTGACGGCACACTCGATGGTGCAAACGGTGCAAACGGTGCAAAGTGACGGTGGGCCCCACCGTGAAGTCAGTACCCCAAACACGAAATCTAACCGTCGGAAAGTAGTCCCTGAGAAACAGCTAGAATAACTCTAACTACCATCACTGGAACTCCAGTGTCCGAGCATCTAGATGCGGAACTACAAATGGCGTGACAGCTTCGTGCGTATATACATCGCTACACAACATACATCGCTATCAACATCATACACTATAAAAGCACAACTCACACATAAGTCATACATAGACTCTAAAGTGCCACAATCGCCCCCCTAGCTGGCGGTTAGGTCCCTCTAACTCCAGATAGCCATCTACTCTAAGTATATGGTATACCCTCTAATGGGCAAAGATCAGGAGGCCGGGTGCTATGGAGCCCCATCGTTAGTCGCCTGTCTGCAATCTCTACCATATAAAGAATGAACTAGCTATAGGTCAAGTACATCTAGGACATAACCACTGTCCCTGAGGAACCACCGTGAGGGGAGGAGTCATACATGCCATATGCCATCCTCTCGAACAGCTATCACACACTAACATAGTAGCAGCTCCACCAGAAGAGCCACATAACATACACCTCAAGCCTGCACGTACAAGTGCCAAGCTTGGGTCCATAGTACCATCAATGTTTGGGAGGTGGCATGGCGCACAATTGTGCACATGATCCTTCCAAACAACACCATCACGTCCTTCTAACACAAGGACTCCAGATGGCAAAACCTCGCGCACTCTCAAGATAGTGCGGCCTGTAGAAACATCAAGTGTCGTCGGTGTTGTCTGCTATAGATATACATAGTCGCCTGGATGAAATCGACGGATCAAGGGTCTATAACCTCCTCCTCGAATGGTAGCATAGCGTAAAGTATCTCTATGCTGAGCAATCGCCAAGTTCTCGAAGGCCATTGGCATCACTCTCCGAAAGATCTCTGCCCGTTGAGAACATGTGCTCATCCATACATCAGGGTCATCCAAGTCCAAAACTACAGTAGCATCTCGACGAATGGCTGCAGGTAAATCTGGATCTCGTCCATAGAGTAGAAAGTATGGAGAGAAGGATGCTAAGGAGGCTTGCCGGCTGAACCGATAGCCCATGGCCAACCAAGGTAACTGGAGATCCCAATCTCCCAAGTGGCCTCTCTGCAAACCATACTTTCGCAATCCTCTCTTCACCGTCTGAACCACTCTCTCTGCTAAGCCATCTGCCTCAGGGTGATCTCGGGATGTAGTACGATGATCAATCAAAGCCTTGTCACACAAGACCTGAAACTCTCCCAAGAACTCTGTACCCTGATCAGTCAAAACCTCAGCTGGTGCACCAAAATGACTAAGAACTCGATCCAGGAACGAGTAAGCTGTCCCTTCACTAGACTTGTCAGGAAGTGCCACCAACTCAATCCACTTGGAGAAGTGCTCCACCATCACCAAAACATACCGATGATGTCTCACAGTCAGCGGTAAAAGTCCGGCGAAGTCCAAACTCCAACGGTAACCCAATCCCATGATAGGTAATGGGTGTAACTGTGGCGTAGGAGCATTGAATGATGCTCTAACTCAGTCACAAACCACACATCTGGCAACAAACTGCTGTACCTTGGTCTGCATACCGCGCCACCAATAATGACTCTGGAGTAAGCTATATGTACGCTTTACTCCAAAATGTCCTAGCTCCTCATGAGCATGACGGACCAACTGTGGTCTCTGTGATGGAAGTGGTACTACTCGCACTCTACCATCCTCCCATACACGCAAAAGGTGTCTACCCTCCAATCTGAACCGTCTGGCTCGCTGAAGAACACGGTCTCTCTCCTTGGCCCCAACTGTGCCACCCACAACACCAGTGCGAAGATAGTCCATCACTAAGACATCATCATGAATGTCTCGCTGAACTGTACCAATATCTTCACTCTCTGGATCTGTGACCTCAATAACTCCTCCTGTATGCGCTGAGAGAGATACCACCAATGTCTCTGCAAATATACACAGAAAGGCTGATGCATGCCAACCTGGCACCATCTCCTCATCTGTCTCACCATGCCAACGTGCTCCGGTCTGATCCTGCTGGCTGGGACATGGGTTTCTACTCAACCCATCTGCATCACGGTTCACCACTCCAGGTCTGTGAACAACCGTGAAATCATACTCCTGTAAAATCAGAGCCCATCGTGCAAGCTTCCCTGAAAGCTTGTCGGACTCCATCAACCACTTCAGCGGCTGATGATCAGTGATGAGAGTGAAGGGGTTACCAAATAGGTAACATCGGAAATGTGCTACTGCCCAAACTGCTGCCAAGCACTCTCCCTCATATGAACTATACTTCGCCTCCGCTGAATTGTTGGAGCGACTAGCATAGGCCACTACAAACTCCTTCTCCTCATCATCATGTTGGGTGAGCACCGCTCCAAGCCCCAACATACTCCAATCAGTGTGAACCTGAAATGGTCGTCCCCTGATCGGTCTCCTCAAAATAGGAGCAGATGTCAACCTCTCCTTGAGCTCTACAAAAGCTCTCTCCTGCTCATCTCCCCAACACCACTCTTGTGTAAGTTTGGTCAGCTTCGTCAAGGCCTTGGCAATGGCACTAAATCCTCTAACATAGCGGCGATAGAAGTTCGCCAACCCAAGGAATGCTCGCACTCTGCTCACATCCGTAGGCCGAGGAATACGTGCAATAGCCTCCACCTTGGTCTGCTGAACACCAAGTCCTCCGGGGTAGATAGTGTGACCCAAATACTCAACCTGCTCATGGAAGAACCTACACTTCCCAGGATGTAATTTGAGTCCATGAGATCTCAACCTCTCAAACACCTCCAACAACTGTCTCTCATGCTCCTCCACAGTAGTGCTATACACCAAAATGTCATCAATATAGCACCGAGCAAAATCCAGTCCAGCTAGGATCCTATCCATGACCCTCTGGAACTCAGCAGGAGCATTCTTCAACCCAAATGGTAAGAATCTCCACTGATATAACACATCCTTGCCGTGAGGATCAATAGCCCAAAATGCTGTCTTGGACTTATCTTCCTCCCTGATCGGCAACTGATGATATCCCGCTCGAAGATCCAAAGTACTGAAGACCTTTGCATGCCCAATCGCATCAAAAATCTCCTCCGGTGTAGGCATGGCATACCGATCAGCCCTGGTCTGTCGGTTGATAGGACGGTAATCTCCACACATCCGCCTATCTGTATAGTTGCCATGCATATCCTTCTTGGCTGGCATCACTGTCGCTGATGCATACTCTCCATGTGAAATCTCCACCAAACCAGCCTCAAAAAGGTCACTACTCCGGCTCTGAATCAATGTCCTCTCCATCTCACTATATCGATAAGGACGTCGGAAAACAGGTGTGTCGCTAGTCAGCTCAATCCGTATACCAGGTCCCTTCAGAGCACCCAAATCCTTCATACTGAAGGCAAAACAACTCGTGTGACTCCTCAAGAACCTCCAAACCCTCCGTCTTTCCTCTCCAGTAAGCTCGGGTCCAAGATCTGGCTCCCAAGTATCCTCTGTAACTGTAGTAGGAGTGGAAGACGTACTAACTGGCTGCTATACTGGGCCCTTGGGAGCAATGATGTCATGCTCCCGACCACTAGAGGTCCCAACCTCTGTGTGAAAAACTCCCTCCACTCTGGTTGCAAGCTCCATACGTCCTCTGGTTGCATCCCATGTGGACCAAGGGTGTAATCCAAGTAGCCCATGCTCACCTGGATGGACTCCAAGTAGACCACTCTCCCTAGTAGCTACTGGATGTGTCCCAAGAATACCATGTCCACTCGGTCCATCGCCCCCAGCATGTGCCTGAATCGTCTCGATAGGCACAGGGCTCACAAGTGTCCGAGTGGTGATGCCTATCAAGCGCATCCTACGCTGCTCTGCCAAACCAAGGCTCACAATCCAGGTCAAACAGTTCAGGTCCATAGCCTGACCTAACACCTGACGCCTGGATGCCTCTGACACTGCTGGAACAGCGGTAATACCGGTACAAAAACCCATCGCCCGCTCTCTCTCATCAGCATTGGGCTCCACCAACTGCTATAACTGTGAGTCCCAAACAAGTCCAGGTCCTCCCTCTCGAAAAGCATGAGAGCCTGGGAAACTCATGAGTGTGGGAAATGCAGCTCTAGGCTGTCCAACTAGGTTCACCACTGCCATGGGTGACCTATCAGCCACTACCACTGTCTGAGACTGACGCCCAACATCCAAGATATCATCAACAAGAATGTGGTCCAGTCGCTGAATCCCATCATAAGCACGCTGTAGAACCTCTCTGGGTAAGAGGTTTGTCCACCAAAGACAAAGACGATGAGCCCGTGATCCCACTCTGGCTGCATCTAACAATACAGCAGGTCCCATCCATGAATGGACCTGATGTGTACTCGCCACCACTCTAGTGCGAGAATCACCCATCAATGGAACGTTCTCCAAAAGGTAAGCTGGAGAAACAGACTGATGAACCTGGAGATGTCGTAGTATCCGTAACATCTCCCAAAACACACCAGAACGAGGATCCTGAAGACCCAAACCGCGGCCCGCACGTGTATGTCCCTGACATGGCCATCCAGAAATCACCAAGTGAACAGGCCCATGTCTCTCTAGGTCATGCGCCCCCAGTAAGGAAATGTCTCCTGGTAAGGCCTTCTGGTAACCTCTGACTGCTGACATCGGTAATAACTCCGGATACCGATAGGCCAAGTGTGCCACATGATGTAGAGAGACTCGCCTAGCAGTCTCATCTCTCTCTACATACAAGTACCTCTGTACTCGGATACCCGCCTGTAATACCGCAGCTAGTCCGGTGCTGATCCCACCAAACAACTCCAATAGGCATATCCCCTCTACTGGATACTGCCAAGCAATGAGTGTGGTATCCAGAGGTGTCAAAGCAATCGCCTCTGGAGGCTCATCCTCACACTCATCCCATGATGGTACGAAGGCTCCACTCCAAGCCTGCTGCACCAACTGATCTGCATGCTGCTGCAATGCCTCCTCTGAACTCCACAATGGAACATCCAAGGTGGATGGAACAATCCCACTCATACTCCATAGCCGAGTGATCTCCTCTGGTACTGGAGTATCCTCTGCATGGGCGTTCCCCTCCAACAAGTCACCAGGCCAAGTAACTGCACCGCTGAAAGCCAAAACTGATGCTGCCATGGTCCCGGACTGTAGTGAGCCAAGACTGCCACTACTAAAGCGTACTGGTAGGCGACATACCCGTCCCTCACCAGACTGCCAACCAGGTCTATAAGAGGCTGTCTCCTCCCAATAGTCAATACTGAAACCCATAGGGTATAACACTGCTCCCCCAACTAGCACATCATATGACTCAGCTATCGTCGCAATAGCCTGAGCTCTCACCACCGAGCTATCAGTCGGATGACCAGGCTGAACCTGGACAACAAGCTCCCCACGTGTGATGTACTGTGTCGAACCACCACCTAGAGATGTCTGGATCTGAAATGGACACCTCTCCACATCGGTCTTCCGTAACTCCAGACCAACAACTGCAGCCTTCCCCAACATAAGGGGCTGCGCACCAGAGTCTAACAAGACTCTCTGTGGTGTATAGACCTTCCCTGAAGGTCCCACCAAACGAAAAATCCCCCTCTGGTTATCCAATAGGACAACACCAGGTGTAAACCGCGCTCTCTCAAAGGCCGGTCTAGCTGGCAACTCCTCCAGTCTAGCCGCTGCTGCCTGCCATAAACCACTGGTCGCTAAACGGATCCCATGCTCCTCAACCAAGTCAGCTCCACTACCAACCACCTCTGCTCTAGTAGTAGGAACTGCACCATCCCTACTCTCACACAACGTGGCAGCCAACCGGAACACTGGGGCTGGGTCCACTCCCAATGAAAACATGTCACTGGCTGAAAATAAAGGATGCCGCATAATCAGCTGAGCCGCCCCCAACATCATGCTAGACTCAATCTGTGTAGTAGCAGGTGGCTGACTAGCAGGTACTCCATCAAGTACTCCA
The DNA here is from genome assembly GCA_948567375.1 of Lunularia cruciata. Lineage (NCBI taxonomy): Eukaryota > Viridiplantae > Streptophyta > Marchantiopsida > Lunulariales > Lunulariaceae > Lunularia > Lunularia cruciata. The sequence goes on along the minus strand of OX419762.1, from coordinate 11,951,153 downwards.
TCACCACCTACCACACCTGCACTGGGACGTCTAGGAACCATGGATGTCGTCTGCAATGCCTCAGATAACGTGAAAGATTGGGGAAGTCTGACCTGTCTCCCAACCTCTCCTCTCTGTGGGTCCAACTCCACTGATGCTCCTCTAGGCTCTGGAGCACGTACTGCACTCCTAGTCACTGCTGCAGATGCATCCACCTGTGCTGCTCCGCACATGAAGTCCAAAGCATCTCTATCACCAGCATATGAGGTGGAAGCCTCAGCACCCGAATCTGATCTCCTATGAGCAATAGCCATACTAGCCAATCTCTGCTCCAACTGCTCAATCCGAGTAGCCATAGTTGTGTCAGAAGTAAGGGCAGGTACTGCACCCCTACTAGGTGTAGATCCTCTACCACCACCTCTACCACCTCGTCCTCCATGAACTGGAGCTCCTCTACTACCTGCCATAGCAGCCCTACCACTCCGTAAGTCCGGGTGTAGGTCAAAACACCGGTCACTAGTATGACCAAATCTATGGCAGTGCTCACACTGCCTCTGTGCTGGCTGTGATGCACCAGAGGTATCAGGTCCGCTGCCCTGAGTACACTCTCTCCTATGGTGAGGTCCACCACAAGTCCAACAAGCAACACCACCACTCACTGGCTGCTGCTGCCCCGAAAATGAGGGTAAGGGTCTAACTCCACTAGGCCCTCCACTCGCTCCATAGGATCTGGGCTGTCCACCCTGTCCTTGAAAACCAACTGGGCGTGGTGCACTCTGCTGCACTCTAGAAGAAGTCACAACTGTGGATGAGGTCTCTCTACCAAATCCAGATGTCACCACTCTCTCCTCCACCATGTTGAGCTCAATACGCTCAGCCAAACCAAAGACTACTGCCAAAGTGGGCGAAGTAGCCTGCAACAACGTAGCATCACGAACTCTACGTCGCAACTCCCTGTCCAGTATCCCATACCAAAACTGGACTGCCTGGGCCTCAGTAACTCCCTGAGTGAAACTGATCAGCCGCCTCATGCAAGTGTATGCCTCGCGTAGGCTCTCTCCAGCCTTCCGCTGGAACTCCTGCAAGCTCCTCAGCTTGTCAGTCCGCATTCCCTGGTAGTTCTGCCTCAAACATAGGAAGAACTCAACCATGGGGTTAAACCCCGGTACCACACCACCTCCTGCAGCGGTACCTCCACTCGTAGTAGCACTATCTCCAGCTAGTGCACCTCCACTAGCTCCACCAACACTACTCGAGCTAGAACTCGTAGGTACAGCCGACCTACTCCTGGCCACCGAACCTGAAGTGATGGAGACATAGTGTGGAGACCAATACTGTCTCCATAACTCAATCTCCTCCAAATGAGCTCTCCTAAACTCATGGTAGTCGTCCATCGGTGGACCCTCCAAGTGCTGAAACAACCCCTTCCATGCCATGAAGGGTGTGAACAAAGTCGGGTTCCGCATCTACTGCAGATCACACCAACTATCGAACTCCTGGATGAAGTCATCCAACTCAATGGTACCCACTGTACCAGAGTAACGCCTAGGGCCTTTGGAGGCCCCATAAATCTTGTCCATGTCCCACAACAACGGTGCGGACACACCAAGTGCACTCTCAACTGAATCAGCTCCTGTGTCGAACTCCAACTCAAAGTCAATCTCCTCCCTCACTGGGACCTGAGATACAGGCTGATACCGAGCACCACTCCGAGTAAACCCACTACGTACTGCAGGGCTAACTCCTCTGGAATCTCCAAAGAACTCCGTCGTGACAAAGTAACCACACCAACAAACCCGAACCACCAACTGCAACAGCAAGTCGCAACCGCAAGTGCCCCACCAAGTGCCAACACCACCGCGTGCCAACACCAACTAAAACACCACCCACTAATGTAACTCTAACCGAGATAACTACACTAGGGGAAGGGCAACCTGTAACCTGCCATCATAACACGCACTCTCACGGTCTGCAGGTCATCACTTCCTGCCTCACCAGAGAGAAACAAAGGTAGTCTGACTGGTCATCACTCCAGCCTCACCACCGAGAGCACACCAGAGCACCAACGCTCAAAAGTCAAGGCACCTCACACAAACGTGGTGCACAAACAGGAAGCAGAGAATGGAGGGGATCCAATCACAAGAAATCTAAACAAAAACCCTCCATCTCATAACACAACACGGGACTGACTCTGCCACCATTTGGCATTTGACATAAGAGTAGTTTGTATCTAAGTCCTAAGCTACCAGGATCACCAAGAATGGGATCAAACTGCCTCTCCTAGCCAAAGCTACATGTGTATAGATAACAGTGGCACAGTCACTATGACAACAAGTGAGGGTGGACCAGTTGGCTAGGGCACCAGTCTAGGAACAAGAGATCTAGGGGTCAAACCCTATTGCGCACAATCTAGCAAGAAAGGCAGATTTTGCTAACCAATGACCAAGATCTACACTAAACTAGCTAGCCTCACGCCAGCAAGCTGGCTTGCTGGCCCTTCTGGCCCTTCTAGGCCTTCATAGCCTCTCATAGCCCACAGCCCTATGCCTCGAAGCCTGGCCAAAATCTGACGTAAATCTGACGTAAAATCTGACGTAAACCCTAAAGATGGATGTCCGCCAAATCCCCCGCTAACTTTCCACTCGAGCCAAATTGACAAAACGGGTTTTTCCAAATCACAATTTCATGAGAAGAGCTTTCCAACTCCACCTTCAATTTCACTTTCTGAGCCCAACTCGCAGCAAATTGGTCCTGCCTTCACCTCCTGAGCTCAAAATCACAACACTGCTCGAAAATTACTCCTTCTTTGCTCGAAATTTGGCCAGCGCTTCCGCACACCATCCGCCTAACTGCCAGATTTGCATCAACTACACGAGCTTCTGCACACTAGGGAAACACAGAACCTGAATCGAGCTACCACGATCCACCGAGCTTGGAGATACCACCAACACTCAACGTTCCTGCACCCGATTTCCCCCTGACTTCACTTCTCTGATGTAATCAGATTGCTTAACATTCTCAACTCAACTCAACTCAGATCAGTACTTGATCTGTCACTCTATAAACTGCCAACAACTGGGCACTGATTACAGTCAAGCCACACCCACTCAAGCATAGAGAATCTAGGTGACGCTCGCCGGCCTCTGTCCACCATAGCCAGGAACTCGAAGGCTCAACATCAGAGAAGTGAGCTCTCTGGAGCTCACTTCGAAACTATACCCCCTGGACTCGAGCTAGCCCTAAAACCCTAACGGTCCCGCTGACGGCACACTCGACGGTGCAAACGGTGCAAAGTGACGGTGGGCCCCACCGTGAAGTCAGTACCCCGAACACGAAATCTAACCGTCGGAAAGTAGTCCATGAGAAACAGCTAGAATAACTCTAACTACCATCACTGGAACTCCAGTGTCCGAGCATCTAGATGCGGAACTACAAATGGCATGACAAAAGAGAAAAGTGATGAAATTTCTATTTAGAAATTATTTCATTTCAATTGCTCATTGTTGATTATCCCTTACTTCAAAGATAAGATAGAAAGTATATTGCCCTTAGAGGTTACACTTGGATGAGAAACAAGCTTTGCATTTTCTTATCTATAACACATGATTGAATATGCTATCCATACCTTTTGAAACCAAAATTTGATGTTCTAGTACTTATGAATCTCATTGATCTTACTCAATCCTTGCTAATTTTCACCTTGCATTGGAGCATCTAAGCCTTGATCTAATCTTCTCTTGTGCGAGAACTTTTGTGGAATAAAATTTATGGATAATTAAGTCAGAAACCTCAAAAAAATCCTATGGATATAATGGATGCATCTCAATTAGGAAAACTCTACTTTAACACTATGTTTCATCATCATGACTTACTAAGTATAATCAAATCAAGAGAAAAGGAGACCACATAGAAAACAAAAACAATGGGAAAACCATCAAGCCATACAAGGGTGAGACAAAAAAAGGTAAAATGGGGCTAAGTACAATAATATCTAATAAAGACCTTGTTCCATTAGTTTTGAATAGTCTTGTATACAACTTTTAGTGCAAAGTTTACATTATTCTTTTGCTCCCATCCTCACATACATACATCAGAAGACATGCCAATCATAGAAAATATAGTGAGGTAAGTAATGGAGAGCTCTATTTCTACCAAGTTTGCCATATACTTTGCTTAGCCTTATCAAGTATATGATCAGCACTTGCATACCTTAGAAGATATGCCTTGGGTATATTTTACTTTTTACCACAAAAGTTATATAATCTTTTAATTTTAGAGTTTTCCTACATAACCTTTATGGAAGTAAGTACTAAATTTTGTCAATTATAGTAAACACCTGTTAATTTTGGATATGTTGTTCACTCTCTGATCTTCAAAATTCTTCATATTACAACTTCTTTCCATCTTATCTGCTTCATTACATAACACATTTTTTTATCCTTTTTAGTAGGTGGGGAGGTCATACTCTCTACTTGTCACCTTTCCTTACACTTTGATAGCTATGTTCAGAAACTCCTAATTAGATAGGCATTTTTCTACTCTCAAAATTGTCTCATCTATTGCTTATAATCCAAATCATATTTTCATTCATTCATTGTGTCTTTTATTGTTTGTAAATAAGAATCACCTTATATTCCTGACTTAACTCTTTGTCTTAATATAATCAAACTTCACCACTTGAAATCACCTTTAAAGATGATGATCATTTGATAATACCCAAGCACGGGGTCAATTATAGTATTTACCAACACATACAATATAAACTTCATTAGAAGTTTACATGCTTTAAAATGATACAAAGGAACCACTTCATAAATGTTCCTAATTTTCAAGAAACGATCCGAGCTATTGAAACCAAAGCACACAAACTAGAATGTTTTTGATTTGCAATAATTGGAATTTGTTCAAGAATGTTTAATGAGGAGAAAAACTTATTAAACATCATTAAATAAATCTTTAGAAACTTCTATGAGATACTCTTTATAATATAAATGAGTTTCTTGTAGAGGAATAATAAGTAATAGCCTTCCTAAGAATCAAATAAGCTAGTAAAGTATTATGTAACCTTCTTAGAGACTTAAGCTATAATATTTTGAGGAAATTCTTTACAATTTAGTAACTAGACTAGGAAGTTCAGCGATAACTTCCCTGTCTATTTCAGACATAAATAAAAGATCTTGGTCATCTCTAGCATTCGATATATATCCTCCATAGTTCTTGATTATCTTTTATTTTCTCCTTTTCTATTGGGTATATTTATCTCAATAAAGATTCTAAGGTCTTGGTTTACTATTAAAATACAGGAATTCAATATATATTTATATCTTCTCTTTTATCCTTCAATTCATGGTTTCAGTAAAAAAAATTTCTATGCTAAACTTGCATAGATGAGGTAAGAAAAAAACATATTTGAAAATAAGACCTTTTCTGTCAATTTTTTCCGTGTATTCCATACAAATCAGAAGAAAGTAGTGGGAAAGGACTACTGTAATTTAATTTAAATTAATCTCTTAAACAATCAAATGGGTAATATCTCTTTACTGGCAACGAGGCATTAGTCAAAATGAACTCGAAGGAACTCGAAGGAACTCGAAGGTCCAATGACATACCCGAAAGGAAAAGTACAAAAGCATATGGAAGTGCGGATAGAACAACCGATTAGTGCACACAGGCACTCACTCCCATAGCATAGTCAAAGTCAGGCGTTTCTAGGATACCGTGTATGTTCTGGCTCTATTCCTGTCAATATTGCATTGTCATGGGATTAGTTTCTCTAATGAGACTAATTTCTCTCATTTCTGCTGCAGACTTCGTTCATGTTCAGAGAGCAACTTCAGTTTGACATCTACAGAATTGACTTATCTATCAAAAGAAAGAAGGCGACCCCGTAGGCTAACAAGGACTATCGCATAGCACGTATCTTTATAGGCATATAAGAAGGTCGAGAAACGCATCTATTGGGGCTTAGCCTAATTTTACCTATTGAGATTTTTCCTTGTACGGCTTGTCGGGGTCTTCCCATCCTTCTTATTATCCTACACGGTCGCCTTCTCCTCAGAATGTCGATAAACGCATCTATTGAGAGCCACGCATTGTTAAGTTTAGTACAGTTCGTGACATCCCCGTCCACAATCGGCAACAGTAGTACTCTATGCGGTGTTATGAGAATCTCTTCCGAAGTTGAACGAGACATGACGTGCACGACAATACTACTGTCTGCAAATATTCCGTCCATCTGGAGCAGGATCAACAGAAAGCTATATACCACTGTTGTGCCAATTTCCACATCGGGTGTGCTGCTTTGACAACTGGTCACGAGGCGCTTGAAGAAAGAATGAAACGGGAGACGAATGAATCCTACACGGTTGCATAACTCCATATTCTGATCATACAGTATCGGCAGACGTGTTTTAATTGGACATGAATGCATGGAAGTATGGAATCTTGTCTCCCTCTTCGTCCACTATTTTCTTTTAGGACCAAAGAAAGACGTACATATTGTTTCATTTTGTACTGAAGGAGATTCTTGTAATTGACAACTGCTTTGCTGCTGGTACTTTGACTCTCTCGGTGACTTCTCTCTGTACCTCAACTCATGATGACTTCAAATGACCACGCTTTTACACCCTCACTCCGACAGATTTTTGCCTTCCAGCGCCTGGCATTCTGAACATGTCGAGTCAAACCGCGTGATTTCAAGTTTCTAACCTCTCATTGGAAAATGTGCCAACGTTCCCAGCAAACTCCATTCATACAATGTGATATTTAGATGGATGTATGTCCAAGTAAGCGACCCACCTAGAGTAGCAAAAGGAATGAGAAAGACCCCATCAAGGACAAGTTGTCAAAGAGTAGATGAAAAAGGTTGTTGAAAAGTTGCGAAAAAGGTGCATCACAGTCGTGATAGCATTCACAACAACTGACTTCATGTCTAAAGTGTAATACCGGTGTATAAAGTGTACATAGAATAGAATGTGGTTACATCAAAGGAAGGGTGATTGATGGGCGAGAGGTTACTCAATCAGCGGGACTAACATCGTATTAAAAGAAGATGCACATTTAACTAATTGTCACTGTCTGCTTTTAACTTTCTTTATTGAAAAATGTTTCAATTCGAAGAAGAACGGTATCCTTATCTAATGGATTGAGTTACTTCCATTACGGATCAACTTAAATAATACTAATCTGATATATTAGAGATAGTTTGACACAAGGTAGTATAATTCTAAAACTTCATTGACATAATCCTTTAAAGAACCGTGGTAATATATTATTAAATAATAGGAGAGGATAATTTCAGTTTTATGTATGTTTAATAATAATTTTTAATTTCAGTTTAATAATAGGAGAGGATGTTTCAGTTTCAGTTTTATACAGTTTATGGAGTGATTCTTCACACACCTTATAATAAGGAAGTTTATGTAATTGATCTCAATTCTATTGAATTCTATTCAATATCTTTTCGTACAGTATATATTTTTCATGAGAAAGTTGGGGAAAACTTTTTATGGAAGTTTTGAGCTCCTTTACCAATAACCCAATATCATGTAATTTAGCTCCTCTTTCTGTACTTATAAAATGAGACTTTAGGACAAAAAGTTACCGGAGACACTTTTAAAAAGGAAAACCCAAGTCAGATTCAGATTTCAAACATACAATTGATTTCCAGTCTACATATGCGACAAACACTCAATATAATGGATAAGAATGTAGAAAGGAAATATATTAGAATTTATAATTATATATATATTAAGACATGATAGTTGAACATTACAAAAGATTACATCAGCTTTTACAGCTTAAAAGTTGGAGATTGATGTGAAAATTGCACTGCCAAGTTCTTGTTAAGTCACAAATGGCCTGTCATGTTGAGTTGTTAGGGATTTAAAACTTTTCTTCTAAATTCAAATAAAATAACAATACTGACCTCTACTCTTTATTGGTAAAATTAAACTACTCTCTCCACAAATCAGGTACTTGTTCTCCAAAATCAATATGACAATAGAATCAGGTATTTTTCCATCTTCAGTTTTAAGACTATGATAAATTTAGCCTTGCATATATATAGGAAATATCAAGTGAATCAAGAAAGATTAGAAATCAAACATCATATAGTACAAAAAAAAATTTAAAATATTGGAACATGGAATATAAAGTTGTTCTGAAAAGAAGATAAAAACATTTGCTATTTTCTACATCTGCTAAATGTCACTGCAAATTAGATAAATTCAAGTATTTATGTGATGCAGAATTTGTCAATTTTATATTAGGAATGCAGACATTGTGATTTTTAGATGTATTTACTTCCAATAGTGAATTTTGTAAAAAACATGGAGATCTCCCAAGTATAAGAATTTATTTTTCAAAAAAAACTTCATGTGAGAATTATAATTTTTATATTTTACATTAAATTAATTATATTCAGATAACCATTAAAAATTTCTTATTATGTTCAGGATTTTATATTTGTAATTTATACATTATACCTTAATTTACTAGTGGAAAGAATATTTGATATAGCCCATCATTTTCAACTCATCATAAACTATGATTCTTGAGTGAACCATTATATCAAATACGTAGTTTACAATAAATTTACTTCATAGGAAATGTACAGGTGTGTAGAAAGATAATCTTGTAGAGTATGGATGGTAACAGCCGACTTGAGCTAGTTAGTACCATTGCTGTTATTGGATAAAATAAAAAGTTTTACTTTAACTTAAGGTTGACCATCATACAACTTACAAAGTTTTAGTGTCATGAAAGCTTAACTCAAAATATATTTTATTTAAATAATAGTAATTAGTTTTATATATAGTTATATAAAAACAAATCTACATATTATTAGACTTGGTTACTAATTATCCTAATAAAATCTATATTTTCAATAATCTTACATATGTTATTTCATCTTCAATAAATATTTGTGCAATTCTTGAAAGCAAATATATGTCTAAGAATCTATATTTGCTACACTATAATCAATACTAAGTGTATTCTCTTTCAATGTTTATTTCTACCTTTGATATTCTTAAATGATACAAAAATAAATTATTACTTTCAGATAACCAATAAAATATAATCCTTTTTTATAGAGAAATTTACACAAATACTCTTGACCAGTTGAGGAATTACCAAAATACCCTAAGAAAATTGTAGTTGCAAAAATACCCTTGGGGGAGGAGTGGGTTGCACCAAGGTTTGGCTCTTCTGAGGGTGGTGCGGCACTTTAGATTTAGGCTGAAATTTATACAAAAGCCCCTAATGCTCCTTGATGGGATAGTGAAGAGAAGAGAAATGGCCGATCATGTAGAACACATGAAGATGGAAAGACCCCATCAAGCTGCACTAGGGAGAGATAAAAGAGGTAAACTGGGGCTAGGCCCCATGAGTATCGATATGAGAAATATGCCAGATTGCACCTAGGATATCCAAGCTATGCAAGTTGTAGGGTCTACAAACTATTGAAGCATATGAAGAAGCATCACCTAGTGTGATTGCTCTCCTATGGATTGCACCAGCCAATACTCTCTATAGAGCAATGGACACATGTTGTCTAAAGTATGCTACACAGTATGAAAGGGAGAGTGGTACCCCCAACGTCTAATGTGATAAGCTCTTGTGCACTCCTTGACAAATGTGTCAAACATCATGTCCATTGCTCCATTTAACTCCAAGGATAAAGGAACAAAGAGGGGAACTCTTTGCATATCCATATACTTGGACACCTTGCATGTTATTGCTCCGCTTGCCGCCCATCCAAGAAAGATTACTCATTGCATTAAGTGTAGGGTCTATAACCACAACATCCGCCATTGTCACCTAATTGTCTTCGACCAAGTATAAGTCTGCTCTAACACATGTTGTTTACAAAGCATATGAATGATCTTGTGCCACAACAAACACTATATCCATGATGGCATCATGGGTAGCTATCCTTTATCCTCCAAAAGGATACCGAATCATATGGACCATTGTTGCATCTAATGTAGAACCTGTAATACCATTAGCTAGACATATTATCTAGAGGTGAAATTTGGTTTGGTAACATCTAGAAGGATGTTATATATGATGGAATAAATAGATCAGATAGAGGTGTCCCCAAAAGACTCACTAATAATCCAAGAGCCAAAAACACCCTAATGATTTTAGAGCCAATTTTAGAGGCCTAAATGGAGAATTTGGCCTTAAAAATAAAAATAATTTTTCTTCCTGCGGGAGGGAAAGGGTTGCCTTTCTTCTCTAGCACTCCTCCCTCCCTCCCCCACATAAACTATTCATATCATCTCGAGCTCTCCAATGGTACCTCACCCTTGTGATTTTGAGCTTCCTACAATAAGATTCTATAAAGATTCTCTTTGGTCAAACATGTTTGACCCACCACTTAGTACAAGAACCAACATGTCACTCATCCATGCAACTAATCTAAGGGTGGATCTCACTAACATGTCATCAATCCATGTGTTTGATCCAAGGGTGGAGCTTCCTTTGAGGGAATACTCTCTACTATATAATAAAGACAATGTGCTCCTTTGGGGCATTAGAGGATTGAGTGTGAAGCTTTATGTTTATTCTACTATGTTTCTATTGATGGTTTCCTATCTCGGAATATTAAAGAACCACACTCACAAGTGAACAACAAAGTTGCGGATTGATGGGGCAAACCTAGGAAGAACCTCATCGTTGCAGAGAAGGTGGTTGGGTGAAGTGAAGGGTTTAGTAAGGATAGTGAAGGGTGCACCAAAAGTCCTATCCTAAAATTGCACATTCTATGGAAATGTCACTCTTGACTCCACCAAGGGTATTTTTGCAGTGTAAAATTAGTTAGGGGTATCTTTGTAATTTCTCAATTTGTCAAGTGCATTTGTGTAAATTTCCCTTGTTTATAGTATATTCAATACTTGATGGCATATTTGATAATATCCTAATTGTTTTAGAGTAGACAGAAATTGCTTGTTGTTTCCACTATTGTATTCAATTGTAGAATACATAATAAAAATAAAACAATTTTATCCAAAGTTCTATTTTTCTTTGTGGAAATTGAAGGGATTGGTGTGTATATCAAAAAAGTTAAATTAAAAAATAAATGATATTAATTTATTTCAAAAATAAATATTCTTAATAATTGTTAATACTTTTCTTAATAAATATATGTTGCATATATTTAGCAAAATAATTATTATAAAAATTTATGCCTTAAAATTTATCTTATTTGATCTTTTTATCAACCACTTAGTTTTGCAATTCTTTGCAAATTGATATTTATAAGCTCTTATGTAATATGTTATTCATAAAAGGTGCAAGGAGTATGAATTAATGACTAAAAGGTCATTCTTGATGTAATATTACTGATTTTCCATTAAATTTATATTTTTTCAATATTTGGTACAACAAATTATATGAAAAGTATTTTTTCCAAGCCAATGCATGTTTACGTTTAAGGATACATCATTATATGCTCTTATCTTATATAGTATTAAATTTGCACCAATGAAATTCTTTTCTTTATCTCTTTGATCTTTCTAAACTTGATATTTTTATGTTATTTTATTTTATTTTCATATTTAAATAATAATAATTGTATATATCATAAAAAAATTATTTCAATTTAAAGATAGTATTTTGCTCTACTTTTTAACTGTATATATGTAAAGGATCATTCATTATCTATATAAAATATGATCAATGAAAAGAGTGATACTTAAATACTATGTTCTTTTTGGGGCTTAGCCCCATGTTACCTTTTTTGTCTCTCCCTTGTACGGCTTGATGGGGTCTTCCCATCCTTCTTTTTTCCTACGCGGTCGCCTTTTTTCTCTTGTTCTTTTTGTATGATATTAAAGAAAGATCCTCATACAAATTTTTTCCGTAAAGATATCTTAATCTTTTGAGGATATAAATATTTCCTTCAGAATGGCCATTTATTTTGTTGTTAAAGTAAACTACTTAGATTGAGACCGAAGTAACATGTATTCTTAAAACTTTAGAGGCATTCAATATATATTTCCAAGAATCCTGTTTTTTTCTCTCTGCATATATATTTATATGAATAAAAAGTCTCCTACCTTTTCAGAGAAGACCATATTGAACCTCTAATGCAGTAGTCCTCAAAGATATTCATACCCATTAATAGCTAATAACTTAAGTAGATGGGTTTCTAGAGACAAGCACTACAGTTGACTTTGTTATTAACTTCTTCGTAAAGTCAGAAAATATTACGAAATCCAAAAAGCACAACACCAAGCAGCATGTGTAAAGTCGTATATACATTCGAGGAAATAAACAACGTCAATATCCTAAACTTGATAAAGAAAGCCCTTTCAAATGTCTCGACAGTATTGGCGTTTAGTTCCATTCTATCGATACTGTCAGCTACTAGCGCTTAGTCCTATTTTATCCTTGTACGGTTTGGTGGGCCCTTCCATCCTTCTTGTTACCTTACGCGGTTGCCTTTCACATCTCTCAATCATTCTACCGACCACTGCAGTTGTCAATCCCAATGTCGTATGTCTGTGACCTGAATGTAAGTTTGTCCGTTATCGAGGAAAGTAGTCCTCACAGGAATCTCACACAGTCGTACTGTACAAAGGGATCGAGATAACTTAAGAGGGTCGTATCACGCTCTTATAATCAAATGCTTTGAGAAGCTAATAACATATACATATTATCCTCTATATCACATATAGTATTGCCAGAGAATACTACGTCTTAGGATTATATTAAGCTATACACTCGAATGATTCCGTGAATTATAATTCTCATTTTCTTAAATTATTGAAAATTATTTCTATCTAAATTTATTTATTCAGAAGCTAATAAATCTTTTTTTTGCAAGGGAGATTATTATATAAATATTTGTTTAAAATTCATTAACTTAAATTGGTCACTTAAAGAAGATATGTCTTTAAATTATCTAAGTTGGCAATTAACCAACTAGTTCTATAGGTTTTTGCAAGGTTACATTTTTAAGTTCTTATTTTCTAACTTTCCTTATCGATACGAGTACGTGTACAGATGCATAGAATATAAGCATAATGACTAACATGTCATCCCGATGAGATATAATGAATTTTTAGATTAGATTAGATTTCTTTTACTAAGTTCGTCATCAAGCTATAAGAAAAGATTTATTATACCATTCAATGCATATACTAAAATATATGATTATTTAATTTAACTTTTCATATTATCTTAATTTTCACCTATCTATTTCTATTCTAAGTTGCATCTTTATCTTTCAGTACTTCATATCATCATCTACTTTTATTTTCTTATCACAGTATAAAATATATAAAAGTAAAAATTTTAAGTTTATAAAAGTGGTATATAAATATAAATATATATAATGAAAGGTTTGATATTATGATGACATCGTGTACAATATGATCAATGGAAAAGAGTGGTACTTAAGTCCTATATTTCCGCATGACATCAAGAAAATATTTCATATGACCTTTAAATATAAATTTTTTTGGATACCTTAATCTTAATTTATTTTCTGTTGAGAAAATTTCCTGTTTCTCCATTTTAGGCTTAAAAACTACTATATTTTCTTCAAAATGGAATTTACTTTCTTGTTAAAGTAAATTAGAATGGCTAGGATAAGAGTAACATGTAGTCTTATAAATTTTACAAGAATTGAACATATAATTTTCAAGAATTTTATATGTAGAGATCTTTAATTTTTAATACATATATAATCTCTTGCATTTTATAGACAAATTGATTCTTAGAGAAGACCATAATAAACCTCTAAGGTAATAATCCTCAAAAGTACACTTGCCCCGTTAATAGCTAAAAATAAGTAGGTAGGCTTCTAGAGAGAACTATTGGAGTTGACTTGGTTATTAACTACTTTATAAACTTGACAAAAATCAGGAGATCCCAGAGAGAAAAACCCACAGAAGATGTGTTAAGTCATAGATCCTTTCACCCAAATAAATAAATAACGTCATGGCCTTGACCTGATGAAGAAAGCCCATTCTAATTTCTTAATACAATGCCTACTGACCACTGCCTTTGTAGATCCCGAAGCCGTGCGACTGTGGCCTCTGTGTGAGTTTGTCCTGGGTATCGAGGGAAGTAGTCCTCGGGAGAATCCCATACTGTACAAAGAAATCGGGATAACTTAAGTGGGGCGGATCGGGCTGTTCTAATCATGTTTTTCGAGAAGTCCTTTGGATCATTTCAGATCCAGATAGGCGCACACGCTTATGAGCTATCCTCCATCTGAAATCATCGAGCTGCTTATAATCTGGCGCGTATACATGAGCAAGTTATGGGAAGATAGTGTCTTCTCTTTGTAAGTGGTAGGCTCAAAATCGTGGGTTGTGCAACAAAGAACAATTGGATTTACTGATTTGGTTCTCTCGGAACACGTCTGTTCACCGCGCGGAGAAGTTGTGTGATGTGCTGCGGACTTCATGTTCAAGCATCGCCAGATCCAAATAATGGAGACAACTGTTCGCTTGAGATCGGCTAGTGTAACCTGTTTAGTCCAAACTAAACAGGGTATAAGTCATTGGTATATAACGAACACTGAGGATCAAATCTTCTATCTTTGCACTGCATTTCAAAGATCAAGTTAGAAGCAAATTCTGGAACTCTAGCTGGCTGGAATTGACCATTCACGAGAAACTAGATCATATGCATGAACAGATGTTTGTACTCGATATACCTCGTTGACAAAGTTAGTGGCAAATGTCAATTGCACGATCGTGCGCTGTTCACAGCTTTGACTGATAGGACAGGTCTGTATAGTCGCGACCCACACTAAACAGTACGCCTATTGGTCCTTAGTCCAGCTTAAGTAACTTTGCAATCACGGGTTTACAATCATATGAAACATGACAATCAGTAATCATGTTCTAGTATTCTCACAACGGTGGGAGGAAGTCAGTTGATTCCTCCCACTGACTCGGTAAACAAAGAGGATCTCAGCCACAGAACCTGGTCACTCTAAAAGGAAAGTAAGATAAGAGAAGTTTTACCGAAAGGGAAATACCAGCCAAAACGCCGGGTGGAGGAAAATCAAATTCTGTCGATGTTTTCTACAATTTCGAACCCCGAGAGGCACGCCAAATCTCCTCAAGATAAGAGTCAAAGGAAAGGCCACCATAGAATCACGGAGGAAGCTCCCCAGCAGATTCCAACAGAAGTGCCGACCGGAATTGTCTACGGGAAAGGACAAAATATCAAACGAACTTAAAACAGCCCATCCCGTTTCGGTTTCTCTCTGTGAATGATCGTCACAATTCGCAAAGCTATCTCGTATCCGTGGACCACCTGTTTGCTTTTGCCTTCTTTTTGGGTAACCACATAATTTCAAAGTGCTTTTGGCAAATTGCAATAGGCATCATTCGTCTAACGAACTCAATGTTGGCAACAGGTGGAGCACCGGTGTTTAATGATCCCTGATTAGTAAAGCCCGTAAAGTTCACGAGGAACAAGTTAAAGCTGGAAACGAACTCGAACGATCCAAAGGCTCATTGCGTCACTTTGCTTGAAATAGTCCTCGGGTTTGCAGGCAAGTTAAAATTACCAATAAAAATTGGAGATGAAGTAAACCTTTATTCAGGTACTTAAAGGAGATTTTACTAACACTATGACATGAAGTGCTATATTGGTGCGATATCGTGGAAGGATGGGGAGCTAATGAATGTCAAAGCTGTTCATGAATAGGAACGATGCAGAACGGAATAGAAAAGATTCAATCTCTGTGGACTTGCGATTGCTTTTATTCACCTCACTATCTGATTGTGTACATTCACCAAGGAAAAAAGGCGACCGCGTAGGGAAAATGAAGGATGGTAAGACCCCATCAAGCCATACAAGGGAGAGACAAAAAAGGTAACATGGGGCTAAGCCCCATTAGAGTATGTATGAGAAATCTGCCCTACCGCACCTAAGATATCCGAGCTATGCAAGTCGTACGGTCTACACACAACTGGAGCATCTGAAGAAACATCACCTAATGTGATTGCTCTCCTATGGATTGCACCAGCCACTGCACTCTGTAGAGCAATGGATACACACTGTCTAAAGTAAGCTACAAAGTATGAGAGTGAGAGTGGTACCCCTGACGCCTAACATGATAAGCTCTCGTGCACTCCCTGACAAATGTGTCAAATGCTGTGTCCATAGCTCCATATAACTCCAAGGCTAGAGGAATAAAGAGGTGATCTCGCTGCATGCCCCTATACTTGGAGACCTTGCGACCTGCTGCTGCACTCGCCGCCCATCCAGGGGGATGTGTAATCACTCCCTCCGAAACTGTATCACGCGTAAGGTCCGTCACCACGACATCCGCTACTGACATCCGCTACTGTCACCTGATCATCTCGGACCAGGTACATTCACCATGATTAGATCCATATGGCTCAACTACGCGAATCAGCATAGAACTTCTTAAGAGTTTGTGCATAATTTATTGCTTATACTTCCAGATGCTGTTATGGCGGTGACCTTGAGTCAACATTTGATTAAATTATGATCTTCGCCAGTCGTGCAACTTCGTGCTCTTCAAAGAATATCTCTCCTTTCAAACGACTCATGTTTACGGGAAACATTTTTAAACCATCCTAAGATACACCAAGTCTCAGATTCGAAAGTCGAAATCCTAAACTCCAGATAGCAACTGGAGAGGGTGGGAAGTGATTGCACGTTGAAAGAAAATAAGGAGGGCAGTGATGGGTTTTCTTAACCGATTCCGCGTAGGCAGTGAGGAAGTTCGAAAAGGAGTGGCGCCTACAATAGGTGAATGGATACCATCAAGCGTCGCAAAGACTGTAGGCTCGCGACGACACCCTTGGGACCGATGGGTTGGTGCTACCAGAGTGGCCGGGTGCAAAACTACTCTTGTCTGAGTACAGATCTCAATCTCCACCATAATGACCTGCAAAGCCGTGCCCCACCCGCCGCCCGTTCCCTGCCTTAAAGACGAATGTTCTATTTCCCAGTAACTTACGCCCATGCCTCACAGGACCCACTAAAGGCTCCGTGCCGTTAAACCCTCGGTGTACAGAGCTGTTACCCCGGTGGTACGCGATTCCGTTAATCAGAATATTCCATGTCTCCGAATTGTTTTTCTGGACCAGAAAATGGTGGAAATGGAATCACATCAACATCTTTTTGGGGCACATTGTTCTTGAGACATAGCTAATTATTTTACTGATGTATTGTGGTTTGCATCTACTCATTCGGTCTGTTTTGGAGACATGGAAAACAAGCACAACACAATATATAGCAATAAGCGGAGACGTTTATTCAGATTTCAATTAATGTTAAACATTATCTACTTCGTGGCCATATTCTCTTAACGCCGGTAGCGTGTGGCGATTAGAGGAGAGGAATCAGGATCTTTGCGAAAATGTAAATGTGATTTCTAATTATAAAATAAAATAAAATGTAAATTTGAAACCCTACTTTGCTGCCCATTAGCTGCGACTTTAATTAGTGCTATGTTTAATTTACGGAGGACTGCACGCCGTTAGGTATTGCCGTACATCAGGGCCCGTCAATACATATATCGTACTAAAAAGGTTAACCCAAACGTAAAACGTCTATCGGTGGGTGGGACCGCGGTAAGAGTTCACATTTGACGTAGAGCGAACGACGAACGATTTTACTTTCACCCGCTCCAAAGTTCCGGAGCCGGGTCACCCCTACCCAAGCTCGTTCCTGCGGGCGGGCTTCCATGCTCTGAGGCGCTGAGAAAGAAAAGCTGCACAGCTCCCGCAGGAGTTTCTGAGCTCTGGCGAGCTGTGCAGAGGAGGAGCGCATCATCACCAGCACAGCAGCAGCATTGGGGCGTCGGGAACTCCTTCTTGATCGGGAGGAAGCCATTTCGTTCTTGCGATAAAGGGCTCATACAGGGAAAGAAAAGGCTTCCTCGCCGACAAAGGAGAATTTTGCACGGTTGATTACGGAGACTCGGGGGTTTTTCTCACCGAAATTCGAATTGGTGGTGAGGGTTTGAGGAGCGGAAGGAAGGAAAGAAGGGGGAGGACACCAGGAAGTTGTGGACAGTAGGTCGTTCTTCTTCAGTGGATGATCGGCGAGGAAACGAGAGTGCAAGAAAGTCGTGGAGAGGATTTTGCTGCACAGATCGTAGATATTGTAACGCATTTGGCGGAGACTGTCGGAAAGGAAGAACACGGCAGGTGATGTTTTGCGCTGCTGCTGCTGGTTCTGGCTGGTGCAAGTGCCGCCGAAGTGGTTGAAGCTGAGCGTTTCGAAAACAATTGCCTGGCATTCACATTTAATGCAATTGACTTCCGTGTCCGGTGGTGTGTTAACTGTAGTTGGCGGTCCTTCCGATCTTGCACAGCAGTATCTCCACATACTCCATTCTGCACTCGACTTCTAAAGTTGTCAGATTTTGACTGACCGCCGCCCTCGTCATCCGGGCCATGAGCAGAGAGTGCAGAAAGGAGAATGTGAAGAGAATGCGGGACGTATCATTGTAAGGGATGATGTCTCAGTTTGAACGATCTGAAGCCGGTTTGAGTCAAGACTGATTTTGTCACAATTTCTGATCACACAGGAGACTGAACGGCTGTTTGTTTGTCAATGATCCGTGGAACATTTTCCATGAGCATTTCTCATCGTTGGGGATTGTGACACAAAAGTGGAGTGCAGCCTTGCCTGTGACAGACATATCCATGTGAATAGGAGCAGAGGGAATCGGGCAGAGGATTGCAGTCGTTGCAATTCTGATCTTCACGCGAGGAGCACTGACGGGAGCAACTGATACCCTCTGAAGTACCACTCATAAGTTAAGAACGAATTGGTACCAAGGGGTAAATTCCAAGACATCCTTCTTCGGGCATGGATAGCCGCCTCTCTCTTGTTATGCAGATCTGCGAACTAGTTTCTTAACCTTCCATTCGCTCCTGATAATCGCGACCTATTTGACAATGGTTGATCTTGGAAACCTACATATCGTTACACCTCTGCGATCGGAATCCAGCATCTCTTGTGTACTGCGAATAAGGAAGGCTACAATTAGCTGCAGTCGGAGCTAAGCTGATTGAGAGAGCCTGCCCTCAAACCGCCAATTTGGAAGGAGTTAGCGGTCTGTCGGCTATTTATATAAGATGGAAACCGTCAGCAGAGATGCTAGAATGCAGCAGTCACACAAGGTTGAAGCCATGACGAAGGAATCCATCAGGCAGATGCAAGAATTTGTGGACGGAGGTATTTAAGTCATATCTGATGCTGTTGTTTCCACCTTGTATGATATCTGATATGTGTTTTCAAGCTTCTTGGATAGACCTCATCATCCGTACATTCAGCTTTGTGTCAGAGTTTTTGTACTTGGGGAAACGAGCTGGCTGTTGATCGAATAGACTTTTTGCTTCATCCTCAGTACCTTGAGCGTGGCAGATCCGAACGTCCGGTCATTACGTTTTTGCAATTCCCTCGATCGGTCCCTGATACCTTCAGTCCAGAAGTGGAAAAACTTGGCATCGGAGGAGATGTTCCAGAATATCTTCCCCGAGTTGTGTCCACTTTATACGACGGGTCGAAGATGGACCGGTCGTGTGAAGCAAAACAAGACTCAGCTGAGCTGAGTTCGCCCATCACGTGTGATCTTGAAATTCAGCGCTGGGTTGGATTCTATGATGTGGCGGGAAGCTTTTTGTGATCTCATTATCTTTTGCCCTCTTGAACTGAACCTGCAAATTGAAATTAGCCATATCCTGGATCCGTGATTGCCAGTGACATGAATTTGCAGCGCAGTCTACAAACCTCTGTTGATTCCTCCTTTCTAGTAAGGTTTCCACCGCGAAAGATTTTACTGAGATTGGGAGAGGTCAGTAGACTTCCTAATGATGAGCGCTGCTCCATTAGCACGGTTCATTTAGAATGCACTGTTCCCTAGACCTGCGTTCAACCTCGAGCCGGTCTTCTTCACTCTCCCTTCAACTGTAACTGTTGACTGATAGGTTTCCCAGCCAAACGTGTGATAAATTCAGCCATATCAACGCAGCAGATACACATTGTATTCCGTCTCTGTTTCTTAAAATTTGTGGAACATCATCACAGGATAGGCTGTTTATGTGGATGAGACTCGAATGTTCTCATCATCCCAGATCTGAAGAACACATTAATTCTGTTCAATCTGGTTGATTTTATTGACAGGATGTTTAGTGGAATCATCGACTGACCGCATGTATTTCTTGTTTTCGTCCTTGTTGGTTTCTCCTGCAGTTGATCAAAAACTCCAGGCCTCCTACCGGGTGAGGCTCTATCTTGTGCCGATTTAGGTGCCTGCTAATCTGAAGTGCAAATCTTTAGGGTGACACTAGTCAGAAGTATCGTTGGCTCGCAATAGTTTGCGAAGGCTGTGATCGATTTCAGCAAGAATCTAGGCGAAAACTCTTGCATGCAGAGTAATATTTCGTTTTGGGTAGATATGTCTTTCCTGAGGGGTTGAGTTGTAGTGACTTTAATAGGATGTGGCTGAAATAAGTACAACGATCTTACTGAAGGTTCGTGTCTATGTGCAGAATATTCATCAAGATTATCCCGAGGCTGCCCTAGAACGATTTTTAAAAGCCCGAGATGGAAATGTTCCGAAGGCTAATAAAATGGTGAGACGAACCAATTTTGTTTATATCGCCCATCTAGGAATATTTTCATTAGATTGCACTGCATGACTTTAGGACACTTACCGCTGCAGCCAGAAGGTGACTTGCTCACGTTTGGTTATGGCATCTGTGGACAGCTACTTGATTGTTTGAATTGGAGAGTTGCAAACGACATCGACCATATTCTCGCAGTAAGAGTCTCATCTCACCGTAAAATATGTGATGGGCAGTTTATAGAAGTATGCAGAGACGTAAGTAATGGGTGTTTGGATGTAAAATGTTTGCAAGACAACATGTCGAATTTAGGAATGATCAGTCTGGCGTTCGTGGATGGCGCAGAAACCAATAGAACCAAAGAACTTGTATGACAATATACGAGCTTCTCAACTTATTGGCGTTTCAGGTTACTGCAAGAAGGTAGGTTCACATCACTGAAAATCCTGCAGTAATGTGAATTTCTTATGGATCTATGTAAGTCCACTTTTCTTGAAGGTTACCACCATGTTCATAAGGACAACTGCCTAGAGTGGTATACTTAGTTCGTCTGACTGTTAGAAAGCTAAAAAACGAAATATAGTTGATATTTTCGTACTTCTTGTGGTGTTGGCCTCTGCTGTTTCCATGAGTGCTGAAGATCACTTTACTTTTTTCAGGGCCGTCCTGTGTTCGCCATAGGGGTGGGGTTCAGCAGTTACGACAAGGCAGGGGTATATGTGCGTCTCCCTAACTATTGACTTACGTGTGGATGAAAGCAACTATTCGGGTGTATCTAGATTTGTTTGCCAACGATGCCGAAATTTCCCTGAAGGACCTGTCTGCCTATTATTGGAGACGCAGAAAGCTGTTGTCTAATGTCTCCAGTGGATGATGCAACACTGAAACTAGAGCCCGGATCTAACTTTTTACATTCCTTGTTCCAGATTGATAAGTATGTCCAATCACATATTCAAATTAACGAGTACCGAGACCGTGTTATACTGGTAAGCTGCCGGTCACAGTGCTCATCGTTTTGTCCTAGTAATCTTCCGAGCGATTTGCGTTTGCATGCGTCTTGGAGAGGTGTACTACTGAAGGAGTTGCAATCAAGTCACATTTGCTAACTGTAAGTAGTTATCACTAGGCGATTATTTTGTAGGTCATAATAAGCCCGTTGTCTGTAACTTCCAATATGTTCAATTTAAAGTTGAGATCATGATGTGTGATATGTTCGGCTGCAGCCAGAAGCCTCGAAGAAGCTTGGAAGACCTGTTGGTTCTTGTATAAAGATCCTCGATATGACTGGCCTCAAGTTGTCCGCCTTAAATCGGGTGAAGGTAATCAAGGGGCACATCTCCTGAATTCTTGTAGAAGCCAGATAATTTACATGGACTATACAAAATGGTGTGCAGGGCCATCGGTCAGTTCCAAGAATTCTGCTTAGAGTCATGTGTCGTCCGGAATGTTACGTGGGATTGAAACCATGTTCAAGTTTTGGAGTCCAATATTCATTGTCTTCTTTCTAAGAGAAACGTGAGGGTGCTCACTCTAGAAGTTTTGTGCGCATGCAGATCCTCACTGTCATCTCGACTGTGGATGATTTGAACTACCCGGAGAAGACTGATACTTACTACATTGTCAATGCCCCCTACGTCTTTACTGCTTGTTGGAAGGTAACTTTCTTGACTTGACCGTATGAAACTCGCTTTTAACTGCTACTCTTCGAATATTCACTCCGAACTGTGCAAGCTTGGACAGGATATTTGTCTGATCGTGCCGCAAGCCAAGCAAATTTTTCTTGCAATATACCAGGTGAGAAACGTGTTCTAATGTTTCAACTCATACAGTTGTCCTCCTTGGGTTTGGTAGGCTGTGAAACCACTTCTACAAGAAAGAACAAAAAAAAAGGTGCAAGTCCTAAAAGGATGCGGGCGAGATGAGCTCCTTGAGGTACGTCGGAGGAATTGTGACTGGAATAATTCATGATGGTGATGGGCTTTTACTGTAAGAGTGACTGACTCGCCTTTGTATGTGTAATCAGGTGATGGATTTGAATGCAATTCCTACATTTGCTCGAGGAAGTAATGCGAAGGATATGCTGTTGAATGCTACTTCGGATTGTTTCTCTCCATCTCACAAGTTTCATGTGGAGCTTTGGAACTACATGAAAGATCAAGCTGAGGCTCTTGCTGCTGTAAGTGCAAGGCCTCAAGGTTCCGTACATGTACAAATTCCTACTTTGGACGAGTCGGACATTGGAGGCTCAGCAGAGGTGGTGCACATGATTGAGGAAACTATGGAGAAACTTGTCGCAGAACAAAACGGCAAGGATCCGGACAAGCTTCACACCTGTTTATCAGGCTTGAAAGTGCAAGACGTCACAACAGGCCCTAAACGAAGTGAAAGTATGCCTAATCCAAGTATGAGGTTATAAAATATTCAAGCGTAGACAACTAGCAATCAACTCCCTTGGAAGTGATACGGTCTCAAGGTTGCTCCTCAGTCTGATCTCGGATATCATAGTGTGTCAAACTGTGTATATGGACATATAGTACTAGTTGCAACTCTACAACACACCATCCCTTTGAAGAACTTCAAACCATGCTTGTGCTGTAAACCCATTTTTGTTCCCCTCTGGAACTTGCCACTTAGTGGAGGTGGTGATTTATGACCGAGGTTCCGTGTAAAGACTGAAGGATTTTAGGTGTAGGGGCCAGTAGGCCTTCGTGGGTAATGACAGGGTACTGTCCGTCTCTTACTGAGATGTGTGACGTGAACGTATTCCTGCCCTTTCCTTGGCTTGACATGCGGCAGCATATGCTAGAGTGACAGTTCAAAGAGATGAGCAATGTCCGAATTCTTTGCCCTTTTTAGTCGGGCAACTATGGGCAAGACCTAGCAACCTGCGAGAGGGTCTGTCATATTTCTCTGTGCTATTTCAGGTTGGTCAATGTCCCAGTGCATCTACGCCTAGGACAAGTTCTGACTAGATTGCACTTAGACGTTTGTTTCGATACAAATGGAAGTTTAAATGAAATGTACTATCAGATGACAAGTTTGACTTTGTCTTGCACTTTACCTGACTATGACAGCTATGAAATATACATGTCGGCTTCCATAGAGAACCTGGATATATGCGTAACAAGATTGGAATAATCCTGTGAACGAAAATAATCAAGTTCCATCAAGGATTACTGAATCATCCTACTAATGACATCATATGTGTTGTAATAGAACCGCACTGTGAAGAAGCCACGCAAGCATCAAGGAATCAAATCGAAATCCGCCATGAGCAACAGATTTTCTTCTCCAGATGTTCTAAACGCTGGTTGGTTGTCTTATGTCTGCTCGCTTTTGCCCTCCCACTCCCGTTAGCATGGTTGTTCCGCTGATGCACGAAACTGTCTCATGGAAGCATGAAAGTTACCTGCCTCATCTGAGAGGTTGAGGTGAGAGCTGAGGTGGTTGGAAACTTGACGGAGCACATGCAGCGTGCGGACCCCTGAACTAGCTATGAGACATGTGAGACAGCTAAAGGTGCAGGTTCTTTGGAGTATTCTGTCAGTCCCGTCTCTATTCTCCAAGTTAGCACAAGGGTCTCTCCTTCGATTAGATTGTTGAACAACCTAACGCCGACTGTCATGAACCACTCCAGCTATAATGTGTCCGGCTAAAGAACTTTGATTTGATTTGGAAGCAACGTCACAGGTAAAGCCATGTTCACCATGAATCCTAGTTGAAGCGCACACACCACTTCACACCGGTGGTGGAGAGTGCATGTGCACCATCGGTGTACATTCGTTGATGTTACACTCATCCTCGGTAACGCTGTAAATTATCATTCGAAACTGGTTACCTGAATGGAATAACATCGGAAGAGCGTGGAAGTACACAACAGTATTGATTTGTTTGTGAAGGGTGTGCCCAATATAATTTAAAGAATGGTGGATACAGTTGATGTTTAGGCTGATTGTAGCGTACTGGAAAGTCGTTATGCAGGCACTGTAATTGTAAGATGAATTTGAGTCTGGAACAAGGAGCAAGTAGCTCCCAATGCACTGCATTTGTTCTTTTCAGCTTGTTCTACGTATGCCATCCGCGTCTAGTAATTTCGTGCCTTATGTGTTTGGTAAGGTGTACGTGGGGACTTAATTTGAGCCAAAAGAACTCCTTCAGTAGCCACTCTTTACTTTTTCTTGCTCAATACGTCACATGTTAGAGCTGCAGGAATTTGACAGGATCATTGTTTGCATTCCTAGCTTACTGCGAAACCAAGCAACTTTGTGGTCATATGTTAGTGCTACAGGAGTCAAACAGGATCAACGTTTGGATTCTCTAGCTTACTCCAAAATGAAGCAACTTTGTGTTCACTACCCTGAGTACGAGTTTAGGGACAATTGAAGTTTAGGCCGCACCCAGCCAAGATTTGTTTTGCCTTCGACTCATGCTTATTTGGTGTGTTTCAACCAGGAATAAAAGGATTTACTCGTAAGCACAGGGTGGCATTATCTTTGAATCAAATTACCCTTAATCAGATCACAATTTTGCCAAAAGATTTACATATACCCCATCTTGACCTTACAACAGGGGGTTTCAGAAATTAAGTACGAAGCTTCGTTTTTCCTATTTATGAAGTTGTTAAAAGTCTTCACCGGGTCGAGTGAATACCACTTTCTGGAAAATTATCAAGTTTTGCCAAAGTTCATTATTTTTAGCAAACACCTTAATAGGTGGATAAAGGGAAATGAAGTGTACTCTCTAATACATTTCGAGCATTTTAGCAGCATTGTAGCAGGGTTATTAATGGGTTGTCAGATTTGAATTTCATTCTAAAGGGGCCGGGAGGGAATCCACAGAAAGGAGCCGGGGGCAGGTGGCACGGGCTCTTCATTTGTGTGCACCAGTCGGTGCTGGTGGACGCCCTTCGGTGCTGACGAGCCTAAATATCCATAGTTGAGCACTTAACCTTTATAAATGAATGCAAGATATGCTTACTCTCCCATGACGGAAATTATAAAGGGTTCGGTTATTAGCTCATTGGTGGGTTACAAAGTTTTCTAAAAAGTATTATGAAGTTTGTAATTTTCACCCATACATCTGTGGAATCCATTTCTGAAAACCCCTAATGTTCCATCTTAGGCTCGCCTCAAGATTTACTATACCCTATAAGCAATAGCCAGACCAATGAGGGATTCAAACAAGTGGTTTTGGGGTAATATAACAAATCCACAACCTTTTTTAGCGGTCAATGGGGAAAAAGTTTATGGTCAGCATGCGGGGAAGTTTTACAATGCCCCGACCACAACCTGAAGCAAATCTTGTAGGTTAGTTAAATTTTAAATGTGATGTGATCATGGCACTTTGTATTATTCCGAGGACAGGAGAACCCCCAAGAGAACACAAGAGAAACACAAGGTTTCATCTCTCAATACTCCAATGCCTTAAAGTAACACTTTGTCTTTATTATATATGAAAGAGTATTCATTCAAAGAGAGCTCCACCGTTGGATCAGATAAATGGATCAATGACATGTCAGCAAGCTCCACCCTTAGATTAGTTGTATGGATTGGTGATATGTCAATCCTTGTCCTATTTGGTTGGTCAAACAAGTTTGATTAGATGGAATCTTTGAGGAATCTTCCTATAGAAAGCTCTAAATAGCATGGGTGAGGTATCATTGAGAAGCTCTCAACAAGACAAACAAGGGGGTAAAGGCAACACCTTTTCTCCTTAAGGCTGAATTTTTCATTTTTCAAGGCCTAATTAATATGTTTAGGCCTCCAAAATTGGCTCTAAAGATTTTAGGGTGTATTCAAACTTTACCTTATTAGTGAAAGTATTCTCTTGGTGAATCTCTGTCTGATCTTCTTAGACCATCATATGTAATATCCTTCTAGATACTACTAAGAAAATTTTGATCTCTAGATAATATGTCTAACTAATGGTTTTACACAAATGAGTTTGAAATGTAGCATCTGATTTTGAAATGAGATCAAATGTTATACCTCATCAATGGAGATAATTGTTTTGTGATTGCTACTCTTTCTTAGGGCTTGCTCCTTACTCCATGATTAGCAATTTCTTTTTTTTTGCTCATTGTTGTTCAAATGTTGCTTCTTGCTCTATGATAAGTTATTGTCATTCCTCATTGATTGATGTTTGAATGTTGCTCCTCACTCCAATGAAAACACCAAAAATATCAAATGGATCTGATTACTACTTGTTGGTTAGTGTTTGATAAATTCTCTTTATTCCATTTTCAAGAGAAAACATAAGCAATATCAAATAGAGAGTATATACAAACTTACTTATACGATACCAAACAATTTGGATTTAAGAAGATGGTAGATCAAGATAGAGAGCATTAGAAAGAATATACAATTTGAACTTCAGTTTTAGTATTTTAAACTTCACAAATCTCATGCTCAAGATCAATATCCACAAACAACTAGTGAAGGAAACATAAGAATGCATGTATCATAATGCAAGATTGGTATTGATCAAATTCAATTTTTTGGTGAATGATTTTAGTTTTGGTGTGCATGAGTCAAATGAGTAAAGTTTTGAGTGGCTTGGATGGACACTCAACTTAACCTTTGATGAATGGAGTGATAATGATGACAAAACTAAAAAAATTTAATTGGAGATGGATATAGATATATGCTTAAAGTGGTGGGATTTATCACATAATCAAAGATATCTATTCGAGAGATTTTTCACTCCCACACAACTGAATTTGTAAGCAAATCTTTCAATAACCTTGAGTGGGTCTGTGTTCAAGCAATTGGTGAGGATGCACTTCGAATTTCTACTAGTGTTTATACATTAGTAGAGATCATCAAGGATCATCTTGTTTTGCCCAAAAAAATTATCAGCTATTGGAAAATTACAAACTCCAATGTGGATTCAAGTTGTTATAATATTAAATAATTTTGGATACTTGTGGAACATAACTTCAATCCTGGGGGAGATGAGTATATGGTGTATGAGTGTTTGCTCCACCATATTATTACACTAAGGGTGATCAGAGTTATTTTATGCACCATGGGTGTAATGGCATGTAGAGAGGAGAGAATAAGAATTTTGCAAAAGTTTTCACATAATGTTTTTCCTAGGTGTGTAGTGGTTAGTTGATGGACGGAGGATTCCAAGATGGAGCGCCAAGGGAGGAGCCCCGCTAGCGGCATCTCGTTCCCTCGCCGACCCACACGCGAGCTCGGATATCATCGTCACTCCTACGAGATCCGACTTTGACCGTTTGCCGTCGGGATTCCTTTGCGTCTTCCGATCCAATGTAACACTGCGTCCGCAGGTCACGACGCACCCTCGGCCATTCTTGAATTGAGTTCAGGCTTGATACGCCCTACTTAGCGATCCAGTATTCCGTGAGCGCGTCATCGCGACGGATGACGGTGGAGCGCCGGACTTCGGCCGATACACGAGAGCCTCCCATCAGATGGGAAACTCCCGACCCCGGCTAAAGCTAGCGCTCCGACACACACCGCGTGCGCCTGAGCCTTTGAAACCTTTGTGTATGGACACAAGCCCCGCAAGAAGCAGCGCCGCGGAGAACCGCAGCGCCAACTCCCATTGAGAACCGATGTCCGGCTACAAAGCACCCCCTGCGGACGTCACATCAAGGAGTGAATCGAGCTCTTCAAATCGATCCACGGGATGAACCCCGCGTCACTCAAATCCGACATGCCGGCTAGACATGGTCGAGCTCCACTCCCTAATTGGCGCCCTCCGGGTTAGCTCTGTAACCCGTGCAATCGGGACAATCACCCACCATGACCTCTATTCCCTCTATGACAAAAAACTAAAGATGATGGTGAAACATACTTTAGTAGGAAGGGATCCTACTCAATCAATGGGCAAATTACTGGCAACAATCAAAGAAGGATCATTCAGTTTGCATGAGGTAATTGCCTTAATGTACCCTTCTTTTTGTTTATTCACATGATAGTTTCAAGCAAATTATCTATGCAAGATGGAGTTTTTGATATTTCCTTATTGTCTTGCAAAATTGAACGTATGTAGTGATATTAGGCGCATGTCATGATATGACTTGTTTGCAAAATTCTCCATCCTGATTTGATCTGAATCAAAGAGGTTTAGGAAACTATTGTCACAACAACCATACTTGCTTAGGGATTATGGGTACACACTTGTGTGCCATTTGGTGTCGTCCTTCAAAATTCCCAACACCACCAACAAACACAGCTTCACAAATTTGTTGCACACACTTGGGTACTAAATGAGCATTGCATAGGAGTTCTCAAGGCTAGATGGTATTTTTTAAAAGAGTAGAGGGAGCAATTGAACAACTAGTCTAGAAATGCTTATTTCATGAAATGGATAAAATAACTTACATTATTATACACAACTTTTTTAAGAAGTAGATCTGATGTGTGGGAACAAGAGGCAATTGATTTAATTGAGGATGAGCTCCAAGATGGTTACACTAACAAGTACCACGGGAGATAATTTAAGAGATATTGTCATCTATAAATGTTTGGAATTCAATAGGAAATCTAGAGGGTCCTTGCATTGTTCATAATTATAGTAAAGTTACTTTCTTGTGTTGTAAAAATTTAATGCATGACAAGCTTCATTAGAGACTCTAGATGCAATGTTATTCAAGTGCATAGTGTAGATGATCTTCATAAGTTTGGCAAGTTTGCGTGTTTGGATCTGCAAGATTTTTGTAAAGTTTGGAGTATGTGTTGAATGGAGGACATGCACAAGGTTGTGCAAGAGCTCGTATTTAGTTTTGGGTGTGTAGAACTTTTGAAGTGTTATATAGGTTTTCCAAATGTCAAATCAAGGAACACTCCAAAAATAGAAGGTATGCAATGGTCAAATTAAGGTATTTCTTGAAAATAAAATTTATGCAAGAGGTTGATCAAGGTATTTTTAGAAAAAAGGTACTTTCCAAAAATAGAAGATATGGGATCCAAGGGACCAATAAATTTATTTCCTAGTGTGTAAATAAGGGGGTTGATGAAGGTATTCAAAAGGCACTTTCTTACCAAAGAAGATATGTAAAGGCCAAATTAAGGTATTTTTGAAAACAATATAATTTCCAAAACTAGAAGATATGCAAGCTTTAAATTAAGTTAGACTCTAAAAATAGAACATACATAGGGATTGGATTAATGAATTTTTGAATGGCCAATCAAGGAACTTTTTTAAAGTCCATCAAAGTTTCAATGGTTTTAAATCTCTTGAGAAATTTTTTATAAAAATCAATTGGAGTTTGAAAAGTTTTAGGGTTCTTTAAAAATATGTTAAACATCAGTCCTACAATAAGAAATTTATAGACACACTACTTCTACAATCAAGGTAACTTGCATGTATCTCTTGTTTCTATTTTGTCAAACGTGCATAACGGGTGTGGTTTCTACATCAGTGCATGTATACCTTATAACAATTGGATTTTTTTGTTCTTCCATGAAAGATATCACTCACATACATACATTCATACATGGGCATGAGAGAACAACATTCATATTATGCATAAAGGTGCTCAACACAATGATTCACTTGTTGTTATTGATTTAATGTTGTTGTAGTAGCTGTTTTATGGAAAATGTGAATGTGTTTCCACTTTGTTTGCCTTCTCATCTTTGTAATTTTTTAAGCTGAAGAATGATCAAATATGATATGTGGTCATTGCAATTGTTTTGTAATCTATATACCCCAAAGAAAAAAAGAGTTAGTTCATTATGGAGATTTGATAAACATGATAATACCTTTGGAAGGATCAACATGTAAGACAAGTTGATTGTCAAACCTTCTTTGATATAGGGTAGGAAGCAAGGTATGCTAGCAGCACTATAGAGATGAGCCTCACTATAGGGAAATTGACACAATTTGCAATAAAAACCAACAATGATAAATTATAGGAATCAATTTGCAATCTATTTGTGGGAAGAGGAAGAGCCTAGATACAAAAAGAATGATCAACCATCAAAATATAACATGGTGTTATTGAACTTAAGAAAATATTGCTTGTAAAAAAATCTAAAGCTAATCACAAACCCTCCATATTTAATCTGACCATCCATAATGAAATCTACCTCATGGATCATTTCATGGACTTCATTGTTGATAAGCTTCTCTCCTAAACAAATCATAACATAATAGAGCTCTATCTCGCTATTGATACTAGTTTGGTCCTTGTCAAACACACATAAACCTTCCTTTGGCTCTTCTTTTGAGTTGGTTTCCTTCAATTTCCTTGCCATCATACTCAAGAACTTGGCAAAATTGATTTTATTATGTCCATTTGCATCAACCTTATTGATTATGACCTACAACTTTGTCTTGGTAGGATTCTATCCCAACAATTGCATGAACATACCAAGCTCCTTGGTGGTAATATGGCCCTTGCTTTCCTTATTGGCTCTGCTATAGTGCTTAGGATGTCCAACCCTTGGGGCTCATGTAGCACCCCATCATGTGTCATTTGTAGTGCTCCACTCCACCTTGTGGCACTTGTAGTACATCACCTTGTGGCACCTCATGATGAATTAAATTTATAAACTAAATTAAATAACAAAATTTCAAGAAAGAGAAAAACTCATCATAAAATCTCTTCATTTGGAGAATGAACATTGAAAAAATTTCACAAAGAGATTTTGTCACTTGAAGAGGCACTAACAATATAATCCATTGCGTTGCGATCAAAGGGTCCATTGGGTTAGGCCTTTGCCTTCAAGACTACAAATTATTCATTATCTTCTTAATCTCAGTTGGTGTCATGCACACCTTAGCCAATTCCAAGATATAGATCTTTTTTTTTGTTTGCCTTTTGCTCCTAATATCTCAATTTCTCAACTAGAGACAATCTCTCAACTTTTGCTTTAGCTATCTCAGTTTTTATTATAGCTTTTTGCTTCTCCATCTTTGCAAGTTTGATCATATTTTCTACTTCCACTTTAGCTATATTCTTCTACATCTTGGATATTTTGAGAGCTACTAATTTTTCTAGATTGACACTCTTTCTAACTATTAATATCTCACTCTTAAATTTCCATTGTTTGGCAAGATCTTCAAAAAATGATGTTATGAGAGGTGTCATCTTTGAATTCCCTGTAGAGGGTTTGATCCTCTTGCAAGACTCATCCTAATTCTCACCTCCTTTGTCTCTTCTTGAGCTGAAATATCCTTGGAGCTTGTGGCATTCACAAATGGACTATTCTTTCCAAGGTGCAAGCTTGGATCATCCTTTAAATGTGGTGTCTGATTCTACTCCCCCTGGTGTTTGGCTCTCCTTCTTGTTAAGCAATAAATATCCTTGTGTGGTGAGGAATGTTATAGGAGCTGACCTTTGCTTTATGAGACCAGAATTCTTCTTTTGATAGTTTAATAGGAGATAATAGGAGGTATTGTAGTAGTAGATGAAAACAAATGAATGTTCATTATTTGTTGGTTGAACTCATAATATGACAAATGAAGCTTCTTGCCACATTGAACTATTGTCTAAAGGATAAGGTACAAGACAATTCCTACCACAAGGCAGTTTAATAAGACAAAGACCATCATACTTGTTATGAATACTATGCATCTTGTCGTTGTAACCACAATTATCCTATGAAAGTTTGTCAACTTCATCATTACAAACCTCTTGATATTTGTAAGTACAAGCCTAAAATCTATGCAAATACAAGATACTTGTTACAATTTTGTGCAAATTAGGAATACAAGTACAAATTTGCAAGGGCTACAAAAATATTGCAATTTTGCACCACCAAAGAATAGAAATATGGACTATTTGAATCAATAGATGCACTTTCATGTTAGATGTATAACCCTTCACAAAACACTACAACCTTCAAAGGATGGAAAAATTCATCTCGGTTATACATTGCGTACTTGTACTCTGGGGTAAAATTTTTTTCATTTTCACTATTTTACTTTTTGCCAACACTTTTGAGTTTCTACTTTTTTGATACCTCATCATCATAGTACCTCATTTTTAGAGTGTTGTAACCTCAAGAATTTGTGAGAGGAGTTTTTGTAGATCCTTATGTTAGTCTTCTATCTCTCATGGTAGTGTAATACTCCGGGGACAGGAGACGATAGAAAACACAGACTTCACACTCAAACATTCGATGCCCCAAAGGAGCACCTTCTCTTTATTTAGAGACAAAGAGGATCTACTCCAAGGAAGCTCCACCATAGGATTAGGCACACAGATAGGTGACATGTCAGCAAGCTCCACCCTTGGATTACTTACTTGGATGGGTGACATGTCGGTCTAGGTCCTATCTAGCTGGTCAAACAAGCTTTGACCAGGGGAATCTTTTAGGGAATCTTCCTGTAGGAGTCTTAGAATCACGTAAGGTACCATTGGAAAGCTCTCAATGAGACAAACCAGGGGAGGGAAGGCCATCCTTTCCTCTAAATGGGGGGGGGGGGGAATCTTCACATTTTCAAGGCCTAATTCATTTGTTTAGGCCTCCAAAATTGCCTTCAAAGATTGTAAGCATATTTTGGTTCCTACTCTATTAGTAAAAGTCCCCTTTTGGTGATACCTCTTTCTGATCTATTTAGTTGATCATGTGTAACATCCTTCCAGATGTTACCAAACCAATTCTCACTTTTAAATCATATGTCTAGCTCTTGGTATTACAGACCCCCCCCCCCCCTCCTTTTAAGATGCAACATCCTCATTGTGCAATTGTTACTCAAATGCTTGCACCAACACCGGTGCTTGGGTCAAATTGGCAGTGGGCTCCCAGGTTGCTTCATAGAGAGGGTAACCTTTCCACTATACTAGATAGTCCACCCATGGATGGCGAGTACTACGCATGCGTTTTTGGAGACTACGCTCCACTTCATATTCTTCTACGCCATCAATGAGTGTTGAACAAGGTTGAACGTCTTGTGTAGAATGGCCTGATCAGGGAGCATATTTGCATAGTAGAGAAACATGGAACATTGGAGGGATCTTCATGTGTGGTGGTAGCTCAAGGTGATAGGCCACAGCACCGACGTGACAAAGAATCGAGAAAGTGCCAATAAATGAGGTATGAGCTTACGAGGTCCAACTAATGTGAGGTTGGTTGTTGATAGCCACACTTGATCCCCAACATTAAAATCCATGTGCCTATGGTGTGCAGCAGCATACTACTTTTGTTGATTTTGTGCAATCTGTAATCTGTGCTTTGCGCTCTACACACCTTGTTGGATTCTAGAAACAAATGTGTTGACTGCATTGACCTTGGTAGCCACTAGATGGATCTTCATCAAGCTAGATGGTGTGAAGGGATGTTCACAATACATGAGGAAGAATGGAGTGACTTCATTAGATGCATTCACTAAATTGTTGTAAGCAAATTCCACCAACGGGAGTAGGATGTCCCACCTCTCTTGCTCTTCTAAGATGAAGCCGCATAACATATCTTCAATCGTGCAATTAGCCCGCTCTGTTTGGCCATCTATTTGTGGGTGGTAAGCTGTGGACATGGCCAGCTTGGTTTTGAAGAAACCAAAGAGTGTTTGCCAAAACAAACTTGTGAATTGAGTGCCTCTAACGGTGATAAGTACTCTAGACAAGCCATGGTGAGAGAAGACTGCATCTAAGTATGATTGAGCTATTTGTGGGGCGGTCACCTCCTTGGTGGTAGGGCATACATGAATCATTTTGCTAAGCCGGTCCACAAAGACCACGATGGAATCAAACCCTAAGGTGGTCTTGAGTAATTCACAAACGAGATCCATACTCACTTGTTCCCAACGTTGGATAGGAGTGGGGAGAGGTTGAAGGAGCCCTGCATGAACTTGATTAGAAGCTTTGTTTTGTTGAAAAAGTAGGCAGCTGTGCACGTAGTCCATCACGTCGTTGCTCATCTTGGGCCAATAGTAATGGCGATGGACTGCATCCAAGGTCTTGTCCACTCCAACATGACCTACAATGGCCAAATCATGACATTCTACTAGAATGGTGGTGCATAATTCTGGGACATTTGGGATCCATAATTTGCCATCATGAAAGGTGAATCCTTGGGTGTTGGTGACGCCTTTGGATGATTGCGCTTCTACAATCTGCGGATCAGTTTTTGTAATAGCCAAAATCTCTAGCCAGAATTCAGGGTTAACCTTAACCTCTACCACCAAGTTATTTTTCATTGGCATGCGGGTGAATGCATCTACAAGTTGCTTCTTACCTTCCATGTAGGTGATTGTCATGTTGAAGCATTGTCGCCACTCGGCCCACCAAATCTGGCAACAAGATAAATCCTTTTGCGTCTTGAGGTAGACAAGAGATTTGTGGTGTTTCTCTACTACAAATGCCTTCTTGCCCAAATAGTGCTTCCAATGCTTGGTTGCCAGAACGATGGCCAGCTCTTCTTGTTCTATGGTGTGGTAGTTACGCTCTACCAATAACACCTTTTGAGAGAAATATGCAATTGGATGCCATCCATCATGCCACTCTTGTTGTAGGACTGCTCCTATTGCTACGCTTGATGCATCTATAGCCAACTTGATTGGATGTTTTGGGTCATACCACTTCAAAATTGGTGCATGTAGCAAGGCGGCTTTCAATTCTTGAAAGGCCCACTCCTGTGTGGTTCCCCATGTCCACTTCTTCCCCTTGCCAAGTAGTGCCGTTAAAGGCTATGCAACCTTGGAGAAGTCCTTGATAAATCTACGATAGAATCCCATCAACCCCATGAAGCTCTTGAGTTGAGTCTGATCTTCTAGGGCACTCCATTTTTTAATGACCTCTATTTTATCGATCAAAACTTGAATGTCCTCTATGCTTACTCTATGCCCCAAGTAGTCTACTTCAGACTTGCCAAACTCGCACTTTGAGATTTTGGCATACAATCAATTTTGTCTTAGAATCTGGAGGACCTCTTGTAGATGTTGTTTGTGTTCTGTCATCATGTTATTGTATACTAAGATATCATCCAAGAAGATGATAACTAACTTATCCAAGTATGGACAAAATATGTCATTCATTAGACTCATGAAAGTAGCAGGTGCATTGGTGAGGCCAAAAGGCATCACAAGATACTCAAAGTGGCTATACTTGGTTTGAAAGGCAATTTTATACACATCCTCCTTTGCAATTTGGATTTGATTATAACCAATCCGTAAGTCCAATTTGGTGAGATTTCTTGCTCCATGGAGTTGATCAAACAGGTCATCCATGCGAGGTGAGGGGTATTTGTTCTTCATTGTTTATTGAGACCTCGATAGTCAATGCACATGCGTAGTGTACCATCCTTCTTCTTCACAAACAAGACAAGAACCCCATATGGTGATAAGTTAGGTTGGATGAACCTCTTCTATAACATCTCCTCAATTTGAGTCTCACACTCCTCCAACTCATGAGGTGATAGGCAATATGGGGGCTTACAGGGAGGTGTCTTCCCCCGAAGTGTCTCAATTTTATGATCTACTCTCCTTTTTGGTGGTAATCTTGAGGGTAGATCATCGGGAAAGACATCTTGAACTTCATCCACCATAGCCTTCAATTTCTCAAGAATTTGTCCATTGAGTTGTGCACTCTGGACTTCTCTTATTAAACCCATGAAACATCTATCGGTCTTATAGACATTTGCCGTCCCTATGACATATAGAGGCAGTTCCTGCCTATGTGGTTTTTCTTTAAC
Organism: Lunularia cruciata; assembly: GCA_948567375.1. Lineage (NCBI taxonomy): Eukaryota > Viridiplantae > Streptophyta > Marchantiopsida > Lunulariales > Lunulariaceae > Lunularia > Lunularia cruciata. The sequence goes on along the minus strand of OX419762.1, from coordinate 11,914,972 downwards.
TCCAATGATTGACCATTGGTGGGTTCTCACTACTTTCTTCCTCCAATCTACCATAGGGTTGTAATGCTCTCCATGCCTAAGATTGCATCATAACGAGCTAATTGTATCACTCGCCACTCAATTTCTTCTTGATATTATCCTACAAAGAGTGTTACCCGTCTAGGTAATGATTCAATCCTCTTTGTTTTCCTGTAAGGCAACTTTACTTCTTCACTTCCATCTCTCTCTAGATCCATTCATAATCTTATTGCAATAGAGCGAGATAAGAAATTTAGTGTTGCTCTCGGATTGATTAATACTCTCACTTGATTACCTTCTAGGACTCCATTCACGACAATCAATTGTGAGGTTGCTTTTTGGGATCTTTGTACATTATTCTTCTTCCTTCCCTTGCTTCTTTGCTTTGTTATTGAGCCAATAAGGCTATGAGGTACATTTATTGGCAATCCTCATTTTTTGAAGTGATTTCCACCTCCTCTTCCTCAATGTACCTCTCCATGTTTGTCAAAGATTGCCTGTACAAAGGCCGAGTGCCTCTAGGGAAACAAGTGTGATAGTTGGTAGATATATGCCCAATACGGCCACAATTGTAGCAACGGTGATGTTCTCTTCAAGTTCCTTCTCCTTGTGGAACTCCATGTCTTTGTTCTTCTACACGTCCACGCTCCTCTTGAAGCGGTCGGGCTCCTCAATCTCAAAATCAAAGATTGCCCAATTCCATTGGTATTGGTCCACCCATGTGTGGCAATTTTACCCGATAATGTTGAGGTGGAACTACTCCTTCACCCCCACCTAATGCTCTTTCTATTCTTTGCACACAAGCAATGGCTTCAAATATTGTGCAAGGATTTTGCACCGTGACTTCTTGGTGAATCCGCTCCTTTAATCCTCGTTTGAAATTGTCGAGAGCCTCTGCTGGACTCATGTTGGTTATCGCAACTTGTAAATCCAGATATACCTTTACATACTCTTGTATGCTATTCTTCTATCTCAATCCTCATAGTCGGGTTTGAGCCATCTGCACAAAATCCATTGATTGGAAATTCTTCAGCAATCCTTCTTGCATTCCAATTCACATGACCACCCTTCTCTTGGCCAACATTGATCATTCCCAAGCATCATACCATGTGATTGATTTATTGGTCAAGTACCCACATGCAAACACGCCTGCAGCATGGCCGTGATCTCTATTGAGAACAATCAGAAATATAGATTCATTCTCGAGATCCAATTTTCCACTACTCCCATCATATGCTACCCCTTGTAAGCCTTGATGTTGCAGGTCTTTTTCATCTGGAGTAGCAATGTGGCTTCATTGTTGATAGGGTTTGTAGGCACAGTCGCCCCTCCAAGTACTTCAGTTGTAGGTATTGGGTTTTGAGATGGCTCTTCTTCTTGCATGGCTTGATTGTTCCTAAGGATTTGCACTTGACTTTGTAATGCCTCCATGGTCATCTTAATCTCTTGAAATTCATTCAACATCCCTTGCATTCCTTGCACCAACTCTTGCAATTGCGGATCCATGGTTCCTACAACACTCAATTGCTAATGTCTACTTCAATATAGAGTGAATATGATCACTCTAGAAGGCACACAAACTATCGGAACTACCATTGGGACCTCAAAAGCTATCAGTTGTTGATAATGCTCCTCGCCAAAATTCCTAACCACAAAATCTCTAAACATCACTTTTGGTCTCACAACATAAAAGATTTCTACTTGAGTGTTGAAAGGAAGAGGATTTGGAACATTCACATCCATATCATCATAATAGAATGTAGATTGTCAAATCCCACTCTTTGTCATATATCACCACATGTAGAATCACTGGATTTAGTGAGTTCATCACCTTGTCCATGAATTCCACACCAAAGTGATAAACTAGCAATTCTGTAACAATATGGAATTTAGCGATGAAGTTAGTCGGGCTTACGAAGTAGCACATAAGACAAAGTAGCCTAGAATATTCTGAAAGTATCTAGGAAGCTTCTTGGGAAGCTTCCCGGTTAGCTTAGCTTGCACCTTAAGTAAGTAGCTTCTAGAAGGAAGCTTCTAGAAGCTTCCAACTAGCTTAGCTTGCACGCCAAGTAGGCGGTTTCTAGAAGGAAGCTTCTTGAGAAGCTTCCTAGTTAACTTGCCTTGCATTCTAAGAAAGCGGCTTGAGGAAGCTTCTTGAGAAGCTTCTCAAGGGCCTTGTATGTTACCTATAAATACCAAAGCCAAAGCTCATGCTAGGCATTTGGATTTTTCCCTCATTCAAGTGTTCCAATGTGAGTTTCAATTCTCTTATTTCTCTCCTCGGTTCCGGTCTTTTACATTGGTATCAGAGCAGGAATGGGATGGATGGAATTTATGGACCACCAAATCCACTTCCACCAAACCATTGGGATTTTTGCATCCACATACTACCCAAGCATCGTTTCACACAGTTTATCACCTCGCACTTTGGACAAGATTTTCTGCATATGATCACCATATCTGAGGAACCCTTGGTGCTTCCGGTTGCAACTTATGGAGAATGGTGGACGTGCTATTCCTATGTGTTAATAAATTAGATAGATTGGGAGTGGTATGATAAAGGAGCAACCATGGCGGCAATACCTGATGTTATCCTTGCTATGCAACAACAAATCGAGCACCTTACTCTATTGTTGGATGAACAAGATCTTCAACGACAAGAGCAGGTGGAGAGAGTACCAATTCAAGAAGGAGAAGATTGGATCAGATTCCCTAAACCCAAGGTATTTGAAGGTAAGAATCTCCCGGGTGTAGTGGAGAATTTTGTGTTTGATTGTGAACGTTATTTTGAAGCTACCAATCTACAAGATAAGCAAAAACACATTCTTTTGGCTTCTAGCCAATTGGATGGAGTAGCAAAGCTATGGTGGAGATTCCGAGTGGAGTGAGCCGAATGACAAATGGTTGCACCGATCTTGACATGGGCAAAATTCAAGAGCGCAATAATCAGTCGGTTCCAAGCTATAAATGTCACACAAGCTGCATGAGATAAGATGGCAAAGTTGTAACAGATTGGCTCTGTAAGAAGTTACATCACGCAGTTCCAAAACACCATCATGCAAGTTCTAGACATTTTGGAAGGTGAAGTTCTAGATCGATTCGTGAGGGGCTTGAAGGCAAGAACCAAATTAGAGGTAACTATGCGAGAGCCACAACACTTGGAGGAAGCCATATGGTTGGCCGAACGTTTTGATTCCTTGGTGGCAACAACTTGGTCTCGACCTCGACTCCCACAAAGCCTACCAATACAATACACACAAGTGGAGGAGCCAGCACCAATGAAGATTGATGCAATTCAATGAAGACCACTGGGCATGGCAGACAAGAAGAAATTGCAACAAAATGGTGGTTGTTTTTATTGTTGCCAATTAGAGCATTGCATTGCTGAATGTCCACTCAAGAATGGACGACCTCGACAAGTTGCCCAAGTGGAGGTTGTGGAGCGGAATGATCAAGGAAACGAGGAATCCCAGTAGGAGATTTTGAGCCACCTATTGGGAGCTTGATTAGTTCCAATGGGATTGAAGGCTCGACCTATGCAAGTCTGCTTCACTTGCAAGATATGATATCTAATCGAGGTTGTAAGATTTTGGTTGATTTTGGAAGTTCAGAGAATTGCATGTCTATGCAAGTAGCAAAGGAATTTGGTATTCCTATCAAGCTAGTGATTGGAAATAGTTTGATGATGGCGGATGGTAGAAAGGGTTCTGTATTCCACACCTCGTATCCTGTTACCTTCAAGATTGGGAAGGAGTATTTGGAGTGTATGAGGTTTGTAGTGGCACCTCTACATTATGATATCATTTTGGGTCTACCTTGGCTTGAACATCATAAGGTTCAATTTGATTGGACTCGACGCCAAATTCAAGTACAACACCAAGGTAGGGATTTTTGATTAGGTTGTCTAGCACCTCTAAGTAAGACACCTAAGAATAGTCAGTCCCAAGATTGGAAGTTTGTCAAGAAGGTAGCCATAGAGCAAATCTAGAAGGGAGTTGAGTCCCAAGATGGGAAGTTTGCCAAGAAGGCAACCATGGAGCAAGCTTGGAAGAGAGATGAGTCCCTAGAAGGGAAGTTAGAAGGGAAGTTTGTTAATAAAGCAGCCATAGAGCAAGCTTTGGAGGAAGATAAGTCTATATTCACGGTGTGGATCAAGCCAATTGCACAAGAACAATCTAAGGAGGGCCAAGTGCCGCATCAAGCAATGGTTGATTGGATAGTTCAAGAGTTTGCAGATGTGTTTCCGGATGATCTGCCAAAGGAATTACCCTCTGATCGAGGTATGCCCTTCAAGATTGATTTATTGCCAAGGAGTACTCCAATGAGTAGACCAATCTATTGGCTCTCACCAAAGAAGTTGGAGGAGGTGTGAACAACACTTACAGAGTTGTTGGAGAAGGATTTCATACGACATAGTACCTCTCCTTGGGGAGCACCGGTACTATTTGTTCCAAAGAAGGATGGAGGACTTCATTTCTGTATTGATTACCGTGGGCTCAATAAGCAAACTGTGAAGAATGCATATCCCTTGCCTTGGATTGATGACCTTCTTGATCAATTAAGTGGAGCACGCTACTTTTCCAAGCTAGATCTTCATAGCATCTATTGGCAAATTCCTATTGAAGGAGAGGACGTGCAAAAGACTACCTTATGCACAAGGTATGGACATTTCGAGTGGAGAGTTCTACCTTTCGGACTCACTAATGCTCCAGTAGTCTTCATGGATCAGATGTATCGAGTGTTGGAGGGACTATTGGATCAGTCCGTGGTAGTGTTCCTAGATGATATCTTAATCTATAGCAAGACAAAGGCAGAACACATGAATCATGTGTGAGAAGTCCTAAGATGACTACGACAGTGGAAATTTTACTACAAGAAGTCAAAGTGTGCTTTTTGGCAGAAGGAGGTTACCTTCTTGGGTCATAAGATCTCATCAGAGGGGATCAAGATGGAAGAAGAGAAGATCAAGGCCATTATTGATTGGCCTACCCCAAAGGATGCTATCAAAGTACAAGCATTCAACGGATTGGCCAATTTTTACCGACGGTTCATCCACTATTATGCTCACGTGGCTGCACCATTGACTGACCTCTTGGGAAAGAACTTGAGCTTCCAATGGAACACCAAGCATGAAGAAGCATTCCAGAAGTTAAAGCATATGGTGTCTTCAAGATCCATTCTTCAACCATATGATCCTCAACTACCTTGTGTGGTTGATTTTGATGCTTCTAACTTTGCAATTGGAGCTGTGTTGCAACAAGAATTTCCAGATGAACTACATCCTATTGCCTTTGTGTCTTGTCAACTAAATACAGCTGAAAGAAATTACTCTGCTCGAGATCGGGAACAACTTGCAATGGTATATGCCACCAAGGTATGGATGCATTATCTCTTGGGGAAACAAGTGATCATGCAAACCGATCACAAGCCATTGTTGCAGACCTTACACTTGGAGCACATGAAGAGTCTACTTCATTGATGGGAAGAGCAACTCCAATTGTTTGACATCAAACTTGAGTACAAACCAAGTCAATTCATGTCATCCCTGATGCTCTATCACGACGACCTAATTTGAAGTCTCTTCCTCTCATCGTAGCAGCAATTACGACGGTGTCAATCGATCCCAAGATCCATAACAAGTTTTGGTTAGCTCTATAGCAAGATCCCTTCTTCCAAATGGTACATGGTCGGCTAACAATAGGTGACAAGGAGTACAACACCTTCTCCTTCAAGGAAGGCCTTCTATTCTATGCAGACCGGATCTATGTTCCAGCCAAAGGTGATCTTCAACTTGTGCGCCTTCAAGAAGCCCATGATTTACCCACCGCTGGTCACATGGGTGTGGACAAGACCTTGGGTACCCTCCAACGTCAATGGTGGTGACCCAACATGACACGGGATGTTTGAGAATTTATTTGATCGTGTGAGAGCTAGCAATGTAACAAGGCCAGCAACCAAAAGCTAGGTGGACTCTTTCAACCGCTTGCCATTCCATCAGCTCGTTGGGAGCATGTGAGCTTGGATCTCATCACATCCTTGCCAAAGATAAAACAAGGACACACCGCCATCATGGTGTTTGTGGATAAACTTAGTAAGCAAATCCACTTGGCACCAACCTGTGATACCGTGGATGCTCCAACCTTAGCGCAAATCTACTTCGACAATGTCTTCAAGCATCATGGAATGCCACGCGTACTCATCTCCGACCGTGATCCTCACTTTATCAGGAAGTTTTGGCAAGCACTCTTTCAGATACTCGGCACCAAGCTTGCTTTGTCCACGGCCTATCATCCTCAAATTGATGGACAAACCAAACGTGCAAATCGTACATTGGAGGATATGTTGAGTGCCTTTGTCAATGTCCACCATACCAATTGGGATGAATGTCTTGCCGCTGCCAAATTTGCCTACAACAATTCCAAATAGGCAAGCACCGGATTCTCTCCTTTCTTTCTCAATTTTGGCCAAGATCCACTTGTTCCAGATTCTCTTCTTGCTCCCCCTCCATCTTAGGTTCCTCATACTTCCACATTCTTGACCACTATATCCCAATCTCTCCAACAAGCCAAGTCTCACCTCCTTGTTGCTTAGAATCACCACAAACAATATGCGGACCACCATCATCGTGATCTCACCTTTGAAGTTGGTGATAAAGTCATGCTATCCTCCAGTAACCTCCCTCTCCCACTTGATACCCAAGTTCGTAAACTTGCCCCTAACTAGATAGGACTCTTTGATATCACCCAAATTGTCTCTCCTATTGCTTATCGACTTGCCTTACCTTGTCACATGCGTATCGATCCTGTCTTTCATGTTTCCAAGTTGAAACCCTTTGTTCCTAACCCCTCTTCCTTTTCCTCTTGAGTCCAACCTCCCCCTCTTCCTGTCCCTATCAATGATCATGAGGAGTACGAAGTTGATCATATCCTTGCGCGTCACCATATCCAACGAGGCCGTTGCCAACATACGGAGTACAAGGTCCTTTGGAAAGGGAATCCCCTTCATGATGCCACCTGGGAGCCTCTTTCTCACCTACAGAATGCACAGACGGCCATCCAGGAATTCAAAGCTTCATTGGCGACGAGGACATCACCAACTAGTGGCGGGGGAATATGTAACAATATAGAGTTTAGCGACGAAGTTAGTCGGGCTTACGAAGTAGCACATAAGACAAAGTAGCCTAGAATATTCTGAAAGTATCTAGGAAGCTTCTTGGGAAGCTTCCCGGTTAGCTTAGTTTGCACCTTAAGTAAGTAGCGTCTAGAAGGAAGCTTCAAGAAGCTTCCAACTAGCTTAGCTTGCACGCCAAGTAGGCGGCTTCTAGAATGAAGCTTCTTGAGAACCTTCCTAGTTAACTTGGCTTGCATTCTAAGAAAGCGGCTTGAGGAAGCTTCTTGAGGAGCTTCTCAAGGGCCTTGTATGCTACCTATAAATACCAAAGCCAAAGCTCATGCTAGGCATTTGGAGTTTTCCCTCATTCAAGTGTCTCAATGTGAGTTTCCATTCTCTTATTTCTCTCCTTGGTTCCGATCTTTTACAGATTCCCTCATTTGCTCACATTGGATGAACATAACCTTGATATGAAATGGATTTGGGAATGGAAAGCTAGGTGCGGGAAATTGTCCTCTTGGTGCATCCATCCCATTTGCTCTCTAAAGTCCATTCCTAAGTCTCGCAATTACTTTATGTTCTCCACCTCAAATTACTCAATTTCGATAGTTTGTGCTCTTCCAAGAGGGGTGATCCACTCTCTTGGACTAAAACCTTGCTTTGATACCATTGTAATACTCCAAGGACAGGAGAAGAGAGAAAACATAGACTTCACACTCAAACATTCAATGCCCCAAAGGAGCACCTTCTCTTTATTATATAGACAAAGAGGATCCCCTCCAAGGAAGCTCCACCATAGGATTAGGCACACATATAGGTGACATGTCAGCAAGCTCCACCCTTGGATTACTTACTTGGATGGGTGACATGTCGGTCTAGGTCTTATCTAGCTGGTCAAACAAGCTTTGACCAAGGGAATATTTCAAGGAATCTTCTTGTAGGAGTCTCGTAATCACATGAGTAATGTACCGTTTGAAATTTATAGGCAAGTAAAGCTAGTTTGAAGAGCATGATTTACAACCATAATAAGCTTATCAACCAAGAAGATAGTTTGTCATAGAGCAAAGAAGAAGACAAATAAATTATTATTTAATCTTCTTTTTTTATTTTATTATATTTCCCATGTTTTTACCTCTTATATTCACAAAGACCTATTTTCATAGAAGATTGGAAGAAATTGGAGATGCATAAAGGATGAATGAAATGTGAAATAGACCACTACAGCTATATACTATATATAGTATGAGCCAAATGTATTTTTTGAAAATAATATACTGTCTTTTTTCTTTGAGAATAAGAAGACAAAGAACAAATAAGCACTAGAACAATATTTCACAAGGGCTTGCACTTGAAACTTAGTCAACCATAAAATAATACACAATAATAATAAAGAGAATCACATTTGTAAAATCAAGAAGAGAAAAAATGCAGATGAATTTAGATTGGAACTTGGAGATAATACAACCTTAAGGAAATTGATCAATTGTAGTAATTCTACTTCAGACTAAATTTTACTAAACTTCTTCAAAACCAAAACTATTAAAAAAATTCCATTTAATATCTTGTTTGCTTACTATGTCAAATATTAGTGCTCAATGTTTGTATGAACTTATATGTAATACAAATGAAATGTTTTCCATAGTTGGTTGAGGCTTGTTAATAAGATTTTAGTATTGAGATTACTTATTAAGAGAGGTTGATGAGCTTGGTTGAACTAAGATCAATTATAATTTGTCTATGATATGCTCAACTAGGCATGTTGAATGTAAATCTAACTATCTTTGGTTACTTAAGATTAAAGTTAAAGCACTTATTTGCTCAAGGATAATGGATAATAAAGTAGTTGGTGAACATTAATAGGTAAAGCTAAACATAAAATTATATTTGAAATCAAAATTAACTAGTGAATGAAATTAATAGCAGTTTGTTAAGACTCGTGGTTGAAGTCTTTGACTAACATGTGGATTCTTTCTTTTATATAACATATTATTAGTCTAGGTTAAGGATAATCATTTCCCTTCGTGGAAGCAATTTAGCATATCAAGAATAATGAGTAACTCTTGAGATTGGACTTCATGTAAGAGAAGTGCTTGTAGCCATCCATGCTATAATAATATCATAAAAAAACTTACTTTTCCATGAGAGGGGACCAACATCTTGGAAGATTGAGGAATCAACATACCTTTGATGTAAAAGAAAGTAGATATACCAGCCAAAGAATCTTATAGTATTTATTGATTTGCTAGTGGAGCAAGATCAAAGGATACATCATAGAGTAAGTGAGCATTTATAAATATTTCAACTTTGGCCTTTGAGTTCAAACTTTTTAAGGATATCTAAGGAGATGGAGTAGAATAAATGATAAAGAAGTGTATTATATTCCAAACTTTCATTTCATAAACATTTTTCATGTTCAATTCAATTTCTACATAAGCATATTTTGAGATAATATATGAGGTCATATTAAGCATGAATTTTGTAACCAAGCTGATAGAGTTTCTTGACTTGGTGGTACTTCAAGTAGTTACTTATATTTATTAATGAGATTATATTCTTTACATGTTCTTTTATGTTACAAGTAACATAAAATAATTTGATTATTTGGAATTTGGTGAAAGAGAAGTACCAAGGGATTACAAACTCTATTTACCTTTAGTATTGCTTGTGCTTTTAATAAAGATTTAACATTTGGAGTTACTATGAATATAAATTAATGCCAATTGTAACAACATAACATCATCCCAATTTGTAATATTGTGGTAAAAACTGTTTGGTCCCACAAGGATATAGTTGAATATTAGTATAAATGAAATAAAAATATCACTTGTGGTGATAATCTATGTTTTTTATTTAACCTTTTGAGCAGAGTCATCCCCAAAAGAGGGTAAAGTCACTATTCTTGGCACACTACAAAAGGACAAACACACATAGCTCATATTCAATATAGATTTAATCTAAAGGATTCTTGAAGATGATGGTTCATTTGTAATGAATGTCACTTTGCCTATGAAGTTCTTACCTCCCTCATTTCCCAAGAAAATTCTTGATTACTAACACCAAAAAATTCATAAATACTACAATCCACATTCACCTTACAAAGTTTAGGTTGTAGGATATTGGCAAATGTTAAGATGTCTCATGTGTAGTATCCTAGAATGCACATACTAAGAGGGAGCAAGATCTCTCAAGGATCCAATCACTTTGACAACTACAATGGTGACATTGCATTCCACCTTCTCCATAAGGTGCAACATCCCAAGAGTCTTCAATGCCTAAGCTGCCTAATATTACAAGGGAGTGTAACATTATATTACTCCCATAATTTAGCATCCTATCTTTATATCATTTATGACCTCTACAGAACCTCCAAAATTTTACACCTTTTTTTTGCACAAATGATCTCCCTCACTCAAGTGCGTATGCTCATACATCAAGATTCATCATTAAGCACGTAATCACTTGTACAATGTGCAAACTAATGCATATAAACCAACTCAAGAGTCTTGATGGTATAAAATTCATTTATTGCAAAAGAAAGATGCACCAAATGGACATGGTGAACATTAGGCTTAACCCTTTTATACACTTCCTACTTAGCTATGACAAATTGCAATAGCTACAATGAGCTGGAAAGCTCATAATTACATCTAAGGTGCTCAATGTTAATCACATCTTATCTACTTATCATGTCATAGCCTAATCTTAAGTAGGTGCAGGCTATGTGGTATGGCTTCTCCAACCTATAACCTATTGTCTACAACTAGTATGTTAGGAGTCAAGCAAGGCAAAAGACCTTTGTATTTTAACCTAATTATGTATGAAGTATATATAGATACAAATAGTTTTGTATTATGATTATTAGAATTATCCTATCTTCTCTACAAGATTACACTTAGTCATTTTTACAAAGTTCACCACCACTCATTTTTTATGAATTCATCATGGTCATTACTCATCATTGATACAAACTAGTGGAACCTATGACAAATCACTCGTTCCTTTGCATATATGAATAATTTCTGCAAACTATTTGTACAGAGTTGGGTTGGGTCTCCTTGAACTTAGAATTGGTATTGCCCTATATTTTGACAACCAATGTCTTGAGTTGTTTTTTCAAGTAGGCCCTCCTCTCTAACATGTAAATATATGTTCTTGAAGTCTTTGAACTTTGTATGCTAGGGGTTATTGTTGGTAATTCATTCCATTTGGCTCAAGAGTTGAGTGGCAATATGCCTAGTGATGGCAAGGAGCCATGTTTTTTTTTATTCTCAAGGTTGGTTCTTTCACTCAGTAGCTCATTGCAAATCTTCATGTGTTGCTCTTTTTCCTTCTCCCGTTGGCATTCAAGACTCATACTAAGGTCCAAGATACAAATATAGATCATATTATACAGATTTTTTAATCAAATTGTGTCCATTTTTATTTTTATTTTTCCCTCTTCTAACTTAGCTTATAGAGTACTCAGTTCATCTTTGTGTTGCTCTTGATATTGGAAGGTTGTGCCATAATGATCATCAACTTTTGCCTTTAGAATGAGCGCATTATACTATTCTTGTAGGAGAAGCTTGATCCTTCTAGAATTTTTCTAGGCTTTGATCCTTCTCCTTAAGTTGCTAATTGACTTCAGTTAATTCATCATGTACAGGGGCCTTCTCTTGAGTCTTGACTATGCAAACTTATGCAGATGTTGTACTATCATTGTTGAATTGTTGATCATTGATCAAGTTCCTTGTAAAATGGCAAGAACTCCTCCAAAGCTTCCATCATGAGCATAACAAGTTCCGTAGTGTAGAAAACTATCAGCCACAAGAGTGTTTTTTTGCACATTTCATGCAACTTAGGAAACCTCAATTGCACTCATATTTGTGGGCTATTCTCCATTGTTTGCTTGAGCATATATGGATTAATTTTGTTTGTTCTCCTCCCCTCTCTCATTACGTTGGACCTTGTCATTGGCCTCCTCTACTATATAGTCCACTTTTTAATCTCCTTTTGTGGACTCTTACTCCATTAGGTGACTATGTCATCTCTTGGAAGTGGCTCTATACTTTGACAACATTTTGGGTTCATTTCTTTTTGCTCCATTTGCCTCAGTTTGTTTTTATTTGTAATTCTAGACAAACTTGCCTCTTTTGTTCTAAGTTCCTAAGAAAAAGTAGACAAAAGGTTATGGTCTTGAAAATTTTTTTCCCAATTTGGAGATAAAGATGTCCTTGCCTTCCTCTTCAAATTCTTTCACTTTGAAGTGAAAACAGTTTTATGATGAATTGCCAATGGTAATGATTATGCTTAGTAATTTTGGTCTCCCATATATGCCTCATCATTTTGCACAAGTGAGTAGATCCAAGTGAACGAGTCATCACTTCAACCTTCCATATCTTCTAAAAAAATTGCATTCCTACTTGTTCATGACATCACTTGTATGACCTCTCCTCTTACTTTGGGTTCCACTTTGCTTCTTATCATTTCTCTCTACTTTCTTTTCCATTAACTGATATGTCAACAGTTTAAACCGCTTGTTTGTTTGCTTCTTTGAAGCTTGAACATTGGTTCTTGCTCCATTCACCTTCTTGTGGATGATTATCATATTTTAGGTTTTGGTGATGTGCACATACTTCTTTGCACAAGCAAACTCCTTGTTTACCTCATGATATTTCATGATTTCTTTGGACATGTTAAAGTGTCCACTTACGTTCAATGGATGGTAGAACTGGCTTGGGTATTTCTCCTTCTCTTCCTTGTTTAGGATGTTCATCCTTGTGTAGAAATGCAAGATGAAGGAGCTATGATTGTGGGTGTGCTTTTAGCCATGTCATCTAGTATCTCAATGTCCCATTCTTGGAACATCCTTGCACAACTTATAGGTTGTTGTTTATGCATGAGTTCAAAGAAGTTCTACTGTTTTATATTCATATAGGCTGTGTTTTTCCTTGAATAACCCCATAATAGTTTTGGTAATGAATCATCATATAAGGTCCTTAAGATCCTCTATCTTGTACCCATTCATCAGCCTCCCATCCACAAATGAGTCATCAATCATGTCCTTCAGATCTTCAATTGTATAGCCATGGGAAATTATATATGTGGATTTGGCAAAATAGAGAGCACTCTTCTCCTAACACTTAGGCAATGGTCCTCTATCAACATTGTTGGGCTTGCCTTTCAATGCCTTGCACTCCTATCAAGGTATATTGCAAATTTCCTCTAGCAAGGAGACATCAAATAGACTCCACTCCAAAAGCAAGAACTCAAGGTAATCCAACTCTTGAGGTAATTTGACTTGTAGTAAAAACCACACTCAATACTCTCTAAAGGATTGCTTGCAATTTCTACATATTGCCCTTGTATTCCCTCCTTTCCAATGTTTTGCACCATTTTCTATTTATGTAGATTTTCATATCTACTTTGTTACAAACACACCACGTACATAATCTCTCAAGCTTTTGCACTTTGTTGGTGAAAAAGGCAATTCATGTTGGTAGTAGCAGTTAATTCATGTGCAACATGACAAAACTTTCATTGTGGAAAAGAATGAAAAGTAAAAAAAATTCTCAGTGTGGCACATGATCCTTATTTTATAATCTTATCAAAATCAGTCCATTATGGCAGTTGATGAAGGTCATAGTCACTTCCCAAACACGTGTTGCTTGGCACCAAACAATCAAGAGTACATCCTCTAATAGTGCATTCATACGAGAGGCATGAATTTCTATTGGCATGGAATTTGGTGGCACTTTGTCTAATGGTGGAAGTTTATATTGTTAGAACTACATTTCCACATTTTCAATGAAGTGACATCATGCAAAAATACTTTGTTACAACGCAATTCTTAATGAGAAGTCTTCACAACAAAATAATTATTTGTATTCTTAGTGTAAGCTGTAGTGTTGATCTTTGTAAGAATGATAGGCTCCCAAGAGAGCACTTTTTTGATAAAAACAATAGGCTCCTATACCATGAAACTAGGTCATAGTTGTTGTATGAGGGAATTTTTCACTTTGTGAGGCTCTCGTCTAACAACTTATGCCATCTTTTTGGCTTTATTTACAACCTTCTACCTTGCTACTTATTGAAATTACTAAAATTATATAAAATGTATATCTCAAGGGAAGTCAAGGTGTGCTACTACCAATCAAAGAAGGACAAATAAGACAATCCTGCCATACAAAGTCTATTCAATAAATGTCCACCATGAAAGTAACTCAAGAAGAATTTAGGATCAACACCAAGCAATTTATACATGAACTTTTTAGTATCAACGCTTAGATGATTAATAGGTGTTTAAAATAGAAAGACCAATTGCACTATCAAATGTAAAAAATCAAAATCAAAATGTATAAAAAGACTTGTTTTGCAAGCTTAAGCAATATAGTATGCTTCATGAGACCTTTTTATTAAAGATGACAAGAGATTACAAAATTAAACAATAGAAAGGAAGCCAAACAGCCCAATTATTAGAGGGATTATTTGCTTGCTAAAAGATCCATCTATCTATTTAATTGCTTTAAGTAGATGTAGAATAAGTTGATATGATTATTGTTGATGGATATTGCTTAATGTGGCTTGTAAATTCATAGTGTAGCTCTAAGATTATAAAAATTACTAGCTTTTTGAGTTCAATGGACTTTTAGGAGTGTACTAGAATAAAATTTAACAAGTTTAAAGTTGTGCATTCACTTGTGGCAGCTCATATGAAGCCATGGGATGCATTTTAAAAGATTATATTATAGGACTTTTTATCTTCAAATTCCAAAATATGGATATATGTTAAATCAATTTATAGACGCTATTGAAGATGAGATTGAGAAAATATATATGCAAGATAATAATAATAAAACTAAGAATTGTAAGTATTAGCCCAATTAATATCCCATTCTTTGTCTCTAAAAAAGAATGTTTTAAATTTTTTATTAAATGGTCACACTTATGAAATTTGTGAATCTTTGTAGCCAACAAGGGACCCAAATTTATGTATTGAGAAAGTAAGCCATATCATATGAGTAATGAGTAAGCAAAACAAAAGAAGGGGGATAAATCACTTAAATAAAGTTATGAAGGACTAATACAAACAAAACTTACAAATGTCATAATTTTGGAAGATTTGAGCACATTAGCATATATTTTGCAATAATAGTACCCAAGTCAATGAACTCTCAATAGTATGTGTGAAGATAAAATGAAGCGTAAATGAGAATAATTTGGAAGAAGGATACGAGGATTGAGCAAAAGAAAATCATTTGTAACTCTGGCCTTGTGGTCTTGCTGGTTTATAAGAAGAAATGGCAAAAGAGGAAGATAAAGAAGGCAAAATGTAAGTAATCCAAGAAAAGAAAAAGAAGACATTTTTTTTGTCATGGATGTAGATTTTGTTTTTGAAAGAGACCTAAAAGGATGGAAGTTGAATGTTCTAATTGATCTAAGAGCATAAGATTTTCTTTTATAATCAACTGTTGTTACGTAAGGATCTGCACCAAAGAAAAGTAACAATGAGGAAGTACACTTGCAAAATTTAGAAACTAGGATAATTTAGACCTGACTACAATTGGGAGATTGACTATAAGCAAGTACAATGAGTGGAATGAAAATCAAGTAAATAGATTAAATTCCTATGATGTAATCCCGAGCATAATATATAAAGTTAGAGTTAAATCATTGGAATTGATTACTCTATGTATGATCGGCAATACTCATTGGAATTGATTGCTCTATGTATGATAGGCAATACTCCAGTCCATCATAAAGATCTATATTTATCAAGGTTAATAAGAGGTGTAATCATTGATAACAGTTGTTATCAATGATTACACCATACATAGATCAGATGAGTTAAGAGCTATGAAATTTGATAGAAGAATACAATGATGTACTTTTATATGATTAACCAACTAGTCTACCACATAGGCAAAGAGCACATTATAGGACTGCATTCCTTTCAAGAATAAAAAACTATATAAAGCTCTATATAGGTTGGTATACTATAAGCTAAAAGAATGAAAAGCCCAACAAGAGAAATTTCTTGAAAAAAGGATTCATATAACCAAGCTAAGTTTGTCTTTGTATAAAATTTGAATCATGTTTATTAAGCAAATGGACGGAATTATGAAGTGTGTATTGAATATTTTGTACTAAATAAAAATAAAATTAAAACTCATCATCCTTGACCCAAAGTGAATAACTTGTTTTAAATGTTGGATTCCAATGTCGGATTCCATTTCGGTCAACTTCCAAGGTGCTAAATACCTCTACAATTTGGATTTCTAAAGTTTATATAATAAATTTAGGATTGCAAATGAAGGTGTTACAAAGACCACTTTATGCATAAGGCATTGACATTTTGAGACCTTGGTGATATTATATGGTCATACCAATATAAACAATAAATTGATGAGATTGATGAATGAAATTTCTAGGTGACATTTTGGTCTAAATCAAAGCTTAAGAATCATCAAAAATATCTTATAAAACTATTCAATTGTAATAGATAATGGAGTTGTATAAAAGCTTTAAAATATGAGACTTGTAGGAATGAGTTTCATTACTTTTGAATGGAAAAGTATTGAAATCACATTTGACAAGATAAACTGATCTAAAAAGGGGTGCAATTTGAATTAAACTCCGTTACAAAGCTTTACATGACTTACAAGATCTATTATAGATTTTTCAAAATATTGATAAGGCTTACATAAGAAAAGGCTGACATGAATAAAATATGATATACAAAGAGTTTGCTTTAAGGTTTAGAGGATGTGTCATTGAATGTACCCTTACTTAGTTGATATGATCCAAATAAGCTAATAAAGGTTGCAATAAATGCTTTTGGACCAGCAACACATTAGAGTCTTTGATAAAAGTAAGAGGAAGCATGGCACTCTAGTGCTTACTTCTCTCAAAAATCACATTTAGTAGTGCAAACTGTCACATGACTATGAGAGAGGAGTTGGCTGTTGTATTAGCTACTAAGCACTAGAAGCATTACTTGAGATACAAATATTGTATAGCTGAGACAAACCATAAACCTTTGGAGATGAACTTAAACCTTGTACATTGGAAATAAAGTGTCATCCATATATAAAATACAGTGGGTTACGTAGTGGCAATAACTCAATATGAGGATTTTATGTGGAAGAAGAAGAAGCAACTTTTACATGTCTTTATACACTTATTGAGAGTGGATACTTCTAAAAATCTAAGTATTCATTCAACATGGTAGAAAGGTACCTTAGTACAAAGAACAAAAGAGTTTGGATTGATCAACAAGGTGTTATAGTCCAACGAGACCACCCATATTTACGGTTTTCATTTCAAGAAAAGAAGAACTTGGATCCTAGGAACACAAAGCTACGCATGAAGGTGTTGAGTAGATATCATTGACTTAGCATTTGTTGTCATTTTTGAGTAAAGATAAGTACTATAAGTATTACACCGGATCTACTTTGTCCAAAAAATGCAATAAAAGGTTATAGTGAATGTGAAGAGTTGTTCTCCTTACAGAAAAACAATACACATATCAACATCCTAAAGGTTTATTATAATTAAGAATTATAATCCATAATTTCCTAAATTTCAATAGGCTTAAGTGACTACCAACATAATGTACATGTTTCCACAAACATCCATTTGCTTTGATACCATGATGTCTTTGTGGAGAAATTTAGAAAGATGTGTGTATTTGGATTACAGTACAAGATATTACTGCTCTAGAGTTGGCTTGTACTTGTAGAGATGTTATCTTCACTTAGCATTGTCATCTTAAAGTATTCATGATTGATGAAGTAACTAAACTAATAAGTATGTTTTGTAAAACTTTGTTTGATATTTTCAAAACAAAGTCAATTGTGTTTATAGCTTATGACTTTCATAGTGAAAATTAAGAAAATAAAGAGATTAATAAAGGATATACTACATGTGTTTACCTTGGAGGAAAAAGAGTCATAAGATACCTTACTACTTGTCAAGTCATACAATAACTTTGTGATGAATTAACCAAGATCATACTCTTTCAACTAATGTACAGTTACTAATGTATAAGCCATAATCTTCCTTTGATATGGCATGTGATACTACCAACAAAGTTGCAATATTAAAAGTTTATGGCTGGGGTCCAAACAAGGAGTTCAACAAGTAAGTGGATAACTTTTTTGCAGAAAATTGGTATTAGCTACGCTAATGCCCACGACTATGATGTGGAATTCAAGATTTGAGTCATGTTTGATCATCCATTACCAGTTCTTTGTTGATGATATAACATATGAATACATAGAGACTTATCCAAAATGAGCTCTAAATTTAAGATGTAGCTAATTATCCTTCTCCCATTTTATATACTAAAATACAACCACGAGTCCCATTCATCATCCTTGGGTAGATTGATGATATTGTCTATCAAACAACACAACTAATATACCAGTCAAAGAATTAAACCATCATTCTTGATCATCTATACTTGACTTTACCCATAAGTTTTTGTTATCTTCGTCTAGAATCTACACTTACCTTTAATCACAAGCTACTTTTCACTTTACCTAGAAATTTACGCTTAATTCCACACTCAATTTCAACTAACTATTTCACTTGAATATCCTTCACTAATGAGACTTCTATCTTTACTTGTGGTTAACCAAAGATGTTTCCAATTGAACAAATATAAGACTAGTCCATGGTAAATTTTTCTATTCCCCATCCTAACATGAGTTTGTATAGTGACTTACTTCTTGAGGTTGCAAACTTACATGAGTTAACATCTTGTGTTTCATGGAGACATATAAGCATTGTTTAACACAATTTATTTACAAATATAAACAATTATTCTTTCTTGAATGGAAGGATTCTGCCATGAGGAATTTGAGGTCAACTAAGATCTTTGAGAAGCACAAACATAGATTTTATGTGTGTGCATTGTCAAAAGATTGATTACACACTTATATAAATATATATATAAGTGTGTGAGTGAGTGTGAACATGGGAATCTTAAAATCTAATGGAAAATTACTAGCTACAAACTTTGAACAATACAAACAAGGATGTGGTGACTGAAAACAGATCACAATTCTAACAATCTTTGATTAGTGGAAATGAATTTAGAACTCTTATATAGTCAAGGTTATTGGTTAGTAAAGTAGTCTTTGAAAATTTGTATCTCAAGTTCTTCTAGAGGGAATCAATAGTAACTTATAAGCAAAGACTTCTAGATGAAGTCTGTAGAAACTGGCGAGTGTAATGAATCATAGCTAGTCAAGACTTGCAGATAAGAAATTAGACTAGTATTAGTTATATTTATCTTGTATACCACTTCATTAATAGCCACAAGGAATAATTATTGGGCTTTTTTATGGAATCTCATTATATCAAGAAAAGGAGTGACCATGAGAAAGATCTTATCTTTGGAGTTTATTTTAGATAAGATTTTAGATACTAGTTGACATGTTTGATAGCCTCATTGAAAAATCTTACACTTACTTTAGAATGGTAGAAAAACTAGCTTGCTAAACTAATATGATTCCTATATAATATCTTCATAATGGTTCAATGGAGCTATTATGATCATTTTTTATTTGCTTAAATATATCTGAATGGCTCAATAAGCTACAATAAACCATTCTATTTCTTCTACAAACATATCCAATTTTGTTTCAACAATCCTTAGTTGGATATCTCCATGATGGTTTTACGAGTCTCCAGAAAAACTTGTATATTTTCCACATTAATATTTGGTTCAACACATCTAGCTAAGAAACTTACCTCTTAGTTGAGTAATTTATTATTTTATGAAATAATAGAAAAATGTTAAATCTATAACAATTGAGCAAGGATTCCTTAACCTATACTCATTGATTATAATTGACTATCCAGTTATTATTGACATTAAGAAATGTTAAGCTTGCTAAGAAATTTCTCTTATTATGAAGCAATGTAATTGATTTTTTGAAAATAGTCACATCACTAATATAACATCTCTTGATAAAGAAAGAATTCAACCAACAACTAGTTCAATAAAGCTTGAACCATCAAGACCTAGAGTAGTAATTATTAATTTGTTTTCTGCAACAATCCTCATACTACATAAGATATATTAAGAAATTATAAAATCATTATAAATTTACAAAATCAATTCAAGTAAGTCTTCAAAACAATACTTGTTTTCTTCTATTTTACTACTCTTAATATATGTTGTTTTATTGGTTCTTTATAGCTCGATCAATGATTTTCATTTTTATAACTTTGTGATATCTACTCAAAATATCTAAGTTGGACTTTATGTTACTAAAACTTTGTTTGGTTTGTTTTTAAAACATGTGGTTGTATTGAAGGTTGCTCTACTAACCCTTGTTGTGGTGTAAACCGAAGTTAGTTTTCGTTAAATGATTCCTGCTTGGGAAGCATTACGTCAAGCTGTATTGAGTACTACTTTATGTACGATACGTCCTCGAAAGGACTGGCTTCATACAATGACACCCATATAGAACCTCAATTCACTCTTTTGGCCAAATTACACCTTGAATTAAATCACAAGAAAAGTTTGATGGAGCACCCTTCTCCTTTATTGGAATTTTTACTTTGTATTGCTCAAATTATCGGTGATTTTCTATGGAATTGACATACTCTTGATACACTTGGATCTAATAAATCAAACATGATCATTCAATAGACATTTATTTCCCACAAGACTTGAAGAACCCTAATTTTCCTCTATGTACGAGTATTACATGATCAAATTTGATTAAAAGTAGATTTAGATTATTCTACAACCTCCTTGTACACCCCACCAAATACTAAGAGCCTGTTCTTGTTAGATACAATAATAGTTGCTCAATACAATTAGGCTTATTTTGGTCAACATCCAATCCAATATGAGACAATCAAAGAACATTATCTCAAAAAGTATACTCTACTAAGACTATATTTCTAAGCTTTATTATACTATATTTTTTATACACACAAAGTCTATCAAAATTGTTGCAAACAAATCAAACAATTTTTTCTTGATAATATAAATGAGACTCAAACTCAATCAAATCAAGATATGACAAAAAAATTTAACTTTACGCTAGCAAATTCAACAATTTATATTCAAGTAATAAACGAGAGTCACCTTCCATCCAGATATGATAAGTTTAATGAATGGAAAGGAGAGATATAAAATCATTGTAAGAAAGTAACAATATATAATCAATGTTATATTTTCATTTGATTAGATTCTGATTACAAGTTCTTTGTTATTACATTATATAGCTAACTTTACGTAATATATTTCCTCTCTTTGTTCCTGAATTTGAAACCATGGATGCAAAGATGGTGAGATTCAGCTACAAACTGTTTTATTTAGTGTATAAATACTAACTATTTCTATGGTACATCAGATATTTTGTTATTTTCCTAAAATATATAAATTATTATACTACCAGAATCTTCAGGGACAAAATAATATACGCATTTGAAATTTTAATTAATTGCTCCAACAAGATGAAAGCATTATTCTCATCATATTTATGAAATATTTTCATCCTATACACTAATCATAGACACATATGATCATTAAAAATAATATATTGCTTCCGTAATTTCGATGATATACGAGGTTCACTTTGATGTAAATTTACCATAAAATCATTAATCACATAAAGACTGCAAATTTTCATATTATTACATCTTCAATTAGTTGCTACGAAAGGTACCAACTCAAAGGACCAACTTTCTCTTGTATGATGCATCTCTCCTTAATTTCAAATTTGAAATATCGTGAGAGAACGTGGACGAGTATGTCATCATATATCGATTTGAGTTGTATGCATATTTCATTCGTTGTGTGTAGTCAAATCACATCGTGCATATTTTCAGTGATCCTACCGGTTATTGAAATTTTTTGTAATTTTCAGAAGAATAAAATCGATTTATATGAACATAAGCAGAATTTACCCGAAAAGAACAGCAGTTCAAAAAGTATATGATTTAACTAAGCTGTCAAAGGAAATGTACTCAATTTTCTTGTTTATATCCATTTGACTCACTAACTTGGATTGTCATCACATTTGAGGTAACAAGAAGGACGGGAAGACACCATCAGGCCGTACAAAGATGACATATAAGAGGTAAATGAGGATAAGCCCAATAATATCGTCATAATAATCATATGTGCCATATGATTATCATATGGTATATAGTGTTAGATGTCATGCATAACCTCGTTTGGCCATGAAAGTATATAAGAAATTACACTAAAAGTGATATTTTGTGCGAAGAAACATCAATCTCTCATTCAAGTGTGCTTGTTTTGGCCAAATCTCAAAAGCTTGGAATATCTTCTATCTCATTGCTCTTGCGAGTTTTTAGGAGGTACATAAAAAATTAAAAAAACACCACATTAGCGTGAGTTTGTTACATCATGCAGTCATCTTGCGTATCGAGAAAATAGGTGATTTTAACCAACTCCCATTATTCAAAATAATTTTCACCTTTCATGGTTCATTGGAAAATAGATTAAAGATTTCACATCAAATTAAACTCAAAAAGCCAAGCTCGAGTTGCCAAGTCGGTTAAAATTGATCAAGAAGTGCTAACCCTATAAGTGTCCAATAAGTGCATACCTCTTTTATTATACGTAGAATAATAGAAAATATATCCTCTTAGCGTTTTCTACTTCCGGTGGTCCTTTTACAGTAAATCCCCACATTGGTGGTTGGAAAGCACACTACCTGCTGTACCTGTTGTTGGTTTCGTCTACGATAGTTTTAGGGGAACAATTTGTGCAGTACTTTGGTTGACCAGGTGATAAGATTATCACCTGGTCAAATATTCAAATCTTGTATCGAAGACTTGAAAGAACAAGGAGATATATATACCCTATATATAGGACCCTAAGGAAATGAGAAAGGAGTACAAAGCAAAAATAAGTGCCAAAGGAAAAAAGGTAGGACGTAGTTCTAATCATGCAGTGAGTTACATCATGATTCGCCATAAATAATAGGTGGGCATAAAATCCAAACATAAAACTCTTATTTATTACATTGTCTGTAATCTTTAGATAAAGTCACAGGCATTGGCCCGTCTAGAATAGATATCCTCTAGTCTTTAGATTCTGAATCTGGACAGCTGGCGGTAATATAGTCTTTCATCATCATACATGTAGGGAGCTATTTTATATATATTAATTGTAGTGGACGATGATAAAATAAGTGCCATATGATTTTAGATCACAAGAACAAGCTCACCTTCTAACTTGGTGCATTTCTCATTTACTATGTAAAAGATATAAACGTTAATTTTATGAAGGTTCCTTACGTCCCACACGACTCTACAATCAAAACTAACCTTTCCGTATACTTTCCATCTATCCATTATTGTCTGATATTACCAATTCAGTTAGACTCTTAAGGCGTAGCCTCACAGTTGTGGAATTCTTGAGGCCAAAAGAAATCCTCCAAAAACCATAGATGCCATACAAGGAATTGATATTAAATTAATGTTTCGATTCGAAACAAATTGTATGATTGGGATAGTCCTTTTCATCTACGAAGATAGACTATATGTATCTGAGGTTCCCCTTCCAATAATTTCCCATCATCCATCATTCATACGTGTTTCCAACAACTATCATGAGAAAGGAAGCCTTCTATCCAAAGGAAAATCTAAACCTTGAATTCCAAACTTCGAGTTCTTTCTATCCCATAAAATACCAATTCCAGTATTCATTTCACGTCTTTTTATGCTCATCGATACCGCTAGAAACCAAAAGACTTCCTTTCCATCCCCCACCACCCCCCCCTTTGGAACATCATCTTTTTTGGACCGGTAGAAGTTGTGAAGGAACAGACAAAAGGTTTGTTGTTGTTTTTATCGAGACTATCATTTTGACTCCAAACGGAAGTGCTCTCCAACACACAGGGTGCTAAAATCCTTGTCCTTGAAAGAAACTCATGCTCAGCCACCACCATCGAGTTGCCATGCAAGATATACCTGGTTGACAAATAAAACGCTTTTGTCGTGATCTTTGTGTGTTGGGTTTGTGCTGGTGATACATCTTATGCAACCGTAACTATAAGGGAACGTTGCATGGCGTTCATGCAAAGGTCGTGAACCTTGTTCCTCACTTAAAGTGGATGTTGTATGCTATACCCCGAGGGTGAGTAGCCTTACCTCATTCTGCGCGCTATATTCGTGTGTGGGTACGAGCACGAAGCCAATGCTGGCCCTCCTATATTTGTGTGCACCAGCTCGTGTAGTTCTTCATCCTCGTATTATAAAGAGGTTTTCATCCAAGAGAAAAAGCATGGAGAAATATAAAAAACAGAGTTTTCCGTTGATAAAAATTGCATCTTGATTTTAGTCTCGTCTGTGGATATTTACAAGTTCTGCAAGTATTACTAATTTACATCTCATACTGAAGTAGATTTGTGACTTTTAATGACTGCATAATTTAATTCATTGTTTTGAATTATAATTTATATAAAATTTTGTATTTATAATTCAGCTCATTTTTGCAGCACGATTAAATTGTCATTATTTTACTACTTATAGTGAAACGATTTGAAATTCGGATGATAGCTCGACTCTTGGTAGACAATAGTCATACCAACAGTTTGAATATTTATCAAACTGGGATAAATAGTTATCAAAGTTGTATAGGGACAGAAATATAAGGCCAGCTACGTTAGATTCGATGATCTACAGCTGTAACAAGAGATTATAAACTACTTTTTAATTTGCTTGAAGTTGCAGAAGGCCGCGAGTCTTCCACCTAACCCTAAACCCCATGGCGTTTAGAAGATCAAACCTGACTAAAAAGTAAACGAGTGAAATATGTCATGTCTCAACATCTCATGAACGACAATAATTTCCTTTGTTTCTCCATAAGATCTTTCATGCTGTCCCAGTCCAAATTTGATTCTTATCGATTGAAGATTATAACATCTTGGTAACATGACTTAAGCTATAAACCCCAGCACAAGACCTATGCTGTTATCAAAATCAATAGTATGTGGAATCTTGTCTTTTTATGTAAACAACAGCATTCAGATCCATGATATACTCTAACAATTTCTGAAGAAATACTATGGGTCTTATAAGAGAGCTCCATCATGACAAGTCCGAGAAACTCCAAACTCAAGAGACAAACTAGGGACAGTAATATTCGAGTACATGACACAATCTTTGAGCAAGTGTTCAAAAGAGTAATAATATCAATCAAGTACGGTGGCTAGAATTGTAAAATTTAAGGTTGGAAGACACCAGAGGGTCCACAACATGCAGAACTATTAGGAAAATCACACCTCAAACAATTCCAAAAAGCTTCAATAATTAATAATATGACGAATATAAATTACAAATTTAGTGTACCCGCATTATTCCTTGTGACTTTTGTCGAACGAAGGTTTTTCCATAGGTGTCATTCTTCAAGTTTTGCTATCCGCCACGCCTCTGCAAGTTGAGCCCTGTGCCCTAGCTTGTTAGCTAGCCTGGATAGCACAAAGAAGAGTGGATAGCTATTCTTGTCGGACGCTTGTGATGACACATGATTGTAATCAATTTGCTTGAAGAGAGTGAAAGAAGAACCTATTGATAACAAAGAAAATCCTCGAAAATTATGCATAAGTATGGCTCTGGTCATACTTTTCTTATCTCTTTAATTCTAAATATGATTGTATTGAAGACCCATATCAACCAAAAATTTCACAAAAATAGCTCTTCCTGGCCATTTAACGACTCTCACTACTTACCCAGTCTTTCACTCTACTTAAGTTTTGAATATTCTCGATCTCCGAGACTCCTTTAGAATCATCCAATCTGATTAAAAAAATCAAAAGTTAGATTATTCCCTATTCCAGAAATACCTTTATATGTAAGATAAATACTGAATTAGAAAATAATAGGTACAATGCATGAATTTGAAGTCCTCTTCTATATTTCTGAAGATTGTTGGTAACAAGTATCCATACATGTAACTTCGATTCAATTTGAGAATGACCTTTGTTGAAATTAACTGTATAGTTTAATTATTCGCTTAAAGTTGGGATTTTAGTTAAAATTCTGACTTAGTTTCAAGTGATTAGTTGCACTAGACCAATGTATATGACTTAAATTACTGCAAAATAGTAGTTTCAGATAGTAGTAATTCAGATTAAATTACTGCATGCTATACGTTATTTGTAGGACAGACTGAGATAAAAAATACTAATTACCTGAAAGGGTTCTACAAGAATAGGGACCCAGCATCTCTAAGTATCAGAGAGATAGAATATTTAACCACAATACTAGAATCACGCAGTACTAGTATCAATATATATATGAGCAGAAGCCGTTCCCCGACCGGAGTATCCAGAACTCATGCAATGCAAATGATCGGTAAGTAAGATATACATGATTCACGAGGCTAAAATAGTGAGAAATCTATAATGTAGAATTCATAATATATAACTTAAAGCAAAGGCATAATTGAAACAAATTAGCAGACTCACGAAGCTAACCGATTAGTAAACAAACGTGAAAATGAGAACTCTATGCATACTACTGCAAGAAATAGGAAACGTGATGTAAAAGACGGTCACTAAGCAATGTGTAAATGATAAAAATTAAAAACATGTGCTAGAACCAGGTAAGAACACTGTAAGCATGAGAGGTCAAACCAACCCAAGAATCAAGCAAAGAGCGGAGGAAAAATAATAGGGAGGGAATTAGCTGGGAATGGAACAATGCTGAGAGCTATTGGATGGTGAGAGCTATTGGATGGTGTGGTTGCAGAAACCTGTCTCGTAACAGGGTAATGAGAGCAACGCGAAATAGGACATGATATAAAGTGTATCGTAACATAAAGTATATCGTAACAAGCACCATGGACACTTGAGCTCCGATACGTTATACAGCAAAGGGAAGTAGAAGACGACCATAGTAAACTTCCACAAAAACATCTTCTACTTGATCAGTGCTTCCTGCCATGCAAGAAGGAGATGGAACGATTGTCAATACCCTCGTTCATATCGAGTTTGTACTCAACAATTCATGAGTGCCAAGGTATATATATATGCTTCTTTGAATACATATGCTCGGAATCATCGAAGTTGTTTACGTTGGGGAATATAAATGAGCTTGCTCAAGGTGGCTTGCTAATTGACTAGACCGTCTAAATGAGTGGATATTCCTTTCCATTATACATAATGGGATTTGAAGTATTATTTGTATTTAGAGTGTGTTAGAATTAAAACATTCTGTAAGATGCAAGCGAGAAAAAAACGCTATGGAAAACAATAATTCTTAATAACCTGGTTAAAAAGAAGAGCAACCTAACAAGAGAGAAGAAGGAAATCCCCTTATCCTTGGATAAAAGTGATAGACGAAGACAAACCATCACACGTTCAACATGGCTTAGCTAAAATAAAACATGTATTAAACTAAGTGGAGAAAAAAATAATTTACAGAGAGTTTGCTAAAAATAAAAGGTGGAGCCAAACCTCTAATACAATAAAGAGTAGCAGCTCTTGAAAACAATAAGATTTTCTAAAGTTGAAATAAAGAGTAAAATTCACGAATAAAAATAAAAATTTAAGAACTTTGTTCAAATTTATATAAATATTCATTGAAACATGAAAATGTATAGATATTATAATCATATGTACTTTGGAGGAATAAATTAATAAATATAAATAATTTAGCTGAAAAATATATATAATATAATATAAAAATTATATATAGCGATAGGGTGAAACTTAAATCCACTCAACGAATAGATAGGTGCGAGGGTACTCGAGTAGACTATAGTCAAGTAGTGGTTTTAATTTATTCCACTACTATCCCCTAGACTCCGTTTGAGTGCTTTTAATTTATTTATAAGAGTCTTCTTAATGCTCAAATTATATAATTCATAATAAAATCTATTAATTGATATTTAATATTTAATAGTAAAATTTCAAGATTTGTTTATTAATGACTCAATATTCATCGCCATAGAACCTTCAATATGGAAGAAAGTTTATAGACGGATGCTCCTGTTAAAATATATCCTGTGAGTGTCTGTTATGCTTTCATAATCTATGATCTCTTTGCGTTCATAAGGATTAAAAGAAGAGGTTGTAGTATTTATCTAGAACAAGACCAGAAAGACTAAGAAAGATTTTAATAGCAATACATATAATACTATAAAATTAAATATGAGAACATACTTATAGTTAGAGTGGTACAACTATGAGTTATATTTTCTAAAATAGATTATATGAGCTTTTGCCATCTAATAACGATAGGTTTTACATGTTATGAATAGCGTTTACATGATACTATTCCAGAAGTTGGTTTTTAACAGTGCTAGATCACTCTTTAATATAAACAATTGATGTTACTGACCACGAATTTATTATATGTCTAGAAGTTAGTTATTGAATTGATCTATTTGAGTGAATATTATGTCTTTGGTTTCATTTCATTTCACTCGATTCTTGATGGTGAACGTATACTAAATACAACATGCAAATGGAGTTTGGCCTTGGTTGTGTAGCTATTTTATACAAAATTTTATAAGCGGTAAAATTCAACTTTTCATTAGGAGTTTCAAAAATAACATTACGTGTCCCTGCAATCAACCGTAAGGGAAGTTAGGGATAAAGTACTGGAATCCGTAAATATTGTAGGGTTCACGAAAATTACGACCCTTAAGATTTTACGGATTATGCACTTCCCCAAAAATTTAATCAAAGTAATTTTTTGAAACTTTTTTATTTCTTGTCGGTTGATGGGTTCCCATCTTTCTTCTTATCCACACGCGGTCGCCTTCCTCTGTCCTCTTGTCAAAGTGTATCGTCCACATCACTTTATCGCTTGACAGGCATAAACTCAATACCAATTTGTCAGACAGTTCATTTAAAACTGCCTATAATCCTCTTTGTAATCCAGTCCTCAATTTTTAAATTTTTTTAAATTTTTTTTATAGTCCTTAATCAGGTAATGCTTCAAAGCCTTTCATCACCCACAAATTTTGGTATAGAAATCCATCCGAGGAAACGCATGTCACCCGTACAAATCCGTCAAGTTGAAATCCGAAACCCCCTATTCAAGCAGATGATCCGGTTTACGGGTCTCTCGACAGTCATAAAATGTGAAATTCCGATGTTTAGTAATACACATGAATTATAATATCAGCTCTCTAAGCAGACCTTTACGTTATCGATGAAAATGATACTGCAATATATCAAATGAAATATTCGTAAAGCTATGTGGAATCTGATCCCGCTGGCCAACTGGAGTCATTGAATCACGTAACCATTCCAGATCAAAGTGAATTGAAAACTCTTGTAGTTTGTCACGAGTTCTAGCGCAATTGTCTTGTTATTGTCATCAAGAGACCACCCAGAGAGGCTGAATGGGAAAAAGGCGACCGCGTAAGAAAAATGAAGGATGGGAAGACCCCATCAAGTCGTACAAGGGAGAGAAAAAAAGGTAACATGGGGCTAAGCCCCAATAGAGTCAGTATGAGAAATCTGCCCTACCGCACCTAAGATACCGCTGAATGGGAAGGGAAACATCGAAGACTGTGAGACCAGTTTTAGTACCCGTTGGTATTTTTTGACAGCTTGTAACGAAGAGAACGTACATCCCTCAAACCACCACAGAAGTATACTCTGCGTGACCGTTTCTTCCGGGATACGGTTGGAGGTCCGAAGTCACGAAACCATAAGTGACCCGGAGATTATACCATTTGGGAACCGGTAGCGACGTCGGTATACCGCCGGTATCCCCTTTGGGATCGTCTCTGTCAGATGGGATCAGACAAGTGCACTGGCTATCGCCAGTCGCCTTACCGTCGCGCGGGCTCGCCGGATTCAAATCACAAGAAACCCTAGAACTCCGGACTGCCACGTGGTGTGGTTTAAGAGGCTAGTTTGAATCAGGCAAGTCGGGTATTGGCTAGCAGATGGTCTGTTCAATTAAAAAGTACCCCGTCAATCACTGGGTGAAGGTTCCAATGCCTCCCGTCTCAGTCCGTCAGTTTCCTTTTGCTGGGTATTGAGAACTTGGAGAAAGCGAGCTGGATTGTAAGTGTAGAACTTGACTCCAAGTTATTTGACGTCCACCGCGAGCCAGAGGCAAGCCACATGCTGTTCCTGAGTGGAAGTCATAAGACAAGTCCACTCTGTAACAGCATCAACCTTTTACAGCTCCTGCCGGTGAAAGTACAACAGTACCGGTACTCTTTCTTCTGGACCAGACGAACTCCGCTACTTTGTCGGTACCCCGATAGATGATCGTTGCGGGAGAAGCATCCCAGTTTAGTCGTAACAAGGTTCCTAAACACGGTTTAGACCAAAGCTTGGAGCCTATCAGAAAGCCGTTGTTTGTAAGTCGCACCTTAAGCCGGGTTACCGGTGGGGTAGCTCGATTAGAGGATCATGACCGTTAGCGGGGTTTGAGGAAGTGATTTGAATTTGGCAAGGGAGCGAGAGAGGAAGAGAGTCCCGTGTAGAGGGGAGAAGAGGACAGAGCGCTTCTGCTCCTGCTGCCGCTGGTGTGCGCTTTCATTGAGGTGTGGGCGCAGAAACAGGTGGGAGCTTGCAGAGGACGAGAGAGAGAGTGAGAGAGAGAGAGTTGAGGGAGCAGAGACTGCAGAATAGTAGTGGAGCTTCTGGTGCGGAGATTGGATTTGGCTGCATGCGAAGCTTTGGTGAGGTGGGGGGAGAGAAGAAGAGGGAAGAATGAGGTCAGGAGAGTCAGGAGGAGTTCGAACGGGGCCGAGAACAGAGGGAGGGGACAGAGATGCCTTTTGCTGCAGCTGCGAGAGATTGAGTGTGTTGGATGTACATGGTCGGCGGGTGTAGGAGCACGAGGTGGAGGAGGAGGAGTAGGGAAAAGTGTTGGTATGTGGAGCAACATTGCGGTGTAGGTGGTAGAGAGAGAGAGGAGAAAGATCAGCAAAGGCCGAAGTGCAATGAAGTCGGCCACGAAGCTTAGCAAATCTGCGCCTGGAACTCCGAGGAAAGACTTGTCGAGTGTGAGTATCGCGAGATACAGTACAATGTGTAATTTCTGATTTCTTCTTCCGCTGGTTCTTGCTTGTGTGTTGTAACTCTGGGGTCACGCGGGGATGTCTGTGAAAGTATCTTTGGTAAAGCAAATGAGTGGTACGACACCTAGTCGATAAGCCGATGGACTGGGAATGGGGAGCAATCGCTGGGAATTTGCTCGCTCGAGGTTATTTGGCAACCGACATTTTCACTTAGACGACAGACGAACACTCAACTCAGGGCAGTCGCCATGGTACGAGCTGGATCTTGTCTTTCGAACGTTTCGACTACTTCAGGGATAGAAGATTGAGCATTGTCATATATAAGTATGCGGCGAGAAAGGGGCGCACAGATGTAGATAGAGACACGCAATTAGCAATTAATCGGTCCAGCAATTTTTGTCATATAGGCCTCAGCAGGCATTGTCAGTTCTTTCGGTAGATTGTCAAAGACAGGTACTGTCTTTCTTGTAGTTGCTCACTGTTGGAACGACCCAGATGCCCGGTGCATGCGATGCCTGAGAAGACGTAGAAAGTCAAGTCATCTGGGATGCTAGTTGTGGGTTTACTGATACCGATCGCGGTTGTAGGTCTCCTTCGCTTCGTTTTCACGATTCGCCCCTCGCTCATTGAGCCAAGCTTGAACCCAAATCGAGGGTGAGAGAAGTCTCGATTCTGATTACACTACCTTTTATTCTTGTCATCGCCATTTTGGCACTAGTTTATCTTGTGATTGATTCGCTGTCGCTGTCGCGAGTCAGTCGTCACAAGATAAACTAGTTCTGCGAGCTGATTCGAATGTTAGGCATGGGCTTTGAAGTGCACAAAATGTGCGAGTTTGAAATCTCTTCAAACGCTACTGAGTGTCTGAACTTCTCCAGACGTTATGCTTTCTATAACACTCAAGATAGTCTGGAGTAATGGAAAGTAGACATGGCTGCAGCAGAAGGAGAACTACGACGATGCCCCAACAGACAGGAAGCGGAAGCTCGGTGGCAGGGATCCTTTGGAAAAGCGCTCTATGACTGAGTTGAAACCTCGTGTTCGCCAAGCCTTTTTGTCTCTCAACTCCAGGTCTGACTCCAGTCCCTCTCAAATGAGGACCCCGACGAATACCACTCCCCGCAAGGGAGGAGTCCGGGCCTCGGAGGCAGAGCTTCCGGTTACCGTTAGCGCCAACGATGTCGACGCGCTCTTGAGTATGAAAATGACAGGGAAGAACAAGTTCGACTACAAGGTAACCGGCTCCAACCGTGCACTTCTCACTGATTTCTGTCCCACTCTACCCGCAAATTTGAATGTTTGTGCCGTCACAGAAACGTGCCTCATGTCCACAGTATGCGTCATCTACATTGTCGCGGAGATGCGGCTCTGTTGTGCTTAATGTCCCGTTAATGTCTTCGAAGCCAGTGTAAATGATCGTTGTAAGCAGGACCAGAAGGCTGTTTGCGTGCATACTTCGAGACCCGTTCCAGTTTTACTCTCCACTATCGTTGTGCTTAAGTTATCCGAGATCTTCCACCCTGGAACGTAGCTGTGTATTGCAAATCAGAATCTTCTTTAAAGAATGCCGCCTGGAATCGGATGCCCTCGATTAATCGCTGTGCAAAGCCGCTTGGTTTCCATTTACTGAGATCAGGTGAAGTCTGCTCATAGGCAAGATGATAACAAGCGAAAACGGAAATCTGTTGTCGAGGGTATTGACTATCGGTAATGCCTAACAGGGAAAGTGCGAGCAGATGATGGACTACATCAAAAAGCTTCGCGCCTGTATCCGGCAATTTCAGGAGCTAGAAACTGCACTCACTTTAGATAAGGATGACTTGCGCAGGCAGCTGGACGACGAAAAAGAAAGTCGTGAGCAATCTGGTAGGCGAATTGTAATACTTGAACTGAATAAACAGGCGCCGCCGAATATCCTGATACTCTTGTGAACTCATGAACAGACAGTGCAATGACAATGTCTTTTGATGTCTTGTGTCTTCAGTTGTCTTTAATTAAGCGGTTCTCAGAAATTTTTATCACCTGCTGACTAAGGCGACCTGTCCTTACAATTGGTCAGAGTCTATCTTGAAGTATAAGCAAGATGAGCTGGAAGCTGGACTCGCTGAACTGAAGTGCATGTGCAACAATTTGGAGGAGAAGCTAGCCACTACGGAATCTGAGAAAGAGGCAAGTTGTCGACCTCCTAATTTCAATTTAAAAACGACAATTCAAAGATGTGATATGAGTGAAATCTTACATCTTCCTTCTACTCTACTGCTGGTACAGAATCTTCTCAAGTTGCGGGAGGAAGATGCCGAAACGCTTCAAGCGGCAAGGAAGGATATCTCACGCCTCACTGAAGAATTGGATAAGTCCAGCAAAGAGGTTTCCAATCTCTTGGCGCAGGTATATTCTGTAATTATTGGAAGCGTAGTGTCCGTGTAGCACCTAGACGCACCCATCCCGTCTCAAATGCAGCGTCTGATTACTGCATTGGGATTTGTCACAGGTGTGTTCTCTTCAAGACATTAACAAAAGACTTCAGGAATACAATACTAGCCTGCAGCAGTATAATAGCAAGCTACAGAGTGATGCCTCAGCAGCAGCAGAGGCCATGTGTAGAACTCAACGAGAGAAAGCCGCAATCATGGAGACATTGAGTGCGCTACGCGGTCACACTTCTGTTCTGCAAGATCAGCTTGATGCCAGCAAGGTAGCTTTCTGACTCGCACACAGCAAGCGAAATTTGGAACTCTTGAATATTGATTTCCCGCAATTTCAGAGAAGTAGAGTAGTTGAAGTAGTCATGTTAGAGCCACCGGATCCCGCCGGCGGCAAAGCGTGAATGTACACTTTAGTAAAAAATCTCCTCGATACGTGCAGACCACAATGCTAGAAAGACTGAAGCAAAATAAGGAGCTAAAAGAAGAAGCAGAAAGGATACGCTCGGAACTGCAACGCATCACAGACGACAGGGAACAGAGGGCGACTCAGATCCAAACTCTCATGGACGAGAACATGCGGTACAAAGAATGCACTGGAAAATCTGCAGCTGAACTTGAACAGCTCAGCAACAAGGCCGTTGCCCTGGAGGTAAAAACGCAGCCTTCACCGACTGATAAATTGAATGCAAGAATTGATGATAATTGTGAACCTAGAGACTAGCTTTGAGAGCATTCGCGGCTCTGCTGTTCTTGCTCATCGCTAGCCTCGTCAATTTGATGAACCGTTAAGAACTGTGGTGTTCTCTTTACGCTTTTCTGCTAGCAGGAAGGTTATACTTCGCAGGCTGAAGCCATGAAAGCCTTGCGGCAGCAGCTGGAGTTCGCACATCAGAAACTCAGGGTAAGTTTTGCACGAAACTAAAGTTCTCGCACCCCGTTGTCGGTGCGCAACCATAATTTTCTCTTTCTTCGGGCCGTAAATCATGCATAATTTACAAATATGTTTTTCGGGTTTTCAGATGGCAGAAGCACGGATAGCAGAAAACGAGTCAAGAGGGGACGAGTACAAAGGCAAACTGGAGGATGTTCAGCAGAAGCTTGTAGAAGCGGAGAGTAGACTTCACGAAGGGGAGCTCGTTAGGAGGAAGCTCCACAACACTATATTGGTACGTTTCTTTTCAAATCAAAGTTCTGATTGAGTTGGACAAGAGTCGGGACAAATTTGCTTCGATTAGTCTTCCATGACTAACTCTTTCAGTCTGAGCTCGTTACAGGAACTCAAAGGGAATGTCCGAGTGTTCTGTAGGGTGCGGCCTCTGATGCCCGATGAGGATGATAACGGTGGTACAGAGCCTATTATACAATATCCTAACTCAACAGAGCTTATGGGCAGGGGAATTGAGCTCGTTCAATCTCAAGGTTGTATGCTGTTCAATACCCAAATGTTTATGTATTTCTGTCCTAATGGATTTCTACCGCAGTTCATGATACCTGTTCGTTGATAGACGAGCGAGTGTCATGCTCTCATTCAAAAGTACCAAATCTTCTGATTCACAATTCGTAACTGTCTACAGGGCAGAAGCACACCTTTACTTTTGACAAAGTATTCGGACCAGAGGTGATGCAAGAGGATGTCTTTGTGGAGATATCTCAACTTGTCCAGAGTGCACTTGATGGATACAAGGTAATCAAGTGGATTGATTTCAGTGATAAGGTTAGCAGAAATTACGAACACCGGGAAAGTGACTATGTCTCGAGTACTTAATGCAGAAAGTGGATGGCTTTGCAGGTATGCATATTTGCTTACGGACAGACAGGTTCTGGGAAGACGCATACAATGCTGGGAAATCAAGATCGTCCTGATCAAAAAGGTGTTATCCCTCGATCTTTAGAGCAAATATTTAAGACGAGCCAAGCCCTAAGCTCTACAGGTTGGAGCTTCCGGATGCAGGTAACGATCAAGAACAAATGCAGAGTACCTTTATGATGTGACCCATTTTGATTTGATCTTTCCTACAGTCAGATTTCACTTCTGCGTAGGGGTCCTCTGCATTGATCTGATTTCAAGTTTTCTATCAACTGCAGGCATCCATGCTTGAGATTTACAATGAAGCTATTAGGGACTTGTTAGTTCGCCCTGGTACAAGTAATGGCAGTGAGAACGGCAACTCAGCAAAGCAGCACATCGTGAAACACGATCTTAACGGAAACACCATCGTGTCCGACCTTACTTTAGTAGATGTTAGCAACTGGAAGGAGGTTGCATCTCTCTTGCAACGAGCCGCCCAGAGCAGGTAACTTCCAGATTGCATTTACTACAAAATGTTTCGTTCTCTTCTTGATTTCTTTTGTCAAGCTGATGCGCCATACATATTCGACATGTTGGATTTTTCCTCCAGATCCGTGGGCAAGACGGCAATGAATGAACAGTCGTCTCGGAGCCACTGTGTTTTCACTCTGCGAATTTCTGGTGTCAATGAGGCAAGCGCCCGAGACTACCCTTGTAGATGCTCTGCTTCTTTGGCCGCCTGTAAAGTTTAGTTCAGGACGTAGCAAATGTGGATAGTAACTGACAAACACAATGGTAACTTGATGGTGATAGAGCACGGAGCAACAAGTGCATGGAGTGCTAAATCTCATTGATTTAGCTGGCAGTGAGCGACTTTCCCGCAGTTGCTCGACTGGTGATCGCCTGAAGGAAACCCAGGTGCACACGAGCTCCCTCCTGACCTACGGTCAAATGGAACATTCAAGAGTTATGTGTTGATTACTTGTTTATTTTGGCGTATGTACCTGATTCTACGAGACATGTACTACGGTCAGAGGTGGGTATTGAACCGGGTTACTTCAACGCGTTCTATATTTCCTTTTCCAATATGTATGAGATATTCACCACATTTGTCGTTGTTTCCCCTCAGGCTATCAACAAAAGTTTGTCCAGTTTGGGAGATGTCATTCTCGCCATTGGCAACAAGGAGCAACATATTCCCTACCGAAATTCGAAACTGACGTATCTTCTTCAGGTGAGTACCATCCATCAGCTCAGTACGAACAAAGTTCGTTGCGATGCATTGTCTCATGCTCAAATATCGCTTTTATACTACCGTAGCATGGAAATTTGCAATCGGTTCCCATCTCCTACTAACATATGGGTGCTTCCTCAACAGCCATGCCTGGGAGGAGATTCCAAAACGCTCATGTTCGTGAACATATCGCCGGATTGCAAGTCGCTTAGCGAGTCATTGTGCTCTTTGCGTTTCGCTGCGAAGGTCAACGCATGCGAAATAGGTGTACCCCGACGTCAGACGCTGGGGAGCCGCAATTCGGAGTCGCGGCTAAGTACGAGCTGAGCTTGCTTTTCGGAACTAGCTCTTGTTTTCTGGATATCTTTCATGCTCCCACTAAATACGTAGATGTAAACTGGGCTGCGGCCTTTTAGGTTGAAGTTGCCGCTGGTAGACCTTCCAGTATTTCCAACCATCACCCACTTAACCATGTGGGAGGATTGTGGATTTATTCACCCATATCTTGGTTGGTTGTAGCATAATTCATGAACTTCGAGCAGATAAGAAGAACTTCCTGATACTTCCAAGTTCTACATGTGGCCCATGCATATATCTCCTGAAACTTCAGCCATTAGTTTACCTGTTGGGAAGGAAGGCTTGAGTGTAGTTAAGCCAAGGCCGTTTCACATTCTCTTCGTAGCAATTATTGCATACCAAGGAGACCACCTGGTCTCTGACAAACGTTTATGCTTGGCCTTCGTAAGATAGTTAACAGCCATACCATGTAATTAGTGACCGAATTTACAATGTAGTTCTCTTCTTCAAGGCCTGGTCTTGTGCAAGATAAATGAAGGTTCTTATGTTACATCTCGCATTCGGTGGTCGGGATCCAATCTCTCAAGTCCCGTTGAGTCTCCCACCCAGGCTCCTTGACCATGACTGAGGTGGGGTTGACAGGCCGGGTTGGCAGACACATGACTCACCTTCTACTTACGTGCCTTTGTTTCTGCTTGTGAGGTAACACTGACATCAATGTGATTTGCAGGGAAGAACGGGTCTTATGGTGAGGGGTCATTGCCGGAAGGTGATTATTATGAGGAGAATGATTCTGAGTGCAGGTCTCAAGCGAGCTCAATAGATTTGGCATGCAAACGGATGAAAGATTTCAGAATAGGACAATGAGATCTGAGGTTATCCCTAGTAAAGTGATTTGTAGCAGCCCTACTGGGCTGTCAAACCATACGTGGGTCGCGGATTAGCTCGTCGCCCCAGTTCAGGTCTGTCACTGAATTGAAGTCTAGAATACAAACTGCTTAGCAGTAGTCGACGGTTACCGATCATTTGTAAGTAAATCCGTTGGGCCTTAGTCCATCAATAACGTGATGGTTGAAGCGCTCAGCTAGAAAGATCGGCTGTAGAGAGTAATAGTGAAATCTGGCCCCACAACGCAGACCCAGGAAGGATCTGTACGATTGAAATTGATGCCTATTGAATCACTCTTTGAAGGTTGGTGATTCAAAGGAATGTTACCAGGTACGAGCTAGCGTCAAACATTGACTCCTAAGCCCATTGGCCTTCTGCCATGTCACTTGATATCTAGTACGAGGCATTGTGACAGCAGCGTTTTGAACTGTCATGCCACCGAACTCGCTGCAGTTCACGCTCTTGTAATCTATTAATTGTTAAGAAACCAGTCTGAGATTTGACAAGAAAGGGAGTCTACCATGTACCTAAACTGGAGCTCGAGTTATGGCGAGTAGTCCGTGGCAATCCTCTGGTCGGATACAGTTCGTAGAGCCGAATGGGACGGTTCGTCGATTCTACTTCCTGACTTCGAATTCTTCTCGTCTGTTATTTATCCGCCATCAGAAACCGGGATTTGGCCGGCCTTACAGTAAGAAGCATAACTATCAGATGGCAGTCTTTTCAGGATCTCCTCAGGTAAGGCTTTCACTTCGCCTTTGAAGTCATCACGTTTTAAGAGTCACCAACACCTCCTTCCACCCCTTTGTTATTCTAACCTGCCTTTTGTAACTCTCGTGGCAGAGGGATGTGGCCCTTGACGTCTGGGATATCCTGGCAAGACAATGTGACTAGGGGGTTTCCTCTCCTTCGGTGTTTCGTAAGGTAGCTAGCCTCTCTCGTCTTCCAGGGAATTTCGAACACAAATCATGATATAGAACCGCCTTAAGCCACGAAGGTTCGCGAGAACCCCATTTTGTGTTTGGCTCTCATAAGACTTCAGGGTTGTGGCGGAATCATACTGGTAGTTTGAGTGGACTCGCTGTAAGGGACAGTGGCAGACAACTATACGTGAATATTTGAGAGTATCGCAGATCAGAAGCCCGATCTATGAGAAAATATCTCCAATAGAATAACCCAGTCCGGTCCGGAGAAGCACGGGCAATGATGAACAAGTCTCTAAAAGCTTGACAAGAGTCTTCCTCTTGTTAGTGTGAAAAGAACGGAAAGTCGATAGTCTGACAGTAAAAGATGGAAAGTCTTTTGGTGCCTTGAGAGCTCTTGTATCACATCATGTCAGAGTGTAATCGTATCTTTCTTGATGAGAGAGTGGAAGACCCAGTAAGCCATACAAGGATAGAACACGAGGTAATATTGGGTTCGCCCCCAATAGTATCGATATGACAGATCTGTCTACATCACCTATTTCATTTGAGCTATGTAAATAACATATTTTGCTAACTCAACCTTTATTTAAAAGATATCTTGATGCTAATACTGGCATCTTCTGAAACAACAATTTTTCCTTTTCTATTCACTTAGAAACTGTTGGTGGTATTTGTGGTCAGTGCCATAATCTTGCCAGTCACTCAGCGCTGACAAATGTCGTGGACTGAAGGGACTACGATAAATTTTTGACAGTCATCTACCATTTGGATAAACATTCTCAGGGTTTACTTCGAACTGAAATTTTCATTTTTGTGTTAATGTTAGTGCTCGTTAGTGAGAAACGAGGTACGACAAAAATGGAATACATTGCTACAAACGCATATTGTACGATTAAGAAGACATTCAAGACCATAGTCGCAATTCGCTGCTTTAACAACGATGTCATATTAAGTAGATTCAAATGAACCACCAGTCTATATATATACAAATAAACAATTCTATACTGCACATAGAAACGATCATATACGATCATACTTAGGACAAACCTAAGTAGATTGGAACATTGCCTTGACCGAAACAGAGACGAGAAAACTTTGCATCTGACGAGAGTTAAACTAAAACTTTAAATTCCAGACTTTGGGTCCATAAGAAATAACTTTTTGTATATAAAAAGACATGGCGACGTAGACTGTCAGCCAACTTCCTCAAAAGTAAGCGCCTTTCTAACATTTTTCTCCTTCTGTTTCTCGACTTCTTCTCCCTTTAGCATCAGGAAACGAAGACAAAAAGTGGTTAGATAAGAAACGCGGAAAGGTAATTCTTTCCCCTTTCAGATCCTGCACCTGCTATTGCAGTGTAGTGTTTTGTATAGTTTGATATTGTTAATCTGCCATTTCAGCTATTTATTGAATTTTTGAAAGGAACTTATAGAGGAGCACTTTCATACCATAACGACTATTCTATAGTTGTTCGACATATCGAACAATACTGCACATAAAAGGGGCCATCATTACTGACTTTTAAAGAAGTCAGTAATGAGTCAGCATAGTAGCAATCTTCACATGTAGATAGTACTTTATGGCTGCTTTCAAATAAAAGAGGCATCAAGAGATAGTTGGATAATGGTCTTTTGCTCTGGAATGCCATATCCATATTGCAGTTGAGGCCTTAATGTGCAAAGTAGATAGTTCACATCTCGGTTCTCCCATATTGTCTGGACACTTTCCTTAAATTTATGGTGTGGAGAGCGGATATGCATTGTGTAATCGTTTGTCTGACTAAAGAACAATAGAAGAAGACTCGAATGATTTGAATATCTCATTTACACTATCACTTCTCGCTGCGAGATAATATGGTTCTAGAATTAAGTCTAGAATTAGGTGGAGTCCAGATCGCCACTTGACATCATGAGCACCAAAAGAAGCTGTTGGAGTAGAAATAGTATGCCTCACATGTGAAGATGTTCGTGGGTACCAAAAGTGATTTTTATGTTTCTATGAAATATTCATGACGTGGTACGTACCCTATACAAGTTGAAGAGTTTTTGGTCTTTTTGTCGTTAAGGGGTTTCAATATAGAAACCACGGATATTTAAGGGTGATGTTGATTTTCCCCCTTAAAATTCCCCCCATCACCCGTAAATTATTCACGGGTGATGAAAGTCTCAGGAGCATTCAGTTATCAAAATTATTTATTTAATATTACAATCTAG
Organism: Lunularia cruciata; assembly: GCA_948567375.1. Taxonomy (NCBI): domain Eukaryota; kingdom Viridiplantae; phylum Streptophyta; class Marchantiopsida; order Lunulariales; family Lunulariaceae; genus Lunularia; species Lunularia cruciata. The sequence goes on along the minus strand of OX419762.1, from coordinate 11,874,094 downwards.
ATTCCAGAGAGGATTAAATGGATCGTTAAGGGGTTTCAATATAGAAACTACGGATATTTAAGGGTGATGTTGATTTTCCCCCTTAAAATTCACCCCATCACCCGTAAATTATTTACGGGTGATGAAAGCCTCAGGAGCATTCAGTTATCAAAATTATTTATTTAATATTACAATCTAGATTCCAGAGAGGATTAAATGGATCATCTGAAAATTCGATACGAAATCTGTGCCTGACAGGGGAAAAAGAGATGCCAATGATACACGTAGACACGAGAAATCTTTAGTTAATACTTTCATAGACTTTTAAGGAGTAAACTAAATCATAACCCGTAAATTTTTACGAATCATGATTTTTACTGACCCATTGAATCCTGTACCGTTACGGGAATTTTAAGCTTAACTTCCCCTTAAATTTCCTTACGGGTATTCATAAAGTGATTATTGAAACCCCCTGTTATGTAGCTCTCAGCTTCGAGGATGCGCAGTGAGTGAGCAACTATAGTAAAAATTTATTTTACATTCGCAAAGATTGGAGGAATATCATACGAGACAAACGTTGGTAGTCGAAAATCCATGACTCTATCGGTGTTTCCTCACTGACCTTGAAAATGATTTGCATGTCGTTATTACTTCTGTGCTCAAACATAAAAAGAGAAAATCTAATTTAGTCTGATTTCCCACCCAATAATGTTATGAATGAAATGAAACTTTTGACAAAGTCTCGAGGCATGAAGATCCTGTACCAAATGAAAAGATGTCACAACAATTTACAGTATACACTCGCTTAAGTCCGCATTATGATCTTAATTGAGATGCGGACTTAGCAAGTGAAGCCCGTGGTAACCAGATAAAACATGTCAAATTCAGGAAAAGTGTAGTTGCGCAATTTTTACAATCTGTTTAAAATTGTGTAATAAAATTACATGCAAGTTCCATTTGGAAATATGAGCACCCAATGTGATAGCAAAAAGCAAAGTAGAGAGTCAAGGCCTGAATGATAGTCAAAGAATGGAAATTATCACTTGATCGGAGCAATGGAAACCACAATGAATGCGATGCACTGCTCGGTAGTACGGTGTTGATGAGAAAGTCATTCGGAGTTGAAGTTAAACAAAGATGAGATTCTTGAACAAGCACAGAAAGTTGATCAAACCACTCAAGAGTCTACATTACTCATATCCCCGACAATGTTTCTTGACCTTGAGAAAAAACTTTTCAAATGGATTGATGCGACATGTCGGATGTCACTATATGTGCAACTATAGTAAAATTTTCTTTTTTATTTGCAAAGATTGGAGGAATATCATATGAGACAAACGTTGGTAGTCGAAAATCCATGACTCTATCGGTGTTTTCTAACTGACCTTGAAAAATGATTTGCATGTCGTTATTACTTATGTGCTGAATATAAAAAGAGAAAATATAATTAGTATGACTTCCCACCCAATAATGTTGTGAATGAAATGAAACTTTTGACAAAGTCTCACAACACGAAGATCCTGTACCAAATGAAAAGATATCACAACAATTTACGGAGAGTCTAAGGAAATCCATCAAGTAACCTCCCGATCTCATCAACTGCATAGCATTTACATCATGAATTGTTTTTGCTTGAGTTTCTACAAAGTATATACTTTTTTTATTAATGCAAGAAGTATTCCGAGAAGACTTCTGTAAATACTTTTGCAGAGTGAAAGACTTTAAAGAAAAGAGCGTGGTAAAAAGAGAAGAATAGCCAGAGCTTGCACTATTTCCCCTCATTTTATTTGGTGGATCTCTGATTTTAACCTCCATCCAGCATTACGGATATTATCCCTTTGCTACTACTGTAGGTTCTAAACACAAATGTGAGCATTATGTTACCAGTAGCAGAGGGAAGAGCTCTGTGATATAAAACTCTGTAAGCCCCTTGGTTTCCCAATTTGAGCGCTGGGCGAGTTGGTTCCAGTAACCATGGGTACTGTTACGATGGTCACCAATGACGTCACCATACTGTTACCATGGTGAGGATCCAGCCATGGTTCCTTTGGAACTATGGTTGCGTCATCATGTGGGTCGACAACCTGCTGGTACGAAGTAGTGATTATACTGTGGTCATTTCAAGTTCGTTTCACTTTGTGCAGTTTTCTGCTTTCACGGCACCACATTCTATCCAAAAACTGTCTCTTGAAGAGGCGGCTGAATTGAGGAAGTGGTGGTAGAAGATAAAATGATAGAAATCAAGGTTTTCAGAAATATATAACTTGCTAGAGTAGGCAATTAGGATGATGACACTTTTTATTAAAATTATTTGCCATTTAAGACAATATTATATTTTAATAATCAAAAGTTTAAGTTACCTTAGACTTTATTAAATTTTTGTGACCGTTTCTCCTTTGCTAACAGGTTATTTGGAATGCATTTTTTACTAGAGTGATTTTTACCTTAAATAAATCATCGGATTCATATTTCTCTCAATTCAGTGGATAATTTTAGTGTAAAGTACCACCTCTAATGGTGTTGAAGTGCTGAATTGCGATCACGCGCCAATTGCGACGGTGAAAGAGTCCAAAAACCGAAGTGAAAATTGAAGTGAAAATCCGACTTGCAAAGTGTAAAGAATTTCCTTTTTCTTTTTCTTAAACTTAAAAAGTTTTAGCTTTCTCGAATTCTACGATAAAGTTTCTATCGATCGTTGCACGTCCATTTCGGAATGTGCTTGATAATCAATTCCACGTGCGTACTTAAAAGATCGTAATTGATATGGATATTCCAACGAATGATTATACAATCCCTTAAAGCTTAGGTTTGATTATCGATGTTCAACAGGATTTAGTTTATGAAAATAGCTTTTAAAGAAAGAAAAAAGGCGACCGCGTAGGACAAATGAAGGATGGGAATACCCCATCAAGCCGGACAAGGGAGAGACAAAATAGGTAACATGGGGCTAAGCCCCAATAGAGTCTGTATGAGAAATCTGCCCTACCGCACCTAAGATATCCGAGCTATGCAAGTCGTACCGTCTACACACAACTGGAGCATCCGAAGAAACATCATCTAATGTGATTGCTCTCCTATGGATTGCACCAGCCACTGCCCTTGTAGAGCAATGGACACACGCTGTCTAAAGTAAGCTACAAAGTATGAGAGTGAGAGTGGTACCCCTGACGCCTAACATGATAAGCTCTCGCGCACTCCTTGACAAATGTGTCAAATGCCGTGTCCATCGCTCCATATAACTCCAAGGCTAGAGGAACAAAGAGGTGACCTCGCTGCATGCCCCTATACTTGGAGACCTTGCGACCTGCTGCTGCACTCACCGCCCATCCAAGGGGATGGGTAATCACTCCCTCCGAAACTGTATCCCGCATAGGGTCCGTGACCACGACATCCGCTACTATCACCTGATCATCTCAGACCAAGTATAAGTCTGCCCTGACACGTGTCGTCTGCAACGCATATGAACGCTCTCTCCAAGCTAAGTATCCACTCTCTCGTGCCATAGCAAACACTATGTCTCTAATGGCATCCTGTGTAGCTATCCTCTGTCCTCCAAAAGGACACTGTGTCATGTGGACCGCCGTTGCATCTAGTGTGGAACCACACTCACAAGTGAGTAGTGAAGATGCAGATGGGTGGACCAAACCTAGGCAAAACCTAATCGCTGTAGAGAAAGTAGCCGGTGCGAGTTGGAAAGCCCTAATGCATGGTCGAGCTAGGATCCACAAGCCTGCACCCTTGCCGGAGCAAGAGCGTAGACGTGCTCTAGTAGCCTGAGGAATGGACGAGTCAACTAAGAAAGAATGTAGCGTATGCTCACACTGTCGCTCCATCAAGGAGGACTGTAGACCTCTAGTCCAATCTGTCGATAGTGAAGCAAACGATGGAAAACCCTCTCGTGCTCGTGGGGATAGACTATCTCTCGTCTGCCGCAATAATGCATGGAGAGAAAAAGGTCCTCCCTCCACCTCTGTCACATAAGTCTCCAAAACCGGCCTATCAGCAACCACAAAACGAGAGGCAAGTAGGGGTGCCGAGAGAGCCCAACTACCCAAAAACGCTATAGGTGCCATCTCCTCCATAAAAAGCAAGCCAACCCCACCACATGAGATTGGTAGAGCCGTCTGTCTACGTGCCAAATCCCCTGTCACACACTCAAAAGTCCCTGGACCAAAGACTCCCATAATCCTCCTATCAAATGCTCTCAGACGTGATAGGAAGGACGGTGAGGGAGGAACTGTATGGATGAGGTAGGATGGTCGACAAGCAATACTGGAAGAGAGTATACCAAATGCCACCTACGGATCTCCTAGTAATGGAAGGTCATCCACATGGAGAACATCCTCTGCAAGGGCAACGTCCAAGAAGCGTGTGACAAAATACTCCGATCCTACTGGCACTCCAAGAACACGAAGTCCATCTGTGGATGTGATACACCCCTCTGGAAGCTCAAGGTGGGGAGGGATACCTAAAGGGGACCATGCCCTACACTTTGACACCTTGACTCTCAAGCCTACTAGATGTAGCTTGGTAGTCGAGTAGTCAAAGGCCTGCCTAATCTGATCTACAGGGCCTACGATGTGCTAAAATAGCTTTCTGTCATCGAGTTCAGACAGTAACGACGACACATGAGCGTTAACCATTTTATGTTCCACTCTTGCAGCGTTGTAATTATGGTAATCATCGGTGTTTATGGGTGATTATCGGCTAGTTCATTCAATTTTGTACTTGTCATTAGGGTGTATCATATTAGCTATCAAGGATATCATTCTCACTTTCTTGCTATCCAGCGTACTTTAGATATCATATGTCTATTGTTTTAGAATGAGCATTAGCTAATTCAATCCATTTGAAAACAATCATATTAGGCGAATGTTTCTGTACATACTCCTTCGGGTGTTTCATAGTGGTGTAGACCATACAATTTGTATAATTTAAACATTTAAGTGTTGTGAGGTAGATTTATCATATCCATATATTGGGAGTAAGGGTAGCATTCTCACTCGTCTATTTTACCGCGTCTATTCTTCTAAATCCATAAGAGAGTTGATACTCCTTAGGATGCTACAATAGTTTGTAGACTATACTACTTATATAATTCAAGTATTTTAAGTGTTGCAGGGCATATTTTTCATACTAATATTTATAAGGTTTAGCCCCGTTTTACCTCTTATGTCATAACCTTCTAAGGCTTGATGTGGTCTTCCTCTCCTTCTTGTTATCATTTGTATATTAGCAAGAAAAATAGATGATATAATTCCTAAAGGAAAAAGAAAAAGAGTTCAAAGCAAAACAAGTGCAAGAGGAGATAAAGAACACCAAGTACAACTTCCCAAAAGTTGGACTCCAAAGGATTCTATTGGGGCTTAGCCCCATTCCAAAAAACTCTATTGAGGCTTAGCCAATTTTACCTATTTTGTCTCACCCCTTGTACGGTTTGATGGGACTTCCCAAGAGGCACAAGTAAAATAAAATATAAGCAGGAGAATGTAACGAAATCACATAAGGGGAAAATGCAAAGTAGCAATCTCTGCCTATAAGACAAATAAGAAAAATAATCTTCTGCTGAACAAAAAAGGCGACCGCGTAGGAAAAATGAAGGATGGGAAGAACTGAACTGAACTTCTGCTGAACTGAACTTGTCATTTTGCATTTTCTTTTGTTCCCTGTGTCTTGGAAAAGAATAGATCCCGGCAACGAAACAAATGGAGACGGCCGAAAATTGGATATCCGATGCCTAGAAACATGAAATTTGAGTTCCAGTTCATCTGGTCAACTACTCACGTTCTATGTCATCATAACGTCCACGATCACATTGCATGTGCTCATGGATGCACTTTAGTAACCAGATGGATTGGGGATGATAAACGATGACCAAAGCCTTTAACTTCTTTACTTGCCACGTAAGTTAAAAACTACTGTATCAGTTCAGTTCCGTTATCGCTTTCAAGCGACACGTATGGGAAGAAGCATAAACTGACCCTCAAACCTTACGGAGATAACACCTAGGGGATAAAACACGAAAACCCCGGCTTCGTCAACGGCGACGTACAGTAGTTTAACTGTAGCGACGAGAATCACGTGCAGACCAGAAATTAGCGAATTGGGCAAGTTCACTGAACCAGATCAAATGGAGGCCGATCAAATGAATGACCAAATTAGGGTTTCAGTGGTCATTTTACGACTCCGTAGCAATGAAATAAACTTGTATGATGTCATATGAGATAATAAGGGGTTTCATAAATAGATTTGACTAATGTCTAAAAGGATAAATAACAAACTTCACAATAATTTGTAGTGAACTCTATAACAAGACGGGGTTGCAATAAATGAACGATTTGTAAATTTAGTTATCGTATATTTTATCCAAATTGCATTTCTTTATAAAAATCAAGCCCTATGTTCCGGGCTGTATAGTAATGCCATAACTAAATAATGATGGTTAGATAAAGTGATTGAGTTTTCTCAAGAGGGTGGACATGTGGTTAGATGAGTCAAATATGATTTATGATTTGGTTTGCGTATTCAAGATCCAAAATGCCCCTCCTCAACAATTCAAAATTTCAAACTCAAATTCACCACCCTCATGAGCAAATGTGCGAGTTGTAAGACAACTAAACAACGGTTTTCTAGTTTTGCATTGGTGTGGGAAATGATCAACACCGCCATATGGCAACCAAGAAATTGATTGGGAGTCGAGGAATTTTACGCCGAGAGTGCAAGAAATTTTTTGCAACGGGAGATCAAGTAACTTGTTTTAGTGCACGAGACTCACTTTTGGACACTGATCCAGGGCCTATAAAGTCATCTTTGGATTTTCAACTTCAACAACCATTAGGGAAATTTGGAGACATATTGAGGATGGCTCTTCTTTGCTAGGCAAAAAAAAGGAGGATGAATGATTTTCCATGGCAAAGCACAATTATAGCCAAATATTGGATTATTTGGAGGACCCCAAGAATTTTGCATAGATTCACGATGGGAACTGCAAAACGCCCATTCAAAAAATTGACCGCATTTAGTTTCATGGTAACCTTTTTGATTTGGGAGGGATAAGGATTTCCTACTTCTATGACAGGTGACAGGCTTTACAAGAAATGGTTGAGGTACATGAAACAATACAAAGAAACTCGGGAGCTTAAGAACAAGTCTACTAGAGAAGGTCTCATCGAGAAGGAATATGGCAAAGGATGGAGAACTACATAAGATAAATTGAATGGAATGTGCTTGCATTTTGCAAGAATAGAAGCTATGTTTGGGACCACAACAAACATAAGTCCACATGCAATAGTAAGTTTAGGAGATTTTAATCCCAATTTGAGTGAGATTTACGAGGTTGGCGAGGAAGAGGTCCATGAAGGTGCACAAGAGTGCTCGCAATTCCCATCTCCTCTAAAGGTGGTGCTTCCTAACTTGGGTTCCCAATTGGTCCCAAACACCCAAGGGGTGGAAAATATACCGAGTGGCATGGACAATGGAATCCTATCACCCGAGGATGAGTCTCCATTTGTTCCACCAATCGAGGACTTGCCTTTCATATTACACCACCGCCTTTTACTTCTACAAGGGATGGATCCAAGTGTGCTTTTGTTGACCAAGAAGGGCAACATGACCCAAAGAGGAGGAAAGGTGGAATATCAGCAAGTAAGGTACTCAAGTTGTCACCTAATATGTCATTGTCTCATGATTTAGCAAAAATTACCATGTTGAAGGCAGATACTATAGAATCCAGGGAGAAGTTATGACTAGTTGAACTAGAAGCCACCAACATGAGGAAAAGAGAGAAAAAAATGATGAGAATGGAAGCAGAGCATGTTAGATTAGAGATAGAGAAGATGAAAATTGAAATTGAGAAAAAACTGATTGTAGATAAAAGGAAAGCTAGGGCAGATAAACAAAATTTAAGGAGAAGAGTTTGGAATCAAAGCGCACTCATGGAATCAAAATGAGTCTCATATAGGTAGGGAAAACTCTCGAGGAAATAAGTCACTATTTCAAAGTGCTCACTTAGGTTCAACGTCCATCTTACTCTACTCATAGCAAATAGTATACAAACATGTAACCTTTATTATGATTATAATAAAGATGACTTATGGAAACTTGATAAATGTTGCTAGTATCTACTAGATGCCGCTTGACCGCTTAGTGCCGCTCCTTACCACTCAATTCTTCCCATGTTTTTCTGTCAGGGCTCCTAGTCGGCCCAAGATGCCATGTAGTGCCGCCCATCAACTCTTTTTTGCCGCCGCTAGTCGCCGCTCACTACCACACTTTGTTGAATTAACGCCAGCTAATGCTCATCGGTGCTTGTAGATGCTCAAAAGTGCTTGTAGGCGCTTGTAGCACTTGTGTTTAATTGGTGCTTTTTTGTCAGGGCTTGTAGGCACTCATGAGTAATTGGTGATGCTCATCGATGCTCGTTGACATCCATTGGCGTTGAGTGACACCCGTAACGGGTTAAGTGTGGTGACTGTTGATGTGGGTGGTGCACATAGGTGCCAAGTGATGTCCAGTTTGATGTATAAGGCACAATTGAGTGTACAACACATGAAAATATGAGAGTTAGACAAAAATATGAGAGTTTAAGAAGTGTAAACTAAAATATATATGAGTATAAAAGATAAATGTATACATGAGGATAAATGAACAAAAGATGTATATAAATGGGGAGCCAATAAAACCTAAACATGTCATTATGGTAGAGGAGGAGGTGAAGAAGAAGAGGGAGATGCACCATGGTGTCTAAGTGCTACTACTGCGTCCTCAAGTCTCCTACGGTATACATGATGTTGAATCCTAAATGGACTCAATGACCACCATAGGGGCCACTCGCTCTCATCCAAGTCTTGGTGCTTGATACAACTAGCAAGAAGAGAATATGGGTCACTACTATAAGAACTTAGTCTACCTGATGTCCACTCCTCTTCTCCTTAACTAACAATAGGCCTATTGTCATGGAAAACTTTGGCCAAAGCACTCATCAAAGGGTCAAATGACCAAGTGTATGATGCTCTCTATACCCTATAAGGACGGAAGTAGGTAGAGTGGATAACACCATGTGGATGGTTCCTATAATAAGAGAGTGCATAACTATCTAGGATCAAAATATCACAAAGAGGTAAACCTAATGAAGTAAGATGGTCATATGATTTAACTCTAAGTCCTCTGAACTCAAAATCTTGCTGGATATCTGCAGAACACAAACAAACCATGAGGCAAGACCCGGTGTGAACTCCCTTTTGGGAGTTTGGACCATTGCCACATGCTCCTTAGCAACCACTCCACTCCATCCAGAATAAGATCTATCCACAAAATAACCTCAAACCGTACCAAACAAAACTGGATGAAATGACTAACACCAAGATGGGCTACCCACCCTACAGGCCTAGACTTTGTGTGAGTGCACCAACCATGCCTAGTCATCCTACTCTCCCATGCACGGAAACCAATAGCACTATGTATCCATAATGAACACAAACAAGTAACATCCACAACAATAATCTTCTTCTAAAGGAAGCTTGGGAAGAGGATACATGGAATAAACTCTCCTGATAGACAAAGCCTCTATCTAAACTTAGTCTGAGTGCTTTGAGTCTCCACATTATGAGCTAACACATGGGTGGCATCAGTCTAGGTCTGCATCTCATGACAAGTATGGGTCTAGCAAGCAATAGTATGTAGTCTTGGTCCAAGATAAGCCACATGAGCCCTCATTTGAGCTAGACTACTCTCACTCTCCTCTACTTGAACATGTGCACTCTCGCACCTCTCTACTTGAACATTTGCACTCCCGCACCTCTTTATAGCATATGCTAACTCTTGTGCCTGATTTTGTAACTGGACCCTATAACCCTCCGCCATGGCAGCGGCACCTAGTATGTCCAAGTCCAAGTCAACTAATCTTTGCTCTCTCTCCATCTCAGAAGTAAGCAAGGTTAGATGCCTCTCCTCCTTTGCAGCAAGTAAATTCTCTCGCTCACAAAGGAGTCTCTCTCGCTCTAGCACTAATCTCTCTCTCTCTACACTCTCCAATCTACTATCGTGCTCAAGCACTAATCTCTCTCTCTCCTCTACACTCTCTAGTCTACTCTCACGCTCAAGGAGATTTCTCTCTCTACATTCAATCACTCAAACACAATCATGTAAAATATAAGTGATGTCAACAAAACAAGAAGGAAGTGAAGGTACTCTGAAATGCATGAGGTCACCAACTCCCTCTACAGACAAAGAAAGTGATGAAGGGGAAGAAGAGGGAAAATGAGCTATCTCAACAAAGGGTAAGGGTTGTGGCTCAACCCGAATCTGTTGAACACTTCTTCACAAGTGGTACATTAAGTTATCCATCAAGTACAAATTCACATTAGAATTTAAAAAATACACAATTTCATTAATTAAAGCTTCATAAATGAACTCATATACTAAATCCGGTAATGGTATATACAAAAGAACTCTGTATGTTTTCCAACATACAAAAAAAAATTTATTAAAAAAATAAAAAAAAATAAAAAAATAAAAAAAAATAAAAAAATAAAAAAATAAAAAAGACAAAACTCAAACCTAATCAATTACTCATCATCCTCTCCCTCATCTTCCCCATCATCGATAGTCTCATCCTCATCCGAGCTATTTGCATCCTCATGATCATCATCATGCTCTCCCTTGTGTATAATTTCTTCCTCTCCATCACTCAGGTACATCACGTCCTCCTCTGGAATGAAACCTCTCTCCACAAAGAGATGAGTGAGTATTGGACAAAGGAAGGTGACCTTGAACCTGCATGCCTTAGGACTCCTCAATTGGCTTTGCAAACTCCCCAACTCCGCAATGATAGCTCTAAATTCTGACTCTCCCGCATCATAATCCTCCACACCAAATCTACTCAACTTGGTCTTGGTGTTGAGTACCAAATGCCCATGTACAGTCTTGGGAATAATAGAGGGTGCAACAAGTGCACCCATCAACTAGAAGAAAGCTCTAAACGTAGGATACACACATTGCCTTGCAAGATATCTTTTTGCAACCTTGTCCCTTTGTGGAAACCAATATGAAACAACTGTGTAAGGAATTATCCTCCATCTTGGTGTTCTCCCCCTTGGTGTGGCAAGTGCATCTCTAACTATATCTGTGGTCAATTGAAACTGCCTCCCTCTTACCAAACTTGTCCCATGAACTCACAAAATTTGTACATCAAAGAACTTGCAAAACCCACCAAGAAAATAAGCTAAAACCTCAATCATGAGGACTGAAGACAATGGGTGCTGCTTGTAGCCGCTCAAAGTCACCCCCAGACAAGAAGAAAGCAACAATTGGGTGTTGCCACCATTGGGTGCCACTTGGGGGCACCAAAAGGCATGCAAGGAGAGTCGCCTCCCATGGGACACCAAGGAGAAGCCCAATGCTGCATGTAGATACCCAATGCTGCGAGTCGACGCCCGATGCCATGCATTGATGCCCAATGACGCTGCCCAAAGGCGCAGCTGGGTTGGAAGCCGCTGTGGGAGAAGGCATTTTGGGAAGCACAACAAGATAACACTGGGTGATGCTTGGAGACATTGAAAGGCGCTTGCACAAAGGGTTTAGGGTTTAGGGTCGGTGCTAGATGGTGCTAAAAGATGATGGGAGGCGTTGCAAGATAGGGCTGGGAGGCGTTGATAATTTTGACCTAACGTGCATAAATCACAATCCTGAGGTGCTAGAAGGTTTGAAAGTAGAGAGAAATGAAGAGAAAATAATTAAGAAGGTTGGAAGAATACCTCTGGAAATGGGTAGTGAAGTCCAAGTGTAATTTTGAGGCCGATTACATCCAGATCAACCTCCCAAATTCCAAAGATAGCAATTTGAATTTGATGTTTGTCTAGCAAGCACCACTTGATGAAATTTGTTGGGTGTTGAATGGTATGAAAAGCTATGAGCAAATCATCTTCCTGAGTATTTCTCATGTCTGGCTAGTCAACAACAATCTTTTCATATCCCCAGATTTCTGCCATAGTTCAAATTCAATTTACAATCTGCTCTTCTTCTCTATCTCTCAAATGCTCTCCTGCTCTTTCTCTTGAATCTCAAATGTGCTCCTTTCTCTTGAATCTCAAATGCGCTCCTTCAATTTGAATTCTGAATTTTGCTCTTCCTCTCAAAGTTCCAACTCTCTCAGACCCCACAATGAGTTGGCCTTCTTCAAACACCCCATGCAGAAAAATGACTCCTTCGAACACCCCACACTCATGTAGTGAAATGATTTGAAATGACTTCTATTCAAATCTATAAAGAGGAAGGTTTATAAAGCCACACGTTGGAAAGAAAGTTTGAATATCCAAACACCCAAAATGTGCACATTTAGTGCAAAAATCAATATTTAAGAGGAAAGAACTCAAAACCTGAGCGGCAACATGTAGCACTCCACATCGCCAACCGGCGTACCCAAGCATTACATAAATCACGCAATGCCTACCAATGCCACTCGGCACCGATGGGTGCAATAATTCTTTTGAAGTGGGAGGGCAGTCCCTATCGTCCTCCATTGTCTACAAGCGCCATTGAGTGGCACCTATTGGTGCCATGCGGTGCCGCCAGGCGCAAGAAATTTTTTAGCAAGGTGGAGAGTGGCTCCCTGCACATATGAGCACCATCGCACAGCATCCACAAGCGTCATTGGGCCACTTGAAATTTTTACCAACAATATATGTCTAATGACTTTGAAGTGTAAACTTGCCCAACGCCACACTTCCCAAACACCACACCGTGTAAGTGTAAGCTCAAGCACTACAAATATATAGATTAAGCTCCCAAGAATTCTTTTTGGATCTTGAGAAATTCTTATTCCAATTTTACATAAAGATACACTTATGGTCTAAGTTAGAGATTCATGGTCTAAGTTAGACAGAGCAAACATTTTTTAAAACTTGGTGTTGGTGATAAAATACAAGAAACATTACCAAAATATGAGATATGAGATGAAGAATTGAAATATTTCTGAATCTATTTGAGTTTCCTTTGCAAATCCACCATTGTCATCTCACCAAACGTCAGACCTATTGATTAAAAAATTATGTAAAATAATACACACTGACACCCACTTTAAAAAATAAGCATTTCTACTATTGTCTTTGAATTGCACATTTAGCTCACAAAGAGAATGCCATCTAGCTTTCAATACTTCTATACAATGCTCATTTATCACTCTTGCATTTGCCAAACATTTATTAAACTCGTGCTTGTCCTTTGATTGGGCTTGCTTGAAGGCGGGGACTAGGTGATGCATGGGTACATAACCCAAATCACCTAAAAGGTACTCCATTGCCTCAAAAGTGGGACAACTCTCTCTCTGGTTCAAATCATTCCATAGTGAGGATTTTTTCAAACAAGTCATGTCATGACATGACCTTGGCATTCTTGCAAATAAACAAATCAAATTATACTTTTAGTAAACCATACAAAGAGGATTACCAATGCATTGAAAAAATTCATAACACAACAACACATAACATAGAATGTACATCCGATAAATGTATTCTCCTTTTATCATCACAAATCACTTGGCCATTTTAGAATATGAACCCTTGGGAAATATATTTCCTTGTCCATTGTTGGTAAAGCTACAAGAGGAAACAAGGTTCCATCTACCTAACCAACACAACCAAGAAAACCTTTCTGTGCAAGAATAGTGGATATCCTCCTCTCCTTGAGCTCGGACCAAGCAACTTGACTCCTCATCACATCTAATATGGCTGTCATAACTCAATCCGTACAAGCAATTGTTGAACCAGCACTAATGCCCCAAATATTTAAACCTCGTGCAACACAAGCTCCTTTGCTGTGATGCCCAGATCTATCCAAGGCTTGGGCAACTTGGATCCACACCGGTGTTTGCTCTCTTTGGTAGCTTTTTGCAAAAATTGTGTGAGTCTTAATCAACTCCACTAATGTTGAAAAGAATTGACATCCATTCTAGTAAGTTGGTGAAAGGCCTTAGCATCAAGATTTCTAAAATATTCAATCACAAATTCTCTACTACCAGGGTAAGTAACACAGGGTTCCAAGTATCGATGAGTACGTGCATACTCCCATCCACTAATAAAAATTCTAGCATATCTAGATCTCCTCCTAATTCTTTGTCTTTGTCTTCATCTTCTAATCCTTGTATCGATATCTCCAAATCTAACCAAATCATCCATTTAATATATTTTCTAATATTTCTAGCTAGTTCTACATCCCTCTCTGCATGACTTGATTTTCAATCACCACAGATACTTCATTATTGGAAAAGGGGCATCTCTATTCTCTCTGCACAAAACAAAAATAATCTCATAAATTTAATTCTGTAACAAGAAAACAAGTTCATGAATTTCATTTCATCACTCAAGGGAGAACAACGGCATACATTTCATAGTAGTACCAAGAGACAATGATCATAAATTAAACTCTTTTAAAATACTGAAATTGAGGATTTTGGAGAGTAAACCTTCAAACAAAATCACTCCTCCTTCTAACCTTCACACAACCCGCACTCAAATCTTCCCACTCCAAACAAATTCACTCCCTCTTCCAACTTTGGCTATGGGTCTATCAAATCTTCTTCCGTTGTCAATTTTTGCATGCCCTCAAATCTTTCCACTCATGGTCCTTCCAATCTTCCTCCATGGTCAAAAATTGCGTTTTGGGTTATCTCATGCATAAATCTGTCAACTTTTGATTACCATGGGTGTTCTCGAACATCATGGATGCTCCCTTTGGTGGCCGCCACTTTCACTCTAACTCTAAACAACATACTTTATTAACCCTAATGCGTAAGCAATGCACTACGGAGTGCTAACGGAAAGTTCCTTATCCCTTATTTTCTACATACCACCTCATATGGAGTGTGCTAATAATAAGGAACTTGGCCTGAACTCCATAGCGATACCATTTCTACCTCCTGTTCACACCATGTATGGATTTAGTCAACGCTTTGTAACTATCTATATGAAAATTTATGAAACTTTGTATAACTATTTCTGAAACCTCCTAATGTACTCTTTCCACACTGTCGTAGTTTCTGGATAATTCGACTACAGTTCTTACCTTTAATAAAAAAAATTCTGGTTAAATTTTACTGAAATTTCTTCGAATCTTTTTTACTCTTCATTATATGAACCTTACCATATGAATTGAATGTCTCGTAGTTATAGGATCTGGCTGAATTTTTGATCACTTGCTTGGAATATAATAAGAGTTATTAAGTTAGCTTCCTGCTAAAATTCAATAACAACGGGCAAGGACTTGAAAAACAATGGAAACCAAGCCTTATGGATGCCGTAAGTAGAGTACATGTATATTTAACCAAGGAAGGAAAAGAGACCAGCAAAACAGGTGCTATTTCTTGCGCAAATGCAGTCCTTTAAAACTCCAAATACTACTCCCAAGAAATTCTATGACTTGAATCAATATTTTTTGCTCGCCAAACTCGAATAATTACACATATACCCTAGAATCTTCGGTCCTGATTTAAAGCCCTACAGCTAGAAGAAAAGGATAATCTTAGCATAAACGTAGGTCAATTTGTCGTACCCTTTATTGTCCTCAAAAGTATTCCAAGTTGGATTTTCGAGACTTACCAATTTGGTCAGATTGCATAAAATCCGGCGAGGGTACCCCCATTATGGCAAAGTTCTATCGAGGTTGCTCTCCAGGTTCACATGATGCACTACATGACAAGTGAGTGATGCTCTTAGGAATGAGGAAGACTACAGCAAAAAAAATAAAAAATAAAATATCAATGAATCAAGTTGCATACAATCCAGATAATTGCACACCTTACCATCAAACTGATTTCGAGAAGGAAGGAGCAGAGATTTGTCAAAATGAATTTAAGCGATGAAATAAAGAGAGAGAGAAAATTTAGATACTAATTTTATAAGGATATTATTTTATGATTTGCTATGTCTGTCTTGAATAATGAATCATATTATATATAACCTTAATCATTCACTTCTTCCGTATATACCAAAACGGAAACTGCACCTCCCAATAAAACGTTCTCTTCTGCCTTCTCAATTGTTGCTGCTTGCAACCAATTGTTGCCTTTTCTAATGGTAAAATACTTTAAGGATCTGACCCTCTACCCATACCTAATCATTCATTTCTTATGTTTATAAATCGACGCGGCCGCCCATAACAAAAACTGTCCCCTCCCCGTAAAACATTCAATTATTAGCACCTTGCCACCTTTTTTCTAAAGTACAGTTATTTAAAGGATTTCACCCTCCACCCATTTATACATCCCATAACAATTGGAATTGAACCCCCAATAAGCTCAGTTCTGCACTACTTGTTGAGGTCTCATTGGGAGTTTCTTGCTCTTTTTCCCTCGTCCTCTTTGAGTCTTTTAGGCCTTATATTATAGTTCCCATTTCTTACTCATGAGTGGGATCCTTCTCTCCTCTCCCTTCGTGTAGCACCACCAACTGCATGCAGTGCCCTATAGATATGACTTGCACCAGCTGTAATTCAAGGCCAAATAATTGGTGGAATATTCTTCCAGCGAGAGCACAAGAAAGAAAGTGATGGAGTTTCGGAGAGATACAAGAAAACGTGGTATGCGAGAATGAGGAAGGACAAGAGAAATTAATAGATTTACAATATAATAAAAATAAACCATTTCTATAATGCCATACCCAGCAGGTGATGGAGGTTTGGAGTGAACCAAGAATGTAGTGTGCGAGAAGGAAGAAGGACAGGAGAGAAACAATAGTTTAAAAGATGATAACCATAAACCGATCTAATTGTGCCATATCCAGCCTAATGTAGAAGAGGGGAAATCCACTTTAGGCTTAAAGTCGTTTGTAAGGGACATCCCACCAGCTAATCTAGTCGTTTGATGTTCTCCAAGAATCTATTGCATGTAGTCCGCGGCCAAGAAGTGGCAAAGCCACACAAAATTATGTCGAATTTGGGATCGCTATTTCATGCTAAAAGAAAGAGAGAGAGAGAGAGAGATATATATATATATATATATATATAGAAAAATTAGGATAGAAGCCGCTAATCAAAGGGGAAATCCAAAACTCATTGAATACAAATGAAATGTAATGCAAGATATGTAAAGTGTACAAGAAAACTAACATCTGATCGAATCGAATCACCGCATAAATGTAACCCGTAAACAGTCTATTAGCAAACATCTATATCCGAGTTGCATGTATCGAAGAAACGAAAAACAGAACACCCTCAAACCTAAAGAAATAACATCATCGACAGAAACTTGCACGTTTGTGGAGAAGTATTATCTATATTATACGTGTTAGGATTGAAATCTTTCTCACTTTAATTCATCTTGACAAATCTATCTTCCTTCTCAAACTCAGTTTGATGGTAAGGTGTGCAATGATGTGGATTGTATGCAATTCGATTGCGTAGAAGTGCTTTAGTATGTAGCCCAAACCCTCAACCCCCATTCTCATTCACTCTCAAGACAGTTGATTTCAGAAGCTATTGAACATGGTATGTTGTCCTTAATACCTAGTTTCTTTTATATATATAATAAAACTATTACAAAATCAAAGCAAGACGAATATTCAGATGATTTTAAATTCATTACATCAAATTAAATACCAAATTCATTACATTTTTAATCAAAAGTGAAGAAATTCTAATTGCTTTCTACTGAAAGAAAAGGATATCTCATAAATTTTAATCTTAATTTATCTCTATCTTTTTCTCTCCAAGATGTTGAGGCTACTCAATCCAAATCAAAATCTATCACCGAAATTTGCTATATTACTCAAACCATATACTATAGCAAATGATTAAAAGGTTTTGTAAAATCATACACTTCTAACTAATCTAAGTAAAAATGCATTACATTTTATTTTTTAATTAATTTCTCAATTCACATAGAACTTGGCATCTAACTCTCATGATTCTTCTACAAGATTCATCAAGGACTCTTACGCGAGGTACACACATCTAATTGCTATGAAAGCATACCTGAAAGATGACATTATGTGACTCATATGAGTTGTTCGTGAGTCTTAAATCATATGTTGAGTTGACTCAAAGAATCTCCATGCTCCACTCTTTCTCAACTTAGGCTACAGAAGAGATCTATTTGAACATATAATATCATGATACAACCTAGGCATCCTTGTATACATATCTTTAGAAACAATTTTATAAGAATATGAAGTATGGAGAAAAATGTAAAACGAATGAAAAGAAGAGCTCCTTAAAGATGATACATCAAGCAAGGGATAATCTTTTGCTTCTCATCATAAATCTCCTGTTAATATGAAGTAATACTCTTTCTTATTGCAATATTTTGCCATTGATTGTAAGAGGAAAAGAGATCCACTGGACCTATATATCACGGGAGTCATTTTTTAGCAAATGAGTTTGAGATCCCAGTGTATTTTACATCCAAGCTTGGATAAGATAGACATAGACTAAGATATTTTACTCGTGAAATATATAATGAAATAAACACCAATTCCCCATAAATTTAAACCCCTATCTATTATGCATCATTTTTGTATGTACAATCCATCAATAACCATTGCAGGTTGAGTCCACCTAAGGGATTGTTTCTTCACCTCTCCCTTCTAAACATTGGGTGGTATTTAACAAGATCCACTAATACTTTTAGGGATGCAATATCCATCCTTGTCCTTCTGAAATGTGTAAAAGTCATCATGTTCAAATATCCTAAGATAGTCACAAAATAAGTTTTGTTGGCATATATATTTTACAGTAAGAAATCTTCTCATGTATGTCAGAGCACATGATTATAATAAACAATAACGAAATGATTGTACTCCTCTCCACTCTCAGTATCCCCGTTCCACTCATCTTGCTCAAACTACATGAATTATTCTCTTCCCCGTATATCTTCATGATTGAGGTTCTTACTAAGAATCAATGAACTTTCAAATGATTACATTCCAACATTGTTGCCAAAATTGAGTTCAATTTTCTTTTGAACATCCACCATAATCATGTGTAGACTTTAGATATGACTCACATTTTCTTTTATTATGGGACCGGACCTCTGCAGCGAGTTGAAAGCTAAAGTCAACAAAAACTCTTGATTTTATTTTTTTTCCTATCGGTGACGACTTTTTTGCCCTTCCTTTCATAAAACTTATAAAGGAGTCACAGCACAGCACCATACACCTTTACGAGTGACCAGAAAAATGTTTTTGGTGATTCAAAAACGTTTTATGGGATATTTATAGGAAGGTGAAATTACAACCCCGTCACGGGAAGGAAAATGTATGTTATCAATGAAGCTCCAATTGTGCAAGAGAAGAAGTCTGCCTTGTACATTTTAACAAAGGACCAGGGAAGAAGAGCACCATACTTCCAATACTTCCAATCTAAGAAGAGCTCAAACACTACAAAAAGGCATAGTTCTAAATGTGAATGAAAAACTCTGACCATGAACAACACAGAACTTTGTTGTGTGTTTTCATATGATGTCAGTGAGAAAAGGTGGTATGATTTAGGGTTTAGGGTCACCTCGGCATTCCCGCTATACAAAGCACAAATATTCGGCTGTCACGGAAGTTTGTTATCCACACAAAAGAGTTCCAAAAGAACATGGAAACGGATGTGAAACCCGAATTAACCACAAAATACAAACAGCAGAAAAGCGCAAAGACAAAGTCATATGTCAGACTGGGGAAAGCCCCAAAGCTTTGAGGAGAGGCCCAATAAGATGAAACAGCTTGCCAAGCAGAGTAGCAAGAATAAAAAAAGTTTAAATAAGTAATGCAAAGAGCAGAAAAGCGCAAAGAAAGGGCACGAAACCCACAAAAGAGAAGGAGCCCGCCTTTTGCCACAGACGTGGGTTCGGTCTTCCAAGGCCCTATTAGGGCTCCTTTAACCTGCTCATGGGTAGCTAAAATTTTTTTTGGGTCAAATAGAAATAACTAGAATATTCAAATTCATGCCCTTTCTTGTACAGATTAATATGATTTTATATTGCAGGTTAGGTTCGACATCAACCCTGATAGTAGGAGCAGACCTTGCTATGTTCACGGGTGTTGCTTATACCTTAGGTAAAGCGGTGCCGCCGACCGGGAATCCCTTGGGGATTGGGAGGAACCCGGCAAGTCTCAACGCTCTCACGAGGTAGTGATGAGTTTTCCACGCTCGGCGCCCCGAAAGTATTGAGGTTGGCCGCAGTCTGCCGGTACCGTCTAGCGGCCGTCTGAAAAGGAACTGCAGTGATCCTAGTTGAAGATGGACCGTTCGGAGGTCATTTATGAAGGGTGAGACGTCTTGGAGACATCCCATAAAGAATCCAGTGGCTGAATGAATGGATGTACTGGATTTATAGGTCTATTCAAAGGATATGTTTTTCTATCTATATCATTAACGAAAGTTGAAGAAAGGGTGATTTTGTAGGATAACAAGAAGGATGGGAGACCCCGTTAAGAAGTACAAGGATAAAATACAAGAGGTAAAATGGGGCTGAGCCAGAAGAATAACGGTATGCGAATGGACAAGTCATAGAGTGGATAAGTCTTATTAAAGAGAGATCTTCGAGAAGATGCAAATCGTAAAGTGAACAATAAGACCTGAATCTATCGGTTTAATGAAGTATAACTGACAAGGATTAGATGAGAATATTGAATATAAAGTACAGATTTCGATCTCAAATTTTAGAAAAATCCTCGGCATAAATGGGAGTAGGTCTCCTATACATTAAACTAGAGTTCGGTGGAAAGGAAAGTCTAAGGATGGCTAGACTTTGTCTCAATTTGAAATTTAATGTGTGGTGTGAATGGAGGATGAGTCTCCTCATCATGCATATATTAATGGATAGACGGGTCTGCAGGGAAAAGTGAGGACTAGAACGGCATATGTAAAAATTAAAAACCTATCGAAATAATGATGTTGTTTCAATTTATTTCTTAAGTACTTTAGCAAATACTAGGTACTAGCGTAAGGGAGTTACTAGAGTGGGGGATAGACATAAATCAATAAATATTTTTGGCTGCGTTTGCCATGTTTGGATGAGGAGAAAAAGCGTTTGCTCCGCATTTCCCATTATTATGCTCTTATGTTGTTTTTAGGTGTATACAGAACCTAGCTATTCAATCATACCAACGAAAAAAAGAGTAGTTCAAGGTTAACTTCGAAATTGAACCCAAGGACAACTGGATTGATGATACAAAAATTGCTAAACATAAGATGGTTTTCCCTTTAAAATAATAGAAAATCTTTAAAGCTTCAGATTTTTGTTTTTTATTTTCAGGTATATTATGATTGAAAATTGGTTCAGATACTAATCCAGAAATTTATTTTCATTATTCTTCTCTTTCACCAAATAGATTCCACCAAGTAGATTTTTCTCTTTCACCAAATATTCATCTTGGGTAGCTTCAAATTTCAATTAACAAAATAAGATAAAATTTATTTCTAGCGATTTCATAAGATACCATGCTACAGTCCATTACTTTTTCTTCATATTCAACATTTAACCAGGTATATTATGCAGCTTAGGTTAGTTTCCATGAAATATACTGTTATATTTCCTGGATCATTCATCTACAGCATAGTAAAATCGATCACCTACCCAGCAATATATTATGTGATGTATTCAAACTTTCAATCAAAGCTATATATTTATCGATGGTTTTGATCTTTGTATGTTTTTCCCGGTACAAATTTGCTATTTCAAAGTACCAAAAATGATCCTTCTTAAAATCGTAATAGAGGAAAGTGTATTACACCCGTTCAACCTAAAATTTTGATATTACAAAGGAAGTTCTACTTCTCAAGTAAAAGAAAGAAAATGGATATAATTAAAGACACATCTCCTAAAATTTATCTAACACCTTTACTCCACATATTGTAAAAATATATATTACCTCATAACACCTCCGATTTAAATCTGAAATCATATTTGTGAAATTGAATAAGCTCAATAATTCAATAGACTATGTAAGTCATAAGATATATATCTTTGATTATAGTTTAGTTCAGTAACATTTACTTTATACATTTTTAAAGATTCATACAACAAATTAGCCAATGCATAGCTCAGGAATCAATTAAAACCAAAAGCACAAAAAGCACCCTTTGACAACATTGTCATCCCAATTGAGTTGCGATTGCTTCATCCTCTCCTTTGGATAAGGACATCAGAAATTCATGCTTACCATACCTTTCAGAAACAAAAAGAATTTGCAAGTGATACTCAAGATCACGGTTGTCTATACTGATCCTAAAATTGAGTATTTTCAATGATTTGTTTTAGACCATGAAATATCCCTACATTGCTCATACGAGTTGGATAGATCCAATCAAACGAATGTTGGAGACTTCCTTATGCCAAGACCAATATCTATTTTATCAATTTCCTACTGAGGACTCTATCTGTATTGTGAACATAAAATTCCTGGTTTTTTTTTTTTTTGTTCTCCTTTGTCCTTTTTCAGATTAACGGTGTGGATATTTGCCTTCCTATTTCAATCAACTGTATTGTCATGTTACATGACGCATGATGTTCTCCCAATTACATGCGTAATTCTTTCATTTTGTTCTCATTGTGTGCATGCAATGTTTGTAGCGTCTAATGTTAAGGGTAAAAGGGGTAAAAAAGTGGTTGAATTGAGCAGTTTTTGTCCACGAGAACATCTCCAGGTATATGAAGTATTTATGATTATTATAGCGAGCACAATCGTCATATCCAAGTTCCTGCTTGTTTCTTGCTCTATAAAGCAAGAGGTATCGAAGCAGAACCAATTGATTATTTTAGGTTCTCTATAAGCAACCGTTTGTCTATTTAAATATACAATACTTTTCCTTCAAAAGTGGTGATGGTGACAGGAATTCTCACGTAATGCCCGATGGAGAAAAATAGAAATTAAAAAATCTGAGCTGTCCATGCGTTTCTGGTGAGCATTAAGTGAGAATTCCTGTCGCCATCACCCCTTTTGGAGAAGTGCTCTGGCATATTTTTAATAGCCAAAAAGTTGGTTGTAAGGAAACTAAAATTATTAATTTGCTCATGCTTCGGTATTTCTTGCATTACAGAGCAAGAAACAAGCAGAAACTTGGGTAGGAGGATAATAGTCGCGCTATGATGCCATAAATTTATGTACATAAACACAACTGGAGAAATCCTTTTGAAGGTTGCTTAAAGTACAATGTTGCACGCTTAAATTGCACGACCATTTTTGCAAATAGGTGATGTCGACATGGATCATCACCTAAACCTCACCAGAAGCCCTCATGGATAAATTAGACCATTTAAAGCCAAATTCTTCTCATTTAGATTGCTGGAGCATGTTTTGCAAAGAGGTGATGTCGACATAGATTCTCACTTATTATAGCACTCGGATAAACCAGATGTTTAAGATTTGTGTGGTGCTACCTAAATGCTTAAATAAATAGCCATCGCTGGAAAAAACCAGCAAAATCCAGTTGTGCACAAATGGACACAGTGGAGTTGATTTGATAATGGCGGACTAATTCTACCGAGGAACCATCACCACTTCTCTCCAAAAGTGGTGATGGTGACAGGAATTCTCACGTATGCTCTCTAGAAGAAAATAAGTATTTTAAGAAATCCGATCTATCCATGGACCTCTGGTGAGCATTAGGTGAAAATTCCTGTCGCCTTTACCACTTTGGAGAAGTGCTCTGGCATAGTTTTTAATAGCCATAAAGTTGGTTCTAGGGAACCTAAAATAATCAATTTGGTTATGCTTCGGTATTTGCTGCATTACAGAGCAAAAAACAAGCAGGAACTTGGGTCGCACTATAATAGTCACCATAAATATATGCACATAAAACAGAACTGGAGAGGTCCTTTTGAAATTTGCTTGAAATAAAATGTTGCACGCTTAAATTGCACGACCATTTGTGCAAATTGGTGATGGCGACATGCATCATCACCTAAACCCTCACCAGAGCAGCCTGGATAAATCAGACCATTTAAAAAGCCAAATTCTTGTCCATTTAATTTGCTGGAGCATGTTTGCAAACAGGTGATGTCGACATGAGTTCTCATTTATTTAGTCTCTCGATAAACCAGATATTCCAACAGTTTGTGTGCACTAATGAATACTACTGGAGTTGAGTTGATAATGGTGGACTAATTCTATCCAGGAACCATAGTCATCTCAACTCTATCGCCTGCAGTATACGTTCCTTTCAATGGAGTCAAACATTGACACGTGTGGTCAAGTAACCATCGGTTGAAGTAACCACAGTCTTCTCAGCTCTATCGCTCTGCATAATACCGTAATCTCAACTCCATGGCTTTGCATAATTCCTTCCTTTCCTTCAAGTGACACGTGTAGGGAGCAAGAAGGATGGGAAGATCCCATCAAACCGTACACGGATAAAACCCGGACTCCCTAATTCGACGGCTTCCTAATTCTAATTCCATGGAGTTAGGAAGTCCGGGTGATTAATTAAACCAACCAGGATCATTCCAAGCATTATCCTATCATGGAGATGATCATGATCATGATCATCACCATGACGAAATTTTTATCCTTTTGTTTAGGGTGATAGTAAGCATATACACACCAACTCGCCGCACCCGCATGCATAGAGGTTGGGTTTTTTATTGGGAGAAAATGATATCATGTTTTATAGAAGAAGACGACTAGCCTTAATTTCCATTTTCTATATGCTATCCTTATCAAATATCACTAATTCTCAATCTCTCGTAAGCTCAATATATAGTACAGGCTAAATAAATTTAGATCACTGCATGACAAGACACTTTAGAACAAGAGTAAAAATTTAAATCAATTATCTTTTGGGATAAGAAGGGTAACTGTTGGGTGTCGTATCATGCATGCACAATCACTTTTTGCCATAAACTCAACGAAAACCCAAAAAAGAGCCCTGTATTTTTCTCTATCAAATCCTCCCGTGGTTATTTTGTAATGATGTCCAGTAGCTTCATACCCATACGGACATTTATTTCATCCCGTTGTTGGTTGACCACCACTGGCAGAAATGTTGGATGAAAAGGTTTAATTCAATTCACAAAGTTTTATCTTCTTATACTATTAGTGGTCTAGAAGAAAAGTCACTCTGCAATATTTGCAAACTAATAAGACCAGGGATTTCACGGTGGGGTTTCTTAATCATTTTTTAATGAATACTTATGGTAGCGTAGGTCATCCATCACCCATGCAAGTTCAACAACTTTCATGAAACTTTTCGAGGAGAAGTAGAGTGGTCCATGCGGTATATACGATAGCCAAATTTTTACCACTAAACATGTTCAATACGGGACCACGCCTAATAATCTTTTATTAAATGACTTTAATCGACTTTTAAGTGACTTTATCGAGACTTTAAAAACCAGCATTGAAACCTCTTACTGTTGTTCACACACGCTCCTCTCTCTCCTCTTGCATACCCACACATTTTATGGTTATCACTGGAGACTAGTGACGCCCATAGTCGTCCCCCAAACAGTTAATGCCTTCCATTCTCCCTAGCCAAGGAGAAGAATCATATTTTTCAAAAAAATTTCAAAGAGCTAATAGACAATTAGAGTAATTGAATTACGTTACCTGATTTTTATGGACAATTAAATCGATGTTCCTAGGGTTGTGCATAGGATCAATGGAAAGCATCAATTGACTACCTTGAAATCATAACTGAGTTTGAGAACATCCGTTGACGTCTTCGTTGTTTGGAAAAACTCATACTTTGAAACTTATAAGCACTTTGCGCCATCTTGATCATAATATCAAGTTAGAGCTTTTATATGTCTTGCATCACTCTTCTCAGGCTTACGATGTCCTTAACTGCTCAAGGTTGATTTCCGTGACTACTGACTTTGACAACCTGATGAAGGTGATGGTTTGGCACCTCAAGCATGCTGTAGACCAGCATGAGATTCTAGTCAAATGTTTTGTCAGTTTTCACATGAAATAACGTAAATTGGAACTGAAATTTGCTAAGCTTTTATAGTATTGGAACTCCAAAGAAGACCTTCCTTGAAAGCATAAAAATGTCTAGTACATGTTTACATGAAATTCCAGTTCAGGTCCATATTTTAAGGGTATTGTGAAATCGGCCCCTCATTTCGTTAAAAGGATCCATTCTAGTCTGCGCTCTTCACGTAACCCGTTCTGCGACGACTCACACGAAAGTCATTGTGACTTCATCCTCTTGCAGACTAGGCTGGGTCTTTTTAACAAAATGAGAGGTCGATGTAACAATACCCTATTTTAAATGGTAAAAATCTTTACCTTGACATCTTTCCTGTCAGAAACTAGTTGATCGTCATGATGTGCTTGGCGTTCTGTATATAAATGAGAAAGAATAAGAGAACACTACCCAGCGAAGATGCCTTACAGCAAACATACTTACTGCAGTGCAGTGTAGTATACATTCGCACTGCTCATATTTCATCGTTTGCAGATTTTGCCAGCTGCTTGAAACCTGGTCTATAATACTGTGCTTAAACATAAACTCTATACTTATAAACGAGAATTCCTGATGACAGGACTCTTCCCTGTGATGAGCCTTTGTGAGGTGCCTTTGTGTTACGTTGGTAATCCGCTTCTTATTCTCAATTGTTGTTAACGAGCTCTGATCGAACTTTTCCTCAACAGATCTTCATGAGCTTTACTTTTCAAAGAATATTTCAAAGAATGAACGTACTAAGCGAGTTTGTTTGATATCCTACCGGCGAATATGTCCTCGTTTAATGCACTTAATCTCTACACCTTAAGTCTGACTAAGTGCTATCATAGTACCGTAGTCAAGATAGAAACTTGGCGCACACACAAGGTACATGGGCTTGGAGATACCTTGTCAGAAGCATTTTATAGATGACATATTGGTACCGTCTGGAAGACGGTATGTAACATGGCACACCATGTCATGCAACATAGAGCCATATGACATGACAAGACACACATATGGCATGACATTCGCGTTTCAAGATGGTATCCGACATGGCAGAAACACGACACACCATTGTATCTTAATAAGAGAAACATGTGGCATGACCCTACATCTCCAAGATGGCATGCCATGCCAATACTGTCCCCGCATCTCGAAACCATAGTGTCACGTGCATGGCACGGAACGCCGGGGGAACTTGAGGACTGCGGACTCAACTAAGTTCAAGCTATTGCTTGAAAGATGGCGAGAAATGACAGCATCAATATCTCTGTCAAGGACCTTTTCTTCGAGCAGCCACACTCTCTCTGATTTAAGGAACTTAAAGACGGATGGTTAGTGCTAAACTCTTGAGGTTAAACCAAATTAAGCTCGATTTGGACAGACAGCAAGAAAGGAGAGTGTGTTTGGTGCGGAGCTTCGTTGTCACGAGATTGTCTTTGATGCAGACACTTTTCTTTCTAAATTAGCGAACTGGATTCAACTGGCTGTTTATCTTGGAATGAAGCAACGAGCGAAACCTTGGAGGTCAGAGTAAGTTAAGATAGTTCCGACAGACGGCGAAAGAAGAGGGTCGTTCGCGAGGAATTTCGAGATCAATATATCTGTCAAGGTCTTGTCTTTGATGCAGCTGGGTTCGAGGCAAACTCCGCTGATCTTTGGAAACATCGCACGCTAAGTGTGGTTCTGCGAACGCAGACACAGTGTTGGTCGCCTTTGGGCTATTTTGACCGAAAGCGGGAGCGATTTACTGTTGTTTCTTTCGGGGAGAATTCATCGTCGTTGAAGAAGCGGAGACAGGGCGACGTTGGTGAAGGAGATTGGACAGCGCGGACAGGAAATTTCGGACTTTGGGTCTATAAATCTACGAACGATCTGAGGCAGAAGGTACTGAAGTCCGAAAGCAAAAAGACCGAGAGAAGTGTGTTTGGGTTGAGAGAACGGAGAAGGCAGAGCGAGGGCTGCTCAGTGTCGAGAGATTAGTCGGAATGGCAGCAGAAGGGGCTGTGGAGATCGCGCCTTTGGTTCAGGGTCTCAGAGATGTGTTTGCTACGGGAGTGACCAAGACTCTGAAGTGGAGAGTGGAGCAGATTAATGGGATAAGGAGGTTCGCTTCTGAGAAAGAGACGGAAATTGTGGAGGCGTTGAAGAAGGATCTCAACAAGCCCGCTTTTGAGACTTACACCTGTGAGGTTGGTTCTCGCTGAAGTGACTAGTTTTATATAGGTTCAGTCAACATCTCCCGATTTACTGCAGATGGGATTTTGATGTTGTCTAGTGGAGTGGGTTCTGTTCTGCTCGTGGGGAGGCATTAATGGCTGGTCGTTGGGTTCCTGGATCGGACTTAATTCTGGAGGATGAGTTCAGTCAGCGGTTAGGCAATTCGTGATAGTGATCGCCGTTCCGCACTGCTCGGGCCATAATTATCTAGTTGTGGATGAACTTGACCTTACGAGAGGTTTTGGGTGGTTATCCACAGGTTGCGACACTCGTGTCCGCTTCAAAGGAATATGTGAAGAGTCTTCCCAAGTGGATGAAACCAGAGAAGGTACGATGCCGCTTTCGCTTGTTCCTACTGTCCATGCACGTACCCTTTCCTTTTCGAGGATGGATATGAAGGTTCTAGTTAGGGGTTCATCAGGTTTAACTCGTCTTATGATCATGTGTGCAGGTGAGCTTACCGATTGCAGCTATGCCGGGAACTGGCTATATCGTATCAGAGCCTCTTGGGGTCGTGCTCATTATATCTGCATGGAACTATCCTGTTTGTGAGTTTCTAACCTTTTTGGTTTCGGTTCTTAGACGATCTGCTCTTGTTTTGGTTTAACGTCTGAGTTGGACCCTTCTTTCAACTTTCACCTCTGATACCATCTTATGCTGTTTATCTTGGTTTAGGTGAGGCCTAAACCAAGATAAACATTTTCCATTTTCAGCTTAACTCGTACTAAATCCTCTTTTGTTTGGCCTGCAGGGCTTTCCTTGGAGCCAATGTTGGCTGCGCTTTCCGCTGGATGTTGCATCGTATTGAAACCTTCCGAGATCGCTCCTGCCTCCTCGGCTCTTCTCGCCAAATACCTACCATCATATGTTGACTCCAGTGCTATCAAAGTTATAGAGGGTGGAATTCCTGAGACAACCCAGCTTCTTGAACAGAAATGGGACAAGATCTTTTACACAGGTGTGACAGTCCCTCCGAAGTATATTCAAGAAATATTCCTCCGAAGTATTGCAGATTATTGTCCATCGTGCAAAATCTCCTTCGACTGCAAGGTGCTAAGTGTTGGTTCTTTGCACAGGAAATGGAAGAGTAGGAAGGATCATAATGACAGCTGCTGCAAAGCACCTGACGCCTGTGACGTTGGAACTCGGCGGGAAGTCCCCGTGTATAGTCGACTCAACTGCAGACGTTGATGTAAGAGAAATGATGCCGATGAACTATGGTGCATCAGCAGTGTTGCAATCTGACTAGACTCCTTGTCTTGACTTATCCTCGTCCTCTGGGCAGCAGTACAAGAGGTTATCTATGGAGGTTGTTGTGCTTTGTATTTATACATTTTCATTTTGCAGGTGGTTACAAGGCGTATTGCATGGGGGAAATGGTCTAGCAATAATGGCCAAGCCTGTGTCGCCCCCGACTACATCCTGGCAGAGGAATCAGTTGTCCCTAAGCTCGTAAGCTTTAACTGAACTTTACTTTTGAACATTATAGGAGATGTTTTCTGGCCCGTTACAGTATTTACGCTAAAAGCTAATGGAGTTCTTCATTCTGGTTTCTGCAGATAAGCAGCTTTAAGCAAACTATCAAGAACTTCTACGGGGATGATATTCAAAAAGCAGATATGTCTCGGGTTGTCAACAAAATGCATTTCAAGCGACTTACTGGCCTTTTGAACGATGAGAGGACGCTGGAGAAGGTGGTTATCGGGGGCGAGATGGACGAGAAGGACCTGTGAGGACCAGAGCCATACCTGTGTTACCTTGGACTACAATGCTGTGCTTGTCCTATGAGATATCAACTTACGCCTTTTCTTGTTTCTTTTGCAGCTATATAGCACCAACAATCATTGTCGATCCTCCCGAAGATTCACCTGTTATGCAGGAAGAAATCTTCGGTCCTTTGCTGGTCATCAACACTGTAAGTGCTCGCCCGGTCAATCCTCTGGAATCCGCACTAAAAACTGCTTCATTTCCTGTCGGTTTTCAGTTCGGTGTAGCTTACTTGGGTAGACCATTTAGTGGCCCGAAATTGTTTAAATGCTTATGTACATTGTGGTCCAAAACAGGTCCAGAATGTCGACCAGGCTATCAAGTTCGTCAATTCGAGACCGAAGCCTTTGGCTCTTTACCTCTTCAGCAAGGTCAGAGCCGTG
Organism: Lunularia cruciata; assembly: GCA_948567375.1. NCBI lineage: Eukaryota > Viridiplantae > Streptophyta > Marchantiopsida > Lunulariales > Lunulariaceae > Lunularia > Lunularia cruciata. The sequence continues at coordinate 11,843,879 of OX419762.1, read as the reverse complement.
CAGGACCAAGTTCTGGAACAAACTTCATCCGGAGGGGTGACAATCAACGACACAATGCTTCATGTAAGGAAATGTCTGACTCCACAAGCACAGAATATGTTTGTACAAGTTTCAACTTTCAGAGCAAGTGACTCTCTCCGCTTGTCCATGCATATTCTAACTCAGCTGATTCCGAAATTCTCAGGTGGCAGCGACTGCTCTTCCATTTGGAGGTGTGGGTGAGAGCGGAATGGGAGCGTACCATGGAATTCACTCCTTTGAGACTTTCTCACATAAAAAGGCAGTCTTGGAGAGGGGGTTTAGGGCAGATAACAGCATTCGTTATCCCCCCTACACCTCCAAGAAACAACAACTTGTTAGAGCACTAATGTCCGGTGATTTAATGGGTTTGATTCTTGGGTTATTGGGTCTCAAATGAGAACCCATAAACTTATTGTAAAGCTTTACTGTAGAAATGTAAATGAAGGGAAGTTCCACTAACACACATGGTGTGTTTGAATACTTACAATATCGAAGACGGGAAGTTACTTCCACTGACTAGGCCAAGGTACCTTGTTTCCTTTATCTAGATGAATCAATACATCCAATATACAGCTTGTGGAACAAGCCAGTCGGTCTAGGCTTGCAGCTCACCTCAGTATAATAGATCCCCCGATGCTCATAACTGGAATCAGCAAGCTGAACGCAAATATGGTGGGAGGGTGAGGTTACCTGAATCCTGCTGCGAACTGCAATGCTTGAACCGGCAATGCGAGGGATATCCGGCGCACATGAGCATACGAAGAATTTGGACTGCAATGTGAACATACTAGATGATTTGATCTGTTTCGATCTGATTAGCGAAATAAGGTGTTTTGGTCCGCGGAGGCGTTGGTCTCGTGAACAAGTCCTGTTATCAACTTCTGCGACAAGAGCTCTGCAGAACAAAGCAGCAGTTGAAGAGTCTCCTGCAGAATTCTTGTTAGAGACGTCTGCGGAAGGGATCTCTGCAGGAGAGAATGCTGGTTGCACCTTCGAGTGGGTATAATGAAGAAAATCCTACCTCTTGCATCTGTTCAAAAGCCGGGTATTGTCCCGACCAAGGCACAGTTTTCTTCCAATAACACGTGCACCGATTGCTTAGATAGTTTCTCCATGACCTGAGTCGTTTCCTGAACTGGCACCATCAGTCATAACCTGATTCAAAGCGTTATAGGTATCTCAAATTGATTAAAATCCTCACTATCTTGTCAGTCTTCTACCAGATTGTTCTTTAGAACTCGGTCTGGTTTCACGCCTGTAAAGAAAGCAATTGAGTAAACATCATAAACCCCGTTGCTCACAACACGGTTTTGTACCTTGCCCGGAAAACATACACATTTCAAGCAAACAGTGTAGCAACATATTCTGGAGATTGAAGAGTTTAATGAACAAATCTTGTTAACTGAAGTCGATGAGCCGTTCGATCTAATTCGCTGTTCTGCAGTAAAGAACATATTTCAGGGCCAAATCATGTTGCAACATCTTCTGCCACTGGGCATTTGAAAAGCCTCATGAACAAATCTTCTGAATCTTTGATAGACCGTTTTCATCGAAAGTCTGGAGCAAACTCGATGAACCACACTACATTTCGTAAGTTAGCACGACTCAATAACTCCACAGCAAGTAAAGTCAGTCCCTCAACAAAATTGCCATCAGACAGCTGATAACCGAGTAGGAGATCGGATTCAGGACTAAATCGGACGTTTTAACACACCAGCTACCGAAGAAGCTTGTGATGTGAAATCACCCACACATGTATCTACATTGTCAGTTTAACTCAAGGTTCAAAGCCAATAGCAAGAGAATATTGAAGTGATAAAATCCACTTCCATAAAGGTGAAATTCTTCTCCAATATGCGGATCATTGGTTTTACAGGGAATATTCACGAGGTGTAAACGGACTAATGAGATTAACGAGATTAATTGTCAGTTAGAGAGACAGTCTGATCCCCTAACGGACTAGCTTGGATTCTGATTTATGGTCACTTATTCAAATTATTATTGTAAGTGGATGTATGATTTACAATTAAGCCCAAACACACCATCACATCAGAATCAGGGGTTTTTTCTGATACTTTATGATTCATTTTCTATAATTAATCTACCCACGGAGTAACTTCATAAAAAAATATGCAGTCATTTCCCTAAAATAGAAATATAGAAAATTGTAAATTACACTGAGCTAAGTCAAGACAACTATAAGTCAAGCTAGAATATACGTTATTGATTTAAATGCATATTCTGGTTAGGAAGCTAAGATCACATGACAGAAAGGCAAAATACTAATTTTCAAGCACTCTCTAATTTATAATTGTTGTTCTCTCTATGTGAATGAGCACTAGAGGTATAAGTATTTTTTCTTAAATTAAAATAAAGAATTTTAGTTCATTCAGAAAGTTCAGTTTAGCAATACTTATAGATTGCAAAGTATGCTAAAAATTAGCCTGTCTTATATGTTAGGAGTAAACCTGAGATGATCTTTTTCTGTCAAGGCATTTTTTAACTCCGTATATGGTATCATAGATTTGAAACAAGTAATATTTACCTAAGATGTTGCATATAGAAGATAACAATTAGCTACTACTTTTTCTACGTATTTTTTATTCATTTTGGTGTACTAATAATTTAAGGTTAAAATATCTATGATCTCAAGACTTATGTATATAGAGTTAAAAAAAGGAAAGCTCATAAGCTTAGGGTAGCTTATGGATCACATCTATTGAATAGAAATCTCCTGTAAATAAGAGAAAGGTAGCTTGTTTGAATGTATTGAAAGATGTTTAATCATTCCAATAGTATAGTTAGAGCTAACATTCTCACACCTACATTAATGCCTATGTTCTACTATAAAGAGATGATTCGGGATCATTATCAAATCCTCTCCAACTAAATTTGAAATAGATATATTACTTGATATGGATCAAGACTTATATTAACTAGCAAGATATATAGTATGCCCGATGTAAACGATCTTGCTGAATTTATTTAAAGAAAAAGAGAGATCTACCTTAAATTTTTATTATCGTTTTGTTGACTTGATATTTGTAGCCCTTATTGACCCAAAGGTACCCTCTAGTGGTAAGCAAATGTATATTTGATTGGATTAGTTACTATATCAAATTTAATTTTTATAACAATAAATTCAAGAATCCATATTCATGAATATACACGGTACATTTATAAAACAAGTCGTATAGTACTTAGTTAAATATTTTAAACAAGTTCCTATATTTACTTTAATGTTCTTTGAAGATGATTATCCAAAATATATTTCACCATACTTTATGTGAAGCTAGTCAGTTAAGTTAGTTCACTTTGATTATTGAGGTTCTTAAAATCATGAGACTATCTATTTTTTCTTCTTACATACAAATACAAATTGAAAAGAATCTCTTATGTAGATCTCATAATCTTCTAAATTGTAAATCCAATTTTAAAAACCATAGGTATAGTATAGTAGCTATAGGAGGGTGCAACAAAGATATTGCTAAAAAGAATTCTTCAATTTGAAATTAAAGAAGTAAATTTGATTAGATTGAGTCTATTTTATATTTTAATAATAAAAAATGATCAAATTAATCTAATACAAATTAGTGATGTCACTAGAAACTTCTAGAAAATATCTCCAAAAGTGCCAAGGAAATTTCATGGAGAAATTTGGATATGCATAGGATTTTTCATAGTTATTGAGTAAATTTAGTAAGGTACTTGCAAACCTTCCCATGGACTCGGTTATAAGGTGTTTGAAGAATCTTCTTAGAAGTCTAGTGCCTTGGTTTGGTTGGTAACAATTAGCTTCTTTTCAAAGCACGATACACCTCTCTTAAGCACAATAGCAACCTTAGATAAATCCTCTCCTCTAAATGTTTGTCCATCTATACTATTCTATCTTCTCTATTTATTCTCTTAATATTTGGTACACGATATAGGTATTAGAGTGCATGGTACTTGTAAAATTCTCCAAAATCATTGGTCTTCTATATCTACATTATGCTTACATATAATCTTCATTAATTTAAAATTTTTGGTTTATGTAGAACTTTTTTGAATAATTTCCTTTGCCAAATGAATATCAGTGCTTCTGATTATCATTTAGGCTAAAAGTGCACATAGGCTAATTTCACATTTTGATTATCATTTTCTCTTAAAAAATCTAATAAAAGATTAGGCAGAAATATTATCTATAACAGTGAATTACCTTTTGATTCAATCCATATAACAAAAACTTGAGTATCTTATTTGATTTTAAGGCAAACATTACATAGGAAATTTTGGAGATTAAGAAAATACCATGGGATACAAATGACAAGAAAAATAATTATAAATAATATTTTGAGTGGCTGATAGAAATAAAGTTCTTTTGGATGGATATGTGATATATCTATACATACAAGTAATAAAATCAAAATTAAGAACTACAATATTTTGCTTCTTATAGTACAAAACTGAGTTGTGTTTGAAGAAGAGTAGCTTGCATCAATTTTTTTGAAGCAAAAGGTATTTAATAGGAAGAAATTGTAAATTTGGGTCCATTGGAAAGGAATTGAGCAACCAAATCATTGACTTCTTTGGATAAAGAGGTCTAACAATGGATGGAGGGTGAGAAAATACAAAGACCCAGCTTGAAGTATGGTTGTGGAAGCAATCATGAAAAGATTTTGGCCAAAGAACACAACTTACCTCATTAACAACCAAAAAATTTGTTTTGAGTACATATATCACGGATAACTCATAAATTATACAAACATGTTCTACTTATAGGTGAGGAGTTTGCACAAAGAGTTAGAGGAAGGTGATGGAGTGACATAGGCTCCTTTTCCATACATTTCTACATGGGGCTGAATTTACTAACAAAAGAGGATCATAGGAAATTTCCAAATCATTACCACCCAACATGTCATTACTTTACCTAGCAACCCGAAGGGAACCAATTGATGATGCCAAGTATGCAAAATTTGGCAACTTTGTACCGGTGGACAAAGAAAGAACCACCACAATGAAGATGAAGAAGAAGAGGATGACACCATTGAGGTCCCAAACTATAGCAAAGAGATCAAGGAATAATCCTCGAGTCATAGATGTATCTTTGAAGGAGGAGGAGGCAGATGACAGTGAAGATGAGGAAGGTTCATTCACCATGTAGGGGTCTTCATTGGAATCAAAAGGAAGGGATTAGTACAAAGATGTGCAGTTTGCTTGAATCCAAAAGAATAAGAAGTGGACCAAGTGAGAGACCAAACTGAGGATCATGGTGAACCCCAAATTTGGCCCACATAACCCACTAGCCCTACCTAAGAAGAAAATGACCCTAAAGGGAAAGCAAAAGAGGAAGTTATAAATGAAGTGCATCAAGAGGCTAAAGGATAAGAGCAAGAAGCTGAATGGAAGGTAAACATTGAGTCCAAAGACAAAGACCTTCCAAAAGAAAAGCAACCTAAAGTGAGGGAAAAAGTTATCCAAGAACAAAGAGTACCAATAAAAGAGGGAGTAAAATTTGTAATAATTTGGTAGGTTTGGCTTTGTAGATAATGAAGCTCATTCTGCCCCAAAATTAGGAAGTCTACTTAGATGTAGTTGATTTCACCATGTTTATTTGGAGACTACATAAGGTCATTTACATTGAAAATGCAAAGGATGATAGATGGAAGGAGAAGATGGAGAATACTTGTACTTGTATAAAGGGAAGTTCAAGAGGATGTTTGAACGCACTTGTACATGAGATCTTTGAAGTGAAGAGATAGAACAACAATGAGTAGAAGATGCAAGATAAGATCTCCAAAGAGTCCAATTTGAATTGAGATCCCTTTGAATAACAAAGAAGTACATGCAACTCATATACAAAGACCAAAGATAAAGAAATAGTAAATATTGAGGTGAATTGGAGACAAATAAAATAAGTATGGTAACCTTAGAAATATAGATGTCTAAGTATCAAAAGGAGGTGTTTTCACAACTTGAAGGGCTGGCCAAAGAGTTGAGAAAGAAGAAGAAGGAAAGAATAGCAAATCTGCCTTGAATCATGGAAGAGATGAAGAAGAAATGGATGCATTGTGCAACCATTCAGAGGAAGCAAAGTTCAAAGGAGGAGAAATGAATATCCACAAGCAGTTAGAGGAGGCAAGAGATCAATTTGTGGCAATTTTGGAGAAAGCAACTCAAGGAAAAATCACAAAGATGAAATTGCATGAGCTGAAGCTACAAGTACAAAGTTTGGAAAGAAAGACATGCAATGAAGACAAGATGGATCATCTAGTAGTAAGACTTAGAGAGCATACCTATCAGAAATTAATTGAGGCTTGTGATATTGTGATCCTTGATATTTTTTTTTTTGGTGTATAAAGGTAGATTTTTTCTTATATTTTACAAAGAAGTGGAAATTCCTATTAGGTTTGGGCCCCAAATGTAATAAGAATTTGAACTTTAGTCCAACTTTGCACTTAAGTGTGAAGAAAGGAGTTTTGTGTAAAGAGCTGAGTTGCAATGCAAGGTAATTGTAGTACTTTGGAGTTAAATAAGAAGTACGGTCCTTGATAGAGTTGGTGGTAGTAAGTATGGGCTAGGTTAACATTATAGATAAGATTTGAATAGTACAAAAAAGAACAATCAATGTTAGGGAAGTCATAAGGCTTGCATGACATGGCATGTAAGAAGGATGAGGAATGATTGATGACAGATCAGGAAGCATGGGGATTTAAGCAAGCCAAGGATATGAAGAAGGACTTGTTTAGATCAACTTTCATAATTTTGTTGTGGTATAAAGTGAGAATGTTGGAAGTTTGAGTGTAGTTGGAAGCCAAAATGCATAAAAAGGGAGGCAGAACCAAGTTGATGAGCTAGAACATTCAAAGTCCACAAGTTGACAAGTGGGAAATGGAAGCCAAACATGCAAAGGTGGAACTTTGGAATTGGGAAATGAGTTTGCCCTAGATTTTGCATGGGATGATAGACGGTGGAATGGATGGAAGTCAAAGACAACAAGAGAATCCACATGCATTGGATTTGTAGGATTGGGTAATGGCTTGGGACCTGAAGTTGAGGATTTGAAGGTGCTGACATTTGATTACAAATATAGACCAAAAGACGAGATATATGATATTAAGGCCAAATTTGCAAAAGAATGATTGGGAAATGGGTACAAAGTAGGATTGTATCAAGTCACTATTAAATGCCACATTGTTAGTTCCCTCATGTGTCGTTCAAACTTGAACAAACCACAAACATTAGTGTTACAAAAGCAATATTTTTTGATTGGATATTTTGAGGAGCAAGTATGAATTGGATAAAATCTTTCATACTTATGTGAAGAAGATGGTAAAAGATTAGATGGGGATAATGGACCTCATTATATTATCCTGTTTGTGATATATTTGTATCTCGGGCTGAATCTGCTGACATAAGAGGAGAGACAAAAGTTTCCTAGTCAGTTTTATTTACAAGATGTTCTTTATGAGGATCAAGACAATGTTTGCTTCATGAAGCAAGTCAAGGACAATGAACAATGAAAAATGAACAATGAACAATGAAAAATGAACAATGAACAATGAAATATAAAGCCCGGAAGACCCAAAGAGTCAAAAGGCTAAAACACAATACAAAACACATGAAAATGAGCCTAGGGCATCTGACCAATCTGTAACAAACTGGTACGAGGAGTGAGATGAGATGTTTAGGTCATCAAGAGAGTTTGTGAAGGTAGAAAGAGTTATAAAGAAGAAAGTCAAACTTTCTCTATCTCCTTAGAGTAAATGTCTCTTGATCCATCTTGTTAAACAACCAAGAAAAGACCTTGAAGAACCTATTGATCTATCATTGGAGGGTGGAGTGACTATCAATTCTCAAGGAGAAAATATAGTGGATGAGGACAAGTTGACTTTGTGCACTTTGGGTTCAAATTGATTTTGATGATCACAAAGATGAAGACATTGTGAAATCTGCATTTATAGCTACCAAACCTTTTGTTGCGGCTGTGATAGAAGGAAATTGTGAGGATGAAAACCAAGATCTACAAGGAAATTTGACATTGTGCACTGAATCCATGTGCACATTTGCTCCAAGTATATCTATAGGCCATGCGGTTCCAAGTAATACTATGGAAGGATGGGTTTTTAGTGGCCAATGGTAGTGAAGGAACTAATGTAGATGGTCCAAGTTCATCATGGGTACTCTATATCCAGTAGTCAACTATTTATAGACTTTGTTGTTGATGTCCAAAAGTAATTACCCAAGAATTAATGATTATACTTTGTTGGTCAAGGCAATGCATGCTAATGTGTCCATATTGAAAGGTAAATTGGATAGTATGCAAAGTCAATTCAAACATATGAAAACTAGAGGGTTGTATATCAAGTGTGTGTTGATACGAACATGAAGGGGTAGAAAGGACAAAAGAGGTGACACAAAAATCCTTGGTGGTACAAATGTACACCAAACAAATCCGACAACTCCAGGATGAGATGACAACCTTGCAAGCAACAAGCTTACAAAAGCAAAACAAATAAGAGAATGAACTATGTAAAGAAACTCAAGAGGAAACAAAAATTTGAGCTGAACTAGATTCTATGCAACTCAAGATTGAAGCAATGGAGATCTCTTTGGTGACGGTTCAGAAGGGCCTCATTGCCAAAATTACCCGATTGCAAAACCTATTGAATAAAGCCAAAGAAAACCAGACACATCATATTGTAGTAATTGAGCTAGTAAATTTTGGAGAGAAGGTGATCAGTGAAGAAATGTTGAGGGGAGAGAAGTTGGAGGAATAGATCCTTGATTTCAAGCAATGATGTCCACTCAGATGGAGGGAGTAATGATTGAATTCCAACTGCATGAACTCAAGTTACATGTCCAAGAGACAAAAAGTAAGGCGGCTCAAGGCAATGACATTAATCTATTGTTGGTAAAGCTTAATAATCCATGTGATAGAGAGATGAAAGAGGCTTGTGATAGTTCATGTCTAGATATTACTATGATGCAAAGTGACATTAGAGAGCTGATCATTTTACTTAAATCCAAAGTAGTTACACAATGTGAATCAAACAATGAAATGATAGTAGGTGAAGTTATGGTAGAGTTAGTAGATGTTAGAAGGATAATTAAAGGAGAAATAGGAAGATCAAGAGATTCAACCAGTCCAGCTCCAGCCATTACACTAATCTAATAAGATTAGTGTAATGGCTGAAGTAGCAGCTTTGAGTTGTTACAAATATCTATTTGTTAGAAATAACAAGTTATAAGGAGCTGACTAAGCTTCTTATTAGAAACTGTAAAGGTGAAGATAGTTCTTTACAATAGTACTTAGGCCAAAGATACTTCACTAAAAGAAGTTCTTTGTAGTTGTAGGATCTTTGGAGTAGGAAGCAGTTCGTAGATCTTCATAAGTGTACACTTTTGTAGTTGTATCCTTTAGAGTAGTAAGTCCAAAAGGGACAATAGTGCAAGTTGTCTTTGGGGAAGATTTGATATCCACTAACATGTGTAAGGCGCCTAAGTAACCTACATGTAATAAAATAGGATAAGACAAAGATAAAATTCCCAATGTATAGTGAGGATGAGCCAAAAATATCCTTGGATTTACTCAACCAGTTAGATTTATTTGACTTAGAGTATGAAGAAACTATTTAAAGTTTCAACAAGTGTAAATAATTCATTCATTCCTTTGATTGTAAATAAAGTGAAAAATCCAAAATCCTTTCTTATCTTTTACTTAAATTCCAATTGTTTCTTGTATGCTTTTGGGGAGTAGTAATGAGGAATTTTATAGTAGAAACATGAGTGCTTGAGTGGGAGTGCACTTTTTACTTGTGATGAGAGAAAACACGGACCACATAAAACACATGAAGGATGGGAAGACCCATCAAGCCATACACTGAGTGATAAAAGAGGTAAAATGGGGCTAGACCTCAATAGTATCCATATGAGAAATTTCCCTCATGTATGCTTGTGATTAGGATCCTGGATATTTGAATGTTCAGAAGGAACATAACAATGTATTGTAGTGTTGAAAATACCACTGAATCAAAAAGTTGAAGTCCTATTGTCAATGCAACGTGCATTTTGGGTTGTACTTTCCAGGAAGGGTAGAAGATGAGCTTCAATGAGATCGGAGTTGAATGTCTTGTACTGAAGCCTCTCCTCTGGAGTTGACTGAAATCATCACCTTAAGGCAATAGTTTGAACTAGTTTTGGAATAACTGGAATAGTTTTGAACTGACCCAGATTCAAGCACCTTATTCTCCCATTTTATAATTCTTATTTGAAGGAAGTATGAGCCAAAAATAGGAAAACAAACACACTAAGTTGAATTGGAAAGAAAGGTGTCACTGCAATTCAACCCTAGCATAATACTACAATTTATAGTACTGTGCAAACAACAAACTCAAGCCCAAAATTTCCATTAAAAATCAGTTTTCTAAGGTGGAGTTATGGGCCAAAAATAGAAGGATATTACAATCCCAATAAGCAATAAACTTGATTCTGGAAACATATTTAAATTACTGCCACCGCATTCTAAATCCCACTTGGTGGAATCTCCTCTGTTACAAAGAGAATAGTTTTTGTTCTTTCTGCTGAAAGTCATGTACAAATTCATACATTCACAGGAATTCATAGTCTATTCCTGAATGCTCCTTTAGAGCAGCGGATCTGGAAGCATGATCGTCAGTCATTACAAGTTGACGAGAGGAGGTTGTCATCGTTGTAGTGGTGGCGGGAAAAGTGCACTGTCTTATACTCTTACAGTTCATGAGGTCCACTCGAACACCGAGATGACAAATTTCAGCTTTCAGATAGTACACTTAATCTCTTTTTGCTACCTATAGTACTGTAGTCAAACAAGCCTGGTTGACCTGATTGGAATTACGGACTTGGACACGGCTTAAGATTAGCACATGAAAGTGAGCATGTTGAACTGTGGCAGAATTACTGCAGATGTGGGTAGTGGACAACAGTACCGATCACCCGTAGGTGCACGTTATCTTTTGGGTTATTCAGTTCTCACTATACGAGTTACTCTTTCGAGAGATTATGTCTTGCTGCGGACCGGAATCGTGGTGAGCTGCTGTCGTCTAAGTGAGTGCTGTGTGGGGTCTTACAGAAATAGGATAATCGTTGTCAGACTTTGAGCTGCACGATAACTACAGACGACCCGATTTTTTCCACATTGCCTTGAGTGCGTCAATTGCTTGAGTAAAATCCACTCTTCATCTGGGTTCTCTCTCTCTCGAACCACTTCTAGCCAGCACGTAAGTACAATTGCTCGAAGCTGTGAGTGATTCATTTTCCAGTGCAAGAGAAGAAACGAATCGGATCTCGCCGTGTTCTCGAGCAACTCTAGGCTCCCTTCACGAGATCTGGCTGGGGCTTTAGTTTTTGCTGAAATCGTGAAGTATCAGCTTGAGTTAGAATGAAGTTTAAATGGATGAGATTCTATGGTTCTAAACGAAACTAAACCGCAGGAGGAAATTAAGATCTCCTTTGGCCCCGAGCTTATCATGGGGGGCTATTGCAGGTAAATGCTCGATAGCTGAGTATCAACGCCCGATCCACTTTCATGGTAAAGCTATCTAAAATCATTACCTTCACGTGAGAGAACTGACACTGATTTCCTTCTGTAAGACGTACTCTAGAAAAAATAATAGAGCAATTTCACAACATGACCCTGTTTCGACCGGTATTTCACGGTATGACTCTGTTTCAGCCTGACCGTGAACGAAGGTCTGCACGACAGCAAAAGTTTCATCTAAATCTTTGTACATCTCCACTAATCTGAACGAACCTTCTTATGAAATTGCTCTTAATCCTTTTCCGTTTGATCCAGTAAATGCTTGTTAACCAAAGTTAGAGGTGATTGAAATTCAAACGGTTATCTTATTAACTTGAGATCTTCAGGGTATAGTAACTGGCTTCAGATCTTCCATGAAATGATGTGTTATTTCATCATCGGTTACGGAGGTGAAGTCCTGAAATACATGTTAAATGCTTGATATCAAAGAAAAATCTTCCCATATATTGCCCACATATGCCCCTGGGTGCTCTTCCATTACACATCTGGTGAACTTTTGTTTGGCTATGGTGCGTTTATGGAGTAATAAACACTAAGTTCACGGGATGGGATGGGTATGACCGCGGATCGTTCCACTAAAAGTTTGTCGTAAATGCTACATGCGAAGTAGTCTCTACGAACGTAACGGGCGACTCTCATTCACGTCACGGGCCAACGCGGGCAGACAATTAATTTGTTCGAAACAAGGTCATATTGCGAAATTGCTCAAAATAATAAGACCAAAGAAGGGATGATCAAGGGAGTAAGAACAACAATATCGAAACAAACCACAAGACAGGGATAGGGAGGATGATCAAAGTCTAGCAGAAATAGGACTTCTCATGATTCATACATGTAAGCTAGCATTTCTTGCTTCAAATTGCAGAAGTTGAATGGAGGAGTCATAGAGAATCAATGGTTGACTAGTACACGTCCGATAATAAACTTACAAGAAAGTAGTATTGGAATATCTTACATCGTAGATAATGACTGTGATCCAGAAACTCATATTCATGACAACAAAAGAGAAAATGAATCTGGTCACATATCAAAGAGAGAGTCCTACTTTACTGACATCACCAACCTTAGACCAGCTACGATAACATATCATTTATTCTTCTTTGCCTTGCTGTGCCTGGCAACCGAGCAGATTTCTGCGGACAAATATTGCTGGAGCCTTTCCTTACTCTTCCTCATCCAAGTCGAGTATTAGATGGAGTACCCAGCAATATCGTACTTTCTTTGGATATCATCCGATCCTGCGGTGCTCTAAGTTCTCATAGACGACTTAATTAAATTTTTCTGGTGTTAGCAGATCATGGGTGCGCTACCTATAAATCTAAAGGTCCAGAGAGGAACTTATTCAAGTGAATGAGACCCCAGGCAAGGTCTTTGCATGCACGAAGTGGTGTTTACTTATAGAACAATCAAATGACGGATCAGAACATATAGTAGTATGCTACACATTGCTACACCAAGAGGACATATTGTGTACGGTGTTATCACGTCCTATCGAGGTGCTAAGATTAAAATTTCTGATAGTCTTTGATCCAAAGGTGTTATTGGATGATAAGATCCTCAACCAAGTAGAAAATTAGAATTAAATGGAATTAAATAAGATTCCTCCTATCACTGAACGTTATCTGGATGACAGATAGCATCATTCAGTTGGAGAGAAGAAAAGCTCGAACCAATACTATCAATCCTAAAGAAAAGTTAGTTGTCTTCTCTGCAGAAGAGTGAGTTTTAAGGTGTATAGAATTGTACTGGATCAAATGACATTGTACAAAGCCAGGCAATTTCCAACACCAGCGTGTCTAAATACAGCAGTGTCTAAATACATGAGAGCAGAAAATGCTTCTCACGTATTCTGGAAAATAGAGAGATGACTATTGTCGACTAAGAGAACTTCGACACATCCTTCGACACATGGTATTTTCGGTGTCCTAGAGTAGGGCAAGGATTGACGTGGTCATTCCTGCCCAGACTCGGCTTCATGTGAGTTTTAAATCCGCAAGTCAAGACGGTCCCACTGAGACCCAGGCCATAGCCAAATATTTGGAAAGGTCTGTGCCAGATGGAAATAACTGTATCGAGTCAGAAGTTCAAACGTGTTGCATCAAGGTTCGCTACAGGCCTCGTGCCGATTTAACGCGAATAAACTAAAAGATGTATAAAATGCTGTCGTATCGATACTGGATTTCGTTACCAGCGGTACTGTATAGTGGTTAGGATTTATCAACCCTCTTCCTCTATTTGTAACTTCTCATGAGCTGATGGTGATGAAGTTCAGATCAGATGGAGAAGAGGTCCTTGGATTTATCCCACCTCGAGTGTGGTAGGAAGAATCTGCGGTTTTCTTCAGCAGATTGGCTTGTCGTTTTGAGTTGTCTGGAGTTTCAGTGGGCGAGCTAGAATGTATAGGGAGGATCGATGTAGTTTGGTAGGAAGCAAGCAGCAGGACAGAGAAGAGAAGAAAGGAGTTTGTCGCAGCAGGAACAGTGTACGTGGGGAGGTCCTAAGTCGGATGCACTTTAAGCCAGTTTGGTGAGCGAGGTACATTCTTAAGAAGGCGGACGTTTTGGTATTTTACCCTCGGTCCCACTCCCAGGATGCCTGGACCGTGTCTTCTTCTTCAGTGTAGGGAGCGGCCAAATGTGTAACATCTGCTCTAGAGGAGAGTTGGGCACGAGGCTCTATGTCTCGTGAGGGTGCCCAGTTGCCATAGGTTTTTGAACACCCCCTCCTTTATCGGGGACTTGGGCAGCTTGTGAACTTTGCCCTTGGAACAGGAAGTTGGGGTGTCCGAAGCCTCGAACTTCCATGCAGTACAGCACTCGGACTTCACTTGCGAGGGTGGATCATAAAAACTGCGTACATTCCTAAACCCTGAGGATCAGGCGGGTATTGGTACAGAAAGCAGAAGTCGTTTAGGAATTGTTTTCCCAGAACTGCAGATGTTGCTGGATCTTGTCGGTTGTTGAACCACTCAGAAGAAGTACGTGAACAATCTGTGGCGGAAGCGCAGGAAGTTGATGATCTTGGAGGAGGAGAGATTTATTAAGCTGAAATTTCCACAATGGGGGACTCCAATCTGCATGAGAGACTGCTCGATGTTGCTGAGCATGGAAGCAGCAGAATGGAGGGGGGAAGGAGCAGAGAAAATTATAAAGAATTTCTGTCAGTGGATGACATGTTAGTGAAGCATGTGGGGGAATTTGGACCTGCTCAATTTTGGCATTTCGTGCTAGTCAGCCTGGCGTGGACATTGGAGGCGCTACACACCATGACTATGATCTTCGGAGATCGTGTTCCTGAATGGCGGTGTGTGGAGCAAGGACCCAGTGGCAACTCGACCGGTTCATGTACACCCACTTCAGCACTATGTGAATTGGACCTGGGGACTTGGGAATGGGTCGGTGGAAAGAGCTCTTCCACAGTATCCGAGTGGAACCTCATTTGTGGAGAAGAATACAAAGTGGGCCTTGCCGGTTCTTTGTTCTTCATCGGCGCCCTCCTCGGTAATGATGACTCTTCGTCTCTCACAATTCACGCACTGGATCCATGAATTCATGTAAATCCACTTCTAGAGTCTGTAGGACCATCACGTTAAGATGGAAACTATATTGCAGTGGTGTGTCGTGTTTGCTTCTTATCCCGGCGATAGAGATGGGCTCAGATGGGTTGCAGTATTATAGGCTGAGCTCAACTCAAATCTTACTTCTTTACTAATGCCTCGTGGGACTCACCCACTCTCGAGCTCCATTTCCACGAGATCCTTGTTCATCGCAGATCAAAATGCCTGATCACGTAGACAGTTCATTAACTTCATGAAATTCTCTTTAAGTCTTTAGTCAAAGGTTTCCTGACCTTCGCCCTCAGTCGTACAATTCTCAAGACCACCTACTTGCCGCTGCTATCCGGAGGTGTAAAAAAAGCTGCTGTGAAAGCTTGGGCAGTCCAATTCCCTACTACAAAATTATGATGACGGCCCTTGCTTGAATCATACACGCACTAGACCCAACCATCGATGCATTGATTAATTTTACGGTGGTGGCTACGAAAATACCGTCTACTGCCGGGCAGATTTTGAGTTGGTATGTTACTTACGGTACATTGTTGACTTCTAGTTGTTCATTCTTTATGGCTGGCATGAACTCAATTTTACAGGGTGGGTCAATGCTCTGAGAGGGGGATCCTGATGGCATGTAGTTCCACGTCCGTTTTTGAAAATCAAAGCTAAATTGTCATGTAGTAGATTGATCTACTTGATCGGCAAATTTCATGGTATGGTGGTGGTCGTTTGTTGCGTGTGGCGTCTCGACTTCGGTATTTACAGAGTCAAAAGTTTGTTTCATTCGTATTTGAGTTAACTGATCCGGGAATATGCGTGTTTGCTTTGTGGATATTATTCAGGTGCTGGCATGTATGGTGGCTTGTCGGACTCTCTACTTGGTCGAAAAGGATCGCTGGCGTTGTGCTGCTTAACGACAGTTACAATGGGTCTACTGACTGCTATGGTGCCAAACTACTGGTGGTATGCGGCTGCGAGGTTCTTGACAGGACTAAATACTAGTGGAATTGGGCTGTGTGCTTTTGTACTGGGTACGGAAGTCGTTGGGCCCAACAGGAGGGGGTCTGTGGGCATGTCTGCATTTTACTTCTTCTCCTTGGGGATCATGATACTGCCTTTTCTTGACATTTTCAGCACCACCTGGAGAGAACTCTACTTCATCACTGCTTTACCTGGTGCTGTGTACTGCATGGCTGTTTTGCCCTTCATATGGGAGTCTCCTCGTTGGTACCTTGTGAAGGGAAGAGGAGAAGATGCAATGAAGGTTCTCCGAGCTTTCGCCAAGAGGAATAAAAAAGTGGTGCCTGAAGGCGTTTGCTTGATAGCCCAGGCACCTGAGGACGAAGAAAATAGACCACAACCTCCCTCCACCGTTCCCAAGGACCTGAATGGAGGAGCCATGAGTCCTGTGACAAATGGGCATCATATTTCAATTCGTCGTGACTCTGGCGCATCTTTACTGATCAATGCTATCTCCCCAGAGGAAGAAAAGGTCGACTATAGTGGGAATCTCATGGATGTCTTCAGATATGGGGAAACCCGAATGCGTATGATTCTCATGGTTTTTATCTGGTTCTTCATTGGAGTCTGCTACTATGGCATCAGCTTGAATGTAGTCAACCTGGGGTTCAATCTTCACGTCAGCGTCTTCTTAAATGGTCTGGTGGAGCTACCGGCCTATACTATCACAGCTATATTGCTGGGAAGACTGGGTAGAAAGTTTATGCTCGTTACCGGTCTCCTCACTGCTGGTTTCTGCTGCCTGGGTGGGAGCTTCGCCTTCACCAGTATGCCCGATGCGACTGTGGGTTCCAAGTCGTTCGACTTGAGTGCTCTATGGACCGTCTCTGATACTGTCAACGAAATGGGCATGTTAAGACTGTTTTGTGGAATTATTGGGATTTTCGGAATGGCAGGAGCTTACAATCTCGTCTACATTTACACCATAGAATTGTTCCCCACCGTAGTGAGAAATGCAGCTTTAGGTTTGGCAACCCAAGCAGGAAGCATTGGTTCAGTAGTGGCACCGATAATAGCAGTCATTGGCAGAACAAATGCTTATCTTCCCTTCGTGATTTTCGGATGTATGTCCTTGGTCGGTGGGGCATTGGCCACCAGACTGCCAGAGACGAAGGATATATCACTTCAAGAGACTATGAAGGGGATGGAGAGGACAGAGAGTGTAAAAGTCGCTGCTGCAGAAACACCGAGTCGAGGTCAGTAGGACGAAACTAGCCCCGGTTAGCGATCTTTAGGGAGCCATCTTAGTCCGATGGATATCATACAGTTTTCATCCTTCTTCACGATAGGAGTAGTTAATTGGTTCATATTAGAAGTGTGTAGCCTGTTTCTCATATTCTTCTTACCAGGCTGTTGCGTTGTAGCACTCTCGTTTCAACAGACGTTGAAACGAGAGTACAAAATATTTCTGCTTGTAGAAGCACAACTATCCGAGGATGTATGTGGCAAAAGGAAGGCTGCATCCTCTACTCCATTAGAGTCACGGTTTTGGTAAAGCACATCAACGATTACGCCCTTTCACACGCAATACAAGAGTCGGAGTGGAAGAGGTGCAGCGTGTAGAATGTTTATCTTTCAAAAGTGTCTAATACTACAGCCCCCAAAAATTCTCAAATCTGTTTTCCTCGACTGGTTATATGAAGAAATGAAAATATGCTACTCTTTCTGCGCAAAGACACATCGCACCTGTGAGGTCTTTCGTCAAGTGTGATATTCTGAAGTCACAGACTGTGACCCCCTTGTATAGATTGATTCTTCAGAGTTGAATTAGATAATTTACTCGAGAGAAATGGAAAACGAAATCAATACTCCAAAAATAATATCCTGTTTTATGCATTGTAGAATCTGTTAGTCAATATCTTGCGGATGGATTCCTTGAAGCGATCTAGAATATTTGAGGTGCTCACCGAACTCGTCAATTCAGAGGACCCTGGACAACTGATACCTCTATTTAATCCTTGAAGCTCAAAACTGTGCGCGAGCACACACAGATCTCAAAGTTCGGTTCGATCACCATGTAGTCTATAAAAATTTTGTCAGTAAGAGTTAGCTGAAAAGGAAAAGGGCATTGTTGAATACGAATTACAGTAACACCAAGGGCAGCATTTGTTTATAATTTCGGGCACGAATTATCTTGGCCGGTGGGTACAGATAGGTCCGGATATGAGATGTCCAAGCACGAGTGGCAGGGAATGAATGGTAAATGGTTATACTCCCAAAACATAGAGTTCCTACGTTGCCTGCAGCTATAAAACTGTGTGCATGCATAGATCCTTAATCTGTCAAGCCGAATGTGGCAAGCAGAGACGAGAATAATCGCTCAACAAACAACAGCATGCTGCATTCCCTCCATCACATGTTTTCGGGTACAAACCATAACCGAGGACCACTTCCTTTCCAGAAAGTTAGTCGAACAACTGTCTTTCCTAATGGATCACGAGTCGGCAGGGAATGAATGGTGAATGGTCATACTCCCAAAACATAGAGTTCCTACGTTGCCTGCAGCTATAAAACGGTATGCATGCATAGATCCTTAATCTGTCAAGCCGAATGTGGCAAGCAGAAACGAGAATATCGCTCAACAAACAACAGCATGCTGCATTCCCTCCATCACATGTTTTTGGGTACAAACCATAACCGAGGACCACTTCCTTTCCAGAAAGTTAGTCGAACAACTGTCTTTCCTAATGGATCCACTGTTTGACTGCATGCATGGTCAAGAGTTTGTCGTCCCAGATGCCTGCTGGTGGAACTTCAAATTGAGTCCAATCAGTGTGCACCGAGCAATTGCTGAAAGGAAGTACGATTCTCCAGGTAAAGAGTGGGGTTGTCCTTCTCTAGAACTTTTATCCCTGCATTTACGCTCCCAAAGGCACCTTGCATCTCCTCTACAAAGCCACAAAGACTCGATAACTCGCCTCACTGACAGAGAATTTGCATCCTTCTGACGGTTACCTCAAAGATTCCGACTGCGTACTCCAAACTTGCACAAGAACGAGGACAACCCCATCAGCAGCTGTGAACATTTATTCTAGCAGTCATGAAAAAGGCGTCCAGCCAAGGAGCCGCCATGCATGAAGGACTGGAAAACAGTTGCAGAATAATGAAATGACGAACTGAGAATTGAGAAAGAAGTCGGTAGTCCCGCGAGTCGTCGTCACAATCTAGAGGGTTGGGTGTATGCATATAGCGTTTCGATTCTGAGAAACGCAATCCCAGGCAGCGACGTGAAAGGCTTCAGAACCGGAGCAGAAGATCGTGCTACGTGGATCTCTACTCATAGCTTTTCAATCAGTCACCACAAAGATGGTGTGTGATGACGCCGAGAGGATTACGCCCTTGCGTGGTGGCGCAGACGTTAGGGAAGACAAAGAGGGAATTCCAAACCAGCTGACATCTCAGAGTTGGTTGTTGACAGGTTCTATCGAGGGAGAAAGTTCCTATCCATCACTTTTTCGTAAAGAGACTCAAGATTCAGCGATCTCAGATCGGTAGAATTGTCAGCGAAAGGTGCTGTAATTTACCCATTTCCATACTGTTTCGAAATCGAGACGAGGAGAAAGCCCCATGATGATGAATGTACATCGCATTGCTGAGAGTTAAATTCTTGGAGTACGTGGTTTTTGATCTTGCTGGATCCATGTTAAGCTGACTTTCAATGCCAAAGCTGGAGAGAACCGGTAGAACAGACGGGATAACTGGAGCAGAACAGGGATCTATCTCTCTTCTTGATCTTGTCGATATATTGCTCCATCGAGTCATAATATAGATATAGTGGATAAAAAGTAATAAGAAAAAGTAAATTTTGTATTGATAAATGTAGATAGTAGATATGTTCGAAGATTGCTAAGCAAGTAAGCTAAATAGTATGAATTAATAGGAAATTTTTTAACTGTTTTAATTATGCTCTAGCGCTTAATCAATCTCAGAACGTAATAGACATTTTACTTATATCAATTTCTTTTACAATTTCTCATCATACTAGTTAAACCCCCGTTATGATTGATCTATTTACATTAATCTGTGCGTTCTTGTCTGCTTTAAGTAAGGTTCCGCGCTAGTCTAATTCTAATTTGTATTTTTCTTTCATCTTTTATCTCTATCTTAAACATGGTCTTGGTATCTTCTTGAAGTATTACATAGCTTCTTATGAATATTTTATGTATTATTTCGTAATCCAATATCGTATATCACTCATATGGTAATCTTGTCATTCAGCAAACTGTCCAGATTCCCTATGATTTGACTTCAAATTTTGATTGTATGATCACAAGTTCATCACGGATACTTTCAATAATTATACACATCATCTTTATATTATTCCTTATATATGCCATTCAATCTCTATTCAATCTTTCATATGAAGATTGACAGACAGGAGATTCATTCGGAATCTCGAATTATTGTTTTGTTCGAATAGATTTTCGTTATATATACAATAAAAATGATAGATATAAGTTTTGGAATTAACGGTTGTTGAAGAATGAGATTTTCACTCAATCAAAACTGATCTCACATCTACTACTTTGAGTAGCTTTGATGTATTAAGTTTCCTTCTCTATGTCATTAACTTGTATCGTTATAAGAGATTTTTTTTCTTCTTCTGTCACAAACTTACATATTTTTTATTAAGTTTTTCGATGTGCTTTATTAACTGGCATGTATGTTTGTTTGTTTATTTGATATCCTTTCTTCGAGTTTCCTCAAAGATTTTCTTTTTCTTTTCCCATGAACTTAAATTTCTCCTACGTTTCTAGTTATTACTTGTAGAGTTCTCCATGAAGTCAGTCAGGGAATTGGAAATCTATTAATTATTGAATTATATAACTTATAAATTAATAATACATAGTAACATTCAACTCAATATGGTTGCTGTGTGCTTATATAGTTCCTTACACATTCATTCAACACTAAGGTTTTACTTTATACTTGTATACTTCTAAGTCATTCTCTATAACACTGTAAATCTCGTTATAAACTAGTAACTTATCATACAACAAATAAATACATCAATAATTTTAATTTATGCACTAAAAAATTCCAGATGATATAAAAATTGCTTAAAAGATCAAAATATCTAAAAGGTACCTAACAATATTGGGTAGTCTTATTGATTGGGTAGTTTTTTTGAGTATTCCAAGAAATTGGAGAAATTTATGATGAACTTGGATTAGAAAGTCTTAGGAAACCTTCCTAGTCATTAAGTAACTTATTAACTTCTTTGAGAAAGAAAACTAAACATATCTTCAGTATAAATGAAAAGACCTTTTTTGACATTTAGCGTGTATTGCATAAATTCTTTGTAATCTCTTCTTATATACCTCCTTTCTCTTGTGCTCTCCCATTTTTGTCTTATATGTTTATTATTATGAGCTATATGATTAAAGAATCTCGCTTATATAAGGGGATATCACCAAGGAACTCATAGATTTTCAAACATTAAATTTCATCCTACATAAAGTTGTGCATATTGCTTACTTTCTCATTTGCTTCTTAAATTCTCTTCAATTAGCTTGGTTGGAACTTAAATAAAATTCATATTTTATTTTATCATTTTCTTACTAGATTAATATTACTTTTGCCAAGTAGTTGAATGAAATTTGGTGAAAATCCTACATATTTCAACTATTTTCTGTTATTGACTTCACATCTAATAATCTTAGATAAACATAGTTGCATATGAGTAACCATTTGACTACATACAAAATAAGCAATAATTTCAAAAATTATGCAATGGTTTCTATTAAGCCTAAGTTAAGACAATTTGTACATGAGCTTGCAATGATCTTTATTTTTGGCCTTAAATTTAATAAAAGAAGATTGAACTTGGTAGGAGACTTGCTTTATTGAACTATTAAAAGCCCTACTTTGTAAGAATTAAGGATCTAATGATTTTTGTTAGATATTTCCTCTTGATAAGGGTCTTCTCCATTAGTATATATATCCTTTGGAGATAGGATTTGGGAACTAAGGTATTGTCGATCACTTTTACTCTAGAAAGCTCAATCAAAACTCGACTTAATCTTTAAATTTTTATAATATATTGGTGAGATTTGGACTCTAGTTTAAAGCTAAATTCAACTTAATCTCAACTCAAATCTCAAATCAATTAAAGCTAAAACTCAACTTAACCCCTAAATTTCTATAATATATTGGTGAGATTTGGAGTTTAGTTTCAAGCTACATTCTTAAATCATCATACCATAGCAATCAACCTATACAGGAAAAGAGAAAAGGCTGGTATATGATTTGTATAGAATTCATCAATTAAAACTCAACTTAATTTAGCAGGTTAAATATTTCTTTTAATTTCTAAATACATTGGTGAAATTTATACCCTATTTATAGCTGAATTCTAAAATTATTTATACCATAACAATCAACCTATTTAGGAAAAGGAAGAAGGTGGTATAAAATATTATTTATAAATCATATTGTAAATAATACAGAAATAATTAGGAAGACAAGGTAATAAAGGTGATGAATTTTTTTAAGGATTTAATTTCTATTTATAGAATTAATCTCATGAACAAAATGAAAACTCTACTCTAATTGAAGTTAGACAAGTTCAAAGATTTGATTGGTGATCAATTCACACCAAATGCCAAAAATTTAGAGATAGGAAGTATTTTATTAGGTTTAGATATAGAGTCTATGGAATATGTGTGTTAAGGACTCTTAACACTATGTAAAATTAACTGATCTCCTTGCCAAAGAAAGATGAATTTGCTAAGAAGAATTTTTTTTATTAGACTCAAGTTAAGTACTAAAAGAGCACATAAAAATTGTGAATTTTTTTATATACATAAGCACTTTGCACTCCTTCAACCTAAAAATAGAAAATTAGATATGTTTGGTAACCATCAAGACCAGCACAAAATTTTGTGTGTACCTTGTTACTAGTAAAGCTCACTAAACTTTTGATCAAGATGTTGATGTGAGATTTTGTTAGGGAGAATTTTATTTGAGAGATGGTGTTGTAGTAAACAAGTCATTGGGTGGATTTGAGGTAGATTTATAAGAAAGCTGTTTAATATAAGCACTGTAATCAAGGCAAAAAATTTGGCATCATATTAGTTTATGAGGATTAAAAAAGACAAGTTGGCAATAGATTTGATACAAGGAGTTACTCATGTAAATTTTGAAGACAAGCTTCTTTGCTTGATACAACAAGCCGGTCCTATATAAAGAAAGGATCTTCTTTGTTAAGGATTCAATGCAAGTCATACTTCTTACAGTTCTTTAAAACATTATTCCAAAGTTTGGGGATGTCTTGATACTTAAGTTACTTATAGATCTACCACCACCAATGATCTTCATTAGATTGATGTTTTTCTACAAAACTCATGTGGAGGAATTTTTAAGAATAGTAAGATCTCTCATTGACTAGAGAACCATACTCATACTATATGCAGAAAAGAGGTAGATCAAGCATTCAATAAAGTCAAGGACATTTTGGAAAGTGAACCATATCAAGGTTGCACTTGTTTGATAAAACTTTTAAAGTTCATATAAATGATGTGAGCAAAACTATATTGTAGGATACTAATTTAAGATGGAAAGCTACACCTTATGAAGTAAGAAGGTTAGCAAAATAGAGTATAGAGGACCAACTCATAAGAAAGCATTGCAAGTATGTAATGGTTTATTTATTTGATTGAGTGATGACATTATTTAGAGCATGATAACAAATAGAATATCTCTCAAGTTCATCGAGACTCAAGATATTGTTCTGATAAAGTTGCTTAGTTGATATGATATGTTAGCGTTCATGAATATGAAATTGATCTATAAGCTTGAGAGTGATGATATGGTCCTAATTGCCTTAAGTAGAAGAGTTGATAAGTCATCTTCTACATATGTGTGGAGTGCAATATATATATATATATCCAAGTATGGAGATAAAGATTTATGAAGGATACATGAATGAGACTTTATTGCAAAGTATTTGGACAAGTCAAAGAAGGGATACAAGCTTACAAATTTGAGCTTGAAATAAGGATTACTCAAATTTACACAAAACTAAACTTGCATTGTTCAAGAGAGGATTCAAATTCTAACCTAGCCTATCTCTTACTTGTGAGGAGGTATTACACCATGGACTAAGAAGGCAAAGAACTAAACTTCATTACCCTCCTCCAAGGTTAAAACTCCAAGGCACTTCCAAGACTAAAGATATTGCTCATTGGATAAATAAATGAGAAATATAGTTGTAACACAAAGGATGAGTACCACCTGAAGAGGTGGTACTCATCTTGCTCATCTCTTGCTCATATACTTGTGAAATCCTATATCTAAAATTTACTAAATTGTTAGAGTTACTAAGTTACTAGGAAAAATGTCATCTAAAAGAAAAAATTCTAAGAGAATATCCAAACTCATGGGAATAATCCGCATAACTATATAGTCTTCTCTTGATCCAAAAAATAGTCAAAAATTCCTTCATATGAGCTACACTTAGATTATAGGAAAATTTTCATTGAAAAATCTTTTAGATACTAGAACTCTAAACTCTTTCCTCAAAGCCAAATATTTGAGAATATAATACAAAGTCAATACACTAACATTCTCCACAAGGTTGAAATGACATTAAACTCATAGTTAGAGGTAATTATTACTCACATGTATAGACATTGTACCACACGTTTGTCCAGACTCATGAACACATCTAAAAATAGCCCCTTGTCAATTTCTTATGAGTTTGCATAGGGAACTTCTATCACTTAGAGAAACTTCTCATCCAAGATCATAGATATTGACACCATTTTCTCTTTAAGATCTTCCATCACTTATTGTCAATTTCCTTGAACATGCACATTGCAACTTTGTGTCTCCCCAATTTCTCATGATTATATTTTTTGTCATGTGGATTTCTTACAAGTTTTTCTCAAACTCACTTCTACTTTGCAAAAAATGTTACTTAATCAAGATTATTGATGCTAACCTTTCAAGCTTCTTTGAAATAATACAACCTCTATCTTAGCTATGACTTATTTAACCTAATTATGACTAATTGAGAAATTTGGTTAAATTCTATAGAAATAATATCTATTGTGCAACTATACATTATTACCTAACATAAATTGATGTCAATATCATATACTATAGAAGCACAACTCATATAGAAAGTCACACATGAACTCTAAAGTGCCATAATAATTAGATGTTTACAAACTCAACTCAAATCAGAAATCAGTCACACTCAACATGATATATTGCCAACAACAGGCTTTGATTACATTATCAAGCCACATCTACTCTAGCTAGAGAAACTCCAAGTGATGCTTGCTAGTCTTTGTCCACCATAACTAGGAGATCAAAGGCTCAACATCAAGAAGTGAGCTCTTTGGAGCTGCACTTTAAAGATATACCTCTTAGGACTTGACCTAGAACTCTAAACCCATGGTACCACCAACTGCCCATCTTACAATCCACTTGACAATGTAAATGATAGCTCTAATAGTGTGATCAATAGCCCAAAAACAAAATCTGGCCGCCACTAAGTAGTCTCCGAGCAATAGTTGGTATGGCCATGACTGCCATACTAACCCTCTAGCATCTGGGTAAACTAGCCTTGGTGCTACAAATGTCATGATAGTAATTGTGCATATATACATTGCTACCCAACATACACTATAGAAGCACAACACATATAGAAAGTCACAAATGAACTCTTAAGTGCCACAATTGCTTTCCTAGCTGGTGGTTAGGTCCCTCTAACTCCAAATAGCCATCTACTCCAAGTATATGATATGCTCTATGGTGTGAAAAAATCAAGAGAGTCGAGTGCTATCAAGTTCCATTGTTAGTTGCATATTTGCAATCTATACCACATAAAGAGTGAACTAGCTATAGGTCAAGCACATTGCAAACATAACCACTATCCTTGAAGAACCACCATGAGGAGAGGAGTCAAACATGCAATATGCCATCCTTTCAAAAACTATCACACAACAATATAGTAGTAGCTCCACCAAAAGAACCACATAACATACCGCAAGCATATACATACAACTGCAAAGCTTGGATCCATATTTCCATCAATGTTTGGAGAGGTGGTATGATGTACAATTGCACACATAATCCTTCCAACCAACACCATCAAGTCCTTCTAACATGAGGATTTTGAAGGGAAAAACCTCACATACTCTTGAGATAGTGTGACCTATAGTCACATCAAGTGTCATTGGTGTAGTCTATTTGTAGATATACATAATTATTTGGATGAAATACACAAATCAATGGTCTATAACCTCATCATTAAATAGTAGCATAGTATAAGGTATCCCTTTGCTAAGCAATTGCTAAGTTCTTAGAGACCATTGGCATCACTCTTTAAAAGATCTCTAACCATCAAGAACATACATCACACATACATCTTGATCTTCCAAGTCCAAACTATAATAGGCTTCAAAAATTTGGATCTTGTCCATAGAGTGGAAAGTAAAGAGAGAAGGATGCTAAGGAAGCTTGCTGATTGAACTAATTGCCCATGGCCAACCAAGGTAATTAGAGATCACAATCTCTCAAGTGGACTCTCTACAAATCATACTTAGGCAATACTCGCTTCATTGTCTAAACCACTCTCTCCGTTAAGCCATCTACTTGGGTTTGATATTGGGAGGTACTATGATGATCAATCAAGGCTTTGTTGCACAAGACTTGAAACTCTACCAAGGACTCTATACCTTGATCAGTCAAGACCCTAATTGATGCACCAAAATAAGTAAGACATGAGCTAAGATTGAGTAAGTTGTCCCTTCATTCGACTTGTCAAGAAGTGAAACCAATTTAATCCACTTGGATAGATGCTTCACCATAACAAAAATATATTGATGATGTCTCATAATCAATGATAAAGGTCCAACACAATCCAACTCCAATGGTATCCCAACCCCATGATAGGTAATGGGTAGTAGCACTAAATGATACTCTAACTCTACCAAACCACACATTTGACAACAATTGCTTTACATTGGTCTGCCACCAATAATGACTTTGGAGTAAACTATATGTCAAATTTACTCCAAAATGTCCTAGATTCTACTGAGCATGCTATACCAATTGTGGTCTCAAAATAAAAGGAGTAAACTTGTACCCTAACCGATCCTCCCATACCCAAGAAGATGTTTGCACTCCAATCTGAATTGCTTGGCTTGCTAAAGGAAATTGTCTCTCTCTTTGGCACCAATTGTGCCACTCAAAACATTAGTACAAAGATAGTCCATCATTAAGACAACATCATGAATATCTCGCTGACCTATACCAATATCTCCACCCTCTAGATCTAAGATCCCAATAACACCTCTTGTTTGTATTGAGAGAGATATCCCCAAAGCCTTAGAAAATAAAAATAGGAAGGAAGATGCATGCCAACTTGGTGCCATTTCCACATTTGTCTCACCATGCCAACATGCTCAAATCTGATCTTGTTGGTTGGTACATGGGTTTCTATTCAACCCATTTGCATCATGGTTCACCACTCTAGGTCTATGAATGACCATGAAATCATACTCTTATAAATTAGAGCCCATTGTGCAAGCTTCTTTGAAAGCTTATCATGCTCCATCAACCACTTCAATGGTTCATGATCAATGATAAGATTGAATGGGTCACTAAATAGGCTACTACCCACACTATTGCCAAGCACTCTCTCATATAAATCATACTCTGTCTCTACTGAATTTTTAGAGAAACTAGCATGGGCCACTATAAAATCCTTCCCCTCATCATCTTGCTAGATAAGCACTACTCTTAGCCCCAACATACTCCAATCAATATGAAATTAAAATGGTCATTCTATGATCTGTCGCTTAAGAATAGGTACAGACGTAAACCTCTCCTTGAACTCTATAAATGCTCTCTCTTGCTCAACTCTCCAACACCACTCTTGTGTAAGCTTGGTCAAATTCTTTTATGCCTTCGCAATTGTACTAAATCCTCTAACATATTGGTGATAGAAGTTTGCCAACCCAAGGAATGCTTGCACTTTATTCACATCCTTAAGCTAATAAACATTCAATAGCATCCACCTTGGTCTCCTAAACACCAAGTCCACCATGGTCAATAGTGTGACCCAAATACTCAACTTGCTTTTGGAAAAATCTGCACTTACCAAGTTGTAATTTGGGTCTATGAGATTTCAATCTCTCAAGCACTTTTAACAAATATCTCTCATACTCCTCCATAGTAACACTAGACCAAAATATCATCAATATAGCACTGAGAAAATCCAATCTTGCTAGGATCTTGTCAATGACTCTTTGGGACTTGGAAGGAGTATTATTGAACCCAAATGACGAGGATTGTCATTGATACAATACATCTATGTTTGTGGTAATTGATAACCCAAAATAATATATTGGACTTGTCCTCCTCCTTGATTGCCAATTGATAATATCCTACTCAAAGGTGGTCCAAAGTACTGAAGACCTTTGCATGCACATTTGCATCAAAGATCTTCTTTGGTGTATGCATAACATATCAATTAGCCCTAGTCTATCATTTGATAGAATGGTAATCTTCACACATTTGTTTATTTGTGGAGTTGCCATGTATATCCTTCTTGGCTAGTCATTGTAGTTGAAGCATATGTCCATATGAAATCTCCACCAAATTAACCTCAAAAGGTTTTATTTCAATTCTGAATTAAAGCTCTCTCCATATCACTATATCTACAAGGATATTAAAAAATAGGTGTATCACTAGTTAACTCAATCCAAATACTAAGTACTTTCAGAACACCCAAATCCTTCATATTTAAAGCAAAACAACTTGTGTAGCTCCTTAAGAACCTCCAAACTCTTTGTCTTTCCACTCTTGTAAGCTTGGATCCAATATTTGACTCCCAAGTATCCTCTATAACTAATGTAAAATTGAAAGATGCATTGACTGGTTGATACACCAGGACCTTGGGAGAAATACTATGATGTTCCTAATTGTTAGAGTCTACAACCTCTATGAAAACTCTCTCTACTTTAGTTGCAAGCTCCACGTGTCCTCTAGTTGCATCCCAAGTAGACCAAGGATGTATCTCAAGTAGACCTTGATCCTTTGGATGTACTCCAAGAAGACCACTCTCATTAGTAGTCACTTGTTTTGTCATAAGAGTACTATGCCCACTTGGTCCATCATCCCCAATATGTGCTTGAATTGTCTTGATAGGCATAGAGCTCACAAGTATTTGAGTAATGCCTATCAATTACATCATATGTTGCTCAAGCAATCCAAGGCTCACAATGCAAGTCAAATATTTTAAGTCCATAGCCTAACCTAACACCTTATGCCTCAAACACAATTAAAATAGTAGTAATATTGGTATTGAAATCCATTGCTTACTCTTTCTCATTGGTGTTGAGCACCACCAACTATTGTAATTGTTAGTCCTAAACAACTCCAAGACCTCCTCCCCCTATAAGCATGGGATGTTGGAAAACTCATAAGTGTGGGTAAAGTGGCTCTAGGCTGCTCAACAAGGTTCACTATTGCCATAGATGACCTATCATCCACTCCTATCATCTAAGACTAGCACTCAATATCTAGAATATCATCGCTAATAAGGTGGGCTAATTGCTAAATGACATCATAGGTATGTTGTAAATTCTCTCTAGGTAAGAGGTTTTTCCACCAAAGACAAGGATGATGAGCACGTGATCCAACTTTAGCTACATCCAACAACATGGCAA
Organism: Lunularia cruciata; assembly: GCA_948567375.1. Lineage (NCBI taxonomy): Eukaryota > Viridiplantae > Streptophyta > Marchantiopsida > Lunulariales > Lunulariaceae > Lunularia > Lunularia cruciata. The sequence goes on along the minus strand of OX419762.1, from coordinate 11,814,043 downwards.
GTTCTATCCAAGACAAAACTTGACTTGTACTTGCCACCACTTGTGTGCACAAATCACCCATCAAAGTGATATTTTGGAGAAATATATGCTAGAAAAATTGTTTGATGAACCTAGAGATGTTATAATATATGTAGCATTTCCCAAAATATACCAAAATGGAGATCTTGTAGACCTTGACCTAGTCTAACATGAGTATATCCCTGAGATAGCCATCTTAAAATTGCCAAATGAATGGTACCTTGTCTCTCCAAATCCTGCACCCCCATCAAGGAAATGTTTGATGGTGGGAGTCTTCTAGTAATCCCAAATTGTTGACATTTGTAATAACTTTAGATACTAATAGGCCAGTATGCCATATGATATAGAGAGACTAGTCTAGCAATCTCATCTCTCTCCACATACAATTATCTATAAACATGTATGCTTGCATGCAATACCATAGCTAGTCCAATCTTGATCCCACCAAAAAAATCCAATAGGCATGTTTCCTCCATTCAATACTGCCAATCAATAGGTGTGGTATCCAAAGGTGAGAAGATAATAGACTTTGGATACTCATCCTCCAATTGGTCTAATGGTGGTACAAAGATTCCACTCTTAGCCTATTAAATAAACTGATTTGCATGTTGCTATAATGCTTCATAAAAAATCCACAATGGAACATCCAAGATGGACAGAAAAACCTCACTTGTACTCCAAATCTAAAGAATCTCCTCTATTATTGAGGCATCTTTTGCATGGGCATTCCACTCCAATAACTCATCATGCCAAGTAATAGAACCATTGAAAGAAGAGACTAATGTCATAGTCATGACTATAGTAAGCCAAGATTATTACTACTAAAGCACACCAATAGGTGACATATACATCCTTCACATGACTACCAAACTAACCTCTAGGAAGTTGTCTCCTCCCAATAGTCAATGTTGAAACCCATGGAGTATAACATTGCTCCACCAACTAGTACATCATAGGCCAAAGATCTCATCACAAAACTATCAATCAGATGACCTGGGCTGAATCTAGACCATGAGTTCTCCACATGTGATGTATTGGGTGGAATCACCCCCTAGAGATGTTTGGATCTGAAATGGATACCTCTCTACACCGGTCTTTCATAGCCCAAGACCAAAAACTACAACCTTCCCCAACATAAGAAGTTGCACACCAAATTCTAATAAGACCCTCTATGGTGTATAGACATTCAATAAAGGTAATACTAAACAAAAAATATCACTTTGGTTGTCCAATAAGACAACTCTAGGTGTAAACAAAGCTCACTCAAATGCAGGTCTGGCAATTAACTCCTCTAACCTAATAACTATTGCCTGCCACAAGCCATTGGTAGCCAAATGGATCTCATGTTCCTCAACCAAGTTTGCTCCACTATCAACCATCTCTACTCTAGAAGCAAGAACCACACCATCCCTACTCTTGCAAAGGGTGGTAACCAATTGAAAAATAGAGCTAGGTCAATTCTCAATGTAAATATATCAATGGTTGAGAACAAAGTAGAGTGCATAATCAATTGGATCGCCCCACTAGTGTACTAGACACAATCTTTAATAGAAGTAGGTGGTTAAAAAATATCTAGTCTATCCTAAATTCCATCACCACCTACCACACCTACACTAGGATATCTAAGAGCCATGGATGTTGTCTATAGTGCCTCAAAATGTAAAATATTGCGGAAGTTTGACTTGTCCACCAATCCCTTCTCTTTATGGGTCCAACACCACTAATGCTCCTCTAGGCTCAAGAGCACATATTGCACTCCTAGTCATTATGGCAATATGTACTTGCGTTGATATGTATATAAATTCAAGTGTATCTCCCAACAACATATGAGATGGAAGCCTCAACATCTAAATTTGATGTTCCCTTGAGCTATACCATGCTAGCCAATCTATGCTCCAATTTCTCAATCCAAGTAGTCATGGTTGTAGTAGAAGTAAAGGTAGTTATTATACCCTTACTAGGTGTGAATCCTCTATTTCTACCTCTACCATCTTGTCATCTATGACCTTAGGCTCTTGTACCACCCACCATAGTAGCACTACCACTCCATAACTCCAAGTGGAGACCAAAGCATCAATGACTGACTAGTGTGGCCAAATCTATGGCAATCGTCACATTATCTTTGGGTTGGTTGTGGTGCTCTAAAGGTATCATAACCACTACCTTGGGTGCACTTTCTCTTGTGGTGAGATCCACCATAAGTCCAACAAGCAACACCACCAATTGGCTATTACTAAACAAAAAATGAGAGTAAAGGCGTAGGTGCACTAGGCTCCCCACTTGCTCCATAAGATAAGGGTTGTTCACTTTATCCTTGAAATTCAATATGGTGTGGTGCACTCTAGAAGAAGTAACAATTGTGGATGAGGTCTCTCTACCAAATCCAGCTATCACCACTCTCTCCTCCACCATGTTGATGCACTCTTCCAAACCAAAAACCACTACCAAAGTTTATGGGGTAGCCTGCAACAACATAATATCATATACTCTACATCATAGCTCCTTGTCCAATATCCTATACCAAAACTGGACTACTTGTGCCTCAATAACTCCTTGAGACAATTTGATAAGCCATCTTATGCAAGCATATGGCTTGCATAGGTTCTCATCAACCTTTTGTTGGAACTCTTGCAAGCTCTTTAGCTTATTTGTTTGCACTCATTGGTAGTTTTTCCTCAAGCACTAGAAGAATTCTACCATGGAATTAAACCTCACTACTATGCCACCTCTTGAAATGGTACCTCCACTTGTGGTAGTAACTAGTGAACCTCCACTAGATACACCAATGCTATTAGAACTAGAACTCATGGGTATTGTTGGTCTACCTCTAGAAACCAAACCAAAGTGATGGAGATGTAATTTGAAAACCAAAATTGTCTCCAAAGTGTACTCTCCTAAACTTATGTAGTCATCTATAGGTGGACCCTCCAAGTTTTGGAACAACCTTTCTCCCACCATGAAGAGTGTGAACAAAGTTTTGATTTTACATCTGCTCCAAATCACATCAACTATCAAACTCTTGGAGAAAACCATCTAATTCAATAGTACTCATTTTACCAAAGTAGCACTTGGGGCCTTTGGAGGCCCCAAAAATCTTGGCCATGTCCCATAACAACAATGTGTACATACAATCTACACTCTCAATTGAATAAGCTCTTGTGTCCAACTCTTGTGGTGCTCAATATTATTATTTTTTATGTATAAAAGAGATATTTATATTAATATTTTGAAAATGAGAATTTCTTTAGTAGTTCTCAATAAAAAAGCACAATTTAGTCAAACTTTGCAATGAAGTAAGACAAGAGAAGTTTGAGGAAAAGAATTGTGTTGTATTGCAAGGTAACTACAACACCTTGGTGTTAAGTAAGAAGAGGCATTCATTTTGTCACATGTGGGATAGATACAAGGTATGGTCACTAACATGGCATGAGATAATAGGTACAAAGTAGGTTGGGGTGACATGTTGAAAGGAATTTGAATATTGCCAAAAAAGAACTATCAACATTGATATATCATAATAATTGCATGATGTTGCAAGTAAGAAGTCTAAGGACTGACCAAATATTGACTGCAAGGAATGAAGTTATAAGCTATCAAGAACTTGATGAGGGAATATTGGTATCAATAAAAATACTTGGGAATTTGATATGGGTTTTCAAGTGCAACTGCAATTCAATGACAATGTTGGGTGAGTTGAATTCTTTCTATAGCCAAAATACCTAAGAAGGTTCAAATGTACATTCTCCAAAATATAGGTTGGAGAATGGATTGATAAACCTGGAGATGTCATAATATACATAACATCTCCCAAAACACACCAGAACAAGGATTTTGTAGACCTTGACCTTAGCCATCATGAGTATGTCTTTGACATGTCCATCCATAAATCACCAAATGAATGGGACCATATCTCTCCAATATCTTCCACCCCCAACAAAGAAATGTCTATTGGTAGGGTCTTCTAATAACCCCTAACTATTGAAATTGGCAATAGCTCAAGATACCAATAGGCCAGGTGTGCTACATGATTTAGAGAGACTCACCTAGCGTCTCATCTCTCTTCACATACAAGTATCTTTGTACTTGTATGCTTGCTTGTAGTATTGCAGCTAGTCTAGTGCTAATCCCACCAAAAAATTCCAATCAACATATTCTCTCTATTTGATATTGCCAAGCAATGAGTGTGGTATCCAAAGGTAGTAAGGTAATAGATTCTAGAAGCTCATCCTCAAATTGGTTTCTTGGTGGTATAAAGGCTCCCCTCCAAGCCTGTTGTACTAATTGATCCACTTGTTGTTGTAACACCTCCTTAGAATTCCACAATGGAACATCCAAGATGGATGGAACAATATCACTTGTACTCCAAATCCAAGTGATCTCTTTTAGTATTGGAGTATCCTCCGCATGGGCATTTCACTCCAATAAGTCACAAGTCCAGTAACAAAACCATTGAAAGTTGAAATTGATGCCATGGTCCCTAATTGTAGTGAGCCAAGACTACCACTACTAAAGCAATATTGGTAGGCAACATACCTATCTCTCACTTGACTGCTAACTTGGTCTATAGGAAGTTATCAATAGTCAATATTGAAACCATGGGATATAACATTGTTTCCACCAACTAGCATATTGTATGACTACTATTGTTGCAATGGTTTGAGCTCTCACCACAAAGCTATTAGTTGGATGATTCAGCTGAATCTAGACAATGAGCTCTGTACATGTGATGTATTGTGTAGAACCACCCTTATAGATGTTTGGATTTGACATGGACACCTTTCCACATTGACCTTCCATAGCTCAAGATTGACAACTATAGTCATCCACAACATAAGGAGTTATATACCAAAGTCTAATAAGACCTCTATGGTGTATAACCCTTCCCTAGAAGTCCACCAAATGGAAAATTCACTTGTGGTTATCCAATAGGATAACTCTAGGTTTGAACCGAGCTCACTCAAAGGTATAGTTGGTAACTCCTCCAATCTAGTTGCTATTGCATGCCACAAACCATTGATCATTGAGTGGATCCTAGGCTCCTCAACCACCTCTACTCTAAAATCAAAAACCATATCATCCCTACTCTCACAAAGTGTGGCAACCAATCAGAACATTGGAGTGGAGTCAATTCCTAATATAAACATGTTACAAGTTGAGAACAAGGAAAGCACATAATCAATTGATCTGCCTGTAATATTGTGCTAGACTCAATCTATGTTATAGAAGGTTCACTAGCATCTAGTCCATCATGCACTACATCACTACCTACCACATCTACTCTAGGATGTCTAAGAGCCATGGATGTTGTCTGTAGTACCTTAGAGAGTGTAAAAGACCGGGGAAGTTTAACTTGTCTACCAACCTCTCCTCTTTATGGGTCCAACTCCATTGATGCTCCTCTAGGTTCAAGATTATGTACTAAACTCCTAGTCATTATGGTAGATGCATCTACATGTGTTACTTTGCACATAAAGTCTAAGATTTCTCTATCACCAACATAAGAGGTAGAAGCCTCAACACCTAAATTTGATCTTGTTTAAGCTATGGCCATGCTAGCCAATCTTTGTTCCAATTGCTTAATCCAAGAATCTATGGCTATATCAGAAGCAAGGATAGGTATTTCATCCCTACTAGGTGTGGGATCTCTACCACCTCATCCTCCATGACCAAGAGCTCTTCTACCACCTACCTAGAAACCCTACCACTCCATAAATATAGGTGAAAGTCAAAGCATTGGTCACTAGTGTGACCATATTTGTGGCGATGGTCGCATAATCTTTGTGTTGGCTATGATACACTAGAGGTATCATGTCCATTTCCTTCAATGCACTCTCTTTTGGTGAGGTCTACCACAAGTCCAACAAGCAACACCATCATTTATTGGCTACTACTAACCTCAAAATGAAGGTATCCATTTAGCTACACTAAGCACTCTACTCGTTTTTTAAGATCCAAATGTCCACTCTGCCCTTGGAAGCCAACACAATATGATGCACTCTATTGCACTCTAGAAGAAGTAGCAATTGTGGATGAGGTCTCCCTACCAAATCCAAATATCATCACTCTCTCTTCCACCATGTTGAGCTCAATGCACTCAGCCAAACCAAAGACCACTCCCAAAGTAGGTAAGGTAGCTTGTAACAACATAACATCACTTACTCTATATTACAACTCCTTGTCCAAGATCCAATACCAAAATTTGATTACTTGGGCCTTAGTAACTCATTGAGTGAAACTGATCAACCATCTCATGCAAAGGTATACCTTGTATAGGCTCTCTCTAGTCTTCCACTAGAACTCTTGCAAGCTCCTCATCTTGTCAATCCGCACTCCCTAGTAGTTCTACCTCAAGCATTGAAAGATCTCTACCATGGGTTTAAACTCAGGTACTGCACCACCTTCTATAGTAGTAACTCCACTTGTAGTATCACCATCTCTAACTAGTGCACCTCCATTAGATACACAATGCTACTAGAGTTAGAACTCATGGGTACTACCAATCTACTCCTAGCAATCAAGCCTAAAGTGATGGAGATGTAGTTTGGAGACAATATTGTCTCTATGGCTTGATCTCCGCCAAGTGAGATCTCCTAAACTCATGATAATGATCCATTAACGGACCCTCTAAGTGCTAAAATAACCTCTTCCATGCCATGAAGGGTGTAAACAAAGTCTAGTTTTGCATTTGTTGTAGATCACCCCTAATTATTAAACTCTTGGATTAAGTCATCCAACTTAATGGTACCCATTATACCAAAGTAGTGCTTGGGGCCTTTAGAGGCCCCATAAATCATATCCATACTCCACGAAAATGGTGCAAACACACCAAGTGCACTCCCAGTTGAATAAGCTCTTGTATCAAACTCTAAATCATAATCAAGCTCCTATTGAGTGCCACTCTATATAAACCCATTGTTTATTGTAGCAATACCTCCTCTAGAATCCCCAAAGGACTCCATCATAACAATGTAATTTAAACTACAATTGCAACCATCACAAGTACTCCACCAAAGATCACCACCAAGTGCCACCACCAACTCAACACCACTCACTAATGTAGCTCTAACTATGACACCTACACTAGGAGAAAGGACAACCTATAACCTTCTATCATGACATGCACTTTCATGGTTTGCAAGTCATCACTTCTTGCCTCATCAAAGAGAAACATAGGTAATTTGATTGGTCATCACTCTAGTCTCACTATTGAGAGCACACGAGAGCACCAATGCTCTAAAGTCAAAGCACCTTACACAAACATGGTGCACACACAAGAAGTAGAGAATGGAGGGGGTCCAATCATAGGAAGTTTAAAGAAAACCTACATCTCATAAATCAACACCAGACTGAGTCTACCACCCCTTGGCATTTGACATGATAGGAATGTGTACCTACTCCTAAGCTACAAAGATCACCAAAGATAGGATCAAATTGCCCTTCCTAGCCAAAGCTACATGTGTATAGGTATCAGTCAACTAGTCACTAAGACAACAAGTGAAGGTGGCCCAATTGGCTAGGGCACACAAATTGCCTCTCCTAGCCAAAGCTACATGTGTATAGGTATCAGTCAACTAGTCACTAAGACAAAAAGTGAAGGTGGCCCAATTGGCTTGGGCACCAATTTAGGAACCAAAGATTTGGGGTTCAAACCTTGTTGTGCATAATCTAGAAGGGCGGGCAGATTTTGCCAAAAAAATGACCAATAACTACCAAAAACTCATCTAAACTAGCTAGCCTTCTAGGTGTTTGTAACCTCTCTAGCTCACAACCTTATGCCTCAAAGCCTCTAAACACCAAAATGAGGCCTTTCTTCTTGCCAATTCAAACCCTCTCCAAATTTGGCAAAGCTTCACCAACTTGAGCACTAGCTAGGGAAATTTAAGCAATCTTTAACTCATGACAACTTCCACCAATTTGACCTCCAAATTTGGAAAATCTTTGCCAATCTGACACACCTTCTCTATAGTTGGTTGACCACCAAATCCTCCGCTAATTCTCAACTTGATCCAAATTGAGAGGATGGTGATCTCCAATCTTTAATTCAAGGGGATGGGTTTCCAAATTTACCTCTAAATTTTCACTTGTTGCTCAATTCACACCAAATTGACCTTGATTTCACCTCTTGGGGTCAAATCAAACATCCATTGTCTCAAATTGACTCAATTCTCAAAAATTTAGCCAACACTTTCACCACCATCTAACCCAATTGCCAAATCTATATAAACTCAAATAGGACTTCCATCCACAATCACTCTCAAGGAATCAAGGACCACAATTGAATATACCAATGATCAACCAGGCTTGGAGATACCACCAACGTCCTTAGTTCTTGCACCCAATTTCCCTCTCTTACTTCTCTGATATAATAAGTTCATTTTTCCACTCAAATCACACTCAAATCAGATCTATACTCTACCCTTCACTCAATCTTTGTTCACCATAGCCAGGAACCCTAAACTCAAAGGTTCAACATCAAAGAAATCAGCTCTTTAAAGTTGCACTTTGAAAGTATACCCCTTTGCTCAACCTAGGTCTCTAGTCTTAACTATGCCATTGATAGTACATCCAATGGTGCAAGTGAAGGTGATCTCACCATGTGATCAATAGCCCTAACATGAATTTGGCAGCCAACAAGTAATCCATGAGCAACTGCCAACTTTACTATTCTTGTGTCCAAGAAAACTAGCTTTGGCACTACAAATGTCATGACATCTCACACCCTAGTCACAAGTATTAATGGTCATACACTTGACTATTCATGTTCCTACTACAAATTTTCCTCACAATAACTCAATGAAGGCAAGGCATGCATCAAAATGTGGAATTTAAGCAAAAGTGATAAAGAGCATTTGGCGCTTTTGCTTTATTCATGTTTAAATGATTGAATGAATTATTTACATTAGGCCAAAGCCTTAAACAGTTTTTTTGTACTCAAAGCCAAATAAATCTAGCAGTCAAGAAATCCAAAGATCTTCTTGGCTCATCCTCCTATACAATGATGATCTTATCTTCCTATTTTATTCTATCTTATTCCCATGTAGATCTTCTTGGTTCATCCTCATTGTCCTAGTGATAATCCTATCTTCTTATCTTATTTTATTGTCTTCACATGTAGGTTAATTAGGTGCCTTCTATGTGTTAGGAAAGGTATAAGTTTTTTCCCCAAAGACAACTTGCAGTTTGACTTTGTTGGATTTACTACTCCAAAGGTTACATCTACAAAAATCTTACAAGTGAGAAGAATATCTACAACTACTAAGAACTTCTTCTCCTAAGATCTTTGGCCTAAGATACTATTGCAAAGAATTAACTTTGGCCCTACAAACTTGAATAAGGATTTTTGTCCTCTCCAAGTAGTCAATGATTTTTAGGCATAAGAAGTCATAGCATTACTTAAACTTTTTTTTTTTATGGTCTCAAACCTTGATGTCTAATTGGTCCAACTTTGCAACTTTGTACTACTTTTCCCCTAGCTTATAGACTTTTAACTTTAGCTCTTGTAATTTTGTCTTGGTCATCTTACCTTGCACTTCCTCTTCAATCATTGTCACCAATTGGTCACAAACTTCCTTGATCTTCTGGAGTTCCTTCACCTTGGTTTCTTTGGAGTTGTGTAAGGCTGCAATTTCCTTATTCATTTCCTTGAACATTTGGTGCCAATTTGCTGCATTTTCTTCCTTTTCCTTTGCAAGTTCTTGAGATAGATTCTCTGGCTGGATGGCCATCTCCTTCTTGTATTTAGCTATTTGTACTTCCAAGTGACACTCTTATCTTGGCTGCCTACAACTCTCCCCAAATTCTAATTCTAACTTCTTCATCTCTTGCCTCCATCTACTCTTCATACCCTTGTTGTTTTTGCTTGTTTTCAAGAAACTCTCAATTCTCCTTGCAACCTCCAAATTTATTCTTTGTGTTGAGTGCCATTTTTAGTGAGGAAAAGGCTTGGACACTTCTATTTGTAAGTCTTATACATGAATGTGTTCACCTTCTTGGACTCCTCCTTTTATAGGTTCTGATTCTTCTCCACCTCTTCCTTCCACTTATCTTGGCTCACTCTCCTTGTGTACATATTTTTGTGTAGTTTTTGGAAAAGAGAGGTATAATTGGTGGCATCTGCATAAACCTCCTAGTATTGAGGTAGGATTGCCATCCATTATTGGTTATCTTTATACTTGTGTGGTGTCTTCTTTTGTTGTTGTACTCCACTTGGAAGGTCCTTGTCCTTGTCTTCAACATCTATCTTCCCTTTGGTTTCTTCGCCACCTTTTCCTTGGCCTCTTGCTGCACTTCCAAGTTTTGCTCTTCTTGAATTGGGGTGAAGGACTCTTTGGTCCAATATTGTGCTTCCTCTTCTTGCTCATTGTTAGCCTAATCTTCTTGATTTGTACCTTGCTCTTCTATATTTGGTGAAGATTTCACATCTTCATATTGCTCTTAGTCTTTGGACTCAAATAGTGACCCTTGCAAGGTTAATGAGTTGCTTTCCTCTTCTTTATCTTCTCCTTTGAAGTCTTCTTCTTCTTCTTTTCTCCAAAGACACATCTATTACTTGGGTTTGAGGTCTTTTGATGTTGTCCTCTTCTTCTTGACCATGGTGATCCCTTCTTCATCCATTGATATAAACCTCCCAATTTTTTCATACTTTGCATCTAGAACTTGATACTTATGAATGATGAACTTGCCTTTGGGTTACAAGTTGATTAGGTGATCATGGCTTAGGAACCTCCTTTGTTCTTCTTTGGTTAATAGTTTTAGCTCCATGTAGAATTGGATGGCAAAGGGTGCTAAGTAGATTGCTATGTTGTCTTCTTCAAACTCCTTGATTATGCTCCATGCTTGCTAGAAGAAAATATTTTCCCAATTCACTACCCCACTTGGTACATATACTTGAAGAAGATGGCTTGGTTGCTGTTGATGTAGGTAGTTCTTTCTTGTCAAAATTTGCATGATTGCTTACACAACTACTTGGGATTGGTCCTTATAATTGCCTACCCTCTAGCCATTGTTAGTTGATCAATTTTTTGCACATGCGTTTGCAATCCTTGTATTTACCTCCTCTCACATGTTCTTGAACTTCATGTCAAGGGTGATGCTGCTTGTTCAAGCTACATCTAGACCAAAGATATTTCTGCAATTACTTTTGGACCATGCAAAGGAGTTCCTTCAAAGATCCTTTGATGCTCTTTTTTCTTTGCCTCTCATTTCTTGGAGGATTCCTATATTGCTAAGTTCCCAATTCTAGAACAAGAAGTAGATAGGCTTTCTTTGGACCAGCTCAATCTTGCACTAGATTGGACACTTATTCACTATTGAGGCACAAAGAATCATTTCATGGATCTTTCTTTTAGGCTTGGGAGTGAATACCATGTTGCATATCAGAATGCTACAAGCACAAAAAGCTAAGTTTGGCACTACAAAGATCTAGGATAATTGCTTGCTCTTTAAGTTTGAGATTGAAAACTCTTGGCCAAAAGTGAAATTGTTTGATGTGCACTTGACTTTATAGCCAAATTTGTTACAATCCATGGCTAAGCAATCACTTTTTGCACATGCAAGCTCTTTGGTGTACACCAATGATCTTCAATGGCAGTTCTTTATCTAGATGTTAGCGCATTCAAATTGATGTACAATCTTTGGATCCAAGATGTTCATGGTCTCCGGCCTTTGGGTCCAAAGGACCTTTGTACTTGAGTTCTTTTCCTCCAACCATACTTCAAACTTGAAATCTTTGGGATTCTTCCTTTGGAGTGCATTCATCTTTGTACTTGTTTATTTTGTACCCTTGCATGTCTAGATATAACTCAATTGAGAGCTCAATTAAGAGATTTCCTTTTTCTGAACAAGCAATTATTCTACCAAATCCTTATGAAAAAGAGAGGAAACAATTAAAAAACAACTTTTTCAAAAATATGTGCTCCACAATACTAAAGTCTATCTTTAGTCAAAAATGACTTGTACAGGTCGATGAGTAATGAGTGGACCAACTATACCACATCATCTAAAATTGATGAATTGGAGGAGACTATGCAAGCGTTTAATTAAGGTAAGGTAGTATTGGTTAGGATTGAAAACATATTAATTTAGTGTTGTTAGGTACAAAGTAGCATTGAGAGTATAAACTATCAAATGAGAAATTTTATAATACAACAGTCCAATGTTGAAGAAAGTATAGAAATAATAAATAATTTTTGTTCATTTGATAAAAAAATATTTGAATATATAACCCCAAAATTGAATTTCCTTCATCATATATCATTTGAATAACTTATGATACATATTTTGAATAACTCATTTTATTTTTAAGAATATTTTAACTTTATTTTTTTTTTAGACTTTTAGTATAGCTAAGAGTGACTCTTCTCTTCTTTTTCACACTTAAATGATTTAGTATAGAAATTTTATATACATAAATGATCTAAACTACTTGATGTAGAGATGTTCATGCATGAGACCAAATCAGGTAAATTAATATTAAAAGTAGGAGAGAACTAAAAAAATTAAGAAAAAAATATTACTAGAATAGAGAAAATAATCTAATAGGTATGTTTTTCATTTCATTAGATAAGTTAATTATAATTATTAAAGAAAAAAATAGAAAAATATGAACATATCTGTATATATCAAGATAGAAAGTTTTTCTAAATACATATACAAAACTTTATTTGAGTAGTAAGACCTCAAATACTTAACATTGTAAAATATTTTAGATTAAAAATAAGTTTTGTAGGTCTTCAAAATATCTATATAAAAAATAAACATGGAATATCACATTAAATACAACACTAGGAAAGGGAAGTAAACAAGGACTATATTGACATTGGAAGAGAAGAGGTAAGAAGGTAGGATTAGTGATAGAAGAGATACTTAAAGCAAAAACAACAACATGGAAAGAGATTATTGTTTCTCTAAACATGGAGGATATTGGAAATTCTTTTGAAAAGTAGGATTTATGATAGAAGAGATACTTTAAAGCAAAAGAAAGCAATATAGAAAAGATTATCTTGAAGCAATAAGAGTGATACAGAGGATATATTCATCAAGAAAGAAAAAGGTAAGGGTAGACAAAAAAAACAATGGTATGGTTACGAAAGATGAAATCAGTTCTCTTTAGATAAGAAGTAAGGAATATCATTAATAATAAAGGAGATTCCTTGAAGTAAGAGAATCAACACAAAATATTAGATGAAGTATACCTTGATATTAGTGGTAGATGGTTGATTAAGTTTAATGATTTGGATGAGAAAATTTTTTTGAAGATATATTTATGTATGTTTACTCATTGGTTGGCTTCAATATAAGCTCCTTAGCTCTTAGAGAACTAGTAAGATATAATTAAAAATTTATGCATAAAATCAAATAAAATTTATGCATAAAATCAAATATGTTAGTGGAGATCACTAACATAGTGGGAGCAAGTATAATGAGAGTAAGAGAAACAAGTAGTAGTATCTGGATTTATCCTTTTCTACCTTGAGCTTCTAAAGAAGTATATTATTTTTTTTGATAGTTGTGGTGCATAAATTTTTAAAATTAAGATAAAAAAATTGATTATTTTCTCTCTATTTCACAAGGATATTATAGGATAATTGATTTATAGTGGAAAGAAACCTCTTAATTGAGTTTCCTTTGGAATTCTATCTGTATATGCAATGGTAGTGGTATGAAGGGAACAAATACAAAGCACAAGGCACTCTAAAGGAAGAATGCTATAGGAGTCAAGTCCAAAAGGGGGTCAGAGTTGAAGAACTCAAGTACAAAGGACCTTTTGACCCAAAGACCTTTGGACATGAAGCTTGTATATTGATTTGAATGCACCACCACCTAGATAAAGAGTTACCACCAAAGACCATTTGCATTCACCAAGGTACTTGTATGTGTGGAGAGTGACTACTCCTGCTGATTGAAGACTTTTGGCTAAAAAATTTAGTGCACCTTAATCAATTTTACTTTCTATTATCATTTAAGCCAAAGAGCAAGTAGCAATCTAGACCTTTGTAGTTCTTTGTAGTTTTAATACTCTTTGTAATTGTTTCTTTTATTCAAAAAATTGATATTTGTCCAAAAACCTATGAGAGAGATCCGCAAATCGATCTTGCATAATCCCATAGTGAAAAAATGTGCAATTTATTATAAGAGTGAGCTAGTCTAGAGCAAACATCTCTCCTTCTTGCTCTAGAATTGTGAGTTGAGTGAATTTTGGATTATCCATGAAATGAAGAGGAGAAGAGATAGAGCAATATTGGATCTTGGAAGAACCCTTCTGCTTGGATAGAGGAGAATTGGTGAATTTCCCTTGATATGAAGAAATGACCATTTAGAGGCAAAGTTTGGGCTCACATATCAGGAGCTAAATACCCAAATTGCTAAATCCTTTGAGCTCAGTTCTTATAAGTTCACATCCTCTAGCCACTAATAATGGCTAGAGGATGTGCACTTATAAGAATTGAGCCCAAATAGTGATTACAAAGGCAATAATGAAATTTTTTTTACCAAAGAGAACAACCTACCTCAACAATAGCCATGCTATCTTTTTTGAGTATATGTATCAAGGAGAGCTAGTCAATTGGGTTAAAATGTCTTACTTGCAAGCAAGGAACATGCACAAAGAGTTTGCAAAAGACATTGGAGTAACATGCATAGCGCCAATTCCTATCCACTTCTACATGGGGTTAAATTTTTTGACCAAAGAAGAGTGCAAGAAGTTTTCAAGCCACTATCACCCATCAAGGTATTTCACCCTGCAACTTGAAGTGAAAGCGCTCATTTGGAAGTATCAAGTTATTGATGTCAAATATGCAACATCTTGTGAGTTATACTTGTGGACAAAGAAGGAACTACCAACACAACCAAGAAGAGTTCAACTTTATCAAGGCCTCAAAATCCAATCAAAAGGACAAGGACGAGTCCTTAGGTCATAAATGTGTCTTTGAAAGAGGAAGTAAAAGACTAAAAGCAAGGATCAAGAAGGAGACAATTTTTTTTACCTTGCAAGGGTCTACACAAGAGTCCAAAGGACAAGAGCAATATGAGAATCCCCAATCTGCCCCAAATCTAGAGGAGCAAGAAGAAAAACAAGCTGATTAAGAAGATCAAGCCAAAGATATCTAAGAAGAAACTCTCAACTTTGGGCCAAAGAAACCTCTAGCCCCGCCCAAGAAAAATTTGTCTCCAAAGGACAACAAAGGGAGACAAGAAGAAAACCTTCCAAGTGAAAGGCAATAGAAGACCAAAGGACAACAACAAGAATCCAAAGGGAAGGTGGACAGTGAGTCAAAAGGGAAAGATTCTCTGAGTGGAGTACATACCAAATTCAGGGGAGAGGCTGCCTAAGAACAAAGAGTAGCAATAAAGGAGGGGGCCAATTTTGTGATACATTTTGTAGGTTTGGCCTTGTAGATGATGGATCTCATTCTACCCCCAATGCCAAGAAGTCTACTCAAATATGGCAGATTACACCATGCTTATTCGAAGGCTACACAATGTAATGTACACTAGTATAGAAAATGAGGATAGATGGAAAGAAGAGATTAAGAAGAATAGAAACATGTACAAAGAGAAAGCTAGAAGAATAAACAAGCTCATACAAGAAAAATCTGACATGAAGAGGCAGAACTCCTTCCTAATATCAGACAAGAAGAAGCAAGAGGAAGAAATCCAAAGGATCCAATTTGAATTGGGATTTTGTTGATTGCAACCTACATGCAACTTGAGTATGAAGATCAATTAAAGATCAATGATAAAGAAGTGGTTTTGAGAGAATTGGAGACTACCAAGATAAGGATGGTCACCCTTGAAGTGCAGATGTTTGAATATTGGAGGGAGGAAAGAGAAGGTGAAATCCTCAAGCACTTAGAGGAAGCTCAAGGAAGGGTAATGAAGATGAAGTTACATGAGTTGAATTTGTAGGTTCAAAAGTTGGAAGGGTTGACATACAAAGATGAGAAGATAGACCAACTCAATTAGACTTAGGGAACATATAGTTAGGAAGTTCATTGAAATATGTGATACCTATCTTTTAGAAATATTAGGGTACAAGGAGTGGACCAAGCTCCTTATTAGGATTTGTAAAGGCAAAGGTAGTTCTTTGCAATACTTTAGACCAAAGAGGTACTTCACTAAAAGATTTGTTTGGAGTTGTAATATCTTTGGAGTAAGAATTTGTAAAGAAATTTTCATAGTTCTAGTCATTCATAGTTGTAGGACCTCTGTAGATGTACCTTTAGAGTATTAAGTACGAAGGAGAAAAACTTGTACGTTGTCTTTGAGGAAGAATTAATACCTTCACTGATATGCATAAGGCACCTAATTAACCTACATGTAAGATGATAAGATAAGACAAAGATAGAATTAGCAATGTATAGTGCAGATGAGCCAAGAAATCCTTTGGCTACCTCAACCATTAGATTTCTTTGGCTTTGAGTAAGAAGAAACTATTTAAGACTAAGTGTAAATAGTTCATTTGGTTCTTTGACCATGAATAAGGCAAAAGGATCAAAACCCCTTTTTTGGTTTTCCTTAAATTTTGAGAATTGGTTGTATGTCTATGGTGCATAATGATGAGGAACTTTGTAGTAGGAACCTGAGCGCTTGAGTGGGAGTGCAATTTGTACTTGTTTGTAGGGTTTGGGATCTTTGATAGTTTTGAAGGATTAAAGTAATGCCTTAATGGATCAAAAATGAATTGTAGTGTTGAAAGTACCACTAAATCAAAAAGTGAATTCTTATTGCCAATGTGAAGAGCTTTTGGAGTTATTTTTTTAGGAAAGGAAGAACATAATCTGTAGATTTGAATGTCTTTTTAGTGAAGTAGCCCCTTTGAAGTTTACTAAATCATCATCTTTAGGAAATAGTTGGAACTTAACCTTACTGAAAGTGATCTTTTAATTTCCATTTTCCATAATGCACTATAGTTGGTGATAATACACTCTTTGGGGAGTATCTAATAATAAAGAACAGCCAATTATGACACTTCTCTTCAATCTAGCCATTTCTAAATTGTACCCTCAAAGAAACAACTTGTTTCTTGCCATTATATCACTTTTTTTATCAACATTGGGTTATCACAATAGCTTATGCATCCTAAGAATAATAATAGATTAAAGAACTTTGTTTATTGCTACTTAGATGTAACTTTTACCAAAATTATACTATATGTGTCATGACCCACTTTGTTTTGAGCCTTGGTTTTCTTCATTTTTCATATAAATAGTCTTAATTCAAGTGTCAAGAAGTAATATTTCATAGGGAGTTTTAACCCTGCAATATGAAGGTATCTGATGCCTCAACAAAATGGGCCCACACAACGACCCAACAAGAAGAGGACCAGACCTATTTCATAGTTGGAACCACTTTGATTTTGTTCCATGGGGCCTACAAATGGGCTTGCCCATTTGGAAGACAAGGAAGAAAAAATGGGTCCAACTATGAAATAGGTCTGGTCCCTTGACATGAGACAAGGACCACAACAACTTTCCAACAATTATGAAACTCCCCTAATTCTTGTTGCCATTTCAAGATCATGCAAAAAGACATGCATACCACCAAAGAACCGTTGGTGACCATTTTGCACCCATACTCATGTGTATAATAGATGGTTTTGACCCTTCACCAACCACTATGATAGACAAAGGATGGACCCCATCCCATTGAGACTATACAAAAACCAACACCATCCTACGAATAGAATCTTTCTACAATCTCAATTTTCACTTTTACTTTTTCCAGTTCTTGCATTTCTCTCTCTGCAAAATTGATGACTTGTTTGTATGAGGAATGGGTATAAGATCTATGAATGGGTATAAGATTAAATATATGAAGTACACTACTCATCAAACCATCACTAAAATAATAATGTGGTTGTTCTATTTAAAATGAATAAACTATGTAACCAAAACCAAGTTATCTTCTTCCAATTGGCACACAAGGAAAAGCTAATGGGGGCCAAGAGGTTTTTTGGGCGGGTCATCAAGTTGCTTGAAGACATGACTAAAGGTTCCGCCACCATTGTGGCACCCTTTATTGTCGATTTCTACATCAGCATGAACCTCCAAACGAACAAAAGTGACGGATCTACGCACTCAAATTGACACTCATACTCAAAAAGCAACTCAAAGCGTTGTCTACAAACCTTTGGAGCCACACTAATGCCAAGTTTGAAGAGGTTCAAACCAGCTTTGCACAAATTGGGGATGGCCATCAAAAGGAGCTTATGGACCTAGTTCATATTTGCAAGGGAGCTTAGAGTTTATCCCAAGCACCACCTACCTCTCCAATCAAGGACTAACAACTAGAGCTTAGTCTTACAAAGATAGTTGTGGTCATTTTTATTCTCTAATGATGAGACATCACTGCATATATACTGTAGCATCTTAGTTTTTGTAGTCTTAGGAAGTTTGTAGATGTAAGTACTTTGTAAAAAGGTACTCATGCTAACTCGATATGTAGTGTTAGTGTGATAGAGGTAGAGGTAGTCTTGATTGAGTTGATTATAGCCATAGCTACCTACCATTAGGTTTAGGGTTAGGTTAAAATATGATCAAGATTGAACAATGTAGATGTACTTAAGAAATTTCAATCCATTGGATCTTTTCCCAACCAAGTAAGAAATGTATAAAAGGCTTAGGCCTAATGTTCGTTGGATCAATTCAATGTATTCTTCTTTTGCAAGTAAATATGAACTTTATAAGATCAAGACTCATGAGTCAGTGGTATATGTATTAGTCTACCCTCTGAATGAATGCATGCTCAACTGATTGAAGAGTGACAAATTCTGAGGTATGAACCAAACCATTAGAGCGCAACAAAGCATTTGTGTGGAATTAGAGTGCATCTCTCCTGGAGTTTGGTCCAAGTCATGAACAGTACATTAATAGGCCTACATTGGCCTAGTATCTTGTCAAGTAACACTCCTGTATATGGAATTGAGTAGCACATACTGTCTCAAACTCTTGTAACCTTGTGCGTTTTGGTAGGGATCAAATGCGGTGTTATTATTGTAGTCTTTAGAATGATGTGAATTCCAAGACCTCTCACCTCGGTTTAGTTCGGGAAGTTATCAGGAACCATTCATGCAAGGAGGTAGTGGGTTGCATTTTGTGTGTTTTGTGGCAAGAGTACTTAGCAAATCGTAATCCCTACAAACCACTTCTAAGTTACAATTCTTCAAGACACCACTTCTGTGCATGGTTAGCAATCATTTCCGATTTCCCACATGCAAAAAGATAAATTACTCATAAAGTACTTAACACTTCGCCGTATTTCACTCCCTTGTGCTCCCTTTGGTTATTCGTTGTCCCAACTTAATGTTACTCCCGTCCTCTTTACTCTCCTTACTGCATTCTCTTATAAAACCTGGTGGTAGTATGTGTGCAAAGCGTATCTCAAAAAAAATATAACTCATCTTAGATAACTTCCTTATCAAGTCACAGGGTACGCTCGGAGAAAAGGAAAAACTCCGTTTGACAGCTTTTCTATATTAATCAAATTCTTACACAACTTTCCAGTTTGCACAGGAAAAAGCTAATTGGAAAGAGCAAGAGGAGACGAGATATATAGCCAGTAGCTCCATACTTTCAAGTCTCTACACAGAATAAAGCTAGGTGTCCCTATGTATGGAAGCCTTAAACTTCTTCTCCGGCAGGTGCATGGGGTAGATTTGTGCTCTAAACTTGACTACCAGTTTGCAATGAGCAGCAAAAAAAAAAAAGTTTCTTTGGAGGTACAGAAGTCTCTTGCATCATTCCGATTCCGATGTAAAGAGACCCAGTTTACATTGAAAGGAATATTGAGAAAAACATGAAGACAATACATTCCCTTCCGGTGGCACCAATATCTTCTCAGATTCTTCTGTACTAGTCTAAATTAGGAATCATTAAACAAAAGTCTAACCAGACAAAGAGACTTTGCAACAGCAAAAAATTCCTTACCTCTAGGACTTCATCGTTGTACATGAGCTTCCTGGCTCTAAAGCTTGGATCCAGCGACCAGGAGTCGTCTTCGCAGCTTTAAATCTGATATACCCCAGTAAGAGCTCGAAGTTCTTCCGGCCAACGAGCCTTTGTGTCAACTTTGGTCGTAAATGGAAAGGGACAAAGTACAGACGAAAAACGCACAATTGGTATCGATATCCCCAGTGTCTTCTCCGTAACGCTGATATTCGAAAATACTGTACAAACTGTCCCAAATGAAAGCCACCAAACGAATGAGGTGGTTGGCATCGGCTACCATGAATTTGAGATGGTTCTCTAAGGGATCCGTCTCTTCAGTCACCTGAGCTTGAAGTGGAGGGTACAGGTCTCGACTCAGAGCAGTACTTCCCTGTCCAGTGTTAGTCTGTGAGACAAGATTGAAGCAAATGGCGGAGGCAACCCTGATTTGAGATCTTGTTAATCTTTAGTGTAGAAGGTCGTGTATTCGAAAGTCTGGGAAAGGACTTTCTATGCGAGCCTGCTCGAAAACTGCAGACGGTAAGGATGAAGTACATCGTCTTACTGGAAAAGTACTTTTCCACACGTTTGGTTTACTTACCCCTGCGATAAATATGTGGTTTTGTGGTCGTTATACTCGTATCGCCCCACGTTCAGTTCAGGACCTTGATCTCTATAACAAGAACGCAACTCTCCAGCCTAAAACCAGTTTAAACTACAACACTAGACTTTTCCGCTGTAACCATTGAATGGTCTATTGGTTTATCTCAGGAATCTCCTATTCTTCATTCAAGAGTTTCTCATTCTTCAACCCATGTACACCTCCAGAAGGCCCTGTAGACAAAACACACCAACAATTAGATGCAAAAAGTAAATGTAGAATACGCAACCCCAGCAGCCAAGGCAAATACATGGCAGCCCACGTACTGCAGGCTCCTAAACTTTAAGGCGGCTGGGTTTTAATTTATAATATATTTGCTTCTTTGTTAGCGTAGTAGAATATACAAAGATTGCTTTTCTCACGGCATCCATGTAGAGCATTTTTAGGAGGAGCTGGTCTACATTGGAGTTATTGTAGCATAAACTATATTAGACGTGCGTGCGTCCACACAGAAACCTGGTTGAGCTGATGTAAGTAACTCACTGCAAACAAATAACTGAAGTTATTTTCAAACACAAGCACTCACCTGAGACACAAGAGGTTCGGCTTCAGTGCGCGTCATGAAGTGAATCGAATGAGGTAAGAGGGATGTTTCCTGATCGTCCAGTAATACTTCTCCAAGATTACCAATTACACGGATCTGGACGTACGGATCTTTTGGGGGGGTAATATCCTGCGAAGGTCAATTAAAATGGAAATAAGACCAATCCAAGGTGAGAAAGGGTCGCAAAGACTGTCCGCGAGTTTTGCTCCGAACCCATGCTTCTCGGTAGTAATGTCATGAAAGAAAGATAAATGCGGATCATGAGCTTTAGATAACATCTGTAATGGTTAACCTTCATACTGATTATTTCGATAGCAGAGAACTTTCACAAACTTCGCAAGAAATGAGGAGAAAAGGGGACAGTGGTTGATGAGTTGAAGAGAATTTTAAGACCTTACCACGGTAAGATCCAAATTTATGTCACCCATGTAGGAAGCCAATGCATCAGAGTATCCTTGAAAGAAGTTCCTCTCTGTTGAAGACAGGTTCTCTGAGATATCATCTGGCAATATAGCCCCCAGATCCCATCTCAGCTGCTTAATCTTGCTTGTCCTCGCATTCCTGTAAAGAAACTAGGTGATGTAAACTAAGCTGGCGTTTGAGCCTAAGACTCCACACGGTTGACCAATCAAAACAAAACTCCATTGAAAACGTGGAGATGTCAAAAAGCAGCGCGTAGACTGCGAGTTGAAGACCTACACGTAAGCCAGAAGGCAGCGTTTGTTCCGGAGAACGCTCCTGTGCTGCGCACAACCCCCGATAAAGTTCGCATCCACTCCTTCAGGCGGTTCATTAATTCGTATCTGGCTGAAAGAAAAACGTTGGAAGGCAAAGTACGAATTACAGCCGTTGGTAAGTACATATTAAACGTAAATCTTCTAAGGTGGGGATTGTACCAGGAACGGAACGAGAGCTAAAGCAGAAGTCGGGCCATGCTCCTAGAACTATGTGATTGTTCTTGAGGAAAACTAAATGTTGAAGAAAGAACAATAGAAAAACTCTAAATTTACCTCATTCTCTCTTGTAAATGTGAGTAGTGCTCTTCAGTCTCCTTGACAACTTGCTGGAACAAATCCTTCTGATGATCCAAAACAAGAGAAGTTAAACCCATTGTCCCCCGTGTCAACAGAGGAAAGTGGTCACATACAATGCAGAGATGAAAATCAAACAAGTCCATACCATGTACAGAACCTGGCCTCTTGAATGCAATAGGATGGGTAACATACATTGAAAGGACGGAACTGATCCACAGCGGATGTCGCTTGCTTGACCTCGCGAATCAACTCGGCTCCTTTCTTCCCAAACATCGCCATTTGGTTCTTAAAAGATTCTCCACCGGAGAATATTTTTAAAAACCGATGGAATTGCTAAGTCTAGCTATGCCCTGAGGGTGCTGGCGGCCATCACTCCTTCATACCTGAGTCTGATCCTAAAATCTCAATTTGAAGACCAGGGCAGTAGAGCTTCGACTCTTCTCACCATTTAGGGTTTCCGAATGGAAATTCGGAAAATCAGTCTTGACTCAAACCGGCTTCAGATTGTTCAAACTGAGACATCATCCCTTACAATGATACGTCCCGCATTCTCTTCACATTCTCCTTTATGCACTCTCTGCTCATGGCCCCGATGACGAGGGCGGCGGTCAGTCAAAATCTGACAACTTTAGAAGTCGAGTGCAGAATGGAGTATGTGGAGATACTGCTGTGCACGATCGGAAGGACCGCCAACTACAGTTTAACACCACCGGACACGGAAGTCAATTGCATTAAATGCGAATGCCAGGCAATTGTTTTCGAAACGCTCAGCTTCAACCACTTCGGCGGCACCTGCACCAGCCAGAACCAGCAGCAGCAGCGCAAAACATCACCTGCCGTGTTCTTCCTTTCCGGCAGTCTCCGCCAAATGCGTTACAATATCTACGATCTGTTCAGAAAAATCCTCTCCACGACCTTCTTGCACTCTCCTTTCCTCCCCGATCATCCACTGAAGAACAACGACCTACTGTCCACAACTCCCTCGTTTCTTCCCCCTTCTTTCCTTCCTTCCGCTCCTCAAACCCTCACCACCAATTTGAACTCGAATTTCGGTGAGAAAAACCCCCGAGTCTCCGTAATCAACCGCGCAAAATTCTCCTTTGTCAGCGAGGTAGTCTTTTCTTTCCCTATATGAGTCCTTTATCGCAAGAACGAAACCGCTACCTCCCGATCAAGAAGGAGTTCCCGACAACCCGATGCTGCTGCTGTGCTGGTGATGATGCGCTCCTCCCTTGCACAGCTCGCCAGAGCATAGAAACGCCTGCGGGAGTTGTGCAGCTTTTCTTTCGCAGCGCCATAGAGCATGGAAGCCCGCCCGCAGGAACGAGCCTGGGTAGGGGTGACCCGGCTCCGGAATTTTGGAGCGGGTGAAAGCAAAATCGTTCGTCGTTCGCTCTACATCAAATGTGAACTATTACCGCGGTCCCACCCACCGAGGGACGTTTTACATTGGGGTTAACCTTGTAAGTACGATGGATGTATTGACGGGGCCATATGTACGGCAATACCTAACGGCGTGCATTCCTCCGCAAATTAAACATATCACTCATTAAAGTCGCAGCTAATTGGGCATCAAAGTAGGGTTTTATTAATCTGCATTTTATTTATTTTATAATTAAAAATCACATTTACATTTCCCCAAAGATCCTGATTACTCTCCTTATAATCGCCACAACGCTACCAGAATATGGCCACGAAGAGAAGAATATTATGAGAATTAAGAGAATATGGCCACGAAGTGGACAATGTTTAACAATAATTTGAATCTGAATAAACTTCTCCGCTTATTTATATATTGCTTGTGCTTTTTTCCCATGTCTCCAAAACGGACCGAACGAGTAGATGCAAACTATAATACATCAGTAAAATAATAAGCTATGTCTCAAGAACAGTGTGCCTCTAAAAGATGTTGATGTGATTTCAGATCCACCATTTTCTGGACCAGTTTTAGGTCCAGAAAAACAACTCGAAGACTTAGAAGACACTTGGAACATGGCATATTCTGATTAACACAAAGTGCAAAACAGAATCATATACCAATGAGGTAGCAGCTCTGTTAATGGCACATAGCCTCTAGTGGATCATAGGCATAAGTTACTGGGAAATAGAACATTAGTCTTTTAAGGCAAGGAATAGGCAGCGGACATGGCTTTGCAGTTTATTATGGTGGAGATTGGGATCTGTACTTGGACAAGAGTAGGTTTGCAACCAGCAACCCTGATAGCACCAACTCATCAGTCCCAAGGTTATTGTCTCGATCAGTTCCTCTATAGTCTTTGTGACACGATGGTATCCATTCACCTATTGTAGATGTCACTCCTATTCAAACTTCCAATAGTCATTTTGGTGCATCAGTTGAGGTCTTGATTGATCAAGGTATAGAGTTCTTGGTAGGGTTTCAAGTCTTGTGTGACAAAGCCTTGATTGACTATCATAATACCTCCCAATATCAAACTCAAGTAGATGGTTTAGCGGAGAGAGTGGTTAGACAATAAGAGAGTATTGCCTAAATATGATTTGCAGAGTGTCCACTTGGGAGATTGTGGTCTCTAATTACTATGGTTGGCCATGGGTAATTGGTTCAATCAACAAGCCTCTTTAGCATCTTTCACTCTTTACTTTTTACTCTATGGACAACATCCAAATTTTTAATTGTCGCGTCATTTGTAGTGTTGCATCTAGATTGCTCGGACAAGCCTCTTTAGCATCTTTCACTCTTTACTTTTTACTCTATGGACAACATCCAAATTTTTAATTGTCGCGTCATTTGTAGTGTTGCATCTAGATTGCTTGGACACTGGAGTTCTAGTGTTAATAGTTAGAGGTATTTTGGCAATTACTCATAAACTACTTTCCGATGGTCAGATTTTGTGTTTAGGGTACTGACTTCATGGCGGGGCCCACTGTCACTTGCACCGTCTACACCGTCAGGTGTGCCGTCAACAGGACCATTGGGATGAGACCTAGGTCAAAATCAGGAGTATACCTTGGAAGTGCAGCTCCAACGAGCTCACTTCCCAGATGTTGAGCCTTTGAGTTCCTAGCTCGAGTGGACAAAAAGCCAGCAAGCGTCATCTGGATTCTCTTAGCTAGAGTGGGTGTGGCTTGACTGTAATCACTGCCCTGTTGTTGGCAAGTTGTTGAGGATTAGATCAAGTATTGATCTGAGTTTGATTGTTTGAGTTATAAGCAATCTGATTACATCAGAGAAGTGAGTCAAGGGGAAAATGGATGAATGAACTGTGAGTGTTGGTGGTATTTCCAAGCTCGGTGGATCGTGGTGTCTCGATCGAGTAGTTCAGATTTCCTTGAGAGATTGTGTGTGCTAAAGCGTTGGCAAAATTTGGAGCCAAGGAAGAAGTAATTTTCAAGCGGTAGTTGTGATTTTGAGCTCAAGACCAATTTGTTGCGAGTTGAGCTCAAAAACTGAAATTGAAGGTGGAGTTGTGAGCACATCCTCGCGAATTGAAGATTGGACAAAACCCATTTTTCCAATTTGGCTCAAGTGAAGAGTTAGCGGAGGATTAGTGGTTAGCTTTTTTTAGGGATTTATATCAGATTTACGTCAGATTTTGGCAAGAAAAACTTTGATCCAATCCTCGATGATCCTCGTAGCACAAGAAGTAGATAGATACTCCGATTATGTCAAATGCCAAATGGTAGTAGAGTCAGTCCCGTGTTGATTTATGAGATGGAGGGTTGTTGTTTAGCATTCTTGTGATTGGACCTCTCCATTCTTTACTTCTTGTTTGTGTGGGGTGCCTTGAATTTTGAGTGTTGGTGCTCTAGTGTGCTCTTGATAGTGAGGCTGGAGCGATGACCAGTCAGAGTATCTTTGTTTCTTTCTGGGGAGGCAGGAAGTGATGACCTGTAGATCATGAGAGTGCGTGTTGTGATGGCAGGTTACAGGTTGCCCTTGCCCCTAGTGTAGTTGTCTCAATTAGAGTTACATTAGTGGAGAGTGTTCCGTTAGTTTTGGCACTTGGTGGTGTTTGGTTGGTGTTGGTGCTTGTTTGGTGCTAGCACTTGGCGGTGCTTGGTTAGTGTTGGCACTTGGTGGTGTTGTACTTGTTATTGCAGTTTGCGGTTGCAATTACTTTGTCATGACAGAGTTCTTTGGAGATTCCAAAGAAGATAGCCCTGCAGTACACAGTGGGTTTACTCGGAGTGGCACTCGATATCAACTTGTATCCTAGGTCCCAATGAGGGAGGAGATTGAGTTATGGAGACAATATTGGTCTCCAAACTATATCTCTATCACTTCAGGCTCGATTACCAAGAGTAGATTGGTTGTACCCACGAGTTCTAGCTCAAGTAGTGTTGGTGGACCTAATGGAGGTGCACTCACTGGAGATAGTGTTACCGCGATGGAGGTACTGCTACAGGAGGTGATGTGGTATCAAGGTTTAACCCCATGGTGGAGTTCTTCTTGTGTTTGAGGCACAACTACCAAGGAGTGCGTACTGATAATTTGAGGAGCTTGCAAGAATTCCAGTGGAAGGCTAGAGAGAGCCTATGCGAGGCATACACTCGTATGAGGCGGTTGATCAGTTTCACTCAAGGAGTTACTAAGGCCCAAGTAGTCCAATTTTGGTATGGGATACTGGACAAGGAGTTGTGATGTAGAGTTCATGATGCTACATTAATATCGGCTACTTCGCCCACTTTGGCAGTGGTCTTTGGTTTGGCTAAGCATATTGAGCTCAACATGGTGGAGAAGAGGGTGGTGAAATCTGGATTTGGTAGGGAGACCTCATCCATGGTTGTGACTTCTTCTAGAGTGCAGTAAAGTGCACCACACCCAATTGGTTTTTGAAGATAGGGTGGATAGCCCAGATCCTATGGAGCAAAAGGAGAGCCTATTGTAGTTAGACCCTTACCTTCATTTTTGGGTCAACAGTAGCCAATGAGTGGTAGTGTTGCTTGTTGGACTTGTGGTTGACCTCATCATAGGAGAGAGTGTACTCAAAGCAGCGGACCTGATACCTCTAGTGCATCATAGCCAGCACAAAGGCAGTGTGAGCACTGCCACAGATTTGGTCTCACTAGTTATTGATGTTTTGACCTACACTCGGAGTTACAGAGTGGTAGGGCCACCATGGTAGGTAGTAGAGGAGCTCTAGTTCATGGAGGACAAGGTGGTAGAGGTGGTGGTAGAGTATCTACACCTAGTAGGGGTGCAGTACTTGCCCTTACTTCTAATATAGCTATGGCTACTCTGATTGAGTAGTTGGAGTAGAGATTGGCTAGTATAGTTATCGCTCAGAGGAGATCAGATTCGGGTGTTGAGGCTTCCACCTCATATGCTGGTGATAGAGATGCTTTGGACTTCATGTGTGGAGTGCAATACGTGCAATACGTGCTCCAGAGCCTAGAGGAGCATCCATGGAGTTGGACCCATAGAGAGGAGAGGTTGGGAGACAAGTTAGACTTTCCCAGTCTTTCATGCTATTTGAGGCATTGTAGATGATATCCATGGTTCCAAGACATTGCAGTGCAAATGTGGTAGGTGGTGATAAAGTGTATGATAGACTACTTGCTAATCAGCCACTTGTTATTACACAGATTGAGTCTAGCATGATGTTGGGAGCGGCTCAATTGATTATGCGGTGCTCTTTGTTTTCAGCCAGTGACATGTTTACATTGGGAGTTGACCCAACCCCAGTGTTCCGATTGGCTGCTACACTTTGTGAGAGTAGGGATGATGCGGTTCCTACTATTAGAGCAAAGGTGGTTGATAGTGGAGCTGACTTGGTTGAGGAGCATGGGATCCGTTTAGCGACCAGTGGTTTAAGGCATGCAACAACGGCTAGACTGGAGGAGTTGCCAACTAGACCAACCTTTGAGAGAGCATGGTTCACACCTAAGGTTGTCCTATTGGATAACCAAAGGGGGATTTTCTGTTTGGTAGGACCTTTAGGGAAGGTCTATACACCATAGAGAGTCTTGTTAGACTCTGGTGCATAGCCCCTTATGTTGGGGAAGGTTGTAGTGGTCGGTTTGGAGTTACAGAATACCAATGTGGAGAGGTGTCCATTTCAGATCCAGACATCTCTAGGTGGTGGTTCAACATATTACATCACACATAGGGAGCTTGTTGTCCAAGTTCACCATGGTCATCCGATTGATAGCTCGGTGGTGAGAGCTCATACTATTGCAACAATAGCTAAGTCATATGATGTGCTAGTTGGGAGAGCAATGTTATACCCCATGGGTTTCAACATTGACTATTGAGAGGAGACAACCTCCTATAGACCTGGTTGGCAGTATGGTGAGGGACGGGTATGTCGCCTACCAATATGCTTTAGTAGTGGCACTCTTTGCTCACTACAATCTGGGACCATGGCAACATCAGTTTTAGCTTTTAGTGGTGCAGTTACTTTGCCTGGTGACTTGTTGGAGGGGAACGCCCATGCAGAGGATACTCCAGTACCAAAGGAGATCACTTGGATATGGAGTACAAGTGGGATTGTTCTATCCACCTTGGATATTCCATTGTGGAGTTCAGAGGAGGCATTACAATAGCATGCAAATCAATTGGTGCAACAGGTTTGGACTGGAGCCTTTGTACCATCGGGAGATGAGTGTGAGGATGAGCCTCCAGAGTCAATTACTTTGACACCTCTAGATACTATACTCATTGCTTGTATCCCATAGAGGGGATATGTCTATTGGAGTTGTTTGGTGGGATTAGCATCGGACTAGTTGTGGTATTACACGCGGGTATACAAGTACAGAGGTACTTGTATGTAGAGAGAGATGAGACTGCTAGGTGAGTGTCTCTACATCATGTGGCACACTTGGCCTACCGGTATCTTGAGTTATTACTGATGTCAGCAATCAAAGGTTACTAGAAGGCCCTACTAGGAGACATTTCCTTACTAAGGGCGCATGATTTGGAGAGACATGGGCCTATTCACTTGGTGATTTCTGGATAGCCATGTTAGGGATATACACGTGATGGTCGGGGTTTGGGTCTTCAAGACTCATTCTGGTGTGTTTTGGGAGATGTTACGAATACTACTACATCTCCAGGTCCTTCAATCCGTTTCTCCAGCTTACCTTTTGGAGAACATTCCTTTGATGGGTGATTCTCACACTAGAGTGGTGGCGAGTAGACATTAGGTCCATTCTTGGATGGGACCTACTATATTGTTGATGTAGCCAAAGTGGGACTACAAGCTCATCATCTTCATCTTTGGTGGATGAACCTCTTACCCAAAGAGGTTTTATAGCATGTTTATGATGGGATTCAACGACTTGACTACCTTCTTGTTGATGACATCTTGGATGTTGGGCGTCAATCTCAAATAGTGGTAGTGGTTAAAAGGTCACCTATGGCAATGGTGAACCTAGTTGGACAACCTAGAGCCACATTTCCCACACTCATGAGTTTCCCAGGCTCTCATGCTTTTCAAGGGGGAGGACTTGGACTTGTTTGGGACTCATAGTTACAGTAGATGGTGGAGCCCAATACCTATGAGAGAGAGCAAGCGATGGGTTTTTGCACCGGTATTACCATTGTTCTAGTAGTGTCAAAGGCATCCAAGTGTTAGGTGTTAGGTCAAGCTATGGACTTGAATTGTTTGACTTGGATTATGAGCCTTGGCTTGGCAGAGCAGCATAGGATGCGCTTGATAGGCATCACCACTCGGACACTTGTGATCCCTATGCCTATCAAGACAATTCAGGCACATGTTGGGAGCAATGGACCAAGTGGACATGGTATTCTTGGGACACAACCAGTAGCTACTAGGGAGAGTGGTCTACTTGGAGTCCATCCAAGTGAGCGTGAACTACTTGGATTACACCCTTGGTCCACTTGGGATGCAGCTAGAGGACGTGTGGAGCTTGCAACTAGAGTGGAAGGAGTTTTTCACACAAAGGTTGGGACCTCTAGTGGTTGGGGCCATAACACTATTGCTCCCAAGGGCCCAATGTAGCAGCCAGTCAGTACATCTTCCACTCCTACTACAGTTACAGAGGATACTTGGGAACCAGATCTTGGACCCAAGCTTATTGGAGAGGAAAGACGGAGGGTTTGGAGGTTCTTGAGGAGCCACACGAGTTGTTTTGCCTTGAATATGAAGGATTTGGGTGCTCTAAAGGGACTTGGTATATAGATTGAACTGACTAGTGATACACCAGTTTTTTGACATCCTTATCAATATAGTGATATGGAGAGTACATTCATTTAGAGCCGGAGTAGCAACCTTTTTGAGGCTGGTTTGGTAAAGATTTCACATGGAGAGTATGCATCAGTGACTGTGATGCCAACCAAGAAGGATATGCATGGCAACTACACAAATAGGCAGATGTGTGGAGATTATTGTCCTATCAACCGATAGACCAGGGCTGATCGGTATATCATGCTACACCGGAGGAGATTTTTGATGCAATTGGGCATGCAAAGGTCTTCAATACTTTGGATCTTCAAGTAGATATCATCAGTTGCCAATCAAGGAGGAGCATAAATCCAAGATAGCATTTTAGGCTATTGATCCTCACGACAAGGATATGTTATATTAGTGGAGGTTCTTACCGTTTGGGTTAAAGAACACTCCTACTAAGTTCCAGAGGGTCATGGATAGAATCCTAGTTAGATTGGATTTTGCTCGGTGCTATATTGATGACATTTTGGTCTATAGCAATGCAATGGAGGAGCATGAGAGATATTTGTTGGAGGTGTTTGAGAGGTTGAGATCTCATGGACTCAAATTCCATCTTGGGAAGTGTAGGTCTTCCACGAGCAAGTTGAGTATTTGGGTCACACTATCTACCCCAGAGGACTTGGTTTTCAACAGACCAAGGTGGAGGCTATTGCACATATTCCTCGGCCTACAAATGTGAGCAGAGTGCGAGCATTCCATGGGTTGGCAAACTTCTATCGCTGCTATGTTAGTGGATTTAGTGCCATTGCCAAGGCCTTAGCAAAGCTGAACAAGCTTATACAAGAGTGGTGTTGGGGAGATGAGCAAGAGAGAGCTTTTGTAGAGCTCAAGGAGAGGTTGACATCTGCTCCTATTTTGAGGAGAACGATCAAAGGACGACCACTTTAGGTTCATACTATTGGAGTATGTTGGGGCTTGGAGCAGTGCTCACCCAACATGATGATGAGGGGAAGGAGTTTGTGGTAGCCTATGCTAGTCGCTCCAAAAATTCAACAAAGGCAAAGTATAGTTCATATGAGGGAGAGTGCTTGGCAGCAGTTTGGGCAGTAGCACATTTTCAATGTTACCTATTTGGTAACCCCTTCACTCTCATCACTGATCATCAGCCGCTAAAGTGGTTGATGGAGTCCGACAAGCTTTCAGGGAAGCTTGCATGATAGGCTCTGAATTTACAAGAGTATGACTTCATGGTTATTCATAGACCTAGAGTGGTGAACCGTGATGCAGATGTTGTGTAAAAGACCAAGACCAAGGAGAGAAAAAGGAGAATGGAAACTCACATTGGGACACTTGAATGAGGGAAAACTCCAAATGCCTAGCATGAGCTTTGGCTTTGGTATTTATATGTAGCATACAAGGCCCTTGAGAAGCTTCTCAAGAAGCTTCCTTGAGCCGCTTTCTTAGAGGGCAAGCCAAGTTAACTAAGAAGCTTCTCAAGAAAACTTCTTTCTAGAAACCGCCTACTTGGCATGCAAGCTAAGCTAGTTAGAAGCTTCTAGAAGCTTCCTTCTAGAAGCTACCTACTTGGAACACAAGTTAACTAGTCGGGAAGCTTTGCAAGAAGCTTACTAGATACTTTTGGAATATTCTAGGCTAATTTGGCTTATTCTCTATTTCATTAGCCTTACTAACTACATTGCTAAACTCCATATTATTACATATTCCCCCACCACTAGTTGGTAATGTCCTCGTCACTGTTGAAGCTTCAAACTCCTGGATGGCCGTCTGTCCATTTTGGAGGTGAGAAAGAGGTTCCTAGGTGGCATCATGAAGGAGATACCATTTCCAAAGGACCTTGTACTTTGTATGTTGGCAACGTCCTTGTTGGATGTGGCGATGTACAAGGATACAATCAACTTTGTACTCCTCATGATCATTGATAGGGATAGGAAGAGGAGGAGGTTGGACTCAAGAGGAGAAAGAAGACGGGTTAGGAACAAAGGGTTTTAAATTGGAAACATGAAAGACAGGATGGATGCGCATATGACAAGGCAAGGCAAGTCGATAAGCAACATGAGAGACAATTTGGGTGACATCAAAAGATCCAATCCAATTAAAGGCAAGTTTACAAACTTGGGTATCAAGTGGGAGGGGTAGATTACTAGAGGATAACATAACTTTATCACCAACTTCAAAGGTGAGATCACAATGATAGTGGTCCGCATATTGGTTTTGATGATTCTAAGCAACAAGGAGTGAGATTTGGCTTGTTGGAGAGATTCAGATATGGTGGTCAAGAAGGTTGAAGTAGAAGGGACTTGAGACACAGAAGGAGCAAGAAGAGAATCTACGACAAGCGGATCTTGACCAAAATTGAGAAAGAAAGGAGAGAATCCGATGCTTGCTTGTTTAGAATTGTTGTATGCAAACTCTACAACTGCAAGACATTCATCCCAATTGGTATGGTGAATGTTGACAAAGGCACAAAGCATATCTTCCATGGTACAATTTGCATGTTCAGTTTGTCCATCAGTTTGAGAATGATAGGTTGTGGACAAAGCAAGCTTGGTGCCAAGTATATTGAAGAGGGCTTGCCAAAACTTTCCGGTGAAGCAAGGATCACGGTTGGAGATGAGTACACATGGCATACCATGATGTTTGAATACATTATTGAAGTAGAGTTGTGCCAAGGTTGGAGCATCCAGAATATCAACCGTTGGTGCCAAATGGAATTGCTTACTAAGCTTATCCACAAACATCACAATTATTGTGTGACCTTGTTGTGTCTTGGGCAAGGAGGTGATGAAATCTAAGCTCACATGTTCCCAATGAGTAGTTGGAATGGGAAGTGGCTGAAGGAGTCCACTCGGCTTTTGGTTACTGGCCTTGTTGTATTGACAACTCTCACACGATTGGACAAATTCCCAAACATCTCGTGTCATGTTGGGTCACCACCATTGGCGTTGGAGGGTACCCAAGGTCTTGTCCACCCCCATGTGACCAACTGTTGGTAAATCATGGGCTTCCTAAAGGCACACAAGTCGGAGATCACCTTTGGCTAGAACATAGATCCGGTCCACATGGAATAGAAGGCCTTCCTTGAAGGAGAAGGTGTTGTACTCCTTGTTGCCTGTTGTTAGACGACCATGTACCATTTGGAAGAAGGGATCTTGTTGTAGAGCTGGCCGAAACTTATCATGGACCTTGGGGTCAATTAACACCGTCATAATTACCACCATGATGAGAGGAAGAGACTTCAAATCAAGTCGTCGTGATAGAGCATCAGGGATGACATGGAACCAACCTGGTTTGTACTCAAGTTTGATGTCAAACAATTGTAGTTGCTCTTCCCATTGATGATGTTGACTTTTCATGTGTTCCAAGTGTAAGGTCTGCAATAATGGCTTGTGATCAATTTGCATGACCACTTGTTTCCCCAAGAGGTAATGCCTCCATACCTTGGTGGCATATACCATTGCAAGTTTTCCCTGATCTCAAGTAAAGTAATTGCTTTCAGCTGTATTTAGTCGGTGAGACACAAAGGCAATGAGATGTAGTCCATTTGGAAATTCTTGTTGCAACACAACTCCAATTGCAAAGTTAGAAGCATCAAAATCAACCACACAAGGTAGTTGAGGATCATATGGTTAAAGAATTGGTCTTGAAGACACCATATGCTTTAACTTTTGGAATGCTTCTTCATGCTTGGTGGTCCACTGGAAACTCAAGTTCTTTCACAAGAGGTCAATCAATGGTGCAGCCACATGAGCATAATAATGGATGAACCATCGGTAAAAACTAGCCAATCTATTGAATGCATGTACTTCTATAGCATCCTTCGGGGTAGGCCAATCAAGAATTGCCTTGATCTTCTCTTCTTCCATCTTGATCCCCTTTGATGAGATCTTATGACCCAAGAAGGTAATCTCCTTCTGCCAAAAGGCACACTTTGACTTCTTGTAGTAAAATTTCCATTGTCGTAGTTGTCTTAGGACTTCTTGCACATGATTCACGTGTTCTGCCTCTATCTTGCTATAGATTAAGATATCATCTAGAAACACCACCACGGACCAATCCAATAGTCCCTACAACACTCAATGCATCTGATCCATGAAGATTGTTGGAGCATTAGTGAGTCCACAAGGTAGAACTCTCCACTTGAAATGCCCATACCTTGTGCAAAAGGTAGTCTTTTGCACGTCCTCTCCTTCAATAGGAATTTGCCAATAGCCGCTATGAAGATCCAGCTTGGAAAAGTAGCGTGCTCCACTTAGTTGATCAAGCAGGTCATTGATCCAAGGAAAGGGATATGCATTCTTCATGGTTTGCTTATTGAGCTCACGATAATCAATAACAAAATGAAGTCCTCTATCCTTCTTTGGAACAAATAGTACCGGTGTTCCCCAAGGAGAGGTACTATGTTGTATAAAATCCTTCTCCAACAACTCTATAAGTGTTGTTCGCAACTCCTCTAACTCCTTTGGTGAGAGTTGATAGATCGGTCTACTCACTAGAGTACTCCCTAGCAATAACTTGATCTTGAAGGGCATACCTCGATTGGAGGGTAATCCCTTTGGCAGATCATCCGGAAACACATCCACAAACTCTTGAACTATCTGGTCAACCATTGCTTGATGAGGCTTTTGGCCCTCCTCAGATTGTTCTTGTGCAATTGGCTTGATCCACACCGTGAATACAGACTTATCTTCCTCCAAAGCTTGCTCTATGGCTGCTTTACTAACAAACTTCCCTTCCAAGGACTCATCTCTCTTCCAAGCTTGCTCCATGGTTGCCTTCCTGGCAAACTTCCTATCTTGAGACTCATCTCCCTTCTAGATTCTCTCTATGGCTACCTTCTTGACAAACTTCCCATCTTGGGACTAATTATTCTTAGGTGTCTTACTTAGAGGTGCTAGACAACCTAATCAGAAATTCCTACCTTGGTGTTGTACTTGAATTTGTCGTCGGGTCCAATCAAATTGAACCTTATGACGTTCAAGCCAATGTAGACTTAGAATGATATCATAATGTAGAGGTGCCACTACAAACCTCATACACTCCAAATACTCCTTCCCAATCTTGAAGGTAACAAGATGTGAGGTGCGGAATGCATAGACCCTTTCTACCATCCGCCATCATCAAACTATTTCCAAACATTGGCTTGATAGGAATACCCAATTCCTTTGCTACTTGATAGACCTCCAATTCTTTGAACTTCCAAAATCAACCAAAAACCCACAACCCTCATTAGATATTGTACCTTGTAAGTGAAGCAAACTTGTACAAGTCGAGCTTTCAATCCCATTGGAACTAATCAAGCTCCCTAATAGGTGGCTTGAAATCTCTTACTAGAATTCTTCATTTCCTTGATCATTTTGTTCCACAATCTCCATTTGGGCAACTTGTTGAGGTCATCCATTCCTAAGTCGGAATTCAACAATGCAATGTCCAACTTTGCAACAATAAAAACAACCTCTATTTTGTCACAATCTTTCTCTATCCGTTGCACCAAGTGGTCTTTGTTGGATAACATCAATCTCCATTGGTGCCGGTTCTTCCACCCGTGCATAGTGTATTGGTAGGCCTTGTGTAAGTCAAGGTCAAGACCAAGTTGTCACAACCAAAGAATCAAAGCGCTCAGCCAATTTCATGGTTTCTTTTACATTTTGTGGTTCCCGTATGGTCACCTCCAATTTGGTTCGTGACTTCAATCCCCGCACAAATCGATCTAGAACTTCACCTCCTTGTATATCTGGAATCTGCATGATGATATTCTAAAATTTTGTGATGTAGCTCCTTATTGAGCCAACTTGCTTCAACTCCACCAATTTATCTCATGCGGCATGGGTGGCATTTATAGTTTAAAACTGACCCAATATTGCATCCTTGAACCCATGTCAAAATTGGTGCAACAATCTATCGTTTAGCTCGCTCCACTCAAAATTGCCACCAAAGTTTTGCCACACCATCTAATTGGCTAGAGGCCAAGAGAATTTTTTTCCGTTCAACTTGAAGATTGGTGGCTTCAAAGTAACTTTTGTAGTCAAACACAAAATTCTCCACTATGCGGGGAAGATTCTTGCCTTCAAACACCTTGGGTTTTGGAAATCAAATGTGATCTTCTCCATCTCAAATTGGCACTCTCTCTATATGTTCTCGTCATTGCTGATCTAGTTCATCCAGCAATCAAGTAAGGTGATCAATTTGTTGTTGCATTGTAAGGATAACGTCCGGTATTGCCGCCATAGCTACTACTCTATCCCACTACTCCCACTTTATCTAATTGATTAACACATAGATGCAGCATGTCCACCGTTCTCCATAAGTTACAACCAGAAGTATCAAGGGTTCCTCAAACACGGTGGTCATATGTAGAAAATCCTGCCCAAAGCACAAAGTGATGAATTGTGTGAAACAAGGTTTGGGTAATATCTAGACATGAAAATCCCAATGGTTTGGCGGAAGTGGATTTGGTGGTCCATATTTTCCATCCATCCTATTTCTACTTTGATACCAATGTAAAAGACCAAGACCAAAGAGAGAAATAGGAGAATGGAAACTCACATTCGGACACTTGAATGAGGGAAAACTCCGAATGCCGAGCATGAGCTTTGGCTTCTGTATTTAAAGGTAGTTGTAATACCAAGAGCTAGTCATATGATCTAGATGTGAAATTTGGTTTGGTAACATCTGGAAAAATGTTATACATGATGGTCAAAATAGATCAGATAGAAGTATCACCAAAAGGGTACTTCTACTAATAGTGCAAAAAACTGAAATAGATTTTGAAAACCTTAGAACCAATAGCTAGACATATGATTTGAAGGTGAGAATTGGGTTGGTAACATCTGGAAAGATGTTACACAGGATGGACTAAATAGATCAGAAAGAGGTAACACCAAAAGGGGACTTCTACTAATAGAGTTTGAACCAAAATATGCCTGAAATCTTTGAAGGCAATTTTGGAGGCCTAAACGGATGAATTAGGCCTCAAAAATGTGCAGAATGTCCCCCCCCCTCCTAATGGAAAAAGTGCAAGCCTTCCCTCCTTCCTGCTTTGTCTCGTCAAGAGCTTTCCAACGGTACCTCACATGATGCTAAGATTCCCTACAAGATTCTCTCCGGTCAAAGCTTGTTTGACCAACCAGATAGGACCAAGACCGACATGTCACCCATCCAAGTAAGTAATCCAAGGGTGGAGCTTGCTGACATGTCATCTATCTATGTACCTAATCCTATGGTGGAGCTTCATTGGAGGAGATCCACTTTGCCTATATAATAAAGAGAAGGTGCTCCTTTGGGGCATCGGAGTTTGAGTGTGAAAGTGTGTGTTTCTCATGGTGTGTTTCTCTTTAGGTCTCCTATCCTTGGAGTATTACAATGGTATCAGAGCAGGTGTTGTCCAAGAGAGCGGATCACCCCTCTTGGAAGAACATGGGCTACTAAGACTGAGTAATTTTGAGGAGAGACATTCTGGTGTGATTGGTAGATTAGGAGGATAGAATGGATGCTCCAGGAGGACAATATCCAATGCCTTGCTTTCCATTCTTGAATCCATTCAACGTCAAGATTATGTGCATTCAGAGTGAGCAAGTGAGAGTATTTGGTTTTTCATTTCGGAGCAGAGTTCATGGATACAGTGATGAACTCGCCAAACCTAGTGATTTTTCCTGTAGTGATTTATGATAGAGAGTGGGATTTGACAATTTACATTTTGTTGTGATGGATTTGAATGTCCCAAATCCTTTCACTTTTAACACTCAAGTAGAAATTCATTATGTAGTGAGACCGAAAGTGATGTTTAGGGATTTCATGGTCAGGAATTTTGGTGAGGAATATTACCAATGAGTGGTAGCTTTTGAGATCCCAATGGTAGTTCCAATAGTTCATGCATCCTCCAGAGTGATCATATTAACTCTCTATTGAAATTTAGGGTATAGCAATCAAGTGTTACAGGAACTATGGATCCGTAGTTGTAGGAGTTGGTGCAAGGAATGCAGGGGATGTTGAATGAATTTCAAGAGATTAAGATGACCATGGAGGCATTACAAAGGCAAGTGCAGACCCTCAGGAATGATCTAGCAATGCAAGAAGAAGAGCCGTCTCAAAATCCAATACCTGCGATTGAAGTACTTGGAAAGGCACCCGTGCCTACAAACCCTATCAATGATGAAGCCACATTACTACTCCGGATGAAGAAGACCTGCAACATCAAGCCTTACAAGGGGCAACGTACGATGGGAGTAGTAGACAATTGGATCTCGAGAATGAATCAATATTTTGATTGTTCTCAACAGAGATCACCGACCATGCTGCATGCATGTTTGCATGTGGGTACTTGACCAATAAAGCCCTCACATGGTACGATGCTTGGGAATGATCCATGTTGGCCGAGAGAAGGGAGGTCACATGGACAGCAATGCAAGAAGGATTGCTGAAGAATTTCCAATCGGTGGATTTTGTGCAGATGGTCCGGATCCGATTATGGGGATTGAAACAAAAGAATAGCATACAGAGTATGTGGAGGCATTTATGGATCTACAAGTCGCAATAACCAACATGAGTCCAACAGAGGCTCTCGACAATTTCAAACGAGGGTTGAAGGAGCGGATTTGCCAAGAAGTAATGGTACAAAACCCTTGCATGATATTTGAAGCCATTGCTTGTGTGCAAAGAATAACAAAAGCATTAGGTGGAGGTGAAGGAGTAGTTCCATCTCAACATTATCGGGCAGAAATGCCACCCATGGGTGGACCAGTACCGATGGAACTAGGCAACCTTTGGTTTCAAGATCAAGGAGCATGACCGCTTGAAGGAAAACGAGGATGGGCAGAAGAACAAAGAGATGGAGTCTCCCACAAGGAGAAGGAACTCAAGGAGAACAACGTCATTGTTACAACTGTGGTCGTATTGGGCATATATCTACCAACTGTCGTGCTCAACTTCCTAGAGGCCCTTGACCTTCATATAGGCGATCTTTGAACAACATGGAGAGACAATTGAAGAGGAGGAGGTGGAAATCACTTTGGAAAATGAAGATCACCAGTAAATGTACCTCGCGGCCTTACTGGCTCAATAAGGAAGCAGAAAAGCAAGGGAAGGAAGAAGATGAGCGCACAAAGGTACCGAAAGGCAACCTCACAATTGATTGTAGTGAATGGAGTCCTAGAAGGCAATCAAATGAGAGTATTAATAGATCTGGGAGCCATAGAGAATTTCTTGTCTTGCTCTATTGCAATAAGATTGGGAATGGATCTCGAGAGAGATGAGAGTGAAGAAGTAGAGTTACCTAACAGACAAATAGAGAGGATTGAATCATTACCCAGGCGGGTAACACTCTTTGTGGGAAAATATCAAAAAGCAAATTGAGTGGCGAGTGATACAATTAGCTTGTTATGATGCAATCTTAGGTATACAATGGATGGAGCATTACAACCCTATGGTAGATTGGAGGAAGAAAGTAGTGAGAACCCACCAATGGTCGATCATTGGGGTTAAAGAAAAATCACATAGGCAAGAATTGCCTCTCTATGTCATAGGGACAATAGCTATCTATAAGACTGATAGGTGTTTCATGGGTCTAATAGGAGAAGTCCAGAGTGCACAACTTGAGGGACAAATTCCTAAGAAATTGAAGGATGTTGTAAATGAGTTTCAAGATGTCTTTCTTGATGATCTACCTTCAGGATTACCACCAAAAAAGAGAGTAGATCATAAAATTGAGACACTCTTGGGGAAGACACCTCCTTGTAAGGCCCCATATCGCCTATCACCTCATGAGTTGGAGGAGTGCAAGAATCAAATTTTGGATATGCTGCAGAAAGGGTTCATCCAACCCAACGTATCACCATATGGGGCTCCGGTCTTGTTTATGAAGAAGAAAGATGGTACAATGCACATGTGCATTGACTATCGGGGTCTCAATCAGCAAACAATGAAGAAAAAATACCCCTTACCTTGAAAGGATGATCTATTCGATCAACGCAATGGAGCAAGACACTTCACCAAACTAGATTTGCGGAGCAGTTACAATCAAATCCGAATTGCAGAGGAGGATGTGTACAAGACTAGCTTTCAAACTAGGTAAGGCCACTTTGAGTATCTCGTGATGCATTTTGGTCTCACCAACGCACCCGCCACTTTCATGAGTCTAATGAATGATATATTTCGTCCATATTTGGATCAGTCTGTCATCATCTTCCTAGATGACATCTTAGTATACAGTAGCATGATGAAAGAACACAAATAGCATCTACGAGAAGTCCTCCAGATTCTAAGATAGAATCAATTGTATGCCAAAATCTCGAAGTGTGAGTTTGGCAAGTCTAAAGTAGACTACTTGGGGCATAGAGTAAGTGCAGAGGGTATTCAAGTATTGACAGATAAAATAGAGGTCATTCAAAAATAGAGTGCCCCAGATGATCAGACTCAACTCAAGAGCTTCTTGGGTTTGATGGGATTCTATCGTCGATTTGTCAAGGACTTCTCCAAGGTTACATAGCCTTTAACATCATTGCTTGGCAAGGGGAATAAGTGGACATGGGGAACCACACAAGAGTTGGCCTCTCAAGAATTGAAAGTCGCCTTGCTACATGCACCAATCTTGAAGTGGTATGACCCGAGACGTCCAATCAAGTTGGCTACAGATGCATCGGCATAGCAATCGGAGCAGTCTTACAACAAGAGTAGCATGATGGATGGCATCCCATTGCATATTTCTCTCGAAAGTTGTTACAGGCAGAGCGCAACTACCACACTACAGAATGAGAAGAGTTGGCCATCGTCTTGGCAACCAAGCATTGGAAGCAATAATCTAGGTGAGAAGGCATTTGTGGTAGAGACAGACCACAAACCTCTAGTCTACCTCGAGACGCAGAAGGATCTATCTCATCGCTAGATTCAATGGGCAAAGTGGCGGCAATGCTTCAACATAACAATCACCTACGTTGAAGGTAAGAAGCAACTTGCAGATGCATTCACCCGCATGCCAATGGCAAACAACTTGGTGGAAGAGGTTTAGATTAACCCTAAATTTTGGCTAGAGATTCGGTCGGCTACAAAAACTGATCTGTAGATTGTAGAAGGGCAATCGTCTAAAGGCGTCACCAACATCCAAGGACTCACCTTTCATGATGGCAAATTATGGATTCCAAATGTCCCAAAATTGCACACCACCATTCTAGCAAAATGTCATGAATCGGCCATTGCAGGTCATGTTGGAGTGGACAAGACCTTGGATGTAGTACAAAGCCATTACTATTGGCCCAAGATGAGCAATGATATGATGGACTACATGCGTAGTTGCTTACTTTGTCAACAAAACAAAGCTTCTAATCAAGCTCTTGTAGGGCTCTTGCAACCTCTCCCCACTCCTACACAACGTTGGGAACAGGTGTGTATGGATCTTGTTTGCGAATTACCCAAGACCACATCAAGATTTGACTCCATCGTGGTCTTTGTGGACCGGCTTAGCAAAATGATTCATGTACGCCCTACCACCAAGGAGATGACTGCTCCACAACTTGCTCAATTATACTTAGATGTAGTCTTCTCTCACCATGGCTTGTCTCAAGTACTCATCACCAATAGGGGTACTCAATTCACCAGTTTGTTTTGGCGCACCCTCTTTGGTTTCTGCAAAACCAAGTTGGCCATGTCCACAGCTTACCGCCTACAAACAGATGGACAAAAAAAACAAGCTAATCGCACTATTGAAGACATGTTACGCGGCTTCATCTTAGAAGAGCAAGAGAGGTGGGACACCCTACTCCCGTTGGTGTAATTTGCTTACAAAATTCAATGAATGCATCTACCCAGGTCACTCCGTTCTTCCTCATGTATGGTGAGCATCCCTTCACACCTTCCAGCTTGATGAAGATCCGTCCGATGGCTACCAAGGTCGATGCAGTCAACACATTGTTTCTAGAATCCAACAAGGGATGGAGAGCGCTAAGCACAAATTATAGATTGCACAAAATCACCAAAAGCAGTATGTTGATGCACATCGTAGGCACATGGAGTTCAATGTTGGGGATCAGGTGTGGCTATCGACAACCAACCTCACATTAGTGGGACCTCGTAAGCTCAGACCTCGTTTTATTGGGCCTTTCTGAATTCTCCGTCGAGTCGGCACTATGGCCTATCACCTTGAGCTACCACCACACATGAAGATCCATCCAGTGTTCCATGTTTCCCTACTACGCAGATATGTTCCCCGATCAGGCTTGGGTCATTCCACACAAGACATTTGACCTTGTCCGACACTTGTTGATGGCAACGAGGAATATGAGGTAGAGCGTATTCTCCAAAAATGCATGCGTGGTACTTGTCATCCATGGGTGGATTATCTTTTCCATTGGAAAGGTTACCCTCTCTATGAAGCAACCTAGAAACCCGCTGCCAGTTTGACACATGCACCGGTGTTGGTGCAAGCATTTGAGCAACAATTGCACAATGAGGACATTACGTCTTAAAAGGATGGAGATTTGTAATACCAAGAGCTAGCCATATGATCTAGATGTGAAATTTGGTTTGGTAACATTTGGAAAGATGTTATACATGATGGTCAAAAAATATTAGATAGAAGTATCACCAAAGTGTACTTCTACTAATAGGGCAAAAAACCGACAGATCTGAAAACCTTAGAACCAATAGCTAGACATATGATTTGAAGGTGAGAATTGGGTTGGTAACATCTGGAAGGATGTTACACATGATGGACTGAATCGATCAGAAAGAGGTATCACCAAAAGGGGAATTCTACTAATAGAGTTGGAACCAAAATATGCTTGAAATCTTTGAAGGCAATTTCGGAGGCCTAAACGGATGAATTAGGCCTCGAAAATGTGCAGATTCCCCCTTCCCCCCCCCCCCCACCCCCCATTATAGGAAATGTTGGCCTTCCTTCCCTCTTGCTTTGTCTCATCAAGAGCTTTCCAATGATACCTCACCCACGTGATTCTAAGATTCCTACAAGAAGATCCTAAAAGATTCCCTCCGGTAAAAGCTTGTTTGACCAACCAGATAGGACCATGACCAACATGTCACCCATCCAAGTAAGTAATCCAAGGGTGGAGCTTGCTGACATGTCACCTATCTATGTACCTAATCCTATGG
Source organism: Lunularia cruciata (assembly GCA_948567375.1). NCBI lineage: Eukaryota > Viridiplantae > Streptophyta > Marchantiopsida > Lunulariales > Lunulariaceae > Lunularia > Lunularia cruciata. The sequence continues at coordinate 11,770,634 of OX419762.1, read as the reverse complement.
TGGAGCTTCATTGGAGGAGATCCGCTTTGCCTATATAATAAAGAGAAGGTGCTCCTTAGGAGCATCGGAGTTTGAGCGTGAAAGTGTGTGTTTCTTATGGTATGTTTCTCTTCAGGTCTCCTATCCTTGGAGTATTATAGTAGCATACAAGGCCCTTGACAAGTTTCTCAAGAAGTTTCTTTGAGCTACTTTCTTAGAGTGCAAGCCAAGTTAACTAGGAAGCTTCTCAAGAAGCTTCCTTCTAGAAGCCGCCTACTTGGCGTGCAAGCTAAGCTAGTTAGAAGCTTCTAGAAGCTACTTGCTTGGAGCGCAAGTTAACTAGTTGGGAAGCTTCCCAAGAAGCTTCCTAGATGCTTTTGAAATATTCTAGGCTAATTTAGCTTATTCTCTACTTCGTTAGCCTTACTAACTATGTCGCTAAACTCCATATTGTTACAAGTTGAGTAGAAACCCATGTCCCAACAAGCAAGATCAGACCAGAGCACGTTGGTATGGCAAGACAGATGAGGAGATGGTGCGAGGTTGGCATACATCTACCTTTCTGTATATATTTTTTGAGGCTTTGGTGGTATCTCTCTCAACGCATACAAGAGGAGTTATTGAGGTCATAGATCCAAAGAGTAAAGATATTGGTATAGCTCAGCGAGACATTCATGATGATGTCTTAGTGATGGACTATCTTTGCACTATGTTGTGGGTGGCACAATTGGGCCCAAGGAGAGAGACTGTGTTTTTCAATGAGCCAGACAGTTCAGATTGGAGGGCATACTCCTTTTGCATGTATGGGAGGATGGTAGATCACGAGTAGTACCACTTCTATCTCAAAGACCATAGTTGGTCCGTCATGCTCATGAGGAGCTAGGACATTTTGGAGTAAAGTGTACATATAGCTTACTCTAGAGTCATTATTGGTGGTGTAGTATGCAGACTATGGTATAGTAGTTTGTTTCTATATGTGTGGTTTGTGATCGAGTTAGAGCATCATTCAATGCTCCTACGCCATAGTTACACCCATTACCTATCATGGGATTGGGTTACCATTGGAATTTGGACTTTGTTGGACCTTTATTGCTGACTGTGAGACATCATCGGTATGTTTTGGTGATGGTCAAGCACTTCTCCAAGTGGATTGAGTTGGTGGCACTTCCTGACAAGTCTAGTGAAGGGACAACTTACTTGTTCCTGGATCAAGTTCTTAGTTATTTTGGTGCACCAACTGAGGTTTTGACTGATCAGGGTACAGAGTTCTTGGAGGAGTTTCAAGTCTTGTGTGACAAGGCTTTGATTGATCATCGTACTACATCTTGAGATCAACCTAAGGCAGATGGCTTAGCAAAGAGAGTGGTTCAAATTGTGAAGAGAGGATTGTGAAAGTATGGTTTGCAAAGAGGACACTTGGGAGATTAGGATCTCCAATTACCTTGGTTAGCCATGGCTATCGGTTAAGCTGGCAGGCCTCCTTAGCATCCTTCTCTCCTTACTTCCTACTCCATGGACGAGATCCAGATTTACATGCAACCATTTGTCGAGATGCTACTGTAGTTTTGGACTTGGATGACCCAGATGTATGGATAAGCACATGTTCTCAATGGGCAAAGATCTTTTGGAGAGTGATGCCGATGGCCTTTGAGAACTTGGCGGTTGCTCAACATAAGATACTTTATGTTATGCTACCATTCAAGAAGGAGGTTATAGACCATCAATCCGTCGATTTCATCCATGAGAACATATATATCTATAGCAAACAACACCGATGACACTTGATGTTTCAACAGGCTGCACTATCTTGAGAGTGCGTGAGGTTTTGCCATCTTGAGTCCTTTTGTTAGATGGACATGATGGTGTTGTTTGGAAGGATCATGTGTGCACTTGTGCGCCATGCCACCTCCCAAACATTGATGGTACTATGGACCCAAGCTTGACACTTGTACATGCAGGCTTGAGGTGTATGTTATGTGGCTCTTCTGGTAGAGCTGCTACTATTTAGTGTGTGATAACTATTTGAGAGGATGGCATATGGAATGTATGACTCCTCCCCTCACATTGGTTCCTCAAGGACAATGTTTATGTCTTAGATGTACTTGACCTATAGCTAATGTATTCTTTATACGGTATAGATTGCATACAGGCAACTAATGATGGGGCTCCATAGCATCCGACTTCCCAATCTTTGTCCATCATAGGGTATACCATATACTTGGAGTAGATGGCTATTTGGAGTTAGAGGGACTTAACCGCCAACTAGGGGGATGATTGTGGCACTTTAGAGTTTATGTATGACTTATGTGTAAGATGTGCTTCTAGAGGGTATGATGTTGATAGCAATGTATATATGCACGACAATTGTCATGCCATTTGTAGTGTCGCATCTAGATTGCTTGGACATTGAGTTCCAATGTTAGTAGTTAGAGGCATTTTGGCAATTACTCATAGATTACTTTCTGACGGTCAGATTTCATGTTTAGGGTATTGACTTCATGGTGGGGCCCACCATCACTTGCACCGTCCGTACCATCGGGTGTGCCATCAGCAGGACGATTGGGATGAGACCTAGGTCAAAATCAGGAGTATACTCTGGAAGTGCAGCTCCAAACAGCTCACTTCTCTGATGTTGAGCCTTTGAGTTCTTGGCTAGAGTGGACAGAAAGCCGGCAAGCATCACTTGGATTCTCTTAGCTAGAGTGGAAGTGGCTTGACTATAATCAATGCCCTGTTGTTGGCAAGTTGTTGAGGATGAGATCAAGTAGTGATCTCAGTTTGATTGATTCAAGTTAAACAATTTGATTAATTGTGGCACTTTAGCGTTTATGTATGACTTATGTGTGATATGTGCTTCTATAGTGTATGATGTTGACAGTGATATATGTTATGTAGCAATTTATATATGCATGATATAATGCCTACTATAGTTTTAGACTAGGAAGATCAAGACATATGGGTGAAGGCATGTTCTCGATGGTTAGAGATCTTTTAGAGAATGATGTCAATGGCCTCTAAGAACGTAGCAACTACTTAGCATAGGTATGTTATGGTACTATTTGGGTTCCTCAAGGATATTGTCTATTTCTATGATGTGCTTCTTTGCCCACCATAGAACATATCATACACTTTTGGAGTAGATGGCTATTTGAAGTTAAAGGGACCTAACCACTTTAGAGTTCATAATAGGAGAGCAATTACGGCACTTTAGAGTTCAATTGTGACTTTTTATATGAGTTGTGCTTCTATAGTGTATGCTATTGATAGTGATGTATGTTGGGTAGCAATGTATATATGCATGATAACTATCAAGACATTTGTAGCACCAAAGCTAGTTTTCTTACATGCTAGAGGGTTAGTCATGGCATACATAGCTATACCAATTGTTGCTCAAAGACTCCTTAATGGCGGCCAGATTTTGTATTAGGGCTATTGATCACACCATTAGAGCTATCATTTGTATTTTCAAGTGGATCATAAGATGGGCCATCCGTGGTACCATTGGGGTTGGAGTTCTAGGTCAAGTCTTGAGAGGTATACCTTTGAAATGCAGCTCCAAAGAGCTCACTTCTTGATGTTCAACCTTTGAGCTCGTGGTTATAGTGGACAAAGACCAGCAAGCATCACTTGGAGTCTCTCTAGCTAGAGTGAATGTGGCTTGATAATGTAATCAAAGCCCATTGTTAGTAATATATTGATTTGAGTGTGATTGATTTCTGATTTGAGTTGAGTTTGTGACCATCTAATTATTATGGCACTTTAGAGTTCATGTGTGACTTTCTATATGAGTTGTGCTTTTATAGTGTAGGATGTTGTCATCAATTTATGTTAGGTAATAATGTATACTTGCACAACAGATATTATTTCTATAGAATTTAACAAAATTTCTCAACTGGTCATAATTAGCTATAATTGGTCATGGCTAAGATAGATGTGGTATTATTCCAAAGGAGCTTGAAAGGTGAGAATCAATGAAAAAATAATTTAAGTAATGTTGTTTGCAAAGTAGAACTGAGTTTGAGAAAAACTTGTTAGAAGCCACATGACAATTGGGGAAAAATGCAAGGATGCAATGTGCATGTGCATGTTCAAGGAAAATCTATAATAAGTGATGGAAGATCTTAAAGAGCAGATGGTACAGATCTCTTTGATCTTGGATGAGAAGTTTCTCTAAGCAATAGAAGTTCCTTTTGCAAACTCACAAGAAACTGAGCAAAGGCTACTTTTAGATGTGTTTATGAGTTTGGTAGAACTCGTGGTTCAATGTCTGTACATGTGAGTTATAATTACCTCTAACCATGAGTTTAATGTCAATTTTCAACTTTGTAGACAATGGTAGTGTATTGCCTTTATTGACTTTATATTATATTCCTAGATATTTAGCTTAAAAAAAGAGTTTTAGAATTTTAGTATCTGCAAGCTTTTTCATACAAATTTTTGTATTGTCTAAGGATAGCTTATACTATTTTTAGGGTCAAGATAAGACTATATAGTGATGAGGATTATTCCCATGAGTTTGGATACTCTCTTAGACTATTTTTACTTTAGATAACATTTTGCCTAGTAACTTAGTAACTCTAATAATTAGTAGCTTTTAGGTATATAATTTCACAATTATATAAGCAAGAGATGAAGAGGTAATTATCATCCTTTGTGTTGCAACTATATCTCTCATTTAGTTATCCAATGAGCAATATCTTTGGTCTTGGAAGGGCCTTGGAGGAGCATAGTTTGGTTCCTTGCCTTTTGAGTCTATGGTATGATGCCTCATCACAAGTAAGAGATAAGCTAGGTTAGAATTTGAATCCTCCTTTGAACAATGCAAGTTTTGTTTTGTGTAAATTTGAGTAATCCTTATTTCAAGCTCAAATTTCTAAGCTTGTATCCCATCTTCAACTTGTCCAGATACTTTGCAAAAAAGTATCATTCATGTATTCTTCATAAATCTTTCTCTCCATACTTGGATATATATATATATTTCTCTCCACACATATGTGGAAGATGACTTAGCATCTCTTCTACTTAAGGCAATTAGGACCACATCATCTCTCTCAATCTTGTAGATCAATTTCATATTCATGAGCGCTATATATCATATCAACTAGGCAACTTTATTGGAACAATGTCTTGAGTCTCAATGAACTTGAGAGATATTTTATTTGTGATCAAGCTCAAAATAATGTCATCACTCAATCAAATAAATAAAGCACTACATACTTGCAACGCTTTCTTATGAGTTGGTCCTCCATACGCTATCTTGCTAAGCTTCTTACTTCATAAGGGTGTAGCTTTCAGTCTTACACTAGTATCCTACAATATAGTTTTTCTCACATCATCTATATGCACCTTTAAAGTTTTATCAAACAAAGTGCAACCTTAATATGGTTCACTTTCCAAAATGTCCTTGACTTTATTGAATGCTTGATCTACCTCCTTTTTCCATATATATAAGTATGGTTATCTAGTCAATGAGAGATCTCACTATTCTTAAAAAATCTTTCACATAAGTTTTGTAGAAATACATCAATCTAATGAAGATCATTAAGATCATTGGTGGTGGTAAATCTATTAGTAAATTATGTATCAAGAAATCCCCAAACTTTGGAATAATGTTTTTAAAGACAGTAAAAAGTATAACTTGTATTGAATCCTTAACAAGAAGATCCTTTACTTTTATAGGATCTGCTTGATGTATCAAGCAAAGAGGCTTGTCTTCAAATTTTACATGAGTAGCTCCTTGTATCGAATCTATTGCCAACTTGTCTGTTTTTATCCTCATAAACTAATATGATGCCAAATTTTTTACCTTCATCAAAATGCTTATATTAAATAGTTTCCTTATAAATCTACCTCAAATCCATCCAATGACTCATTTACTACAACACTATCTCTCAACTAAAATTCTCCATAACAAAATCTCACACCACATCTTGATCAAAGGTTTAGTGAGCTTTACTAGTAATAAGGTACACACAAAAAAGTTTGTTGGTCTTGATGGTTACCAAACAAATCTAATTTTCTCTTTTTAGGTTCAAGGAGTGCAAAGTGCTTGTGTATATAAAAAATGAGTGCAAAGTGCTTGTGTATATAAAAAATTCACAACTTTCATGTGCTCTTTGAGTACTTAACTTGAGTCTAATAAAAATTATTTCCTTCTTAGCAAACTCATCTTACTTGGGCAAGGAGGTCAATTAAGCTTAAATGGTGTTAAGAGTCCTTAACACACATATTCCATAGCCTCTATATCTAAACCTTATAAAATACATACTATCTCTAAATTTTTTGTATTTGGTGTGAATTGATCACCAATCAAATCTTTGAACTTGTCTAACTTCAATTTAGAGTAGATTTTCCATTTCCTTCATGAGAATAATTCTATAAATAGAAATCAAATATTAAAAAAATTTCATCATCTTTATTACCTTGTCATGCATATTATTTCTATATTTTTTAAAGTATCATTTATAAATAATATTGTATACCACCTTCTTTCTTTCCCTAAATAGGTTGATTGTTATGGTATGGATGATTTGAGAATTTAGCTATAAACTAAGATGTAAATTTCACCAATGTATTTAGAGATTTATTTAAAAAAATTAACCTGCTAAAATAAGTTAAGTTTTGATTGATCAATTCTATACAAATCATATACCAACCTTTTTCCTTTTCCTAGATAAGTTGCTTGCTATAGTACGATGATTTAAGAATTTAGCTTTAAACTAGAGTCCAAATCTCACCAATATATTATAAAAATTTAAAGATTAAGTAAAGTTTTGATTGAGCTTTCTATAATAAAAGTGATGGGCAATACCTTAGCTCCCAAATCCTATCTCCAAAGGATATATACTTATGGAGAAGACCCTTATTAAGAAGAAATATCTAATCAAAAATCATTAACACCTTAATTCTTAGAAAGTAGGGGTTTTACTAGTTCAATAAAGCAAGTGTCCTACCAAATTCAATCTAATTTTATTAAATTTAAGCCCAAAATAAAGATCTTTGCAAGCTCATGTAGTACAAATTGTCTTAACTTAGGCTTGATAGAAACCAATGCATAATTTTTTGAATTTATTGCCTATTTAATATGTAATTAAATCATTACTCATATGCAACTATGTTTATCTAAGCTCATTAAATGTGGAGTCAATAATAAAAAATAGTTAAAATATATAGGATTCTCACCAAATTTTATTCAACTCTTGGCAAAAGTAATATTAATATAGTAAGTAAATGATAAAATAAAATATGAATTTTTATTTAAGTTCTCAACCAAGCAATGTAAAAAAATTTTAAGAAGCAAACGAGAGAGTAAGCAATATGAACAATGTAGGATGAAAGTTTAATGTTTGAAATGCATAAGTTCCTTGGTGATATCACCTTATACAAGCAAGATTATTCAATAATTATAACTCATAATAATGGACATATAAGACAAAAATGGGAGAGCACAAGAGTAAGGAGATATATAAGAAGAGATTATGAAGAATTTATGCGATATACACTAAATGTCAAAAAGAGTCTTGTCATTTATACTCAAGATATGTTTACGTTTCTTTCTCCGAGAAGTTAATACGCAACTTAATGACTAGGAAGGTTTCCTGAGACTTTTTGATCCAAGTCTTATCATAAAATTCTCCAATTTCTTGGAATACTCAAAAAAGCTACCCAGTCACTACGAATGGTGTAAGGTACCTTTTAGATATTTTGAATCTTCTAAGCACTTTTTGGAATATCGTCTGGAATTTTTTAGTGCATAAATTAACATTATTGATTGACTTATTTATTTTATGATAAGTTACTAGTTTATAACAAGATTTATAGTGTTATAGAGAATGAATTAGAGGTTTACGAGTATAATGTGAAAACCTTAGTGTTGAACGAATATTTAAGGAATTATATAAGCACACACCTACCAGATTGAGTTGACTGTTTCTATGCATTATTAATTTATAAGTTATATAAGTCAATAACTAATAGATTTCCAATTCCATGACTGAGTTCATGGAGAACTCTACAAGTAATATTAGAAACATAGCAGAAATTTAAGTTTATATAAAAGGAAAAGAAATTCTTTGAGGAAACTAGAAGAAAGGATATCAAATAAACAAACATACATACATGCTAGTTAGTAAAGCATATCGAAAAACTTAATAAAGGACGTAAGTTTGTGGTGAAGAGAAAAATTCTCTTATAACGATACAAGTTAATGATAGAGAGAAGGATTTTAATATATCAAAGCTAATCAAAGTAGTAGATGTGAGATCAGTTTTGATTGAGTGAAAATCTCATTCTTCAACAAAGGTTAATTCCAAGACTTTATATCAATCATGCTTATTATATATATAGCGAAAATCTATTAGAACAAAAATATATATATTCGAGATTCCAAATGAATCTCTGTCTGTTCAATCTTTCATTTGAAAGATTGAATAGAGTTTGAATGGCTTATATATTTACGAAATACTACAGAGATGATGTGTATAATCATTGAAAGTGAGGGTTGAGATCCAAAATAAGCCACTATCCATGATGAACTTGTGATCACGTACAATCAAAATTTGAAGTCAAATCATAGGGAATCTGTACAGTTTGCTGAATGACAAAATTACCATATGAGTCATTACCATTTGGATTACGCAAGAATATCTAAAATATTCATAAGAAGCTATGTAATACTTCAATAAGGTACCAAGACCATGTCTAGATAGAGATAAAAGATGAAAGGAAAACAAAAAAATAGAATTAGACTAGCGCCGAACATTAATTATAACATGCAAAACGCACACATTAATATAAATAGATCAATCATAACATGGGTTGAACTAGTACGATGATAAATTGTAAAAGAAATTGATATTAGTAAAATGTCTATTACGTTGCTAGATTGATCAAGCGCTAGAGCATTAGTTAAAACAATTAACAAATTTCCTATTAATTCATACTGTTTAGCTTACTTGCTTAGCAATCTTCGAACATATCTATTATCTACATTTATCATTACAAAATTTACTATGTCTTATTACTTATTATCCACTATGACTATATTATGACTCGATGGAGCAATACATCGACAAGATCAAGAAGAGAGATAGATCCATGTTCTGCTCATGTTATCCCGTCTGTTCTACCCGTCCTCTTCAGTTTTGGCATTGAAAGTCAAACATGGATCCAGCAAGATCAACGGTCAACAAACCACCGTTGATCTTTTCTTTATATAGATACTTCTCTCTGAAAAATAAAATAAAAATAAATAAATATATATACGAGAACAGAAGGGTTCTGGACAACCCTGGGAAAGGGTTGTCCAGAACTCATGAGTGTAAATGATCGATAACTAATATGTACATAAATCACAATGCTAGAGTAATGTGAAATCCATAAGGTAAAATGCATCGAATGTAACTTGAAGCAAAGACATAATTGAAACAATTGGGAATAATATATGGCTAACAGACTAGTAAACCACCTTGAAATCAAGAACTCTATGCAAACGACTGCGAAAAATAGGTAACGCTATGTAAAAGACTGCTAATAAGCAGTGCGGGAATGATTAAAAAATAAAAGTGAGCTGGAGTCGGATAGGAACACTGTATACACAAGAGGTCCCATGAATCAGGCAAAGAGCAAAGGGAAAATAATATGGAGGGAATTAGCAATTAGCAGGGGAATGGAGGAGTGGAACAATGGTGGTGGTGGTGGCTATACGATGGTGTGGCTGCAGAAACCTGTTGAAGTGTAACATGATAACGAGAGTGAAGCAAAAAAGGACAGGATATAAAGTATATCACAACAAGCGCTATGGACGCTTGAGTCATGAGTCGCTAAAAAACACAGTGAAGCAAAAGGTGGCCATAGTAAACCTTCACAAAAATACCTGCGACTTCATCAGTGCCGAAGTAGTTGAGCAATTATTAGTACCCCTCATACCGAGTTTATGCTCAAGAACTCATGAGTGCCAAGACAAACTTGGTTGCTCCCCTAAAGTGCTGCTCAAAAGGAGTAGTAGTATATATATGTATATATATACCACATTTATTTATTAATAGGTAAAAGGTGACCGTGTAGAGAGCACGATGGATGGAAGACCCCATCAAGCTGTACAAGGGAGAGACGAAAAAGGTAAAATGGGGCTAGGCCCCAATAGAGTCTTTATGAGAAATCTGCCCTACTACACCTAAGATATACGCACTATGCAAGTCGTATGATCTACAAACAACTGGAACATCCGAAGAAGTATCACCTAGTGTGATTGCTCTTATGGATTGCACCAGCCATTGCCCTCTATAGAGTAATGGACACACGCTGCCTAAAATATGCTACAAAGTATGAGAGTGAGAGTGGTACCCCTAATGCCTAACATGATAAGCTCTCGCGCATTCCTTGACAAATGTGTCGAACTCAGTGTCCATTGCTCCATATGACTCCAAGGCTAGAGGGACAAAGAGGTGACCTCGTTGCATGCCTCTATACTTGGAGACCTTGCAACCTTTAGCTGCACTTGTTGTCCATGAGGGGTTGGGTAATCACTCCCTATGAAACTGTATCATGTGTAGGGTCTGTGACTATGATATCCCTATCACCTGATCATCCCGGACCAATTATAAATCTGCCTTGACAGATGTCATTAGTAAAATATATGAACACTTATCTCCATGTCAAGTATCACCTCTCTAGTGCCATAACAAACAAATATGTATTACATATTAATATATGGAATATATTTATTTCCTTAGTTAAGATATCTTACACTAAACTTAATACTTAATATACTTATAAATTATCTTCGTGATCACGTTTATTACTCCTTCGTCGGTGCTGACCATCTTTGTCCCATCCTTCGTGTTCTCTACGCGGTGGCCTTTTTCCCGTCCGAAGACTTTCATTTGGTTTTCACTTCGACTTCGATTCTCTATTTTATACCAACGGGAGTAGAAACACCCATTGTTGAATCAGTGAAGGTAAGTGGAGGAGGAAAACCACGTACCTTCAAGAATTTAACTCTCAGCAATGCGATGTACATTCATCATCATGGGGCTTTCTCCTCTCTCGATTTCGAAACAGTACGGAACTGGATAAATTACAGCACCTTTTCCCTGACAATTCTACCGATCTGAGATTGCTGAATCTTGAGTCTCTTTACGAAAAAGTGATGGATAGGAACTTTCTCCCTCGATAGAACCTGTCAACAACCAACTGGGAGATGTCAGCTGGTTTGGAATCCATTCTTCGTCTTCCCTAAAGTCTGCGCCACTGTGCAAGGCCGTAATCCTCTCGGCGTCATCACACACCATCTTTGTGGTGAATGATTGAAAAGCTATGAGTAGAGATCCACGTAGCACGATCTTCTTCTCCGGTTCTGAAGCCTTTTACGTCGCTGCCTGGGATTGCGTTTCTCAGAATTGAAACGCTATATGCATACACCCAACCCTCTAGATTGTGACGACGACTCGCGGGACTACCGAGTTCATTCTCAATTCTCAGTTCGTCATTTCATTATTCTGCAACTTTTTTCCAGATCTTCACGCATGGCGGCTCCTTGGCTGGACGCCTTTTTCATGGCTGCGAGAATAAATTTTCACAGCCGCTGATGGGATTGTCCTCGTTCTTATGCAAGTTTGGAGTACGCAGTCGGAATCTATGAGGTAACCGTCAGAAGTTTGCAAATTCTCTGTCAGTGCGGCGAGTTATCGAGTCTTTGTGGCTTTGTAGAGGAGATGCAAGGTGCCTTTGGGAGAGCGTAAATGCAGGGGATAAGTTCTAGAGAAGGACAATTCCACTCTTTACCTGGAGACTCGTACTTCCTTTCAGCAATTGCTCGGTTCACACTGATTGGACTCAATTTGAAGTTCCACCAGCAGGCATTTGGGACGACAAACTCTTGACCATGCATGCAGTCAAACAGTGGATCCATTAGGAAAGACAGTTGTTCGACTAACTTTCTGGAAAGGAAGTGGTCCTCGGTTATGGTTTGTACCCGAAAACATGTGATGGAGGGAATGCAGCATGCTGCTGTTTGTTGAGCGATTCTTCTCGTTTCTGCTTGCCTCATTCGGCTTGACAGATTAAGAATCAATGCATGCACACCGTTTTATAGCTGCAGGCAACGTAGGAACTCTATGTTTTGGGGTTTTCCTCACCGAAATTCGAGTTCAAATTGGTGGTGAGGGTTTGAGGAGCGGAAGGAAGGAAAGAAGGGGGAAGAAACGAGGGAGTTGTGGACAGGAGGTCGTTGTTCTTCAGTGGATGGTCGGGGAGGAAAGGAGAGTGCAAGAAAGTCGTGGAGAGGATTTTACTGCACAGATCGTAGATATTGTAACGCATTTGGCGGACACTGTCGGAAAGGAAGAACACGGCAGGTGATGTTTTGCGCTGCTGCTGCTGGTGGTTCTGGCTGGTGCAGGTGCCGCCGAAGTGGTTGAAGCTGAGCGTTTCGAAAACAATTTGCCTGGCATTCACATTTAATGCAATTGACTTCCGTGTCCGGTGGTGTGTAAATGTTAGTTGGCGGTCCTCCCGATCTTGCACAGCAGTATCTCCACATACTCCGTTCTGCACTTGACTCCTGAAGTTGTCAGATTTTGACTGACCGTCGCACACGTCATCCGTGCCATGAACAGAGAGTGCAGAAAGGAGAATGTAAAAAGTATCATTGTAAGGGATGATTGTTCAGTTTGTACGATCTTGACTTCTGAAGTTGTCAGATTTTGATAGACCGTCGCACCCCTCATCCGGGCCATGAGCAGAGAGTGCAGAAAGGAGATGTGAAGAGAATGCAAGAAGTATCATTGTAAGGGATGATGTCTCAGCTTGAACTATCTGAAGGCGGTTTGAATCAAAACTGATTTTGTCACAATTTCTGATCACACAGGGAACTGAACGGGTATCTATTTGTCAATGGTCTGTGGAACATTCCCTATGAGCATTTCTCATCGTTGGGGATTGTGATACACACAAGTGGAGTGCAGCCTTGCCTGTGACAGGCATATCCACGTGTTTAGGAGCAGAGGGAAATCAGGCAGAGGATCGCAGTATTTGCAATTTTGATCTTCACGCGAGGAGCACTAACGGAGCAACTGATACCCTCTGAAGCACCACTCATAAGTTAAGAACGAATTGGTATCAAGGGGCAAATTCCAAGACAACCTTCTTCGGGCATGGATAGCCGCCTCTCTCTCATTATGCAGATCTGCGAACGAGTTTCTTAACCTTCCATTCTCTCCTTATAATCGCGACCTATTTGACAATGGTTGATCTTGGAAACCTACATAATTCGAAAGTCTGGGAAAGGACTTTCTGTGCGAGCCTGCTCCAAAACTGCAGACGGTAAGGACGAAGTACTTTGTCTTACTGGAAAAGTCCTTTTGCACACGTTTGGTTTTCTTACCCCTGCGATAAATATGTGGTTTTGTGGTCGTTATACTCGTATCGCCCCACGTTGAGTTCAGGACCCTGATCTCCATAACAAGAACGCAACTCTCCAGCCTAAAAGCAGTTTAAACTACAACACTAGACTTCTCCGCTCTAACCATTGTATGATCTATAGGTTTATCTCAGGAATCTCCTGTTCTTCATTCAAGAGTTTCTCATTTCTTCAACCCATGTACACCTCCAGAAGGCCATGTAGACAAAACACACCAACAACTAGATGCAAAAAGTAAATGTAACATATGCAACTCCTGCAGCCAAGGCAAATACATGGCAGCCCACGTACTCCAGGCTCCAGGCCGGGTTTTTAATCTGATGAAAACCTTTGTTGCTGTTCTTCGAAATAGAGGATCTGTCACTCAATCTAATCTGTGATGCATCAGACATCACTAATACGCGACAATACTAGACTTCTCACTACTATCAGAACTCAAAGACCGCATGCAGAAATTCACTCGTGTAGCACTAATTATATCGAACACCGAGAAAGCACTTACTCCAGGCTCCTAAACTTTAAGGCGGCCCACGTACTCCAGGCTCCTAAACTTTAAGGCGGCCCACGTACTCCAGGCTCCAGGCCGGGTTTTTAATCTGATGAAAACCTTTGTTCCTGTACTTTGAAATAGAGGATCTGTCACTCAATCTAATCTGTGATGCATCAAACATCACTAACACGCGACAATACTAGACTTCTCACTAGTATCATAACTCAAAGACCGCATTCAGAAATTCACTCGCGTAACACTAATTATATCGAACACCGAGAAAGCACATACTCCAAGCTCCTAAACTTTAAGGCGGCCGGGTTTTTAATCTGATGAGAACCTTTGTTCCTGTTCTTTGTTCTTTGAAATAGAGGATCTGTCACTCAATCTAATCTGCGATACATCAGACATCACTAACACGCGACAATACTAGACTTCTCACTAGTCTCAAACATCACTAACACGCGATAACACTAGACTTCTCACTAGTATCAGAACTCAAAGAACGCATTCAGAAATTCACTCACGTAGCACTAATTATATCGAACACCGAGAAAGCACATAACACACCTGAAGTGATGTTAAGCAGCTCAAGGTTTCACGAAATGCAAGGGGTTAATGTTAAGAATCACTTTTGTAGAAAAATTAACTTAAACAATGACAAAGAACACGTCTTCATACATGCAAACAAACCCTAAGAGGTTGCTTGGCACAACCCTAATTAGAATTATGCCCCCATTTTACTTTAATCAAATATTTAATCGAACTCTAGAAGAAACTATCAAAAGTATAAAAACTAGAGAAATCACTAAACTAACACTACCATTTAATGAAAGGTTAAGACAATTCCCATTTCTACTGCACATTTTATGTGTATATCTTTAGGTAATGCTTTGGTAAACAAATATGCTATCATCTCCTATGTAGGACAGTAAACTAACTTCACAACATTCTCTTTTTCTTTCTCCTCTACAAATCTTCTTCTAATCTCAATGTGCTTAGTCCTTAGGTGATGTACAAGATTTTTGCTGGGTGCTATACTTTCCTGTATTGTATTGTCATAGTACAATGTAGTAGGACTCTCCTGCTCAAAACCCAGCTCCTTAAGAAGTCTCCTGTTCCAGATGACTTCTTGAGTAGCATTTGAGGCAGCCATAAATTCTGCCTCGGTAGTAGATAGTGCAATAGATGTTTGTTGTTTACTACACCAACTGATTGCTCCACCACTAAGCAGGATTACATATCCACTAGTTGATCTGCTATTGTCATCGTCATCTCTCCAACTAGAATCTATGTATGCTTCAAGAGTAGAAGCAAGTATGTTCCCTTGCTTTATGTACTCCAAGAATGCATCTTGAGTACCCTTTAAGGATTTGAATACTCTCTTTATACCTTTCCAATGTGCTTGTGCAGGGAAGCTAGTATATCTAGCTAGTGCTCCCATTGCATAGCATATATTTGGTCTTACAGACCACAATAAACATTAGAGAACCAAGAGCACTCTGATACTACATTTTGTCACATTGTTTCACCTCCCCATCTATGATTCTGCTGTGCTTCTACCCTAGATCAAGAGGTGTAGAGACAAGATTTGACTCCGTCATCTAATACTTAACTAGTATGGTTGATTGATCTGTCCTGATTCTTTGTCTCAGCTCACTTTGATTCCCAAAATGAGTTTTACAGCACCAAGGATAGTCATCTCAATAAGCTAGCACAAAAAATCTATCACTCAATTGATAAATTTATTGTTCTACAACAATAATAGATCATCTACATATACCTCTATGTACACGTCATCGCTACTATACACACTCATATCAAAATCTGCTCGATTGAAATCCTACTCTCTCAAGTATGAGTCTAGTTTCTCATACCATGCTCTAGAAGCTTGCTTAAGACCATATAAATGCTTCTTAAGCAAGCATACTTTTCCTTTGCCTTTAGTATATCCATCTCGAACATCCATGTAGATAGTCTCTATCAAATCTCCATTGAGAAAGGATGTTTTCACATCTAACTGCTCCACTTCCCAATCTCTCTCTGTTGCAAGAGCTAGAAGCATGTGAATAGATCCATACTTGGCAACAAGTGCAAAATTTTCTGAAAAATCTATCGACGCTTTCTAATTGAAGCCCTTTGCAACAAGTCTTGCCTTGTCCTTCATGATCTCATTCTCAACTCCACGTTTGACCCTGAAAACCCATTTACAGCCAATTGCTTTCCTACCTGGTGGTAAATCAGCTAGTACCCATCTACCATTAGTATGAACAGCCTTCTTTTCTTCTGCTACAGCCAACTCCTACTAACTCGAATCTGGTCTGCACATAGCTTGCTGTATAGTGTCTGGATCACAATCTTCATGATAGATGTAAGATTCATCAAACATCTCTTTAGATAGAAAGCCAAGTCTGTCAATATGTTTTCTATCTCTTTATGATCTTCTTGGCTCTACACCCAGAAGTTTCATGCCATCTCTTGACATCTCTAGAATCTCACTCAAAGATTTTGCATCTACAATCTTCTTTTGTAGTACTAGAATCAAAAACCACCGTCTATTTAGGCCTTCTTTTGTACACCTTCAGATTCTCCTTTGGTGAACCGTCAGCTTCAGGTAGAGATTGCTCTTCTGATGATTGATCTGAAGAACTGACTCGGCAGCGTGGCAAGATAAATTGATCAAGTTGATCAGCTTGCTACTGCAACTCATCATTGCTCTCACTCCAAGTCTCAATTCATCAAAAAGTACATCTTTACTTCTGATGATCTGTCTAGACTTAAGATTGTACAAAAGATATCCTTTCAGTCCCTCTTCATATCCTACAAAAAGCATTCTCTCCGCCTTCTTTGTGAACTTCCTCATTTGCTCCTTGGGAATATGAACATAGGCAGGACATTCCAAAACTTTCAAAGCTGAAAGATTAGGTGTCTTACCACTCCAACATTCTTCAAGAGTTCTTCCTTGCAATGTTGTGGTACCATTGATATTTCTAAGAAAATTTGTAGTGTTGATTGCGGCACCCCAAAACTTTCTCTCCAGCTTGGCTGTTGGACAAAGCATTGCCAATGTCCTATTCAACCTTTTTGCAACTCATTCTGTGTAGAAATGTCTCTGGTAGTACAGTCAAGGAGAATTCCTTTCTTTGGTAGAAAAGAGAGGAATTCTTCATTCCTATACTCTCTGCCCCCATTTGTTCTCAATCGCTTGACTTTCCTCCCAATCTGCAACTCAGCCATGGCTACAAATTTCTAGAATTTTTATGAGATAGATAAAGCTCTTTCTACTGTAATCATCTACAAAGGAAATATAGTAAGATGTTCCACTCAATGACTTCCTAATCATGTATCCCCATACTTCAGAATGCATGACATCTAGAAGACCAGAAGCTCTAGATAAAGATCATGGGGATAGAGCCTTGTGCCTTACCTTCTGCACACCCAATGCAAAATTTGAGTTTTCCTTTGGGATCTAGTTTCAACCCCTCCACTGCCTTCTCTAAGACATATAGATTTTGCTTTGACAAGTACCCTAACCTCAAATGCCAAAGATGGATATCATTTCTGTTTTCTATTACCAATGCAGAATCAGAACAATCAGCTTCCATCAACTTGAACAACTTCCCTTTGGAAGTACCATACCCAAGGACTAGCTCTCCTTTCTTCAAAGTGCATTGATTTATGTTGCTCTCAAATAGAACATCCACTCCATACTCCATGAGATGATGTACTGATATCAAGTTCTTGGTGTAATCTGGAACATACAGCATATTTTCCAAATAGCTCTTACAAGAACTTAGATCTTCCCATGAAGGCAATAGGAACTTGCCAATTCCTAACACTGGAATCAGAATCCTAGGTCCACAACAAACACTCTAGGGAATCTTCAGAGGTTGAAGAGTTGAGAACAACTCTTTATAGTAATAGATATGAGAGGTGATTCCAAAATCCAAGAACCATCCAAAACCATTTATGGACAACTACGATTCTATCAACATTCCACAATCTAGCTCTTATGCTGAGTACCCCTCCTCATCGCTTTCTATCTCATGGCACTCCCCTGTGTTGTAAGTTGAACTCCCAGATTTTAGACTCTTTATTGGTTGAGGTCTCTTGCTTGCCTTCTTCAACTACCGTTCTCTCCTTTCTCTTCTCTTGGGACATATAGGTGCATTATGACCTTTCTCATGATAGACATAACAGATCCTATCATCAACACCACTAACTCCTTTCCCAGATTTACTCACTCTTCTTGACTGAGAAGAAACAATGAACAGAGCAACATCTCCTAACTGATTAAACTTCAACTCTTTGTCCTCTCTGTCTTTGCTAAACACCGGCAATTTGTTTATCACATAATCCCATGTGACAACTTCAACAGGTAAAATTTTCAGAGATACTAGAACAGAGTGATAGCTTGAAGGGAGAGTCTTCAAGAGATGTTTGATCCCATATTTCTCCATAAAGATACACCCCTCTTCCTTGATACTCTTGAAGACTTGAAGACCTTATGTAACTTGCCAAATGCAAAATAAAATCATTACTTTCTTGTTGTTTCGTATTCCAAATCCTATCACATCCCAGATTCTATTGGAACTTTCCAACTCCTCAATAGAGTAAATACGCTTGAATTTTGCCCAAATTTCAAGAGTTATTACTCTATTGAGAGGTTGTAAAATTCTAAAACAATTAGGACAGGATACAAAACTGTAAGAAAATGATGATTTTATTTTATATTTATCAAATTTACACAAGACCTTCAAGAGTAATCTCCCAAATCTCCCAACTCCAAGCATAAGTGTCTACTAGGTCTGTGATCTGTTCTTGCATAGCCTTGAGCAGAAACATCCTAGTAGTAGAGTGCTTGATTCTCTCCTCCTTGATGGACTCTAGCTCATCTATATCATAAGCTTCTAATGCAAAGTCTAAACAATCATAATTGTCTAAGATACACTTCACGTCTCAAGTCCAAGATTTGTATTTAATGTTTTTGAGTTTCTCTAGCTCTCTAAGTTCTACTATCAACCCTAGTGGTAATTGTGGGCTCATAACCGGATGAGAATCTTTGTTCTTGCTCTTTGAAATAGAGGATCTGTCACTCAATTTAATTTTTGATGTAGCAGACATCACTAATACACTGCAATACTAGACTTCTCATTTGTGTCAAACCTCAAAGATAACATTAAGAAGTTCACTCACGTAACACTAATCACATTCAGTAATGAGAAGATACATAACACACTTGAAGTGATGTTATGCAACTTAAGGTTTCACAAATTGCAAAGGGTTGATATTAGGAATCACTTTTTTCGAGAAATTGACTTAAACAAAACAAAAAAACACACGTATATACACTCAAGCACACTTTATAAAATTGCTATACCAACCTCCTTAATAAGTGTTTCACTCCCACTTTATGCTAATAAATATTTAATATAACTCTTAAAAAAAAACTATCAAAACCGATAAAACTAAAAAGATAACTAAACTAACATAATCTACAATTTTGTATTTAGCGTAATAGAATATACAAAGATTGCGTTTCTCGCTGCATCCATGTAGAGCATTTTAAAAAAGGAGTTGGTATACATTGGAGTTACTGTAACATGAACTATATTAGACGCGTGTGCGTCCACAGTGAAACCTGGTTGAGCTGATGTGAGTAACTCACTTGCAAATAACTGAAGTTATTTTCAAACACAAGCACCATTCAACCATAGTTTTAACCGAAGGTGCTCACCTGAGACACGAGAGGTTCGGCTTCAGTGCGTCATGAAGTGAATCGAATGAGGCAAGAGGGATGTTTTCTGATCGTTCAATAATACTTCTTCAAGATTACCAATTACACGGATCTGGACGTACGGATCTTTTGTGGTTTTTTTGTGGGGGGGGGGGGGGGGGGGGGAGTAATATCCTGCGAAGGTCAATTAAAATGGAAACAAGACCAATCCAGGCTGAGAAAGGGTCGCAAAGACTGTCGGCGAGTTTTGCTCCGAACCCATGCTTCTCGGTAGTAATGTCATGAAAGAAAGAAAGATAAATGCGGATCATAAGCTTTAGGTACGTCTGTAATGGTTAACCTTCATACTGGTTTTTTCAATAGCAGAGAACTTTCACAAACTTCGCCAGAAATGAGGAGAAAAGGGGACAGTGGTTGATGAGTTGAAAGGAATTTTAAGCCCTCACTATGGTCAGATCCAAATTTATGTCACCCATGTAGGAAGTCAATGCATTAGAGTATCCTTGAAAGAAGTTCCTGTCTGTTGAAGACAGGTTCTCTGAGATATCATCTGGCAATATAGCCCCCAGATCCCATCTCAGCTGCTTAATCTTGCTTGTCCTCGCATTCCTGTAAAGAAACTAGGTGATGTAAACTTAGCTGGCGTTTAAGCCTAAGACTCCTAGACGGATGACCAATCGAAACAAAACTCCATTGAAAACGTGGAGATGTCAAAAGCAGCGCGTAGACTGCGAGTTGAAGACCTACACATAAGCCAGAAGGCAGCGTTTGTTCCGGAGAACGCTCCTGTGCTGCGCACAACCCCCGATGAAGTTTCCATCCACTCCTTCAGACGGTTCATTAATTCGTATCTGGCTGAAAGAAAAACGTTGGAAGGCAAAGTACGAATTACAGCCCTTGGTAAGTACATATTAAACGTAAAGCTTCTAAGGTGAGGATTGTACCAGGAACGGAACAAGAGCTAAAGCAGAAGTCGGGCCATGCTCCTGGAACTGTGTGATTGTTCTTGGGGAAATTTAAATGTTGAAGAAAGAACAATAGAAAAACTCTAAATTTACCTCATTCTCTCGTGTAAATGTGAGTCTTCAGTCTCCTTGACAACTTGCTCGAACAAATCCTTCTGATGATCCAAAACAAGAGAAGTTAAACCTATTGTCCCCCGTGTCAACAGAGGAAAGTGGTCACATACAATGCAGATGAAAATCAAACAAGTCCATACCATGTATAGAACCTGACCTCTTGAATGCAATAGGATAGGTAACATATATTGAAAGGACGGAACTGATCCACAGCGGATGTCGCTTGCTTGACCTCGCGAATCAACTCGGCTCCTTTCTTCCCAAACATCGCCATTTGGTTCTTAAAAGATTCTCCACCGGAGAATAAGTTTTAAAGCTGATGGAATTGCCAAGTCTAGCTATGCCCTGAGGGTGCTGGCGGCCATCGCATGACTGACTAGTATCACCCTAAAGATTTACACTTCAGATTAGGACCTAAATCGGCGCAAGATAGAGCCTCACCCGGTAGGAGGCCTGGAGTTTTTTATCAACTGCAGGAGAAACCCACAAGGACGAAAACAACACATACATGCGGTCAGTTCACTAAACATACTGTCGATAAAATCAACCAGATGGAACAGAATTAATGTGTTCTGGGATGATGAGAACATTCGAGTCTCATCCACATAAAGAGCCTATTCTATGATGATGTTCCACAAGTTTTAAGAAACAGAGACGGAATACAATGTGTATCTGCTATGTTGATATGGCTGAATTTATCACACGTTTGGCTGGGAAATCTAACGGACAACAGTTACGATGGAAGGGAGAGTGAAGAAGACCGGCTCGAAGTTGAACGCAGGTCTAGGGAACAGTGCATTCTAAATGAACCGTGCTAAGGTGGAGCAGCGCTCATCATTAGGAAGTCTACTGACCTCTCCCAATCTCAGTAAAATCTTTCGCGGTGGAATCAACAGAGGTTTGTAACTATGACTGCGCTGCAAATTCATGTCACTGGTAATCACGGAACGAGGATATGGCTAATTTCAATTTGCAGGCTCACTTCAAGAGGGCAAAAGATAATGAGATCACCAAAAACTTCCCGCCACACCATAGAAACCAACCCATCGCTGAACTTCAAGATCACACGTGATGGGTGAACTCAGCTCAGCTGAGTCTTGTTTTGCTTCACACGACCGGTCCATCTTCGAGCCGTCGTATAAAGTGGACAGAACTCGGGGAAGACATTCTGGAACATCTCCTCGATGCCAAGTTTTTCCACCTCCGGACTGAATGTATCAGGGTCCGATCGAGAGAATTGCAAAAACGTAATGACCGGACGTTCGGATCTGCCACGCTCAAGGTACTGAGAATGAAGCAAAAAGTCTATTCGATCAACAGTCAGCTCGTTTCCCCAAGTACAAGAAACCTTAGACAAAGCTGAATGTCCAGATGATGAGGTCTATCCAAGAACAAAGAAAAAGGTGCAAGTCCTAAAAGGATGCGGGCCAGATGAGCCCCTTGAGCTCAAGGTAGTTTTGAAAACAATAAGGGATTTCGGAAATAGTTGTATTGGATGTCTACGGGATAAATAACAATTGTGGGAACTACTTTTAGTGAATTCCTTAAGGAGATAAGAGGTTAATAAATGAATGACTAGGAAATTATTTTTTGATATATCATATATAATTTACATTTATATATAAAAATCAAGCACTGTATTATGGATGTTTAGTATTGTCGTATTGAAATAAATAAGTGTCAAAAGAGACTATGGATCTTCTTAAAGGGGGAACGGGAAAAAGATGACCGCTTAGAAAAAATGAAGGATGGGAAGACCCCATCAAGCCTTACAAGAGAGAGATGAAAAAGGTAAAATGGGGCTAAGCCCCAATAGAGTCTATATGAGAAATCTGCACCACTGCACCTAAGATATCGGAGCTATGCAAGTGCAAGTGCAAGATCTTCTTAAGAGAGTTGTTTTTTTCTTGGGTGAATTTTAGAGTGAGATTTATGAAATTTTTGGGTAGATACAAAATGTCAATCTCAACTATTTGAATTCAAATTGACCATCGGCAAATGCAAATGTTGTGTGCAAATGCTCATGTCAGTAAACTAAACCAATGGGTTTTGTAGTTTTGCATGGGCGTGGTGGTTCATTTCCATAGGTTAGTGCGGCAAGAGAGATAGCGTGAGTTATGGAAAATGATTTGCATCGCCTTACGCCAACCAAAAAATCAATTGAAGGTCTACTCCAAAAGGGCAAAGAAAATTTAGCCATGGGAGATCAAGAATCTCACTGCAATGCAGACTCATATTTGGATGCAAAACCAATGGGCATTACCGAGCGGCTACCAATGGCAACGAGTGGCTTCAAGCGGCTACGGGCGCCAAGGAGCAGCAACGGGTAAAATTCCATTCAATCCTAAATTAACACATTACACCGAGTGGCAACCAATGCATACCAGATTCACCCTAAACCAAGCACTTTATTAACCCTAATTTGTAATTAATGCATTATGGTATGACAACAAAAAACTCCGTATCTCTTATTTCTACAAACCACCTCTTGTGGAGTTTGCTAAAAATAAGGAACTTTACTGAAACTCCGTAGTGGGACTCTTTCTTCCTCCTGCTCGCAACCCGTATCAATTTAGTCAACACTTTGTAATAATCTATATGAAAATATATAGAGTTTCGTAAAACTATTTTTGAAACCCCCTAATATATTGTCCAAAAGAGAAGGTATGCAAGGGTCCAATAAAGGTAGTTTCTACAAATAGAATATACATAGGGATTGGATCAAGGAATTTTTGAAAACAAAAGGATGCAATGACTTGATCGAGTGGCTTTCCAAACATAGAGTATATAGGGGTGCAATCAATGAACTTTTGAAAGTTTGTCAAAGTTTCAAAGGTTTTAGAGCTCTTGAGGAATTCTTTTAAAGTCAACTAGAGTTTGAAGGGTTTTAAGGCTCTTTCAAAATATGTTATGTATCAGTCCTACAACAAGAAATTTATAGATACACTACTTCTACAAATCAAGGTAACTTGCATGTATCTCTTGTGTCTATTTTGCTAAGCATGCATATAGGGGTGTGGTTTCTACCTTAGTGCATGTGTATACCTTATAACAATTGGATGTTTTGTTGTTCTTCCATGGAAGATATCACTCACATAGTTACTTTCATACATTGGCAAGAGAGAACAACATTCTTATTGTGCAAGAAAGTAGTAGACACAATGAATCACTTTTTAGCTATTGATTTAATGTTGTTGTAGTAGTTGTTCTATGGAAAATGTGAATGTGTTTCCAATTACTTGCCTTGTCATCTTTGTAAGTTTGTAAGCTTAAGAATGATCAAACATCATATGTGGTCATTGCAATTGTTCTATAATTGGTTACGTACACCTTGGTTATTGATCATTTTCCTTTCATGAGTTAGGGATAACCCATTCCCATAATAGCTTTTTCTCTCATATACCTATATACCCCAAAGTAAGAAAAGAGTTGGTTCATTATGGAGATTTGATATACATGATAATACCTTTTAAAGGATCAACCCATAAGACAACTTGACTGTCAAACCTTCTTTGATATATGGTAGGAAGCAAGGTATGCTAGTGGAGATAAGCCTCATAGTAGGGAAATTGACACAATTGCTATTAAAAACTAACCCTGATAACTTCTAGGAGTCTATTTGCAATCTATTTGTAGTAGGAAGAAGAGCCTATATACAAAATAATGATTAACCATAAAAATAACATGGTATAATTGAACTTTAGAAGATATTGGTTGTCAAAAACTCTAAAACTAATCACAAAGCCTTCGTAGTTAATCTGACCATCCACAATGGCATCTACCTCATGGATGATTTCATGGACTTCATCATTGATAAGCTTCTCTCCCAAACTAGTCATAATATGTAAGAGCTCCATCACACTATTGATACCATTTTGGTCCTTGTCAAACACACATAAACCTTCCTTTAGCTCCTCTTTTGAGTTGGTGTCCTTCATTTTCCTTGCCATTAGACTCAAGAACTTGGCAAAATTGATTGTATTATGACCTACAACTTTGCCTTGGTAGGATTTATCCCAATAATTGCATAGATATACCAAGCTCCTTGGTGGTAATATGGCCATCACTATCCTTGTTGGTCCTGCTATAGTGCTTAGGATGTCCAACCCAAAGCTTTCATGCAACATCCCATCTTGTAGTATTTGTGGTGCTCCACCTCACCTTTTGGCACTTGTAGCACATCCCCTTGTGGTACCTCTTGATGAATTGAATTTGTAAACTAAATAAATTAAAAAATTCAAGAAAGACAAAAGTCATAAGAAAATCTCTTCATTTGGAGAGTGACCATTGAAAATTTCACAAAGAGATCTCGTCTCTTGAAGAGCCACTAACAATTTAATCTATTGCATTGAGATCAAAGGGGTTCAGTGGGTTAGGCCTTTGCTTTCAAGGCTACATGATTCATTATCATCTTAATCTCCTATGGTATCTTGCATGCCTTAGCCAACTCCAAGTTATAGACCTTACTTGTTTTTCTTTTGCTTTATGCTCCTAGTATCTCAATTTTTCAACTCAAGACAATCTCTCAACTTTTGCTTTAGCTATCTCATCTTTTATCATAGCTCTTTGCTTCTCCATCTTTGCATATTTTTTCATATTCTTTTCATATTTTCTACTTCCACTTTAGCTCTATGCTTCTACATCTTCAATATTTTGAGAGCTTCTATTTTTGGTAGTTTGATACTCTTTCTAACTTCTAAGGTCTCACTCTTAAATTTCCAATAACTGGCAAGACCTCCAAAAATTACATTATGAGAGGTGTCATATTTGAATTCCCTTTAGAGACTTTGCTCCTCTTGCAAGACTCAACTCATGCTCACTTCCTTTCTCTCTTTCTTGAGCTGAAATATCCTTGGAGCTTGAGGTATTACAAATGTAATATCCTCTCCAATGTAACAATATGGAGTTATTGACAAGTTAGTCAAGGTTAACAAAATAGCAAATAAGCCAAATTAGCCTAGAATATTTTAGAAGTATATAGGAAGCTATTTGGTACCCTCCAAGTATTGGGTAGCATGCATGACAAGTGGTGAATTCTAGGAGGAAGCTTCCTGGCTAACTTAGCTTGCACCCCAAGTAGGTAGCTTTTAGAAGAAAGCCTCTACAATGCTTCCAATTAGCTTAGCTTGCATGCCAAGTAGGCAGCTTCTTAGAAGCTTCTCGGTTAACTTGGTTTGAACTCCAAGAAAGTAGCTTTAGGAAGCTTCTTGAGAAGCTTCTCAAGAACCTTGTATGCTCCTTATAAATACCAAAGCCCAAGCTCATGCTAGGCATTTGGATTTTTCACTCATTCAAGTGTCCCAATGTGATCTCCCATTCTCCAATTGGTCTCATCAGTCTTGGTCTTCTACATTGGTATCCAAGCATGGATGGGATTTATGGACCACCAAATCTATTTTTTTCAACTCAATGAGATTTTTATATCCATGTACTACCCAAGCATCATTTCATTCAATTCATCACCTCACACTTTGGGCATAATATTCAGAATGCAATCACCTTGTCCAAGGAACCCTTGGTACTTCCGGTTGTAACTTATGGAAAATGGCGGATGTGTTGCCTCTACATGCTAATTTAGAAAAATTGGGGGTAGTGTGGTAGAGTAGTAGCCATGGCGGCAATGCCCAAGGTTATCATTTAAATTTTAATTTATTAATACACAAGAAATGCATGCATCATGATCGACACAAGAAATTATGTGGTTCATCTCAATGAGGCTATGTCCACAAGAACACACAAGTAGCTTTCTTGATGATGAAACTAATGTGTCACATAGAGCTTTTACTAGCTTGCTCATATAATAGTCCAGCCCTAGACTAATTGATCATAATCAGTTGGTCTTGGGTTGGACTACAATAGGTCAATACAAGTAGATTAGTTAGATCTACAAGCTGCAATTGATCCACAAGTAGATTAGTTAGACCACAACATGACTTAGGAGCACAAATAGAGCATCCAAACATCATCCTTGTTGGTGACTTTGCTTGATCTTCTTATGCTGACATGTGTTGAGGTTCACCAATCTCCTCACGCCCTTGTAATTCCTCAATTTGGGGAACTGGCTCCTTTATGGGTGCACTTCTTTGTGACTCATCATGAAAACCATCATAATTAATCTCCTCCTCAACAATATTTAAAGGATATTTTTCCTTGTCAATATGAGGAGCCGGAGCTTTCTACCCCTCAATCAATGATCTAGACTCCTTGAACGAAACATCTCTACTGATAATCAATTTACAAGTGAGGGGATCCCACAACTTGTAACCCTTCACACCACTCTAGTAGCCAAGAAAAACACATTTCTTGGAAGTAGATCCAACTTAGATCTACTATCCTTGGGTATGAGAGGATACGCATTACATCCAAAGACTCCTAAACAACAATAATTTGCAGGCCATCCATGCTTCATCTCAAATGGTGTCATGCAATTAATCGCATTGGAAGGAGAAAGATTTACCAAATAAGTTGTAGTGTTGATAGCTTCAGCCCAAAGTGCATGGGATAAACCTGATTGGCTCAATATACTCCTCATCCACTCTAATGGTGTTTGATTGAGGTGCTTAGCAACACCATTCTATTGTGGTATATATATTATAGTGAGATGGCAAGTTATCCTTTCTTGTTGACAATAAACCTCAAATTCTCCAAAAGTGTATTCTTCACTTTTATCTAATCACAAAAATCTTACTTTCTTACCAGTTTGAATCTCAACTTGGGCTTTTCACTTCTTGAAAGTGACAAAGACCTCAAAATTTTGTTGTAGGAAATAAATCCATACACATCTCAAATAATCATCAATGAAAGATACATAGTACAGCTTTCCAGATTGTGAGAGAGTAGGGGGTGGGCCCCATACATCACTTTGTATATAATCAATAGTCTCTTTGGAACTACAGGTTCCAAGGTCAAAAGCAGTCCAATGTTACTTCCTAGTACACAATGTTCACAAGATTCTAAACTACTAGATTGTAGTGTAGAAATAAAGCCTTTCTTGCAAAGAATAGATATTCTCTTCTCACTAATGTGACCTAGCCTTGAATGCCACAAGTAATCAAGCATATCATGAGATCTAGTAGCATGAGCTTCTCCACAAATAGTGTTATTCCCTAGCACATATAGATTCTTGTGCCTATTTTCCTTCAAGATGACATTTCTCCTAGCCATGACTTGAAGTACACCATCAACTACTTCTCATCAATGACCATTTGTGTCTAACACACAAAGAGATATCAAGTTCTTCCTCACATCAAGGATATGCCTAACATTATTCAATGTGCACACAAGACCATCAAACATTTGAATCTTAACATATCCAATGCCTACAATTTGACAAGGGTGAACATTCCCATCAAAATTGAACCATTTGATATCAAGTAAGAACTAAAGAACTCTCTTTTGTAACACATATGGTATGAACTAGCACAATCTAGAATCCATTCATCTCTCCTTTGTTGAAAGGAAATGAAAAGGGCATATTGTTGGTGTTATAGAGCATAGTCATCATCAAGGAGGTCATCCTCTTCTTCTTCCTTGCTGTCTTTTGCCACATTTGTTGAAGAAGGCTTAATTGCTTTGCCATACTTCTAATAGAGCAGAGTCTTTTGGTCTTGGGACCTTTGCCCCCCACCATCTGTCCACTTCTAAGTCCTTCCATAATTCACTTCAATGTTATTCTTGAAGGTTGAGAAGGTAACATCATTTTCTTTTTAAGATCATCTTTTAATAGAGCACTCATCACTCATTGTAGGTGATGGTCTTCCTATCACAATGTAGTAACACTCGTGACAAGGACTAGTAGGATGTAGGGAGAGAACTCAACAAGTGGAGACCTTTTCTCTCATCACTCAAGTCTTCCTCAAGATTCTGCAAGTCCACAACAAGCTCATTGAAAGCATCAATATGATCTTGTATCTTGGTCCCATTGTCCTTCATCTTGAGGCTCATTAGCTTCAAGGACGTGTAGAGATGATTTGATAACTTTTTCTAAAGATACTTCTATTGTAGTTCATCAAAAAGAGTAATGTAGTCCTTATACTCACCCAATTGCTTTATGACATTGGTTGCATATGTAAAACCAATGTATATATAGTTATCTCCTGCATGTTGTTCCAATCATCCTCTAACATC
Organism: Lunularia cruciata; assembly: GCA_948567375.1. NCBI lineage: Eukaryota > Viridiplantae > Streptophyta > Marchantiopsida > Lunulariales > Lunulariaceae > Lunularia > Lunularia cruciata. The sequence continues at coordinate 11,741,802 of OX419762.1, read as the reverse complement.
AAATTGGTCTTGAGTTGCAGCAATTTCCCAAGATCGGTGGCCTTAAGCATGCCTTTCACTTGATGATCCCATAGGAGATAATCAGAGCATCCATCATACTTGATAATGTCAAATTTGGCACCTCCAGACTTCATACCTACCATCTCATCCTATCTTAATGCTTGGCCATCCGTCACCCATTCTCAAAACTTTCCTCTACTTAGCTTGAATAAAGAAGGCCAAAATCAGCTTCATGTTGCAGCCTCCAATGCCCGCTTGATGGTGACAGGTAGCAAAAGTGGTTCTTGTAGCTATTATTGCTTTCACTATAGGGGTTGCTCTTCTAAGCTTGTGCCTTGAGAAGGTTTTCTCTACCAATAGGTTTCTCTACTTTTCCTATCTATATTACTATACCAATTGACAATAATACTTTCAAAGCAAGGTAAATACACTCTCAAAATTGAGCAACAATATGATCTTTTGGACAATTTACTTGCAAGAACAGATCATCTACACAACTATGCTCTCTAACAACGTAAATCAAGTTGTGTGTGGTAGTGTATTGCACTCTCAAACTACCTTTTCTTTGGAGAGGCTATAGATTCAAATATCTTGGCCAAATTTGACCAAGATCTAGGCATTGCACATAGCCTATTGTGGAAAAATTTAATCTGCACCTTTATTATGAATGGAGCTCCTTAATGACTAGCCTAGATACAAAAGTAAACTATTCTGAGGATGGAATTAAACTAGGTAGAAATATTTGGATAGGAGACTGGACCTCTACATAGTACACATGTTGATTGTAGAAACATATGAGCTCTGGGTATGCATCCTATGTGAGGGGATAGGCACAACAGCCAGTAAAGATGCATTGACCATATTTAGCATAACACTTTGATATTGCTCTTAATAGGTAGAACATCTCATTCCCTATTTGTAAGGCTTTTTGAATCATGCAACCACAAAATCTCAATTCCAAGATAGGATGTCCTTGCAATTCTTATGAATCTGGTTGTCTTGTCATTGTGTACACAAAAGCTCTGTTCTCTCTTTTAGGTTCTCTTCAAAATGGATCTTAAAGGATAAATGTTCAAAGGTCCTAAAAGACCTTTGAATATTAGTGAGGCCTTTTTGGATGTGATAGTGAGCAAAATTTTGTGTGATTGCATGAGGTATGAAGCTTTCCTATGGTGTAGATGTCAGAAAATGAAACCAACATACCACTTTGTCATCTAGTTTCTATAGATTTCATGTAGCCATCAACAACTTGGGCTATAGATTCTACCGTCACCCAAATCCCATGATCCATCATGGAGGAGAGTGTGAAGTTGTTCAACATAACCAACATATCTCAAAGTCTTCTTCAATCCTATAGGTTATGTGGCAAGCAAGGCTCCTATGAAAGCAACTATATTTGCCAGTAGAGCCTCATCCTTGAAACTAACCTTCCCAAGTCTAACATGCACTATACCATATTTCTTAGCACAAAAATCTACTAAATCCCCTGCTTTACACCTCACACCCTAACTCTCCTCTTCCTTCCTCTTGTCCTACCTTTTTAATCCTTGTCAATTTAGTCCCTCCTTCTTATTCCAATCTTTCAATTCTTAGATCTGCTCTTCTTGACTTTAGCCAATCAAATATAGGAAAATATTGATTGCATGAATGATCGGCATATTTTTAATATAAGGATCAGCCAGCACAAAACTTTGTTGTATTAGAGTCAGGGAAGGCATCAAGGATAAACTCACAATCCTATCAATGGAAATTTAAAAAATTTGATTAGATATTTTCTCCTCAACTCCTTATTTCCCTTTATTGGACACACACAACTTAGACACAAGGCACTTTAGAGCATTCATTCCTTTGATTTCCTCTATACTTTGTTCTCTACAAGGTCGGGACTCCTCAACAACATTCAAAGTAACCAAATCTTGCTCAAATCTCATTGCATTTCCTTCTTCTTGGCTCTTAACTACCACAAAAAGCTTTTGGGGATGAAGAATGACAAAAGACAAAACACTAAAAATCTTCTCAACAAAAGCTAATTTACTAAAATAAAGAGTTTGTACTCCCACAAGATGAATGATAGTTCCATCTGCTTTTGAGAACACTAGGGCTAAGTGGGACAAATTCCAAATCAGATTCCCTTCCTTGGTGTAATTCAATATTTGCACTTGTGCTGCTTGTTCTTCCCTTATGGCATCTAAATCTTAGGCTCCTTGTTCACTCCACCTCAAGCTCTTGGCACAACAATTTCTCCACTAAATTGCTACAACAAATGTCTCAATTTCTCCTTGAATGACTCATAATTCTCTCTAGCCCTAAATCCACCTCCGCTGCTTGTCAATCCTATTTTCCTACTCCTCCAACAATAATTCACTTCATTCTCCCCACAACTCAATTCCTCCTTCCTTCCTCTTCCTTTGACCTTTTTTCACTTAGAAAAACATGACCAATAGGTCTCTATACTAAACATGTGGAATTATCAATAGCTGCCAATTCATAGTCTATAAACCACCACCGGAGTCAATAAACCATCACCCTCATGCAACAACATATATCAAATTATTGTCTTCCAATTGAGTGACCATACCATAAGATGCCTCTCATGACATTCTCCTAATCACTCACTAGGCAAGCAAATCAATGAATCCAACCCTTGCATGCAACAAGCATAATCCTCTAGTTCCTTATTTTCAATCAATTTGCTCTTATACCAATTCCAAGTCCTTTTCAATAATACAAAGGAAATGCATGCATCATGGTCAACACAAGAAACTACGTGGTTCAACTTAATGAGGCTATGTCCATAGGAACACACAAGTAGCTTTACTGATGATGAAACTAATGTGTCACAAAGAGCTTCTGCTAGGCCGCTCATATAGTAGTCTAGCCCTAGACTAACTGATCACAATCAGACTAACTCGAGTTAATCAAGGCCTGAGTTAACTCATAATAATCATTGCTATGTAGCAACAAATTGAGCACCTTACTTGATTGTTGGGAGAATGAGATCATCAACAATAAGACATGTAAAAAGAACACCATTTTGAGAAGGGGAAGAGAAAAATATAATTTTTTAAGACCAAGGTATTTAAAGGCAAGAATCTCTCGGATGCAATGGAGAATTGTGTGTTTGATTATGAATGTTATTTTAAAGCTACCAATCTTCAAGATGAATGGAAATAGATTCTCTTGATTTCTAGCCAATTGGATGGAGTAGCAAAGCTATGGTGACAATTTTGAGTGGAGCAAGCTGAACGGTAAATTGTTGCACCAATCTTGATATAGGTGAAATTCAAGAGTACAAAAATTGGTTGATTCCAAGCTATAAATACCACACAAGTTACACGAGATAGTTTGGCAAAGTTGAAGCAGATTGGCTATATAAGAAGTTACATCAAGCAATTCTAGAACACTATCATGCAAATTCTAGAATATTGGAAGGTGAAGCTCCAAATTGATTTGTGAGTGGCTTGAAGTCACAAACCAAACTAGATGTGACTGTGCAAGAGTCACAACACTTGGAGGAAGCTATGCAATTGGCTGAATGCTTTGATTCTTTGGTTGCAACAACTTGGTCTTGACCTTGACCTCTATAGAGCCTACTAATACAATACACACGGGTGGAGGAGCCAACACCAATGGAGTTTGATGCCATTCAATGAAGACCACTTGACATGCAAATAGAGAAAGATTGCAACAAAATGGTGGTTGTTTATTGTCACCAAATTGGACATCACATTGCTGAATATCCACTCAAGAATAAGTGACATCAACAAGCTACCTAGATAGAATTTGTGGAGCAAAATGATCAAAAGAACAAAGAATCCCAATAGGAGATTTTGGGCAATCTATTGGGAACTTGATTAGTTTGAATGGGATTGAGCGCTTGACCTATGTAAGTTTGCTTCATTTGCAACATATAATATCTAATTGTGGTTGTAGGACTTTGGTTGATTTTGGAAGTTTAGAGAATTGCATGTCCATGCAATTAGCAAAGGAATTATGTATTCCTACAAGCTAGTAAAGATTGATAGGAGAAAATTGATATAGCGGATGGTAGAAAGGGTTCTGCACTCCCTACCTCACATCTTGTTATATTCAGGATTGGGAAGGAGTATTTAGAGTGTATGAGGTTTGTAGTGACACCTCACACTATTATGTCATTTTGGGTTTGCCTTGGCTTAAACATCATAATGCTCAATTTGATTGGACTTGATAATAAATTCAAGTATAACACCAAGGTAGGAACTTCCAATTAGGTTATCTGGCACCAAAGAATAAGACACCTAAGAATAGTCAGTCCCAAGATGCGGCGTTTATCAAAAAAGTAGCCATAGAGCAAGCTATGAAGGAAGATAAGTCTTAAGATGGGAAATTTATTAGTAAAGCAGCCATATAACAAGCTTTGGAGGAAGATAAGTCTATTTTTGCGGTGTGGATCAAGCCAATTGCACATGGAGAATTTGAGGAGAGCCAAAAGCCTCATCAAGTATTGGTTAATCAAATAGTTCAAGAGTTTTCATATGTATTTTTGGATGATCTACCGAAGGGATCACCCTCCAATTGTGGTATCCCCTTCAAGATTGAGTTATTCTCATGAAGTACTTTAGTAAGTAGACCAAACTTGTAACAATACGGGGTTTAGTGATGAATTTAGTCAATGCTAAAGAAATAGTGAATAGGCCAAAGTAGCCTAGAATATCCTAAAAGTATCTAGGAAACTTCTTTGGAAGCTTCCCACTAGCTTAGCTTGCACCCCAAGTAAGTAGTTTCTAGAAGGAAACATCTAGAAACTTCCAACCAACTTAGCTTGCATACCAAGTAGACAATTTTTCAAGAAGGAAGCTTCTCAAGAGCTTTGCATGCTCCCTATAAATATGAGAGCCAAAGCTCATGCTAGGCATTTGGAGTTTCCTTCATTCAAATGTCCCAATGTGAGCTTCCATTCTCCTATTTCTCTCCTCGATCTTGGTCTTTTACATTGGTATCAGAGTAGGAATGGGATGGATGGAATTTATGGACCACCAAATCCACTTCCTCCAAACCATTGGGACTTTTGTGTCCAGGTACTACCCAAGCATCATTTCACACAATTCATCACCACACACTTTGGACAGGATTTTCTACATATGATCACCTTGTGCTTCCAATTGTAACTTATAGAGAACGGTGGATGTGTTGCATCTATGTGTTAATAAATTAGATAAATTGAGGATAGTGTGATAGAGTAGAAGCCGTGGCGGCGATGCTTGAAGTTATCCTTGCTATGAAACAACAAATTAAGCACCTTACTCAATTGTTGGATGAACGAGACTGTCATAGACAAGAGCATATAGAGAGAGCACCAGCTCAAGAAGGAGAAGAGCAAATCTGATTTCCAGAGCCTAAGGTATTTGAAGGCAAGAATATTCCACGTGTAATGGAAAATTTTGTGTTTGATTGTGAACGTTACTTTGAAGCAACAAACCTTCAAGATAAACTGAGATAAATTCTATTGGCTTCAAGCCAATTGGATAGAGTGGCTAATTTATGGTGGCAATTTATGGTGGAACGAGCTGAGCGGCAGTTTTTCATGCCAATCTTGACATGGGAAGACTTCAAGAGTGCAATAATTGGGCAGTTCTAAGCTATAAATGTCACATGGGCCGCATGAGATAAGTTGGCAGAATTGTAGTAGATTGGCTTGGTAAGAAGCTATATCACTCAATTCCAAAACACTATCATGCAAATTCTTGATATATTAGATGAAGAAGCTCTAGATCACTTTGTAAGAGACTTGAAGTCCCGCACTAGACTAGAAGTGACTATGCATGAGCTCAAAGACTTGGAGAAAGCCATGCAATTGGTTGAACACTTTGATTCCTTGGTTGCGACAACTTGGTCTTGATCTTGGCCTTCTCGAATCCCACCCACACACTACACATGTGTGGAGGAACCAATACTTATGGAGATTGATGTCATCCAATGAAGACTACATGGCACAATACATCGTGAAAGATTACAACAATATGGTGGATGTTTCTATTGTTGCCAAATTAGACACCACATTATAGAGTGTCCACTCAAGAATGAGTGACCACAACAAGTCACCTAAATGGAATTTTTGGATTGAAATGATCAAGGAAACAAGGAATCCTAATAGGAGATTTTTAGCCACCTACTATGAACTTGATTAGTTCCAATGGGATTGGAGATTCAACCTATGCAAGTTTGCTTCATTTGCAAGGTATGATATCTGATCGTGGTTGTAGGATTTTGATTGATTTTGGAAGTTTAGGGAATTGCATGTCTATGCAATTAGCACAAGAATTGGGTATTCCTATCAAGACAATAATTAGAAGTAGATTGATGATGGCAGATGATAGAAAGGTTATGCATTCCGAACCTCACATCTTGTTACCCTCAAGATTGGGAAGAAGTATTTGGAGTGTATGAGGTTTATAGTGGCACCTCTACACTATGATGTCATTCTAGGACTACCTTGGCTTGAATTTCATAAGGTTCAATTTGATTGGACCCGGCAACAAATTCAAGTACAATACTAAGGTAAGAATTTCCGATTAGGTTGTCTGGCATCTTTGAGTAAGACATCTAAGGATAGTCAGTTCCAAGATGAGAAATTTGTAAGGAAAACAGCCATAGAGTAAGCTTTGGAAGGAGAGAAGCCCCAAGATGGGAAGTTTATAAAGAAAGCAGCCATAGAGCAAGCTTTGAAAGGAGAGAAGTTCCAAGATGAGAAGTTTGTCAAGAAAGCAACTATAGAGCAAGCCATGAAGAAAGATAAATCTCTAGATGGGAAGTTTGTCAACAAAGCATCTACAGAGCAAGCTTTGGAGGAAGATAAGATTTTTGCAGTGTGGATCAAGCCAATTGCACAAGGAGAATCATAGGAGAGTCAGAAGCCTTATTGAGCAATGTTTGATCACATAGTTCAAGAGTTTGTGGATGTGTTTCCGGATGATCTGCCAAAGGGATTACCCTTTGATCATGGTATGCCCTTCAAGATTGAGTTAGTACCAAGGAGTTCTCTAGTGAGTAGACCAATCTATTGGCTCTCACCAAAGGAGTTGGAGGAGTTGAAAACAAAACTTACAAAGTTGTTGGAGAAGGATTTCATACGATAGAGTACATCTCCTTGAGGAGCATCGGTACTATTTGTTTTAAAGAAAGATGGAGGACTTTGTTTCTTTATTGATTGCCATAGGCTCAATAAACAAACAATGAAGAATGTATACCCTTTGCCTCAAATTGATTACTTGCTTGATCAATTGAGTGGAGCACGATACTTCTCCAAGGTGGATCTTTGAAGTAGCTATTGGTAGATTTCCATTGATAGAGAGGATGTGCACAATACTGCCTTTTGCACAAGGTATGGGCACTTTGAATGGACAGTTCTACCTTTTGGGCTCACTAATGCTTTCATAGTCTTCATGAATCAAATGTATTGGGTGTTGGATGGACTATTAGATTGGTCCGTGGTGGTGTTCTTGGATTATATCTTAATCTATAAGAAAATGGAGGCAAAACATATAAATCATGTAAAAGAAGTCTTGAGACTACTACGTCAATGAAAGTTCTATTATAAGAAATCAAATTGTGCCTTTTGGCAAAAGGAAGGTACCTTCTTGGGTCAAAAATCTCATCGGAAGGGATGAAGATGGAAGATATTTTGCACACAATAATTCCAAACATGCAATCTCATCAAAAGGGATCAAGATGGAAGAATTTTTGCATACAATAATATTAGAGAATTATTGCAATCTCATCAGAAGGGATCAAGACAAAAGAATGATTGCATATAATAATTCTAAACATGCAAGTACTAGATTCTCTCTTTTCTTTCTTAATTTTGGCCAAAACTCCCATGTTCCAAATTCCCTTCTTGCTCTTCTTCCATCTCATGTCCCTCATACTTCCACCTTCTTTACCACCATATCCCAATCCCTCCAACAAGCCAAATCACATCTCCTTGTTGTTTAGAATCTATAGAAACAATATGCACACCACCATCATTGCAATCTCACCTTTCAACTCAATGATAAGGTCATCTCTCCTCTAGTAAACTATTGTAATACCAATAGGTAGACAAATGATCTAGAGGTGAAATTTGGTTTGGTAACATCTTGAAGGATACTACCAATGATGGACTAAGTAGATCCGACAGAGGTATCACCAAAAGAGTACTTCTACTAATAGGCTAAAAACTAAAATATGCTTGGAACTATAGAATCAATAGCTAGGCATATGATCTAGAGGTAAAACTTGAGGTGGTGATATCTAGAAGGATGCTACACATGATGGAGAACATAGAGTAGATAGAGGTATCACCAAACAAGCACTTCTACTAATAGGGTAGAAGCCAAAATAGGCCTAAACATTAGAGGTAATTTTGGAGGCCTAAATGGATGAATTAGATCTCAAAAATATGCATGGTTTCCCCCAGCAGAGGAAATTGTAGCCTTCCCACTCCCTTGGTTTGTCTCACTAAGAGCTTTCCAACAATACCTCACCCATGTGATTCTAAGATTCCTATAGAAAGATTTGCTCTAGTCAAAGCCTATTTGACCAACCAGATAGAACCAAGACCGACATGTCACCTATCCAAGCAAGTAATCTAAGGGTGAAGCTTGCTAACAGGTCATCTATCCATGTACCTAATCCTATGGTGGAGCTTCCTTGGAGGAGATCCTCTTTGGCTATATAATAAAGAGAAGGTGCTCCTTTGTGGCATCGGAGGATTGAGTGTGAAACATATGTTTTCTCTCTTGTATCTCTCTTGAAGAGTTCTCTTGTCCTTGGAGTATTACACCTACCCCTCCCACTTGATTCCCAAGTCCATAAACTTACTCCTAATCGGAAAGGTCCATTTGATATCACCCAAATCATTTCTCCTATTGCTGATCGACTTGCCTTGCCTACTCATATGTGAATCTACCCTGTCTTTCATATATCTAAGTTGAAACCTTTTGTTTCTACTCAATCTTCCTTTTCCTCTCATGTCCAACTCCTTCTCCTCTTGTGCCTATCAACAATCATGAGAAGTATGAAGTTGATCATATCCTTGTCATCACATTCAACATGGTCACGAACAACATATTGAGTACAAGGTCCTTTGGAAAAGGTATCCCCTTGATGATGCTACTTGGGAGCCTCTTTCTCATCTCCAAAATGCACAGATGGCCATCTAGGGGTTTGCATCTTCAATGGTGATGAGGATATCACCAACTAGCATTGGGAGAATATGTAACAATATGGAGCTACCAATGAGTTAGTCAAGGCTAAAAAAGTAGCAAATAAGCCAAATTAACCTAGAAGATTATAGAAATATCTAGGAAGCTACTTAGTACCTTCCAAGTATTGGGTAACATGCATGAAAATTGGTAATTTTTAGGACAAAGTTTCTTGAGAAGCTTCTCAACTAACTTAGCTTGCACTCCAAGTAGGTAGCCTCTAAAAGGAATCTTCTTGAGAAACTTCCCAGTTAACTTGGCATGCACTCCAAGAAAATGGCTTAAGGAAACATCTTGAGAAGCTTCTCAAGAGCCTTGTATGCTTTCTATAAATACCAAAGTCCAAGCTCATGCTGGACATTTGGAGTTTTTCCTCATTCAAGTGTCCCAATGTGATCTTCCATTCTCTTAATTCTCTTCTTGGCCTTGATCTTCTACATCCAAGGTGCAAGCTTGGATTATTCTTTAAATGTGTTATCTAATTCTCCTCTTCTAGTGTTTGGCTCTCCTCCTTGTTAAGCTATAAATCTCCTTGTGTGGTGGGGAATGTTATAGGAGGTGACCTTCACTTTATGAAAGTGGAATTCTTTTTTTGATAGTTTAATAAGAGATAATGGAGGTATTGTAGTAGTAGGAGATGAAAACAAAGAAATTTTCATTATTTGTTGAACTTGTAATATGACAAATGAGGCTTCTTTCCAAATTGAACTATGGTCTAAAGGACAAGGCACAAGACCATTCCTACTACAAGTCAGCTTATTAAGACAAAGACCATCGTACTTGTTATGAAGACTATACATCTTGTCATTGTAACCACAATTTTGTAAAAGACCAAGGAGAAAAATAGGAGAATGGAAGACTAGAGTAGAAAATCACATTGGGACACTTGAATGAGAGAAACTCCAACTTCCTTGAATGAGCTTGGGCTTTGGTATTTATAGGGAAGCATACAAGGCTCTTGAGAAGCTTCTTTAAAGCCGCTTTCTTAGAGTGCAAGTCAAGCTTATCAAGAAGCTTCTCAAGAAACTTCTTTATAGAAGCCACCTACTTGGCAAGCAAGCTAAGCTAGCAAAGAAACTTCCAAAGAAACTTCCTCCTATAAGTCACTACTTGGTATGCATGTTACCCAATGCTTGGAAGGTACCAAGTAGCTTCCTAAATGCTTCTAGAATATTCTAGGCTAATTTGGCCTATTTGCTATTTTGTTAATCTTGACTAACTCATTGGTAAACTCCATATTGTTACATATTCCTCCACCACTAGTTGGTTACATCCTTGTCACCATGGAAGCTTCAAACTCCTAGATGGACATGTGTGCATTGTGGAAATGAGAAAGAGGCTCCCCAATAGCATCATGAAGAGGATACCTTTTCCAAAGGACTTTGTACTCCATATGTTGTTGGCGGCCATGTTGAATGTGGTGATGTGCAATGATATAGTCAACTTCATGATTGTTGACAGGCATGGGAAGAGGAGGGGGTTGAATATAAGAGGAAAAGGAAGATTTATTAGAAACAAAGGGTTTCAATTTGGAAATGTGAAAGAAATGGTGAATTTGCATATGAGAAGGCAAGGTAAGTTGATAAGCAACAAGAGAAATGATTTGGTGATATCAAATGTGCCTATTCAATTAAGAGTAATTTTACGTATTTAGGTATCAAGTGGGAAGGGTAGGTTACTAGAAGAAAGCATGACCTTATCACCAAGTTGAAAAGTGAGATCACAATGATGTTGGTCCACATATTGTTTCTAACAATTTTGAGCAACAAGGATATGAGATTTGGCTTGTTGTAGGGATTGAGATAATGTGGTCAAGAAGGTGGAAGTATGAGAAATGAGATGATGGAGAAGCAAGAAGGGAATCTAGAATAAGTCAATCTTGGCTAAAATTAAGGAAGAAGAAAGAGAATCCGATGTTTTTCTATTTGGAGTTATTGTAGGCAAACTCAACAACTGCAAGACACTCATCCCAATTGAAATGATGAATGTTGACAAAGGCACAAAGCATATCCTCCAAGGTGCAATTTTCCCATTTAGTTTCTCCATCAGTTTGAGGATGATAGGCTTATAACACCCATTTATGCATGTATGTGCTATTGTGATATTTATTTTGGTATTATAAGTACTTGAGAGATACTATTTATATAGAGATAAAGGATAGTTCTACATTAGTCATGATTTGCTAAAGTTAGTCATAGCTAATATAGAGAGGAATTTACTTTAGAGGAAATGGACAAGATGAGCACCACCAGTTTGTATTCTAGTGTGTTGACTTGATACTATTCTTAGGTGTTTGGTGTTGAGGAAAGAAATAAGAACTCTTGGACTTACAAGCCATTTTGTTTTGGATTCTTCTATAGTCCAAAGATAGCCCATGTGAAGGAATCCTTGACTTAGCGGTTGGGTCAAGATAATATCACATGTTTAGGAGAATATTCTCATGAGTATGGATATTCCTTTAGATTTTTGACTTTATTTGAATTTTAGCCTAGTAACTTGAGTTACTCTAGTAATTAATAACTTTGGTGCATAATTATTTCACAAATATATAAACTAGCGGTGAGGATGTACTCATCATCCTTTCATTTACAACTATATCTCTCCCATTGAGTTCTCTAGTGAGCAATAGTTTGAGTCTTGGAGTGTTAGCCTTGGAGAAGTATGATGGAGTTGGGGTTCTTTGCCTTCTTAGGGTACCCAAGGTCTTGTCCACACCCATGTGACCAATGATTGGTAAATTATAGGCTTCCTGAAGATGAACAAGTTGTAGATCATCCTTGGTTGGAACATAGATCCGATTCTCTCAAACTAGAAGGCCTTCTTTGAAGGAGAAGGTGTTGTATTCCTTATCATGTGCAACAAGATGATCTTGGACCATCTAAAAGAAGGGGCTTGTTCTAAAGCGGTTCTAAACTTGATTTGGACCTTGGAATCAATTGACACTATCATAATTGCTATTGTGACAAGAGGAAGAGATTTCAAATCAGGTTGTTGTGATAGTGCATTGCAATTGATATGGAACCTATTGATTTTGCACTTAAGTTTGAGGTCAAACAACTGTAGTTGTTCCTCCCATCAAGATGTTGACTTTTCATGTGTTCCAAATGTAATGTTTACAACAAGGTTTGTGATCAATTTGCATGATCACTTGTTTCCCCAAGAGATAATGCTTCCATACCTTGGTGGCTTGTACTATTGGTAGTTGTTCTTGATCTTAAGAAGAGTAATTCATTTCTATGGTTTAGTTAAGGAGACACAAAAACAATGGGATGCAAATCATTTGGGAATTCTTGCTGCAACATGGCTCCAATGGTAATGTTAGAAGCATCAAAATAAAGCGCTCAAAGTAGTTGTGTCATATAGTTGAAGAATGAGTCTTGAAGACACCATATGTTTTAGCTTTTGGAATGCTTCTTTATGCTTGGTGGTCCATTGGCAGCTTGAGTTCTTCCCCAACAGGTCAATCAATGATATAGTTTCTTATTAGTTTTTTCCTATTCTTGTCAAAAAAAAATTCTTTGACAGTCCGGTCACATGAGCATAATAGTAATGAACCATCAATAAAAACTTACCAATACATTAAATACTTGCATTTTTGTGCCATCTTTTGAAGTAAGACAATCAATAGTGGCCTTGATTATCTCTTCTTCTATCTTGATCCCTTCTGATGAGATCTTATGATCCAAGAAGGTAACTTCTTTTTGCCAAAAAGCACACTTTGACTTCTTGTAGTAAAACTTTCATTGATGAGTCATCTTATGACTTCTTGCACATGATTTACATGTTCTATCTCCATCTTATTATAAATTAAAATATCATCCAAGAACACCACCACGTACCAATCCAATAGTCCATACAACACCCGATGCATTTGATCTATGAAGATTGGTGGAGCACTAGTGAGCCCAAAAGGTAGAACTCTCCATTCAAAATGCCCATACCTTATGTGAAAGGTAATCTTTTGCACATCTTCCCTATCAACAAGAATTTACCAATAGCCACTTTAGAGATTCAACTTGGAGAAGTATTATGCTCCACTCAATTGATCAAGTAGGTCATCAATTTGAGGCAAGAGATATGCATTCTTCACTATTTGTTTATTGAGACCATGGTAAATCAATATAGAAATGAAGTCCATCTTTCTTTGGAACAAATAGTACTAGTGCTCCCCAAAGAGATGTACTATATTGTATGAAATCCTTCTCCAACAACTTCATCAATGTTGTTCAAAGCTTGTCCAACTCTTTTGGTAGAGTTGATAGATTGGTCTACTCACTAGAGTACTTTTTTATAATAACTCAATCTTGAAGGGCATATCATGAATGGAGGGTAATCCCTATAGATCATCCAAAAAGACATCAAAAAACTCTTAAACTAATTGATCAAATATTGCTTGATGAGGCTTCTAGCCCTCATTAAATTCTCCATGTGCAATCGGCTTGATTCACATTACAAAAATATGCTTATCTTCCCCCAAAGCTTGCTTTATGGCTACTTTACTAACAAACTTCATTTCTTGAGTTTGATTATTCTTAGGCATCTTACTCAAAGGTGCCAAACAACCTATTCAATATTACTTACCTTGGTGTTGTACTTGAATTTCTTATAGGTTCCAATCAAATTGAACCTTATGATGTTCAAGCAAAGGCAAACCTAGAATGACATCATAGTGTATAGGTGTCATTTCAAACCTCATAAACTCCAAATACTCATTCTCAATCTTGAATTCAATAGGATATGAGGTACAAAATGCATAACCTTTTCTGCCATTCACCATCATGAATCTACTTCCAACTACTTGCTTGGTAGGAATACTTAATTCCTTTGCTAATTGCATGGACATGTAATTCTTTGAACTTCCAAAATCCACCAAAATTCTACAATCATAATCACATATCATACCTTGCAACTGAAGCAAACTTGCATAGGTCAAGCCTTCAATCCCATTAGAACTAATCTAATTCCTAATAGTTGGCTCAAAATCTCCTACTAGGATTCCTTGTTTCCTTAATCATCTACTCCACAAAATCCATTTGGGCAATTTGTCAAGGTTGTCTATTCTTGAGTGGACATCTAACAATATGATGTCCAATTTAGTGACAATAAAAGCAACCATTATTTTTTCATAATCATTCTCTATCCATAATGCCAAGTGGTCTCCATTGGATGACATCAATCTCCATTAGTGTCAGTTCTTCCACCCATGTGTAATAATATATTGGTAGGTTTTGTGAAGGTCAAGACCAAGACCAAGTTGTTACAACCAAGGAATCAAAGTGCTCAACCAATTATATGGCTTCTTCCAAGTGTTTTGGCTCTTGCATAATCTCCTCCAATTTAGTTTGTAACTTCAAGCCTCTCAAAAATCAATCTAGAGCTTCACCTTCCAATATATCTCAAATTTGTATAATGGTGTTCTAGAAGCTTTTGATGTAGCTCCTTATAGAGCCAATATGCTTCAACTCTACCAACCTATCTTGTGCGGCTTGTGTAGTATTTATAGCTTAAAATTAACCAATTATTACACTCTTGAATTCTCTCCATGCCAAGATTTGTGCAACAATTTGTTGTTCATCTTGCTCCACTCAAAATTGCCACCATAGCTTTGCCACTCCATCCAATTGGCTTGAAGCCAAGAGAATTTGTTTTTGTTCATCTTGAAGATTTGTAGCTTTGAAATAACATTCACGGTCAAACACAAAATTCTCCATTGTGCTTGAGAGATTCTTGCCTTCAAATACCTTGGGTTTCAAAATAAATTTTCTCTTCTCCTTCTTGAAATGGTGCTCTCTCTACATGCTCTTGTTATTGATGATCTCATTTTTCCAACAATTGAGTAAGGTGCTTGATTTATTACTACATGGCAATGATAACCTTGGGTATTTCCACCATGATTATTACTCTATCAAACTACATATAGTTATCTAAGTTAACACGTAGATATAACACATCATAATTCCCCATAAATTACAATTAGAAGTACCAAGGGTTCATTGGACAAGGTGATCATATTCAAAAAAAATTACCCAAATTGTGAGATGATGAATTGTGTGAAATCATGCTTGGTTAGCGCATGGACATGAAAATCCTAATGGTTTTGCAAAAATGGATTTGGTGGTCCATAAATTCTATCCATCCCATTCTTGCTATGATACCAATATAAACGATTGAGGAGATAAATAGGAGAATTGGAGGTTGGAGTGGAAGATCACTTTGGAACACTTGAATGAGAGAAACTCTAAATGCCTAGCATGAGCTTGGGCTTTGGTATGTATAAAGAATCATACAAGGCTCTTGAGAAGTTTTCTCAAAACCACTTTCTTAGAGTGAAAGTCAAGCTAACCAAGAAGCTTCTCAAGAAGCTTCCTTCTAGGAGTAGTCTACTTGGCATGCAAGCTAAGCTAGCCAAGAAGCTTCCTTCTAGAAGCCATCTACTTGGCTTGCAAACTAAACTAGCCAAGAAGCTTCCCAAAGAATTTCCTCCTATAAGTCACCACTTTTGCATGCTTGTTATCCAATACTTGGAAGGTACCAAGGAGCTTCCTACATGCTTCTAGAATATTCTAGGCTGATGTGGCCTATTTGCTACTTCATTAGTCTTGACTAACTTGTTGGTAAACTCCATATTGTTACGAATTGTCTAATGATAGTCTATAAACTTCATCACTACAAACCTCTTCATGTTTGTAAATACAAGCCTAGCAATATTTGTAAATACAAGTTACTCATTACAATTTTGTGCAAAATACAAAAACAAGTACAAGGGCTACAAAAATTATTGTAAGTTTGCATCAAGCATCAAGAATAAGTAGAGTGCATTCAATAAGAAAAATTGCACGGCCAAAGAATAGAAATGTAGACCATTTGAATTGATAGATGCAGTTTCACGTTGGATGTGTAACCCTTTATTGAGCACTGCAACCTCCAAAGGATGGGATAGTTCATCTCAACTATAAATTTCATACTTGCACCATGCAATAAAACATTTTGCATTTCCACTATTTTCCTTTTTGCAGCACTTTTGAGTTTTCTACTCTTTTGACACCTCATCATCATGGGAGCCCATTCTTAAAGTGTTGTAACCTCAAGAATTTTGGGAGGATTTTTTGTAGATCCTTGTGTTAGTCTTATGTCCCTCATGGTAGTCATGGCCTATGAAATCATCAATAAAACCCCATTGATTTTTGAGGGTATTCCATCTCAAAGCAAAATCTATTAAAAGTATGAAATTTGATTTCTTACTATTGAATAATAATATATCTTATATTTCCATGTTGGAAGAAATTTGAGATAATGGCAATATGATCAGTAAATTTTTTGAAAGGCAATCCTATCTTCTAGGCAAAAGATCATTGGCAACGGGTCTTGGGATATAAAACCTTGACATTTTGACAAATGTTTATAGATATTCTCTAGTCATCCTAGTCAAAAACTTAAGACCAAGATACACAACATTTTTGATAAAGAAAAAATGGGTAATGGCTATTGCATGGACTTCCTCAAACATCTTATTTATGGAGTTGTCATTGAAACCATCATGAAGTTGTTCAAATCTGAATGAATAGCTTATATCAATTAGAACCAAAAGAGAAAGCCAATAAGTTAGGCACAAAGGTTTTGTGAATGAAGGGCTAAATTTGTACAAGAAATGAAGGAGCAAGGAAGCCTACAATCATGTTGCCACTTGTACTTCACTTCTACTTAGTCATGAACCTCCTTATAGGAGGAGAAGAAGAAATACACAAGTCATTTCCATCCCCTTGACTTATTTAGTACATACTTAAACATAAAGCATGAATTGAAGGAATTTGGTTTGAAAATGAGAAGTATGCAAGCTTTAAGAAGTTCATACTAGTGGAAAAATGATGCGATACAACAAGAAGATGACAATTCATTTGAATATTGGGTTGAAGATGACACCCATATGCCTCAAATATCATGCCCATAAGAAGTAGAAATAAACCACTTAGGTGATAGATGTATCATCAAGCAAAAGTGGAAGTAGAGGAGCAAAATAAAAACAAAAAAAGAACAAGGAGGACATGGACAAAGCATGTCACTCTAGATCACAAACTGCCTCAGATCATGAGAAAGCAATCTCCAATAATAACAACAGATCCAAAAGTGACAACTTGTTCACTTGTATTTTGTCACCTATCAAGGGCAATGAGGTGGACATTGGAGGCCTAAATGATGAAGTCCAATCATCTTGACCAACCAACAAAGGTGAGGATAGAGACAACTCTCCTATAAAAGACAAAATGATAATGGATGATGACAGAGATGTCCTTGTCTTTTACTTGAAAAGAATACCATCATGGATTTCATCTTAGGTGCTCTTGACAATGAAGTCAGGTTCTCAAGAAGGGAGCAAGACAATGAGGTTCATACATATAACAATATGGAATTTACAAATGAGTTAGTTGAGACTAACAAAGTAGCAAATATGCCAAATTAGCCAAGAGTTATAAGAAAATTCTAGAAACATATAGGAAGCTACTTGGTACCTTCCAAGCGTTGAGTAATATGCATACCAAGTGGTGACTTCTAGGAGGAAGCTTTTTGGGAAATTTCTTGACTAACTTAGCTTGCATGCCAAGTAGATGACTTCTAAACAGAAATTTCTTTAAAAAATTCTTGACTACCTTAGCTTGCACGCCAAGTAGGCAGCTTCTAGAATGAAGCTTCTTGAGAAGCTTCCCAATTAGCATGGCTTGCACTCTAAGAAGGCAGCTTTTAGGAAATTTCTTGAGAAGTTTCTCAAGAGCCTTGTATGTTCCCTATAAATACCAAAACCCAAGCCAATGCTAGGCATGAGCTAGTTTACCTCATTCAAGAGTCTCAATGTGATATTTCACCGTGATCTTCCATTCTGCTATTTTTCCCCTTGGTCTTTTACATTGGTATCAAAGCAAGAATAGGATGGATGGAATTTATGGACCACCAACCCATTTCCAGAAAACCATTGGGATTTTTTTGTCCATATACTACACAAGCATCATTTTACATAGTTCAAAATTTCATGTTTTGGATAAGATTTTCTAAATACAATCACCTTGTCCAATGAACCCTTGTTGCTTCCAATTGTAACTTATGGAGAGCCGTGGACATGCATCTATGTGTTAATCTATAGCTAAAGAATTGTACGTAGTTTGTAGAGTAGTAGCCATGGTGACAATACCCAAAGTTATCATTGCCATGCAATAACAAATTGAGTACCTTACTTGATTGTTGGAAGAATGAGATCATCAACTACAAGAGCATGCAAAGAGAGCTCTATTTCAAGAAGGAGAAGAGTGAATCTAATTTATGAAACCCAAGGTATTTGAAGGCAAGAACTTCTAGAGCATAATGGGGAATTTTTGTTTGATTGTGAATGTTATTTTGAAAGATGAACGGAGATAAACATCTAAATCTTCAAGATGAACGGAGATATATTCTTTTAGCTTCAAGTAAATTGGATGAAGTGGCAAAATTATGGTGGTGATTCCGAGTGGAGCAAGCTGAATGGTAGTTTATTGCATCAATCTAGATATGGGAAGAATTCAAGGATGCAATAATTCAACACAAGTATATATGATATGGTCTAATAATAAAAAATCAATATATACTTAAATAAATTCTGAATTTTATATGAATCAATTACAACAAAGAAGATCAAATTCATACTTATGTGTATAAATTATAATTTCTGAGAATTATATTACAGATTTTTATGATTTTTCAATATGTTTACAAAGTAGATAAAATGTTAATCATGTTAAGCTCAAAATTTTGTTTTAGCTGATCTTAAAATTATGGTATTGGAAATGAAAATATTAAAAAGAAGATTATGATCAAGTTTGGAGTGGTCATCATTTATAAATTTTGATTTGAATTAAGTTATAAAAATTATCAATTATCAATTTTTTGTGGTTTTATCTTAAACCTCTATGCAAAAATTTCATATGAATTATTAAAATAAAAAATTAATTATATTAAATCAAACTTAATTAAATATATAAATTTCAAATTTTATCTTAAAATTATATTGACTTTAAAGATTGTATTTGGACTAAGTCATTAAATTTTGTAAAATTTTGGATAATAATATATAATTTATTGTATAAAATTTGATTGATTTAAAATTTATAAATATTAGGTTTTATTCTATTCAAAATATTATCATTATTTTGGTGGAGTAATTCTATCTATAATTATAATTGAATGTAAAATTTATAATTATTATTGAATATTAGCAAATTTTATTATATACATGAATATTTGGGTGAATTTTAGCTAAATTTTATATAAGAAACAAGATTTCAATTCTACTTACAATTTGAACTACAAAAATCTAACAAAGCTTAGAACTTTGTCAAAAGATCTATAATGATCAATTTGAGTTTCATTTTATATCATTGCAAAAAATTTCTTTTATATTTTCTATTGCGCATTAGAATATTTAAGTTCAAATTATATTAAGAAATCTCTATGTGACTCTCATAGAAAATATTTTGTCAAAAGATATATAAATTAAACTCTTTAAATATAGATAAAAACATATTTTAGGTGGAACAAATGCCTTTTGAAAGACATTATTATCAAAATCATAAAGAGTTAATATTTTTTTATATTTGAATATTCTTTGTATTTTGCATGTTTGATTATATGTACATATGGTTTAGATTAGTATGTGTGTATTATCCTTACATTTTATTTTTATTTATTGTGTATTTATCCTTGATAGTATTGGAAATGATGACAAAGAAATCAAGAGCATATCGTGATAATTAGTTAAATTCCCCATTTTCCTTTACTCAATAGAAAGAATAATAAACCAAGAGTATGTATTGTGATAATTAGTTAAATCACCTAATATTCCCTTACTCAATAGAAAGAACATTGAAAATAAAGCTAAAATTTTTCCATAGTTAAGAAAAATAATAGATTCAAACTCTTAGTAACAAGCTTACATGTGATTTTCTATCCACAAGCTCTACAACTAGGCACACAATGTATTCCCAAAGAGACAAAAAAAAAAGCATGACAACATATACCTCCTTCACCATCTCCTCCAACCACAATTGCATGAACTTTATCAATCGCCAATACATTATAACATAGTAAACATACTTTATCTAACATATTTAACAATATTGCACCTTCACTCTTTATACTTTGATATGCATTCTTATAGAAGCAAGCTATTGTATTATGGTTTGTGTAACTACTTAAAAAGGAGTTTAGCATGGCTTATCTCCACATTATTAGAGTAGATTGTAGGACAGATTCTACGGTTGAGCTTTTGCCGTATGAGCAATTTATGTATATGTATATGATTGGCCATGTGTATTATGGTCTTGTCCTCTTTGAAGGTTCTTATGTATATAGGTGGTGAAGAGTTGATAGAAGGTGGTGTGTTTTTAGTTTAGGAATCTCAAGCAAGAGAAGGATATGGGGAGTGAGAGTTGTAGTAGAATGTGTGCATTGTCATGTTATAGTGTAATACTCCGAGGACAAGAGAAGAGAGAAAACACAGATTGCACACTCAAACAATCGATGCTCCAAGGGAGCACCTTCTCTTTATTATATAGACAAAGAAGATCTCCTCCAAGGAAGCTCCACCATAGGATTAGGGACACAAATAGGTGGTATGTCAGCAAGCTCCACCCTTGGATTACTTACTTGGATGGGTGACATGTCTGGTCTAGGTCCTATCTGGTTGGTCAAACAAGCTTTGACCAGAGGGAATCTTTTAGGGAATCTTCTTGTAGAAATCTCATTATCATGTGAGTAAGGTACCGTTGGAAAGCTCTTGATGAGACAAAGCAGGGGGGAGGGAAGGCCAGCCTTTCCTCCATTGGGGGAGGAATCTGCACATTTTCAAAGCCTAATTCATCCGTTTAGGCCTACGAAATTGCCTTCAAAGATTTCAGGCATATTTTGATTCCTACTCTATTAGTAGAAGTCCCCTTTTGGTGATACCTCTTTCTGATCTGTTTAGTCCATCATGTGTAACATCCTTCCAGATGTTACCAAACCAATTCTCACCTTTAAATCAAATGTCTAACTATTGGTTCTAAGGTTCTCAAGTCTATTTCGGTTTCTGCCCTATTAGAAGAAGTACTCTTTTGGTGATACTTCTATCTGATCTATTTTTACCATCATGTAAAACATCATTCTAGATGTTACCAAACCAAATTTCACATCTAGATCATATGGCTAGCTCTTGGTATTACATATAGTTTGCGTAGCCCATGAAAAAGTAAATTAGTGTGGTTTATCTCCATAAAGATAGAGTAGGTTGTATGATGGATCCCACGGTTGAGCTATTGCCATGTGAGCGATCTATGTGCATTTAAGTGGTTGGCCAGGTGAAGTACAATCTTATTCTTTTCAAGGGTTGTGATGTATATAGGTGGTGGAGAGTTGAGAGTTGATGTATAGGGAGTTTTAGTTTTAGGAGTCTCGAGTGGGAGTTTAAGCAAAACATGGACACTAGGGCATCAAATGAAGCATTTGAGCAGAAGATGTCCCATGCTTCCCAATCTGCTATTCCTAAATCCTTTCCTCATCAAGCTTCAGATTTTACACCGTGCTTATGGATTGGATGGTGATATATTTTAGGGCAATATTCATGGAGTCAATGATAGAAAACCCAAATCTTATCATCCTTTTAATGCTTACTTACAAGCAAGTCTAGGATTTAACATTTTATGTGCTCTTGTAGGAGAAAAAAAATTGGATTTTTTCATGAGCTTCAAGGTGGAGTTGTGGTGTCCATTTGATAAAAAGTGAAGACTTTAAATGACAAATTTGCAAGAGTTTGGATCCCAATAGGGAAAGCTTGGACTTCTTCAAGGATTGGAGGAGTTAGAGGAAGGCATTTGGGGAGAGAGGACCATGGTTGGAGAGAAGAGTTCATAAGGTACAATCAAGAGACAAAAACCAAGGAAATTGAGCAGATTTTGAGTGGATTACCCTAATCCACTCAATTGAAGTAGAAGATTCAGTGAGTTAATAAAGTGCTCAATGTATTGAGCTCAATAAATTCTAATTTTGAGTCAATCTCAAATCAGATCCAATAGATTGAAGTTGGAGCACTGGAGATCATATTGTTGAGGAGAAGATTATGATCAGGTTCAGGGTTTTGTTGCTTCTAATGTTGTGGTTTGAATCAAGCTATGGAAATGTCCAATATTATTGGTTGTTAGAGTTTACACCTTTGTATGAAAATTTCATATGAATTCCTCAAATAGACAATTCAAGGTCTTGGATCAAGTATACAGGGTCTTGGATCAAGTATACTTGGGTCTATAGAGCTCACAAGTTACCCCAACTGAGGAATTGATCCATATCTAGGGACTGAATTGGATTGAACCATCAAGCTTTGCATGGGTTTAGATAAGAACACAAATAGCTACTATGGAAATTTTGGTTGGCTCAAGGTCCATGAAGAGTGAAATTTGATACAATAAGTTCCACTAAAAATATTGTTGTATGCTCAATATGAGCATTTCTACCTTCAATCACTACTAAATGCTAACTCTTCTATTTCTATTACTCTGATTGAAGATTTTAGGTTACTAGAGTGACTTTGGGGACTATGGGTATTTCTGATCTAGAAATCAAGGGTTACATTTGTTGCAAAATTTGGAATCTTTTTTATAAGGAATCTTTGTGAGACTCAAATGAAAATAACATTTTTACAACCCTAATTCAAATGCTATATAATACAATGGAAAGCTTGAGAAATAAACTTTCCATGGATACAAAGCAAGCCTTGATCTAACTACTATAGCTCCTTCAACAAGATCTCAAACTTGACCACATTTTGGTAGTTTTAACTCTAGTTTTGAAATCCTTAATTGAGAGTTTACTTCTAATTTTTGGTAAATTTTCATCAGATTTTTGGTTCAAAGGTATTTATAATCCTCCAAAACAGTCCAACAACCTAAACTCTCCAATCATAATCACAAATGGAAAAGTAGTATTCAATTGTGGTTGGAGGTATAAATATTCTATTTATCTTATGATATTATTTTTATAAAAGAGTTTGTTGTATCAACTCTCAATCTCATTACACCAGAGAAAACTAAATTTTACATAATACTTTGTTGTATCTTATCTAAATTTATGTAAATTTTGAAGATTTAATCCAATTTCAATCCCTATATATGGATAAATTCTCAAGTTATATTCTCAACTTTTGAGCCCCATAAACTAAGGTATACTTGATCCAAGAACTTAAATTCTCTATTTGAAAATTCACATGAAACATTTGCACAAAGGTTCAAGACCTAACCATTAACAATATTGAGAATTTTCAAGGCTTTATTCAAACAAGAGCTTGAGAAGTGAACAAAATCCCAAATTTTATCATAATCTTATCCTTAAAAATTTGATTTCCAATGCTTTATTTTCAATCTATCATATTAGACTTGATATTGACTCAAACTTATAATTTCTTGAGCTCAACTCAATAAACACTTTGTCTACTCTCTAGCCTCATTGACAAATCTTAAAAAGATATGATAGAAGTCTCAAAATTCTCTAGTTTTTCCATATGGGTATGAATTGATCCCCCTTGTTTCAATTGATCTTAACCTATCCAAAATTTTCTCAAATCCCTTTGTTTGTGTCTCCAAACATTAGCTTGTAAATTCTTCTCTCCAATTATGGTCGTTTCTTCATAATTGCCTTCCCTAAACTCTTTTTGATTCTCTAACTTCCACACTCTATTATAACTCTCACTCTCAACATCCTACTCTTGCTCAATAATCCTAAAACTAAAACACACCCCATCTATCAAATCTCCACCATACATCAAAATTACTCAAAGAGAACATGATTGTAATCCACACTGCCAATCCTTGAATGTACATAGATTTCTCACATGGTAGTAGTTCAACCATTGGATCCATTGTAAAATCTACCCCAATTAATATGGAAATAAACCACACTAAACTACTCTTTCATTGGCTACACAAACCACAAGATAAATGTTGTTTAAATAATAGATGCAAGTTTATCAATTTGTTAATTTCCTCTCGTACTTCAAGGGAAGATAACACAACATTGCTAAAAAAATTATGGTGTAAGATGTGGTTCTCTTTGTTTAGATGAAGCAATAGCACTATCATGTATCCTCCCACCATGTGTTTGGATAACATAACACCTCAACCACCAAAAACAATTATGGTCTTTACTTGTTATTTTTATTTTTACCATTTATTGAGTTCAAAGTTGTGGGTTCTTGCTATCAAAAATGCCTTCTACTCTATCACAAAATTGGTTTGAAGGTGAATCACACATAGGTACTGAATCATGATCTCTACAATTCTTTTAACTTGATCCACATGACAAGTTTTGGATCCCTTTTTTACAATTCTAATGATAACACAAGGTGAAAATTTTGGAGCTTGAGTATTTTAAATAAAACTTATTCATGGGACTATGTAGATACTCTAAATTTCATCTCACATATTTGCTACTACCTCTTTTTAGCATCCTTATTTCCAAGTTGAGGATAAGAGACACCTAAGAAGCATAGTGAGTCAATTGCATGTGTCTTCTTGTATAATGCTTTATAAAATTTACATCTTTATATCAAAATTCTATTGGATGATTTTATTTTTTTTAAACATATGGTAATTCAATATGTGTTACATTTGTGTTTGGATTTGTGTTTCTATGTCATCATCTGATCAATAATAAATTATATATAAGGATTATATCAATATTTTTAAGATACTAATTATAAAATATAAAATATGTGAACAAAATATTATATAATTTTATATTTTATATATAGGAATTGATCAAGATACACCTTTATTTTAGTTTAGAGATATCCTTGCACATACAAAATATTGTCACACATGTTCTTTTTATAATAAAGAACTCATACAAGTGTCAAATAGGTATTAATTAGAGAATAAAAGTCACACTTAGTTTGGAAATGGTTTGTACAATTCAACTGTAAGATCACCTCTCTAACTTCATCCTATCCTCCTTGAAATGTTTGGGAGTTGATAAATAAGAAATTAAAATCATGGTCCCCAATTGGAAAGAATATATTCAAATTTTAGTTCAGAATTGGATAATATCTAGATTGGTAGAAAAACCAACATGAAATCAAATAATGCATATAGCTAAATATCATAAACCTCAGTAGTAGATGTGAACCTTACAAGATTCAAAAGTCATAGCTCCTCTAGAAATGCACGGTCTACTATTGCTTGTCAAGAATCAATTTTTAGCATTTGCATATCCACCCACATGTTCTATAAGGGAGATATAGATAAGAATCAAAATATAAATAAGAAGAATACCAATGTCTTGTGTATCCACTCAATTTGTTTAAATTTCAATATCTAAGTTATTTGATTCATACCTTATGCATGATCATGTTTATGGTAGGAGGTCCAAGTGTAAAGCTATTGTCCCATTTTGTAGGCCAATCAACTTTGATACCGATGTTGAAATTCAAACATTTACCAAAATGTAATTTTTTACCAAGAGGTTGAAATTTGGTGGTTGTAGCACGTTTTCTAGAAAATCACACCTGAGCACAAAAGGAAAGTTATATCTAAACAATGATTTTGTAAGTATCTTGACAATAGAATGGCACTATAAAAATTTTAAGAGATGTATATATGACTAAATTCAGTATAAATACCACTATGAATGCATATATGCATGGATTATATGAGTAAGGAGTATATTTCGATCAAAAGGAGATATCTTCTGATAGGCTCTAATTTTTTTAATTACAGAATTTTTAAAATTGAAGAAAATTTCAATTCAGATTTTACTATATAATTTTAAATTCAAAATAAAAAATAAAAAATAATATGTTAATAATTATTTTTAATTTATTATACACTTTGCTAGTAAACCATATTTTTACATATTTTTATTAAAATTGCAACTTTGTTTTAATATACTTGTAATATACCAAACTATATATGTTGCACCTGGGTTACAAAAACTAAAGAAGAATAGAATCTATGTATGATCAAATTTATTGGAATGTAATGAAATGCTCTATTACATGCTCTTTAGAACACATATAAAGTAGATATGTATGATGAATATCAAGCTATTTTATAATGGATTGCCAAGATATAAGTGTTGAAGAAATGAAAAGTTTAGGTTTTCCTTATTTGCTTGAGCCCCTTGGGAATTCTTGAAAATCCCTTAGAACCTTACCTTTTTGCTTACAATTGTTCTTCTTAAACATTTAGAAATAAATTACTTGATTGAGGTACACCATAATTACCTAGTTGAGAAATTCCAAGTGGAAGTGTGCACTAGCATACCAAACCCTAATATTGATCAATAAATTATGTTTGACATGGTTATTTATGCATATACAACCAACAAAAGTAACTCCTTTTTGTTGATGGACCCTATGGAACACATAATATAAACACTAAAATTTTAGTTATGATAGTAAGATCCTATAGGGATAATGCACACATTCATATCTAGAAACAAAAGTAGACCCAAATATTACCTTTTGTTAAAAGAAATAACTTCTCTTTATCAATGATCATTTAAGAAACGTTTGCATTCAAATTGTATACTCAACCACTCCATTGCAAAGACAAGAACTATATATATATATAATTTACTTGCATACAGAGTTATCCCTTGATATAGTGACACCTATTGGTGCTGCATCTAGGTGTCACTATAGCAAGTACGACTCTATGTGATGTCGTATGTGATGGAAAACTAATGTTGGCCTGTTGTGAGGGGACCCTACAAGAATATATATTTCATAAAGCATTGCGCTCCTATAGTAGAATTGAAATCGATGACGATCTTTAGTAAGAAGAGCAAAAGCAGGGCGAGGATGAGTCTAAGTCAGAAGCTGAATGTTTTTAATTTTTTCAAAGCTGGGAAGTCCTAGGTCGAAGCTGCTCTTCACTTCAGAGTGTCACAGTCTATGGTGAACAGCATCATGAAAAAATCTGAACTAATCAAGGCCAAGATCGAGAAGTCTACAATCAGCAGATCCAAAAAGAGCCTTAGGACATCTGGCTCAGAAACTCTCAAAAATATGTTGCATCAATGGCATGTTCGAGTTGAGATCGACACACCTGATCTCAACGTCACCAGAGAGGTTCTTCAGGCCAAGGCTCTAGAATTTTGAGATAAAATACCGAGCAAATATGAGGGTGGCCTTACTCTCATGCTTAAGGAGTATTTGGTCTCCTTCAAGGCGTCAAATGGATGGATTCAAAACTTTCTCGCTCGTAAAGGGACTACCAGTAGGAGACGTTGCGGTGAGCATAACTCGACAAACACAGCCACAATTGACAGGCGGCTTGCTGATATTTGCCAGCATTTGGAAAATGTACCATTGAAGGATATTTGGAATATTGATGAAACCGCTCTTTAGCATCGCACCACGTCTTCACGATCATATGTGACCATTAACAATGATGGTCGAGGAGTAAAGCAATGCAAAGATTGCATTATAGTCACCCCGATCATGAGTGCAGCAGGTGAAAAACTAACCGTTCAGGTGATTGGGAAGTCAAAACAGTCTCACACTCTTAAAGGCGTAGACATCAACAGAACATTCAACATTGTTTACGACAATCAGGCCAAGGCATGGCAAGATGGATCTTCCATGCTCCGCCTCTTCCATAGAATCAATCGGGAAGTGTTAAGAAGGTGAACACATTTCTACATTTTACTTGACAATTGCAGCTCACACATCTTTGCAGCAAAAGTGTTGGACACAACAAGTTCCACGCAGACATCATTCACCTTCGAAGTGATTACGATCCTATTTTTCCCACCGAATGTGACAAGCGACTGCCAACCACTAGATCAAAGGATCATTTGCTCACTAAAGGCAGGGTATTGCAAGGCGATGCTTTGCTCACTACTCACTGAATACGAGATGTGGCAGTGCTCACATGATGAGACGCCCATGAGTCATTTTACAATTCACCAACACATACATATGCGAAATGTTCTTCATTGGCTTTAGGAGGCCCACGATAACATTTCTGAAAATACCATCTGATGATGCTTCTTAAAGGCGAATGTCCTGCCGTTGGACAGTGTTGCAAATTCCAACAATGATATTGCTCGCTTTGCTCCAGCCTTCAACGAAGACGATGATGTTGTTGTCGATCTAGTTAATATGATGTCATCTGTTCAAATGCATGATGTCTTGGCAGACTCACTTGGTATTACGGGAGACGTGTCGGAACTGATCAACTTTGACAAGGATGAACCCACAGGCAGTTCGGAAATTGATGAGACTTAGATCATTGAGAGTGTTCTGATCTCGTCTGGCGACCTGATACCGCCTGCTGATTCTGATGATGATGACATTGCGGATCTCGTCTCAATTGAGACTGCTCTTATAGGAGTTCGAAGCCGTGCGAAAGTATCTATCCTATTCGGCGCCTTCATCATCATACTCATCTAAATTTTCTGTCAATAATGATCTGCATCAGGCATAATGTATTGCAAAGGACCAAAGCATCACCAAGTTGGAGAGTATGAAGCAAGCTTCTATCAAGTCCTATCTCCAACTTTAGAAACGATCATTTTTAATAAAGTTTGAATGCCAACTTCTTGGCCCATGACTTCTGTGCACCGTAAATACACTTCCTTGATATAGTGACACTGTACTAGAGTGGCCATCATCTGTCACTATTGGTAAATAGTGACACCCTGTGACTATTTACTATCGTCTCCCATACAAATTACAATTGTTCTGGAAATGCTGTCACTATATCGAGGAAGTCACTATAACAAGGTGTCACTATATCAAGAGATAACTCTGTACTTCTGGAATTGCCCGATTCCATCCAGTAGCGCCTGTACTCGAGCACGACCATATGTGTAACTTCTACAGTTGCAGGAGTTGCCAGAGTGTATTAAACCGAGCTTGGAGGTTCAACGATGTACAGATGTTTAAGTCCTGCATGTGCTCGAGCTGCCCGCGAGTAAAGTCCACAAGTTCCCGCACTCACAGATCTCTAAGGATTCCAAGTTCCCGCACTCACAGATCTCTAAGGATTCCAATTGCCGGCGTTGCTCGAGTGTATCCCGTAAGGCTTGCAAGTTCGGGTGCGACTTCTGCATACGCCCCACGGTGGCTGGAGTTCCCCGATGTATCGGGTAGAGCCTGTAGGTTGGGGCGCCCGCGGATCCTTAACAACCAAGCTCACAAGAGTTGTCCTAGTGTATGCGGTAGAACTCGCAGGTTATGGACACCTGCAGATCCTTAACATCCTCGGTCCATGGAATTGTCCGATTATATCCCGTAGAGCCCGTAGGGTCGAGCACTCGCGGATCCTTAACATCCTCGGTCCATGGAGTTGTCCGATTATATCCGGGTCGGGCACTCGCATCTCTTTCTATAGAAATGTGTTTTTACTTATGCGATAATAGAACGTTTTAAAACGTTTTTCTTTTCTTTTCTTGGTGCACCTGATCTGTCATTTGTGTAGACCCATTATCCTAGCAGACAAGGAGTTTATGGTTTGTGTGGCTTTATCTGACCAGGGTGCTTGCTCCACAAGGTGATTGTTCTTTCCTTTGTCAAATATGAATGTCACAGGCAAAGATTAAAAGCGAGGGGCTGACCGAAGGAAATTTTGGTCAGGAGTTTAAAGATGTTGTATTCAAATCAATGCGTATTTAAATGCTTGCCCTGCCGCTAAGGAGTTTCATCAAATATTAGGAAGATACATCTTGCAAATTGCTTGAAGAAACCTGTTGCGATTGAATATCTTGATAATCTTGTAAGGAACAGCACTGTCATGTGAACCATCTAACCGAGTCAATGTAGTTTGTATATCTTTTTGCCCTGATGAACTGTGATGTTTTCCGTACAAATAAAAAAACATTTAATAAAAAATCACGGTGTTTTGAAACGTCCTATTTTAAAACGAGAAACAAACCTACGTTTCAATATTTCTCTCACATATCCAATTGCTAGAGTTACCCTGAGTGTCTCCAGTATCCAGTATTTTAACTTTTACAATTGCTCGAGTGGTCTGAGTCCGTGTCTCTCCGCATTTGCAATTGTTGGACTTGCCAGTTGCGCATGTTCGGGCACAACATATCGGGTAGATTATTCGGCACAACATTATCTGCAAGTTAGAGCACGACAGCATCCATAACCACTCCTATTGCGGTGTTACAGAGTGCGTTCGGTACAGCCAGCAGGTTCGGTACGGTTTTATCTAGAACCACTTCAGTTGCCGGAGTTGCCCGAGCGGAGAGCTTCAGCCTTCGTGTTCGAGCTCGACTCTATTCAGAAATTTTCCGATGCAGATTCTGGCACCACAATATCCATCACTGGAGTTGCCCTTGCGTATTTGGTTCGGGCAGGACACTATCCGTATCCATTGCCGGAGTTCCGGTAGAGCCTATCCTTATACATAGCCGGAGTTCCGGTAGAGCCTATCCTTATACATAGCCGGAATTATGGTAGAGCCTGCAGGTCTGGGCACGCCTCTATTCGTAAATCCTTCGATTGCTGGAGTTGCTCGAGTGTCTCCGGTAGAGCTTTCAAGTTCGGGCACGACTCTATCGATAAATCTTTCAATTGCTGGAGTAGCACACGCGTGTATCCGGTAGAGCCTGCAAATTCGGGCACGACTCTATCCCCAAATTCACCAATTGTTCCAAGTTCGGGTACGACTCTATCCGTAAGTTCATCGATTGTTGGAGTTGGCAGTGCATATCCGGTAGAGCATGCAGGTTTCGAGCACAACTCTATCCTTAAATTCGTCAATCACTAGAGTTGCCCAAGGTAGAGCCTACAGGCTCGGGCACAACTCTATTCTTAAATTCATCACTCATTGGAATTGCCTATGCGTATCTGGTAGAACTTGCAGGTTTGGGCATGACTCTGTCCATGCGTCCTTCAATTGCTGGAATTGCCAGAGAACATTCGGTAGAGCCTTCAGATTCGGGAGCACATTCGGTAGAGCCTTCAGATTCGGGCACGACTCTATCCGTAATCAATTGCCTGAGTTGCCTGAGAATATCCAGTAGAGTCTGCAAATTAGAATATCCGGTAGAGTCTGCAAATTAGGGCACGACTAGCGCACGAATCTGGAAATTTATCAATTGCTAGAGTTGCCGGAGTATCCGGTAGAGCCCGCAGGTTTGGGCTTGACTATCCATAAGGTCCCCAATTGCTAGAGATGCACGTGCATATCCAGTAGAGCTTGCAGGCTAGGGCAAGATACTATCCATAAATTCTGCAGTTACGAGACGTGCCCGGGCGTATCTGATAATGCCTGCAGGCTTGGGCACGACACTATCCATAAGTTCTGCAGTTGTGAGAGGTGCCCGGGCGGATCTGGTAGGGCCTGCAGGTTCAGGTATAACTCTATCCGTAAGTTCCGCAGGGCTTGACTCTCAACGTAAGTCCCGTAGGGTATAACTTTATCCTGCGGTGGCGGGAAGTGCCCGAGCATAACTCTACCCGTAAATCCCACAGTTGCGGGAGGTGCCCGAGCGTACCCAAACGCTGGTTTGGGAAGGACTCAATCCGAAAGTTCCACAATTGAGGGAAATGCCCGAGTATATCCGGTAGTACCTGCAGGTTCGGGCACGACTTTATCCGGCAATTCTGCCATTGCAAGAGGTGCCGAGCGTATCCGTTAAAATACACAATTGCGGGAGGTGCCCTCGCATATCCGGTAGAGCTTGCAGGTTCGAGCACAACCACTATCTGTAAGTCCCGCATTTGCGAGAATCGCCCAAGCGTATCTGTAAGTCCCGCAGTTGCGGGAGGTGCCCGAGCATATCACAGTTGCGCAAAATGCCCGAGCGTATCCGGTAGACCCAGCAGGTTCGGGCAAGACTCAGTTGCAAGAGGTGCCCAAGCGTACCCGGTAGAGTCTACAAGTTCGTGCACGAATCTATCCGTAATTCCCGCAGTTCCGGGAGGTGCCTGATTGTACCCGGGAGAGCCTGCAGGTTCGGGAACGATTGAGTCTGTAATTCTCGCAATTTCCGGGAGATGCCCGAGCGTACCCGGTAGAGCTTGCAAGTTCGGGCACAGTCTCTATCTGTAAGTCCCGCAGTGGCGGGAGGTGCCCGAGCGTATCCGGTAGAGCCTGCAGGTTCGGGCACCACTGTATCTGTAAGTTCAACAGTCCCCGGAGGTGCCCGAGCGTATCCGGTAGAGCCTGCAGGTTCGGGCACGACTGTATCTGTAAGTACCACAGTTGCGGGAGGTGCCCGAGCGTATCCGGTAGAGCCTGCAGGTTCGGGCACGACTGTATCTCTAAGTTCCGCAGTTGCGGGAGGTGCCCGAGCGTATCCGGTAGAGCCTGCAGGTTCGGGCACGACTGTATATATAAGTACTGCAGTTGCGGGAGGTGCCCGAGCGTATCCGGTAGAGCCTGCAGGTTCGGGCACGACTGTATATATAAGTACTGCAGTTGCGGGAGGTGCCCGACCGTATCCGGTAGAGCCTGCAGGTTCGGGGCGACTGTATATATAAGTACTGCAGTTGCGGGAGGTGCCCGAGCGTATCCGGTAGGGCCTGCAGGTTCGGGAACGACTGTATCTGTAATTACTCCAGTTGCAGGAGGTGCCCGAGCGTATCCGGTAGAGCCTGCAGCTTCGGGCACGACTGTATCTGTAAGACCCCCAGTTGCGGGAGGTGCCCGAGCGTATCCGGTAGAGCCTGCAGGTTCGGGCACGACTCTATCTTTAAGTACCACAGTCGCGCGAGGTGCCCGAGCGTACCCGGTAGAGCCTGCAGGTCCGGGCACGACTCTATCTTTAAGTACCACAGTCGCGGGAGGTGCCCGAGCGTATCCGGTAGAGCCTGCAGGTTCGGGCACGACTGTATCTGTAAGTCCAGCAGTTGCAGGAGGTGCCCGAGCGTATCCGGTAGAGCCTGCAGGTTCGGGCACGACTGTATCTGTAAATACAACAGTTGCCGGAGGTGCCCGAGCGTATCCGGTAGAGCCTGCAGATTCGGGCACGACTGTATCTGTAATTGCTACAGTTGCCGGAAGTGCCGGAGCGTATCCGGTAGAGCCTGCAGGTTCGGGCACGACTGTATCTGTAAACACAACAGTTGCGGGAGGTGCCCGAGCGTATCCGGTAGAGCCTGCAGGTTCGGGCACGACTGTATCTGTAAGTGCCCCAGTTGCGGGAGGTGCCCGAGCGTATCCGGTAGAGCCTGCAGGTTCGGGCAAGACTGTATCTGTAAATACAACCGTTGCCGGAGGTGCCCGAGCGTATCCGGTAGAGCCTGCAGGTTCGGGCACGACTGTATATTTAAGTACCACAGTCGCGGGAGGTGCCCGAGCGTATCCGGTAGAGCCTGCAGGTTCGGGCGTGACTGTATCTTTAAGTACCCCAGTTGCGGGAGGTGCCCGAGCGTGTCCGGTAGAGCCTGCAGGTTCGGGCACGACTGTATCTGTAAACACAACAGTTGCGGGAGGTGCCCGAGCGTATCCGGTAGAGCCTGCAGGTTCGGGCACGACTGTATCTGTAAGTGCCCCAGTTGCGGGAGGTGCCCGAGCGTATCCGGTAGAGCCTGCAGGTTCGGGCAAGACTGTATCTGTAAATACAACCGTTGCCGGAGGTGCCCGAGCGTATCCGGTAGAGCCTGCAGGTTCGGGCACGACTGTATATTTAAGTACCACAGTCGCGGGAGGTGCCCGAGCGTATCCGGTAGAGCCTGCAGGTTCGGGCGTGACTGTATCTGTAAGTGCCCCAGTTGCGGGAGGTGCCCGAGCGTATCCGGTAGAGCCTGCAGGTTCGGGCACGACTGTATCTTTAAGTCCACCAGTTGCAGGAGGTGCCCCAGCGTATCCGGTAGAGCCTGCAGGTTCGGGCACGACTGTATCTTTAAGTGCCACAGTCGCGGGAGGTGCCCGAGCGTATCCGGTAGAGCCTGCAGGTTCGGGCACGACTGTATCTGTAATTGCCCCAGTTGCGGGAGGTGCCCGAGCGTATCCGGTAGAGCCTGCAGGTTCGGGCACGACTGTATCTTTAAGTCCACCAGTTGCAGGAGGTGCCCCAGCGTATCCGGTAGAGCCTGCAGGTTCGGGCACGACTGTATCTTTAAGTACCCCAGTTGCGGGAGGTGCCCGAGCGTGTCCGGTAGAGCCTGCAGGTTCGGGCACGACTGTATCTTTAAGTACCACAGTCGCGGGAGGTGCCCGAGCGTATCCGGTAGAGCCTGCAGGTTCGGGCACGACTGTATCTGTAAGTGCTCCAGTTGCGGGAGGTGCCCGAGCGTGTCCGGTAGAGCCTGCAGGTTCGGGCACGACTGTATCCGTAGGACTCCCAACTGCGAGAGGTGCCCGAGCGTATCCGGTAGAGCCTGCAGGTTCGGGCACGACTGTATCTGTAAGACCCCCAACTGCAAGAGGTGCCCGAGCGTATCCGGTAGAGCCTGCAGGTTCAGGCACGACTCTATCTGTAAGTTCCGCAGTTGCGGGAGGTGCCCGAGCGTATCCGGTAGAGCCTGCAGGTTCCGGCACGACTCTATCCGTAAGACCCCCAACTGCGAGAGGTGCCCGAGCGTACCCGGTAGAGCCTGCAGGTTCGGGCACGACTGTATTTGTAACCTCTTTAATTCCTGCAGATGACCTATTGTATCGATCAGAGCCTGGGCTTGTGGACAGTCCCGCAAAACTAGATGGGTCAGCTTGGATAAAATCTGCAACCGAGTGTTTGGTCGGTGCGAAAAGAGGCCGAAGTAACAACCACCAACTAAACAAGCCCACCAACCAAACAGATTTGTGCTTCGGCTTCTCTCCACATCCGAGTGTCCTTCCCCTCGTTGCGGCTCTCTCTTCCGTGTGCCTCCTACTTGAACATGCTCCCTTTCTGTTCCGATAGTCCTCAAATGTGTCCTCATTGATTCAGGATCCGCTTCTTTTAACGAGTTTGCCAAGGAACCCCGAACGTGCAAGACGACCAACTTCTCATAAGTGGAAGGTCTCAATACTGTATCCTCCGGCCCCTCCCAATGGAGCATTACAAGGTTACGTGGTAATTGGAGATGCTCTCTTTTACACCGATTGCATCCAGAGATCTTCCGGTGTCCCCGGACAACCAAATACCGTAACCCATGTAGTTCAGACAGTGGTCTCCATTTCTTCCACATGTCGCAAGGTCTATCCTGCTCGCAACAACCTCTTTTGTACTTAACCAGGTCCGATGTCGGTTCGATAACATAGGCAACTACTTTCTCCAGTGATGAAACTCCCTGGTTCCAAAGACATCAAACAGTATTAGGAAAGTGCGTCATGGTTTGATCTCAAGAATCTCACTGAGTGTCTGATCCATAAGTCTAGACTACATACTCCAATTATCTACAGATGCCTCCACCATAGACCATAATATATTTTGCAAGACCAATTCAGAGGTAGACATCAACACATTCTAACTCTCAGTACTGTTTGGAGTGACTGGAAACAAAGTCATAAGGGGAGAAAACATGCTTCGGAGGGGAACTTCCACAGATACCTGGTGAGCATATCCAGACATAGTCGTAGTGCGTTGTGGCGTCCTTATTGCCATTAGTCTTCCCGTATCTCTTGCGATCCTCGTACCGAGTGTCCAGAGAAGTTCGTGCATTCGGGGCTGAAATGGTGAATTGTCATCCTGCTCATTATCATATACAAGGGATCTGTCCACCAGCGTTTGCCACCCCACATGTCCGCTCCCGTGCATTGATGACCATGCAGATATGACTTCGCCATAAGAAAATTCATCAATTTCATGCCCAGTTGATGCGCCCCTCGCCTTCGACCTAAAGATGGTGACGCAATCAAGGAACATCTCTTGTACTTGGGGCTGAAGACCATCATAACTCAGCTTCAGTTTAACCCATACTTGCTCTTCCAAAACTCCTGCTTGCTTTTTATCTATGGCATTCAGCTCTGACAGGAGCTCCTTCCACTTATCCGGGTTCTGTGTGTCTTTAAGATATCTCCCTATCACCTCTAATGTGAGAGGCAATCCGCCACATCCAACCACGATATCTCTTGCGACCTTTTCCAGATGTCTAGGGGGTTCATTCATGTGTGGAGGAAAGGCATGACTTATAAACAACTTTTTGGCGTCATCGAATCCCAGGTGTTGAACTTGGTGGACAAAGATTTCGTCCCGATCGTTCAACCTCTTGAGAAGTTGCTCATCACGAGTTGTCACCATGAAACAACTTGTCTCTGCAACATTGCCGTGAGCTATCTCCTCGACTGCCACCATCTGTTCGAATGTCTCGATGTCATCGAAGACCAACAGAAATCTCTTTCCCCTTA
Organism: Lunularia cruciata; assembly: GCA_948567375.1. NCBI lineage: Eukaryota > Viridiplantae > Streptophyta > Marchantiopsida > Lunulariales > Lunulariaceae > Lunularia > Lunularia cruciata. Next base: position 11,705,303 of record OX419762.1, on the reverse strand, counting down.
CTTCATGCCACCTGCTCTTAACGTATTCACCTCCAGGACGTGGAAGCATGTTATCCCACGCTTCTTTCTTCAGCGCATCCTTTCCTCCTCCACTCGACTTGACCTCCACGAAACTGGCATATTGGAATTCGGAATTAATCTTGTTGAATGCCAACTTGGCTAGCGTCGTCTTCCCGACTCCTCCCATGCCAGAAAATGCAATGAAGCGCTTCTTTTCCTCAATCTTTGCATAGATGGTGTCCAGAACATGATCTACTCCAGTAGGTATCTTAGTAACTAGTAGTGGTGCTCTTGTTACCCTTGTAGGATCATGTGCCTGCAATGGTGAAAGATTCCATCAGCAATGTGTTATGATCTTGACTCAGTGGTAAAAGCAAAAACTTGTTTGGGCACATATAAGACCCTAAATCACCAAGGAATGATCACCTTCATATCCGGCTTGACAAGACGAATTAGCCGTAGTAGATGTTGGAACATTGTAGAGTTCTCAGCATCAGGCGTACAGATTGAGAAATGATCCTCCTGGACAATCATGAAATTCTGGCCGATTCTCGCAGAAGCTTCTCGTACGAAGATACCTCGAAACGGTCCCGTGGCCTACATTAAGCAAAATTCAATGTTATTATACCTTTGTACCTTTGTAATGAACCAAATCCAGTGAAACTAATAGACACTGGGAAAGTGTCCATTAGAGATATTAAACACTAGAAATGTTTCATAACCGGAGAAACGCAGCATATATTTCCATTACCTTAACAGAAGATTCAGATGGAATTGTTGTCTCAAGTGCTTCTCCAACAGCAAAGATCTGCCAATTTCTAAAGCGTACTTGCTTGCACAGCGTGTCGAATTCCGCATTTTGTCTTGCGGCATCTGTGCTCAACTGCTCCATGTACGGCCACAACGGACTGCTATCCTGAACATGCTCTTTGATCTTCGCAAGATCCTCCATCCCAAGATGAGGAGTTCCAACAAAATAAATTCCACCAAGCCTTTTCAAGAATTCTTTCCTGGGGACGCTCTGCTCAGAACCATTCACATTCTTGTCAGCAAGCAAACATAATTGTTTGATGATCAGACCGCCAAAACTATGGCCAACCAATACGATTGGCCGTGCTCCAGTTCCTCCATCTAAAACATCTTGAATTGCCCAAAGAACCTCAGTCAACAAACTTTCTGCAATATTGGACAAATCCATCCTCCCTTCTCTAGCGGTTTTCCTTATGCTTGAATCATAAGAGGCCAGAAGAACTCGAGCATTGGGAAGCCATTGCTTTGGCCAGATCTTCAGAGGGTCATTTTTACAGGTCCATGTAGTCAAATAAACAAATGCATTTTGCTCAAACTGAAGTCCGTGGAAGAAAATAATGTCAATATCTGGTTGCTCCGGATCGTGTAGTAATCGAATTCCATCGCTTAGCTGAAACAATATTCCAAAAAAATTTACGGTTTATTGTGTTTTCCAGAACGTAATTAATTCTTATCAAGTTGAAACAAACATGTCATCTTTTCAAATTAAACCGTAGCATTCAAAGCAAACCCTGCAGCAGATAATAGTTTACTATTCATTTCAGTACAACATCAACAATCCACCGACACAAACTCACTAGATTGAACAACCGTTTGAGTTATTTGTAAGGCTGAAGTACGCGCAGTACCTTGCGGATGACTTGGTTCTCCAGTTGAAGACCAATAGACGAACTACTTGCCGCCATCCTCTTCAGACCTGTATTTTCCAAATTTTAAACAGAAAAGCTTTAGATATCAATGTTACAATCGTTAGGATGATGGCATGGTAAGGACTTCATGAACGACAAATCTCCTGAACAATTTATTCTTCTCTTCTTTTTTTCACCATCTCGGCGCTTCGAGGTAATAATAATATTACCATCCACATCAAGAGATGTACTACTACAACCGTAGTGGAAAACTGGCTACACCCAGCACCATACGGAGTCGGAGTTATGATGCAAGCGATGTACGCTTTAATTTGCTAGACATCCAGCAATCGGAACGTAAGATAAGAATATCTAACTCATGCATGTTTTGGCGAGAATACGCACACAAATTAACTGATCATATACATATCTTTTAGATACGGATTTCCACAATATATATGCGTAGATCCCATACTTCTCAAAGATTGAATGAACACGACACTCGATTCCTTTCGTGTGGTTCCTGTGGCTGAAAGAAATCACTGCACTCGTTCCAATGAAAAGTACTTCATCTTCGAAACTGATCTTCGAATCGCTGGTTCGAAGCTTAGAAGAATGAACGATCTTCTCACCTGAAGTAGAAATTAATTTTAGAACAAAAAATGCCGAGAGGGACTTCTTGTACTTTGGCATCTTTACGGCTAGCTTCTCGGGTTTATAACTACAAGAGCCAGTAGTACAGAGGTTGATTCTGATCTATTAAATTACCCTTCATAAGGTAATCGAAAGTCATTGAGCTAAGAAATCCTTCGTAGATTGGACGTTCCTCCACCTCAGAGTTATCCCAGCCGCAAACGAGTGTGACTAACTTCCCAACTCCTAGATTTCCACATTCAGTCAAGTAAACACCGTGGAGTTCAAGATCAGCTCTGCATATCGCAGTTAGTATTATCCGGCACAGGATCATGAGACTACCTCGAATCGAGAAGCCAATGTTAGCTTAAGGTGTGTATCTCCCGAGGTGCACTCACTTCTCTCCTCCTTGATTTCTGTTTAAGTCTCTCCCCCAAACCAGTCACTCCCGTCTGGACGTCCGTGCTCTGCTCACTAGCAATTCACAGCAAATCAACCAACGCAAGGAAATGTTAAGTGAAGACGTTGAGATTGGCATCCTAGCTGAAATTTTGAAGGAAGAGAAGAGATGCATCTTGCTCCGTAAATATTTAAAGATCTAGATAGATTCTGCTTGCGATTGCAAGCTGTAGCTATCGATTTCAAATTCGCGATTGAAAAAATCCGGAGGGATACATACTCACAGACAGATGTTGTGCAAACTAATGAATGCTCACAGATTGACGATTAGATCACTTCACATCAGGATTCACATCAGGATGTGATTTCGGCTCCCACACGCAAGGTCGAGTCGCTACCGATGAACCGTTGCCAGATCCCACCATGAGAGCACAGGAAGGGCAAGAATTAGGGTGGAGAGAGGGCCGCGGATCCGAGCCCGTACGCGAATATACTCGTGTCAGGCATGGGCACAGGCCGTTTGGTCTTCCAACCCTAAAAGTCTCATATTCGACAATGATACGGGTTTTCAATGAAAGGGAAGGTTCAAGGAAAGGAAGTGACAAGCCATGCCTTGCCATGCCATGTATGCATGTCGAAAATTTCTTCGTACAGATCTCGGAAAGTATAGACCAAGAATTCAACGTGGCCAGGAATTCAACTTAAGGGAATAACCGAGAAGGCACCTGTACCACTCAACTTGGAGACTTTGGTACACACGTAGAGCAACCGAATTTCAAGTCTGCTGTATTTGGACTACCTGAAGACGAGTTGGATAAGAAGGACGCACTCCTGTGAAATTTACTTCGTTCTTTTTGCTCTAGTTTTTAGTGCTGATCTTTCAAACACTTTTCCGGATAACCATTCTGTGTGGGTAATATCTTAGTGATTGTTATAATCCATAGATTAGTGATTGTTGTAATAGAAGACCCATCGCGGGAAGTGATGATAAGGATATCATTAGTTGCTTAGATCCATAGAAAAACAATCGCACTAAACGTCCGATTTCCCATTTGAATTTCCCATTTGAATCAGATTTCTCATTCTAAAGCGAGATTTAACGCCATCTCACGTCTTATATTTTATTCTTCTAGTGCTTGATGGGGTCGTCCGCATCCTTCTTGTTATCTTATGTCATTTACGAGTCATTTACATTTCCGGATATATTTTTGGAATGGGAAGGACACTAAGGCAATGCAGTCAATGCGCCCTTTTCCTTTATAGCCTGCTTTTTGTACTTCTTTGTACTTCTTTTTCTACATCATTTAAAAATTATTATACCAATATTTCGTAACCTTCATATCTTTCTCAAGCAAACAAGTGCCTTTTGAAACCCAAAAACCTGCTTTTTGAGAATGGAGTTTGAAGGTTTGAGTCCGAGATTACATTGGATCTCTTGTTCAAATTGGACATAAACAAAAAAAATTTGTAATTAAATTTTTGGGATTATCTTTATTAGTACATAAGAGTATTTTCAATCATCTTCAACTTGAACAAAACCTCTTCTCAAGATAGTCTTAAAAGGTATCCAAATAGCCTAAATTACCAAGGAGTTATATCAATTATCCAAAATAGCCTAAATTTCCAAGGAATCATATCAGTTAGCAGCAATATGCCAAAGGGAAACCTGGTGCTTTTTCTCAAGTTTGGGAAGTGCACCTCATGTTTCATGGGAAAGTGGAGTGTATATGAACACTACTTATGCACTTGGTATAGTTTTGGTATTATTTGTAAACTCTTATTACACAACTTTCACCAAGACCAAAATCACTACAAGTACATAAGTAGAAAAAGGAAGCATAGAGAGATTAGAGCCGCATCGTCTCACAATGAAGTCTGTTCTGAAGCTGTCTGGCCGCAATACAATTTGAAGGAGCCTTTGACACAGTAGGGTGACGCCAGTAGAGGCCTGCATTTGGTGATCAGGTGATCTGAAACGGAGGTTGAACCTTCTAAAAGTGGGCCCGTTGCGTATATGTGCACCTCGGCACATAATCGAGGATACCAGTACTCGATACCAGGAAGTGATGTATTTCTGAAGACAATCACATGCTGAACGACGCGTTCTGAAAGGAGCAACTTATTATAGAGCAGCCATTTTCCGTGTCAGCATTTGACATAGTGCTGTATAAAAGGTCCAGCAGCAGCACGTTCATAGTCGCCAAGCGAGAGCTCATTCGGTCTATCAACATGAGGACACTTGTATTGCCAAAGAACAGACAGGCTTGGGTGTTGAATGAGTTAATTCCGCTGCTTGAAACGAAGCACTCGCTGGTTCAATTCATGCATAAGTTCGAAATAGTTAATGATGCCTCATACTTAAGTGGGAGGAGTGCATAAGTACGAAATGGTTGATGATACCTTATACTTAGTTGGACGTGAGTGTCTTTAAATAAGAATCATATGATTCTCCGTCCCTTGATGCCTTTTGTACTAATTTCGAAAACCCTCATTCATCAAAGTGCCAACTAAATTACAACCTCGTTTAAATTACTTTGAACGACTTGGACAAATGAAATTATTATATACATTAGATGCAATTGTTCTGGTCATATTGTGGTCATCGAAGTTCATTGTGACAGTGTGAACATTGTTATACTGTGAGATGCCGGATTTGATCTGCAATGAAATTTGAACCAAGATAATTAGATATCAAAATTGGAGAACTTATTCAACTTGAGGAGTTTGCCACCACCATATATGTATTGTTTTGTTTTGCCAAGTTAAACTCTTTTATTAAATGTTGTATGAATGCAAGTTTACCTCAACACCTGAATCTGCCACCACCATATATGTACTTGTTTGGTTTTGCCAAGTTAAACTCTATATGGAATGTGAGTGCAAGTTTACCTTCACAATGCAATCGGACTAAGAGATACAAAAATTCCTTATTAAGTTATGAGATTTGAAATAGTAGCTAATTTTACTTCCTTAGCGGCTCAATATAAAAAATTTCTAAGTTGATGGTGATGGATTTTTCCTCCCTATATACCTCTTCTTTACCCTAACATCAATTTGGTTCTTGTCAAATTTCTCCAAAGACTACTACCCATCCATCTCCTTGAAAGTCATAAAAGCTAGATCCACTTTGCATAGATGACTTGACTTTAACTTATTGTACCTCTACTAAATTATAGATGATATCTCCTTACCTTATTATACCTCCATTAGCAAATTTTTCTAAGAATACAAAGCATAAAATATGCATGCAAAATGTACTATTGGGAAGTCTTTACCTAAGCCACCAAAAATAAAAATAATTTGATACAAACAAAGGAGAAACCAAATGAATTCTCCAAATTTTAAGATCTGATGTGCATAATATATACCTAATATAGTGTATTTCCATGATCAAAAAATACTAAAGAAACAAATTTTCAAAGGAGTTGCAAATTCTAGGCATATATTGCATAGTAGGAAGGAAATAGACTAGATACATTTCAAAAAGTAAACACATTACCGTATGTCAGGCACATTTTAATATATCAATTAAGTATATTTCAAAAAATTAAAAAAATTAATGCTTATAAAGCATTTCACAAGTGAAATTTCAACCAAATGAAGATAGATGCATGATTTGCACAACATCTACTTTCAAATTCAAGCACATATGTACATTGTACTTTTTAAGAGCTTCTCTTACTTGTTTTTCCCATTTCAATTTTGCACTTCAAAGGACCATCAAGAATCAATATTATTGTGAGGTTCTTCATCTTCTCCTTATCCAAAATTGTTGCCTTGTATCCATTTACCAAAGAAGTCCAAATAGAAAGAAATTATATCATTGTTCTTCATCGTGATTCTTTGGAGATCAATCCCAATTGGACTATGTTCTCACAAAGGTATTGCTTTCTCCGAAGATAAAGATGCTCTAAATTATTCTTACATCCTGTGACATCATCCATTCCCATTAACCTAAGTATGTCTCAAAGTGACAATGGTATTCTCTTGCATATCACAAAGGAATGTTGCAATAATATGTAAAATTCTTCTTCTTTGTATATATCTTGCAAAGCACAAGGACAAAAAAGTGAAAGATTAGTTAAATAGAGAACTATTTAGATAAATGAGTCAAGCAATAAATATTAAAATATACAAACCAAGTATGTATCTTGAGTAGAGAGTACAAGCTTAAGCAAATATAAAAAACCAAAAACAAGAGAGAATAAAATAAAATCAAACTTCATTACTCTACTGCAAACGGATGTATTCTCTTAAAATTTAGATACCTTAAGAAATATACTAAAATAATAGTAGAATATATGAACTTTTCATCTTTCTATTCTGGAATTTCCCACTTAAATTCATCCATTACCACAAATAATATGATCTTCTTATAAATCTATTTGAATATTTTCTCTTCTCCAATTCAACTCCACCACTTGATTGTTTAGGATGAAATTAGATCCATTGATTAAAATTTGATCCAATTGTAAAATTTGGTCTTGGACAATAAAATTATTATAAATATACTATTTCTCACATTTGGATATATTTCTTTAACTTATATATTTGATCCAAGGTATGTACATTTAGGAATTTATTACATAAGCATTGTCAAACAAGAGACTACTATACAGATGAAGAATTAAAAATATAAAATGAAATTAATTTAATATTAAGGAGAATTATTTCCATTTTTCAAAAATTAATTGAGCAAGAACTTAGACTTGCTTAATTAATCAAGATATTAATAATAATTATGAAAAATCATGTAGGTCTTTGTGTACCAATATAGTTATTTATACTCTTAGTAATGCAATTATATTTAGGATTTTTATGATATTACCAAAAAGATAGATTAATTGAAATTTGTCTAGAATTTAAAATTTGAGGCACAATAGCTTTAGGTACATATTTTTTATGAGTATTACATGCAAATCTCCAAATATCCATAAAATATAATTTGGAGAAAAGTAATTTGTAATATTCTTCTCTATGGGGATTTTTGCACATAAGATCACATGGTGAAAGCCATAAGGAAGTTGAGAACTATACAAATCTAAAGACAACTTGGATTGATCTCAATGTTTGTAAATAGCCAAATCAAGAAATACATAACTAATATGCCATGCTGAGAATGGGGTCTAAAACAAACCTTTAGGTAGGTCTTGTGATGTCCAATGTGTTGGATCTAAAGGAAAAAAACCAACAATAGTTACTTCCTATGATAATCAAACAAGAAAGAAAGAGCAATTCAAGATCTATATATGAGATAAAATCTTTAAAGAGAAGGTTTATAAAATAAAAATTTAACTCAAATGAAGACATAGGAACAGAAGGTTTGGCTCAAATTTCACCTTGAGGTATATGGAGTTTTGTAGCTAGAGGTGTTATTCTTACTTTCTCAAATTAGTACCCTTGTCAACAAAGATCACATTGGTTTAGAGTTTGGAAAATATTTGGCTAAAATGGCTTACCTGTTATTTGGAACGAATGGCTAGCCAATTCATAGAATTTAAGAACCAACTTGCTAGACCAAGCCACAACTAAATTTTAGAATTATTTATTCTTGGTCAAATTGTTTATTATCTTGACTAAGGATCAGGTTTAACATGGACTAGTTGCTTAGTGATGAGATTCAAGATATATGATTGTTATATATGATAATCAATCATTGTCATTTGAGGAAGATGGAGGATTTGAAAGTTTGATTGTCATTGACAGTCATATACAATGACAATTATCATTTGTTATAGAAGATGTTACTATTTATGGGAAAAAATTGAAGAAAAAAAGAAGAAGCTTGTCTTAGATATGGGATTATTTTTAGTTTATTAAAGATTTCTCAATATATATGGAGTGTTTATGATGAAAGTTTAAAATGTCTATATTTATATACATGTTTGACTTCAAGTAGTGTTCTTGTGCATCATCTCAAAGTTGCACATAAAATTGGTAAAGATTGGGGTGGTTCAAAACTCTAAGCACATGACATTGTCTAATATAGAACTATTGGATAGACACAATATTATGGTGATTAATGATGGGCATAAGTGTTGAGAGCTCTAGTGCTTTAGGTTGCTGATGACAAACAATAATTTACTTCCATTGAAAAATCATCATTCAAGAATGTCATATCAACACTGTGTGAACATTATAGAGTTCTTAATTGGCATACACTTTGTAGAGCTCTTGAGGTTGAGTTCACAACTCCAATTAAATATTTTTTTGCTATTGGATGGAGTTCATTCTTGCTTTAAGCTCACACTTGATTGTTGGTCATCAAGAATTTTTTTAGGTTATATTTCTTTTATGGCTTATTGGGTGGATGAAAATAGGCAGTTCCTATTTACAATCTTGACATTCAATTATTTTTCTCCTCTCCATAATGCAACTACTACTAGCAATATTGTATTTAAAATATTGCAAAAGTTAGCTTATCAACCCGCATCATAAGTATTACTACATACAATGGTGTTGAAATGCTAAACGCAATGAAAAAATTAGAAAAGCTGGTGAATGATCAACTCCTTGGTAGCACACATAAAAATATTCATAATTGTTGAATATGGATTAATTGCTTCTTCAATATGGACAATTTACTTCTTTGTTCCTATTTTCTTGTCAATTTGTGTGATTGTTCTTTGCATATATATAAGACATTCACTCTATCTTATGTAAGATCTTTCTTTCATAGTAGAACTTGCAAGCTACCTTTCTCATTGTTACTAATGGAGGATGAGTTTTTAAGGATCTACATTTGAATTGTCAATTCTATTGCAATTTATTAGCTGAAAATTGTTTCAGTGGACTATCTCTTGTCCCTACTCTTAGAGTAATATAGATGGATGTGGGTGTTAGTGTTTAAGGCTCACATATGTGAGCTTGCAAATGGATCCATATATGAGCATCACAAATTTTTGTTACAAAAAAATGTACATAGGAGAGAATGCTTGCAATTGGTAAGTGCTCAAGTGTTATTAGTTTCAATTGGTTGCTACACTTAATCCTCTTCATTAGATTGAAACTCAAATTGAAGTAGTCCAAGCCACAACATTAGTAAAGTTCTATGCTTCTCATTTTTGTATGATGTTCCAAGGCAAGAGGAACTACACACAAAGAGACAATGGACTTCATCTTTACTCTTTGAGCAATTTTCAACAAGGTGTTATAGTGTTTTCTAGTGTTACATTTTTTTCATGTGTTTTCCTTTGTTCTTGTTAATATCAAAAGATTCAAAACTTAGTGCTAAGAACTCATCACTTGAGAACTATTTTTGTATATTGCCAATTTTTTCAATCATGTCAACCATTACAATGATAACATAGACTGTCAATGTAACGTGTAGAGTTTATAAGTGTATTATTATTGATTATAATTTGAGAATGGATTGCAGTGCAAATGGATTCTTTCTTTTAGAAAACAAGAAATTTCTTCTTCTTCTTAGACACAAAAGAGGAGTATGCCAAAGTGTAATTCTAGAATCTTGCTTTGGATTCTTGAACATTAAGAAGTATATCTAAACTCAAAATATTGCTTTACAATCTTCATTGGGGAGTACAATGGTAGCCTTTGTTTCAAGGGTATGATATTATTTTGTGTAGTTCAGATCTAGTTTAAATTTTAGATAATAATAATAAAATTTAAGAATTTAAATAATTTACAATTCTTAAATTTTCTCAACCATTACTAAGATAATTTTAATGGTTGATAAATTTTGAAATTGTTAAAGCATATTATTTATTTATTTGTTATGCTTTGCAAACACATTGAGAAAAGCAATTTTGAAGAATACATGAAGCAAACATAGTGTGAAAAATAGCTTACTCCTCTTCCGCACAAAAGAATAATATGGATCTTAATTCTAGGACTCCGCTTTATACTCTTGAACATCAAGGAATATGGCTTAACTCAATATTTTGCTCTATGGTCCTGACTATGGAAGAATAAGTGGCTTTGGCTTGGAGCATCAAACATTGTCTTTTGGCAAATGGCATACTCTTCTTCTTAGATATGTTAGATACGGGGAATGCAGTGGATTGTGATTCTAGGATTCTGCTTTGCACTCTTTAACATGGAAATGGTGGAATTCAAAATCTTGCTTTGTTGTCTTGGCTATGGAAGAATACTTTGCCTTGGTTTGAGTTTTTCATTGTAAAGCATTTCAGAATATGGATCTCTTTCAAGTATGAATTGACAATACATAAGTTGGATAAATGATTTATATAGCATATTTTGAGTTGTTAGTCTATCTAAACATTTGATTTTCTTTTATGATTTGATGTGCTAGGTTATTTTAAGTGCTCATAGATATATTATTTAATTATTATATTTCAAGGATATATAAAATAACTAGACATAAAAGTATTATAGTAGCACATCAATGAGATTTGGATTCTTTGATTATGAAAACAAATGGTGAAGTGAAGTAAGATTCTAAATCTCCCTTTCTTCTCTTTAACCTCTCAAGTTCAAGTTTTTACCTAGCATAATAGAATATAATTTTAAAATCTAGTGGATAGAGAATATTCATTCCCTTTATTATTGATTGGATCAAATATCAACATTTTTATAATTTTTTTTTTCTGATGAAATTTAAATTATAGTAGAGTAAAATATAAAATCTCTTTATAATTTCTTCAATGTCCTTTTAGGTTCATTTTAGTATTATACTTTAAATTTTCTATTTTATCTTAAAGTTCTTGAACTTGCAAAATATAAGCTTAATTTAACAAGTTTTTGAACTTTAATGGTCAAATGAATTTCAGTTATTAAATAAATAAATAAATAAATAATATTATAATTATTATATATTATTACTTACTTTGTATTACGAGTCAATAAGATGTTCGAGATCTAGAATTGGACAATTGAGCTTACCGCCCAATTGTCCAATATTTGGTGTACAAGATATGGAGATATGAATTAGAGAATTTTACATCTGAATTTGAAAAATGGATATTTTAGTTTGTAGATCTGGACATTTGAGTATATTTGACCTTTCAGAATTCAAAATTTGATATTTAGAGTTTGAGTGTTGGATTTTAAGAAACTTCATGTTTAGTAGATATTAGATATTTGCCTTACCAAGGAGCAACTTGTTCATTGTATTAATATCTGAACAAATTAACTATTTCATACAAGTATATAATGGAGTTATATGAATTCCGATTAACGAGAAGGATAAAAGTTTATACAACCTATCTTAGGGAACAAAATATTCTTCATTGACTTATGGAATGAAGTCATCATTCAGAAACAGAAAAATGGATTAGATTTTGTCTGAATGACATTGACATACAAATACAATTACATCTCATGCCATATAGACGTGAACATCCAAATGTAAGTTTGGATACCAACAATCTAAAAATGAAGTGTACTTAGTGACTTTTTGGGAAACATAAGTGCAATCTTAAGCCCGGAGCAGATGCATTGCAGTTAATCGTGAGTGGGTTGGTCCTATTGTGCATACAGCTTCTACTAACTTGGTGTAATATAATAGAGAAGAAGGCGATTGCATACAAAAAAAAATGATGGGAAGACCCATCAAGCCGTACAAGGGAGAGACATAAAAAGGTAACATGGTGCTAAGCTCCAATATATGAGAAATTTTCCTTACCGCATCTAAGATATCCGAGCTATGCAAGTCACACAGTAATATAAGCAAATATGGTAGAATTATGTAATTGTTAGGTAGAGAACTTTAGAGTGATATGCTATGGTTGTTTAGTGGGTAATTTAGTACTCTATTTGGCTTTTGTCTGTTATGATTATGCTGTACTTTTTGACAATAACCTATTGAACTTGGTAAGGAGGAATCCTGGAGATGGATCCACCCCAAAGCAATTCTATCAGGGCAATAGAGGAAGGCTTAAATAGAGGCAGTAGAGGAAGCAAGAATATGATGGATGGAATTTATGGACCACCAAACCCATTTCCACAAAACCATTGGGATTTTTTGTCCATAAACTGCACAAGCATCATTTTACATAGTTCAAAATTTCATGTTTTGGATAAGATTTTCTAAGTACAATCACCTTGTCCAATGAACCCTTGTTGCTTCCAATTGTAACTTATGGAGAGCGGTGGACGTGTTGCATCTATGTGTTAATCTACAGCTAAAGAAAATAGCTTACTCCTCTTCCGCACAAAAAAATAATATAGATCCTGATTCTAGTTCAAAATCTTGCTTTGCTGTCTTGACTATGGAAGAATACTCTGCCCTTGGTTGGAGTTTTACATAGTAAAGTGTTTCAGAATATGGATCTGTTTCAAATATAAAGTGATAATACATAATTTGGAAAAAATGATTTATATAGCATATTTTGATTTGTGAGTCTATCTGACCATTTTTATTTTCTTTTATGATTTGACGTGCTAGGATATTTTAGGGGGTTGTAGATATATATTTAATTATCATATTTCAAAGATACATAAAATAACTAGACATAAAAAGATTATAGTAGCACACTGAGATCAATGAGATTTGGATTTGATTATGAAAGCAAATAGTGAAGTGAAGTAAGATTCTAAATCTCCGTTTTTGCTCTTGAACCTCTCTAATTCAAGTTCTTTACCTGGCATAATAGACTTTTTATAAATAATTTTAAAATCTAGTGGATAAAGAATATTCATTCTCTTTATTATTGATTGGATCAAATATCAATGTTTTTATAATCTTTCTTTCTTCCAATGAAATTTAAATTATAATATCCTTTTAGGTTCAGTTTATTATTATATTGTATATAAGTTTATTTTATTTATAAATTCTTGAACTTGCAAAATATGAGCTTAGATTAACAAGTTTATGAAATTTCAATTAGTAATTTATTAATTTATAATTTATACCAAAAAATAGAATTAGTATATATTATTTCTTACTTTTTATTACAAGTCAATAGGATGTTCGGGATATTGAATTGGACAACAGAGCTTACCGCATGAACGTTTGTGTTCAAGATATGGAAATGTGAATTAGAGAATTTTACATCTGAATTTGAAAATGGATATTTTAGTTTGTAGATATGGACATTTGAGTATATTTGACCTTTCGGACTTCAACATTTGATATTTAGAGTTTGAATGTTGGATTTTAAGAAACTTCATGTTTAGTAAATATTATATATTTGCCTTACGAAGGAGAAGAGAATGACAACTTGTTCATTGTATCAATATGTGAACGAATTAAGTATTTCGTACAAGTATATAATCAAGTTATATGAATTCTGATTAACGAAAAGGATACAAGTTTATACGACCTATCTTAGGGAATGAAATATTCTTCATTGACTTATGGAATGAAGTCGTCATTCAGAAACAACAAAATGGATTAGATTTTGTCTAAATGACATTGACATACAAATACAGTTACATCTCATGACATATAGACATGAACATCCAAAACCTAAGTTTGGATATGGACAATTTAAAAATGAAGTGTACTTAGGGAGTTTTTGGGAAACATAAGTGCCGGAGCAGATGCATTGAACTTTATCGTGAATGGGCTGGTCCTACTATGCATACATTTTCTACTACTTGGTGTAATATAAGCAGATATAATAGAATTATGTAGTTGTCAAGTAGAGAACTTTAGAGTGATATGCTTCGGTTGTTTAGTTGGTAATTCAGTCCTCTATTTGGCTTCTGTCTGTTATGGTTATACTGTACTTGTTGACATAACCTGTTGAACCTGGTAAGGAGGAATCCTGGAGAGGATCCACCCCTCAGCAACTCCATCAGGGCAATAGAGGAAGGCTTAAAATTAAGCGACAAAAGGATTGTCTTGTGTTCAACCAATTTCTCCGTGTTAATGTTACATTCTCTCCATAAGAAGGAGGAGTTTCAATGAGTTATTGTCTTTGCAATGGAGTGGTTGAGTATGCATATTTGAACAATAATCATATCTTAATATGATACATATTTGAACTCATTGAAATGGAAATGATCTATTTGGGATCAACAATTCCTCAAGTTAAATTTTAGGAGGATACAAAAATGACACAAAAAAAAAAGTGAAATCAAGAAAACTTAAAGAATCCAAGCAATTTGAAAGCATACCATTCATTGATAGTACATTTTTCAATTCAAAGCTAGACATTGCTTTGCATGGTAAACCCAAGGATAGAGTGGAGCTTTTTTTGGCACCATATTCTTTTTTGGGCCCAAAGTAGCATGTAAGAATTACATTATACTAACTTATGTCTTGTAGTGGATACTTTTGTATAGGCATGATACAATAGAATGACTGCAGTTTTAGATATAAGAATGATATGACATTTACGGTAGAATAGTGACATCTATGAAATTTTTATGAGAACCAATAAAAAATAGGATGAGTAGAACTAAAAACTCTATAAAATGTTTTAGGAATGAAAATTCATGAAAGTGCATTTAGTATAAAAATTGGAAAATAATATATAAGTATATTAAGTGAATAACATTACACTATATTATGTTAATTATGCATGTGAGAGAGATAAAAGAAGATGTAGAACATGCCACATGGAAGTTTAGCCTTAGGAAATTTAAAAATCTTCTATGTGTGAAAGTGGACTTGCTGAAACATCATATTCTGCAAAAATATCATGAATATTCAAAGTTGAATAAACTAAAAAAAGATTAATTTCATGAGGACATAAAGAAAATGGGGTTGTGTGATGGTATGCCATATGGGGTGCATCAGCTATTTATGATGTGTCTTGAGAAGTAATAGAGTTTTGTTTGAGGTGCATTATGAGGAGCATTGAGAAATAAAATAGATTGGATAGATTGCTATTTCTCTTCTTATGCCTATCACAACAATATATCTTGAGACTTTAAGTGCTCAAAATCTATGGATGCACCAAGCCCGAATTTGGTTAGTTCTTTTTTTATAACAAGCATTAAATATCCATATTAGACAGATTGTCAAGGGAGGAAGTTGTTTTGATGTAAATTGCCCCATTGGGTTGCCTTGTGACAAGGTCAATGTGAACAATGGACTATTTTGTGTAAAAACTAGAAGATACCATAGATATATAAGTAGCTCATGAGATCTTTAGTTTGGCATGGTGATTGTTGGTGAATAACAAGAGAGAAATGCAATCATGGTGAACCAAATTAACCAAACAAAGATTAATTTCATGAGGCCACAAAGAAAATGGGGTTGTGTGATGGTATGCCATATGGGGTGCATTAGCCATTTATGATGTGTCTTGAGAAGTAATAGAGTTTGCTTTGAGGTGAATGATGAGGAGACTTGAGAAATAAAATAGATTGGATAGATTGCTATTTCTCTTCTTATGTCTATCACAGCAATATATCTTGAGACTTTAAGTGCTCAAAATCTATGGATGCACCAAGCCCAAATTTTGTTAGTTCTTTTTCTATAACAAGCATTAAATATCCATATTAGACAGATTGTCAAGAGAGGAAGTTGTTTTGATGTAAATTGCCCCATTGGGTTGCCTTGTGACAAGGTCAATGTGAACAATGGACTATTTTGTGTAAAACTAGAAGATACCATAGATATATAAGTAGCTCATGAGATCTTTAGTTTGGCATGGTGATTGTTGGTGAATAACAAGAGAGAAAGGCAATCATGGTGAACCAAATTAACCATGCAAAATAGATTTTTCTCTTTGGTTTTTTTTGTTATATATAATCCACATATGAATATGCAACTAAGCTAACATCTATAAAATAAACTAAGTGGATGTGAAGGTAGAATAATATTGTAAACAAGCCAAAGAGAATCAAGACTGTTGGATCATATCACAAGTGATTGGAAGAAATTATTAAGGAAAAAAGTTGAGGAAAAGTGGACAATTTCTTCAACAAGTTCATGAATTAGGATCCAATAATTATCTTGACATTATCATCCAATTATAATTTATTCAAGAATTGAACTTGTTTTATGAGTGTTCTCTATTTCTCTCTAATTACAAAGACAATTGATGATCCTCTAGATCTTTTGTCCTTGACAGAGACTCATTAGACTAGGACTTTAGAATCTTGATAGGATTTTATAGAGTGCATGTGATGTGATCAATCATAGAGATTCTTGTTTGTGTAAAATTATTAAGAGGAGAGAAGAGATATGGTTGTATTTATTAAGTAAAACACAAGTAATTATGATGGCACTTCTAAATAACACTATCATACAAATAGTGTAGACTAAACATTGTTTTGTACATCTTCATGACGATTGCTACTAGCAATTGATATAATAAAGATATATCATATAAGTATGCAATGCTCATGAATATAGATTCAACCTGTTACTAATGGCTTGCTCAATAGACAAATAATATTACATTCACTACTAGTAAGCTCACTATTAATTTCTTGATAACCTATTCCAAATGGCTTATGCAAAGATAAATAATAGTACATTGACTATTAGTAAGTTGACTATTGATTTCTTGATAAGGGAAGAGATTGATTTCTCCTCCCTACTACCCTAAACTATCATCTTCCCCTTTTACTTCTCCTCCAATACTCCATTTGATACATTTTGCTATTTTTTTCATGAGTTGAAAATGGGTACCAAATGCATTGTATTCCTTAATATTCACTGTTTATTCCTTCACTTTTGCAAATATGTCTAATCACATAAGATCTTGATCAATAACTAATTTTTCAAACCTCAACAACATAACAAACTCAAGAAGGAGTATTAGAATTTTTTGTGAATATCACAACCTCAACAAGGAATGATAAGATTGTTTGTAAATATAACAAACTCAATAAAGAGTGCCACAAATCTTCACGTCAAGAATAGAAAATGATGAACAAACCTTTCACTTCCCTAGTTTGACTACAAGCAATAAAAGATTCAAAGTCAAATAAAGGACAATTATTACTCTAATTAATGTTTACATAGCATCTTGTAAACCCCATAACCCATAACTTTTATGGATCATGAATTTTGCTTCTTATAAGATTTTGTCCTTATTCACAAAAATTATTGAAATTGTCATGCCATTTGTAGTGTCGCATCTAGATTTCCCAGACATTGGAGTTGTAGTGATAGTTGTTAGAGGTATTTCAGCAGTTTCCCATAGACTACTTTCTGACGGTCAGATTTTGTGTTTGGGTATTGACTTCATGGTGGGGCTCATTGTCACTTTGCACCATTCACATTGTCAAGTGTGCCATCAACGAGACCATTAGGGTTTCAAACCTAGCACAAGTCCAAGGGTATACTTTTGAAGTGTAGCTCCAAAGAGCTCACTTCTTTTATGTTGAGCCTTCGAGTTCTTGGCTATGGTGGACAGAGGCCTGCGAGCATCACGTGGATTCTCTTAGCTAGAGTGGGTGTGGCTTGACTGTAATCAGTGCCAAGTTGTTGGCAATTTATAGAGTGATAGATCAAGTATTGATCTAAGTTGAGTTGATTCAAGAGTTGTAAACCATCTGATTACATCAGAGAAGTGAAATCAGGGGAAATTGGGTATAGAAACTACGAGTGTTGGTGGTATCTCCAAATGTAGTGGATCATTGGTAGCTCGATCAAAGTTCAAGTTTTCTCTGGTGTGCAGAAGCTCGTTACTTAATGCAAATTTGGCAATAAGGCAGACGGTGTGTAGAAGCGCTCACCAATTTTTGAGCAAAGAAGAAGAAATTTGGTATGAATGGTTGTGATTTTGAGCTCAAGAGGTGAAGGCAGGACCAATTTGTTGCAAGTTGGGCTTAGAAAGTAAAATTGAAGGTGGAGTTGGGAACCTATTCTTGTGAATTTGTGATTTGGAAAAACCTATTAATTCAATTTAGCTTGAGTGGAGAGTTAGCAGAGGATTTGGTAGTCACCTAAATTTATAGTTTATGTCAGATTTTTGCTAGAGTTTACATTAGATTTTGGCCAGATTTGGAGGAGTTTTGAAGTTTCAAATTTTGGCAAGAGTTGATGGAGTTTTTGCCAAATTTGGAGGCATAGGGTTGTGGGCTATGAGAGGCTACAAAGGCCTAGAAGACAACGTGAGGCTAGCTAGCTTAGAGTAGATCTTGGTCATTGTTTGGCAAAATCTACCCATCCAGCTAGATTGTGTGCAATAGGGTTTGACCCCTAAATCTCTTGTTCTTAGACTGGTGCCCTAGCCAATTGGTCCACCCTCACTTTTTGTCCTAGTGATTGGCCAACTATTATCTATACACTTGTAGCTTTGGCTAGAAGAGGTAGTTTGATCCCATTCTCGGTGATCTTGGTAGCTTAGGACATAGATACTAACTTCTCTTATATCAAGTGCCAAATAGTGATATAGTTATTCCTATGTTGCTTTATGCGATGGAGAGTTTTCATTTAGATTTTTTGTGATTGGACTCCCTCCATTCTCTATTTCTTGTTTGTACACCATGTTTGTGTGAGGTGTCTTGACTTTTGAGCATTGGTGCTTTGGTGTGCTCTCGGTAGTGAGGCTAGAAGATGACTATTCATACTACCTTTTTTCTCTCCTATGAGGCAGGAAGTGATGACATGCACACCGTGAGAATGCATGTTGTGATGGTAGGTTACAGGTTATCCTTTCCCTTAGTGTAGTTCCCTTAGTTAGAGTTACATTAGTGGGTCGTGTTCCGTGGGTATTGCACTTGGTGGTGCTTACGAGCAAATCTAGGATTTAACAATTTATGTGCTCTTTAGGAGAAAAAAAGATTTTAGTTTGTTTATGAGCTTCAAGGTGGAGTTGTGGTGTCCATTTGATAAAAAGTGAAGACATGAAATGACAAATTTGCAAGAGTTTGGATCCCAACAGAGAAAGCTTGGATTTCTTCAAGGATTGAAGGAGTTAGAGGAGGGCATTTGGGGAGAGAGGACCATTGTAAAAGATCAAGACCGAGGAGAGAAATAGGAGAATTGGAACTCACATTGGGATACTTGAATGTGGGAAAACTTTGAATGCTTAGCATGAGCTTTGGTTCTTGTATTTATAGGTAGCATACAAGGCCCTTGAGAAGATTCTCAAGAAGCTTCCTTGAGCCGCTTTCTTAGAGTGCAAGCCAAGTTAAACATGAAACTTCTCAAGAAGCTTCCTTCTAGAAGCCGCCTACTTGGCTTGCAAGCTAAGCTAGTTGGAAGCTTCTAGAAGCTTCTTTCTAGAACGTACCTGCTTGGGGTGCAAGTTAAGCTAGTCAGAAAGCTTCCCAAGAACTTTCCTATATGCTTCTAGAATATTCTGGGTTATTTTGGCTTATTCTCTACTTTGTTAGCCTTACTAACTACATCACTAAACTCCATATTGTTACATATTCTCCCGCTACTAGTCGGTGATGTCCTCGTTGCCATTGAAGCTTCAAACTCCTGGATGGTTTTCTGTGAATTCTTGAGGTGAGAAAGAAGTTCCCATTTGGCATCATGAAGGAGATGTACACAAAGGACCTTGTACTCTGTATGTTGTCAATGTCCTCATTGATTGTGGCAACGTAGAAGGATATGATCAACTTTGTACTCCTCATGATCATTGATAGGGACAAGGAGAGGAGGAGGTTGGACTCGAGAGGAAAAAGAGGAACAAAGAGTTTCAACTTGGAAAAATGAAAGACAGGATGGATGTGCATATGACAAGGCAAGGCAAGTTGATAAACAACAAGAGAGACAATTTGGGTGACATCAGAGTATCCTATCCAATTAGGGGCAAGTTTACAAACTTGGGTATCAAGTAGGAGGGGTAGATTAATAGAGGATAACATAACTTTATCACCAATTTCGAAGGTGAGATCATGACAATGGTGGTCAATATATTGTTTTTGAAAATTTTGAGTAACAAGGAGTTGAGATTTGGCTTGTTGGAGAGATTTGGGGATGGTGGTCAAGAAGGTTGAAGTATGAGGGACCTGAGATAGAGGAGGAGCAAGAAGAGAATTTGGGACAAGTGGATCTTGGCCAAAAATGAGAAAGAAAGGAGAGAATCCGGTGCTTGTCTATTTAGAATAAGTGTATACAAACTTCGCAATTGTAAGACATTCATCCCAATTGGTATGGTGAATGTTGACAAAGGCATAAAGTATATATTCCAAAGTGTGATTTGCATGTTCAATTTGTCCATCAGTTGGAGGATGATAGGTTGTGGACAAAGCAAGCTTGGTGCCAAGTATCTGGAAGAGTGCTTTCCAAAACTTTCTAGTGAAGCAAGGATCACGGTCAGAGATGAGTACATGCGACATCCCAAGATGCTTGAATACATTGTCGAAGTAGAGTTATGCCAAGGTGGGACCATCTTTAGTATCAACCATTGGTGCCAAATGGATTTGCTTACTAAGCTTATCCACAAACACCACAATTGTTGTGTGACCTACTTTGTCTTGGGCAAGGGGGTGATGAGATCTAAGCTCACATATTCCCAACAAGTAGCTTGAATGGGAAGTGGCTAAAAGAGTCCACTCAGCTTTTGGTTATTGGCCTTGTTGTGTTGACAACTCTCACATGATTGGACAAACTCCCAAACATCTTGTGCCATGTTGGGCCACCACCATTGGCGTTGGAGGGTACCCAAGGTCTTGTCCACCCCCATATGACCAACCATTGGTAAATCATGGGCTTCTTGAAGGTCAAAGATCACCTTTGGTTGGAATATAGATCTGGTCCTCATGGAATAGAAGACCTTCCTTGAAGAAGAAGGTGTTGTATTGCTTATTGCATGCTATCAGACGACCATGTACCATTTGGATAAGCCATCTATCTAAGGCAAGGGATATGCATTCTTCATTGTTTGCTTATTGAGCCCACGGTAATCAATACAGAAAAAAAGTCCTCCATCCTTCTTTGGAACAAATAGTACTGGTGCTCTCCAAGGAGAGGTACTATGTTGTATGAAGTCCTTCTCTAACAACTCAATAAGTGTTGTTTGCAACTCCTCCAACTCCTTTGGTGAGAGCCAATAGATCGATCTACTCATTGGATTACTCTTTGGCAATAACTCGATCTTGAAAGGCATACCTTGATCGGAGGGTAATCCCTTTGGCAAATCATTCAGAAAAACGTCTACAAACTCCTGAACTATCCAATCAACCATTGCTTGATGAGGCTCTTGGCACTCCTAAAATTATCCTTGTGCAATTGGCTTGATCCACACCGCAAATACAGACTAATCTCCCTCCAAAGCTTGCTCTATGGCTGCTTCATTAACAAACTTCTCATCTAGAGACTCATCTCTCTTCAAAGCTTGCTCCATGGTTGCCTTCTTGGCAAACTTCCCATCTTGGGACTCATCTCCCTTCAAGGCTTACTCTATAGCTACCTTCTTGACAAACTTCCCATCTTGGGACTGATTATTCTTAGGTGTCTTACTCAAAGATGCTAGACAACCTAATCGGAAATTTGTACCTTGGTGTTGTACTTGAATTTTTCGTTGGGTCCAATCAAATTGAACCTTATGACATTCAAGCCAAGGTAGATCTAGAATGATATCATAGTGTAGAGGTGCCATTACAACTCATACACTCCAAATACTCCTTCCTAATCTTGAAGGTAATAGGATGCGAGGTATGGAATGCGAAACCCTTTCTACCATCCGCCATCATCAATCTACTTCCAATTATTGGCTTGATAGGAATACCCAATTCCTTTGCTACTTGCATAGACATGCAATTCTTTGAACTTGTTGTATCAACTCTCAATCTCAATACACCTAGATAAAACCAAATTTTACACAACATTTTGTTGTATATTATCTAAATTTATGTAAATTTTGAAGATTTAATCCAATTTCAATCCCTATATATGAATAAATTCTCAAGTTATATTCTCAACTTTTGAGCCCCATAAACTCAAGTATACTTGATCCAAGACCCTAAATTCTCTATTTGAAAATTTCACATGAAACATTTTTACAAAGGTTCAAGACCTAACCATTAACAATATTGAGAATTTTCAAGGCTTTATTCAAACTAGAGCTTGAGAAGTGACCAAAATCCCAAATTTTATCATAATCTTATCCTTAACAATTTGATTTCCAATGCTTTATTTTCAATCTATCATATTAGACTTGATATTGACTCAAACTTATAATTTCTTGAGCTCAACTTAATAAGCACTTTTTCTACTCTCTAGCCTCAATGACAAATCTTGAAAAGATATGATAGAACTCTCAAAATTCTCTAGTTTGTTCATCTAGGTATGAATTGATCCTCCTTGTTTCAATTGATCTTAACCTACCCAAAATTTGCTCAATTCCCTTTTTTTTGTCTCCAAGCAATAGCTTGTCCATTCTTCTCTCCAATTATGGTCTTTTCTTCATAATTGCCTTCCCTAAACTCTTTTTGATTCTCTAACTTCCACACTCTATTATAACTCTCACTCTCAACATCTTACTCTTGCTCAAGACTCCTAAAATAAAACACACCCTGTCTATCAAATCTCCACCCCCTACATACATCAAAAGTACTCAAAGAGAACATGATTGTAATCTACATGGCCAATCACTTGAATGTACATAGATTGCTGACATGGTAATAGTTCAACCATTGGATCCATTGTAAAATCTACTCCAATAATATGGAAATAAACCACACTAAACAACTCTTTCATTGGCTACAAAAACCACAAGATAAAATTTTTTTAAGTAATAGATTTAATTTTATTAATTTGTTAATTTCCTCTTGTACTTAAAAGGAAGACAACACAACATTGCTAAAAAATTATGGTGTAAATGTAGTTCTCTTTGTTTAGATGAAGCACTAGCACTATCATGTCCCCTCACATCATGTATTTGGATAACATAACACCTCAACCACCAAAAACAATTATGGCATCCTTATTTCCAAGTTGAGGATAAGAGACACCCAAGAAGCATAGTGAGTCAACTGCATGTATCTTCTTGTGTAATGGTTTTTGTCTCCGCTATTGATGTGTAGATGCATATTCTTCAAAACCTCATAACCATAACTACAAGGAAGCTTCAAGAAAGAGACAAATACTATTTTTTATGCTAATCTGAAAAAAAGAGAAATAGAAACACAAATTGAACACCCAACATTGATGAGAAGCAATAGCACACAAGATATTTGATTCTAGAGTCAGATACACAAAGAGTTGTTTGAGAAAGAGTACAAGTGAGTCTACCATGTGAGCTCTTAAGTCTTATTCTAAGCCTCATTCTTGGACTCCACACCTTAGGCCTTGGTCTTCTATTGTATAACAATAGTAATCAAACGTGAATAATTTTGCAAGAATTTAAAATGAATGGAGTAGCTACTTGCAATGTAATCCTCTAAAATCCTCACCCTATGGAGTTCAAGAATAGTATTTGGCATAAATAATTTTACTTGGGAAAATTCTTCTACTCATTCTCCTTTGCTTCCTGTCCAAACACTCCTCATCTTAAGAAAACTGCCAAAAAAGAAGAAAGTGTTTGATACAATACTTGCAATGCCCAAATTGAGCAATTATTATCTTTTCATAATATGAAAACAATGGTGAACAAGAATATAATGAAGTTTGATAATATCTTTATAAAATGTACATCTTTATATCAAAATTCTATTGGATGATTTTTTTTTTTAAACATATGAGAATTCAATACGTGTTACATTTGTGTTTGGATTTGTGTTTCCATGTCATCATCTGAACAATAATAAATTATATATAAGGATGATATCAATATTTTTGAGATATTAATTATAAAATATAAAAAATGTGAACAAAATATTATATAATTTTATATTTTATATATAGGAATTGATCAAGATACACCTTTATTTTAGCTCGGAGATATCCTTGCACATACAATATATTGTCACACATGTTTTTTTATAATAAAGATCTCATACAAGTGTCAAATAAGTATTAATTAGAGAATAGAAGTCACACTTAGTTTGGAAATGGTTTGTACAATTCAAACTCTAAGATCACCTCTCTAACTTCATCCTATACTCCTTGAAATTTTTGGGAGTTGATGAATAAGAAATTAAAATCATGGTCTCCAATTGGAAAGAATATATTCATATTTTAGTTCAAAAATGGATAATCTCTAGATTGGGTAGAAAAACAAACATGAAATCTAATAAGGCGTATAGCTAAATATCATAAACCTCAGGAGTAGAAGTAAACCTTACAAGATTCAAAAGTCATAGCTCCTCTAGAAATGCACGGTCTACTACTGCTTGTCAAGAATCAATTTTTAGCATTTGCATATAGACCCACATGTTCTATAAGGGAGATATAGATAAGAATCAAAATATAAATAAGAAGAATACCAATGTCTTGTGTATCCACTTAATTTGTTTAGATTTCAACATCTAAGTTATTTGATTCATACCTTATGCATGATCGTGTTTATGGTAGGAGGTCCAAGTGTAAAGCTATTGTCCAATTTTGTAGGCCAATCAACTTTGATACCGATGTTGAAATTCAAAAATTTACCAAAATGTAATATTTTACCAAGAGGTTGAAATTTGGTGGTTGTAGCATGTTTTCTAGAAAATCACACCTGAGCACAAAAGGAAAGTTATATCTAAACAATGATTTTGTAAGTATCTTGACAATAAAATGGCATTATAAAAAATTTAAGAGATGTATATATGACTAAATTCAGTAAATACCACTATGAATGCATATATGCATGGATTAGATGAGTAAGGAGTATCTCTCGATCAAAAGGAGATATCTTCCGATAGGCTTTTTTTATATTTTAATTACAGAAATTTTAAAATTGAAGAAAATTTCAAATCAGATTTTACTATATAATTTAAAAGGAAAATTACAAATACAAAATAATATGTTAATAATTATTTTTAATTTATTCTATACTTTGTTAGTAAACCTTATATTTACATATTTTATTAAAAGTGCAAATTTGTTTTAATATACTTGTATTATGGACAAGCATGTTCACAACCAAACTATATATGTTGCACTTGGGTTACAAAAACTAAAGAAGAATAGAATCTATGCATCATCAAATTTATTGGATTGGATCAAAAGAGCATGTAATAGAGCATTTCATGTAATGAAATGCTCTATTACATGCTCTTTTGTGACATATAGACTTTTTGTATCCCAGGGAATCCATATGCTCTTTAGAACACATATAAAGTAGATATATATGATGAATATCAAGCTATTTTATAATGGCTTCCCAAGATATAAATGTTGAAGAAATGAAAAGTTTAGGTTTTCCTTATTTGCTTGAGCCCCTTGGGAATTCTTGAAAATCCCTTAGAACTGAACTTTTTTAACTTAACTTCAATTGTTCTTCTTAAACATTTAGAAATAAATTACTTGATTGAGGTACACCATAATTACCTAGTTGAGCAATTCCAAGTGGATGTGTGCACTAGCATACCAAACCCTAATGTTGACATGGTTTATTGATGCATATACAACCAACAAAAGTAACTCCTTTTTGTTGATGAACCCCGTGGAACACATAATATAACACTAAAATTTTAGTTACGAGGATAGTAAGATCCTATAGGGGTAATGTACACATTCATATAAAAAACAAAAGTAGACCAAAAGATTGCCTTTTGTTAAAAGAAATAACTTCTCTTCATCAATGATCAATTAAGAAAATGTTGCATTCAAATTGTATACTCAACCATTCCATTGCAAAGACAAGAACTATATATATATAAAATTTACTTGTATATAGAGTTATCCCTCGATATAGTGACACTTGTTGGTGCGGCATCTAGGTGTCACTATATCGAGGGTGTGGCTATAGCAAGTATGACTCTATATGATGTCATATATGATGGGAAACTAATGTGAGGGGACCCTACGAGAATATACATTTCATAAAGCATTGTGCTCCTATAGTAGAATCAAAATCAATGATGATCTCTAGTAAGAAGAGCGAAAGCCGGGCAAGGATGGGTCTAAGTCAGAAGCTGAATGTGATTAATTTCGTCAAAGGCGGGAAGTCCCAGGTCAAAGCTGCTCTTCACTTCAGAGTGTCACGGCCTATGGTGAACAACATCATGAAAAAATCTGAACTAATCAAGGCCGGGATCAAGAAGTCTGCAATCAGCAGATCCAAAAAGAGCCTTAGGACATCTGGCTCAAAAACTCTCAAAAATATGTTGCATCAATGGCATGTTAGAGTTGAGATCGACGCACCTGATCTCAACATTACCAAAGAGGTTCTTCAGGCCAAGGCTCTAGAAGTTCAAGATAAAATACTAAGCAAAGATGAGGGTGGCCTTACTCTCATGCTTAAGGAGTATTTGGTCTCCTTCAAGGCGTCAAATGGATGGCTTCAAAACTATCTCATTCGTAAAGGGACTACTAGCAAGATACGTTGCGGTGAGCATAACTTAACAGACACAACCACAATTTATAGGCGGTTTGCTGATATTTGCCAGCGTTTGGAAAATGTACCATTGAAGGATATTTGGAATATTGATGAAACCACTCTCCAGCATCGCACCAAGTCTTCATGATCATATGTGGCCATTAATAATGATGGTCGAGGAGTAAAGCAATGCAAAGATCACATTACAGTCACCCTGATCGTGAGCACAATGATGAAAAACTAACCGTTCATGTGATTGGGAAGTCGAAACAGCCTCGTGCTCTTAAAGGCATAGACATCAACGGAACATTCAACATTATTTACGACAATCAGGCCAAGGTGTGGCAAGACGGATCTTCCATGCTGCGCCTCTTCCATAGAATCAATCGGGAAGCGTTAAGAAGGCAAACACATTTCTACATTTTTCTTGACAATTGCAGCTCACACATCTTTGCAGCAAAAGTGTTGGACACAACATGTTTTGCACAGACATCATTCACCTTCGAAGTGATTACGATCCTATTTTTCCCACCGAATGTGACGAGCGACTGCAAACCACTAGATCAAGGGATCATTTGCTCACTAAAGGCAGGGTATCACAAGGCGATGCTTTGCTCACTACTCACTGAATACAAGCTATGGCAGTGCTCACATGATGAGATGCCAATTAGTCATTTTCCAATTCACCAACACAAACATATGTGAAATGTTCTTCACTGGCTTCAAGAGGCCCACGATAACATCTCTGAAAATACCATCCGATGATGCTTCTCAAAGGCGAATGTCCTACCGTTGGACAATGTTGCAAATTCCAACAATGATATTGCTCGCTTTGCTCCAACCTTCAACGAAGACTATGATGTTGTTGTTGATCTAGTTAATATGATATCATCTGTTCAAATGCATGATGTCTTGGCAGACTTGCTTGGTATTACGGGAGACGTGTCGGAACTGATCGACTTCGACAAGGATGAACCCACATGCAGTTCAGAAATTGATGAGACTAAGATCATTGAGAGTGTTCTGATCTCGTATGGCGACCTGATACCGCCTGCTGATGATGACATTGCGGATCTCGTCTGAATTGAGACTGCTCTTATAGGAGTCAAAGCAGTGCAAAATTATCTATCCTATTCGGCGCCTTCATCATCATGCTCATCTAAATTTGATGTCAATAATGCAATACATTATGCCTCAGGCATAATGTATTGCAAAGGCATAATGTATTGCAAAGGACCAAAGCATCACCAAGTTGGAGAGAATGAAGCAAGCTTCTATCAAGTCATTTCTCCAACTTTAGAAACGATCATTTTTTATAAAGTTTGAATGCCAACTTCTTGGCCCATGACTTCTGGGCACCGGAAACACACTTCCTTGATATAGTGACACTGCACTAGAGTGGCCATCATCTGTCACTAGTGGTAAATAGTGACACCCTGTGACTATTTAGTATCGTCTCCCATACAAATTACAATTGTTCTGGAAATACTGTCACTATATCGAGGAAGTCACTATAACAAGAGATAACTCTGTACGGCTGCAATTGCCCGATTCCATCCAGTAGCGCCTGTACTCGAGCACGACCATATGTGTAACGTCTACAGTTGCAGGAGTTGCCAGAGTGTACTAAACCGAGCTTGGAGGTTCAACGATGTACAGATGTTTAAGTCCTGCATGTGCTCGAGCTGCCCGCGAGTAAAGTCCACAGGTTCCCGCACTCATAGATCTCTAAGGATTCCAATTGCCGGCGTTGCCCGAGTGTACCCCGTAAGGCTTGCAAGTTCGGGCGTTACTTCTGCATACGCCCCACGGTGGCTGGAGTTGCCCGAATGTATCGGGTAGAGCCTGTAAGTTGGGGCGCCCGCGGATCCTTAACAACCAAGCTCACAGGAGTTGTCCTAGTGTATCCGTTAGAACTCGCAGGTTATGGACACCTGCAGATCCTTAACATCCTCGGTCCATAGAATTGTCCGATTATATCCGGTAGAGCCCGTAGGGTCGAGCACTCGCGGATACTTGACATCCCCGGTCCATGGAGTTGTCCGATATATCCGGGTCTGGCACTCGCGTCTCTTTCTATAGAAATGTTTTTTTACTAATGCGATAATAGAACGTTTTAAAACGTTTTTCTTTTCTTTTCTTGGTGCACGTGATCTGTCATTTGTGTGGACCCATTATCCTAGCAGACAAGGAGTTTATGGTTTGCGTGGCTTTATCCAGGGTGGTGCTTGCTCCACAAGGTGATTGTTCTTTGCTTTGTCAAATATGAATGTCACAGGCAAAGATTGAATGCGAGGGGCTGACCGGAGGAAATTTTGGTCAGGAGTTTGAAGACGTTGTATTCAAATCAATGCTTATTTAAATGCTTGCGCTGCAGCTCAGGAGTTTCATCAAATATTAGCAAGATACATCCTGCAAATTGCTTGAAGAAACCTAGCGCGATTGAATATCTTGATAATCTTGTAAGGAACAGCACTGTCATGTGAACCAGTTTCAATTGTCATCTAACCGAGTCAATGTAGTTGTATATCATTCTTTTTGCCCTGATGAACTGTGATGTTTTCCGTACAAATAAAAAAACATTTAATAAAAAATCACGGTGTTTTGAAACGTCCTATTTTAAAACGAGAAACAAAAGTACGTTTCAATATTTCTCTCACATATCCAATTGCTAGAGTTACCCTGAGTGTCTCCAGTATCCAGTATCTTTAACTTTTACAATTGCTCGAGTGGTCTGAGTCCGTGTCTCTCCATATCCCCCGCATTTGCAATTGTTGGACTTGCCAGTTGCGCATGTTCGGGCACAACATATCGGGTAGTTTATCCGGCACAACATTATCTGCAAGTTAGAGCACGACAGCATCCATAACCACTCCTATTGCGGTGTTACAGAGTGTGTTCGGTAGAGCCAGCAGGTTCGGTACGGTTTTATCTAGAACCACTTCAGTTGCCGGAGAGCTTGAGCCTTCGTGTTCGAGCTCGACTCTATTCAGAAATTTTCCGATGCAGATTCTGGCACCACAATATCCATCACTGGAGTTGCCCTTGCGTATATGGTTCGGGCAGGACACTATCCGTATCCATTGCCGGAGTTCCGGTAGAGCCTATCCTTATACATAGCCGGAGTTCCGGTAGAGCCTATCCTTATACATTGCCGGAATTATGGTAGAGCCTGCAGGTCTGGGCACGCCTCTATTCGTGAATCCTTCGATTTCTGGAGTTGCTCGAGTGTCTCCGGTAGAGCTTTCAAGTTCGGGCACGACTCTATCGATAAATCTTTCAATTGCTGGAGTAGCACACGCGTGTATCCGGTAGAGCCTGCAAATTCGGGCACGACTCTATCCCCAAATTCACCAATTGTTCCAAGTTCGGGTACGACTCTATCCGTAAGTTCATCGATTGTTGGAGTTGGCAGTGCATATCCGGTAGAGCATGCAGGTTTCGAGCACAACTCTATCCTTAAATTCGTCAATCACTAGAGTTGCCCAAGGTAGAGCCTACAGGCTCGGGCACAACTCTATTCTTAAATTCATCACTCATTGGAATTGCCTATGCGTATCTGGTAGAACCTGCAGGTTTGGGCATGACTCTGTCCATACGTCCTTCAATTGCTGGAATTGCCAGAGAACATTCGGTAGAGCCTTCAGATTCGGGCACGACTCTATCCGTAATCAATTGCCTGAGTTGCCTGAGAATATCCAGTAGAGTCTGCAAATTAGAATATCCGGTAGAGTCTGCAAATTAGGGCACGACTAGCGCACGAATCTGGAAATTTATCAATTGCTAGAGTTGCCGGAGTATCCGGTAGAGCCCGCAGGTTTGGGCTTGACTATCCATAAGGTCCCCAATTGCTAGAGATGCACGTGCATATCCAGTAGAGCTTGCAGGCTAGGGCAAGATACTATCCATAAATTCTGCAGTTACGAGACGTGCCCGGGCGTATCTGATAATGCCTGCAGGCTTGGGCACGACACTATCCATAAGTTCTGCAGTTGTGAGAGGTGCCCGGGCGGGATCTGGTAGGGCCTGCAGGTTCAGGTATAACTCTATCCGTAAGTTCCGCAGGGCTTGACTCTCAACGTAAGTCCCGTAGGGTATAACTTTATCCTGCGGTGGCGGGAAGTGCCCGAGCATAACTCTACCCGTAAATCCCACAGTTGCGGGAGGTGCCCGAGCGTACCCAAACGCTGGTTTGGGAAGGACTCAATCCGAAAGTTCCACAATTGAGGGAAATGCCCGAGTATATCCGGTAGTACCTGCAGGTTCGGGCACGACTTTATCCGGCAATTCTGCCATTGCAAGAGGTGCCGAGCGTATCCGTTAAAATACACAATTGCGGGAGGTGCCCTCGCATATCCGGTAGAGCTTGCAGGTTCGAGCACAACCACTATCTGTAAGTCCCGCATTTGCGAGAATCGCCCAAGCGTATCTGTAAGTCCCGCAGTTGCGGGAGGTGCCCGAGCATATCACAGTTGCGCAAAATGCCCGAGCGTATCCGGTAGACCCAGCAGGTTCGGGCAAGACTCAGTTGCAAGAGGTGCCCAAGCGTACCCGGTAGAGTCTACAAGTTCGTGCACGAATCTATCCGTAATTCCCGCAGTTCCGGGAGGTGCCTGATTGTACCCGGGAGAGCCTGCAGGTTCGGGAACGATTGAGTCTGTAATTCTCGCAATTTCCGGGAGATGCCCGAGCGTACCCGGTAGAGCTTGCAAGTTCGGGCACAGTCTCTATCTGTAAGTCCCGCAGTGGCGGGAGGTGCCCGAGCGTATCCGGTAGAGCCTGCAGGTTCGGGCACGACTGTATCTGTAAGTTCAACAGTCCCCAGAGGTGCCCGAGCGTATCCGGTAGAGCCTGCAGGTTCGGGCACGACTGTATCTGTAAGTACCACAGTTGCGGGAGGTGCCCGAGCGTATCCGGTAGAGCCTGCAGGTTCGGGCACGACTGTATCTCTAAGTTCCGCAGTTGCGGGAGGTGCCCGAGCGTATCCGGTAGAGCCTGCAGGTTCGGGCACGACTGTATATATAAGTACTGCAGTTGCGGGAGGTGCCCGACCGTATCCGGTAGAGCCTGCAGGTTCGGGGCGACTGTATATATAAGTACTGCAGTTGCGGGAGGTGCCCGAGCGTATCCGGTAGAGCCTGCAGGTTCGGGCACGACTGTATCTCTAAGTTCCGCAGTTGCGGGAGGTGCCCGAGCGTATCCGGTAGAGCCTGCAGGTTATATATAAGTACTGCAGTTGCGGGAGGTGCCCGAGCGTATCCGGTAGAGCCTGCAGGTTATATATAAGTACTGCAGTTGCGGGAGGTGCCCGAGCGTATCCGGTAGAGCCTGCATGTTCGGGCACGACTGTATATATAAGTACTGCAGTTGCGGGAGGTGCCCGAGCGTATCCGGTAGAGCCTGCAGGTTCGGGCACGACTGTATCTCTAAGTTCCGCAGTTGCGGGAGGTGCCCGAGCGTATCCGGTAGAGCCTGCAGGTTCGGGCACGACTGTATCTCTAAGTTCCGCAGTTGCGGGAGGTGCCCGAGCGTATCCGGTAGAGCCTGCAGGTTCGGGCACGACTGTATCTCTAAGTATCCCAGTTGCGGGAGGTGCCCGAGCGTATCAGGTAGAGCCTGCAGGTTCGGGCACGACTGTATCCGTAGGACCCCCAACTGCGAGAGGTGCCCGAGCGTATCCGGTAGAGCCTGCAGGTTCGGGCACGACTCTATCCGTAAGACCCCCAACTGCGAGAGGTGCCCGAGCGTACCCCGTAGAGCCTGCAGATTCGGGCACGACTGTATTTGTAACCTCTTTAATTCCTGCAGATGACCTATTGTATCGATCAGAGCCTGGGCTTGTGGACAGTCCCGCAAAACTAGATGGGTCAGCTTGGATAAAATCTGCAACCGAGTGTTTGGTCGGTGCGAAAAGAGGCCGAAGTAACAACCACCAACTAAACAAGCCCACCAACCAAACAGATTTGTGCTTCGGCTTCTCTCCACATCCGAGTGTCCTTCCCCTCGTTGCGGCTCTCTCTTCCGTGTGCCTCCTACTTGAACATGCTCCCTTTCTGTTCCGATAGTCCTCAAATGTGTCCTCATTGATTCAGGATCCGCTTCTTTTAACGAGTTTGCCAAGGAACCCCGAACGTGCAAGACGACCAACTTCTCATAAGTGGAAGGTCTCAATACTGTATCCTCCGGCCCCTCCCAATGGAGCATTACAAGGTTACGTGGTAATTGGAGATGCTCTCTTTTACACCGATTGCATCCAGAGATCTTCCGGTGTCCCCGGACAACCAAATACCGTAACCCATGTAGTTCAGACAGTGGTCTCCATTTCTTCCACATGTCGCAAGGTCTATCCTGCTCGCAACAACCTCTTTTGTACTTAACCAGGTCCGATGTCGGTTCGATAACATAGGCAACTACTTTCTCCAGTGATGAAACTCCCTGGTTCCAAAGACATCAAACAGTATTAGGAAAGTGCGTCATGGTTTGATCTCAAGAATCTCACTGAGTGTCTGATCCATAAGTCTAGACTACATACTCCAATTATCTACAGATGCCTCCACCATAGACCATAATATATTTTGCAAGACCAATTCAGAGGTAGACATCAACACATTCTAACTCTCAGTACTGTTTGGAGTGACTGGAAACAAAGTCATAAGGGGAGAAAACATGCTTCGGAGGGGAACTTCCACAGATACCTGGTGAGCATATCCAGACATAGTCGTAGTGCGTTGTGGCGTCCTTATTGCCATTAGTCTTCCCGTATCTCTTGCGATCCTCGTACCGAGTGTCCAGAGAAGTTCGTGCATTCGGGGCTGAAATGGTGAATTGTCATCCTGCTCATTATCATATACAAGGGATCTGTCCACCAGCGTTTGCCACCCCACATGTCCGCTCCCGTGCATTGATGACCATGCAGATATGACTTCGCCATAAGAAAATTCATCAATTTCATGCCC
Organism: Lunularia cruciata; assembly: GCA_948567375.1. NCBI lineage: Eukaryota > Viridiplantae > Streptophyta > Marchantiopsida > Lunulariales > Lunulariaceae > Lunularia > Lunularia cruciata. The sequence continues at coordinate 11,671,466 of OX419762.1, read as the reverse complement.
AGTTGATGCGCCCCTCGCCTTCGACCTAAAGATGGTGACGCAATCAAGGAACATCTCTTGTACTTGGGGCTGAAGACCATCATAACTCAGCTTCAGTTTCAACCATACTTGCTCTTCCAAAACTCCTGCTTGCTTTTTATCTATGGCATTCAGCTCTGACAGGAGCTCCTTCCACTTATCCGGGTTCTGTGTGTCTTTAAGATATCTCCCTATCACCTCTAATGTGAGAGGCAATCCGCCACATCCAACCACGATATCTCTTGCGACCTTTTCCAGATGTCTAGGGGGTTCATTCATGTGTGGAGGAAAGGCATGACTTATAAACAACTTTTTGGCGTCATCGAATCCCAGGTGTTGAACTTGGTGGACAAAGATTTCGTCCCGATCGTTCATCCTCTTGAGAAGTTGCTCATCACGAGTTGTCACCATGAAACAACTTGTCTCTGCAACATTGCCGTGAGCTATCTCCTCGACTGCCACCATCTGTTCGAATGTCTCGATGTCATCGAAGACCAACAGAAATCTCTTTCCCCTTACTTCATGCCACCTGCTCTTAACGTATTCACCTCCAGGACGTGGAAGCATGTTATCCCACGCTTCTTTCTTCAGCGCATCCTTTCCTCCTCCACTCGACTTGACCTCCACGAAACTGGCATATTGGAATTCGGAATTAATCTTGTTGAATGCCAACTTGGCTAGCGTCGTCTTCCCGACTCCTCCCATGCCCGAAAATGCAATGAAGCGCTTCTTTTCCTCAATCTTTGCATAGATGGTGTCCAGAACATGATCTACTCCAGTAGGTATCTTAGTAACTAGTAGTGGTGCTCTTGTTACCCTTGTAGGATCATGTGCCTGCAATGGTGAAAGATTCCATCAGCAATGTGTTATGATCTTGACTCAGTGGTAAAAGCAAAAACTTGTTTGGGCACATATAAGACCCTAAATCACCAAGGAATGATCACCTTCATATCCGCCTTGACAAGACGAATTAGCCGTAGTAGATGTTGGAACATTGTAGAGTTCTCAGCATCAGGCGTACAGATTGAGAAATGATCCTCCTGGACAATCATGAAATTCTGGCCGATTCTCGCAGAAGCTTCTCGTACGAAGATACCTCGAAACGGTCCCGTGGCCTACATTAAGCAAAATTCAATGTTATTATACCTTTGTACCTTTGTAATGAACCAAATCCAGTGAAACTACTAGACACTGGGAAAGTGTCCATTAGAGATATTAAACACTAGAAATGTTTCATAACCGGAGAAACGCAGCATATATTTCCATTACCTTAACAGAAGATTCAGATGGAATTGTTGTCTCAAGTGCTTCTCCAACAGCAAAGATCTGCCAATTTCTAAAGCGTACTTGCTTGCACAGCGTGTCGAATTCCGCATTTTGTCTTGCGGCATCTGTGCTCAACTGCTCCATGTACGGCCACAACGGACTGCTATCCTGAACATGCTCTTTGATCTTCGCAAGATCCTCCATCCCAAGATGAGGAGTTCCAACAAAATAAATTCCACCAAGCCTTTTCAAGAATTCTTTCCTGGGGACGCTCTGCTCAGAACCATTCACATTCTTGTCAGCAAGCAAACATAATTGTTTGATGATCAGACCGCCAAAACTATGGCCAACCAATACGATTGGCCGTGCTCCAGTTCCTCCATCTAAAACATCTTGAATTGCCCAAAGAACCTCAGTCAACAAACTTTCTGCAATATTGGACAAATCCATCCTCCCTTCTCTAGCGGTTTTCCTTATGCTTGAATCATAAGAGGCCAGAAGAACTCGAGCATTGGGAAGCCATTGCTTTGGCCAGATCTTCAGAGGGTCATTTTTACAGGTCCATGTAGTCAAATAAACAAATGCATTTTGCTCAAACTGAAGTCCGTGGAAGAAAATAATGTCAATATCTGGTTGCTCCGGATCGTGTAGTAATCGAATTCCATCGCTTAGCTGAAACAATATTCCAAAAAAATTTACGGTTTATTGTGTTTTCCAGAACGTAATTAATTCTTATCAAGTTGAAACAAACATGTCATCTTTTCAAATTAAACCGTAGCATTCAAAGCAAACCCTGCAGCAGATAATAGTTTACTATTCATTTCAGTACAACATCAACAATCCACCGACACAAACTCACTAGATTGAACAACCGTTTGAGTTATTTGTAAGGCTGAAGTACGCGCAGTACCTTGCGGATGACTTGGTTCTCCAGTTGAAGACCAATAGACGAACTACTTGCCGCCATCCTCTTCAGACCTGTATTTTCCAAATTTTAAACAGAAAAGCTTTAGATATCAATGTTACAATCGTTAGGATGATGGCATGGTAAGGACTTCATGAACGACAAATCTCCTGAACAATTTATTCTTCTCTTCTTTTTTTCACCATCTCGGCGCTTCGAGGTAATAATAATATTACCATCCACATCAAGAGATGTACTACTACAACCGTAGTGGAAAACTGGCTACACCCAGCACCATACGGAGTCGGAGTTATGATGCAAGCGATGTACGCTTTAATTTGCTAGACATCCAGCAATCGGAACGTAAGATAAGAATATCTAACTCATGCATGTTTTGGCGAGAATACGCACACAAATTAACTGATCATATACATATCTTTTAGATACGGATTTCCACAATATATATGCGTAGATCCCATACTTCTCAAAGATTGAATGAACACGACACTCGATTCCTTTCGTGTGGTTCCTGTGGCTGAAAGAAATCACTGCACTCGTTCCAATGAAAAGTACTTCATCTTCGAAACTGATCTTCGAATCGCTGGTTCGAAGCTTAGAAGAATGAACGATCTTCTCACCTGAAGTAGAAATTAATTTTAGAACAAAAAATGCCGAGAGGGACTTCTTGTACTTTGGCATCTTTACGGCTAGCTTCTCGGGTTTATAACTACAAGAGCCAGTAGTACAGAGGTTGATTCTGATCTATTAAATTACCCTTCATAAGGTAATCGAAAGTCATTGAGCTAAGAAATCCTTCGTAGATTGGACGTTCCTCCACCTCAGAGTTATCCCAGCCGCAAACGAGTGTGACTAACTTCCCAACTCCTAGATTTCCACATTCAGTCAAGTAAACACCGTGGAGTTCAAGATCAGCTCTGCATATCGCAGTTAGTATTATCCGGCACAGGATCATGAGACAACCTCGAATCGAGAAGCCAATGTTAGCTTAAGGTGTGTATCTCCCGAAGTGCACTCACTTCTCTCCTCCTTGATTTCTGTTTAAGTCTCTCCCCCAAACCAGTCACTCCCGTCTGGACGTCCGTGCTCTGCTCACTAGCAATTCACAGCAAATCAACCAACGCAAGGAAATGTTAAGTGAAGACGTTGAGATTGGCATCCTAGCTGAAATTTTGAAGGAAGAGAAGAGATGCATCTTGCTCCGTAAATATTTAAAGATCTAGATAGATTCTGCTTGCGATTGCAAGCTGTAGCTATCGATTTCAAATTCGCGATTGAAAAAATCCGGAGGGATACATACTCACAGACAGATGTTGTGCAAACTAATGAATGCTCACAGATTGACGATTAGATCACTCAACATCAGGATTCACACCAGGATGTGATTCCGGCTCCCACACGCAAGGTCGAGTCGCGACCGATGAACCCTTGCCAGATCCCACCATGAGAGCACAGGAAGGGCAAGAATTAGGGTGGAGAGAAGGTCGCGGTTCCGAGCCCGTACGCGAATATACTCGTGTCGGGCATGGGCAGAGGCCGTTTGGTCTTCCAACCCTAAAAGTCTCATATTCGACAATGATACGGGGTTTCAATGAAGGGAAGGTTCAAGGAAAGGAAGTGACAAGCCATGCCTTGCCATGCCATGTATGCATGTCGAAAATTTCTTCGTACAGATCTCGGAAAGTATAGACCAAGAATTCAACGTGACCAGGAATTCAACTTAAGGGAATAACCGAGAAGGCAACTGTACCACTCAACTTGGAGACTTTGGTACACACGTAGAGCAACCGAATTTCAAGTCTGCTGTATTTGGACTACCTGAAGACGAGTTGGATAAAAAGGACGCACTCCTGTGAAATTTACTTCGTTCTTTTTGCTCTGGTTTTTAGTGCTGATCTTTCAAACACTTTTCCGGATAACCATTCTGTGTGGGTAATATCTTAGTGATTGTTATAATCCATAGATTAGTGATTGTTGTAATAGAAGACCCATCGCGGGAAGTGATGATAAGGATATCATTAGTTGCTTAATCCATAGAAAAACAATCGCACTAAACATCCGATTTCCCGTTTGAATCAGATTTCTCATTCTAAAGCGAGATTTAACGCCATCTCACGTCTTAAATTTTATTCTTCTAGTGTTTGATGGCGTCGTCCGCATCCTTCTTGTTATCTTATGTGCGAGTCATTTACATTTCCGGATATATTTTTGGAATGGGAAGGACACCAAGTCAATGCAGTCAATGCGCCATTTTCCTTTATAGTCTGCTTTGTGTACTTCTTTGTACTTCTTTTTCTACATTTTTTGTCTCTCCCTTGTACAGCTTGATGGGGGTGTTCTCGACCTTCTTGTGTCGTTTTTAATCTTTGTTTTTTTTTCGATTTTTTTGTCCTTTTGTACTTCGAGATTCGCTCATGCTTATTGAGAATCTCAAGGGTCATATTCGGAGTGGATGGCATTTTATCACAAAATTAAAGGATACAACGTTGTGAGTTAGAACACTTAAAAGTTCTTCGTGGTTATAAAGCGGTATACTATAAAGTAATTTCTGGAACTTCATCGGAAACTAGTGGATAGGCTCGCAAGAAAGATATACTATAAATTGGATCGAGAAAACTAGTTCTGTAGGTTGTTATAAATATGATACTCTAAAGTACTTGTTCCCCCAAAACATTGTACCATTGATTAAAGTTTAATCTTGAAGTTAAAATAGAAATCTTCATTTTTAATAGATGATGGGGAAGATATGAAGGTGGATCCATACACCATAAATTTACAGCGAACTTTGTAATCAGTCAGGTCTGATTATGTATAGTGTGTTTTATAAATGTCATAAGTAAGATGTAATCATTCTTAAATGTCTGTTAGAGAGTATTGTAAATTATGTATAACCTTTAAGATTAACATTATGGGACTATCTAACCTAGACGTTGAACACAAAGTTTAACTTCATAAACTTGAGGCTATTGTCATGGTAGGTAGCAGTTCTTATATCATTTAAAATTTACTATACCAATATTTCATAACCTTCATATCTTTCTCAGGCAAACAAGTGCCTTTTGAAACCCCAAAAACCTGCTTTTTGAGAATGGAGTTTGAAGGTTTAAGTCCAAGATTACATTGGATCTCTTGTTCAAATTGGACATAAACAAAACAAAATTGTAATTAAATTTTTGGGATTATCTTTATTAGTACATAAGAGTTATTTTAATCATCTTCAACTTGAACAAAACCTCTTCTCAAGATAGTCTTAAAAGGTATCCAAATAGTCTAAATTACCAAGGAGTTATATCAATTATCCAAATAGCCTACATTTCCGAGGAATCATATCAGTTAGCAGCAATATGCCAAAGGGAAACCTGGTGCTTTCTCTCAAGTTTGGGAAGTGCACCTCATGTTTCATGGGGAAAGTGGAGTGTATATGAACACTACTTATGCACTTGGTATAGTTTTGGTAGTATTTGTAAACTCTTATTACACAACATTCACCAAGACCAAAATCACTACAAGTACATAAGTGGAAAAGGGAACCATAGAGAGATTAGAGCCGCATCGTTTCACAATGAAGTCTGTTCTGAAGCTGTCTGGCCGCAGTACATCCACCCTGCACTATCGAGCTCGATATAGTACAATTTGAAGGAGCCTTTGACACCTACCTGGGTGACGCCAGTAGAGGCCTGCATTTTGGAATCAGGTGATCTGAAACGGAGGTTGAACCTTCTAAAAGTGGGCCCGTTGCGTATATGTGCACCTCGGCACATAATCGAGGATACCAGTACTCGATACCAGGAAGTGATGTATTTCTGAAGACAATCACATGCTGAACGACGCGTTCTGAAAGGAGCAACTTATTATAGAGCAGCCATTTTCCGTGTCAGCATTTGACATAGTGCTGTATAAAAGGTCCAGCAGCAGCACGTTCATAGTCGCCAAGCGAGAGCTCATTCGGTCTATCAACATGAGGACACTTGTATTGCCAAAGAACAGACAGGCTTGGGTGTTGAATGAGTTAATTCCGCTGCTTGAAACGAAGCACTCGCTGGTTCAATTCATGCATAAGTTCGAAATAGTTAATGATGCCTCATACTTAAGTGGGAGGAGTGCATAAGTACGAAATGGTTGATGATACCTTATACTTAGTTGGACGTGAGTGTCTTTAAATAAGAATCATATGATTCTCCGTCCCTTGATGCCTTTTGTACTAATTTCGAAAACCCTCATTCATCAAAGTGCCAACTAAATTACAACCTCGTTTAAATTACTTTGAACGACTTGGACAAATGAAATTATTATATACATTAGATGCAATTGTTCTGGTCATATTGTGGTCATCGAAGTTCATTGTGACAGTGTGAACATTGTTATACTGTGAGATGCCGGATTTGATCTGCAATGAAATTTGAACCAAGATAATTAGATATCAAAATTGGAGAACTTATTCAACTTGAGGAGTTTGCCACCACCATATATGTATTGTTTTGTTTTGCCAAGTTAAACTCTTTTATTAAATGTTGTATGAATGCAAGTTTACCTCAACACCTGAATCTGCCACCACCATATATGTACTTGTTTGGTTTTGCCAAGTTAAACTCTATATGGAATGTGAGTGCAAGTTTACCTTCACAATGCAATCGGACTAAGAGATACAAAAATTCCTTATTAAGTTATGAGATTTGAAATAGTAGCTAATTTTACTTCCTTAGCGGCTCAATATAAAAAATTTCTAAGTTGATGGTGATGGATTTTTCCTCCCTATATACCTCTTCTTTACCCTAACATCAATTTGGTTCTTGTCAAATTTCTCCAAAGACTACTACCCATCCATCTCCTTGAAAGTCATAAAAGCTAGATCCACTTTGCATAGATGACTTGACTTTAACTTATTGTACCTCTACTAAATTATAGATGATATCTCCTTACCTTATTATACCTCCATTAGCAAATTTTTCTAAGAATACAAAGCATAAAATATGCATGCAAAATGTACTATTGGGAAGTCTTTACCTAAGCCACCAAAAATAAAAATAATTTGATACAAACAAAGGAGAAACCAAATGAATTCTCCAAATTTTAAGATCTGATGTGCATAATATATACCTAATATAGTGTATTTCCATGATCAAAAAATACTAAAGAAACAAATTTTCAAAGGAGTTGCAAATTCTAGGCATATATTGCATAGTAGGAAGAAAATAGACTAGATACATTTCAAAAAGTAAACACATTACCGTATGTCAGGCACATTTTAATATATCAATTAAGTATATTTCAAAAAATTAAAAAAATTAATGCTTATAAGTGATTAATGCATTTCACAAGTGAAATTTCAACCAAATGAAGATAGATGCATGATTTGCACAACATCTACTTTCAAATTCAAGCACATATGTACATTGTACTTTTTAAGAGCTTCTCTTACTTGTTTTTCCCATTTCAATTTTGCACTTCAAAGGACCATCAAGAATCAATATTATTGTGAGGTTCTTCATCTTCTCCTTATCCAAAATTGTTGCCTTGTATCCATTTACCAAAGAAGTCCAAATAGAAAGAAATTATATCATTGTTCTTCATCGTGATTCTTTGGAGATCAATCCCAATTGGACTATGTTCTCACAAAGGTATTGCTTTCTCCGAAGATAAAGATGCTCTAAATTATTCTTACATCCTGTGACATCATCCATTCCCATTAACCTAAGTATGTCTCAAAGTGACAATGGTATTCTCTTGCATATCACAAAGGAATGTTGCAATAATATGTAAAATTCTTCTCCTTTGTATATATCTTGCAAAGCACAAGGACAAAAAAGTGAAAGATTAGTTAAATAGAGAACTATTTAGATAAATGAGTCAAGCAATAAATATTAAAATATACAAACCAAGTATGTATCTTGAGTAGAGAGTACAAGCTTAAGCAAATATAAAAAACCAAAAACAAGAGAGAATAAAATAAAATCAAACTTCATTACTCTACTGCAAACGGATGTATTCTCTTAAAATTTAGATACCTTAAGAAATATACTAAAATAATAGTAGAATATATGAACTTTTCATCTTTCTATTCTGGAATTTCCCACTTAAAATTCATCCATTACCACAAATAATATGATCTTCTTATAAATCTATTTGAATATTTTCTCTTCTCCAATTCAACTCCACCACTTGATTGTTTAGGATGAAATTAGATCCATTGATTAACATTTGATCCAATTGTAAAATTTGGTCTTGGACAATAAAATTATTATAAATATACTATTTCTCACATTTGGATATATTTCTTTAACTTATATATTTGATCCAAGGTATGTACATTTAGGAATTTATTACATAAGCATTGTCAAACAAGAGACTACTATACAGATGAAGAATTAAAAATATCAAATGAAATAAATTTAATATTAAGGAGAATTATTTCTATTTTTCAAAAATTAATTGAGCAAGAACTTAGACTTGCTTAATTAATCAAGATATTAATAATAATTATGAAAAATCATGTAGGTCTTTGTGTACCAATATAGTTATTTATACTCTTAGTAATGCAATTATATTTAGGATTTTTATGATATTACCAAAAAGATAGATTAATTGAAATTTGTCTAGAATTTAAAATTTGAGGCACAATAGCTTTAGGTACATATTTTTTATGAGTATTACATGCAAATCTCCAAATATCCATAAAATATAATTTGGAGAAAAGTAATTTGTAATATTCTTCTCTATGGGGATTTTTGCACATAAGATCTTTTTACATGGTGAAAGCCATAAGGAAGTTGAGAACTATACAAATCTAAAGACAACTTGGATTGATCTCAATGTTTGTAAATAGCCAAATCAAGAAATACATAACTAATATGCCATGCTGAGAATGGGGTCTAAAACAAACCTTTAGGTAGGTCTTGTGATGTCCAATGTGTTGGATCTAAAGGAAAAAAACCAACAATAGTTACTTCCTATGATAATCAAACAAGAAAGAAAGAGCGATTCAAGATCTATATATGAGATAAAATCTTTAAAGAGAAGGTTTATAAAATAAAAATTTAACTCAAATGAAGACATAGGAACAGAAGGTTTGGCTCAAATTTCACCTTGACGTATATGGAGTTTTGTAGCTAGAGGTGTTATTCTTACTTTCTCAAATTAGTACCCTTGTCAACAAAGATCACATTGGTTTAGAGTTTGGAAAATATTTGGCTAAAATGGCTTACCTGTTATTTGGAACGAATGGCTAGCCAATTCATAGAATTTAAGAACCAACTTGCTAGACCAAGCCACAACTAAATTTTAGAATTATTTATTCTTGGTCAAATTGTTTATTATCTTGACTAAGGATCAGGTTTAACATGGACTAGTTGCTTAGTGATGAGATTCAAGATATATGATTGTTATATATAATAATCAATCATTGTCATTTGAGGAAGATGGAGGATTTGAAAGTTTGATTGTCATTGACAGTCATATACAATGACAATTATCATTTGTTATAGAAGATGTTACTATTTATGGGAAGAAATTGAAGAAAAAAAGAAGAAGCTTGTCTTAGATATGGGATTATTTTTAGTTTATTAAAGATTTCTCAATATATATGGAGTGTTTATGATGAGAGTTTAAAATGTCTATATTTATATACATGTTTGACTTCAAGTAGTGTTCTCGTGCATCATCTCAAAGTTGCACATAAAATTGGTAAAGATTGGGGTGGTTCAAAACTCTAAGCACATGACATTGTCTAATATAGAACTATTGGATAGACACAATATTATGGTGATTAATGATGGGCATAAGTGTTGAGAGCTCTAGTGCTTTAGGTTGCTGATGACAAACAATAATTTACTTCCATTGAAAAATCATCATTCAAGAATGTCATATCAACATTGTGTGAACATTATAGAGTTCTTAATTGGCATACACTTTGTAGAGCTCTTGAGGTTGAGTTCACAACTACCAATTAAATATTTTTTTGCTATTGGATGGAGTTCATTCTTGCTTTAAGCTCACACTTGATTGTTGGTCATCAAGAATTTTTTTAGGTTATATTTCTTTTATGGCTTATTGGGTGGATGAAAATAGGCAGTTCCTATTTACAATCTTGACATTCAATTATTTTTCTCCTCTCCATAATGCAACTACTACTAGCAATATTGTATTTAAAATATTGCAAAAGTTAGCTTATCAACCCGCATCATAAGTATTACTACATACAATGGTGTTGAAATGCTAAACGCAATGAAAAAATTAGAAAAGCTAGTGAATGATCAACTCCTTGGTAGCACACATAAAAATATTCATAATTGTTGAATATGGATTAATTGCTTCTTCAATATGGACAATTTACTTCTTTGTTCCTATTTTCTTGTTGATTTGTGTGATTGTTCTTTGCATAAATATAAGACATTCACTCTATCTTATGTAAGATCTTTCTTTCATAGTAGAACTTGCAAGCTACCTTTCTCAATGTTACTAATGGAGGATGAGTTTTTAAGGATCTACATTTGAATTGTCAATTCTATTGCAATTTATTAGCTGAAAATTGTTTCAGTGGACTATCTCTTGTCCCTACTCTTAGAGTCATATAGATAGATGTGGGTGTTAGTGTTTAAGGCTCACATATGTGAGCTTGCAAATGGATCCATATATGAGCATCAAAAATTTTTGTTACAAAAAAATGTACATAGGAGAGAATGCTTGCAATTGGTAAGTGCTCAAGTGTTATTAGTTTCAATTGGTTGCTACACTTAATCCTCTTCATTAGATTGAAACTCAAATTGAAGTAGTCCAAGCCACAACATTAGTAAAGTTCTATGCTTCTCATTTTTGTATGATGTTCCAAGGCAAGAGGAACTACACACAAAGAGACAATGGACTTCATCTTTACTCTTTGAGCAATTTTCAACAAGGTGTTATAGTGTTTTCTAGTGTTACATTTTTTCATGTGTTTTCCTTTGTTCTTGTTAATATCAAAAGATTCAAAACTTAGTGTTAAGAACTCATCACTTGAGAACTATTTTTGTATATTGCCAATTTTTTCAATCATGTCAACCATTACAATGATAACATAGACTGTCAATGTAACGTGTAGAGTTTATAAGTGTATTATTATTGATTATAATTTGAGAATGGATTGCAGTGCAAATGGATTCTTCCTTTTAGAAAACAAGAAATTTCTTCTTCTTCTTAGACACAAAAGAGGAGTATGCCAAAGTGTAATTCTAGAATCTTGCTTTGGATTCTTGAACATTAAGAAATATATCTAAACTCAAAATATTGCTTTACAATCTTCACTGAGGAGGACAATGGTAGCCTTTGTTTCAAGGGTATGATATTATTTTGTGTAGTTCAGATCTAGTTTAAATTTTATATAATAATAATAAAATTTAAGAATTTAAATACTTTACAATTCTTAAATTTTCTCAACCATTACTAAGATAATTTTAATGGTTGATAAACTTTGAAAGTGTTAAAGCATATTATTTATTTATTTGTTATGCTTTGCAAACACATTGAGAAAAGCAATTTTGAAGAATACATGAAGCAAATATAGTGTGAAAAATAGCTTACTCCTCTTCCGCACAAAAGAATAATATGGATCTTAATTCTAGGACTCCGCTTTATACTCTTGAACATCAAGGAATATGGCTTAACTCAATATTTTGCTCTATGGTCCTGACTATGGAAGAATAAGTGGCTTTGGCTTGGAGCATCAAACATTGTCTTTTGGCAAATGGCATACTCTTCTTCTTAGATATGTTAGATACGGGGAATGCAATGGATCGTGATTCTAGGATTCTGCTTTGCACTCTTTAACATGGAAATGATGGAATTCAAAATCTTGCTTTGTTGTCTTGGCTATGGAAGAATACTTTGCCTTGGTTTGAGTTTTTCATTGTAAAGCATTTCAGAATATGGATCTCTTTCAAGTATAAATTGACAATACATAAGTTGGATAAATGATTTATATAGCATATTTTGAGTTGTGAGTCTATCTAAACATTTTATTTTCTTTTATGATTTGATGTGCTAGGTTATTTTAAGTGCTCATAGATATATTATTTAATTATTATATTTCAAGGATATATAAAATAACTAGACATAAAAGTATTATAGTAGCACATCAATGAGATTTGGATTCTTTGATTATGAAAACAAATGGTGAAGTGAAGTAAGATTCTAAATCTCCCTTTCTTCTCTTTAACCTCTCAAGTTCAAGTTCTTTACCTAGCATAATAGAATATAATTTTAAAATCTAGTGGATAGAGAATATTCATTCCCTTTATTATTGATTGGATCAAATATCAACATTTTTATAATCTTTCTTTTTTCCAATGAAATTTAAATTATAGTAGAGTAAAATATAAAATCTCTTTATAATTTCTTCAATGTCCTTTTAGGTTCAGTTTAGTATTATACTTTAAATTTTCTATTTTATCTTAAAGTTCTTGAACTTGCAAAATATAAGCTTAATTTAACAAGTTTTTGAACTTTAATGGTCAAATGAAATTTCAGTTATTAATTTAATAAATAAATAATAAATATTATAATTATTACTTACTTTGTATTACGAGTCAATAAGATGTTCGAGATCTAGAATTGGACAATTGAGCTTACCGCCCAATTGTCCAATATTTTGTGTACAAGATATGGAAATATGAATTAGAGAATTTTACATCTGAATTTGAAAAATGGATATTTTAGTTTGTAGATCTGGACATTTGAGTATATTTGACCTTTCAGACTTCAAAATTTGATATTTAGAGTTTGAGTGTTGGATTTTAAGAAACTTCATGTTTAGTAGATATTAGATATTTGCCTTACAAAGGAGCAACTTGTTCATTGTATTAATATTTGAACAAATTAACTATTTCATACAAGTATATAATGGAGTTATATGAATTCCGATTAACGAGAAGGATAAAAGTTTATACAACCTATCTTAGGGAACAAAATATTCTTCATTGACTTATGGAATGAAGTCGTCATTCAGAAACAGAAAAATGGATTAGATTTTGTCTGAATGACATTGACATACAAATATAATTACATCTCATGCCATATAGACGTGAACATCCAAATGTAAGTTTGGATACCAACAATCTAAAAATGAAGTGTACTTAGTGACTTTTTGGGAAACATAAGTGCAATCTTAAGGCCGGAGCAGATGCATTGCACTTTATCGTGAGTGGGTTGGTCCTATTGTGCATACAGTTTCTACTAACTTGGTGTAATATAATAGAGAAGAAGGCAATTGCATACAAAAAAAAAATGATGGGAAGACCCATCAAGCCGTACAAGGGAGAGACATAAAAAGGTAACATGGTGCTAAGCTCCAATATATGAGAAATTTTCCCTACCGCATCTAAGATATCCGAGCTATGCAAGTCACACAGTAATATAAGCAAATATGGTAGAATTATGTAATTGTTAGGTAGAGAACTTTAGAGTGATATGCTACGGTTGTTTAGTGGGTAATTTAGTACTCTATTTGGCTTTTGTCTGTTATGATTATGCTGTACTTTTTGACAATAACCTATTGAACCTGGTAAGGAGGAATCCTGGAGATGGATCCACCCCAAAGCAATTCTATCAGGGCAGTAGAGGAAGGCTTAAAGTTAAGTGATGAAAGGATTTTCTTGTGTTCAACCAACTTCTCCGTGTTAATGTTAGATTCTCTCCATAAGAGGGAGAATTTCAATGAGTTCTTGTCTTTGCAATGGAGTAGTTGAGTATACATATTTGAATAATAATCATATCTTAACATGATAAATGTTTGAACTCATTGAAATGGAAATGATCTATTTGGGATCAACAATTCCTCAAGTCAAATTTTGAGAGGATGCAAAAATGACACCAAACAAAATATGAAATCAAGAAAACTTAAAGAATCCAAGCAATTTGAAAGCATACCATTCATTGATTGTACATTTGTCCATTCAAAGCTAGACATTGCTTTGCATAGTAAACCCAAGGATAGAATGGAATTTTTTGGCACCATATTCTTTTTTGGGCCTAAAGTAGCATATAATAATTACATTATAATAAATTATGTCTTGTAGTGGATACTTTTGTACATGCATGATAAAATAGAATGAGTGAAATTTTAGATATAAGAATGATATGATATTTATAGTCAAATAATGACATATGTGAAATTTTTATGAGAACCAATAAAAAATAGGATGAGTAGAACTAAACACTCTATAAAATGTCAGGGATGAAAATTCATGAAAGTGCATTTTAGTATAAACATTGGAAAATAAGTTATGAGTATATTAAGTGAATAACATTACACTATATTATGTTAGTTATGCACGTGAGAGAGAAAGAAGAGGTAGAACATACCACATAATAGTTTAGCCTTAGGAAATTTAAAAATCTTCTATGTGTGAAAGTGGACTTGCTGAAACATCAGATTGTGCAAAAACATCATGAATATTCAAAGTTGAATAAATTAAACAAAGATTCATTTCATGATGCCACCAAGAAAACGGGGTTGTGTGATGGTATGCAATATGGGGTACATTAAGCATTTATGATGTGTCTTGAGGAGTAATAGAGTTTGCTTCAAGGTGCTTTATGAGGAGCATTGAGAAATGAAATAGATTGAATAGTTTGTTGTTTCTCTTGTATGTCTATCATAGCAATATATCTTGAGACTTTAAGTGCTCAAAATCTATGGATGTGCCAAGCCCAAAGTTGGTTAGTTGTTTTTTTATAACAAGCATTAAATATCCATATTACACAGATTGTAAAGAATGGAAGTTGAACATTTGATGTAGATTGTCCCATCAGGTTGCCTTGTGATAAGGTCAATATGAACAATGGACTATTTTTTGTAAAAACTAGAACATACCACAAATACATAGCGAGCTCATGCGATCTTACTTTGGCATGGTGATTGTTGGTGAATAACAAGAGAGGAAGGCATCATGGTGAACCAAATCAACCATTCAAATTAGATTTTTCTCTTTGGTTGTTTGATTGAATATATACTTCCCATATGAATATGCAACTAGCTTAACAACATCAATAGAATAAACTAAGTGGATGTGAAGGTAGAATAATATAGTAAACAAGCCAAAGAGAATCAAGATTGTTGGATCATGTCACAAGTGATTGGAACAGATTATGGGTTGAGGAAAAATGGACAATTTCTTTGATGAGTTCATGAATTAGGATCTAGTGATTATTTTGACATTATCATCCAATTCTAATTTATTCAAGAATTGAACTTGTTTTATGATTTTTCTCACTTTCTGTCTAATTAGAAAGACAATTGATGATCCTCTAGAGCTTTTGTCCTTGATAGATACTCATTAGACTAGGCTTTTAGAATCTTGATAGGATTGTATAGAGTGCATGTGATGTGATCAATCCTAGAGATTATTTTTTGTGTAAAATTATTAAGAAAAGAGATATGGTTATTTCTCAAGCAGAACAATAAGTAATTATGATGGCACTTCTAAGAACACTATCACACAAATAGTGTAGATTAAAATTTTTTGGACACATCTTCATGAAGATTGCAACTAACAATTGGTATAATAAAGATAAATCACATAAGTGTACAATGCTCATGAAGATAGATTCAACCCATTACTAGTGGCTTGCTCAATAGATAAATAATATTACATTCACTACTAGTAAGTTCACTATTGATTTCTTGATAACCTATTCCTAATGGCTTGTGTGACAATAAATAATAGTACATTCATTACTAATAAGTTTATTACTGATTTCTTGATAAGGGAAGAGATTGATTTCTCCTCCCTACCACTCTTAACTATCATCTTCTCCTTTTGCTTCTCTTCAAATAATCCATTTGATACATTTTGCTATTTTTTTCATGAGTTGAAAATGAGTACTAGTGCATGGCATTCCTTAATATTCACCATCTATTCCTTCACTTTTGCATATATGTCTAATCACACAAGATCATGATCAATAACTAATTTTGCAAACCTCAACAAAATAACAAACTCAACAAGGAGTATTAGTATTTTTTGTGAATATCGCAACCTCAACAAGGAATTGTAAAATTGTTTGTAAATATAACAAACTCAACAAGGAATGCCACAAATATTTAAGTCAGTAGTAGAAAATGATGAACAAACCTTTTCACTTCCTTAGTTTGACTACATGCAATAAAAGATTCAAACTCAAACAAAGGACAATTATTACTCTAATTAATGTTTACATAGCATCTTATAAACCCATAACCCATAAAATTTTATGGATCATGAATTTTTCTTCCTATAAAATTTTGTCCCCATTCATAAAACCTATTGAAATCTCATCCACCACTACCAATGAAATTGTTATAAACTATCCATCAAAACCTTTTTATGGATATTTATGAGCACACATCAAGTTATAATTGAACCTCCCAAAATGTTTGGTACTTTCAATTGTGTTTGTGTTGTATTGTAGTACCTTCCTACAACAACTATAGTTTAGATATAAAGATGCAAAACCCACAAGTTGCAATGAATGATGATAGATGACTTTGCAATATGACAATTGCGTACTTCCTTGTATAACATGTTCTATATACACTCAACACTATATTATTTAATCACACTCAACAATAAGTAGACCTTTGTACTCTATTTTGCTAGCAAAGCATGCTCTAACTTTTCCAAAATTACATTCAAAGTATGGAATTTTTAAATTATTCTATGTGTATAGATAGGAAAAAATATATAGTAGAAAGTTTTTGAATGCATATAGTAAAAATTTTCATAGGCGGTCCCATCAAATTATCCCAAGTGTTGAAGGTGACACATAAATTTGTCTTTTATTATCCTTTCCTTTTGTTAAAATTTAAAATTGAACATCTTTTTCAATTATTTTTTGTTAATTTCATTTCTAACATGTAGGCACCTAGTCTATATTTCTTCTAGATTTTTAGAATAACTTCCAGTCTTGAGATCACATATATATATATATATATATATATATATATATATGTCTATATATATGTCTATATATATACACACAACCTTATATATATAAACACTAGTTAATATGTATAAATACTAGTTTATGGATCTTTAGGCCAAAGGATCTTATGCACCTTGAGTCATTCTAACTTGCATAACGTATGTTCTTTTGACTCTGTGGTTCTAGGTTCTATTTTCCACAAATTGAAATAACAATCTAAAAATTACTAATAAAGATAGGTGGTTTGTGTACTTGTATTATCATATTTTTGGTGGTTCTTTAACTAGTTTGCTAAAACATTTGATTCTTAGTTTGATAATAAGAATTGTGTTAAAATTCAGCAACTCCTATTTATAATGTTAGGGTTATAGAGGGTACTATTACAGCCATTTTTGTATGTGCTATTAGTTTTTGGTTCCTTGGTAAAGGTATGTATTTAGACTTCAAATTCTACACTTCTTCAAAGTTGAACCTCTAGAGCTCTTAATTGTAGCAAAAAGAACATGCAAGTTTAATTTGGGTTCTCTAATGCTAGTGGCTTCAAGAATACCTCTGCTTGGAATGTCAAAGAGTTCAAGTCTTTTATATTAACTTCTCAAACTATGGCAAAGAGAGCAAGTGAGTGTAACTTCAATTTTTCTAATACTCAAATTTCTTTGGCTTGACTTAATGTAATTATTATTTTTATTCTATATATATATATATATATATATATATGGTTTTGGTTTTTCTTAAAATAAAGTGAATATATAAGTTTCAATTTCAATTTTAGAAGTAGGTATCGAGGGACAAAGCTTGGGTATGGTCAATAATATCTACAATTTCTATTGACTAATTGTTATTTATAAACATTTGAATACATTGATTGTTGAGATTATATTTAAATTTATAGCCAATATTTCAAAATAATTGTTAAATATGATATTTAAATATATTGTGAGATTTTGAAGATAATAATCAAAGGTCATACTAAAATATAAGAGCAAATCCATGGTTTGTTGCAAGAGATAGAAACACTATAGATTTAGTGGATTTCTTATTTGTTTCTTATGAGGTGAAAAATGCTATTTGATTAATTAATTAGACAAATTAAAATTAAAATTGAGATAAAAGTGCTATCTAATTGCTTGAAGATATAATTTGAGTTGTAAAAATGAAGAATTGAGCAGGAAATTGGAAATTAAAATATCACAATTTTTTAATATACAAGTTGAATTGGATCTAAAAAGCACAAAATTTAGGAATTTTAAGTTGAAATTGGTATAATATTCAAAACTAGACCTCACTTTGGAATATTGTACCAAGTTCTTAAATAGACTAAGTATTAAGAATTTAGAGTTGGAGGATGTTAGATTTGGATTAGATAAAAAAAACTTAAGTTTGGTGAAACATTTAATAGAGTGTCCTTGAATCTTGAATTGGTGTAGTACACCATTTAGAGATCATTAGTTGGAGATACTTCCAATTAGCAAGGATTTTATATTATAAGAAAATGGTAAGATATGTCATGTTGGAGAATTGGGAGATGGTTTGATAATGATATCTTAAATTGGTAAGGATTTTATGGTGGCAATAAAATGGACCTTCTTTGGCTCATTTTTTATTTAAAAGATTTTTTAAGATATAGTGGTTGAATGTTAATGATATTATGAAGATAGAGGTAATGGCTTATGTTAGTGATGCTTTGAAGGAAGAGACTTTGAAGCATAATAGATATGAGATAGTGAGACTTTCAAAAAACTTGAAGGCATAATGATTATGAGCTAGTGATGCTTGGGAACTTATCAACAAAGTGGACCATATGTGGCCCATTTGGGAATACAAAGTCTTTTTAAGACATAATGGCTGTATATTAGGGATGCTTTGAACAAAGAGATAATGGGTCATGCTAATGATTCTTTGAAAATTGAGACTTTGAAGCATAATGTGTATAAGCTAGTGAGGCTTTGCAAAAACTTTATGGCATAAATATTGTGACCTAGTGAGGCTTTGAGACTTATTGGTGTGAGACTTCTTATTCTATCATTTTCTTTCAGTAGCTAATCAAAATTTGGCAACTCTTCAAGTTAGTGTGCAAGAGGATTTAAACCTTAGATCTCTTATAAAAGCTTGTTAACTTTTGGACAGTGAGCTTGTGAGGCTTGATGTGAGACTTCCAATTATAACATTTTCTTGTAGTAGTTGTTTCATTTTTCCACTCTTCAAATTAGTGTGCAAGAGTATCTAAACCTTAGATCTCTTACACAAGCTTGTTAAATTGTGGATACTAACAAGGATTATGTGAAAGATTGAAGTAGTTTGTCAAAATTGTGCAACTCTTCATTTAAACCTCTATCTCTTACAAAATCTTGTTATATTTTGGATACACATAAGAATTATATGCAAGGAGGTTTGAACCATAAACCTCTAATTATCAAAAAACCTCTTAACTAAAAATCATATTCTTCCTTTTTATCTTAGATTAATTGGTGTCTATATAGGCATATCCTGTATCAAAAGATGATATTTGATCACACATGATTGTAGTATTGTATGAGCGGACAAACATTTTGGTTATATCAAAATACAAAATAGTGGAATATTTAGTCTTGTTGGATGTTTATGAGTGAATGGTTATTGTTTAGACTTCTTATGATTGGACTCCCTCTATGTCCTATTTGTTTGTATTGACATCTTGATAGTTAAAATTGTAGTTTTGTAATGTGTTATCCATAGTGAAGTTGGAATAATGATCAATCACACTACTTATATTTTTCTCTATTACATCACAAAATGTTGACTTGCATACCATAATTATGAGTATTGTGATGGTAAGATTATAGGCTGGTCTTTTGCTTAGTATAGTTGTTATAATTAGAGGTACTTAGGTACCAACAACAAGTGTTTTTTTGCTATTAAGGTTAATATTTGAATTGTTGATGTTAGCACATAGTTGTAATAGTTGTTGTATTTTAGTGTGTTGTTATGCTAAAGTTTCAAAAAGATCTATAAGTAATTTTGGTACTTTATGTAGTTGGTTCATCAAAGACTTTGAAAATTAGTGTGATCTACAATTGATGTAGAACCTAACTTTGTTTATACCTTTCATAGCATAAAAGTGATTATCTTAACACTCGGAGTATCTAATTATGGATGATTACTATGAGTACATTTATTGGAGATTGACATATGGAGATAATACTGACCTCTAAATTACATCTTTATCATCTGACACTTAGTTTTTATGTGTGGATAATACCAACAAATTCTAGTGCTAGTAGCACTAGTACATCTTTTTAATGATGCACTAGTTGGAGATGATGTTATTACAAATGGTTATAACATTGCAAAAGATAGTATAAAAAAGGCCTAATCTCATGTTGAGTTCTTCAAGTGCTTGAGGTTAAACTACTAGAGAGTGTGGACTTATAAGCTTAGAAGCTTGTAAGAGTTCCAATAGAAGGTTAAAGAGTTTACATTATTTCCAAGGCATCCATTGTATGATTTAATTGATAAACTTCATCAAACAATGGATTGAGGTATGAGATATTGGACAAGGATCTATGACATAAACATATTCTTTGTATAAATGAAGATGGTAGAGTGTGTGTAGTACCACTTGCATTTCAAAGAGCACAATTGATTTAACATCTTAATGAAGAGCTATGACATTTTGGAGTGAAGTGGATAAATGTCTTAAGAGCAATTATTGGTTGCATATTAGCAAACTAAAACAAAACACCTTGTTGTTGCCAGATTTGTATTTTCAAACCAAGTTAGAGCATTTTTAAATACTCTTATGCCATATTTTCACCTACTACCTATCATGAGATTTGTCACGCCATTTGTAGTGTCGTATCTAGATGCTCGGACACTTAGAGTTTGAGTGATAGTAGTTAGAGGCAATTTGGCAGTTACTCATAGAATACTTTCTGACGGTCAGATTTCAGGTTTAAGGTACTGACTTCATGGTGGGGCCCACCGTCACTTGCACCATCCGCACCGTCGGGTGTGCCATCAACGAGACCATTGGGATGAGACCTAGGTCAAAATCAGGAGTATATCTTGGGAGTGCAGCTCCAAAGAGCTCACTTCTCTAATGTTGAGCCTTTGAGTTCCTGGCTAGAGTGGATAGAAAGCCGGCGAGCATCACCTGGAGTCTCTTAGCTAGAGTGGGTGTGGCTTGACTATAATCAATGCCATGTTATTGGCAAATTGTTGAGGATCAGATCAAGTATTGATCTGAGTTTGATTGATTTGAGTGGTAAATGATCTGATTACATCATAGAAGTGAGTGAGTGGGAAATTGGGTATAAGAACTGCGAGTTGTTGGTGGTATCTCCAAGCTCGGTGGATCGTGGTGTCTCAATCGAGTAGTTCAGATTTCCCTGAGAGAGTGTGTGTGCAAAAGCATTGGCAAAATTTGGAGCCAAGGAAGAAGCAATTTTCAAGTGGTAGTTGTGATTTTGAGCTCAGGACTAGTTTGTTATAAGTTGAGCTCAAAAATTGAAATTGAAGGTGGAGTTGGGAGCAGATCCTCACGAATTGAAGATTGGACGATTTTTCCAATTTGGCTCGAATGAAGAGTTAGCTAAGGATTTAGTGGTCAACCATTTTTAGGGATTTATGTCAGATTTTATATCAGATTTATATCAGATTTTGTGAAGGAGTTATGTCAGATTTTGGCAAAAAGAACTTGATCGGTGATCCTCGTAGCTCAGGAAGTAGATAGATTTTTTGATTATGTCAAATGCCAAATGGTGGCAGAGTCAGTCTTGTGTTGTTTTATGAGATGAGGGGTTTTCGTTTAGATTTCTTGTGATTGGATCCCCTCCATTCTCTACTTCTTGTTTGTGCACCACGTTTGTGTGAGGTGCCATGAATTTTGAGCGTTGGTGCTCTGGTGTGCTCTCAGTAGTGAGGCTGGAGTGATGACCAGTCAGACTACCTTTGTCTCTCTTTGGTAAGGAAGGAAGTGATGACCTACAAACCATGAGAATGCGTGTTGTGATGACAGGTTATAGGTCGCTCTTGCCCCTAGTGTAGTTGTCTTGGTTAGAGTTACATAAGTGGACAATTGTAATACCAAGAGCTAACCATATGATCTAGATGTGAAATTCAGTTTGGTAACATCTAGAATGATGGTCAAAATAGATAAGATAGAAGTATCACCAAAAGAGTACTTCTACTAATAGGGCAGAAACCGAAGTAGACTAGAGAACCTTAGAACCAATAGACATGTGATTTAAATGTGAGAATTGGTTTGGTAACATCTGGAAGGATGTTACACATGATGGACTAAACAGATCAGAAAGAAGTATCACCAAAAGGGGACTTCTTCTAATAGAGTAGGAGCCAAAATATACCTAAAATCTTTGAAGGCAATTTTGGAGGCATAAACGGATGAATTAAGCCTAAAAAATGTGCACATTTCTCCCCCAATGGAGGAAAGGCTGGCCTTCCCGCACGGTTGCTTTGTCTAGTTGAGAGCTTTCCAATGGTACCTTACTCATGTGATTCTAAGATTCTCACAAGAAGATTCTCTAAAAGATTCCCTCCGGTCAAAGCTTGTTTGACCAACCAGATAAGACCTAGACCAGACATGTCACCCATCCAAGTAAGTAATCCAAGGGTGGAGCTTGCTGACATGTCACATATCTATGTCTTTAATCCTATGGTGGAGCTTCCTTGGAGGAGATCCTCTTTGTCTATATAATAAAGAGAAGGTGCTCCCTAGGGGCATCGAATGTTTGAGTGTGCAATCTGTGTTTTCTCTCTTCTCTTGTCCTCGGAGTATTACAACAATGTTCCATTAGTTTTGGCACTTGGTGGTGCTCGTTTGGTATTGGCACTTGGTGGTACTTGGTTGGTGTTGGTATTTGGTGGTGCTTGGTTAGTATTGGCATTGGGTGGTGTTGGCACTTTGGTGGGGTACTTGCTGTTGCAATTTGCGATTGTAGTTTGTGGTTGCGGTTGCGGTTGTAGTTGTGGTTACTTTGCCACAACGGAGTTCTTTGGGGATTCTAGAGAAGATAGCCATGTAGTACGTAGTGGGTTTACTCGGAGTGGTGCTCGGTATCAGCATGTATCTCAAGTCCTAGTGAGGGAGGAGATTGACTTTGAGTTAGAGTTTGATACAAAAGTTGATCCAGTTGAGAATGCACTTGGTGTGTCCACACCATTGTTGTGGGACATGGACAAGATTTATGGGCCTCCAAAGGCCCTAGGCGTTACTTTGGTACAATGTGTACTATTGAGTTAGATGACTTCATCCAGGAGGCCGATAGTTGGTGTGATCTATAGCAAATGCGGAACCCAACTTTGTTTACGCCCTTCATGGCATGGAAGGGGTCATTTAAGCATCTAGAGTGTCCGCCAATGGATGGCTACTATGAGTTCAGGAGAGCTGATGTGGAGGAGATCGAGTTATGGAGACAATATTGGTATCCGAACTATGTCTCTTTCACTTTAGGTTTGGTGGTCAAGAGTAGATCGGCTATACCTACGAGTTCTAGCTCGAGTAGTGTTGGTGGAGCCAGTGGAGGTGCACTAGCTAGAGATAGTGCTACTACGAGTGGAGGTACCACTGTAGGAGGTGGTGTGGTACTGAGGTTTAACCCCATGGTGGAGTTCTTTTAGTGTTTGAGGCAGAACTACTAGGGAGTGCGGACTGACAAGCTAAGGAGCTTGCAAGAGTTCCATCGGAAGGCTAGAGAGAGCATATGCAAGGCATACACTCACATGAGGCGGCTGATCAGTTTCACTCAGGAAGTTACTAAGGCCCAGGTAGTCCAGTTTTGGTATGGGATACTGGATAGGAAGTTACGACGTAGAGTTAGTGATGCTATGTTGTTGTAGGCTACTTCAACCAGTTTGGCAGTGGTCTTTGGTTTGGCTAAGCATATTGAGCTCAACATGGTGGAGGAGAGAGTGGTGACATCTAGATTTGGTAGGGAGATCTCATCCATGGCTGTGACTTCTTCTAGAGTGCAGCAAAGTGCACCATGCCCTATTGGTTTTCAAGGACAGGGCGGACAGCCCAGATCCTATGGAGCGAGTGGAGTTAGATCCTTACCTTCATTTTTGGGTCAACAGAAGCCAATGAGTAGTGGTGTTGCTTGTTGGACTTGTGGTGGACCTCACCATCAGAGAGAGTGTAGTCAAGACAGTGGACCTAATACCTCGGGTGCATCACAGCCAGCATAGAGGCAATGTGAGCATTACCACAAATTTGGTCATACTAGTGACCGGTGTTTTGACCTACACCCGGAGTTATTGAGTGGTAGGGTTGCTATGGCAGGTAGTAGGAGAGCTCCAATTCATGGAAGACAAGGTGGTAGAGGTGGTGGTAGAGGATCTACACCTAGTAGGGGTGACGTACCTACCTTTACTTCTGATATAGCTATGGCTACTCGGATTGAGCAGTTGGAGCAGAGATTGGCTAGTATGGCTATTGCTCAAAGGAGATCAGATTTGGGTGCTGAAGCTTCCACCTTATATGCTCGTGACAGAGATGCTTTGGATTTCATGTGCAGAGCCGCACAAGTAGACGCATCTACAGGAGTGACTAGGAGTGCAATACGTGCTCCAAAGGCTAGAGGAGCATTAGTGGAGTTGGACCCATAGAGAGGAGAGGTTGGGAGATAGGTCAGACTTCCCTAGTCTTTGCTATCTGAGGCATTGCAAACAATATCCATGGTTCCTAGACGTCCCAGTGCAAGTGTGGTAGGTGGTGATGGACTACCTGCTAGTCAGCCACTTGCTACTACACAGACTGAGTCTAGCATGATGTTGGGGGTGGCTCAACTGATTATGCAATGTCCTTTATTTTCAACTAGTGACATGTTTACATTGGGAGTTGACCCAGCTCTAGTGTTCCGGTTGGCTGCCATGCTTTGTGAGAGTCGGGATGATGCGGTTCCTACTACTAGAGGAGAGGTGCTTGGTAGTGGAGCTGGCTTGGTTGAGGACCATGGGATCCAATTAGCGACCAGTGGTTTATGGCAGGCAGTAGCGGCTAGACTGGAGGAGTTGCCAACTAGACCGGCCTTTGAGAGAGCGCTGTTCACACTTGGTGTTGTCCTATTGGATAACTAGAGGGGGATTTTCTGATTGGTGGGAACTTCAGGGAAGGTCTATACACCTCAGAGAGTCTTGTTAGACTCTAGTGCACAGCCCTTTATGTTGGGGAAGGCTGTAGTAGTCGGTCTGGAGTTACGGAAGACCGATGTGGAGAGATGTCTATTTCAAATCCAAACATCTCTAGGTGGTGGTTTGACATAGTACATCACACGTGGGGAGCTTGTTGTCCAGGTTTAGCATGGTCATCCGACTGATAGCTTGGTGGTGAGAGCTCAAGCTATTGCGACAATAGATGAGTCATATGATGTGCTAGTTGGGGGAGCAGTGTTATACCCCATGGGTTTCAGTATTGACTATTGGGAGGAGACATCCTCCTATAGACCAGGTTGGCAGTTTGGTGAGGGACGGGTATGTCGCCTACCAGTACGCTTCAGTAGTGGCAGTCTTGGCTCACTATAGTCCGAGACCATGGCAACATTAGTTTTAGCTTTCAGTCGTAGCTACTTGGTACCTTCCAAGCATTGAGTAATATGCATACCAAGTGGTGACTTCTAGGAGAAAGCTTTTTGGGAAATTTTCTGACTAGCTTAGCTTGCACGCCAAGTAGGCAGCTTCTAGAATGAAGCTTCTTGAGAAGCTTCCCGATTAGCATGGCTTGCACTCTAAGAAGACGGCTTTTAGGAAATTTCTTGAGAAGTTTCTCAAGAGCCTTGTATGTTCCCTATAAATCCCAAAACCCAAGCCAATGCTAGGCATGAGCTAGTTTCCCTCATTCAAGAGTCTCAATGTGATATTTCACCTTGATCTTCCATTTTGCTATTTTTCCCCTTGGTCTTTTACATTGGTACCGAAGCAAGAATAGGATGGATGGAATTTATGGACCACCAAACCCATTTCCACAAAACCATTGGGATTTTTTGTCCATAAACTACACAAGCATCATTTTACATAGTTCAAAATTTCATGTTTTGGATAAGATTTTCTAAATACAATCACCTTGTCCAATGAACCCTTGTTGCTTCCAATTGTAACTTATGGAGAGCGGTGGACGTGTTGCATCTATGTGTTAATCTACAGCTAAAGAAAATAGCTTACTCCTCTTCCGCACAAAAGAATAATATAGATCCTGATTCTAGTTCAAAATCTTGCTTTGCTGTCTTGACTATGGAAGAATACTCTGCCCTTGGTTGGAGTTTTACATA
This sequence comes from Lunularia cruciata, assembly GCA_948567375.1. NCBI lineage: Eukaryota > Viridiplantae > Streptophyta > Marchantiopsida > Lunulariales > Lunulariaceae > Lunularia > Lunularia cruciata. The sequence goes on along the minus strand of OX419762.1, from coordinate 11,645,066 downwards.
GTAAAGCGTTTCAGAATATGGATCTGTTTCAAATATAAAGTGATAATACATAATTTGGAAAAAATGATTTATATAGCATATTTTGATTTGTGAGTCTATCTAACCATTTTTATTTTCTTTGATGATTTGACGTGCTAGGATATTTTAGGGGGTTGTAGATATATATTTAATTATCATATTTCAAAGATACATAAAATAACTAGACATAAAAAGATTATAGTAGCACATCAATAAGATTTGGATTTGATTATGAAAGCAAATAGTGAAGTGAAATAAGATTCTAAATCTCCCTTTCTGCTCTTGAACCTCTCTAATTCAAGTTCTTTACCTGGCATAATAGACTTTTTATAAATAATTTTAAAATCTAGTGGATAAAGAATATTCATTCTCTTTATTATTGATTGGATCAAATATCAATATTTTTATCATCTTTCTTTCTTCCAATGAAATTTAAATTATAATATCCCTTTAGGTTCAGTTTATTATTATATTGTATATAAGTTTATTTTATTTATAAATTCTTGAACTTGCAAAATATGAGCTTAGATTAACAAGTTTTTGAAATTTAATGGTCAAATGAAATTTCAGTTAGTAATTTATTAATTTATAATTTATACCAAAAAATAGAATTAGTATATATTATTTCTTACTTTTTATTACAAGTCAATAGGATGTTCGGGATATTGAATTGGACAACAGAGCTTACCGCATGAACGTTTGTGTTCAAGATATGGAAATGTGAATTAGAGAATTTTACATCTGAATTTGAAAATGGATATTTTAGTTTGTAAATATGGACATCTAAGTATATTTGACCTTTCGGACTTCAACATTTGATATTTAGAGTTTGAATGTTGGATTTTAAGAAACTTCATGTTTAGTAAATATTAGATATTTGCCTTACGAAGGAGAGGAGAATCACAACTTGTTCATTGTATCAATATGTGAACGAATTAAGTATTTCGTACAAGTATATAATCAAGTTATATGAATTCTGATTAACGAAAAGGATAAAAGTTTATACGACCTATCTTAGGGAATGAAATATTCTTCATTGACTTATGGAATGAAGTCGTCATTCAGAAACAACAAAATGGATTAGATTTTGTCTAAATGACATTGACATACAAATACAGTTACATCTTATGACATATAGACGTGAATATCCAAAACCTAAGTTTGGATATCGACAATTTAAAAATGAAGTGTACTTAGGGACTTTTTGGGAAACATAAGTGCAATCTCAGGGCCGGAGCAGATGCATTGAACTTCATTGTGAGTGGGCTGGTCCTATTGTGCATACATTTTCTACTACTTGGTTTAATATAAGTAGATATAATAGAATTATGTAGTTGTCAAGTAGAGAACTTTAGAGTGATATGCTTCGGTTGTTTAGTTGGTAATTCAGTCCTCTATTTGGCTTCTGTCTGTTATGGTTATACTGTACTTGTTGACATAACCTGTTGAACCTGGTAAGGAGGAATCCTGGAGAGGATCCACCCCTCAGCAACTCCATCAGGGCAATAGAGGAAGGCTTAAAATTAAGCGACAAAAGGATTGTCTTGTGTTCAACCAACTTCTCCGTGTTAATGTTACATTCTCTCCATAAGAAGGAGGAGTTTCAATGAGTTATTGCCTTTGCAATGGAGTGGTTGAGTATGCATATTTGAACAATAATCATATCTTAATATGATACATATTTGAACTCATTGAAATGGAAATGATCTATTTGGGATCAACAATTCCTCAAGTTAAATTTTAGAAGGATACAAAAATGACACCAAAAAAAATGTGAAATCAAGAAAACTTAAAGAATCCAAGCAATTTGAAAGCATACCATTCATTGATAGTACATTTTTCAATTCAAAGCTAGACATTGCTTTGCATGGTAAACCCAAGGATAGAGTGGAGCTTCTTTTGGCACCATATTCTTTTTTGGGTCCAAAGTAGCATGTAAGAATTACATTATACTAACTTATGTCTTGTAGTGGATACTTTTTTATAGGCATGATACAATAGAATGACTGCAGTTTTAGATATAAGAATGATATGATATTTACGGTAGAATAATGACATCTATGAAATTTTTATGAGAACCAATAAAAAATAGGATGAGTAGAACTAAACACTCTATAAAATGTTTTAGGAATGAAAATTCATGAAAGTGCATTTAGTATAAAAATTGGAAAATAATGTATAAGTATATTAAGTGAATAACATTACACTATATTATGTTAATTATGCATGTGAGAGAGATAGAAGAAGATGTAGAACATGCCACATGGAAGTTTAGCCTTAGGAAATTTAAAAATCTTCTATGTGTGAAAGTGGACTTGCTAAAACATCATATTCTGCAAAAATATCATGAATATTCAAAGTTGAATAAACTAAATAAAGATTAATTTCATGAGGACATAAAGAAAATGGGGTTGTGTGATGGTATGCCATATGGGGTGCATCAGCTATTTATGATGTGTCTTGAGAAGTAATAGAGTTTTGTTTGAGGTGCATTATGAGGAGCATTGAGAAATAAAATAGATTGGATAGATTGCTATTTCTCTTCTTATGTCTATCACAACAATATATCTTGAGACTTTAAGTGCATGTTGTGATGGTAGGTTACAAGTTATCCTTTCCCTTAGTGTAGTTCCCTTAGTTAGAGTTACATTAGTGGGTCGTGTTCCGTGGGTATTGCACTTGGTGGTGCTTACGAGCAAATCTAGGATTTAACAATTTATGTGCTCTTTAGGAGAAAAAAAGATTTTAGTTTGTTCATGAGCTTCAAGGTGGAGTTGTGGTGTCCATTTGATAAAAAGTGAAGACATGAAATGACAAATTTGCAAGAGTTTGGATCCCAACAGAGAAAGCTTGGATTTCTTCAAGGATTGAAGGAGTTAGAGGAGGGCATTTGGGGAGAGAGGACCATTGTAAAAGATCAAGATAGAGGAGAGAAATAGGAGAATTGGAACTCACATTGGGATACTTGAATGTGGGAAAACTTTGAATGCTTAGCATGAGCTTTGGTTCTTGTATTTATAGGTAGCATACAAGGCCCTTGAGAAGCTTCTCAAGAAGCTTCCTTGAGCCGCTTTCTTAAAGTGCAAGCCAAGTTAACCATGAAACTTCTCAAGAAGCTTCCTTCTAGAAGCCGCCTACTTGGCTTGCAAGCTAAGCTAGTTGGAAGCTTCTAGAAGCTTCCTTCTAGAAGGTACCTGCTTAGGGTGCAAGTTAAGCTAGTCAGAAAGCTTCCCAAGAACTTTCCTATATGCTTCTAGAATATTCTGGGTTATTTTGGCTTATTCTCTACTTTGTTAGCCTTACTAACTACATCACTAAACTCCATATTGTTACATATTCTCCCGCTACTAGTCGGTGATGTCCTCGTTGCCATTGAAGTTTCAAACTCCCGGATGGTTTTCTGTGAATTCTTGAGGTGAGAAAGAAGTTCCCATTTGGCATCATGAAGGGGATGTACACAAAGGACCTTGTACTCTGTATGTTATCAATGTCCTCATTGATTGTAGCAACGTAGAAGGATACGATCAACTTTGTACTACTCATGATCATTGATAGGGACAAGGAGAGGAGGAGGTTGGACTCGAGAGGAAAAAGAGGAACAAAGAGTTTCAACTTGGAAAAATGAAAGACAAGATGGATGTGCATATGACAAGGCAAGGCAAGTTGATAAACAACAAGAGAGACAATTTGGGTGACATCAGAGTGTCCTATCCAATTAGGGGCAAGTTTACAAACTTGGGTATCAAGTAGGAGGGGTAGATTAATAGAGGATAACATAACTTTATTACCAATTTCAAAGGTGAGATCATGACAATGGTGGTCAATATATTGTTTTTGAAAATTTTGAGTAACAAGGAGTTGAGATTTGGCTTGTTGGAGAGATTTGGGGATGGTGGTTAAGAAGGTATGAGGGACCTGAGATAGAGGAGGAGCAAGAAGAGAATTTGGGACAAGTGGATCTTGGCCAAAAATGAGAAAGAAAAGAGAGAATCCGGTGCTTGTCTGTTTAGAATAAGTGTATACAAACTCCGCAATTGTAAGACATTCATCCCAATTGGTATGGTGAATGTTGACAAAGGCATGAAGTATATATTCCAAAGTGTGATTTGCATGTTCAGTTTGTCCATCAGTTGGAGGATGATAGGTTGTGGACAAAGCAAGCTTGGTGCCAAGTATCTGGAAGAGTGCTTTCCAAAACTTTCTAGTGAAGCAAGGATCACGGTCAGAGATGAGTACATGCGGCATCCCAAGATGCTTGAATACATTGTCGAAGTAGAGTTATGCCAAGGTGGGACCATCTTTAGTATCAACCATTGGTGCCAAATGGATTTGCTTACTAAGCTTATCCACAAACACCACAATTGTTGTGTGACCTACTTTGTCTTGGGCAAGGGGGTGATGAGATCTAAGCTCACATATTCCCAACAAGTAGCTTGAATGGGAAGTGGCTGAAAGAGTCCACTCAGCTTTTGGTTATTGGCCTTGTTGTGTTGACAACTCTCACACGATTTGGACAAACTCCCAAACATCTTGTGCCATGTTGGGCCACCACCATTGGCGTTGGAGGGTACCTAAGGTCTTGTCCACCCCCATATGACCAACCATTGGTAAATCATGGGCTTCTTGAAGGTCAAAGATCACCTTTGGTTGGAATATAGATCTGGTCCTCATGGAATAGAAGACCTTCCTTGAAGAAGAAGGTGTTGTATTGCTTATTGCATGCTATCAGACGACCATGTACCATTTGGATAAGCCATCTATCTAAGGCAAGGGATATGCATTCTTTATTGTTTGCTTATTGAGCCCATGGTAATCAATACAGAAAAAAAGTCCTCCATCCTTCTTTGGAACAAATAGTACTGGTGCTCCCCAAGGAGAGGTACTATGTTGTATGAAGTCCTTCTCTAACAACTCAATAAGTGTTATTTGCAACTCCTCCAACTCCTTTGGTGAGAGCCAATAGATCGATCTACTCATTGGATTACTCCTTGGCAATAACTCGATCTTGAAAGGTATACCTTGATCGGAGGGTAATCCCTTTGGAAAATCATTCAGAAAAACGTCTACAAACTCTTGAACTATCCAATCAACCATTGCTTGATGAGGCTCTTGGCACTCCTAAAATTGTCCTTGTGCAATTGGCTTGATCCACACCGCAAATACAGACTAATCTCCCTCCAAAGCTTGCTCTATGGCTGCTTCATTAACAAACTTCTCATCTAGAGACTCATCTCTCTTCAAAGCTTGCTCCATGGTTGCCTTCTTGGCAAACTTCCCATCTTGGGACTCATCTCCCTTCAAGGCTTACTCTATAGCTACCTTCTTGACAAACTTCCCATCTTGGGACTGACTATTCTTAGGTGTCTTACTCAAAGATGCTAGACAACCTAATTGGAAATTTGTACCTTGGTGTTGTACTTGAATTTTTCGTCGGGTCCAATCAAATTGAACCTTATGACATTCAAGCCAAGGTAGACCTAGAATGATATCATAGTGTAGAGGTGCCATTACAACCTCATACACTCCAAATACTCCTTCCTAATCTTGAAGGTAATAGGATGCGAGGTATGGAATGCGAAACCCTTTCTACCATCCGCCATCATCAATCTACTTCCAATTATTGGCTTGATAGGAATACCCAATTCCTTTGCTACTTGCATAGACATGCAATTCTTTGAACTTGTTGTATCAACTCTCAATCTCAATACACCTAGAGAAAACCAAATTTTACACAATATTTTGTTGTATATTATCTAAATTTATGTAAATTTGAAGATTTAATCCAATTTCAATCCCTATATATGGATAAATTCTCAAGTTATATTCTCAACTTTTGAGCCCCATAAACTCAAGTATACTTGATCCAAGACCCTAAATTCTCTATTTGAAAATTTCACATGAAACATTTTTACAAAGGTTCAAGACCTAACCATTAACAATATTGAGAATTTTCAAGGCTTTATTCAAACTAGAGCTTGAGAAGTGACCAAAATCCCAAATTTTATCATAATCTTATCCTTAACAATTTGATTTCCAATGCTTTATTTTCAATCTATCATATTAGACTTGATATTGACTCAAACTTATAATTTCTTGAGCTCAACTTAATAAGCACTTTTTCTACTCTCTAGCCTCAATGACAAATCTTGAAAAGATATGATAGAACTCTCAAAATTCTCTAGTTTGTTCATGTGGGTATGAATTGATCCTCCTTGTTTCAATTGATCTTAACCTACCCAAAATTTGCTCAATTCCCTTTTTTTTTGTCTCCAAGCAATAGCTTGTCCATTCTTCTCTCCAATTATGGTCTTTTCTTCATAATTGCCTTCCTTAAACTCTTTTTGATTCTCTAACTTCCACACTCTATTACAACTCTCATTCTCAACATCTTACTCTTGCTCAAGACTCCTAAACTAAAACACACCCTGTCTATCAAATCTCCACCCCCTACATACATCAAAAGTACTCAAAGAGAACAAGATTGTAATCCACATGGCCAATCACTTGAATGTACATAGATTGCTGACATGGTAATAGTTCAACCATTGGATCCACTGTAAAATCTACTCCAATAATATGGAAATAAACCACACTAAAATACTCTTTCATTGGCTACGAAAACCACAAGATAAATGTTTTTTAAGTAATAGATGTAATTTTATTAATTTGTTAATTTCCTCTTGTACTTAAAAGGAAGACAACACAACATTGCTAAAAAATTATGGTGTAAATGTAGTTCTCTTTGTTTAGATGAAGCACTAGCACTATCATGTCCCCTCACATCATGTATTTGGATAACATAACACCTCAACCACCAAAAACAATTATGGCATCCTTATTTCCAAGTTGAGGATAAGAGACACCCAAGAAGCATAGTGAGTCAACTGCATGTATCTTCTTGTGTAATGGTTTTTGTCTCCGCTATTGATGGGTAGATGCATATTCTTCAAAACCTCATAACCATAACTACAAGGAAGCTTCAAGAAAGAGACAAATACTATTTGTTATGCTAATCTGAAAAAAAGAGAAATAGAAACACAAATTGAACACCCAACATTGATGAGAAGCAATAGCACACAAGATATTTGATTCTAGAGTCAGATACACAAAGAGTTGTTTGAGAAAGAGTACAAGTGAGTCTACCATGTGAGCTCTTAAGTCTTATTCTAAGCCTCATTCTTGGACTCCACACCTTAGGCCTTGGTCTTCTATTGTATAACAATAGTAATCAAACGTGAATAATTTTGCAAGAATTTAAAATGAATGGAGTAGCTACTTGCAATGTAATCCTCTAAAATCCTCACCCTATGGAGTTCAAGAATAGTATTTGGCATAAATAATTTTACTTGGGAAAATTCTTCTACTCATTCTCCTTTGCTTCCTGTCCAAACACTCCTCATCTTAAGAAAACTGCCAAAAATGAAGAAAGTGTTTGATACAATACTTGCAATGCCCAAATTGAGCAATTATTATCTTTTCATAATATGAAAACAATGGTGAACAAGAATATAATGAAGTTTGATAATATCTTTATAAAATGTACATCTTTATATCAAAATTCTATTGGATGATTTTTTTTTAAACATATGAGAATTCAATATGTGTTACATTTGTGTTTGGATTTGTGTTTCCATGTCATCATCTGATCAATAATAAATTATATATAAGGATGATATCAATATTTTTGAGATATTAATTATAAAATATAAAAAATGTGAACAAAATATTATATAATTTTATATTTTATATATAGGAATTGATCAAGATACACCTTTATTTTAGCTCGGAGATATCCTTGCACATACAATATATTGTCACACATGTTTTTTTATAATAAAGATCTCATACAAGTGTCAAATAAGTATTAATTAGAGAATAGAAGTCACACTTAGTTTGGAAATGGTTTGTACAATTCAACTCTAAGATCAACTCTCTAACTTCATCCTATACTCCTTGAAATTTTTGGGAGTTGATGAATAAGAAATTAAAATCATGGTCTCCAATTGGAAAGAATATATTCATATTTTAGTTCAAAAATGGATAATCTCTAGATTGGGTAGAAAAACAAACATGAAATCTAATAAGGCGTATAGCTAAATATCATAAACCTCGGTAGTAGAAGTAAACCTTACAAGATTCAAAAGTCATAGCTCCTCTAGAAATGCACGGTCTACTACTGCTTGTCAAGAATCAATTTTTAGCATTTGCATATAGACCCACATGTTCTATAAGGGAGATATAGATAAGAATCAAAATATAAATAAGAAGAATACCAATGTCTTGTGTATCCACTTAATTTGTTTAGATTTCAACATCTAAGTTATTTGATTCATACCTTATGCATGATCGTGTTTATGGTAGGAGGTCCAAGTGTAAAGCTATTGTCCCATTTTGTAGGCCAATCAACTTTGATACCGATGTTGAAATTCAAACATTTACCAAAATGTAATATTTTACCAAGAGGTTGAAATTTGGTGGTTGTAGCATGTTTTCTAGAAAATCACACCTGAGCACAAAAGGAAAGTTGTATCTAAACAATGATTTTGTAAGTATCTTGACAATAAAATGGCACTATAAAAAATTTAAGAGATGTATATATGACTAAATTCAGTAAATACCACTATGAATGCATATATGCATGGATTACGTGAGTAAGGAGTATCTCTCGATCAAAAGGAGATATCTTCCGATAGGCTTTTTTTTAATTTTAATAACAGAATTTTTAAAATTGAAGAAAATTTCAAATCAGATTTTACTATATAATTTAAAAGGAAAATTGCAAATACAAAAAAATATGTTAATAATTATTTTTAATTTATTATATACTTTGTTAGTAAACCTTATATTTACATATTTTATTAAAAGTGCAAATTTGTTTTAATATACTTGTATTATGGACAAGCATGTTCACAACCAAATATGTTGCACTTGGGTTACAAAAACTAAAGAAGAATAGAATCTATGCATCATCAAATTTATTGGAATGTAATGAAATGCTCTATTACATGCTCTTTTGTGACATATAGACTTTTTGTATCCCATGGAATCCATATGCTCTTTAGAACACATATAAAGTAGATATATATGATGAATATCAAGCTATTTTATAATGGCTTCCCAAGATATAAATGTTGGAGAAATGAAAATTTTAGGTTTTCCTTATTTGCTTGAGCCCCTTGGGAATTCTTGAAAATCCCTTAGAACCTTAACTTTTTGCTCAATTGTTCTTCTTAAACATTTAGAAATAAATTACTTGATTGAGGTACACCATAATTACCTAGTTGAGCAATTCCAAGTGGATGTGTGCACTAGCATACCAAACCCTAATGTTGATCAATAAATTATGTTTGACATGGTTATTGATGCATATACAACCAACAAAAGTAACTCCTTTTTGTTGATGAACCCCGTGGAACACATAATATAAACACTAAAATTTTAGTTACGAGGATAGTAAGATCCTATAGGGGTAATGTACACATTCATATCAAAAACCAAAAGTAGACCAAAAGATTGCCTTTTGTTGAAAGAAATAACTTCTCTTCATCAATGATCAATTAAGAAAAGTTTGCATTCAAATTGTATACTCAACCATTCCATTGCAAAGACAAGAACTATATATATATATATATATATATATATATATATATATATATATATATATATATATATATATATATATATATATATATATATATATATAATTAATTTACTTGTATATAGAGTTATCCCTCGATATAGTGACACTTGTTGGTGCGGCATCTAGGTGTCACTATATCGAGGGTGTGGCTATAGCAAGTATGACTCTATATGATGTCATATATGATGGGAAACTAATGTTGGCCTATTGTGAAGGGACCCTACGAGAATATATATTTCATAAAGCATTGCGCTCCTATAGTAGAATCAAAATCAACGATGATCTCTAGTAAGAAGAGCGAAAGCCGGGCAAGGATGAGTCTAAGTCAGAAGCTGAATGTGATTAATTTCGTCAAAGGCGGGAAGTCCCAGGTCAAAGCTGCTCTTCACTTCAGAGTGTCACGGCCTATGGTGAACAACATCATGAAAAAATCTGAACTAATCAAGGCCGGGATCAAGAAGTCTGCAATCAGCAGATCCAAAAAGAGCCTTAGGACATCTGGCTCAAAAACTCTCAAAAATATGTTGCATCAATGGCATGTTAGAGTTGAGATCGACGCACCTGATCTCAACATCACCGAAGAGGTTCTTCAGGCCAAGGCTCTAGAAGTTCAAGATAAAATACTAAGCAAAGATGAGGGTGGCCTTACTCTCATGCTTAAGGAGTATTTGGTCTCCTTCAAGGCGTCAAATGGATGGCTTGGCTTCAAAACTATCTCATTTGTAAAGGGACTACTAGCAAGATACGTTGCGGTGAGCATAACTTAACAGACACAGCCACAATTTATAGGCGGTTTGCTGATATTTGCCAGCGTTTGGAAAATGTACCATTGAAGGATATTTGGAATATTGATGAAACCACTCTCCAGCATCGCACCAAGTCTTCATGATCATATGTGGCCATTAACAATGATGGTCGAGGAGTAAAGCGATGCAAAGATCACATTAAAGTCACCCTGATCGTGAGCACAACGATGAAAAACTAACCGTTCATGTGATTGGGAAGTCGAAACAGCCTCGTGCTTTTAAAGGCATAGACATCAACGGAACATTCAACATTATTTACGACAATCAGGCCAAGGTGTGGCAAGACGGATCTTCCATGCTGCGCCTCTTCCATAGAATCAATCGGGAAGCGTTAAGAAGGCAAACACATTTCTACATTTTTCTTGACAATTGCAGCTCACACATCTTTGCAGCAAAAGTGTTGGACACAACATGTTTTGCACAGACATCATTCACCTTCGAAGTGATTAGGATCCTATTTTTCCCACCGAATGTGACGAGCGACTGCAAACCACTAGATCAAGGGATCATTTGCTCACTAAAGGCAGGGTATCACAAGGCGATGCTTTGCTCACTACTCACTGAATACAAGCTATGGCAGTGCTCACATGATGAGACGCCAATTAGTCATTTTCCAATTCACCAACACAAACATATGTGAAATGTTCTTCACTGGCTTCAAGAGGCCCACGATAACATCTCTGAAAATACCATCCGATGATGCTTCTCAAAGGCGAATGTCCTACCGTTGGACAATGTTGCAAATTCCAACAATGATATTGCTCGCTTTGCTCCAACCTTCAACGAAGACTATGATGTTGTTGTTGATCTAGTTAATATGATATCATCTGTTCAAATGCATGATGTCTTGGCAGACTTGCTTGGTATTACGGGAGACGTGTCGGAACTGATCGACTTCGACAAGGATGAACCCACATGCAGTTCAGAAATTGATGAGACTAAGATCATTGAGAGTGTTCTGATCTCATCTGGCGACCTGATACCGCCTGCTGATGATGACATTGCGGATCTCGTCTCAATTGAGACTGCTCTTATAGGAGTCAAAGCAGTGCGAAATTATCTATCCTATTCGGCGCCTTCATCATCATGCTCATCTAAATTTGATGTCAATAATGCAATACATTATGCCTCAGGCATAATGTATTGCAAAGGCATAATGTATTGCAAAGGACCAAAGCATCACCAAGTTGGAGAGAATGAAGCAAGCTTCTATCAAGTCATTTCTCCAACTTTAGAAACGATCATTTTTTATAAAGTTTGAATGCCAACTTCTTGGCCCATGACTTCTGGGCACCGGAAACACACTTCCTTGATATAGTGACACTGCACTAGAGTGGCCATCATCTGTCACTAGTGGTAAATAGTGACACCCAGTGACTATTTAGTATCGTCTCCCATACAAATTACAATTGTTCTGGAAATACTGTCACTATATCGAGAAAGTCACTATAACAAGAGATAACTCTGTACGGCTGCAATTGCCCGATTCCATCCAGTAGCGCCTGCACTCGAGCACGACCATATGTGTAACGTCTACAGTTGCAGGAGTTGCCAGAGTGTATTAAACCGAGCTTTCAACGATGTACAGATGTTTAAGTCCTGCATGTGCTCGAGCTGCCCGCGAGTAAAGTCCACAGGTTCCCGCACTCATAGATCTCTAAGGATCCCAATTGCCGGCGTTGCCCGAGTGTACCCTGTAAGGCTTGCAAGTTCGGGCGTTACTTCTGCATACGCCCCACGGTGGCTGGAGTTGCCCGAATGTATCGGGTAGAGCCTGTAAGTTGGGGCGCCCGCGGATCCTTAACAACCAAGCTCACAGGAGTTGTCCTAGTGTATCCGTTAGAACTCGCAGGTTATGGACACCTGCAGATCCTTAACATCCTCGGTCCATGGAATTGTCCGATTATATCCGGTAGAGCCCGTAGGGTCGAGCACTCGCGGATACTTGACATCCCCGGTCCATGGAGTTGTCCGATATATCCGGGTCTGGCACTCGCGTCTCTTTCTATAGAAATGTTTTTTTACTAATGCGATAATAGAACGTTTTAAAACGTTTTTCTTTTCTTTTCTTGGTGCACGTGATCTGTCATTTGTGTAGACCCATTATCCTAGCAGACAAGGAGTTTATGGTTTGCGTGGCTTTATCCAGGGTGGTGCTTGCTCCACAAGGTGATTGTTCTTTGCTTTGTCAAATATGAATGTCACAGGCAAAGATTGAATGCGAGGGGCTGACCGGAGGAAATTTTGGTCAGGAGTTTGAAGACGTTGTATTCAAATCAATGCTTATTTAAATGCTTGCGCTGCAGCTCAGGAGTTTCATCAAATATTAGCAAGATACATCCTGCAAATTGCTTGAAGAAACCTAGTGCGATTGAATATCTTGATAATCTTGTAAGGAACAGCACTGTCATGTGAACCAGTTTCAATTGTCATCTAACCGAGTCAATGTAGTTGTATATCATTCTTTTTGCCCTGATGAACTGTGATGTTTTCCGTACAAATAAAAAAACATTTAATAAAAAATCACGGTGTTTTGAAACGTCCTATTTTAAAACGAGAAACAAAAGTGCGTTTCAATATTTCTCTCACATATCCAATTGCTAGAGTTACCCTGAGTGTCTCCAGTATCCAGTATCTTTAACTTTTACAATTGCTCGAGTGGTCTGAGTCCGTGTCTCTCCATATCCCCCGCATTTGCAATTGTTGGACTTGCCAGTTGCGCATGTTCGGGCACAACATATCGGGTAGTTTATCCGGCACAACATTATCTGCAAGTTAGAGCACGACAGCATCCATAACCACTCCTATTGCGGTGTTACAGAGTGTGTTCGGTAGAGCCAGCAGGTTCGGTACGGTTTTATCTAGAACCACTTCAGTTGCCGGAGAGCTTGAGCCTTCGTGTTCGAGCTCGACTCTATTCAGAAATTTTCCGATGCAGATTCTGGCACCACAATATCCATCACTGGAGTTGCCCTTGCGTATATGGTTCGGGCAGGACACTATCCGTATCCATTGCCGGAGTTCCGGTAGAGCCTATCCTTATACATAGCCGGAGTTCCGGTAGAGCCTATCCTTATACATTGCCGGAGTTATGGTAGAGCCTGCAGGTCTGGGCACGCCTCTATTCGTGAATCCTTCGATTTCTGGAGTTGCTCGAGTGTCTCCGGTAGAGCTTTCAAGTTCGGGCACGACTCTATCGATAAATCTTTCAATTGCTGGAGTAGCACACGCGTGTATCCGGTAGAGCCTGCAAATTCGGGCACGACTCTATCCCCAAATTCACCAATTGTTCCAAGTTCGGGTACGACTCTATCCGTAAGTTCATCGATTGTTGGAGTTGGCAGTGCATATCCGGTAGAGCATGCAGGTTTCGAGCACAACTCTATCCTTAAATTCGTCAATCACTAGAGTTGCCCAAGGTAGAGCCTACAGGCTCGGGCACAACTCTATTCTTAAATTCATCACTCATTGGAATTGCCTATGCGTATCTGGTAGAACTTGCAGGTTTGGGCATGACTCTGTCCATACGTCCTTCAATTGCTGGAATTGCCAGAGAACATTCGGTAGAGCCTTCAGATTCGGGCACGACTCTATCCGTAATCAATTGCCTGAGTTGCCTGAGAATATCCAGTAGAGTCTGCAAATTAGAATATCCGGTAGAGTCTGCAAATTAGGGCACGACTAGCGCACGAATCTGGAAATTTATCAATTGCTAGAGTTGCCGGAGTATCCGGTAGAGCCCGCAGGTTTTGGCTTGACTATCCATAAGGTCCCCAATTGCTAGAGATGCACGTGCATATCCAGTAGAGCTTGCAGGCTAGGGCAAGATACTATCCATAAATTCTGCAGTTACGAGACGTGCCCGGGCGTATCTGATAATGCCTGCAGGCTTGGGCACGACACTATCCATAAGTTCTGCAGTTGTGAGAGGTGCCCGGGCGGATCTGGTAGGGCCTGCAGGATCAGGTATAACTCTATCCGTAAGTTCCGCAGGGCTTGACTCTCAACGTAAGTCCCGTAGGGTATAACTTTATCCTGCGGTGGCGGGAAGCACCGCAGGAAGTGCCCGAGTATAACTCTACCCGTAAATCCCACAGTTGCGGGAGGTGCCCGAGCGTACCCAAACGCTGGTTTGGGAAGGACTCAATCCGAAAGTTCCACAATTGAGGGAAATGCCCGAGTATATCCGGTAGTACCTGCAGGTTCGGGCACGACTTTATCCGGCAATTCTGCCATTGCAAGAGGTGCCGAGCGTATCCGTTAAAATACACAATTGCGGGAGGTGCCCTCGCATATCCGGTAGAGCTTGCAGGTTCGAGCACAACCACTTATCTGTAAGTCCCGCAGTTGCGGGAGGTGCCCGAGCATATCACAGTTGCGCAAAATGCCCGAGCGTATCCGGTAGACCCAGCAGGTTCGGGCAAGACTCAGTTGCAAGAGGTGCCCAAGCGTACCCGGTAGAGCCTACAAGTTCGTGCACGAATCTATCCGTAATTCCCGCAGTTCCGGGAGGTGCCTGATTGTACCCGGGAGAGCCTGCAGGTTCGGGAACGATTGAGTCTGTAATTCTCGCAATTTCCGGGAGATGCCCGAGCGTACCCGGTAGAGCTTGCAAGTTCGGGCAGTCTCTATCTGTAAGTCCCGCAGTGGCGGGAGGTGCCCGAGCGTATCCGGTAGAGCCTGCAGGTTCGGGCACGACTGTTCTATATGTACCCCAGTTGTGGAAGGTGCCAAGCATATCCGGTAGAGCCTGCAGGTTCGGGCACGACTGTGACAGTAAATCCCACCTGCCCGAGCGTATCCAATAGAGCCTGCAGGTTCCGGCACGACTGTATCCATCAGTATTGCACGAGGTGCCCGAGCGTATCCGGTAGAGCCTGCAGGTTCGGGCACGACTGTATCTGTAAGTTCAACAGTCCCCGAAGGTGCCCGAGCGTATCCGGTAGAGCCTGCAGGTTCGGGCACGACTGTATCTGTAAGCGCAGCAGTGGCAGGTGCCCGAGCGTATCCGGTAGAGCCTGCAGGTTCGGGCACGACTGTATCTCTAAGAACCTCAGTTGCGGGAGGTGCCCGAGCGTATCCGGTAGAGCCTGCAGGTTCGGGCACGACTGTATCTGTAAGGACCACAGTTTAGGGAGGTGCCCGAGCGTATCCGGTAGAGCCTGCAGGTTCGGGCACGACTGTATCTGTAAGTCCCGCAGTTGCGGGAGGTGCCCGAGCGTATCCGGTAGAGCCTGCAGGTTCGGGCACGACTGTATCTCTAAGAACCACAGTTGCGGGAGGTGCCCGAGCGTATCCGGTAGAGCCTGCAGGTTCGGGCACGACTGTATCTGTAAGAACCACAGTTGCGGGAGGTGCCCGAGCGTATCCGGTAGAGCCTGCAGGTTCGGGCACGACTGTATCTGTAAGTCCCGCAGTTGCGGGAGGTGCCCGAGCGTATCCGGTAGAGCCTGCAGGTTCGGGCACGACTGTATCTCTAAGAACCTCAGTTGCGGGAGGTGCCCGAGCGTATCCGGTAGAGCCTGCAGGTTCGGGCACGACTGTATCTCTAAGCACCGCAGTTTAGGGAGGTGCCCGAGCGTATCCGGTAGAGCCTGCAGGTTCGGGCACGACTGTATCTGTAAGTACCGCAGTTTAGGGAGGTGCCCGAGCGTATCCGGTAGAGCCTGCAGGTTCGGACACGACTGTATCTGTAAGTGCCGCAGTTTAGGGAGGTGCCCGAGCGTATCCGGTAGAGCCTGCAGGTTCGGGCACGACTGTATCTGTAAGTCCCGCAGTTTAGGGAGGTGCCCGAGCGTATCCGGTAGAGCCTGCAGGTTCGGGCACGACTGTATCTGTAATAACCACAGTTTAGGGAGGTGCCCGAGCGTATCCGGTAGAGCCTGCAGGTTCGGGCACGACTGTATCTGTAAGTCCTCCAGTTGCGGGAGGTGCCCGAGCGTATCCGGTAGAGCCTGCAGGTTCGGGCACGACTGTATCTGTAAGTACCGCAGTTGCATGAGGTGCCCGAGCGTATCCGGTAGAGCCTGCAGGTTCGGGCACGACTGTATCTGTAAGTCCCCCAGTTGCGGGAGGTGCCCGAGCGTATCCGGTAGAGCCTGCAGGTTCGGGCACGACTGTATCTGTAAGTACCGCAGTTGCATGAGGTGCCCGAGCGTATCCGGTAGAGCCTGCAGGTTCGGGCACGACTGTATCTGTAAGTCCCGCAGTTGCGGGAGGTGCCCGAGCGTATCCGGTAGAGCCTGCAGGTTCGGGCACGACTGTATCTGTAAGTACCCCAGTTGCGGGAGGTGCCCGAGCGTATCCGGTAGAGCCTGCAGGTTCGGGCACGACTCTATCCGTAAGACCCCCAACTGCGAGAGGTGCCCGAGCGTACCCGGTAGAGCCTGCAGGTTCGGGCACGACTGTATTTGTAACCTCTTTAATTCCTGCAGATGACCTATTGTATCGATCAGAGCCTGGGCTTGTGGACAGTCCCGCAAAACTAGATGGGTCAGCTTGGATAAAATCTGCAACCGAGTGTTTGGTCGGTGCGAAAAGAGGCCGAAGTAACAACCACCAACTAAACAAGCCCACCAACCAAACAGATTTGTGCTTCGGCTTCTCTCCACATCCGAGTGTCCTTCCCCTCGTTGCGGCTCTATCTTCCGTTTGCCTCCTACTTGAACATGCTCCCTTTCTGTTCCGATAGTCCTCAAATGTGTCCTCATTGATTCAGGATCCGCTTCTTTTAACGAGTTTGCCAAGGAACCCCGAACGTGCAAGACGACCAACTTCTCATAAGTGGAAGGTCTCAATACTGTATCCTCCGGCCCCTCCCAATGGAGCATTACAAGGTTACGTGGTAATTGGAGATGCTCTCTTTTACACCGATTGCATCCAGAGATCTTCCGGTGTCCCCGGACAACCAAATACCGTAACCCATGTAGTTCAGACAGTGGTCTCCATTTCTTCCACATGTCGCAAGGTCTATCCTGCTCGCAACAACCTCTTTTGTACTTAACCAGGTCCGATGTCGGTTCGATAACATAGGCAACTACTTTCTCCAGTGATGAAACTCCCTGGTTCCAAAGACATCAAACAGTATTAGGAAAGTGCGTCATGGTTTGATCTCAAGAATCTCACTGAGTGTCTGATCCATAAGTCTAGACTACATACTCCAATTATCTACAGATGCCTCCACCATAGACCATAATATATTTTGCAAGACCAATTCAGAGGTAGACATCAACACATTCTAACTCTCAGTACTGTTTGGAGTGACTGGAAACAAAGTCATAAGGGGAGAAAACATGCTTCGGAGGGGAACTTCCACAGATACCTGGTGAGCATATCCAGACATAGTCGTAGTGCGTTGTGGCGTCCTTATTGCCATTAGTCTTCCCGTATCTCTTGCGATCCTCGTACCGAGTGTCCAGAGAAGTTCGTGCATTCGGGGCTGAAATGGTGAATTGTCATCCTGCTCATTATCATATACAAGGGATCTGTCCACCAGCGTTTGCCACCCCACATGTCCGCTCCCGTGCATTGATGACCATGCAGATATGACTTCGCCATAAGAAAATTCATCAATTTCATGCCCAGTTGATGCGCCCCTCGCCTTCGACCTAAAGATGGTGACGCAATCAAGGAACATCTCTTGTACTTGGGGCTGAAGACCATCATAACTCAGCTTCAGTTTCAACCATACTTGCTCTTCCAAAACTCCTGCTTGCTTTTTATCTATGGCATTCAGCTCTGACAGGAGCTCCTTCCACTTATCCGGGTTCTGTGTGTCTTTAAGATATCTCCCTATCACCTCTAATGTGAGAGGCAATCCGCCACATCCAACCACGATATCTCTTGCGACCTTTTCCAGATGTCTAGGGGGTTCATTCATGTGTGGAGGAAAGGCATGACTTATAAACAACTTTTTGGCGTCATCGAATCCCAGGTGTTGAACTTGGTGGACAAAGATTTCGTCCCGATCGTTCATCCTCTTGAGAAGTTGCTCATCACGAGTTGTCACCATGAAACAACTTGTCTCTGCAACATTGCCGTGAGCTATCTCCTCGACTGCCACCATCTGTTCGAATGTCTCGATGTCATCGAAGACCAACAGAAATCTCTTTCCCCTTACTTCATGCCACCTGCTCTTAACGTATTCACCTCCAGGACGTGGAAGCATGTTATCCCACGCTTCTTTCTTCAGCGCATCCTTTCCTCCTCCACTCGACTTGACCTCCACGAAACTGGCATATTGGAATTCGGAATTAATCTTGTTGAATGCCAACTTGGCTAGCGTCGTCTTCCCGACTCCTCCCATGCCCGAAAATGCAATGAAGCGCTTCTTTTCCTCAATCTTTGCATAGATGGTGTCCAGAACATGATCTACTCCAGTAGGTATCTTAGTAACTAGTAGTGGTGCTCTTGTTACCCTTGTAGGATCATGTGCCTGCAATGGTGAAAGATTCCATCAGCAATGTGTTATGATCTTGACTCAGTGGTAAAAGCAAAAACTTGTTTGGGCACATATAAGACCCTAAATCACCAAGGAATGATCACCTTCATATCCGCCTTGACAAGACGAATTAGCCGTAGTAGATGTCGGAACATTGTAGAGTTCTCAGCATCAGGCGTACAGATTGAGAAATGATCCTCCTGGACAATCATGAAATTCTGGCCGATTCTCGCAGAAGCTTCTCGTACGAAGATACCTCGAAACGGTCTCGTGGCCTACATTAAGCAAAATTCAATGTTATTATACCTTTGTACCTTTGTAATGAACCAAATCCAGTGAAACTAATAGACACTGGGAAAGTGTCCATTAGAGATATTAAACACTAGAAATGTTTCATAACCGGAGAAACGCAGCATATATTTCCATTACCTTAACAGAAGATTCAGATGGAATTGTTGTCTCAAGTGCTTCTCCAACAGCAAAGATCTGCCAATTTCTAAAGCGTACTTGCTTGCACAGCGTGTCGAATTCCGCATTTTGTCTTGCGGCATCTGTGCTCAACTGCTCCATGTACGGCCACAACGGACTGCTATCCTGAACATGCTCTTTGATCTTCGCAAGATCCTCCATCCCAAGATGAGGAGTTCCAACAAAATAAATTCCACCCAGCCTTTTCAAGAATTCTTTCCTGGGGACGCTCTGCTCAGAACCATTCACATTCTTGTCAGCAAGCAAACATAATTGTTTGATGATCAGACCGCCAAAACTATGGCCAACCAATACGATTGGCCGTGCTCCACTTCCTCCATCTAAAACATCTTGAATTGCCCAAAGAACCTCAGTCAACAAACTTTCTGCAATATTGGACAAATCCATCCTCCCTTCTCTAGCGGTTTTCCTTATGCTTGAATCATAAGAGGCCAGAAAAACTCGAGCATTGGGAAGCCATTGCTTTGGCCAGATCTTCAGAGGGTCATTTTTACAGGTCCATGTAGTCAAATAAACAAATGCATTTTGCTCAAACTGAAGTCCGTGGAAGAAAATAATGTCAATATCTGGTTGCTCCGGATCGTGTAGTAATCGAATTCCATCGCTTAGCTGAAACAATATTCCAAAAAAATTTACGGTTTATTGTGTTTTCCAGAACGTAATTAATTCTTATCAAGTTGAAACAAACATGTCATCTTTTCAAATTAAACCGTAGCATTCAAAGCAAACCCTGCAGCAGATAATAGTTTACTATTCATTTCAGTACAACATGAACAATCCACCGACACAAACTCACTATGTTAAATTAAGTAATCTCGAGTTTAGGGATTTTTTGTTAGAATCAGACAAAATAGACACTGTTCATGGACGAACACTGTTCATGTTCACTGTTCATGTCACTGTTCACATGCTTTCCATGTGCTGCATGTGTTACATGAGCACTATGGTAGCACACCCTTCAGCACACCTTTCAGTACATCCTTTAGCACACCTTTCAGTACTCTTCTATCTATATAATCCCAGTCAGGAGTTTCTTCTACTGGAGTTGATTTCTACCACTTCCCTTCTGCATTTCGTGAAGTCCTGAGCTGCCTAACACCATCTCAGGAGTGTTCTGTATTGGAGTTCTGTATCTCAGTATTGGAGACTATTTGTGCTGCGTGAGTGAACTGTCTGTGCTGTCTTTGAAGGCTAGGAGAGAGTTAAGTACTTCTGTGTGCAATTAGGAGTGTCTACTCTGGTGTGACTAGGAAAGCTGAGTGAGTGCTAAGATGTCTGATACATCAGAAGTCAGAATGCCTGAGAATAGACCATCTACTTCAAAGAGCAGGAACAAAGGTCCTCATCACACTAGATTGAACAACCGTTTGAGTTATTTGTAAGGCTGAAGTACGCGCAGTACCTTGCGGATGACTTGGTTCTCCAGTTGAAGACCAATAGACGAACTACTTGCCGCCATCCTCTTCAGACCTGTATTTTCCAAATTTTAAACAGAAAAGCTTTAGATATCAATGTTACAATCGTTAGGATGATGGCATGGTAAGGACTTCATGAACGACAAATCTCCTGGACAATTTATTCTTCTCTTCTTTTTTTCACCATCTCGGCGCTTCGAGGTAATAATAATATTACCATCCACATCAAGAGATGTACTACTACAACCGTAGTGGAAAACTGGCTACACCCAGCACCATACGGAGTTGGAGTTATGATGCAAGCGATGTACGCTTTAATTTGCTAGACATCCAGCAATCGGAACGTAAGATAAGAATATCTAACTCATGCATGTTTTGGCGAGAATACGAACACAAATTAACTGATCATATACATATCTTTTAGATACGGATTTCCACAATATCTATGCGTAGATCCCATACTTCTCAAAGATTGAATGAACACGACACTAGATTCCTTTCGTGTGGTTCCTGTGGCTGAAAGAAATCACTGCACTCGTTCCAATGAAAAGTACTTCATCTTCGAAACTGATCTTCGAATCGCTGGTTCGAAGCTTAGAAGAATGAACGATCTTCTCACCTGAAGTAGAAATTAATTTTAGAACAAAAAATGCCGAGAGGGACTTCTTGTACTTTGGCATCTTTACGGCTAGCTTCTCGGGTTTATAACTACAAGAGCCAGTAGTACAGAGGTTGATTCTGATCTATTAAATTACCCTTCATAAGGTAATCGAAAGTCATTGAGCTAAGAAATCCTTCGTAGATTGGACGTTCCTCCACCTCAGAGTTATCCCAGCCGCAAACGACTGTGACTAACTTCCCAACTCCTAGATTTCCACATTCAGTCAAGTAAACACCGTGGAGTTCAAGATCAGCTCTGCATATCGCAGTTAGTATTATCCGGCACAGGATCATGAGACTACCTCGAATCGAGAAGCCAATGTTAGCTTAAGGTGTGCATCTCCCGAAGTGCACTCACTTCTCTCCTCCTTGATTTCTGTTTAAGTCTCTCCCCCAAACCAGTCACTCCCGTCTGGACGTCCGTGCTCTGCTCACTAGCAATTCACAGCAAATCAACCAACGCAAGGAAATGTTAAGTGAAGACGTTGAGATTGGCATCCTAGCTGAAATTTTGAAGGAAGAGAAGAGATGCATCTTGCTCCGTAAATATTTAAAGATCTAGATAGATTCTGCTTGCGATTGCAAGCTGTAGCTATCGATTTCAAATTCGCGATTGAAAAAATCCGGAGGGATACATACTCACAGACAGATGTTGTGCAAACTAATGAATGCTCACAGATTGACGATTAGATCACTTAACATCAGGATTCACACCAGGATGTGATTCCGGCTCCCACACGCAAGGTCGAGTCGCGACCGATGAACCCTTGCCAGATCCCACCATGAGAGCACAGGAAGGGCAAGAATTAGGGTGGAGAGAGGGTCGCGGATCCGAGCCCGTACGCGAATATACTCGTGTCAGGCATGGGCAGAGGCCGTTTGGTCTTCCAACCCTAAAAGTCTCATATTCGGCAATGATACGGGTTTTCAATGAAAGGGAAGGTTCAAGGAAAGGAAGTGACAAGCCATGCCTTGCCATGCCATGTATGCATGTCGAAAATTTCTTCGTACAGATCTCGGAAAGTATAGACCAAGAATTCAACGTGGCCAGGAATTCAACTTAAGGGAATAACCGAGAAGGCACCTGTACCACTCAACTTGGAGACTTTGGTACACACGTAGAGCAACCGAATTTCAAGTCTGCTGTATTTGGACTACCTGAAGACGAGTTGGATAAGAAGGACGCACTCCTGTGAAATTTACTTCGTTCTTTTTGCTCTAGTTTTTAGTGCTGATCTTTCAAACACTTTTCCGGATAACCATTCTGTGTGGGTAATATCTTAGTGATTGTTATAATCCATAGATTAGTGATTGTTGTAATAGAAGACCCATCGCGGTAAGTGATGATAAGGATATCATTAGTTGCTTTAATCCATAGAAAAACAATCGCACTAAACGTCCGATTTCCCTTTGAATCAGATTTCTCATTCTAAAGCGAGATTTAACGCCATCTCACGTCTTATATTTTATTCTTCCAGTGCTTGATGAGGTCGTCCGCATCCTTCTTGTTATCTTATGTCATTTACGAGTCATTTACATTTCCGGATATATTTTTGGAATGGGAAGGACACTGAGGCAATGCAGTCAATGCGCCCTTTTCCTTTATAGCCTGCTTTTTGTACTTCTTTGTACTTCTTTTTCTACATCATTTAAAAATTATTATACCAATATTTCGTAACCTTCATATCTTTCTCAAGCAAACAAGTGCCTTTTGAAACCCAAAAACCTGCTTTTTGAGAATGGAGTTTGAAGGTTTGAGTCCGAGATTACATTGGATCTCTTGTTCAAATTGGACATAAACAAAAAACATTTGTAATTGAATTTTTGGGATTATCTTTATTAGTACATAAGAGTATTTTCAATCATCTTCAACTTGAACAAAACCTCTTCTCAAGATAGTCTTAAAAGGTATCCAAATAGCCTAAATTACCAAGGAGTTATATCAATTATCCAAATAGCCTAAATTTCCAAGGAATCATATCAGTTAGCAGCAATATGCCAAAGGGAAACCTGGTGCTTTTTCTCAAGTTTGGGAAGTGCACCTCATGTTTCATGGGAAAGTGGAGTGTATATGAACACTACTTATGCACTTGGTATAGTTTTGGTATTATTTGTAAACTCTTATTACACAACTTTCACCAAGACCAAAATCACTACAAGTACATAAGTAGAAAAAGGAAGCATAGAGAGATTAGAGCCGCATCGTCTCACAATGAAGTCTGTTCTGAAGCTGTCTGGCCGCAATACAATTTGAAGGAGCCTTTGACACAGTAGGGTGACGCCAGTAGAGGCCTGCATTTGGTGATCAGGTGATCTGAAACGGAGGTTGAACCTTCTAAAAGTGGGCCCGTTGCGTATATGTGCACCTCGGCACATAATCGAGGATACCAGTACTCGATACCAGGAAGTGATGTATTTCTGAAGACAATCACATGCTGAACAACGCGTTCTGAAAGGAGCAACTTATTATAGAGCAGCCATTTTCCGTGTCAGCATTTGACATAGTGCTGTATAAAAGGTCCAGCAGCAGCACGTTCATAGTCGCCAAGCGAGAGCTCATTCGGTCTATCAACATGAGGACACTTGTATTGCCAAAGAACAGACAGGCTTGGGTGTTGAATGAGTTAATTCCGCTGCTTGAAACGAAGCACTCGCTGGTTCAATTCATGCATAAGTTCGAAATAGTTAATGATGCCTCATACTTAAGTGGGAGTGAGTGCAGAAGTACGAAATGGTTGATGATACCTTATACTTAGTTGGACGTGAGTGTCTTTAAATATGAATCATATGATTCTCCTTCCCTGATGCCTTTTGTACTAATTTCGAAATCCCTCGTTCATCTAAGTGACAACTAAAATACAACCTCGTTTAAATTACTTTGAACGACTTGGACAAATGAAATTATTATATACATTGGATGCAATTGTTCTGGTCATATTGTGGTCATCGAAGTTCATTGTGACAGTGTGAACATTGTTATACTGTGATATGCCGGATTTGATCTGCAATGAAATTTGAACCAAGTTAATTACATATCAAAATTGGAGAACTTATTCAACTTGAGGAGTTTGCCACCACCATATATGTATTTGTTTTGTTTTGCCAAGTTAAACTCTTTTATTAAATGTTGTATGAATGCAAGTTTACCCCAACACCTGAATCTGCCACCACCATATATGTACTTGTTTGGTTTTGCCAAGTTAAACTCTGTATGGGATGTGACTGCAAGTTTACCGTCACAATGCAATCGGACTAATAGATACAAAAATTCCTTATTAAGTTGTGAGATTTGAAATAGTAGCTAATTTTGCTTCCTTAGCGGCTCAATATACAAAATTTCTAAGTTGATGGTGATGGATTTTTCCTCCCTATATACCTCTTCTTTACACTAACATCAATTTGCTTCTTGTCAAATTTCTCCAAAGACTACTACCCATCCATCTCCTTGAAAGTCATAAAAGATAGATCCACTTTTGCATGCATATTTTATGCTTTGTATTCTTAGAAAAATTTGAATGAATATATTATGCACATCAATCAAATGCGACTGGATAAATCAAATGAATATATTATGCACATCAGACTTTAAAATTTGAAGAATTCATTTGGTTGCAATGATATGTAAAATTCTTCTTCTTTGTAGATATCTTGCAAAGCACAAAGACAAAAAAGTGAAGATTAGTAAATAGAGAATGATTTAGATAACTGAGTTAAGCAATAAATATTAAAATATACAAAACAAGTATGTATCTTGACTAGAGAGTACAAGCTTAAGCAAATATAAAAAACCAAAAACAAGAGAGAATAAAATAAAATCAAACTTCATTGCATCTACTGCAAATGGATATATTCTCTTAAAATTTAGATACCTTAAGAAATATACTAAAATAATAGTAGAATATATGAAATTTTCATCTTTCTATTCTAGAATTTCCCACTTAAATTCATCCATTACCACAAATAACATGATCTTCTTATACATCTATTTGGTATTTTCTCTTCTCCAATTCAACTCCACCACTTGATTGTTTAGGATGAAATTAAATCCATTGATTAACATTTGATCCAATTGTAAAATTTGGTCTTGGAAAATATAATTATTATAAATATTCTATTTCTCACATTTGGATATATTTCTTAAACTTATATATTTGATCCAAGGTATGTAAATTTAGGAATTTATTACATAAGCATTGTCAAACAAGAGACTACTATACGGATGAAGAATTAAAAATATCAAATGAAATTAATTTAATATTAAGGAGAATTATTTTCCATTTTTCAAAAAATAATTCAGCAAGAACTTAGACTTGCTTAATTAATCAAGATATCAATAATAATTATGAAAAATCTGTAGGTCATTGTGTACCAATATAACTATTTATACTCTTAGTAGTATAATTATATTTAGGATTTATGATATTACCAAAAGGATAGATTAATTGAAATTTGTCTAGAATTTAAAATTTGAAGCACAATAGTTTTAGTTACATATTTTTTATGAGTATTACATGCAAATCTCCAAATATCCATAAAATATAATTTGGAGAAAAGTAATTTGTAACATTCTTCTCTATGGGGTTTTTTGCACATAAGATCTTTTTACACGGTGAAAGCCATAATGAAGTTGAGAACTATACAAATCTAAAGACAACTTGCGTTGATCTCAATGTTGGTAAATAGCCAAATCAAGAAATACGTAACTAATATGCCATGTTGAGAATGGGGTCTAAAACAAACCTTTACAAAGGTAGGTCTTGTGATGTCCAAGGTGTAGGATCTAAAGGAAAAAAACCAACAATAGTTGCTTCATATGATAATTAAACAAGAAAGAAAGAGCAATTCAAGATCTATATATGAGATAAAATCTTTATAGAGGAGTTTTATAAAATAAAAATTTAACTCAAATGAAGACATAGGAACTGAAGGTTTGGCTCAAATTTCACCTTGAGCTATATGGAGTTTTGTAGCTAGAGGTGTTATTCTTACTTTCTCAAATTAGTACCTTGTCAACAAAGATCACATTGGTTTAGAGTTGGGAAATATTTGGCTAAAATGGCTTACCTATTAGTTGGAACAAATGGCTAGCCAATTCATAAAATTTAAGAACCAACTTGCTAGATCAAGCCACAACTGAATTTTAGAATTATTTATTCTTGGTCAAATTGTTAATTATCTTAACTAAGGATCAGGTTTAACATGGACTAGTTGCTTAGTGATGAGATTCAAGATATACGATTGTTATATATGATAATCAATCATTGTCATTTGAAGAAGATGGAGGATTTGAAAGTTTGATTGTCATTGACAGTCATATACAATGACAATTATCATTTGTTATAGAAGATGTTACTATTTATGGGAGAAAATTGTAGAAAAAAAGAAGAAGCTTGTCTTGGATATGGGATTATTTTTAGGTTATTAAAGATTGCTCAACATATATGGAGTGTTTATGAATGAAAGTTAAAAATTTCTATATTTATATACATGTTTAACTTCAAGTAGTGTTCTCGTGCATCATCTCAAAGTTGCCCATAAAATTGGTAAAGATTGCGGTGGTTCAAAACTCTAAGCACATGACATTGTCTAATATAGAACTATTGGATAAACACAATATTATGGTGATTAATGATGGGCATAAGTGTCAAGAGCTCTAGTGCTTTAGGTTGCAGATGACAAACAATAATTTACTTCCATTGAAAAATCATCATTCAAGAATGTCATATCAACATTGTGTGAACATTATAAAGTTCTCAATTGGCATACACTTTGTAGAGCTCTTCAGGTTGAGTTCACAACTACCAATTAAATATTTTTTTGCTATTGGATGGTGTTAATTCTTGCTTTGAGCTCACTCTTGATTGTTGGTCATCAAGAGTTTTTTAGGTTATATTGCTTTTATGGCTTATTGGGTGGATGAAAATAGGCAGTTCTTATTTACAATCTTGACATTCAATTCATTTTCTTCTCTCCATAATGCAACAACTACTAGCAATATTGTATTTGAAATATTGCAAAAGTTAGCTTATCAACCCGCATCATAGGTATTACTACATACAATGGTGTTGAAATGCTAAACGCAATGAAAAAATTGGAAAAGCTGGTGAATGATCAACTCCTTGGTAGCACACATAAAAAATTTCATAATTGTTGAATATGGTATGTGATTAATTGACCTATCAAGGTTGCAAAAGAACATGTAAAGTGCAACATTAACAAAGTTAGTTATATGTTGAAGCTTGTTTGTCATATTAATGTGATGTCGCTTGAATTTTGCTTGATCTAGGCTTTGTTTGGACCACCATACGTCCTTGGTGTTATTGGCCTTGATTGGGGTAAGAATTCAAATGCATAATTTATAATGGTGAATTCTTGCTATGAGTTACATGATGTTTTCAAAGTGTTATGCAATATGGATTGGTTCTTTGCTACAATGTTAGATTATGCCATTTCTTATATGGAATGGAATGTACGTACATTTTTCTGATGTTTTTTGCATTGCAAAAATCATGAAAGATAGCTTCATAAAGATCTTATATGACAATATCTCTTTGGTTAATTATATTGAATTCTCTTTTGGCCTTTTGCAAGAGTACTATCTCAACAACTTGTTGTACTTGATTTATGACACCATAGACAAATATTGCAACTTAAAATATGAAGATTAAACTTTTGAAGTACATTGATCAATTGCTTGATTGTTTGCCAAAACTAGCGTTACTTTTAGATCCTAATCAAGATAAGTCTCACAATGATATAGATATTATCATAAAGAATGTCTAGTGAATCCTTGTTAGCTAGTATGCTATGAAGGAGATTCATTTGAGACAATTAGATGAATTCATATGCACACTGAGCAAACACCATAGTGAAGATGAAGATGAAGATGAAGACAAAGTGTCTTTTTATGTAAAGATCACCAAGAAACCATACCAATATTGCAAGAATGTACTTGAATGGTGGAATGTTTTTGGCTCAAGTAGATTTATTTTTCATTCTCCTCTTGCCAAGTATATATTTATTGTTATGGGATCTTTTGTTCCTACAAAATTGCCTTTTTGATAATGACCAATTTGTACAATGGACACTCTCAAGCATCTCTAGCAAGAATTCAAAGATGAGCATGCTTTTAGGACCTTAGAACCAAACAATGGATATCTTTATATTCATTGATTAGAGAAGAAGCTATGAATTTATAATTTGCATTTATTTTCTTTAGTCTCAAATTGACATCACTTTCCATAGAACATAGTATATCTATGCATGAAGAACTACCAATATATATCATTTTATCAAAGAATTTCTTCACTCATTTGCAATTTGTTTCTTCCTTCACTCATTTGCAATGTTCTTCTTGAATGTGCAGTCTACAAAGGTTTGAGCTCGAATAAGAAATTTCTTTTTAAGGTTTGCAAGAGATGTGAGATTCTATTTTTTATTTCTTTTTAGTCATTTGGATTGTTCTTCTCTTTAGTCACAAATGGTCTAAGATCTCACCTAAGAAATTTCTTTGTAAGGGTTACAAAGGTAGCAATATGCTATTTTAGTTTCTCATTCCTATCATTTGCAATTTTCTCTTTGACATGTTGTGTCCAAAATTTAATCTCACTTTTCTATCATTTGTAATGTGTTGTATTCAAATGTCTTGATTATAATTCACAATCACTCATTCAATTTGATGTTTAAGTCATGTTTAGCTTATCTATTTGCAAAACTTACTACTTTATTTGTCTTCTTTCTGCAGATTATTACCCATCATATGTCACACTCTTTGGATAATTTAGTGTTGAGCTTAAGGTTTAGGGTTAGGCAAGGTATGACCATTAAACTATAGTTGGATTCATTGACTACTAAGTTTACCTTACCTTTTTCTTTTAATACCTTCATATTGCTTAAATTTTTCTTGTAGGTGATAGGTGCTGTCACTTTAACAATATGGAGTTTAGCAACGAAGTTAGTTGGGCTTACGATGTAGCACATAAGACAAAGTAGCCTAGAATATTCCGGAAGTATCTAAGAAGCTTCTTGGGAAGCTTCCTGATTAGCTTAGCTTGCACAACAAGTAGGCGGCTTCTAGAAGGAAGCTTCTTGAGAAGCTTCTCAAGGGCCTTGTATGCTACCTATAAATACCAAAGCCAAAGCTCATGCTAGGCATTTGGAGTTTTCCCTCATTCAAGTGTCCCAATGTGAGTTTCCATTCTCCTATTTCTCTCCTCAGATTCGGTCTTTTACATTGGTATCAAAGCAGGAATGGGATGGATGGAATTTATGGACCATCAAATCCACTTCCACCAAACCATTGGGATTTTTGCGTCCAAATACTACCCAAGCATCACTTCACACAATTCATCACCTCGCACTTTGGACAAGATTTTATGCATATAATCACCATATCTGAGGAACCCTTGGTGCTTCCGGTTGTAACTTATGGAGAACAATGGACGTGTTGTTTCTATGTGCTAATAAATTAGATAGATTAGGGAGTGGTGTGATAAAGGAGCAACCATGGTGGCAATACCTGATGTTATCTTTGTTATGCAACAACAAATCGAGGACCTAACTCAATTGTTGGATGAACAAGATCTTTGACTACAAGAGCAAGTGGAGAGAGTACCAATTTGAGAAGGAGAAGATCGGATCAGATTCCCTAAACCCAAGGTATTTGAAGGCAAGAATCTCCCGGGTGCAGTGGAGAATTTTGTGTTTGATTGTGAACGTTATTTTGAAGCTACCAATCTACAAGATGAGCAAGAATAGATTCTCTTGGCTTCTAGCCAATTGAATGGAGTAGCAAAGCTATGGTGGAGATTCCGAGTGGAGCGAGCCGAACAACAAATGGTTGCACCGATCTTGACATGGGAAAAATTCAAGAGTGCAATAATCAGTCGGTTCCAAGCTATAAATGCCACACAAGCTGCACGGGATAAGTTGGCAAAGTTGAAACAGATTGGCTCTATAAGAAGTTACATCACGTAGTTCCAAAACACCATCATGCAAATTCCAGATATTTTGGAAGGTGAAGCTCTGGATCGATTTGTGAGGGGCTTGAAGGCAAGAACCAAATTAGAGGTAACCATGCGAGAGCCACAACACTTGGAGGATGCCATGCGGTTGGCCGTACATTTTGATTCCTTAGTGGTAACAACTTGGTCTCGACCTCGACCTCCACAAAGCCTACCAATACACTACATACAAGTGGAGGAGCCAACACTAATGGAGATTGATGCAATTCAACAAAGACCACTTGGCATGGCAGATAGTGAGAAACTGCAACAAAATGGTGGTTTTTTTTATTGTTGCCAATTGGGGCATCGCATTGCTGAATGTCCACTCAAGAATGGACGACCTCGACAACTTGCCCAAGTGGAGGTTGTGGAGCGGAATGATCAAGGAAACAAGGAATCCCAATTGGAGATTTTGAGCCGCCTACTAGTAGCTTGATTAGTTCCAATGGGATTGAAGGCTCAACCTATGCAAGTTTGCTTCACTTGCAAGGTATGATATCTAATCGGGGTTGTAGGATTTTGGTTGATTCTGGAAGTTCAGAGAATTGCATATTTATGCAAGTAGCAAAGGAATTGGGTATTCCTATCAAGCCAGTGAATGGAAGTAGTTTGATGATGGTAGATGGTAGAAAAGGTTCTGCATTCCGCACCTCGCATCCTATTACCTTCAAGATTGGGAAGGAGTATTTAGAGTGTATGAGGTTTGTAGTGGCACCTCTACACTATGATATTATTTTAGGTCTACCTTGGCTTGAACGTCATAAGGTTCAATTTGATTGGACCCGACGCCAAATTCAAGTACAACACCAAGGTAGGAATTTCCGATTAGGTTTTCTGGCACCTCTAAGTAAGACACCTAAGAATAGTTAGTCCCAAGATGGGAAGTTTGTCGAGAAGGTAGCCATAGAGCAAACCTTGAAGGAAGTGAAGTCCCAAGATGGGGAAGTTTGCCAAGAAGGCAACCATGGAGCAAGCTTGGAAGAGAGATGAGTTCCTAGAAGGGAAGTTTGTTAGTAAAGCAGCCATAGAGCAAGCTTTAGAGGAAGATAAGTCTGTATTTGCGGTGTGGATCAAGCCTATTGCACAAGGCCAATCTGTGGAGGACCAAGAGCCTCATCAAGTAATGGTTGATTGGATAGTTAAGGAGTTTGTGGACGTGTTTCTGGATGATTTGCCAAAGGGATTACCCTCTGATCAAGGTATGCCCTTCAAGATCAAGTTATTGCCATGGAGTACTCCAGTGAGTAGACCAATCTATCGGCTCTCACCAAAGGAGTTGGAGGAGCTGAAAACAACACTTACAGAGTTGTTGGAGAAGGTCTTCATATGACATAGTACCTCTTTTTGGGGAGCACCGGTACTATTTGTTCCAAAGAAGGATGGAGGACTTTGTTTCTGTATTGATTATTGTGGGCTCAATAAGCAAACTGTGAAGAATGCATATCCCTTGCCTTGGATCGATGACTTGCTTGATCAACTAAGTGGAGCATGTTACTTTTCCAAGTTGGATCTTCATAGCGGCTATTGGCAAATCTTGATTGATAGAGAGGATGTGCAAAAGACTGCCTTTTGCACAAGGTATGGGCATTTCGAGTGGAGAGTTTTACCTTTTGGACTCACTAATGCTCCAGTAATCTTCATGGATCAGATGCATCGAGTGTTGGATGGACTATTGGATCGGTCAGTGGTGGTATTCTTGGATGATATCTTAATCTATAGCAAGACAGAGACAGAACACGTGAATCATGTTCAAGAAGTCTTAAGACGACTACGACAATGGAAATTTTATTGCAAGAAGTCGAAGTGTACCTTTTGGCAGAAAGAGGTTACCTTCTTGGATCATAAGATCTCCTCAGAGGGGATCAAGATGGAAGAAGAGAAGATCAAGGCCATTACTGATTGGCCTACCTTGAAGGATGCTATAGAAGTACAAGCATTCAATGGATTGGCCAGTTTTTACCGGTGGTTCATCCACTATTATGCTCATGTGGCTGCACCATTGAGTGACCTCTTGGGAAAGAACTCAAGCTTCCAAGGGAACACCAAGCATGAAGAAGCATTCTAGAAGTTGAAACATATGGTGTCTTCAAGACCCATCCTTCAACCATATGATCCTCAACTACCTTGTGTGGTTGATTTTGATGCTTCTAACTTTGCAATTAGAGTTGTGTTGCAACAGGAATTCCCAAATGGACTACATCCCATTGCCTTTGTGTCTTGCCAACTAAATATAGTTGAAAGAAATTACTCTGCTCGAGATTGGGAACAACTTGCAATGATATATGCCACCAAGGTATGGAGGCATTATCTCTTGGAGAAACAAGTGATCATGCGAATTGATCACAAGCCATTGTTGCAAACCTTACACCTAGAGCACATGAAGAGTCAACATCATCGATGGGAAGAGTAACTCCAATTGTTTGACATCAAACTTGAGTACAAACCAGGTCGGTTCTATGTCATCCCTGATGCTCTATCACGACGACCTGATTTGAAGTCTCTTCCTCTCATCACGGCAGCAATTACAACAGTGTCAATTGACCCCAAGATCCATAATGAATTTTGGTTAGCTCTACAACAAGATCCCTTCTTCCAAATGGTACATGGTCGTCTAACAACAGGTAACAAGGAGTACAACACCTTCCTCCTTCAAGGAAGGCCTTTTATTCCATACGGACCGGATCTATGTCCCAACCAAAGGTGATCTTCGACTTGTGCGCCTTCAAGAAGCCCATGATTTACCCATCGCTGGTCACATAGGTGTGGACACGACCTTGGGTAACCTCCAACGTCAATGGTGGTGGCCCAACATGACACAAGTTGTTCAAGAATTTGTCTGATCGTGTGAGAGTTGCCAATGTAATAATGCCAACAACCAAAAGCCGAGTGGACTCCTTCAACCGCTTGCCATTCCATCAGCTCGCTGGGAGCATGTGAGCTTGGATCTCATCACATCCTTGCCAAAGACAAAACAAGGACACACCGCCATTGTGGTGTTTGTGGATAAGCTTAGTAAGCAAATCCACTTGGCACCAACCTGTGATACCGTGGATGCTCCAACCTTAGCGCAAATCTACTTTGACAATGTCTTCAAGCATCATGGGATGCCACACATACTCATCTCCGACCGTGATCCTTGATGTACCAGGAAGTTTTGGCAATCACTCTTTTAGATACTCGGCACCACGCTTGCTTTGTCCACGGCCTATCATCCTCAAACTGATGGACAAACCAAACGTGCAAATCGTACATTGGAGGATATGTTGCGTGCCTTTGTCAATGTCCACCATACCAATTGGGATGAATGTCTTGCCGCTATAGAATTTGCCTACAATAATTCCAAACATGCAAGCATCGGATTCTCTCTTTTCTTTCTCAATTTTGGCCAAGATCCGCTTGTTCCAGGTTCTCTTCTTGCTTCCCCTCCATCTCAAGTTCCTCATACTTCCACATTCTTGACCACTATATCCCAATCTCTCCAACAAGCCAAGTCTCACCTCTTTGTTGCTCAGAATCGCCAAAAACAATATGTGAATCACCATCGTCGTGATCTCACCTTTGAAGTTGGTGATAAAGTCATGCTATCCTCTAGTAACCTCCTTCTCCCACTTGATACCCAAGTTCGTAAACTTGCCCCTAATTGGATAGGACCCTTTGATATCACCCAAATTTTATCTCTTGTTGCTTATTGACTTGCCTTGCCTTGTCACATGCGTATCCATCCTATCTTTCATGTTTCCAAGTTGAAACCCTTTGTTCCTAACCTCTCTTCCTTTTCCTCTCGAGTCCAACATCACCCTCTTCTTGTCCCTATCAATGATCATGAGGAGTACAAAGTTCATCGTATCCTTACGCGTCACCAACATACGGAGTACAAGGTCCTTTGGAAAAGGTATCCCCTTCATGATGCCACTTGGGAACCTCCTTCTCACCTCCAAAATGCACAGATGGCCATCCAGGAATTTGAAGCTTCACTGGCGACGAGGACATCACCAACTAGCGGTAGAGGAATATGTAACAATATGGAGTTTAGCGATGAAGTTAGCCGGGCTTACGATATAGCACATAAGACAAAGTAACCTAGAATATTCCGGAAGTATCTAGGAAGCTTCTTGGGAAGCTTCCCGGTTAGCTTAGCTTGCACGCCAAGTAGGCGGCTTCTAGAAGGAAGCTTCTTGAGAAGCTTCCTAGTTAACTTGGCATGCACTCTAAGAAAGCGGCTTGAGGAAGCTTCTTGAGAAGTTTCTCAAGGGCCTTGTATGCTACTTATAAATACCAAAGCCAAAGCTCATGCTAGGCATTTGGAGTTTTCCCTCATTCAAGTGTCCCAATGTGAGTTTCCATTCTCCTATTTCTCTCCTCAGATTCGGTCTTTTATAGTCACGCCATTGGTAGTGTCGCATCTAGATTACTCGGACACTAGAGTTCCAATGATAGTAGTTAGAGTTATTTCAATAGTATCTTAGAGACTACTTTCCAATGGTCAGATTTTATGTTCGGGGTACTGACTTCACGGTGGGGCCCACCATCACTTTGCACCATTTGTACCCTT
This sequence comes from Lunularia cruciata, assembly GCA_948567375.1. NCBI lineage: Eukaryota > Viridiplantae > Streptophyta > Marchantiopsida > Lunulariales > Lunulariaceae > Lunularia > Lunularia cruciata. The sequence continues at coordinate 11,610,041 of OX419762.1, read as the reverse complement.
GAGTGTGCCGTCAGCGGGACCGTTAGGGTTTCAACGTTAGCTTGAGTCTAGGGGGTATAGTTTCAAAGTGAGCTCCAGAGAGCTCACTTCTCTGATGTTGAGCCTCCGAGTTCCTGGCTATGGTGGACAAAGGCCGGCGAGCATCATCTGGATTTTCTATGCTTGAGTGGGTGTGGCTTGACTGTAATCAGTGCCCAATTGTTGGCAATGTATAGAGTGACACATCAAGTACTGATCTGTGTTGAGTTGAGTTGAGAGTGGTAAGTAATCTGATTACATCAAAGAAGTCAAGTTAGGAGGAAATTGGGTATAGGAACTTTGATTGTTGGTGGTATCTCCAAACTCGGTGGATTGTTGGTACCTCGATTCAAGTTCAGTGTTTCTCTATTGTGCAAAAGCTCATTCGATTGATGCAGATTTAGAAGTAAGGTAGATGGTGTGTGGAAGCACTAGCCAAATTTTGAGCAAAGAAGGAGCAAATTTTGAGCAATGGTTGTGATTTTGAGCTCAAGAGGTGAAGGTAGGACCAATTTGCTGCGAGTTGGGCTTAGAAAGTCAAATTGAAGGTGGAATTGAGAAGCTATTCTCATGAATTTATGGTTTGGAAAAACCCATGTTGACAATTTGGCTCGAGTGGAAAGTTAGTGGAGGATTTGGCAGACAGCCAACTTTAGGGTTTATGTCAAATTTGGAGGAGTTTTGTTGTTTGGTCAAATTTGGAGGAGTTTTGCTAGTTTGGAGGACTTTCACAAATTTGGAGAAGTTTTGCCAATTTTGGAGGAGGTTCAAAGTGGCAAGAAGAAAGACCTCATTTGGCTGAATTTTGGTGTTTAGAGGCTTTGAGGCATAGGGATGTGGGCTATGAGAGGCTACGAAGGGCCAAAAGGGCCAACAAGCCAGCTTGTTGGCGTGAGGCTAGCTAGTTTAGAGTAGATCTTGGTCATTGGTTGGCAAAATCTACCTTTCCTACTAGATTGTGTGCAACAAGGTTTGACCTCTAGATCTCTTGTTCCTAGATTGATACCCTAGCCAATTGGTTCACCCTCACTTGTTGTCCTAGTGACTGGGCCACTATTATCTATACACATGTAGCTTTGGCTAGGAGAGGCAGTTTGATCCTATTCTTGGTGATCCTGGTAGCTTAGGACTTAATACAAACTGCTCTTATATCAAATGCCATATAGTGGCAGAGTTAGTCCCATGTTGTGTTATGAGATGGAGGGTTTTCATTTAGATTTCTTGTGATTGGACCCCTCCATTCTTTGCTTCTTGTTTGTGCACCACGTTTGTGTGAGGTATCCTAACTTTTGAGCGTTGGTGCTCTGGTGTGCTCTCGGTAGTGAGGCTGGAGTGATGACCAATCAAACTACCTTTTTTCTCTCCGGTGAGGCAGGAAGTGATGACCTGTAGATCGTGAGAGTGCATGTTATGATGGCAGGTTACAAGTTGCCCTTTCCCCTAGTGTAGTTATCTCGGTTAGAGTTACATTAGTGGGTGGTGCTTAGTTGGTATCGGCACTTGGTGGTGTTTGCACTCGGTGGTGTTGGCACTTGGTGGGGTACTTGTGGTTGCAGTTGGTGGTTCGGGTTTGTTGTTGTGGTTACTTTGTCACAACGGAGTTCTTTGGTCCCAGTGAGGGAGGAGATTGACTCTAAGTTGGAGTTTGACATAGGAGCTGATTCAGTTGAGAGTGCACTTGGTGTGTCCGCACCGTTGTTGTGGGACATGGATGAGATCTATGGGGCCTCCAAAGGCCCTAGGCGTTACTCTGGTGTAGTGGGTACCATTGAGTTGGATGACTTCATCCAAGAGTTTGATAGTTGGTGTGATCTGTAGTAGATGCAGACCCTTCATGGCACACCCTTCATGGCATGGAAGGAGTTGTTTTAGCACTTGGAGGGTCCGCCGATGGATGACTACCATGAGTTCAGGAGAGCTCATTTGGAGGAGATCGAGTTATGGAGACAATATTGGTCTCCAAACTATGTTTCTATCACTTTAGGTTTGGTGGCCAGGAGTAGATTGGTTGTACCTACGAGTTCTAGCTCAAGTAGTGTTGGTGGAGCTAGTGGAGGTGCACTAGCTGGAGATATTGCTACTATGAGTGGAGGTACCGCTGCAAGAGGTGGTGTGGTATCGGGCTTTAATCCCATGGTGGAGTTCTTCTAGTATTTGAGGCAAAACTACCAAGGAGTACGGACTGACAAGCTGAGGAGCTTGTAGGAGTTCCAGCGGAAGGCTAGAGAGAGCCTACTCATGCAAGTGTATGCCTCATGCGTGAGGCATACACTCACATGAGGCGGTTGATCAGTTTCAATCAGGGAGTTACTGAGGCCCAAGCAGTCCAGTTTTGGTATGGGATACTGGACATGGAGTTGCGACGTACAGTTCGTGATGCTACATTGTTACAGGCTACTTCACCTACTTTGGCAGTGGTCTTTGGTTTGGCTGAGCATATTGAGCTCAACATGGTAGAGAAGAGGGTGGTGACATCTTGATTTGGTAGGGAGACCTCATTCACGGTTGTGACTTCTTCTAGAGTGCAGCAGAGTGCATCATGCCTAGTTGGTTTTCAAGGATAGGGTGGACAACCTAGATCCTATGGAGAGAGTGGAGGGCCTAGTGGAGTTAGATCCTTACCCTCATTTTTGGGTCAACAGCAACCAGTGAGTGGTGGTGTTGCTTGTTGGACTTGTGGTAGACCTCACCATCAGAGAGAGTGTACTCAGGGCAGTGGACCTGATACCTTGAGTGCATCACAGCCAGCACAGAGGCAATGTGAGCATTGCCATAGATTTGGTCACATTAATGACCAGTGTTTTGACCTACACCCGAAGTTACGCAGTGGAGGA